>OX392456.1:14151532-15491032 GCA_947623535.1 Coelioxys conoideus | reverse complement strand
GTAGCAGATGACTGCCACGCGGCTGCCTTCAATGACTATCCGTCAGCCGGTTGGAAATATGTGGGTCAACCACGAAGTTAATTCCCGATGATCACGGACTGTGATAAATTAAAGGCAAAGTTATGGTGTCCACCTTTGACACTGCGCACCATTCATTGTTCCATTAAGGTTACGTGGCTAGAAAACGGTTGAATGGTTCACGCTTGAAATATATTAAATTACTTTTCCGTTGAGAATCGCGGACGATCTATCGGTGAGTGGTGAAATTTTAATTGCTATCGAGAAATGTTGTTTTAATTGAGATTCATTGCGACTGCCGCAGGAATAACTTAGTCGTAATTCGAAAGTTTCACACGGATGGCTTATAATGGATTGTCTGAGACGCAGAGTTTTAAGACAGTTTAAAATTATTGAGTTACGAGGAAACCCCGGGTGATTGATTTTTATGAAATTTTGCACGACCTATCTAACAATATAACCGTAATTTGTTGCTGCACTGTTGCTTTAACGTCAAAATTGCAAAAACGGTTACATGACGGTTTTACAAATTTTCAATTTCAAGTTACAATATTTGTTGAAATGGTTGCTTTGGAATCCATGCTGGTTCTCGTCAAGATACGAAATTAATATGTGTATTAATTCATATTTCATAGTTTGTTCATTTATTCTCCAATTTCGTTTTTAACTTCAAAGTAATCGTACATTACATGTCGATTCTTTTAGTTCGTGGTCAGACATACTATTACACAGATCATTAAGAACAGGGATGCTTTTAATTTCATATCTTAACCCTTTACGGTCCTTAATTCCTTTTACCTACAGCTCCTTAGTTAATTTACAAAATAGATGAAGTAGTGGGTTTACATTGAAATGTATTCTAATAATGCTGATTGCGTAACAAATATATTTCTAATTTGTTACAAGTGTCAAAGAAATGAAAACGTCTTGAATCAACGTATTTATCCGAATTATTTCTACGATCAAAGAGAAACAACATGTCGAGCCACACTCGACATAGGACCGCAAAGGGTTAATCTATTCGTGTATATCATCGTTTCAACAGCAGGAGCCTTGAAAAATGTCTTTGGTTTGTTTCTTCAATAAATAATTAATGTAACTGAATCGCGACGCTGATCGTATATGGTACAGTGACAGTCAACGTGTTAAGGGAAATGTCTATCTTTTTATCCGTATCGATGCACTTATGTAACTGCTTATAAATCGTAAACAACGGAGGATATTAAAAAAGTGTGACACAAAAGTTGCACCGTGTCTTTAGACCTACAAGTTCGTGTAAAAGGTTTTTGAAAAAACAATTTCTTTTTACAAAAATTCTAGACTCACTTTTTGGGGGAATTTCAATTTTATTTTATCGATGAACGCTTCTATTCTCTAAAAATCTAATAGTGTATGACAACACGTTATTGTAATTATTCTATATAATTGACACTTTAGGAAATTTTCGTGGTTATGTAGAAAATTCCTTCCCGCGTAAATATTATAACATCACATTATACCATTTGCGAAATTACTGTTTGTGAGTTGACTAATTTTAAAGATTATTCATTCATAACATAATTAATCTACTTTAAATTAATAGGTCCATATTGAATGAATGTGTTCGACAATTATAATTTGTCGATAATGCAGCTTTTGAAAAATTATAATCTGTCAAAAGTAACACTTATAAAATCTATAATTTGTCGAAAATAAAATTTCATATTTTCTTTAGAAGATAACGTATTCGATGTCTGATAGCTACTCCTAATGTTTAATTAAAAATTAATACTATAATATGTAATGATAATGCTAAACGCATTAACAAAGTATACATGACAAGATAAAAAGCATGTTAGTTTCATTTGATAACTACAAACATGTCATGTTCTTTCTGTATAATAATTTAAAGACGTATAAACGAACACATTTTAGAGAAAAATTTATTTGTATCGTCAAGGGAATTGTATTTTACTCATCGAATTGTATTGTTTAAACTTGAATCTAATTTCGAAACAAGTTTTAAAAAAGTTATTACAGGATTGAAGAAACACTCAAATTCACGCAAACTTATAACAACCAATAATAATTCTATTTCAATCACAATGTTTTATTCTTTCTATTGTTTTCGTCGGTATTTGCTAGAAAGTTCGTTTTATTATTCCCAGAAAGTTGTTAATTCTCTTAAAATTAATAAACATTTACGCAGCAGTTGAAGCGTCACATTCGAGTTTAATCAAAGCGGAGTGAACACATTAACGTATAAATACCGTATGTAAAAAAGCCGTCAGACATCCTCGAACTTTTAACCCTACACAGAATTCCACTTGAATTTATGCAGTGTATATTTTGAACTGTGCGAAACCGTGAAACACGACATTTCCTCGATCCACTTGAGAGGTAAAAGGTGATTTATGCGTTTCCGTACAAAGTATCGTTTAGCAGTCATTTAAATCCTCGCTCGAGGGTTAATGAAACACCAGACTTAAGAAAATTTATAAAATAACCAACGCAACTGGCAAACTGGCCGCGAGTTGAGAAATGTAATTAACCGCAGAAGGGTAGGACCACATCAATTTTTCATTCTGAGAGCGGAGTACGACGTAACGCGTTAAAAGAACGAACATAATTATCTGCTGGTGTAAGTTATTCTTAAATATAAATTACAGGCTATCTTTTGGTCCATTATCGGTATTTGCATTATCCGTTGCACCAATGTTTGCGTTAACATTAATAAGATTTTCACTTTTTGGCTAATTAGTCAGATTTTATTACACCGAAAAATATTTCAGACGGTAGTTCTTGTGTGGATAATTCTTCCAGTTTCGTAAAATTGAAATAATACAGGGTGGCTGGAATGAACTGTTACAGCTTCAAACCGCTGCAGCAGATACACTTTTAAATATTTTGTTTTATCCAAGGGAAAAAAAATAGTCGAGAAACATTCAAGAAAATGATTTAATGCTCATTGCTCCATATAACCTCCCTTTGCACGAATAATTTCATTCAAACGGTGAAAGAATGAATCGCACGCTGGCCGTACGTGAGATTGTGGAATCTTCTTCCCGGACAAGTGCTGATTTTCGAGCGTCCAAACATTGATGTTTCATTACATTGACCTTGGCCTCCAAAATAGTCCAAATACATTACATTCAATCATTAAATAAATTACACTCAAATGCTGGCGCTCACGAGCGATAATCGAAACTGATGTTCCAGCTAAATATAAAGCACTTACAGAATTACGCTTCAAATCCATCACTATAACCTTACTTTGAGATGTAGTATACGAAAATGCTTCTGCACGCATATAAACAATTGAATGAACTATAAATATGGCAACTTTCTGGTGGATTGCGTGAGCGGATCGACAAATGCATCAGTATGAACTTACTTTGTAACAGATCATTCCAGCCACTCTGTATAGAGAGATTTGTCAATAAACATGAAAAAGAAGTTTAAAATCGTCAGATTTTTAGTTTTTTTAAATTTCAAAGTTTCGAAAGCACAATTTTTCAATTTTCCAGTTTCCAGGGTTTTAAGGTTGAAAGTTTTTGAATTTTAAAAGTTGCAAATTGTCAAACTTTCAGACATTTACGCTTTTAAACCATCAAATTCCCAAATTGAGAAACTTAAAACACTCGAAGTTAACACTTAGGATTTCAAGTTCTGAAATTTCAAATTTGCATTTACAATTAATGATGCATTAATACATTATTTAACATGATTCAATTGCTCCAACGATAATCTCAAAGTTACAAGGACGAAGTGTACACAAAATGTACAGCTGACAAAGAGTTAAAAACATCAGGTTCAGACTTTCAAGATATAACGAGTTAGTATCGTAACTTGGAACCATCCATCCAATTATCATAACTGGACTGCAAACATTATACACCTATTCCGCACCAAAGAAAAATAACCATAAATCATGAACGTCAGATCTCCAAAGTTTATGGTTTATTTATTTATATCTGAATTACATGATTGCTTATATCCATTCATAATTTATATAATTATTATGTACATCACGGACCTCGACATCATAAATTAAACATCCGCAATTCGATCGTAGCCATTGAAGAGATTAGAATATCGGGATTGAACTCGCGACGCGTACAATGAAGACGTCGCACATGTGACGTGCGTATGTGGACATATCGTATGTCGCTGCATCGTCCCGTTTACACGGCTTCAAACATTAGCATTTCGAAACTGTACACACTTTATCACATTACTTCGAGTGATTGGCCCGTTGCCCACCCTGGCTGTAAATTGTGGCGAATCGTAGGATGGATTCAACATGTTTAAGTTTCAACATCTTCATCGGTGGACAAAGATCAGCAAACGTGATAGCACGAGATCCATATCGGAGGCTGCCACGCATTCCAACGGGTTGTTGCAGGCGTTGGGACATGGAGAGGCAACCTTCGAGGACTTAGTACACCGAATTAGTCAGTTAACTGCGGAGTTGACTTATAGAAATCCATTGCAGGAACTATTTGAGCCCGACCTAGTAACAACAAATGGAATTGTAGTATTATTACTTTTCATGCTTTCACATTATATGATTCCTTTGTTAACAAAAATATACCAGATTGTTTAATTGTAAACGCGATAAAATTTCTGTGCAACATTTGTCTATTTTATTTCCTGAAATTGTGTGTTCCAAAGAGTTAAATAGTTTTGCTCCATGTGTGCATATATCTGATTTTTAAACGTTTCATGAAAACTTTAGGTGCAAGAATTTCATTCTGTATTTCCTTCCAGCTTTTCGCAAATATATGCTCTGTGATCATTTCTACCTAGCATCCAGCCACAACCTGCATATTTTTAGCAGCCCTAACAAACGTAAAACTGCACAAATTGCAACTGAACATTCTACCACGAAGTGTCATTATGACGAGCTCGCCTACAACAGCAAAAGTCTTCTACGTCCACAGAAGTATCCATATTTCAACCTTACGAAAACGTTGAATTTTGTTCCGTTTCAAATTGAAATCCCAACAAATATCGAAGAGCTTCCAAACTTCCGTATTTCAATTTTAATTTCACGCGTCCAATTTTCTACCCTGTCGTCCTTCGAGATTTTCATCGCGTGTCTGAACGGTAAGCCGCGCAACGAGATGTTAAGAATCGAGGAAGGCGCGTTTCCAAGTGTAAAGCTCGATGAAATCCTTGGCGGATTTGCGTTTCGCGGTTAGAATTTCAGAAAAATTGTCGTGACGTGTGGGAAACGATCGAACTGTTCGTGGCGGGAAAAATTTCCGGGCGGATTTGCGAGGATGTGCCGGGAATATTCGAGCGTGTTCGTCGACGGTGTCAAATAACTTCTCACCGGATAAGTGCTCGCTTCCTCAATATAAATAAAGTTCCCTGTTTGGGTGGGAGCATTCGCCGGGGTTCATATATATTTTCGCTGTACGGGTACGCGTGTGGTGTGCAGTAAATAATATCTTGTGCAAAGATACTTGTAGCCACGAGTGGCCGATGAAGAATACGACACTCGACTTGCTAGGACTAAGATCGAGAATTCTCGACGATATCGAATTGACCTCGAATTACTTCCACCATCGGAGTACAGGATACTCTCGAGGATGAGTTGCGGCTCTCTGACCAAGTAATGTTGACTAGTCGTTCTACGATTTTACTGAAGCTTTAAGATGCTCGAACGTAGCATTTTTCGCGGCGAAGGTTAACGTCCAACTGTTGGAGAAATTAACTTAGTGGAGTCCGAATAAAGTTTGTACTTCGTAAATTACTTTGGGAGATATACAAGCTTGCTGAAATGCTGATGGGAGTATTCATACATATTGGACGATATTTCAGGGGATTTTTATTTTCAGATGTTTAACTTGATGTGTAACTGCGTTCGCATTTGTATCTTTTCGAATTTATACATTTCTAAATTACTAAATTTTGAGACTCTTAAATGTTTAAGATTGAAAATTTTAATGTTTGAAATATTAGGTTGTCCCATAAGTTCCTTCCTTTTTCGATGTAAAATATTTTACAAGTAAGCGACAATAATTTTAAAAAGAAGAAATAACGAGGTTTCCTGAGAGACTACAGAAGATGATGGAGCAGAACAACTCACATTTAATACAACAAATTAACCTTAAACAATAAATATTGTGTAGTGATTTAGTATCACAAAAGGAAGAAATTTATGGGCCGACCTAATATTTATTATTTTAAGTTTGCAAATTTCTAGATTTCTAAATTTGTCGATAAAAATTTCTGGTGTTTCTATATTTAGCAATTTCCCAGTTTCAATGTTTCTAAATTTATAAATTACCAAATTATTACGTTATGACGTTATAAAATTTTCAGATTACATTATCTAATTATTACATTTCCAAATTGCTAAATTACTAAATTACTAAATTACTAAATTACTAAATTACTAAATTACTAAATTACTAAATTACTAAATTACTAAATTACTAAATTACTAAATTACTAAATTACTAAATTACTAAATTACTAAATTACTAAATTACAAAATTACAAAATTACAAAATTACAAAATGACTAAATTACTAAATTATTAAAGTAATAAATTACCAAATTACCAAATTTCTAAATATTCAAATTACTTATCAACTTATATTGTTATTTTATTTAAATGATATAATTAACTGAGGTTAATTAAAACAACTATTTGTGAATTATTTCTTTAAATTTCACACATACCAAAGTTGCCTGATTTAAAGTAATCTAAATGATTAAAATAAGTTATTAAACTATTAAAGTAAAAGTAATGTATTAATTGAAATAATTTATATTTTGAAAATAATATCGTTTATTTTATCCCAAATGAAGTACGTCCAAATCTGTTTAATAAGAATAATTGCATTCTAATGAATAATCGTTAATTTCGTAGCAATTGACATCTGTACTTTCATTCCAATATTACGCGTGTTAAGAAAATGAAATTCTATAAAACAAGTAAAATTTATTAGTTTATAGTAATTGTACATTTCGTATAGTTATCTTGTACATCATACTATTATTATATATGTATAACTATATGTTATTATACATTATTATATACGGCAATATACTATTACATATTGTCATAAATAGCTATTATATACATATTATTAAGATTACCATATAAAATATAAAACTAGCCACTCGTAACTCAGTTTACTTACCTTCCTATATAATTTCACCATTTTTCGGTACTTGATAGACTGACCGACAGAATGATTGATACGGTACATTAAAATTAGACCAGAGACACGTGTTACAAGAGGTACAAACGAAGTGCATACACGTATACATTTTTTTTCTAATAGGAGGAGGCAATGATCGCATGTAATTTCATCGCGAATGTTACTTTACGTTCGAAGGCTAGTAAGATCTATCATCAACATAAATCTTCATATCGATGTTATACTCGTAACGTTTCTATTGTGAGCTGATAGGCGACAAGTAATAAGTTATTTTCGCCAACGTGTTTGTAATTGTAAATGTAGACAAGAATTTATGTCCTGCGTCGTAACGAAAGTCGCAGACATTTGATTGGAATGCCTTGTCTATGCGAAACATCGTGCAACACCATTGAATCGTAATTTTATTGGCAACGATAAATTTTACGGTCACAGCCTTCGGGACATCTGGTAAGAATGTCAGATTTCTCTAGAAATCCCCGCGAAAGAATCGTTGACTTATGCGAGTGTCTTATTTCCAACTCACAAATCCACAGATTCGGTGTTCGATGAAGAATTGTATTTGACCCGATGAACTTTCTGGTTCTGCTTTTTTTCCAAGATCGGCATACAGTGCTTTGCATAAATATATAACTCCCATATTTTCATCAGAGCTTTCGCTAGAAAATTATAGTCGGTATTCCTTGTTGGATTATTAATGATTTGCCAAAATGAATTACGGCAATGAGAGCCACTGTTATTAAACAAAACAAAGTTTTTCATTTATATCGAGTTAAGAATAAAAGGAAAAATTACTTCCTCCGGAGCCTTAAAAATAAAATCTTGTTACAACGTATTAATCTGAGTTATTCAATTTCAATTAATTATATATATTCCAATATTCCTTAAGTACTAATCTGTAGCGTGTACGAAAATGTGTGAAATGAAATTGACGTATTAACGAAAATATTAAGATGTATTTCATAAAATTTTATTTGCTGCACAAACACGTCATGAGAGATGCGACAGAGCTATTTTAGAAAGAGAAAAATGGGTCAGGAATGATTGCATGATATAATAAAACTATTTTAAAAACAGAGAACTGCAGAAGAAATAATTGAAAGGTGTAACAAAATTATTTCAGAAAGTGAAAAATGAGAAAAAAACAAGTGAAACATGTGGCGAAACTATTTTCGAAATAGAAGATTGACACAGAAATAATTAAAAGGTGTAACAAAACGATTTCAGAAAAAGAAAAATGAGAAAGAAACAAGTGAAACATGTGGCGAAACTATTTTCGAAATAGAAGATTGAAAGAGAAATAATTGAAAGGTGTAACAAAACGATTTCAGAAAAAGAAAAATGGGAAAACACGTGACAAAACTGTTTTAGAAAAAGAAGATTGACAGGGAAATAATTGAAAGGTGTGACAAAACGATTTCAGAAAGAGAAAAATGAGAAAAAAACAACTGAAACATTTAGCAAAACTATTTTAGAAACGGAAACATGACGAAGAAATAATTGAAATCTGTCGAGGAAATAATTGAATAATGTATCGAAAATGTAAAAATAATGAAGAAGCAATAACATACGGAAATTGACAGAGAGATAATCTCAAACGGAATAATAAACGATACAAATACTGACATGTAGCTACTTGAGCAACCCGTGTACCAGGTACGGTTAGTAAACGATACCTCGCAACGTTAGACACAGAGCAGTATATTCATTACAAAATTTTTGTCAGTTTCACCGTAAGTTTGACATTGATTAGTCGTTATTGTTAAACACCTAGGGGTAAGGTTACAGGAATTCTGTTCGATCCTTTTGCATGGTGGAAAGATCGTCACCAGTTGTCTTTTCTTCGTGAGACACTTGAGAGCTTCATAAAAGTAAGAGATAGGCTTATAAAATGTCGTTTTCTTAATTAATAGGACATTTCGGAGAAGCGCATAGCAACATGTAGCTCAGGAATGGATTACATTACGTACAGCACTATTTGTTACTGATATTGGCTATATCGATCTATTGATATAAGTTTAAATTTAAATAATATATTATATATTTTGTTTAAAATATTTGCTTAAATTATAAATGTTACGTGCATTGAGTCTAAAAAATTATTTCAGTAACATGCTGCACATATTTTACTTAAAATAATCACTTAAATAATGCATTACACATATTTCACACAAAAGAAGCACCTAAAGAATGTATTACATATATTATAACTGTAATGACATAATTTCATGATGCGTATAATGGCATAAATAATGTGCGCATTACCATACGTTAAGATTTGAGATTATGTGAGTTAAAAACTGTCCCACCTCGTGCTTAGCTTTTTATATGTACAGTCATGGTCAAAATTAAGTGGACATTGCAGAAATGTAAAAAATTTTTTGTTTTGTCACAATGTTTTAAATAAATTTTAAATTTGGAACGTGAAATGCTTTTGTAGACTTGAAAAAACATTTATTTATTGTATATCATTGTGCAATAAAGTTTTGATTTATAGGCATTGTTAGTTAAATTAAATTAACCTTTTGTTATTTATGATACCTGTCCACTTAATTTTGTCCACGACTGTATATGATAAGATACATTTGAATTCGTTTTAACATCATTGCAGAACAATTGAAATGAATATTTTGTAATTGTTTTAAAGTAAACAAAAATTCTGTGCAATTTGGGTTTTTATTTTATTCGAAGATCGAACACATTGTTTGTGTTAAATAATTCAGGCGAATTATAATAAAAATTTTGTTGTATTAAAAGAAAATTCTGTGCAGCTAGCTAGGATTGTGTTTCTATAAAATCGTGTGTCCGAGTGTTCAATGTTGAGGCAGCGCGATTTTTGTGACGCTCTGTACAAGAAAATTGTTCCCTGATTAGCAATCGAAAGTCGGCGAAACGAATATCGATTTTGTCGAAAAATTATGATCGGTGTTCCGGAATTTTCACGAGAATTCTGTACTGTATATGGGTATTGGGTATCTTTCGCAGACTCAGTGGGTAGTCTTGGCACTGTCAGTACGCAAGAAATATACTCTTACGCATAGGAACATGCAAGACGTAATGACTACATACGAAACCAGGTATCACCGCAGGTTGGTACGCCATCCGGCTAATTGCAGGTAATTATCGTTGCGAGGATGAGTACGAAGGATGAGAGGCAGAGGAAGAAGAAGAAATGGAAGAAGCGGAACAGAAAAAGAAATACGAAGAGGAGGGAAGAGAATCTCGCTACCGAAATGATCTGAACTGATGGTCAGATTGCTGTTACCGGTGTAGCGCCTATCGAATTATTATACTCTTTTTGCGTGGGGGATTCGGACAAGAGAAATGTGAGAATTCGAACCAGTGGATAATTAAGGGTGATGAATGGAAGAATTTTAAATGGATGTTTAGTGTGTGACGAGAGGATTCCTTCGAAAGGGGATGAGGAGTTCCTGAAAATTATGAAGAATTATTGGTGCTTGTTTGCTGAGGGTGTTCATTTTGTTTTGGAACGATGAACGTGTCCATTTTGTGACTGTTATTGCTTTGTATGTACTTTTTTAAATTAACAATTCCATTCATCAATTGTTACAAAGAAATATTATAAATGGTACATGTTAACACAAATTAATATGAAAATTGATGTCATATTGTTGTAGTATTTGTTCCCTCATGCAATCAAATTATGTCAGATTTCTTGGACAGACAAATCCATCATTGATGACAACGTAATTGAAGAAATGTATAGAGTGTATCGTATTTGTATATTCGGGTGGTTGAAGTGTAAATTCGACTTTTAAATTAAAATTCCTTAGATTTAGGCCCTGAAATATTAGGTGCGTATGGTAACAAATAAAAAATATAAATGAAGATATTTTTCATTTAATAAATATTACCTTTGGGTGTAGTAAAGTATCATAATTGCAATGCAAGTTTAACTGTTTTTGTGACTGAAACTGTGATAGATCGCTTGTTGTATGCATACGAATTTTATTCATGTTATATGTTTATAAATATAGTAATTTATAGGTTTAGTAGTTCAAGAATGTGAAAGTTCAGTAACTCAATAATTTGGTAGTATAGAAATCCGGAAAAGGAATATAAACATATGAAACTTACAAATTTATATAATTTCGAATTTATAAATTTATGAGTTCAGTAGTTTAATATTGTAGAAATATTGAATTGTAGAAATTTGGGCACTATGAAGTATAGTAATTTTTCATTTTCACGTTTTCGAGTCTTTGAATTTTCAACTTTTCGAATCTTGCGAATATTCAAATTCTATAATTCTCCAATTCAGTAATTTGAACATTGGGATGTTCATTATTTATTAATTCAAGAATACTGTAATTGTAAATTGTTTAATTGCTGTGTATATAACTTTAGAAACTTGATAAGTTGAAAATGTAGAGGTTACAAATTCGGCAATTTTTGAATTCCCAAAAATGTATAAATACAACAACTATATATATTAGGCTTCCAAAATATTGCTAATTTCTTTGATTTGAAACATTTTGTTAATTGAAAATCTGTGGCTATTAAAATATACAATTTACCAATTTACCAGTTGACCAGTTATCTGTGTTTGACGAGTATACTCGTCATGAGAAGTAGCAGGATTTTGTGTCATAACGAGTATACTCCTCAGTCACATCTAACGAGTTAACCAAATAAGTAAATATTAGTAATAAAATTGTCAATTTTATAAAATAGACCCATTTTTTTAATTCAGTATTTTAACAGGCACACTTAGCCTGTGATTGAGTAGTATACCACAAATGTGAACGCCACAGCTAACTGGTTAAAGAAGTGCAGAAACTTGGTGAATGAAAATATCGAAATTAACAAATTTGAAATTGACAAAGTGCAACTTCCAAATTGAATTTCCAGGTGTTTGCGAGTATACAAGTTCCAATTTTATAAATTTTTCTCTCTTAAAATTCTGAAATTTAAAAACAGAATATTCCAATTTTCAAACTTTCCAATTTTTTACTTCAGAAATTCAGAACCATAGAAATTTCACATATCCTCGACCTCTAACGTTTGCTTAAAAATATACCCGAAATGATGCATCACCTACGCGAAAAGGTAAGCAAACTGCCAGTATACCCGGTAAAAAAGATAAAATCTGCTAATAAAACAAGCACGACCCAAATGCACAAAAGTCAAGGCAGAGGACAGGGTCCTCGGCAAGTAGTGGTATTAGTCGCTGTTGAGAAACAGCCTTAATGATCGAGGCACCCGGCGTTGATTTACGCACTGCGTCTCAGGCGCAAGGAGTTTCGTCTTCCGGGATCGGTTCGTTAATAAAATTTTCTGTAATAGAAGGCTTCGTCATGCCGGTCCGCCGGCGGCGAACGAGCAACGGTTGCTGCTCGTTCGTTTTATTATTGAAAACCGCCATCAAGCCACGTCAAGACAACATTCCCGGTGCATTCTGATACTGGCTGGCGACAGAGCGAGAGGCTAGGGACGAAATGGACTACGTAGGGGTCAGAGCCGGCAAACGATAAGACCAAGTATTCGCCCGAAGGTAGGATGGTGTCGTGGTTGGAATTTTATTGCGTCGCGATTTATCGCCGGTAGTGAGCAACGTTAATCGATCCTCTGCCACTTTACTCGGCGGACTAAATCGGCCGTGCACGACTCGCTGCCCCTTCAGGCATCGAGCTCTCTTATTTATTTAGGTTATTTCGCTCGGCTTGGAGGATTGCTTGAATGTGGATAGAAATGTGTAGACTTAGTGATCTCACGATACAGAAATTCTCGAATCAGGAAATCTAGAATGTTTACGTTCGAGGGTTCAGGAATTTGGAGGATTAAGAATATGAGAACGTTGATATTTGAGGGTCTAGGAATTGGGGGATCTAGGAATTTGGAGGATCAGGAATTTGAATATGTTGACGTTTAGGGATATGGGAATTTGGAGAGCAAGAAACTTGAAGAATTAGGAATTTGAGAATGTTGATATTGGTGGGTCCAGAAAGTTAGGGATCCAGAGATTTGAACGATTAGGAATTTGAGAATGTTGACATTTGCATATTTAGGATTTGGATGAAGAACGTGAGAATTGTTGACATTTGGGGATCTACGAATTTAGGGAGCTGGGAATTTGAAGAATTAGAAATTTGAGAATGTTGACAATCGGGGTCTAGAAATTTGAGACTATTGACAGTTAGAGATCTAGGAATTTGGAGCTCCCAGAATTCGGAGATCTAGGAATCTGGAGGATTACGAATGTGAGAATGTTGACATTAAGGGATCTGGGAATTCAAGCATCTAGGAATTTAAAGATACTGTGGTTCGAGGATGTAGTTATTTCGATAAACTGGTTGTTTTGGAACTCCAGGATTTGGTGATCTGTTGATTTGAAAATCTAGGCACTTGGTAATCTACTGAAATGGTAATCTAGAGGTATGGTGGTTCACTGATATGGGAACCTATGTAGAAATTTAATAATTTACTGATACAAGAAAGCAGAAATTTAATCTACTGACCTATGAATTTAGAGATTTAGTAATCCACTAATATGGAAATCTGGGGATTTGGTGATCTATTGATATGGAAATCCGGGAATTTGTTGAAGTACTGACGCACGAATCTACGCATTTGATAATCTACTAATATAGAAATTTTTGAATTTTGTCATCTATGAATTCGATAACATAGAGATACGGAAATCTAGGGATTCGGTTATCAGTTGATACAGGGAATTAGGAATTTATTGCATTCTAGGAATTTGATGGTTTATCGTTATAATTATACAAGAATTTTTCGATCTGTAAACCTAACATTGTACAGATACGATAATTGATGACTTTCTGAGCCTTAAATTCCTAGTTTAACAATTTACGAACCTAGAAATTTACTCTGAAGAGTTGGACACAATCAAATTTGATATGTCATAAATTTAGAACTCCATGCATTTGGAAATGTGACAATTTGGAATCATTCGAGTAACCAATCCCTGAAATTCGTAATCAATTATCAAATTAAAAAATTGGGAGATCTGCATACGAATCCTTAACCAAAGGTAGTCCACGTTAGCACCCGAGCGTACAGGTTGCATACACGTGTCGGTGGGCAGCTCGTTAAGGGTTAACCCACAGCGTGCTACCGTGTGGAAGCAAGGAATGCGGATCGCGCGGCAGCTGCGAGAGGACTTTACGACGATAAAAGGGACACTTTTTCAACGTAGCCAGCGGCCGTTTTTCGCGCGTTGGTGAAATCAAGTACGAGAGACAACGTTTCGCCGAGAACAGCGCTGGGCGGACACGAAACGCTGTGGGACGACGGCTACCGTTATCGCGCGGCAATATCGAATGCTAATTCGCCCCGTGCTACATATACGGACGACTACTGCATCCTCCAGGTGCAATTTCTCCATTAATGCGTCGCCGAATAAATGTCGATGGAAAGCTCAAGACAAATATGGAACGGTTGGAAATGTCAAGGTACACTGGCGCCATTACGCTACCCTTCAATTATTCGTCCGGTTAATAACTTTATTCGAATGTTGGCTCTCATGCAGGAGCTGTAATTCCGTGTGTCCGCTTGGAAACCGAGCGTTATTAATCAATTTGTTTGAGGCGAATGCCCGCCGCTTGGACGAACCCTGTTTGTGGAAGACGGATGATGAATCACTACGGCCAGAGTTTAACATTCCGTTTTTAGTTTATTCTCTTTCTGCCCGTTTTTTACGCAGAATCCGACGACGGCACGAAAGCCTAGAGCGGAGACTTTTATGGTAATGGGTCATTTGGGGCGCTAGGAGGACGTTTCGGAAAATTTGTTCTTGTGAAATTATGGTCGACGAAGTTTGAAACTGTTTCATGTCTGCTGGAAGTTTTGAACCGTTCGAACTGCATATCGGCGTTTTGTAGGTATTTTTCGTTAATGCAACGATACTTGATAGAATTGGTGTTGGTGCACTTGCAGTTTGTCTTTAACACAATAGCTGTTTCGAGTTTTTAGTTGCTGTTTGGTTAAGCGATATGCTAGTACGCGGTGTCGACAGTTCAGTGGTAAATTTGTGCCTATTAGGTGATTGTTATTTTAGTCATCGGAGTTCAGGATTTTTTCAATCAAAGTGTAAGCGAAACATATGGAATTTTATTTTAATTTAGTTTTAGTTTAGTTTGTTTTTCACGTTCGTTTCATTAAGTATTCACTAAGTATTGCAAAATATATTTAGTTACTCAATGAAGAAGTTTGTGCGCGATGGTGATGCACTCGTGAGTAGGTTGATGCATATGTTAGATACTACAGTTTTTTATGTAATTAAGTTAGGTAGTACGACAAAGTTTGTTGTACTTTGTTCTATATATGAAGTATTGAATAAAGAAAATTTTTTAAATTGTACACTTGCAGGTTTGGGAGTTTTGCACATTGAAAAATTGATAAATTGACTAATTGGCAAATCGGAAAATTGTCAAATTAGAAAATTGACAAATCGATAAATTGATGAATTGACACATGAGCAATCTGACGAATGGACAAATTCAAATCTGACAAACGGACAAACTGACGAGTCGACGAATTGATGGATTCATGAACTAGCAAACTAGTGAATTTATGGATTGACGAATTAATGAACTAGTAAATTAGTGAATTAATGGATTGATAAATGCATGGATTGATGAATGAATGAATCGATAAATTAATTGGTAGACTGATGGATTGATAAGTTTAGAAATTAAAAAATTTGAAATTGAGACATTTAAAAACTGAAAAATTAAGAAATTTAAAAATCTACGAACTTAAATGAAAATTACGAACCTTCAAATTTTCTAATTCCAAAAATAAAGTGTTTTAAACTTAAAAATATTAAATATTTGCTCGAGTTAAAAAGTCAGAGTAAAACACACTTACAATTAATCTTTAATCTAATGCAAGAATTCCTGGAATTTTTATTTAATCTCTGTTAGAGTGATCTGTTACTGTTTCAGTTAATCTCTTATACAGTGACAGTAATTGAGCTCACATTTTCTGTTACGTGATTGTTATTTTATTCTTAAAAATTTCAAATCTCTCACATTAGATCCCAAGTCATGATTTTAATCCAACTTTATATTTTTGGTGCAGAAATAATATTTTACAACTTAACACAACTAATTTTATAAGTTCTCAGCCATTTTATACATTCATATATTTTACTCCTTTATTCACAGTAAATTTTATTTACTGTGGTACGCAGTAGTTTCATTTGGATGACACCGTTTATTAATCCATAACAAACGAAGTAAAGGGATTCAGTTGTTTAAAAGTTCCATTACATTCCCGTCTCTACACATTTACGCAATAAAACTTCCCAGATCAACTTTTGCATAGAAATGCACTAATTCGATCGCGATTACGTACAAATATATAGCTTTATACCTCATGTGCCTCTTCAACCAACATTATTCAAATTCCAAAATTCAACGTATTTCAATCCTAATGTTCTGCACCAGACAGTTTTACTTGGGTGACAATTGACAACTATTTGGTACGCTAGAACCTTTAAAATATGAATTTCTACTTATCTACCACTTTAATCCTACACCGTTCCAAACAATATTATCGTCTTTCCAACTTACGTATCTTCAATCCTGCATCCTGTATGAGATAGTTCCAGGAAGGTGATAATTAACATTTAAACAATCCCATTCCCGTACAATTTACTTGAAAATATACAGTTTAATCCTCCGACAAGAATGATACCGGGATTATAATGAAAATTTAAACTATCGCATTGACAAACAACATCTGAAATATGAATTCGACATTGAATCAACAAACGTTATTGTATTTTAAAGTTCCAAGACAATTTGAATCCCACGTTTCGCATCAGATAGTTCCAGCGAGGTGGCAATTACCATTTAAACCGTCTAAGCCATACATTGTATCATTAAAAATGTGAATTTCCGTGTATCTTTGATCCAAAAGCTATTTAACTGAATTCAACGTTATTCCATTTTCATAATCCGAAGCGTTATCGTAGACCTCGGGTGTTATATCAGATAATGCTACGAGGATTATAATTAACATACGAACTATCTCACTGACGCGCAGTATCCTTTGAAATACGGATTTCGCCTTTCGTACAACTTTAATCCGGAATCTACAGCAATTAAGTCATTATCGTGTTTTCGAAATCCAAGGTACCTCGGACCGCGGGTGTCAGATGATATCGGCCGGATTATAATTAACATTTAAACTATCTCATCGACACACGGTATCCTTCGAAATATGAATTTCCGCTTTCGCACAACTTCGATACAGAATCTATAGCAATTAAGTCGACATTATCGTGTTTTCGAAATCTAAGATATCCCGGACAACAGCTCGGATAGTTCCACCTGGATAATAATCTGTCTGAAAAGTTTGCTGTATCGTTTTCATCGACTATGCGCGAACGGTTGTATCGTTTTCGAAGTCATCGTTCGCGCTATCGCAGATCGAATGTATTATAGAAACGCGTTTTTTATGCGGAACTAGGTTTCATATCGTATGAAAATACTGGGGAACAAATTTGTTGCTGACGCAGAGATCGGAAAGTTTGAAATTTGTAAGCGTGGAAATTTGACAACTTCGGATTTGGAAATTAGAAAATTTTCTATTTGCAGAGTTGTGAACTTTGAACTTGGGTATTTAAGGATACAGAAATTTAGGTTCTTGGAACATTTGAAATTTCGAGTTTAAACCTTTGTGAATTCGGGAATTTGAAGATTTTGTAATCTGGCAATTTAAGAATTTGAAAGTTTAGAGATTTCGAGATTAATTAATTCGATAATTTGCAGCGTCAAAAATTTGGACACGTGGAAATATAGATATTTATAGATTTCGAAAGTTTGGATATTAGAAATTTAAGTTTCAGGGAAACTGAACATTAATGACAATAATAATATTCCGAAATTAAAGATTGAGGGATTCAAGCATTTACAGATTTAGAAATTTACAGATTTAGAGATCTAATAATTCAATAACTGTAACATATTCAATAACGAATAATTGGGAATTTCAAGATCTTGAAATTTGGAAATTTCATAATTTGTGAATTTGTAAGTTGAAAACATAAGAGATCGGGATCTGAAAACTTAAAAACTTGAAAATTTCGAGCTTGAAATTTCGAAAAGTTTGAAGTTTTGAGACGTATCAGTTTATAAATTTATGAATTGAGCGATTTAATAATTTGATAATTTGAAGGTTTAAGACTATCGAAACTTGATAATTTGGAAATTTAGAGATTGGAGAGTTTAGGAATTCAAATGTTTAGAATAAGGCAAGTTAGTAATCTAAAAATCTGCAATTTTTTTTTTTTAGGGTTTAAAGTTGCATGAACATCAGAGGTTATTAGCGACTGTCTACTAGTTTAGGTACTTATTGTTGTTTGCTGGTTAATTGAAGGTGCGAAAAGCGCACCAATTTTTTCTGATACTTTCAAATTTATTTAAAGAACTATGGGTCTAGGTGAAAATGTAACCATCGCACGTGATAGAGGAGACATTTCTACTGCAGAAAACATTGGTACATTTTTGGGGTCTTTTTTACTTTGATTATTGTTTAAACCTATTTAAATATTTACAGTGTAATAACAATTTATATGGTTTTATTTAGGAAAGTTCACAGATTTTTCTCGTATAAAAAGCCACTGAATAGCTGACATGATAAAAGCACAAAAAATTCCCATAGTTGAAAATTTTCAATTTTCTTTAACATTAATTTTCACAAAAACTGTACGTACCAGAGGAAAACGGATTTCAGATGCGTATTCAGATCGCGAAAATCTATAAGAATTTCATAGTGGCAGTTCATATAAATTTTGGCTGTTGTACAGTATTATCTACGTTTAACTCATAATTTGAAATCCCAACCAGTTTCGACAATGATTTGTATTCAAAAGGCATCAGAAGAGACCTTTTGGTTGAAATAGGTACACTCCTGGACAACATTAAGTGGACATTGCAGAAATGTAAAAAATGTTTTGTTTCATTACAATGTTGTAAATAAATTTTAAATTTAGAACGTGAGATATTTTTTTAGGCTTGAAAAAGCATTTATTTAATGTATATAATTGTGCAATAAAGTTTTGATTTATAAGCATTATTAGTTAATTAAATTTACCTTTTCTTATTTATGATACCTGTCCACTTAATTTTGTCCACGACTGTATACACAAAATCGTGGTAGAAATAGTATTAATTAGTTTTTTAGAAGTAAAAGTCTATAAGAATTTCATAGTGGCGGTCAAGAAAAATCGAAAAAGTAAAAATTTGTTACACAGTGTAATAAATCGATCTCGAAATGCTCATACGAAATTGCCCACGTGAAGTCACGCGCATAAAATATTCCACGTATCGTACGCGGTTCTCACGTGGTGCCAGTCTCCTATCGCGGGAACAGAGAAAAGGTCGTTCGTCAGGATCGGACGATATGTATCGTCGATTCGACGTAATTAAAGCAACAAATTTTCAGGCTAGCCCGAGGCACGACGGTGCCTGAAGTCCGATCGTTTCCTATCTCAGGGTGATCGTTCTTCCTGATGGATCGGTACAGGTGCTCGTTTCAATATGGAGCTATGGTCGTCCCGGATCAGCCGGTCACCTAACAGACGGCCGGCTCTCTCTATGAGCTCGCGAGGCCAAGCAATTTACGATCCCGTCGAGTGATCATTCGTGATTATTGGGTAAACGGCGACGACCCAATTAACACCGACGCTTTGTTCGACCAAGTAGCGCGAAGCACTCCGGATACGATTGCGTAGTGGAAACGGGGCCTAACGAGCGATCGATTCGAGCTCTCGCATCGTCGTCGAGGATCGTTTAAACCACTTTTGTCGATCGACGAGCCGATTCTTCTAGTGGAGCCGATTCTGAAAGATCCGTTTCGTAACTCGCCTCGGTTGAAGGGACTGAGTCGTACGTTTTAATTGAACTAATTGGCAGATCCGCCGAGTATGATCGTTTAGGGTAATTAGGATGGAACGGTTATTGTGAAATATTGAATTATTTACTTCTTGGTTCTGGAGCGCGTTTTGTAATTGGTTTTTTTTTGTGGCGATGGGAGAGATTCGATGGCAGATACGATGCTTCTGAAAAATTTGAAGTTCTACAGCATTAAGTTAGCTTCTCGAGGTTTCTTGATTGAGTGGTTTATTAAAAAATTGTTTTAATAAAACATGGATTTACAAATCAGTCTTTTGAAATAAATTAATGTCGATAATTTCTTTTATTTGGTGTTCGATATTTATGTAATACTTCGTTTATATTTTGTATGCTTCGGTATTGTAATTGCCATATTGTTTTGGTCCAAAGGAATACAAAATACTCCTCAATGCAGTATCAACTAATTTATTATAATTAACTCTTATAGCAATATTGTATAAATATATTCAACCATAATAACCAGGATGAGTTTTTGATAAAAAAGCATAGGAAAAATTACTTGACGTTACTAAACGATGCACATATAACAGTAAGGCGTGAGTAATAGAAATATATATTTAACCCTAGATTTACGAAACGAGCCAAAATGACTTATAACATATTTTTTATTTTAAATTACAAACACTATGAAGAATCTTTTATCAAAATGTATGTCAACTGTTGTCAAGATGAAGGATCATTGTATAAGACAGTTCACGTATCATTCTTTATTTATTTTCTTTTCTAGTTTAGTTTTAATGTAAAAATAAATGGTCATTCCGTAGCCGTAAATCTAGTGTTAATAAATTAACCCTTTGCATTTGAACGGTGACTCATATTCGCCCTGTGGACTAATAGAACAATTTGAATAAATATTTTTTAACTAAATCTGTAGTATTATACATTCGATGTTTGTCATAATGAAATGAGCAATAATGGCGATTAATAATAAAAAGTAATAATTTCCAACAAATTGATTAAACCTTTCAGTTTTCGAGATACCATACGCCAATAATAAGAATGCTTTCGAGTACAAAGGGTTAATAAATTACTATTTTTACAGATATTAAATGGATATCAAATGATAGTTGTCGATCTGGACGATCGAATGAATAAGGATTAACGATCTTTTTCAAAGAAGCAGTTTCCAGAACAGATTGCATCGGTCGAACGATGATCGAGCGCACGAAGTCCACATTTTACGGACAATTGAGCACACCGATCGACGCAGGTGATCCATAAACGAGCGAGCCAACCCCGAACGATTCTAGCTTTCCTCGCAGTTGTCAGCTTTCAATTGTACGTCGCTCCATCTGGATTAACCGTTCCTCGTGATCGTTTTCGAAGACTATCATTAAAGGGTCGCCTTTGTTCGACACCATCGAATGCGATGGCGTTAATCGATCGACGATCAACGTAATCGCGAGGGATCGAGGTTGTCGAACGAAGAAGGCCTTTGCGGAACGGCCCACAGTTATGACCCATGGTCACACGAATGTACTTACACTCTCGTGCAATATAGGTATTATTTTATACAGGGACATATGTAAAGTTGGCAATTTTTTCATTATTCGTATTCCCAGATATGTAATACCTGTATCATAAAATTACTTAATTAGCAAGTTTTTTAATTCTTGAGTAGCTAAGTTATTCGAATTAGATAAATTTCTTGTCTTTGAATTTCTAAATCTTCAAATTCCTGTATCACCGGATCTCTGGATCCCCAAATCCTTAGAATTACGAAATCCGACGTTCTCAAATACCTGATGCATAGATCTCTATGTGATAAAATTTCTACATTTCGACATTTGTAGCTCTTTAAATTTTTAAATTTTTGAATTTCTGAATCGTCAAGTCTCAAGATCCTCAAATTTCTACAATAACGAACTTATCTAGGTTCCAAACATTCACTATCCTCTAATTGTTACGTTCCCAAATTCTAGACCCACGAATCTATCGATCATCAAATTCCCCTATTATCCAAATTCCCATATTATTTAATCTCTAGGTTCCCGCATTCGTAGGTGTCTATCCTTCAAAACCCCCAATTCACAACGTCCCAAGATTCCCCGCCTCGAACATTTCACCTATCCCCAAATTTTCGGATCTCCAGATCAGGAACTCTTCAAGTGTCCGTAAACGTCCGTCTTTCCGCTTGTTCGAGGTAATTCTCTTTGTTAAGTACTCGAGATTACCCAAAATGGAGTTCGAACTTTGTAGATATCTTGCTTGTGTCTATTACGCATTACAACAACTACTCGAAGGACCACCCGAATAATTCGGCAACTAATAAGACTTTTTCTGCACTACGTTTAATGATATCTATTTCTATACGCGAGGTAGAGCTTGCCTAACTAATCAATGTTCTAGCGATGTTCTGTGTTACTAACGAATCTCGTCTAGCTATGTTCTGTTCTGTCTCGATGTCACGTCGCACAGTGGAGTATTTGTAACGAAAAGGCGGACAAAACCGAATTTTAAAAATTTTGCATTAAATGTAAAATTTCTGGTGCATGAGTTACTTAAATATATGACAAACAATGTAGCAACATCCTTTTATTGATTTATGCAATCATATAGCAATGTTCTTCAATGCAACTGAAGGATTTTATGACGCGCGTTCCTTCCCGAAAATTTGTCCAAAATGCGACGCTTACGTTATAAAGGTTTTTCAATACTTTGAAAAAATTTTATATATTGTTATTATATGAAAACTTTGCAGGCAAGAATAATCTTCACTTTCCAACAGGTTTTACTCTGTTATCATGCATATTTGTCTAGTAATTAATGTTTGAAAATGATCAATAATTTAATCATCTTTTTTTACGATTTTAAGATTTCATTAACGATTTTGTTATACTTCCGGGTGCGTCCCGATGCTTTGTTCGGTATCATTATATTCTGTAACATGTTCTGATTGTAATGAAACAAAATTTGGCTCCGACCGCGTCCGACCACGGATGTTATAGCAAATTGAAGTTTAATTGTCGCCGCGTTTCGTAGGCTTGTACGCCCGCGCTCATTGACCATCCACGAGACGCTCAGACATTCTTCGAAGGAATTGTTTAGACTATCAACGAGTAAGGGCCCATGAGATGTTTATACTATGATACAAATACGACTTCGACTCTGTTCATATTTTCTGAATGCATTCAGTTGAAAAAGTGCCTTCAAAGACTACGGAGAGATACATTCACAGAGCGATATTTTTTACATAATTATATATCTTTGTTTTAGCTATATATATTCTAATTTTTGCATTTTATTCAGTATAAGTTTTGTGTTGTGTAGTTTATGTTTAGTTTATATTTTTCAAATACTTATTAAGTGCGATTAGTTCAGTTATTCATTTAAACTTTTATTTAAGTGTTCTCCTTTCTATTTCTATATTGAAGTTCATTTAATTTATACCTGGTAAGTACACTTAAACATGCAAGTATATTTTTTCATGCAATTTGTGAATCGTGAATATTATTTAACTCCAATAACTGAACATATAGATATCAAAATGTCTGAAAATTAATCGGCACCAATTGCAGGGCCGTCTGGCGTTAAAATAATGACTAGAAGACAATTATTTCATATAATGCAGGAACAGAGGATAATACTCTCTAATAATATGTTTAAAAATTGCAAGAAAGGTGTTTGCAGTTCGTAGTATTTGACAAATGTCGAGAAATTTATACGTGTTGAAGTACTCCTACTTATATTCCGTTTCTGCCTTTTTCGTACCAACTGTGATAAAAGTAGTTAATAGTCTAAAAAATGGGAATTTCAAGCTTTAATATAGTCTTTGTTTCATTAATTTTGGACTAATTTTGATAAAGTTATGGAAGTTTGAAGAGCGCGACAATTTTTAGATACTCATGTCCGCCTATTCGGTACAAATTCTCCACTGTGCGTCGGTCGGGTAGTCTTGACGAGGGTGAATCATTCTGATTGGTTATGAAAACTACGTGAAATCTTGGAAGGGAGGCAAAGGATTCCGTCCTTCTTCAGCCCTTCCCCTCGAAAGTATTACAAACTTTGCTGTTTGACCGCGGTAGGTAATAAAGTCATTAAGAGCGCTTACCTTGACTAAGCATACCAGAAATAACGGATTCGAAAGGTAAAGATACTAACCTGTCGACCAAATGCGAACAATAACCTGAGAAACTGCATGGAATATTGCGATGCTTTGTAGTTACCTAACTTTATGGCTACCACGGTTCTCGAAAGCTTCTCTGGGATGACAGTCCCATGGCTAATTATCTAGAAATTTTTAATCTATCCGAACTCTGAAGACACCGTAAGCCTTAAGGGGTTAGGTGGGTTTCAGACGCTTAAAAGAAGCCTATTTTTACTGATTTTTTTTTAACATATCAAATGAAATATTTATTGCAAACAATTTAGCAAATCAAAGATACATATTTAACGAGTACTTTCTGAAATTTTCATTTAAAAATTTTGAAAATTCAGCCATTGAGACCTCATTTCCGTGGACCTCTAAAAAAAACGGGTCTCGGCGTGGTCACGATAACTCATGACTGGTTCATCAGAAATTAAAAAACCAAATATTTTCTGTCAACAGATGTATAAAGCTCGTACTTGGGCGAAGGAAAAACACAAAAATTGAAATTTGAATTTTTGGCGGAGTGATGAACAAAAAGTTCCATTTTTTGGTCACTTTTTCACCACATATTTCCTTGTAACATATGTTGTGATTAAAAAAAAACAAAAATCCTTCGTTCATTTACTAGATAATAGTATTTTGAAGAAGTGTGCAAAGTTTGAACAAGATCGGTTCATAACTTTTTGAGATATCACGTCCACCGACTTCAAAAACATAGTTTCGAGAAAAACGCGATTGAAGTACGACGCGACAGGTTGCGTGGCTTGATGGGCGGAACTTCCGAAGGGTCTATTTCTTAGAGTTTCACTCTAATAGATTTAAAATTTCTGGGGAATATTCTAGATACATTGTACTATTTAATACGACAAAAAAAAAAAAAATCGATTTTTTGAAATTTTCAAACCCACCTAACCCCTTAAGACTCTTGGAGAAGCTGTTTAGGCCCACTATTAAACTATAACAATTCTTATGGCTAACAATGCCTTTAGCATTAGAATAGAGTTTGGAATTTGAATATAGTAATTAACCTAAGACCGTCGTCCCATCGAAGGGTTCACGGACCGTGCCGTGGCAGCCATAAACTCAGGAAGCCATAAAGACCCGCGCGTTTTCTATGTAGTTTTTCTAGTCATTGTTCGCATCTGGTCGCCAGATTAATATTTTACCTTTTTTGATCCCGTTACTTCTAGCATGATTAGCCAAAGTCAGCGCGCTTCCTGACTCTTATTACCTGCCACGGCTAGATAGAGAAAATTGTAATATTTGCGAGTGGAGGGGCCCAAAAAGGGCGTAAATATTTGCTTCCCTTCCACAAAATTGTAGCTTTACTCATCCAATCATAATCATTCACCCCCGTCAAGACTGCTTGACCGAGGTGACGTGAAGATTGAAATTACTTGGAAAGTCAGTTGACAAGCAGTATTTGAAATTGAATAGCAAACGAACGAGTATAGGAATAGTCTTAAAATCTCGAACATAGTATCTCGTATATTGTTGAACATATAGATCATTTGTATAATCCCGATCAATCGGGTGGTCCTTCGAGATTGTGATAATAAAACCTAGTCGGCACACCACGTGCAATATTCACCAAAGCTCGAAAGAATTTATTTCTACCACGAGCGTTAACAGAAGCTAGATTTGCCATTGACTGTACGACGACCGAGATCGAGACCACGATCGTCGTACGATTTCTATTGAAAATTTGATCGACACGCCCACTGTCTTCCGAGGGAGCGTCGCGTGCACGAAGAAGAAACGACGCTGACAGGACACGTGGTCGCTGGTCTAGGGCGACGCAATCGAAAATTGCGATCGAGCCGGCCACCAGTTAAACGAACCAGCAGATCCCGGCACGAAGATTAACCTTGTTCGGCTCCGAGGTACGCGCGCTCGTGTTTCGAATATGCGTGCGCGTTGACACGAGGCAAGGAAGGAGGAGGATAATGACGGTGCTCGCTCGCGTACGTCCGAGCACGACAGTCACGGTTTTCGAAAAAAGAAATTTCGCTGATCGAGAAATGATCGTGCTTAAGCCGCCCCAGGTGCCCCTGTAATGAGTGGTCCTCGTGACACACCGTAAATTTTCAATGTCAATACACCGTACACCTGGCAGCCCGGTCCAATCTTAACGAGATCGTTTCGATGTTTCTTTCATTTCGTGCACCGTTATTGCGCGAACCCTTATTATTCGCCCAAAATTCGCCGTTTATTGGTGTACCGGTTTGAACATCGCCGGAAATTATCGGACGATGCTCTTAAATGCTACTACCAAAACGGTCGAGAACGTTTACTTGAGTTAATAATTAGCGTTGTTAAAATATACTTTGTGACTGCGGACGCTGTTTGTGATGGAAACTGGGCCCGAATCTTCGGATGCACCAGCTAAGTTCCTGTTTCGATTTGTTAGTTTAGTATTTCTTGAGGCGGCACTTTGAGACTAATTTTGCGGACGATTAATGACTATTTATATCTAAATTGAAATTAAAGTATAAACATGAGTAAATAATGAACAATACGTTAACTAATTCACGTAATGATTCTTTATTTTGATAGAAGCTCTTTACTAATTTTCGTATTTTGGAATAAGAAGTCTGATTCGTCATTTGGACGGGTTCCGTAAATTCAGTGTTAATTGGACCACCTATTGCAATGATGGCAAACTTGTGGCTCGTGGGTCAGACATCGAGACAAGAAGTCTTTTTAAATGACTCATTGATTATTATAGAAAAAAATGTCAAGTGTTACGTTCTTCTATTAACAAATTTTCGGTGTTTTCTAATCATTAATGTCCTTGTTACTACATCCCCTGCACCAATCTGACTTAGTGACCCACGGAGTATTATTTGAAAACAATAATGCACGAAATTTCGTTCATTTTTGAAGAAAGTTCATCATTAACGACCTATTGCATCCTCGTGTTTTAACAGTTTGTGTAAATATTGGCGTATGATAGATAATGTGTTGCTATACATATACAGTTTAGTTGACACTACCAAAACGGTAGTGCCTCAAACTACAAAAACGGTGATATGACCCTTTCATAAGTTTCTGGTTTCAGATTGCAACAATTTTTATGGCGTATTTTTATAATCTGAACTAATTTCCATTAAGACAAAGAGTTGAGATATACATTAATTTATTTTATTGTTGGTCTATTTATTTACCAACCTCACTTGTAATTTCAATATCAGCGAATAATTATATGCTGGTAGTTTTAGTGTTAAATTCAGCTGTTAAACTGTCGTATGAGAAAAATTACTAGACAAATTAATAGTCTAATTTAGACAATGTGATGGTCTATATTCTCCTAAATGTTATTGTATATTCGATTATGTTCCAGAATTGTGGGCTATTAAGGTATGAGCAATCTAAATTATATTATAACTTCGTTCATTTAATTAGTAAATTTCTTATTTTTGCGCTATATTGTTTTATTATTATATACCATTTTATAATGATAATATAGTTAGAAGGGTTTTCAGCGGCGTTACATAAAATATTAATTGTTATTATAAATTTTCCTACTAAATTTTTATCTTCGACTTAATATTGAACACCCTTTGACATCCGCCATATTTGATTTGCATGCTCCCACTTTTTCATTCTCAGTAGTTGTATTTGTACAATGATGTTATTCCAATTTTTTAATATTGAAACTTTGAGAATAAGATGTTTCGTACGGAAATTTTGAAATAAGATATTTCATATAGAAATATCAAAGAAAGTTATTTCATAAGGAAATTTGAAATATTACACCACATTTGTGTATTTCATACAGAAATTTCTAATGATTAGTGAACAGTTGCTTTTTTTGTGTATAGAACATATTCTGCTCTAGTCAATTTTGGCATGAACTGATTCCTTCAAACATTTTAATCAAATCCGTAATATAAAGATACAATATTTACACTATTATTGATCCACACTAAAATTCATTTCCTTAAATCAATAGTTATTACCAATAATTAATTATTACTCAACTACCTTAGTCTTAATCGACTTTGTTAGGTGGTGCTGATATTTAATTTATTATAATTAGTTTATTTACCGCGAAGATTCGGAGAATTTTATATGGAATGCTTTTGTTGCGATGGTTTTATTACATACGAATCTTGGCGTCAAAGCTGATGCGCTGTTATGGACTTTTTGTATACGACAGACTTTGGCAAGTATTCCTGTCAGGTTTCGAGTTACGAGTGACTGCTATTATTAACTTTCTTAGAAGGAAGCAACAATAGTACTTGTGATCCTCGAAAGGTGAGATTCCTTGTAGTTTCTACTAGTTAAATTATGTGCCAGATTTTATCGATTCAAAGGTGGAATTTTTTTGAGCTTCGTCCAAGTCACACATTCTTTCCATAAAATAACCCAATAATCTTATTTTTTAAAATACAGATATGGGTAATAATTTTTTAAAAATCAGATGTAAGTAGTAATTTTTTTAAGATAAATTGTAAATAGTAACTTTAGAGCTATCGAACTTTTAGAAATTTCGATCCTAATACTATTGCGTTAAATATTAACACTAAAACTACCAAACCTTTTCAAAAATTTTCTACTTCAAACGACAACATTAGTTAAGATAGTTTTCTTGACCTTTGTGCAGATTGTCATCAAGACAGAATCAATAAGTGTATTCATTTATGTTTCACCGTTTGTTCATTTTTCAACTTCATTTTTATCATCAAAATAATTCTGCATTATACGTCGGTAGTTTTAGTGTTAAGCAATTTCATGTCAAACCCAAGATTCCTTATATTTCCCTGTGTTAATTTTGTTCACTGCTTCGTTCCACGATCGAACATAAATAGCATACAATGCCATAAGTGTGCTTCTTCTACAGTTGGCCTTGACATCTTTCTTCCTTAGTCAGACAAAGATTTTTTTCACCGAAAAATAAAATTTACAACCAAGCTTGAACCAAATAACAAAACTTCCGTGTCTTCAGTACCGTGTCGCGACACAAGCTAACTGTGAATGAGCTCATCGAGGAAATTCTGATTACTTTTCGGTCCCCCTAATACATATTTCATCTAATTAGGTGAAGATCGCTCGCGACCCAACCGCCCTAAGGTCATAATCCAACGAGCGATAGGCTCTCGCGCCGTATACTTAGTTTTAATATTTCATCCGCATCCAGTACAGAACTCTTTAATCGCATAATTACTCTTAATAAGACCTCCGTTCTTTCCTTCACACGCGCGTACACGGACGCGCACGCATAGTGGACCGTGATCATGAAGTCGAGTCGTTCCTCTGGACTTTCGAGGAAGACCGTTGCCGGCGCGAGACTTCGCAGAAAGGCGTGACGTTATCCGTCATTTCCGGTGACCAAGCATTAACCATGCTTCATCCGCGGTTCTTTTCGAAGTCTGTCCACCGGAGTGATGTTTCCTTGATTATGGTTGCCACGGGGGCCATGCCAAAGATAAATTGTTTGCAATCGAAACCGTGGCCCAGGGCGATCGTGTGATCATCCAACTGAATAATCCAGTCCCCAGCCTGATTGCGATCCTCATTATCCCCGGCCACGTTTCTGACAAGCGTACGTTCTGCACGCTGTTTTTTATCGCGTTCGCTCGTTGATACTATTCCGTTTGTTCGGACGAAACGACGGCAATTAGTCTCTCTCCGTTTCGAGAAATAAGCGAGCAAAGGGCTTTATTTATTCTCGCGTCGGACGTGTTAAACATTGGCCGCAACTGATCCTCGCCATTTAATGCGCGGCAATTGTGTTTCGAGAGTTGACGGATTACGCTTTCGGGATTGCTGGAACGTTTCTTGATCATCCTTCTTCTCGGCCGTTGACTTTGATACGAGTGCTCGTAATGTTTCGCTTTTTCTTTTTTCGATATTCGGTCGAGAGGCGTGGCCGCGTGTCGGAATAATACGGATGATCATTAATCGCTGAATTTGTAAATGTTCCGTGGTTGACGTCGATTTTTGTTGCCCGATAAGTGGAAACTACAAGAAGTTCGACATGATTTAATTTGCTAATAGAAATGACTGATTGACTGTGTTTTGGATGTTGAGCTGATACGCACGGAGATTGTTGGAAACAAGTTCAAGGGTTAAGCTCATCACGATTTTTTTTTTAAATTAGAGTGTGATGCGATATAACGTTCTATGTAATTACATTTTACTTATTTTAGGTTGATATTGACTATTTTAAATGTATCGATAAATATTGATAATATGTAGCAAAGGAAATAATGCGTGCATAATGATGTTCATGGAATGTGAAAATAATGTGTGTTCATTGATTACTGAATTATAAATAAAAACCAAATGTCCATATATATGTATGTCGCTTGAAATAATTGTTATTTCAAATAATTAAATATGTTGAAATAATTATTAATAAAATAACTAAAAGATTACGTAATTAGAATTTTAAATTACCGTAGTGACACTGTTAGTTGCAACTTCGTTTCATTTACATTTTAATTTCATAAAATACTGTATTTTGCTAAATGACTATTAGTCATAATAAACTATTAGTAAACTATAACCTTCCATTAGTAAGATAGATAATTTTATTTATAATCTAAGAGGAATAATACTAATCCTGACAACTATTACGTTGCAAACGTAATTTATCAATTTAATAATGACAAGTGATAATTTGACAAAAAATATCTTCATATTCTTTGATAGGCCGTGAAAAACTTTATTAATCGTCGCGAAAAATAATTATAAACTGTATACCTATAAATACAAATATAATACTTATCTACTTTCAGACATACAAAATCAGCAAAATATATTATTTATTAATTAATTTATATATTAAAAATTAATTATTATCATTCGTGAATTAATTTAAATATTCTGCATATTTATTTATGTATATAATTGTTGAATATATAATCTATTAGATTCTATTAAACCTATTAAATAGAGTTTTATTAAGGAAGAACATTACATTTGTCTTTAGAATAAAGTTTAAAAATAAAGTAACGTTATATTTTATATGAAACATAATTCGATTAAATTATAAATTTAATGAATATATTTTACTTAAAATTTAAAATTATAGTAAATTTATTCAATTAAAATATCGGCGTACTTTATAAATAAAAGTAATAAAAAATAATACGTTTACTACACATCAGAACTTAAATTTCACTAAGAAAAACATGTAATGTTTATAAATCCAATCAACATCGCAAATCTTGATAGATTTTATAACAAGAGATGCGTATATTCAATTGCAATTAGCTACGATAAATTTTTTAACACGCAATGATATTGTTTGGAAGAATATGCAACAAAGGTTTAATACATTTCCAGCGTATGAAAATTAAATTGTTTAAAAAATGCAACATTTGTAAGGTAAATGAACATTGTACATCTTGATAGAGCCGATAGAAAAATACTCATTTAGCCATTATTACTAACGATGAATTTTTTATTGCGCAATGACGCCGACCAATTTAATTATCAAACTACGGAAACACATGATTATAAGTGCGCATGGAATCGAGAAATTAATCAACCCCATTCTGAGCAGCTGATTTTTCACCGACAGGTTACATTCGTTTGGATAACATCTGCGACTGTGACAGCTTCATACATTGAAACAGTTAGGCGCTATATAAAGATTACACGTCAACACTTCACGAACAGCATGCGAATATCTGATTGCGAGTTATGATTAATACCTTCTTCGTTTGCGTACGTTTGACCATAAGATCATCGCCATTGATAAATTAACGGATATAACGTACCGCGGTGAAGTTTAATTTCTTCGAGTTTCGTTGCCGAGACCAGCCACGAAACCTGAGCTGATCCTACGAAAGTCAAAGATACCATCGAAAGGTATTCGTTTCATTCAGAATTACTGAAAATACCGTTGCACGCTTTGCACATTTTGTTAACCTTGTTTCTTCAGGGAACTGTATGAAAATGTGTATTTTTGTTTAGCTTCACTTGGGTGCTTATGGAGACCTCAGATGATCTATATACATTGTCTATATGTCAGAAGGATTAACGATCAATATATGATTCTTACTATCAATATATGAAACTTTCAAATTCTGAACGTTATAATTTTTTGAACGCTGCATCTACAAATTTCCGAGTTCTAATATCCCCAAGTTTTTTTAATCCTAAACTCTCGAATGATACATCCCTTCACCCCAAATTCTAAATGTCCGAATTATCAATTGTCAAAATTCCCACATTCCCAAAGTTCTGTCTGCTTAAATTACCAAATGTTCAATTGCCCCAAAATTCTTATGTCCCAAACTCGTAACCAAACGATGACAGTCTACGTTATAACAAATAGGTTTACCAAGTCTTATTTTTTTATCGAATTTACATGAACTGTTATAAAAGTAATTCGTTCATAAGTACCTAGTTTCACTATAATCCGAGGTATCTCAAATCTGAACTATAATCCGAGGTATCTAAAATTTGAACTATAATGTGAAGCACCTAACACTTGAACTACAATGTGAGGTATCTAAAATTTGGATTATAATGTGAAGCACCTAACACTTGAATTATAATGCGAGGTATGTAAAACTTTAACTGTAATGTGAGGTATATATAATCTAACTTATAATCCGAAATAACAATTAATAACGGATGTCCAAAAAATCAGTATCTTCCGTACGTTAAACCGTACATTACCGGCCAGATAGTCAGCGTAGGCTATAAAATCTTCGGAAATAGCGACGCAGGGCTATAAAATGTGATGGATCTGTGATTCGGCCCGTCGATGAACACAGGGCGTATGGAAAGTATAAACGAGACATTTGTAGTCCACGTAACGTCGACGGAAAATCCCGGTTTGGTCCGTGACTAAATCCGCAAATTCCCATACTTGCAAATTTCTAGATATCCAAACATCTAGACTTCCATATACCTAAATTCCCAAATCGCAAGATTTCCAAATTCCTCCTAAACTCGCAAACTCATCACTTCCAGATGATTATAATTTTAAATGCTCAAATTCCTATGATCCAAATGCCTATATTCGTAAATTCTTCAGTTCCTAAAATATCAAAAGTCTCTCATTTCAAACTACATAAATTCCTAGATACGCAAAATTGTCTGGTACACAATTTCTAGATTCACAGATTCGTGTATCCATATACCCCTAAACCCACAAGTCGGTAAATTCCCAAATCCCTAGATCCGCAAGGTGCAGTCACCAGATATCTAAATCGCCAAATCGCTTCATTCTCGTGTTGCTACGTCCTCAAATTCATGGATCCTCCAATCCCTCGATTTTCAAATTTTTAGGTCTTCAAATTCCCATATCATCTGATCCTTAGATTTTTCAAAATGCCTGTTCCTCAAATTTTTAACCTATCACCATGTTGTATCGTGCTCTTCTCAATGATTTTTCGAAGGCAGCAAAACAGTTCACACTCAATATACACGGCTGGAATAAGTTGTATTATTGATGGCTTTAGAAGAATACGCAAGGTATATCAGTTTCTGATTTATTTCATTCAGCGTGGATTGTACTATCATATATTGAAGTTTTAGGTTTAAATGCTCAAGCGATTCTGTCGTTATTTCAGTTTGATAACAACCAGGTAAACAATTTTTCGGTTATAGTGTGGTGATTGTATGAATCAATGAAGGCTGAGTTAACATTTGCTTCTTCAGGCAGAGTCAAAAAATTTGTGATTTTTAGAGGCAAATCTACAACATACCAGCAATTGAATACCTCTCATGTCCGAGTCGTAAATACGTCCCCTAAAACTTCTTGGAGTTATCTGATCATAAGACGCTACGCAAAGTATCTAGGTTCCAAACACTCGCTATCCCCTAATTCTTACGTCCCCAAATTCTAGACCCATAAATCTATCGATCATCAAATTCCTCTATTATCCACTTTCTGGATAAAATCCTGCGAAATGCAACGCGGGGCTATAAAATGTGATGGATCCGTGATTCGGTCCGTCGACGAATACAGGGCGTATCGAAAGTATAAACGAGGCATTTGTAGTCCGGGTAACGTCGACGGAAAATCCCTGTTTGGTCGAACCTGTGGTCGCGTAACCGCGAGACGGTAGTCATCCTCCTTAACTTAAATCACGTCCGCATGCACGCGACTCGCCGCGTCCCGTCGTCGTCGCTCGCAACAAGCCAGCTCCTTAGCTGAGCATAATGGCGCAATAAATTACGCCAGTTTGTGAACGCGGTTAAAGCCACTATTATACGCCAGTGCCATAACTAGCCGGAAGAGGCAAAAATGCTGGTGCATCAGCTCGTTCGCGGAAAGAAAAAAAAAACGATCGTAGCGCGGATACGACGCGTTTCGAATCTTCGATACGTTACGTACATACGTGGCCCGATGAGGATCTCGATGAATGGACAAGCGCTACCTTTTACGACAAATTAATTACATTAAAGCGAGGATTATGGACGTGGGTATTTTGTTCGTTACGCGAATGTTTACGGTTCTTGAAATTTATTGGCTCGTAAAAGAGCGTAACTTCCACGGGGACGAGTGACGCGATCTTCAACGCGGAGAAACAATTCGAGGAAACTTCGAAGGGTCTGAACGTCTCATTCCGAGTATCTTCCGTTTGAAATATGTTCTGCTATCAGACCGATTAGAGTGCGAGTATTTATTTAATTACTCGCCGTGGAGATTCGTTTTATCGATGTAGCCGGTATTTGATGGCATACGATTACATTAATATTTGTACACTATTCCTGAGTTTGTTGTTTTGCACAGGAGGAGTTAATTTAACACGTTCTGTGCCAAGCCATTTTTGCCTGACTTCTTGTTCAGGCCACTTGATATTTTGACTAAAGACTGATATAAATGTTATCACACAATATTTCATTAAGTTATCAATACATAAGTACTTCTCTTGTCTGGTGTAATTATAAATTGCATTTTGTATAATGACTTATTTTTTGGTAGATATATATTTTACAGATTTACATTTGTAATAAAATACATGTTTTCATAAATATGACTGCGTGTACCACCGGTATACACATGGCACGAAACGTGTTAAATAGCATATTTTTCGGAAAGATTAACTACTCATTGTAGATTAACACGCTTAACCTGACGCACTTTTTTGACGTCTATATGATGGACGGGCACTAGATTATAAGCTGTTTATTCCTCTGGCGGCGCTTACTGCTTATTTCCATTATCGGTGGCTTCTATTTAGTTTATGGCGCAAGTGAATACTCCTGTTATGACCGTCTGCGTAGTTTTAGGAAATTGTTAGGTACTCATGAAAATCTATTTTTAACGGGTGTATCACCGGCAGTTCATGCCGGCAGATGAATTAAATGCGTTAAAGATATATTAACAATTTCTTCTTTTTATAATATTTAGTTGAGTAAATCATCTTAAATAAAATGTGATACTTGCATGGCTTATTTTAACAGCGATATACGTTCTACTAGATAGCAATAGTTCAAAACTATTTAAATTGCGGAGATGATTACAGTTTGTCTACAAATATTTGGAATATAATTTTACTTCACAATAAGCATACGTCGTAGAGTAAACAACTGAAACAATTTAGTTCTAAACAACTGAAATTACCATGTTATTATTCGGAGTACTGTAGCGCCGTAAAGAATCATGTTGTACATTCATTATCCCGGTTTGAAGTGCTTCTATACCTGTAATAAGGTTTAGTCAGATGTGTCGAAAGAAGTATTTGCGCGGAATTTTCAAAGTAGTAAGCCACAAGTCATCTATTTTTCTCTTACCGAAACTTTAAACGCGATTTTTTCGGAACTCGTTTCCTCGCCAGGTTAAACATCGGTGTACACGATTACTCAAAAGTTACTCAACCAATTGGTCTGAAATTTTGTACACATTCTGACGATAGTAATATCTCCTGGATGAACCTAAAAGTAAGTTAAAATAACGGAAATAAACATTCTTTTTATTACAAAGAAGACTACAATTTTTCTATAAAATATTAAGCTTTGTGTTCCGAGATCTGCCATTCCTCCAATTTTTAATTTTTTTCCGTATCTCAGGTTCATCCATTTACTACAACCACATACTAATAAAATTTCTTCGTTTTGGCTACTTCGGATAATAAGAACCGACACTAGGGTGCACACCGTTTTAGAAGTCGCTTTATGATGCTTCTAGCACAACAGGCTGTGCCTCCGCTATTTTGTATTTTATTTTTTAGGGTAACGTGTAGTAAAAGTACGTAAATGTGACACAGATTAACAAACAACAATATATATATATATATATATATATATATATATATATATATATTTAAACAAAACAATAACAATAACGATAATATATAACAATTAGGTGTTTGAACAGAAAGACGGTAATAAAAACTATGGATATAAACTACGATGTGAATGCTACGAGAGCCTGTTACCTTCTGCCAGGATTTTCAAAACCTTTGACCTCAGACCCTGACAAAGAAAAGCGAAGGCCTACTCGCAAAATGTTGGAACGGGCCTGGGTCCTCAAGGACCTCCCAAGCACTCCCAATAAATTTACGACTTAACCGCTACAATTTCAACAAAGAAATTGCAAAATGAAGTCGAAGTATTAATTAAATAGTCCTCAAAATCATGAAAATATTTATTCACTCCTTGAAAATAATTATTGAAAATCGGTTAAATTTCGGCTTTGTACATAGAGGTCCCCCCTCAATATCGCTGATTCTTCGACGCAGACATAATTACGCCTTGCTTTGCTTTCTTGACTATAAAAAAAAAAAGACAGATCTATATTTCTATCTGACATATTTAGAGACAGATATATGATTGCACGGAAAAAAGATCGGTCGTGTATGCATATCGGGTCTGATACTTTCCCTCCGATCACCGATGTAGCTTACAACAATTGTCGTGTTAAACGTGCACAGGTTGCGTTCGACATCGGCCGCTCGTTTCTCGTTTTCTAGTAACACGAGTATAGGGTATCGTGGGAGTGGAGAAAACGCGTTTCCTTCGTAAGTTTCATTTGCATATACCCGTAAACTCGCTCACTTCGTCGTCGCTTATTAAGTTGATAGGCGAACGTGTGCCTCTAATGATCCGCGGACGAGCGTTAAGCAAATAAGAGGCACGTTCCGCTTATTTTTCGCGCACCACTTCCCACGATTTTCCTTTGCTTTTGCAGCCGACCGATTCCCATTCAGCCTTGCCTGCTTTCTGATCGTGTTTCGCGTGGGTTTCGCGGCCTTTTTTCCGCAACGTGGACGATCGATCTTATCGCGGAGAACGATACAACCGGCGTGGTGGAAGTACGTTGGCTGCTTGCAAATGGTTGACCCGATACTAAATCTCTCGATTTGCAGAGGCTGAATGTTGTTTACCTGGCTGTTGTGATTATTAGGCTGGAAAATTGAGAACCATTTCGTTCGAATATTCTTCTGTACGTTTTTAATGAAACGTGGCGAGGAAAACTGAATCGCGAGAAGTGGGTTCTTTTTTTTAGAGAATTATTGTTTACTGGCAAGGTACTACTATGTGATAGAATAAGTTGATACGTGGGTGCGTGTGATGGTAAATAATGTACGCAATATCATATAATTTCGATAAATAACACTGTACAACAAATTTTGACTTTTTCGATTTATCTCGACCGCCACTATGAAATTCTTATAGATTTTTGTGAGCTGAATACGAATCTGAAATACGTTTTTCTCTGGTACGTACAGTTTTTTAAAAAATTAATGTTAACAAAAATTGCAAATTTTCAACTTTGAGAATTTTTTATGCTTTTACTATAGCAGCTATTCAATAGCTTTTCACACGACAGAAATCTGTGAACTTTCCCGAATAAAACGATATAAATTGTTATTCCATTGTAAACATTTAAATACATTTAAACAACGATCGGAGTAAAAAAGAGCCCAAAAATGCACCAATTTTTGCTGATATTTTAAAATTTATTTTAAAAACTGTGGGTCTATGTGAAGATATAACCATCGCACGAGATAGAGCAGACATTTCTGCTGCAGAAAGCATCAAACGAGTTTATAAATGCATGGTTTCGCGACAAAGTAGCTGATAGGTTAGGTCCGGAACGGTTCGGAGTGCAAAGGGTTAATCGTTGAATTTCAATTTAAGAATGTTCATGATATATGAAATATTAGACATTTTTTAATAAATACTGTGTACTTAATATTATGTGATTTGTGATACAGTGTTATGTGCTTTAGTAAGATCTATGTGTTTTCGATGTTGCTAGTATTCTGTTTGTTTCTGTTCGAGCATCGAAGCAGGGAATCTCGGTATCCGCAAAAACTGTTTACTATTGGTGGAAAGTGAATTTGTGCTGTGGTATTGGAAGGGAAACTAGTGATTTGATAGGGTCGGGTTGTAGTGATTTTTTAGTAGAAGTGGAAGAGGAAAAGTAAAAAAAAGGAAAGAGCGGGGACAGGAGAGTGAGATGTTATTTCGCTTTTTGTCGCATGGCTTTAAAAATCATACCATCCTCACGGTTGGGGATGCTAATAAAAGTTGTTTGGTTTGTGGTTTATGATAGGTGGTAAATGTTCTGGGCCTATGTTCTGATCACCCTGACCTGAAGGGTCTCCGAGGCAACACCAATCGTGAAAATTCGATTGCACGAATCAGTCATGGCAAGTAGTACCGGCGTACAAACTCGGCTTCAGACGTTGAAATAATAGCCGCGAGTGGAGCACGACATCATCGCGATCATCATCGTCGTCGTCATCATCCTCATTACCATTATCATTCTTCTGGCCACTTACGGAACGAGCTCGACGAAAGCCGTGGCTACTAAGGGCGCGGGCGCGAATGAAGTCATCTTCTCTAATGCTTCGATGCTTATCCTAGCAGCAGCTTTTACGACATTACCTGGCGCACCCACACGACGAGGATGCAGCCACTGCTTGAAAGAATAGAATAGAAAGGGACGAGGAAACACGGCCCACCGTTGCATTGTGAGTTCACGCTCTTCAAGGCCCTCTTTTACAAAATGGCGTAATATGTCGCGCCATTATTCGTACCCATCCAAGGATCTCTCCCCTCTCGTTGTAGCTCTCCCGTCACCGTACACGCGGTTTAAACGAACCGCAATCACCTTTTCGAATATGACTTTTTCTGTTGGATAACTATGCCTACTACCCTGGATAACTATATGCGTGTTCGTCGGGATTCAACTTAACACTAAACCTACCACGACGGATCAAATGACCCGTTTTTAAATTTTTGTCGGAATTTCTGGTAGATAACATTACCACATCGCCATTCGCCTTTATTAGTTTCATTAAAAAATACATCGTATGTATCTTTCAATATTTACTTCTGTCTTGTTAAATTTTTTAACGAGAAATATGTGTAATCTGCCCTAACTAACTGCAAGGGGTCATTTGACCCACGCAAAGATTCATGTGATGTCATGAAGATTTGTATGCGCGGTTGTGGGACAAAACCATTACATCAGAGATTTTTGATACTGCATCATATATTTTGTTGTATTGCGTTATATTTGTTGGTGGCTGATGAACGATTAGCGCAATTCACTCTACTCCAAGTGAGCATCACAGTAAACACTTATTTATAGTGTTATTTTGCGAGTCAAGAATTCTTATTTCATTATTTCACTAATAATTCTTATCCCAAAAATGTCGAAACATTTAAGATATTTGAAATCATTGGAAATTATAAATAACATAGATGAAAGATCGTTCATAGATGTAGAAGATTTTCAACATGAGCAACGCGAAGAAAAAGAAAGTATATAGAAAACATCAACAAATTCAAGTTCGGAGTCTCGTGTGCAAATGCGAAAAGGGTGCCAAATAGGTTCTTGCAAAGAAAAAAAAAATTACAAAAGTCTGTTTCAAATGCAACAAATATGTTTGTAGAAAATGTTCCTTCGGGAACCAAATAATTTGCAAAATATGCGGTGAACACGAATAAAGTTAACATATTATTTATTTATTTTCTAAATTTTTGTTATCGAATTTCTAAACTCCAAAATGTCTACATTCCCGCGTTCCTAGATCTCCAAATTTCTAAATTTTCATATTCCCGAGCCTCAAATTTCTAAATTTCCATATTCCTATCTCTCAAATTTCCAAATTTCCAAATTCTTAAATTCCTAAACCTCAAGACATTTCAATTCCTATATCACCAAATTTCTTGGGCTTCGAATTCCCTTATAATCTAATTTGTAGACTTTCGTACGCGTACATGCCTAATCTCTAAAATTCCCAAATCTCAATGTCCCCAAAATGCCGTGCCTCGAGTTTTTAATTTAATTTTAGTTTTTAATTAATGAGAGGCTCTACTCACTTGGTTGTCATGTTTCCTCTAGGGAAGCTACATTTTCTGTTGACTAAATGTCGACGGGGATTGAGGCTACGATTCATGTGGGATTTCAATTGAAAATCCGTACACTCATAAATCCTTATACCACCAAATCCTAAAGTACTAAAAGTTGTACGACCATAAATCCACCGAACTTTCTATATCTTTGCTGTTACTGCGTGGGAAAAAATGATTAATTGAAATATGAAAGTAAGACTTTCTTTGAATGACCACTTCACACGCAGACTGAACAGCGAGTGAATTATCAGAAATTTGGAAGGTGAAAAACACAGTATTAAATCGAACACTCAGATGTATTGAGCAAGAAGAATTTTTACGGTTAATTTACTAAGTTTGTTCGGACGGCTTGTTTTACTTGAGCTATTTCATCTTGACTGGTTGAACTTTGATTTGAATCTGACTCTCTGTCGCTAGCTTTTCTTTCACAGTAACTTTATTTTGGCGGAGGGGGGTCTTGTAACGTCACTTCTTATTGGTTATTTTAATTTTTGGAAGGAACCTTGGGAAGTGGAAAGCCGGGGACTATAGTCAGACCCAGCTAGGGTGGTTTGACCTTAGCCAGTACCGTCCAGTACTAGTAATAAAACAATTTTAATTATTTAACTATTAACTATTTTCAAAACGGTTGAGACTGGTCTTTCAACTACCCCTAATAAACGCTATTCTAACAGAAAATATTTGTCTTCTCTGGTACGCAGTAACATTTGCAATGCTCTGATCTCTGCGTTCTAATGTAACAAACTTGTAACGATATTCCCGTTTGCGCTTGTTTATCGTATCTTTTTCCATTTTGACAGTAAAAATAGATAGTACACACTTTTGTATACAGTATTGTACACAGATTCTGCATGCGGACGTTAAGGGCGCATCTTCCTTTTGGATTCGTCACCGTTCTCTTTTCACATTATCAGTCACATCACACACTGTGCATGTAGTATGCATATCCAACAGCTTATTTATCGTGGGAATTCGATCGACTGAATCGTCAAACGCAGAAATTCTCCTGCGGACACCTTTTCGTCGAAAGCAGCCGAAAACATTTCCAACAATAAACACAGACGTCAGTATTCGCGATCACGAATTCCCACCCTGGCGTCTCGTTCGTCTCCCCTTTTCATAACGCAGTTCTCCAGCTTAATTTAACCGCGAAACACCTTTCGACCCGGTAATTATGTCGAGACAATGGCGGAGCCGGTTCGTCGACGAGAGCAGCGTCTCGGGCAAACTGGAGGGGCCATGGCTGCTCGTGCCGGCGTAAAATCGTCACAAAAGCGGTCCCGCGGGCCGAGAAGCCCGCAATAATTAACTATTCACCGTGCACATCGGCGCGGAAACAATATCGTTTGTTGGCGGAAGTTATCCTTACGGTTCGTCTCGTTTTCAATGGCCGGACTCATCGCGATATCGCTAGTCACCGCTTGGAACGGAGGTGTGACTATCGATCATGGGCGTCTTATTGACATTATACGACGTATCGATCATGTCGTTATTATTTAACACTAGATTTACGGACGATGAATGACCATTTATATTTATATCGAAATTAAAGTATAAGAATAAGTAACTAATGGACGATATATAAACTGACTCACAGAATGATTCTCTATTTCGACGAAGGATAATTTACATTTGGACAGTAGCTTCTTACAAATTTTCGCAATTTAAAATGAGCAATCTATCTTCCGTCATTTTGACGGGTTCCGTAAATCTAGTGTTAACACATTCACGCCGGGGCGAATATTTACGTTTGTTCGTGTGAAACGAGACTCCTTATCTCGACTTATTTTCTGAAAACAAGTGACCCACCTGTAATGTACGTTGCCCCGCGTGATAGTTAAGCGTGACCACCCACCAGTGGGTCACACCGTCCCACGAAATAGGTAAACGTGACCCAGCTGTAGGTCACGCCGCCTCACGTAGCAGTCAAGCGTGACCCACCGGTGGGTCACCCCGGCGTGAACGTGATACCTAGGTATCCTCCATTATATTCACTCATTGATATTTGACAATGTTTCGTTAATATCATTATTATTTAACCAGTTAACTGTGTTTGACGAGTATAGTCGTCATGGAGAAGTGTCAGGATTTTGTGTCATGACGAGTATACTCCTAAATCGCAGCTAACTGGTTCACCAAATAAGTCAATATCAGGAATGAAATTGTCTATTTTATAAAATAGGCCCATCTCTTTGCTCCAATATTTTAACACTGATACATATTCTGTGATTGACGAGTATACTTTCAAAATGGAACACCACAGTTAACTGGTTAACTAGGTATCATCCTTAATGTTTGAATCATTGATATTTGTCAATGTGCCGATAATATCATTAATATTTAACTACGTGTCATGCTTAATATTTGATTTATTGATATTTTACAATGTATCGACGATATTGTTATTATTTATGCTAGGCATTGGTCTAGTATAAATAATATTTGGCTCGGTAATATTTGACAATGTGTGGACAACATCATAAATCCTTAACTAGCTGTCATTCTAAATATTTAATCCATTTATATTTGACAGAGTGTCAGTTATATTAACCCCTTGCACTATAATAATGAGTTACACTCGTGACGCACTCGAGGTTGAAATACGGTAAACTTCGTTTATATTTTTAACACGGTTGAATGTTCAATTTCTGATATTCGAACTTTCTTCAGTCGTCTTATAGTTGTAGCATCGAATACTTCGTCGTGTCTGACGCATTCGCCAAATGAAGCATAGTGCAAGGGGTTAATATTTAAGTATGTGTCATCGTTGATATTTGATTCATATGTGACAATCTGTCGATGATATTATTATTACTCAACTACGTGTAACATATATTGACACATTTTCAAAATTGCAAATTGAAAATTGTAAATTGCATTGAGAACATCGAAACTTCGAATTTAAAATTTCTGAATTTTTTATTTTGATAAGAGAGTGTTATAAAAACTCTCATCGGGTCTCGTCGTGATGAATGATGTATGGCATACATATTTCGGTGTACAGACTCAGTCAGTCGCATTAGCGTGATTACAATTACTGGATGTCGGCTAAAGTAGCGATACACGGCCCTCGTTGGTCAAACCTTTGGAGGGTGAACCGAGGGCCGAACCTTTCTGTTTCACCAGTTACTACACGCTGAGTGAAGGATTACGTATTGCTTTCTGCACAAGCTTCAGAGAAGTGGAAAAAGAGGGGCGTTTGTGGAGGAGGAATCGAGTTGAGGGCAAAGAGTTGGAGAGAAACGAAAGGGTACTGGTAAAGGCGAAGTCACTCTTATGTAATTGAACTAATATTATTTAGTGAAATTTTACGAGTTACAACATAAAAATTATCATTATAAATTCTCTTTTTTAACGATGTCGATAGTTTTAATTGAAGTGCGAAATAAACATGGCCGCAAGTGACATTTTTTGGGATACAACTTTTTATTTATTAAGAACGCGTTCGTTTGATAGTTCATGTTGGTAGAACCGGATGGAAATATTATTACAAGTATTTATAGTTTTTAGAAGCAATTGGTTTAGATGTTTAAGCTTTTCGTAATGCAAATGGAGGATAATTATGGAAATTTGATTCCATCTTTTTTATAAACACGCGATTCCAACTTCTTTATGAAAATTTGATTTGTTACACTTTTTAGTTGTATGAAGCACAACATTTTAAAAAGATGTGGGAAATTAAATTTGTTATTATATGGGCTTGCCCTAAGTTTCATCATTGACTTATATATTATTAATAAATAGCATTTCAATGAACAAAAAGTTTTTTTTGTAACTGTTACGCTTAGGGTGTCATTTATTTTTATTGTTCCATTAATGAAATAAATAAAATTTAAAGTTACTTGTACAGATCATATAATTTTTGCAAAAATAGACTGATTATCTTATCTGACGTTCTGAGATTATGTACTCAGTATTGAATTATCAGTGGCAAACTGTAACGATTTTTATTAAAAACGAATGTTTGTGATGACGTAGATATCCTCTGATAATCAATTTCTTGTAACAGTAATTCTTGAAAGGAACGTTTGTCGGCTTGTAGAAATAATTACTAAGCGAAATTGTACTTTCAGTAATTCTTGAAACAAAAGCTTCTCAACTTATAGAAATAATTGTTAATTAAATTACTATAAAATATAAATTTTAAACACTAGCATCTTCATCTACAATGATTGTATTAAATAAAAGAAGAATTCGTAACTTTTTTTATTAGGAAAACATATCTAAAGGAATAAAAAGAAAATCGTATTGAATCCAAAAAGCTGAACATACCCCAATAAAAAATTAACTGCATAGAATATTTCCCTGTGCACAAATGTCACCTTTCGCAACAATAATACATAATTAACTCAAATCCGAAAATAAGTACATAAGTACATAAGTAAGTAAATACATGTAAATGAGTACATTCTCCGATAAAATCTTTAAAAACCCAATTACAATGTTGAATGATTTTTAATCAAATGATGAATCATTCCTAGCCTCATAATCAATCTACATGTCAGAAAATAACATTTTAACACTTTGACTGCTATGTCACTCATAAGTAACACTCAAATTTCTATACAGATTTAATAGCCATATTGTTCAAAATTTGTTTACTTTTCTAACTGTAAATAATCGTATTACTTACTTGGAACCGTGAAGAACAAATATAACAAAGTATCGTGGATATATTTGTTAAGGTTTGTTCAAAATGTGTATACTATCTACTGCAATTTTCAATTGCTTTCATGTGGCAATCAGCGTGTTAATAAAGTTCGTATAGAAATATGTTTAGTATACTTTACAAAACAAGAAAAGAGAACTCGCTATGGATTTTAATCACAAGAGAAAACGAACGAAGTAGAAGCGTTTATTGCACTCGGATAGAAGGTAAAATGCGGTAGTAGGCGGTCGTTCAGAATTTCGTGGTCGATGACGAAGGTCTGTTGGCATAATCCGACGACAATCGATGCTCGTTCGCTCGTTACGAGTTTTATGGTCGAGAAACGTCGGACAAAGCACCCTGACGAAAACAACGTGTCTCGGCTCGCGCCGCTTTGCCCGGCAGCCATCGCGTTTGGCCGCCATTCCGGGAGCGCACGTAAAGACATGCAAATGGCTGAACGTGGGGCGCACAACCATGCGACGATTGTGAGAGCAGTGATCGAGCAGTTCCTTCGCTTTTCCGAGCGGCCAGACCGAGGGAAATTATTCCGTGGAATTTGTCAGGACGGCGGGAAACGAACCGTCAAAGGCACGGACTAAATACTCGAATTAATTGGCCGTTTCTGCGACTCGAGCTTCTTTTTTCTAACTGCTTATTTAGCGCGGCAAATGTGCCGGTTTAAAAGGTATGGCCGATTTTAATTGCTAGGGCATATCGGGCTTAATTGTCTGTAACTGTTTAACTTATTATGCACTAATTGGCAGAGAATCAAATCGCGTTCCATGAATTCATTTGTTGAACGGGATACGATATGATATGCGAAAAGTGGGAATTGTTGTACAGTTCAGACGAACATTCGATCTTTCAGCGAGATAAGTGTCTTTTGTACTTACTTGCAGTTTTCTTCAGCTTCGTTAAAATGAAACTTACGTCGTATTAACATTTCAAATTTCATCGTACTATAAATAATCTATATAGATGCAATAGCGATGAATTTATTTTATTTTGCCAATGAATACATATGAATTGTAATGCAATTATCTAAAATATTAACCTAAAAAATTATCTAAAATATTAACCTAAAAAATTATCTAAAATATTGTATAAATATTTTATAAACGTGCTGTAAGAATAACTGTATGCGGTGTGCGTGTTTATATATTTTAGGCAGTGTTTATATATTTTTGACATTTATTGTAATTTTTGGCATTCACTGTAATTTGATTTTGTACATATCGATCATAGCCGATTGTCTTTTGGCTGATACGCGCGAGGAAGAGACGGCCGAGAGCTGATAGTCAGTCATTAATTGACCGGGATTCAATAAACACATATGACAAATATTTCTCTGTGTCTTTTCTTAAGCCATCCTTTCAGTGTATAAATGTTAAATGTGTGATTTATTATTTCTGTTCATATCAGTAACAAATTTCATTTATAAGTTTAAAGAAATTGTAAAATATGTACTTACTTACTTATCTACTTAACCCCTTGCCATATCTTCACGAGTCTGACATGTGGCGCACTCGCACTTCAACATTGCTGAAGTACAAAATTTACGAGTAGATTGAATACAACATTGACGTAAGATTTCAACTTTCTGTATCTGTTTTAATATTGTAGCTGTGGTTAGTTCTGACTGACGCACCTGACATATAAATCATAAGACAAGGAGGTAATTTCCATTTATGCATTTAACTTCGTCAAAGACGCAAGTACAGTGCGAATCAAAACCTAGATATCTCACTTTTCTATCTTATTTCATGTACCTTATATAATATTATCAACCCCACAGCAATAAAAAGAACAAACACTACATATCTACCGAAAATATTATAAACGATTGTTCGGATACCGAACATGAAAAAATACAACACTCGAAGTACAATTAAATATCTGAATCAATTACCTCGTTTTTGCACGTCGAGCCTGTTTCTTTCTCCGGTCGTTTGCCTAACGGAGTCACGTCGGCATAAAACGTTGCACAACATTTAATTGCTCGGTCTGTGCAGCAAACGCGACGATTTTTCGTCTCGTTAAACCTGTTGCAATTCACACGACATATTAAATCGCTCTAACAGTATACATATTTAAGCACACGCACGTGGTGGTACTCGTTTAATTGCCGTTGCTGATAAATTCGTTGCTCACACGGCCCCTGAGAAAAATAATGGCCATTAGCCCCTACGGCGCACCCTGTCGTGCACGATGCAGCTATTATATTGCCATTTTTATTCTTCGGTAAAAGACTTGCCAATGTATTCTTTCGTGGCAGAAACCGTTTCATTCGAATTCGACAACAGATAAAATACCTTGAAACGCACTGATTTATTGGCCCTAATTTTTGTGCATTGCGCACCTGTTTTGCGAAAGTATTTAACACTAGATTTACGGAACCCGTCAAAATGACGGACCTTAGATTTCGAACTTTAAATGAGAAGAATTGGTAAGAAGCTTTCGTCAAAATTTATCTTATCCTTCATCAAAATAAAGAATCATTGCATGAATTGGTCCACGCGTTCTCCATTATTCACTTATTTTTATACCTTAATCTCGATTCAAGTATAAATGGTTATTCATCACTCGTAAATCTAGTGTTAATCCTGTGTGTACAGAATTTGCTACTCACGATTTTTCATCCCCTTGCAGCCACCCTACAAAAAAAGTTTAGAACAATATTTGCAGGGTATGAAGTGTATAGATATGAGTAGAACAAATTTCGAAAACAGTTTGTGTTCTTAGCAAAGTCGAGGTCTCCTTGGGTTTTTTAAACGGGTACATACATTTTTTTTTGTTTAATATATTTAGAGGACATCGAGACGAATTCAAAACATTTATTATATAATATTTTTACTAACATACTACTCGATTTATAGAAGTGGAAATGTTAAGTATTTAGCTTTTCGTCACATTTCACTCTGAATTCCACTTTGATTACTGAATGCAAACACGAAATGTTTCTTCAACTGTTATTATGTCGTTGTTGATCCTTTGTTTCTTTTGTTTGGTTTCCACTGAAGATCGTATTTGCCAAAGTCAAATGCCAAATATTTCACATTTCCTCTTCTGTAAATAGAGTAGTATGTGAGTAAAGATATGTAATATACGTTTTGAATTCGTCTCGATGTCCTCTAAATATATTAAACAAAAAAAATATACGTTCCTGCTTAAAAAACCCAAGGTGACCTCGACTTTGCTAAGAAAGTAAACTGTTTTCGAAATTTTCTCTACTTATAATTACATATTGTGCACTTCATATCCTGCAAATATTGTTCCAAACTTTTTTTATAAGGTGGCTGCAAGTGGGTGAAAATCCGTGTATAAATCTATTTTATGATATCTGTGTCTCATGGAACATTATATCCTGAATATTTAATTTCCCGCGTGAAATATGTTTGCATATTTGAATAGTAGAAATACTAGACACGCAGATAAATAACTTACAATTTTACAACGTAAAATTTCATCTGAAATAGAGTAGGTCTAATAAAATTGCAACGCTTTAGAGTCAGGCACGCACGTTTATTTAATTCTGCCGCAAATTGCCCGGAAACGAAGAAAAACAGGAAAAACTCGTCCAAGTGTGAACACTGTCCATACCCCCGATAAAAAACGCTTGATCTCCGTCAAACGACCGCGGTCCGATACTTTACCATTCGGTCGTAAACCGAAGTCATAAACGACAGCATTCGGTCTCAGCGTGTTGGAACACCCTGTATATCATTTGACAAGTTCACAATTATCCGCGAGCGCGATAAGGGTAAAAATTCACGATTTAATTGGCATCATAAACACTTCTGGACGATAGCGCGTACACAGACGCCGTTAATTCTCGATTCACGGCGACGAATACGCGCGAAAGGGTTAAGAACGGCGCGGAACGTTTATCGCTCTCCTATGCCTCAGAAAGTATTATTAATACCAGACTGGCGGTGAAATTTATGCTCACGGTATAATCACGGCCGACCGTTAATCAGTTCTTCCAGGAGCGTAGCGTAGCCTCTCGCAATTACCGGAACAATAGTCCCGGTATACTGTATTTCTTTGTAACTGTTTCCATGCCGTCCCCGGCGTCGGTTCGTTGCGTATCTCGCGCAATTAAGCTCGTTGTCTTGCCCGTCCATTTCCATATTTTCTTTCCCATTGCGTGCTTCCAAGAAGAGGGCGTCGCGCCGGGCAGCTCGCGATCCTGGGAGCAGAAAAGTGACGACGCAACGAAACCGAGAGCTCTTGAAACCCGCCGCCTCGCGAATCGTTTCTTGTTGCGAGTTTAATGAGCTATCACGATGGTCGCGGAATAAATTAGTCCGTGCTCGAAGCTCGACGAGCGGTTCGTGCCGCGGTGAACCGCTTAGATCACCTTTTAGATAGCTTCGCTAAACCGGTAGTATGGCTCACGGAAAAAATTTCCAACTTATTTTATACCCTCGGATCGGTTTCGAGCGAACAACGCGATACGCCACTTCCTTGCGGATAACATCCGAGTAAACATGATGTTCAGGTATTGATAGCTGCGAGGCGACGATACCTGAACACTTGTGCGTGTTTATGTGCTGACTATGTACTTGTTATGACGAATATACGAGGTTACAATTACTAGGTACAATTACTGATTTAACAGTAAAACTATCGACGTATAGTGCACAATTATTTTAATGTTAAAAATGAAGTTGAAAAATAAATGAACGAACGATGAAACATAAATGAATACACTTATAGATTTTTTATCATGATGACAATCGGCATAAATGTCAAGTGGTCCAGCTTGATAAATTTGAAGTTGGAAATTTGTAGTAGGGTCATTCGATCCCTTTTGGCAGTTTAGTGTTAATATGAGAAAATTGGAGGCAACAATATTATATACAGCAGTGCACAACAATGTTCATTCATCGTACTATATTTGCATGTAATATTCGATGAGATTATTTGTTCATTTCTTTATTTTTGATTACATTGATAAAGTTACTCTTTGATAAATATGAGTAATGATTGATTTAGTATATAAAGGATGTGAGTTCTTAAAGTAATCTAAATCATTGTTGGAAAAGTTGAGACAATGACAAAAATGGTTGTATAACATAAAAAATCTAGTGATTGTACTATATATGGTGTATAGACACCATATAACATTCCTACAAAGGAATACGTGACACCTAAAATTTGGAGATTTTACACAAAGTATAATTAACGACTCATTTTCGTAATCAATGAAATTGTTACTTTATCTTGTAAACAATTATTGTATCGACCATCATTCTTTTTTTAGTCTAAAATCAACGAAGAGTACAATATTGCTAAAAATACAAACTGTATGCGCATATTCCTAAAAATTAATACATACTATATACGAATATCCATAAAAATTCAAATTATGTACAAATATTCCTAAAAATAAATATTATATACGAATATTCTTAGAAATAGAAATGATGTACGAATATTCCATAAAAATACATATTATGTACGAATATTTCTAAAAATTCAAATTATGTACAAATATTTCTAAAAATACATATTATATACGAATATTCCTAAAAATGCATATTATATACAAATACTTCTAAACATTCAAATTATGTACAAATATTCCTAAAAATACATATCATGTATAATAGGAACATTTCTAAAAATATAAAGTACATGCAAATATTCCTAAAAATACAAAATACGGCATTACTGCGAAAGGTATTAATCAGGGGTGATCCTCGGATAAGGTAAATGATCAAATCGAATAATCATAACAATCGTTGAAATGCACAATCCCCAACGATATTAACGGCTTTATAATTTAAACGGCTGACATTCACGTTGCCATAAAACGATGTCGTGTCCAGTACATTATTTACATCCTGTAGAGTTGTGATTCTGAAATTCCTGCGGGTCTAAACGATGATTCTTGTAGCATTTCCTTGATTCCGTCTACCTGTAAGTAGCGGACCACCATTCGCGCACGTCTCTCATCGCGATATTAATAACGATATTTACAACGATACGAGCCGACCTCCGTATTCCCGTCGCATGTTTCATTAAAGCGATAACGAAGTAGCGGTCCTCATTAAAGCGGGATTAAACGCGCTAAAAAACGGAATCGAAGTGAAACAAGATCGCGACGGTTTTATACGGTGTTAAGGTCTTTTATTAAACGCATGTTTGCGCGTATTATGCGTACGCGCAATTAACGTTCATTAGACACGGGACTACGTAAAGGCCGGGGGAATGTGAGGAATTACGTTAACGAAGAAGAAGGATCAGGGAAATTGTAAATAAAGTACAAGAAATCGAGTAAATTGTTCGCTGGAACGTATCCTCGGAATGCAGAAATTTCTACATTCCGTGCCTTTGCCTGGAACCCCCTAACCGCATCGAATTATCACGCCTGTGCACTCACACGCACAGACACAAACGGACGTTTTCTACAATTATTCGTCTTTCCATTGCTTCGTCGAACGATGTCAGTCCTTTAATTGTCGACAATGCACTGCCTTTCTTGTTTCCTCGAAAGCGGCGGGTATCCTTTGTAATTTGGAAATTCAATGGTTTGGTCATTTGGCAATTTACTCACTTGGTAATTTCATTATTTGGTATTTTGGTAATTGATAATTTGGTAATTAGGAAATTCGGTAATTTGGTACTTTGTGAATTCGGTAATATCGTAATTCGGTAATTTGGTAATTTGGTAATTTGGTATTTTGGTAATTGATAATTTGGTAATTAGGAAATTCGGTAATTTGGTACTTTGTGAATTCGGTAATATCGTAATTCGGTAATTTGGTAATTTGGTAATTTGGTATTTTGGTAATTTATAATTTAGTAATTAGAAAATTCGGTAATTTGGTATTTTGGTAATGATAATTTGGTAATTCGGAAATTCGGTAATTTGGTAATTTGGTATTTTGTAAATTTGGTAATTTTCGTTTTTTATAATATTCCTGGAAGGAAGGAAATGATTTACAATATCGTTGAGGAATGAATAATTCAAAGTATTAGCGCGCCACATATGTCCTTTTTTGATAGAAATTCATACACATTATTTATTGTGTAACGTTGATTCGTTGTATTTATTGTTCGTCTATACCACTCTTCTCTATTCCTCGGGAAACATTATTTATTTTTTCTCAAATTATTGGGAGTTACTTGCAAAATATTCCTTGAAGTGCAATTTTATGTTATATTACAAAAAGGAAGACTCTTATGGGACATTCTAATATTATTAAGGGATGGTTTACTCTACTTAATCTTATAAGATTCTTCTGTTGCCATTCGTTTGACATCAAACTTTCAGAACTGATCACGAGTTGTCTCTTTCTGTGATTCTGTGAAATGAGAGTTATGAAAAAATATGATGATAAAATTAAAAATTAGATATTGGAGTTCTAAATTTCTGGACTTAAAAATTAGAAATTTATAAATTTAGAGGTACCAGTTTCAAATTTGTTAATTTAAATACTAGTTTTTTAAATTTATGACTTGTAAGTATTAATTTCATAAACCTGTGAATATAAAGTACCAATTGTATATTACTTGTGAATTGAAATATCAGTTGTATATATTTATTACTTTTGGGTATCAATTTTGTGAACCTACGATTTTAAAGTGCATACAGATTTTATGTATTTGTGAATTTAAATACTGCTTTTCTGGTTTGGAAGTTTACAGATATGAAATTTCATAAATTCGTAATAGTTTGAAGTCCAAAAGTTAAAAACCTACAAATTCGGAACTTCAACAGTACATTTCTCTGTTCCAAAATTCCCAACCTATCAAGTAACCAAACATCCCAAAATAAAAAATCTTTCACATTCCAAATTCGGTAATTTAGAATCTAAAGAACCTCGTTGCTCATACCGCGCATGTCCATGCACGCGCTGTCTTTCGCTGCCCATCACTGGTTGAAACTTGCATCAAAAACTTCAGAGTCCCATAGTAAATTATCTAATTTACTATCGTTTCGTTATCGAACAATGAATTATTCACGACCGCCGCTATCATCGGCCGTAATCTCTATTTCGAAACGCGGATTACTCTGTACAAAAGGGAAAGCACATTGAATTTTTGCAACGTCGGTAAAGAACGCTTGCACGCGTATTCATAAACAAAGCACGTTGTATATATCATCGAAGACATTTCGCAAGGCGTTCAGCATTAACGTGGCATAACGTGATAACGAGGGGTCGTAGAACAAGCCGTTAAACGACATAACAAATCGCGTCGCGCATCAGAATTCTGTATTATTCGTCCTCGTGATAAGTCAACAGAGAGAGACGGAGAAAGTGAATGTTCCATCAATCGCTATCACGATCAACGATTGCAAATCCCCCCGTCATAATTCTCTAGCGTGAAAGAAAATTACAAGCGGAAGTGAGGCAGCAAGGTATCGAGGGACATCATGGTGTCCGAAAGGCGAGCCGTGAACGGATACGGATACTTAATTCGTGTCGGGGATTTATCCTGTCCTTCGCGTCAAAACGATTAATATTTTTAACGGTGACAAGGATACCGGCGGATAGATACTTGCAGATAGTATTCAGCAGATTGATCGTGTATGTATGAGAATGTTCTTTTTTTTTTAGCAAGGTGTAAGGTGTAATGTTCTTAGATCTCAGATTGCTAATATTGGAAAAGGTGTCTGAAGTGATTTATGTTCAGGAGTTCCTTTCAAGGAAGACTGGCCATTTTTTTTTTAATAATACATTTTAGCGTGTTTTGTAGTTATTTGCAAAATATTTGTACCGTTTTAGTTTATCTTCGATTCTGTAATTTTACCCGCAGAATATTTCTGTTGTTTTAACTTTTACTTTGTAATTTCACTTATGAAATACTTGTGTTATTTTATCTTCTATTTTGTAATTTCACATGCGACATACTTGCGTTGCTTTACTTCTTATCCTGCAATTTCACTTGCAGAATATATATGTTGTTTTATCTTTTATTTTGTAATTTCACTTGCGAAATAATTGTGACGATTTCTCTTCTATTTTGTAATTTTATTTGCAAAATACTCGCGTTGCTTTATCTTTCATTTTGCAGTTATGTACTTAGTTTGCGAAATACTTGCGTTGTTTTATCTTTTATTTTGTAGTTATTTCATTTGCAAAATATTTGTTAAAATATCAGCTTAAACCAATTCAAAGCTTGACGCAACTGCATGTAAATAAAAATTTTGTCCAAATTTTTCCTCATCTTCTTAATATTCTTAAACCTTGAAGTTTACGTAAGAACTACAGTACACAATATCGTCCTCATCCTAGACATCAATGCGATTATCAGAAAATAAAAATTTGCTCGAAATTTTAGAGCCATCTTGAATTTTGAGGTTCACCTAAGATCTATATAAAAAATATAGAAGTATGAAAATTTGAACCAAAAGTATTACAGCGTTCTTGAATCTTGAGGTTTACTTAATAGCTGTATTAAAAATATTAGCTTAAATCATTTTAAATTTGTCAAAATCTTGCAGTTTCTGGGTAAACTACATTAAAAGATGTCAGTCAAGTAATTTAAACATCAACCTAACAGCATATCAATGAAGAATTTGTACAAACTGTTTCCCAATTTTAATGTTTTTAAATCTTCTGGTTTACATGACAATTACATTAACAAATGTTAGTGTCAACTTAAATATCAGCGGAAATAGCGTATCACTTTTTTCCAAATTTCAATGTTCTTGAACCTTCAGATTTATCGAAGAACAACATTAAAACATATCGTCTTACATGAACTTAAATACCAACTCGATTGCACATTGATGAAAACATTGCTCAATTTTCTTCACATGTTGAACGATCTTGAATTCTGAGGTTCACCTAAAAACTGCGTTAATGAAAATCGTCCACTTAAATATCAACACTAATGCATATCGTCGAAAATGTTGTCCCAAGCTTCACACAATTCTAAGGCTTCCAAATCTTGTGCCACAGCTAAAAACTGCATTAATCGACGTCATCAACATAAATATCAACACTTCTTAAATCCTAAGATGTACCTTGAAACTTGCAAAAACTTTCGTGAACCTTTGTTCTCCGACAAAGTGCGTTCGCAATGGAACGAGCCTAACGGAAATTGGCCAGCGTTCGATGACCTTATCGAGTGTCGGTGCACAATTATTCGAAGCAATCCATTGCACACAGGTGACTGTTCTATTCAGATGGAAGAAGATGCGATGGCTGTTGGTATGGTTCGAATACAATGGGGGCTTGGCAACACGCGAGCCGACAGACGCGTGTGGATTCCAGCGCGCGGTTGCTCGCTACAGAGGAATGATGTAAACTAGGATTCCAGCGTGTACTTTATGGTGATACAAGCGAACGACACCGGCTGGAGACACGCCATTATTAGCGTGGCGCGATAAAAAACATCGCAACGCGAAGAAAAAAATACGTCCGTTGCGTGGATAGAGTTAATTGGCATTCGAGCCGTAAACAGGACCCCGCGTACGAGAAGGCTCTCTGTCGAGGGAGGAGACCACGTTGACGGCGCGATTGGACACCGGTAATCGTCCAAGTCGAGGATAAATGGAAATTGGACGGTTATCGTTTGAGGAGAGAATGTCAGGAATACTATAATCCGCGAAGAAATCCGTAGGCGTGCTGGCTACGGTCAATTGATAGAGCAGTTTTCTTCGGGAGTTAAGAATTCCTGCACGCTGTCGATAATCTAAAATTAGAAATGTTCGGACATAAAAGTATTTAGGGAGATCTTGCGGTCAACCAGTTGCTCGAACGTATGCAACGCAAAGAAGTAAAGAAATGTAAGATTAATACGTAATACGGTAAAATAAACGCGTATAATAACGACTTGTACAATATCGCTAAATGACCACATATTCTTTAAACGACAAAATGTGGGCGATGTCGCGTTGTCAATGATTCCCCAAAGAATGTCCTTCCTCGAGGCTGCGAAGGCTTTACTGCCCCTCGCCAAAACTCAATGGCCTCAGTTGTTTACTGCCCTGACGTCACAATATCGGGTCCCGACGCCTTGGTGGTCGTCGCGCTGGGACCGTATGCGTCCTATTTCGAGTTCGAATGCAGGTCAATTTAGAATTTCCTTACAGAAACAAAGAAGTTTGCGCCAACAGCGGTGTGTGAGCAAATTTCTGGCTAAAATCGTGAAAATACAACGTCGTGCAACTTACAATGATTCGAATCATCGTCTCCTATCGGTTGAATACGACGGGATACAAAATGGAAGTGTCTCATTAGGAGATCGAGGATTATGGCGAATAATGTATAGTGGCTAATTTTATAAATCGCACCAATGGAGTAAAAATATGAATGTTTGGGGAAATATTCAGAGGTGTCTAAGCTTTCAGGAATACCTGAAAGGATCGGTGTTTCGATACTGTTATCGAAGGTGTTGTGCTGGATTAACACCTTGTCATATTTTCACGAATGTGACACGTGAAACATTCGCATTTCAACAATTAATCTTACTCGAATTTGGAGTTCAAATCCAATTATAATTTCTATAAACAAGCGCTGCTGAATACTTTGACATAACATTTTAGGTTTCTTCATCTGTCTTAGTATAATAGCTGTATCAGTCCTGACTGGCGCACCTATCAAATAAATCATAAGGAAATGGGTTAACAATTCTTATTGTCTTCATCTATTCAATTTCTTTCTTTTGATTAAATATGTCATAAATAAGTGTATTGTTGATAAATGTTGAATGCGTAGAGTAAATGCTGTTTGTTAACAAATTATTGTATTCATGTAATAATAAGTTCTTACAATACGATATTATGCTGCTAGTTTAGGGGGACCGGAAAGTAATGTCATTTTTGCGCATGCTGACATTAGTTTCTTTTCGTATATTTTCTTAAAAATCAATCAATTTTTATCGATCCGGCATACAAAATTTGCACAATAGGTGGCAAAAGGTTGTTGATAACGATGGTGATTATATTTAAAAATAAGAACGTATTAAAAATTTATCTGTTTGACTTTACTGCAAAAAAACGACATTACATTCCGGCCCCCCTAATATAAAACGTGTTACAAAATCATAACGGTGATTTTACATGCGGTAAAAGATAACAAAAAAGAATAAAATTTGTTCATATTCGGCTTAATTTTTGAGAAAACTGAATTTGGATCTCTAAAATATTTACAAAAAAATTGTATCTTTTCAATACGTTGAACGACGCAATATTTTCTCCTTGTGAACGATCGATGTTATATTATAATACCAGGAACGAAAAACTGTTGTAGCGGTCACGATTCTCGGTTTTGTTTTCAAATGCGAGACGTAAATCGTCAACAGTGCTATGCGACGGTGATCCGTTGAACGATTCGGTCGTCGAACGAGACACTCATTGTTTGTTGTCGGAAGAGGTCGGTCGAATTGAAATGTATCGTAGTTTTCGACCGAGAGCGTCGTCATTCTCTTTCAAGGCGATACAATTAAAATTATTTACGAATAATTATTCACGGGTCGAATATTATTTTACGTGTCTATAATAATCTATATTACGCGTCGGGCTTACATTGAATAATTGAGTGAAAAGTGAGATAGAAAGTGATAATGAACGGTGACAGTAATAAGTAACAGTATAGTAAATTGATATTTTCTGTGCCGGTTGCTTTATTTTTTCGAACAATATGGATTGGTGGATCGAGCTGGTGACGGAGATTCATTTTCATCGAAGCAGGATTATTTGTCGATCAACGGGTAAGTCGCATTTAAATTGTTTGTATATTTTTCTAATTCAATGTAGGAAAGAATAATTCAATTTGTTAATTATTCGATTTAAATATTTGTTGTTGAATAGAGAAATTATTTTTTTTTTTTTAAATAATATATTTTTCGTCATCGTAATATCAGACGCGAATAATTTCAGTATTTTATCAATTATACTTTTGCACTAACGAACAAGAGTATCGAATGATTTAGATTTATCCTGATAACGTGTGTAAGGATTAATTGGTTTATTTTTTACTGATGGATGAAGTATAGTTCAACAATAATTCCGATTTCTTTTATTCATTATTCGATGCGACTTTCATGTAATAACTTCCTTATATACTGACGTGATATGGATACTCTTGTTCATGATCACGACACGTTCGAATCTGTCGCCCATGTGATCGAGTCATCAGTCGACGCTCGTTGACATTGGTCAGTGTTTTTTAAAAATAATTCGAAAACCAAGTCTCAACTAACATTTTGGAAAAGGAAAAACTTGTTCATAATCGTCACACCTACCACTCTGGTTTGGTTCTGTCACGAATTGTGGGCCATTCTGTGTGTTAGTACGTTAACAATATTATTCAGATTAATGATTTTAACATTATTGCTTTATATTCATAGGCTTATAATCTCTATTGATATACTTATATTATAATATCCATAAATATAAACTGGAGATTAATTAAATTAAAGGAAAAATAGTTTAAATTATCATCTTTTTGCTGAACAGAAATTTTATTACAGATTTATTGGAGAATTATTTTGACCGATTTTTTTTTACTCATTGCTTATGTTACGATTTTTGGAATATCTTGTTTATTTTTAGATAATTCGTAGGTTTAGAAATTTGAAAAATTTGAAGATATCAAAATTTGAACATTTAGGAACCTGAGTGTTTAAACTCTTGAGAATATAATAGTTTAGAAATTTGAAAGTGTCAGGATTCGAAATTTAGAAGTTTGTAAATTTACAAATTTGAGGAATTGAACATTAGAAAGTCGGAAACTCGAGAAGTCATGGTTTTGTAAATATAAAAATTTCGAAATCTCAAAATTGAAAAATTTAAGAACCGAGGATTTAGAATTGTAAAGTTAGATTTGGTCATTAGAAAGTTAGAGAATTGAGAGATTTGGGAATTAGAAGTCCGAGATATTTGAAAAATTATTTCAGGAATTTAAAAGTTGGAAAATTTGAAAATTTATAAAGTTCTCAATGTGTAAATTTGCAACTTCAACAATTTGAAAGCTAAAATTTTGTATGTTTGAATAAGAAGACTTGGGCATTATAAATCTTGAATCTTAGAGTTTTTAAATCCGGAAATTTGAAAATTGGAGATTTAAGAATTCGAGAATTTGTAGATTTGGGATTATTATCTTAGAATAAGTCTATTTAAACCTTCTAGAGTCTTTCTTTTCACAAAATATACTAGGTATATAATTACGAGGTACGTTATTGCAGTATACTCTTTTACTGTAAAATATATTATTATTACAAAAATGCTGTTCCAGGACAGACTATACTATTACAATATACTGTTCTAGTATAAAATATACTATTAGTACAATGCACTAATCTAGCATAAAATATACAATTATTACAATACATTATTCCAGTATAAAATGCAACATTATTACAGTGTACTGTTTTAATCCAAAAGTATCGCTCCTCTTTCACGAAGCACTCACGATCAATTCCAAATTATCCAATTATTTGCAAGATCCTCGAATCCAATCTCCGCTAGTCACGCGTTCGATATCGATCGAAGATAATCAATCAATTACACGGGCGTGTTCTGCGCGCGGAATTATTCCTGTGAAATTGGGGGCTTGATTAGAAGGTGTGTGAAGTCAAATAGCAAAGGTCGACTGCGTGCCAAGGATCGATTATGAGAGCTATCGGCGGTAAATCTGCTGCGATCGCGGGATAAATCACCGCGCCGCGAGGTTTACGCTCGCGCGTGTAAACAAGCGCGTGCTCGTTGCCGCCGCTTGCTTTCGTCTTCCGGTAAAGAGGAATACGCGAAGAGGAATGTTCTCTCGAGTAGTTAACCTTTCCGTGGTTCAAGTCTGCCTCACGGGGGTTGTATCGACCCTTGTAATTGTACTTACGTGGAACACTGATTGATCTGATGCTGTTTACGGATTTTCATATTGTGCGTCGTGTTCGTTTGTATTCTGTATGTGCGCCGCAGCGTCAGCAATATTAACACTATGCCGTCCGCGGATCTTAGATAGATTCTCTTCTTTGACGCCGGCAGAATAGCATGGAAATTTTACATTTTATTAACAATCTTTCGAAGACAGCGGTAATTATAATATCTTGAATTGTGTTTTATATTATATCCGTTGGAAATAACCGTAGACATTAATTAATTTAATCACAATGCAACAAATATTGTACAATGTTATTATAATTTAATCTGCCATGCAATTCTGTTAATATAAGATGTCAACACTATGGCTAAACAACAATTTTCATAGTTGTTCAGTATGTCCAATAATTGACAATTGATATCTTTTAACCCTTTACGCTCGAAGGTATTTTCACTGATCGCAAATAGCAACTGTAAAACTTTTTAGTTGCAAAAGTTTGATAAATTTTTCTGAAGTTATTCTGTCTGTAATATTAATTACCACTATTAGCCATTTCATTACGTTAATACATCATATGTGTAACACTACGGATTTAGTTGAAACACACCTATTCCAAATTGCTATATTAAATAACGTGGTGAGTGTGAGTTACCTTTCGAGTGCAAAGGGTTAATAATTGGTTGATATCTTTAAGGTACGTTTTGCACCAAACTAATAAAACAATATTTTTTCGAATTTCGTACTTCTATAATTTAAAATCTTCACATTCTGCATCGAAAAGCTCGCTTGTTTATCTTTGTTATCAATCACTTCATTGCAGATAAAAACAAGCATTTCTCACAAATTGTAGAATCTTTGTCTAAATTTGTCCAGAAGGAGAACATAAATATCAAAATCTTTCCTTGTAAAGTCAATTTCGAACATAAATTAGACCTGTGATTTTAGCAAGCAATAAACCTAGGATGCGCCTTGACGTTGTAAAAACATATTTTTAAGAATAGCAAAGAATGAAAGAGCTATTACAGGCTATAATTGTAGGTAAACTGTGATTTTTAGAGAAATTCACGAGGTTCCTAATGGCTTTATGAATTTATTGCTGCTGTGGAGGGTTGAGAGCGTTTATGGTCGTACGCGATATCGGTCCGCGTAGCAAATATTTTTGGGTTTATTCTTTGTTGCCCTCACCTGAAGGGTCTACGAGGCAACACGTTGTGTCAGTATACGGAAAGAGTTTAAAACCGTGATTACGAAATTTGGAGAACCAATAGGTGGAACATGAAGGGTTGAAAGAAAACGGAATAACGCAAAAAGGCAGAGCACACGGCGTTGTTACGGCTTCGTTCTCGCTGCTGTTTTCGCTGTCCGTAAACAACGAAGCTTCGTATCGTTCGCCTAATTGACGTGTTCTTGTCAGTTGCACCATGGCGGCTTCTAATTACGTTCTTCCCATTGGCTTCTCGAGCGAGAACGCGTTTCGTTTCGTTTCGTTACGTTTGCCGCACGGCGAACGCTTTTACGCGCAGTAAAACCGAACGGACAGCCCTGTTCTCTGCACTTTACGATCCTAATTTAATCGCGGATAATTTCGCGTTTTGTTACCGAACCACTTGCCATGCGTTTAGAACCGTCACGATCAAATTGACCGTGAAATCTTGGGACTGTTGAAAATTATCGCGATCTGTCTCTAAACGTTTATTGTTTTTCCGAGGCAACGCGCGTATCGAATGGATGGCTTCGAAAATACAGCGTTTCTTTTTGGTTTTCCGTGATCGTTCAGGTTCGTGGTAAATCTTCTACCAGGAAATAATCGATCGATACATGCGAAGTCTATGAAACGCGCAGAATAAAGTAATACTTTCGTCGAAATAAAATTCTTAATATTTTGCGTAAATAGAATTAAATAATGTAAGTACTTTGTGGGTGAAAAAATGTTTTATATCTTGACTTACATGTTTCTATATCCTGTTTTGTGTTCTAAATCTTTTTTCAGTACAACGCATTAGCTCTGTACTTTTCCAGGTGAAATATAGCGATAGGCAATTACTTTTGGGTGAATGTATCTATGAAAGATTAATGTGTTGAAGCTAATGTTTAATAACGAAAATTCATTACGTTAGAAGGTGCATTGTATACATTTCTATCTCACGGTTATTAGATAGTATTATTAGATATTTATGTCATGAAACACAGTTGTGTACACTAGGGGAATTAATTCTGGACACTTTGAATAAAAATATTCTCTGTTCCATGTTTGGCCAGAATATGTATACAAGGTGTCCCAAAAGTGTTGAAGGAGCCGGAAATGGGAGGTAGGTGGGGTCATTCTGAACAACTTTTTCATTTGCAAAAATGTCGTACGGGGCTTCATTTTTAAATTATTAATGAAAAACACCGACTAATCAGAGCACGAGAATCGCGCGCGCTCGGAGGCAGATGCGTAGGCCCGAGTTATAATTGGCCGTGGTCGCGATCGAATCGCGTGGCGCGCGATTCTCGCGTTCTGATTGGTCGGTGTTTTTCGTTAATGATTTAAAAATAAAGCCGCATACGACATTTTTGTAAATGAAGAAGTTGTTCAGAATGACCCCACCTACCTCCCATTTCCGGCTCCTTCAACACTTTTGGGACACCCTGTATATTGCTACACTAAATTTATACCACAATATTTTTATTGTAAGCTATAATGTTTATAGTTACGCCCCAAAATGAGAAAACATTGATTAGAATATAAAATATAAACAGTTATATATTTAATAATTTGATTAAGCGCGAAATTTAAGGAAAAATTTGAAAGTGTCCAGAATTTATTCCACTAGTGTATTTATGATACACTGATGTATATTAAAACTGTCTGTTTTATCACATCGTTGTACATCAAAAATATAGAAAGTTAGACGTAAAGATACCACAAAGCAATATTATTACATTATCGTTTTGAAGTACAAGATTTCATCCACATTTTAATACATATACTCGTCATTACTACTGTTCGTTGAAATGTTTCAACTAAATTTACCGTAGGCACTAGCAATTATTTATCCATAATAAAATAAACACTTCCTTCTTGCAACGCGTACATGTAACTACATTTCAAAACAGGAACATAAAATATCGAGTGAAACAAAATTACACGTTATGATTTTTTCGCGTACGTATGCGTCGATCATTCGCAAAGATTAATTGGATAACTTTCGTATTTATTTTCTTCAAACTTTCAGTTTCGAACTGTTTATGATACAAGTAATCAAATGTGTTAAGCCCACGGTGTTTCGAAATTCGCCATTTAATATGCAATAATATAATATCACGTGTAATAACATATCTGGACGCAGTTAAAAATTTCATGCTTCGCTGTACGTATAAATTGTAGCGATTTTTAAATCTTCTTGTCTACTTTTTTCCCGTTGCTGTGTGGTTTTCAAGCTGGCGAATCATCTGGCGTAATATGCTCGCTCGTAAACTCTTGAACGATCGCAATTATGCCCGTACCTCTTTCGGTCGATATAAACATTTGAATATCTTGGGGAATAAAAAGTGCACGGAATTCTGCGACGTTACGACTCGTTCGAATAAGCGTAAATAAGTACGAGGATCGATATAAACTTTGCTAAATTATTCCTTGTTTCATTAAAACGTTCTTCGAATCTCACTGTGTAAAATTATTGTAATTCGCTATCAACCGTAATCGGAGCTCGGTGTGCTGTTATCTCACACTTTCTTGTTATTACCTTGAGGACATAATTATTTTACGATGATACGAGGATTAAATTAATTTGCAAGGTAATCTTGACATGTGATCAAAAACCATCTGTTTAGAAATGTGTAAATTATTGCTGGATTTTGTTTCGTGATTTAATTGTCTATCATAAATATTCATTTGTTTCTTACTGCATAAGCCCCACAACATTGCTCAGGTTCTCTAAATATAAATAACAAATTACATATGTTCAAAAATCAGAACACTATTATAAATATAATAACGTGAAAATAAATTACATTTATTATATTATTCAATATGTACTCTACATGTTGAAAACAACATAAAAATGTTCCTATTTTTGTTTCCTATGTTTGGCGCTATTATTATTTTCGTTGAATATTTTTGTTGTTGAAAAACAAGAAAATAATTGCAACCACATGTTTTAATACATTGCAAATGGACCAATTTTCCTGACTTTTTGTTCACATGACAAATGCAGCAAACTTTTACTACTATTATTTGAAAACTACATGTGATCTAAAATATAGTTTATTTTATCTGAAGACAGTATGTTATCTAAAATTTAGTACATTATATCTAAAATACTTTGTCGTTCTCTTTTATTGTTATTTTGTGAATGTTTACAGTTGCAACTATATCAATAAACATCCACATCCCACAAATTTGCACAAATATATATATTAATAACTATTTATCTTGTATTTTGCATGAGCTTAATTTAATTATCTTGTACGAACGTTGAAAAATAGGAATGAGTGTTCAGAAAGAATTTCAACGCGAGTCCAAACGTTACACTACGGAAAAAAATTAATTTTTGTAAATTGAAAACATTTGCGCATGATAGTCATTTTTATAAACACTTATACTGTTCACATGTATTACTTCCGAAAATCAGTATTTTCATAATATAGTTATAATTCATGAAATATTTAATTTATCTCTTCCTACACTCATGGACAAAATTAAGTGGACATTGCAGAAATGTTAAAAATGTTTTGTTTCATTACAATGTTGTAAATAAATTTTAAATTTAGAACGTGAGATATTTTTGTAGGCTTGAAAAAACATTTATTTAATGTATATAATTGTGCAATAAAGTTTTAATTTATAGGCATTATTAGTTAATTAAATTTACCTTTTGTTATTTATGATACCTGTCCACTTAATTTTGTCCACGACTGTATGTCTTACAATACGAAACTGGATCCATATTTAAATACTATCTATACATTTAAAGACATAGAACTAAATGCACAACCAAAAGCTTCCGAGTCACTAAACAATTTCTAGTACAAAATGCAAGATATTGATAATGAAGTAAAGAATATTTTTAATGAAATACAAAATGCGAAAGAATTAATACGTCTGTAGAATGTTCACATGTGCTTTCCCGGGGAATCGTCCCATCTAAATTGCCATAAAAGTAGGTGAGTTCAGACTTATCATCGAATATCGATATTTCTCTAATGATAGGTGTGTATGTTTCATATCAGCCTTATCAGTAAAACTACTGCCTTATCGTCGGAGGACGAAAAAGGTAGGAATTCGAGCTTTCACTATTTCCCTCTCTTCATATTTGGCGCTGAGTTCGGAATACACCGCTTAGCAAGTGGTTCCCTCAGCGGCGAAATATCGTACTAGTACTCATCTTTGATCACGTATCCTGGAATGTCCTTTTTATCCTTCTTCTCAACAGAAACGATCGATTTTTACAAAAACAAATATATTTGGAAATTTTTGTCGTATCTTTATGAAACGATTGAAGCTATTTAGAAAATATTCTCCTGTTAAACCGAGGTTGGGTATACAAAAATTTGTTTAAAAATGCGAAATTCCTTGCTCGAAGGATATTTCGAACAGGAATCTTCTTTTCCATCGGGATACGGGTTCCTGTGGATGCTGATTCGTTTAGGAATCGGAAGAATTCTCTGCGATTCTAATTTACCATTTATTTATGTCGTATGATGTGCCATAAATCTGATTTTTACTTATTTTTCATGCAGTACGTAAATCATAATTCTTTTACGTGTTATGTTATATTTCGTACATATAATATCTTATGATAAATGAGAGGATTTATGATAAATAAATATATTTATTTGATACACTAGAGTTCTCTGATTTTTTAAATCATTTCTGAGCTGTATTTATAGAACTTGTTGAAAGTTTCTTGCAATTTTGTGCATCTTACGAATCAATTTATCGATTAAACTTAGTCTATTAATTAGTTTACGACAATGGTGATATAATCAATTTTGAGAGGATGTAAGTTTTACAAAGTCAAGTGAAAGTTTGAATTTTCATTCTTCAATTTAGCTATAAATTACTTTCAGTTATGAAATGGGAAAAATATTAGGTTGGGGAATAAGTTCGTAGCGTTTTTATATTTTCTTTTGTTTAACGATTTTTTTGCTGTTTGACAAAGTATATAATATTCATTCGTAGAGCTCTTACTGCTCTACAAAACTGCGCTAATCGTCGAATACGTAATTGATTAATTTATTGTTATAACCATTGATTATTGTTTAACACTTTGACTGCCATGTCAGCCATGTATGGCTGACACTTAAACTACACAGATTTAACAGATGTATTATTAAAAATTTGTTCAATATTCTAACCGAAGGTAGTCGTATTAGTTACTTGGAACAATGAAAAATAAATATAACAAAGTATCGTGAAAATATTTGGTAGAATTTGTTAAAAGTCTTAGATAAAAACGCTACGAACTTATTTGTCCACTTAATAGTTATACTTTTCTAAAAACGATAAGACATTCATGAGAAAAAATCTTTACAAGAAAATTTCATCGATATCGTACTAAATGATCGATTTCAAAATATTACGAGTATAGCACAGAAATATCCCATTCACGTATCGTTACAATCGATCTAATCTACAAACTGCCATCATAAAGTACCTTTTTTTCCAGTTCTATACGCTCGGTGGTTATTATTAACGAGCAAAACACAACCACAGCCTTTAATTTCCGAATTTCAATTAATTTCTCGACAGCCATTTTTTGCGAGCATCCGTTCAACGCGAAATTACTTACTCAACACCCTGTACATCGTACGTTACCGTAACGCCAGCAGTTGCAGCACACGCGCTAGCTCCTTTTGTTTAATTACAATAAGCCGGCGTACGCGGCATATAGACATGGTAATTATTGGTTACAATGAACGAAACCGGGCATTGTGTTTTCCTCTTCCTCCTTTCTTTCCTTGCTCTAGTCCGTCAGCAACATTTGGTGGACGTCGGTGGTGCGCGCGTATGCACGTTCACGTATCGTTATGTGCCAGCTATTGTGGCTATTACATCGCCATTAATGGCACTTCACAATGTAATTTGCAGACCTGCACCCTTCCTCTTCGGCCTCTTCCCTTTGCTTCTGCTCTCTGTGTCCCTCCGTTACTTTCCTGTCTGATTTTCGAGCATCCATTCTGCGTCATTTTCTGTCGGTGCAGGGGAAAAACCCTTTCGATCAAACACTATCGTCCGAATTACAGGCGGCCCTCGACGTTCGCACATTCTACTTTCACGCAATTTGAAAAATTCAACTTTGTATTTAACTTTCAACATGTCGAAACCCATTTATTATTTTATTTTGTAAAGTCCTGATATCGCGGCGCATTCATAAAATCATAAAGCCATTGGGCTTAGTTTTAACTTTAGAAAATTCAGGAATATTCCACAACTGCTTTGCTGCTCTTTATAAAGTGCCATTTATCGTCTTAACTATTTTTAGTTTAGTATGACTTTCGAGAGTCAGCGCGGTTTATTATTTTATGAGTGTCGAACCGTCAGGTGACAAACGATGTCGTATTTTTACTTAGGTTACTCGGGTAAAGAGTGATCTCACGATGGGCATTTGGTAAGGGTGATTCTTGCCCACTTCCCTTCAATTTTCGATCACCAATGAAATTACTTTAATTTTGACTTCATCGTTTGTTCACCCCCAGAGACATGCCAATCCCCGCTACATATTTTATTCTGGAGAGAAACATTATTTTGTCTCTCCAGCAGAATTCCAATAACTCGCAAAGAGTACACATCAAAATATTAACATTGTCGGTCATTCCCGATCCGTCTCATACTTGTAAATTATAAATATATTTATTCTTTGGTTGAGAAAAGACTAATTTATTTTCTCACCAGACCGTCGTTAAACTCAACGTCGAGGTATAACACAACGTCAAGACTTAGACAATTAAAAATATGAATGAAACCTTTATGCATCTAGACAAATTTTTAACTATTATGGAAGAATGCGATCTCAATGGAGAATGCATATCTCCAGTACGTAGGACAATACAAAAAGATACTGCGTGTTATAGAAATCTTTATCGCGGAAAGAAAAAAAAAAGGAGGTACTCAACTAACTCTTGACAAGTTTATAAAATTAACAACCGAAAGCTAAATAATTAAAGGAATAAATACTTTCAAACACCGGTTTTGGTGCATATAATGCATTAAAATACGACTATACGGAATACGTAAAACAGAGTATGCAAATATATGAAACACATGTTAAAATACGGCTTCATGTTGATACACACATGTACTTATACACGAGCACAATATAGAGACGTCTAGTTTCTCTGCTGGCAAATGACATGTATCAAGAAATTTGATTGTGATTATGGGTTTTTAAAGAAATAATAACTACTAAAGAGGCTAATTGGAGCTCGTTGAGATTAGTTTCAACTTGTATACGATTATCTTTCATACGTGTGTGCCTCGTCCGACCAAGCGTGTCGTTATCATTGTCTTCGCAATGCAAACTGCGGAACCATTAACACGCATGTGCTTATCATGCGTTTCCGCTGGTACGTGCGTGTCCACATATAAACCACTTCAACGTTCGTTGAAATATAGGATAACATCGTGTATTTCTCAATTTTGTTTGGGTTCCGAAGCTTCATCGGTCGTTTCTGTTGCAATTATTAGTACAAAGTGGTTTGTTGTTATCGATACATAATTATTTCGAGGTAATATAATCATATTTTGATACAAGATTCTTGATAATCCGTTATTAGCATACTCCGGAAGTGTAAAGCACGCGAAACTCGCATAAAATTAATTTTTAATTAATAATAACGAAAGTCGATTTAATCGTTTTAAAACAATCTTCAAATTATAGAAAAATCAATCAAAGTCAGAATAATAAAAGTTGAAATAAGAAGACTTGAGGTTAACACTAAAACTGCAATATTCTTTTTAGTTTGTTTATTTCATTTTCCATTTTCAATTTCAAATTAAGTATAGATTATATATACGATGGAAGTTTTAGTGTCAAATGTACATGTAATTTTGTTTCATCAATTTTATTTACGAGTTATATAAATTTTTTATACTGATAATTTTAAGTTATTTAAGTACTATTTCACTGTTATAGGCTTTATTACTTTTGTACCGAAGATATTAATGATGCTATAATTATTATTAATATAAAATATAAAACATCAGAGATTGATAAAATAAATATCAAATGTGAATAATAATTGCAGTTAATATTTTTAAGACAAAACGGCTTGCCAATTGTACCAACAACTTCTAAAATTCGACAAATTTTAATATGATAATAACACATATATAACTAAACAATATATAAAATAATAATTTTGTCGATCATTATCATGAAACCCCAACATTCAAATTATCATACCACTCGCGTTATTTTCTGCTTTTCTTGCAGATGTTATATAAATCAATTTCAAATTTTACAGAACGGTTTCTTGTACATTGAATTGGTTTCGCCCAAAATTTTCAAGTGATCTCGAATATCGTTCAACCTAAGAACAAAATGGGTCTCGTGCTGAGAGATTTCACCTTATCTTCCATCAAAAACCGCTGCAACTTTCAGGTCGAAATGTTTCAACCGATCCATCATCATCAGATACCTGTTCCATCGGAACGTGCAACCATCAACCTGTTCTTTCTGAAATTGTCGGTTGCAATTCTTCGAAGAGGTATACCGATTCAATGACATCGAGATCGAGCGTCACGTGCAGCAACGATCGATTCGGGAGAATCCATGCTCGCTCGAAGCGCGAACATCCGCATAAAATCGAGCGACACGCGAATAAAATCGTCGATTGTAAACGAAGGGTAAACTCGCGGCGGTCAGTCCGCCATGCCACTTAAAGCGGATACTGAAACATCGAGCCTGAGGCCGCTTCCGCTTAACGATCGCTCTCCAACGTGAATTGCCGTCGTCGATTCGACGAAAACTGCGATTCTCACGGACGCCCGCCATTGTCGATTTATGCGATACTCGGCGGTTTTCTTCTCGTTTTGTTTCACTCCGATTTTTTTTCTCTCCATTCCAGCCAAGGGTATCTAGTCGCTGGAGGGAATCCACGTTTAGTTTAGTTTAGAATTACCGTGCATGTAACACTAGTATCCTGTGCTGCTTCCTAACCCTGTGGGATCGCGTTCCTTATTCGCCTCGAAAGCGTGCATACATAGTCTTGAGAAAGCCGCGTTGGTGGCCTGAATACCGAATAATTTTCTTGACTCGATATTTTTTGATATGGAATAAAAACGCGCGTCGAGGAATTTTTGCAAGTGACCCTCAATAATTTTCGAAATAGTATATAATGCTGTTTCCCGAAAAATGAAAGAGAGTGATAGAGTAGAACTTCTTTTTTTTTGAAGAGCTAGAAAGTTTTGGGATACCGTATACATCACACTTTCATTTTTGCACGTTTATTGGCAAATTGAAGCAGTTGGAAATTTTGTTAAAGCTGTTTCTATTTTCTCACTAAACTTACCTAATATTCATACAATATTTTTTGTGTTTACTGTGCATAGTTTCGAATAGTTACTATGAGTGTTTTCCACTAGGTTAGCGAACAAATTCTTGGTAATATAGGTGTAGATCCGTATGAAGATTTATGTGTCATACATATACACTCCAGGGCAAAATTAAGTGGACATTGCAGAAATGTAAAAAATGTTTTGTTTCATTACAATGTTGTAAATAAATTTTAAATTTAGAACGTGAGATATTTTTGTAGGCTTGAAAAAACATTTATTTAATGTATATAATTGTGCAATAAAGTTTTGATTTATAGGCATTATTAGTTAATTATATTTAGCTTTTGTTATTTATGATACCTGTCCACTTAATTTTGTCCACGACTGTATGGGTAACGTGTCAAAGTGTTGGCTCTAAAATTACCAGAACGGTCAAATGGCCACCCTACAAGTCTCTCTTTATAAGATCTTATTAATTTAAAAAAATAATTAATTATAATGATTATCATCAATTAAAGAAATCACAATTATTAAAGAATACAGTAATTGATTTAAGTTTGACTGAATTATTAATACCATTGTAAAGGTATAAATAGTAAAATTCTATAAATATTATTTCAATATATGTTTGAATTAAATAAATGATAAGATAAAATGAAAATATTTAATACTGCAATTATGATTTAATCAAATACTAATATTAATTTGCATTATGCGTTGAAGCAATATTAATATCTAGGAGTGAATTAGATCAGTAAAAATTTGTCGAATAAAGATCATGTATTCGGAATTGAAGAATTAAAATATTTAAGAAAAGCTATAAACAAAATATTATTGCAATAAAACTAAACTTAACAATTTTAGATTTTTCATTATCAATTAATCTTCAAATGTCATTAAATATAATCATTACTGCCCCAATGAAAGAAATTAAAATTAGTCAGGAACACAATAATCGATGTGACTTTAAACAAATACCAAAATGTGATATGTAACTAATGAAGCGAAAATTTAAATTAAATGAACGGTAAGGTCACACTAAAATATTTAATATCGCAATTATAGTTGTAATATACAAAGTAGTAATATAATATTGGGTACTTTGAAAAGTGATTTCGTTTTTTCCCAACAGGCTTGTTTGTCAAAAAATTCGATTGATTCTATGCAGTAGTTTCTAGTCGGTACCCTGTCAAATACGGAAAGTAAAAAGCAGTCTTTTCAGGATATTTTACTTTTTTAGAAATACTGTTCAAGCAAGAAAAAATTGTCGGATGAAAAGCGTCTCTCATTTTTATAAAAAAAAAAAAAAAAAACGAAATTTCCGAACCACCTAATGTTAAGGCCACCAGTGCCCTTACATTAACAATAGGTTTAGAATTTCTACATAGCAATTAGAAATAGCACCGTCGTCCCATCGAAGGGTTCACGGACCGTTCCGTGGCAGCTATACACTCAAGAAGCCATAAAGACCCGCGCGTTTTCCATGTAGTTTTCGAGTCATTGTTCGCATTTGGTCGACAGATTAATATTTTACCTTTTTTGATCCCGTTACTTCTAGCATGATTAGCCAAAGTCAGCGCGCTTCCTGACCCTTATTACCTGCCACGGTACAGTCGCAAAACGTAGAATATTTGCGAGTGGAGGGGCCCACGTAGGGCGTCAACTTTGTTGCCCTTCCACAATTTGTACTTTGTACTTCGCCAATTAGAACGATGCACCCCCGTCAAGTTTCCCCGACCGAGGTGACATCGGATAGTTAGCTAGAAATAGTATTCAGTTAAAAAACAGTATTTGAAAGAGTAATAGCATTAGAACCTCGAACCTAGTATCTAGTATATTGCTAAACATAGATTATTTGTATAGTCCCGAGTAATCGGGTGGTCCTTCGAGATTGTGAAAAATAAAACCTAGTCGGCACACCACGTGCAATATTCAACCAAGCTCGAAAGAATTTATTTCAACCACGAGCGTTAACACCTAATATTTATACCTACAAAAATTACGAGATCATTTCAACAAATAAACGTCCCTTTAGTTCGTGCACCAGCAACAGTTAAATTGCGATTCCGTCAAGTATCAACATTAGTTTATAAAAGACACACCATAATAATTTTGAACAAACGAACATCGTGCCGTACGTTCCGTGGACGAGTGACTAAAGAAAATCGGTAAGAAGCGGCGGGTGAATATCCATACGATTCACGGCGCGAAGAGAAGAGGATAAAAGTGGGCATAGAAGAAGAGGATAGAGAAACGAGGAGAACAGATGGAGAGAGGACTGTTTATCTTGCTACCGGCAGTACGTATCGGTCAATATGTGCCCAGCCTCTGAGCACACAGACTGCATACGTAGGTACATACATAGGTTCCTGCCTCTTCCTCCGGGCGTGATAGCGGCGTTGGCGGAGGAGGATGTAGAACCTGAGGGATGAGGAGGAGGATGAGCAACATAGAAGCCGAGGGGCGAGGAGGAGGGTGCTGGCTCACTGTGGACTACACATTACGTAGCACATTATGCGCGTACACAGGGAGCCTTATCTGGCCGGGCACGTCCGGGTAATTTAGTCCGCCACTCCTCGCGACGATGCTTCTTCTTCTTCGTCTGTCGACATTGTTGCTGATACCTCTCCGCCTCTTCGTATTTCGACTGTTTTCTGCTTGCTGGAAAAATCATCGAACGCGAAAATGTTCTGATCAGCATTCTTTCGCGGTGGTAAATGCTTAGGTTCGTTGTTGTCTGGGGTGGACGTTGTTCTTTAGTATTTCGAGATTAGAGTTTATTTTGAGTCTTGTTAGTTGAAGTACCCTTTTGGGTGCGGTGAAATTTAGGACAGACGATGTTGTAGGGTTTAAAAATGTTGAAATTGTGGGATGTGGAAGTTGTGGAGGTTTAGAAGGTTGAAGTCATATATTGAAATTTTATAAGTGTACAAGTGAATTTTCATGGTTATGTAATGGCATGGTTTCAGAATTCTAACATTTCGCTTATTTACTAGTTCGCAATTTCAAAATTCCACGATATCACAATTTCTCACGTTCGCAACGTGAGAATTTACAGCTTTGGAATTCCAGAATTCCCTGCCCCACAGTTCAGATATTTCGTAATTCCACAATTTTACTATTTTACAAGTCTACGAGTTTTCACCTTCACGGCTTCACAACTTTATGTGACTGAAATTCCACAATTTCACAGTTTCACAATTTTTCAATTTCATAATTTTTTAATTTTACAAAGCTACAATTTCATAAATCTTTAATTTCAAAAAGCTACAATTTTACAAATCTATCGCTTAACAATTCTACAATTTCACAATTTGAGAGTCTCCTTGTATCACAGTTCCATAATTCTATATTGCCACAATTCAAGGATCTTATAATTTAACGGTCCTGTAATCCGATAATTCTATCCTTTCAAAAATTTTTCGAATTCCATGATATCAAGGTAGAAAATTTTCAAACATTTATAATTTCAAAAATACCACAATATTGATCTTTCAAATTTCCAAGCTCTCAGAGTTTCAAAATTCCAAAATTTCTAATTTCCAATATTCCAAAGACCCAGAACTTCCAAATTTTTAGTTCTCTATTACGTTCAAAATCACGTGATCTTACAGTTTCAGATTTACACGATGAACAAATTTCGAAGATCCCAAATTATTCTATAATTCCAAAATTGCAAAATTCAGATGCTTGTACATTGTGAGCCGTCGAAGTTCAGAAATACCGAAATCCAGATGTTCGCAAAATTTTATGATTGCAGGGTTCGAAAAGTCCGAGCTGTAATCGTTCAAAAATACAAAAATTCCAATGTTCCAGAGATATTTAACATTCTAAAATTTTACATTTCTAATATTGCAATAGCCGAGACAGGAAGAGTAGAGATTTCAAAAGTGGCAACAAAAAGTATAATAAATTATAAAAGTATTTCAGCAACGTAGCCATCGTAACAAGAATTCCACGCGCATGCCACGTTCAGTTCATTCTAATCTGATTGAACCACGGTATCATAATTTTTCCTTGTTCAAGATGAAAGGTATATACATCAGCTTGTTTCAAATGCGTGTGCATTTCGTCGAGAAAATGAGTAGTGGATATTGTGCCGTGATATATCTCACAAGAAACAGTGGATAAACATTGAAGATACGACCTGACTCAACGCGAAACAAGAGTTGCGTCTGAAGAAAATCATGTGATGCATATTGCAAGATAAGAAAGGGATCATTTATCGAGAACTACTTCCACCCAGTCAAATCAACGCGGCGAATCTTTATTCGAATCACTTAACCGGTTGAGGCTTAAGACTTGCTTTGAAAACTAAACGACCCCGCCTGATAAATAGAAGAAATGTAATCTCGCAGAATGATAACGCTAGATATAATACGGTACAGGCAAAAGCAAATCTATGTTCCGTAGGAAATTGTTCAAATTTAGGAAATTTAGGAACATCAACAAATTGTGGAAAACTCGAGAAATTCGAGAAATTGGGGAAATTATAGGAAAATACAAAATTTGAGTTGAAATTTTGGGGATTTAGGAATGTAGTAATACAGACTTTTTGTTATTTGCAATATTTATAAATCTAAAAACTTGGAAATTTTTCAACGTGAGTTTTTTAAAATTTAGAAATTTGAGGTCTTGGGATCTGGCAATTTAGAAATTAAGAATTTAGGAATTTATAAGGTTTATAAATTTTTAAATTAAAAAGTTTGGGACTGAGAATTTTTAAATTCAGAAATTTGGATATTTGAGTTCTTGCAAATTTGAAGGAACTTTAGAAACCTTACATTTCAAGTTTCGAGTCTTTGGAAATTTAAGAATTTGGGAATTGAGATTTTGTCGAATTATAAATTTAGAAATTATTTTGTGTATATATAAAGATGTGAAATTAATGTAATTCTGAATTTGCAAGTTTCCAAATGACTCAAATTCTAATTTGAAAATTATTAAATCACCATGTTTCTAAATTTGAAAATTAGGTTGATTGGAAAGTTTAGGTTCAACACGCCTACATTTCGTAAATTCAAATTTTTTCAAATTTTCTAATCTATATATTCCCAAATTTACCAATACTACTTTACTAATTCACCTAATTTACAAATTCAGAAAGTAGTAAATTGTTATATTTTTAAACTTCTAACTTTCTAAATTAGAAAATATCCAAACATGAATTTCCAGAATTCGAATATTAGGATGGAAGTTAGAAAATCATAAATTTTCAAATACCTTAATCCCGAAATTTCTAAATTGTCTGAGTTTAAAATCATTTTATAACTAAATTCCTAAATTTAAAAACCAAAAATAAAAGTAAAATTATTGCGTATCCCCTGTACGTTCACGTCCTTACCATGATCGCATGATCTGCTCGTTACTGATTAGAAAATAATTGTCCCTTTCACTTTTTACCTACGAGTCGGATTCTTTCAAAGTTTTATCAACCCGACCGCGCGTCGCTCTTCAACTCTTTCAATTTTCAAGAAACCGCAAAAAGTCTATCGACACGATCCGGCATTTTAATTGTGCACCCGTTGTTCGAGTATTTTGTGTTGGTATAAGTGATTAGCAGTTTCGATGGACAGCGAAGCGTGTAACGCGCGTGCATAGACGGTTCATCGAGAAACAAGTAGCCAACGGAGTGGTACTGTAATTACGATTTCCGATCCAGATATCGATTACGTTACAATAGCAATTTAATCGTACCGCGCTATCTCGAGAGCAGCCGGACGATCCCTCTAACTGCTGGGTGCAATCATTTGCATTTCGTAGGGAAAGACGCGAGTTGCTTATCATTGGCGGACGGAAAATTACGCGCGTCGCTGACGTGCAAGATGGCATTGTAATTAGGCTGATGCCTGATTAAGATGTCGATTGTGCGTTATTCTGTGTAACAATGAGGCGAGGGGTAGATCACAGGTGATTCGTTCGCTCAACGTACAAAGAACGTGTGCGGAAAACGAGAAATCGATGCAGGAAATTGATATTTCATCGATACGTTCGTGACACGTCGTAACGATACGTTCATTCCAATTACATTTTTTAATGCGACTACGTTGCCCGCTACGTTTATGCGATATTTTGAAATGTTTTTTTGATGCGGTTGAAACGGATCAGGAAGGTTAGGTTGAAGTATTAGGGGGACCGGCAAGTAATGCCGTTTTTGCGAATGCTGATATTTCTTTTTTCAGATATTTTGCTCAAAAATCAATTGATTTTTATCAATTCCACATAGAAAATTTGTACAATAGATGGCAAAAGGTTGTTGACAATATCATTGATTAAAAATAAAAATGTACTAAAAATGTATCTGTTTGACTTTACTGTAAAAGAACGACATTACTTTCCGGTCCCCCTAATAAAACGTTCGTGACATGTTATAAAGGCTGTAAAATGTTCTTAGTTTCTGCAATTTTATGCGGTTGGAACGGGTCAGGAAGGGTAGATTGGAGTAAAATGTTTATTTTTAAAATATTTATTAATACAACTACATTCTTCGTTATGTTATTGTAATGTTGTAAAATGTTTTTAGTTTTTGCTATTTGTGTTTTTGGAATGGGCCAGGAAGGTTAGGTTGGAGTAAAACGTTTGTAACATGTTGTAACGATACGTTTATTTCAGTCATATGTATTCGTACGACTACATTCCTCGTTACGTTATTGCAATGCTGTAAAGTTTTTTAGTTTTTGCAATTTTGTGCGGTTGGGAGGGGTCATGAAGGTTAGGTTGGTCTAAAACATTCGTGACACGTAGTAACGATGCGTTAATTTCAATTATATTTATTAATGCGACTACGTCCTTCGCTACGCTATTGCGATATTATAGAATGTCTTTATTTTATGTAGTTTATGCCTTTGAAGTTACGTTAACTATAATTAATTATTAATTATATTAATAATGTTTAAGGTTAGGTTCGGATAAAAGAGCAAAGAAGACCAAGTGGAAGTGAGAAAGTAAGAATTGTTATGCTAAATTAATTGCACAAAATGTTATGTATCATAGTTAACGTTACACTATGTTATCATTTTTACTCTTTTTATTTTCCGCAACTGATGCATTTGGAATGTGTCAACGAGGTTACATTGAGGATGTAGTAAGAACGGTTAATTAATTATAAAGAGTGTCCTATAGGTAATATTAAGCTATCTCTACCATTATTTCCTACCATGTTTTTATTTTCTGCAATCGATGTATTTTGAACGTATCAACGAGGTTAGATTAAAGGTGCAATAAAAAACGTTATATGAAACTAATCATACAGAGTTTCATGTAGCTACTGTTGAACAAAATCTACTATATTTTTTACTATCCATTTGTATCATATAATTGGTGTATTTCGGTCGTGTCAAAAAAGTTAGGTTAAGGTAACAAAATCAGAAAGAGTTGATTAAACAAATTACGCACGGTGACATGTCAGTTATGTTAGGCTGTTTTTACTAGTATTTTTATTATTTGTTTATTTTGTGTGAGTGATGCATTCTTGAACGTATCAAAATAGTTGCAGTAGATTAAGGTTGTAGTAAGAAAAGTTAGGTTAAACTGAATATACAATGTGACATGTTGTTAATACAAAGCTGAATCTACTTTCTTTTTTACTGTATCCAATTGGTACATTTTGAACATGTCGGAAAGATTATGTTACGATATGAATGTAAGAAAGGTTAGGTTAAACCCATCATAGAAATAATCCTACAGCTTATAATTTATCTGTCTTTCAAATCTCGATATTTCATGAAATACAATTTTATTTCAATGAGTATTTTATTGCGTGCTTGTTCAATACAGTGACACGTCACTATCTCACGAAATAGTGTTGTAATAAAGATACTGGAATGTGTAATGTCTCATCGGACCAGTCATACATCTAACCGAGAAGTCTGATCATTACAAGTATGAAATCACTTCGTTTCCAACCCATTAAGTAAATCGGAATTTTGCGCTGTCTTTACGGATGAAATAGAAACCATAATTCTATATTAATACCTCCCATTCCCTGAATTCGCTATTCTGCAATCATTTCTCATAATGCTCATTTGTTTCAGGTAATTCAATTGTCTCGTTACATCGTTGCAGTAAAACGTAAGTAAAATAAATAATGTACTATTGAAATTTTGGAAAATCGGTTTAAATTGCATCACATTTTAGAACATAATGTGTAATTTCCTGCGTTCAATAGTTATACACCTAATACTGTTTTTACACGATAAATACGTTCCCGAAGAATACATGTAAAAAAGTTCGTGTGAAAAGAAAATATATTTTATCTATGGACAAGTAGGAGATTAGTTCCAGTCCTATGAAATCAGAAAAAATAATGCAGTAAACCATTAGTTTTCATGTTAAGATCTTAGATATTTTATCTCATAAAGATTGCACATGTATCATACAAAGTAAATTATCGTTTGAAAAGGACACAAACATGTTCCTAATTCATGAACATACACACATGGACAAAATTAAGTGGACATTGCAGAAATGTAAAAAATGTTTTGTTTTATTACAATGTTGTAAATAAATTTTAAATTTAGAACGTGAGATATTTTTGTAGACTTGAAAAAACATTTATTTAATGTATATATTGTAATTGTGCAATAAAGTTTTGATTTATAGGCATTATTAGTTAATTAAATTTACCTTTTGTTATTTATGATACCTGTCCACTTAATTTTGTCCATGATTGTAAATATCAGGCAAAATAACATAAATTACGTGTAAAAAGATTGTATACAGTGTCACTTTGTGACAATGAACATACGTTTGCTTAAGACTGCAATTGCAGAACTGAATGCACAAACGATGTTTTAAAACTATAACTTCTAATTAAACCATTTATTGACTTCACGGAAAATTAATTCTTCGTCTGCAGTGTCACAGTTATAAAAATAAAATTAAAGCAATATTTTCTTCTTAGAATTTCGGTCAATGTATATCTTTCTTTACATTATGTTAAATTAAAATCGCGCAAAAACAGAATTGGGTGTATATAGAAATGACATCGTGGACCAACAGTTTTTAAACATTTAAAACATCGAAATAAACATAAATAAACATTGCAATAATTATTCGTATACGTATTCGTCTCCTCATTCATCCACTCGCCAAATATAACTTTTTCTACCGATATTTTCTTTGGGCAAATAATTGAGGAACGAAATTGATACATAGAAGCTCCGGATATATCTAATTGAATTAAATCGATACAGTAGATCGTTAATTTTTATTACAGTCGGCATCGTTTATAAATCGAGCCTATCGCCATCGAATTTTAATCTTGATCTTCCTTTTAATTATTCAAATAATCAAAAACAGGCAGTCTGTGCTGAGATAAAAATGATACACCTTGCACGATTTGATATGAAGTGGCCGATCGAATTGGACCAATTAGCAATAATCGTAAACTTCGTTCGACCTTTCTCCTCATTTCGTAGAAATCGTTCCGTGAATCGACTTTGTTAAATGCTGGATCACTCCTGTGCGGACGCATCTGCGTTTAGACCGGGAATCTTTGAAACGAATTTCTATAATTCGACGTCATCTGCACTCCTGTGCCTATACAGAGACGAATTATTGCGGAAGCAGGTGTCCCCGCCTCGTTCTGAACGCGCGGAAATTAATACGTTCGTTGCACGCAAACAAAACTGATTGCGTTGCAAGTAACGATTCACTTGAATAATGTAATTACGCCGGTCGGTGTAGGACGAACGAGGAGAGAAACAACTAGCGAAAAGGTCATACAACGGAGGAGCCAGGAGAAAAGAATCATCTGGATAATCATAGCGATCTCCGTGTACGAATAATTGAGAAAAATGCAAATATCGTAACATCCATCATCCTAGTGAAAGACGTGTAAGAGTTAATGATACCGAAAGATTTTTATCGTTGATCACTGGGCATAATAATAATACAACGTGCAGTTTTTCACGAATTAATAATAACGGGGTGATGATTTATATTTTAAATGAGTAACGCTCGAAAATGACCTGTTTTGCATAAAAATTTTAATTAAATTTTTCAAAGTGTGAGAGTACTATGTATGTCGTAAAAAATCACTATCTTTTAGAACGTTAAAAATCACTAACTTTTCAGAAAGTGGCGAGAGAAACAATTTTTTAGTCATTCTAATACACAGTCGTGGACAAAATTAAATGGACAGGTATCATAAATAACAAAAGGTAAATTTAATTAACTAATAATGCCTATAAATTAAAACTTTATTGCACAATTATATACATTAAATAAATGTTTTTTCAAGTCTACAAAAATATCTCACGTTCTAAATTAAAAATTTATTTACAACATTGTAATAAAACAAAACATTTTTTACATTTCTGCAATGTCCACTTAATTTTGTCCATGAGTGTAGACACTGATTGTGAGTTATATTATAGAAGGTACTGGATGAAATGATACTATAACGTTAAAGTAGAGTCATTATGGAATATTTCCAGCAATAGATTGCATTTTTCTTTAATATGCTAATAGACGGTCTAAACTAATGTCAACATTATCGGGTCAAATAGCATGAAAGCATGAAATGAATTAGCAGTCGCAACAAGTGATTTCTTATTACAAAAGTAGTGAAAGGTTATATTTGGTGAAATTGCATACATCGTGCACGCAACTTCACCATGATGTAGCAAATTTCCATATAAGATTCACTGCACAGTGTAATCAAGTTATACCCTACAAAAAGTTGTGGATAACGAAATATGAACGATTTACTGTTTAAACTTACACCTTATCGCTGAAAATATTGATTTTCGCAAATTATTTAGGAAACAAGTAATTAATTAATAGGTACAAATAAAAAGATTGGAAAATGTAGGCATTACATTTTCCTTGTTATTAATTTGTAATTAATTGTGAAAATTTCTAAGCTTATTATGTAAATAGTATTATTTGATAGAAGTAGTTAATGCAGAGTCGTTGATAGTACATTTTCGACGTATAATGGACATTCAGTTTTAAATTAAAAATAAATGAGAAAACGATAAAACATAAATTAATATACTCTTACACATTAATTCCTTATTTAGATGAAAATTAATATACACTTTAATGAAAGCATCTTAATAAACTTAGTAATTTAAAATATCATAAGAAACATAATTAATGTAATATGCACTGTCGAAACCAGAATTAGTCATTGATACAGTTTTTAAATTTCAATATTCAAGTAAAAAAGAAACGAATATGAAATTCTCAAATCCATTCAAAACGAGATCGAAAGAAAACTTAGACTAATTGTTTATGTCTGAATATGAAGTATTTTTAATTACATGCTACCTAAAATTACAAAAAAAATCTGATATTAACTAAACTTTGAAAATTTAGGAATTGTTCATTTGACAAATTTGAAAAATTTTAGAAGCAGACAATCTCAAACTTCGCGGAGTTAAAAATAGAGAAACTTAAAAATTTGTGGATTGTCCCAATATAATTAAGTACAGTGATACCATCGCAAAAAATTGTGCTCGTACGTTTCAGATATGCGCATATGCGAATACGTTATCTTGCAGACGAGTGTGCGATTATCGAAAGGCTTGAAAATCATGAGAAAGTATCGGATCGGCCGGTTCGTTATGGGCAGTTAATTGGAAACCATTTCATGATCATTGTTGGCAACGTTACAACGTGTCTGTGCGTCTGTGCGTGTTACAGACAATGAGCTTTTTAAATGAAATTTCAGTCACACGCGTGCGTACGCGAATCGCGAATTAATGCATGGAAAGAAATGCAATTACTGCGCGCGAGAATGTGTACACGTGTACGTGTTTTAGCATCGCCGGGCATTATAAACGAGCGTCGTTATAATTGCTCTTCATTACCGTTTCATCTTCTTTTTTTTTAACAGGCCCGGCAGAAGCGTTTTACAGCGAAAATTCATTAAACGCGATTCCAATGTAAACCAACATTTATTGCCAAGATCGATAATTAGCCGACCGTGGAGAGTGTTCGTAAAAACCTCCCTGGACATTGTAATGATTTTTCGTGGCACGAGTCGAATCGTGAATTGTTTGTTTCTGTGGACTAAATGCAAATTTAATTATATTTTGTATTTTATTGCGAGGACAGTAGACGGAATTGGTGTAAATAGTTAATTACATAGGTAACCACTTAAGATTTAAACAATTTTTCTGTGCGTGTTAGAATTATTTTAAAATTATTTTTAGTATACCGCACTCGGAAAATTAATCGTTAGATCTGAGAATTTATTATGCCTGCAGAGTGATGATATGAAGCATATGTGGGCACTATGACCGATAGTGAAATTCTTAATTTTAAAATTTGATTTGAAATTTTCGACGTCGAGGAATTTATTCGTCTGCAAGATTTACAAAATTTGGCAATGGCTGAAATTGTAAGTTCCAAGATTTCTGAGTTTCTGAATTTTTAAATTTCTTGTCGAAATGTTTATTCTTTAACGAAAAAATAAATTTATTCGTACAAATACTACATATTGGTAGTCTGTATAATGCAAAATAAAAATAGTAAATTAAGTGAAGAAAATTTAAAATGACTGTATGGATTTTAACATGATATGGTAGGACTGGATGATTTTGTTATGGTTTCTCGACGGCTGTGCTCGTCCCGAATTTCCTGATCCTTTATGCATGGGGATGAGTGCCATAAAACTGTAGGTCTGTTTTCTCTCTTCCTGATTGGCATCTCTGACTATATTGGTATTTACTGGAGTCGTTTATTTTGACAGTGGTGTAAGTTTTTTCTTTGCAGAAAAATCGAGTTAGCTACCGTAATACTTACATTTTTACATGATCTTTTCTTAATATTAATATATTTTAAATCATTAAGATTTTGGATTTACATTCGGATCATAAAACATTCGACTTACTGTTACGAGGAAGACCGAAAAACTTTAATAATATGAAGTTTGCACCACTGTACAAAAGAAAAGACAACTAACAAAACTAAAGTATAAGGATTTAATAGAGTTATTACATTACATATCATCTGCAGATCATAGTTCTTTTAAATTTCTCACATATGTACAATATGTGTGGAATATGTCGCGTACATAAACTGGAAAAGGCCGAATATAATAAAATAATATATGTAAATTTTAATGTAAAAATTATTTAGTAAAGAATAAAAGTTGAATATCTTTTTGATTTTATAACATAAATGAGTATACATTTATGTTAATTTCAATAGATATTTACTTTTCTTATGGACTTGTACTTTCTTAAGAATTGAAAACGTCATTTCATTAATTTTAAAAGTGCCGTACGTTCATTCATAGACATCAAAAACAAATTAATCCTTAAATAGTGTTAATCGTGCTAATTGACATGATAAATTTGACATCTTTAGGAACCCAAAAACACTAGTCTACCATGTTATCTGTTACCGATATTTTTAAACTTAATTCAATCCAAACCCTTCAATATCTCGATTCGAACGCAACTTGCAAAATAAACGGCTCATATGTAGACGCGCGTGAAATCGTAATAATTTCCAACATTTTTAAGTTAGTTCCTATTATCGAAATAAAATCGCACGCAAAAATCAAGCCGGATTCGAACATTTTCGATGAAATTCTCCGACGTAGCAGGGTTACCTTCGAGTTTCCATCTAGAGTTAATGTCGTTGCAGGTAGCCCTTTCCTCTAACAATGAACATACTTGAAACCTAAGCGGCAATGTGTTCGTGCACCAGGAACCGTACTCGCATTCTGATCCAGTGTGATGCAAATCGCACGTTAGGCTACGTACGTACGGTCCCGATTTAAAACTGAAAAGTGTTCCTCCTTTCGTGCCTCCGTTCAAACCATCAAGGAGAGTTTGCATGAGAAAGGGAGCGTTCTTCTTACGGGGAAAAAGTACTTCTTGTCGAACGGTGCTTCAGAAGCAGGCTGTGATTTTTTTATTTCGTATAGATATACAGGGTGAGTTTATAATTTCGGACGAGATGATTACCGCTTGGAATCTTTCAGAGTTTAGCGACGTGGGAGGATTAAGTACATTGGAGAGGTTTGGACATTTGGGGATTTGGACATCTGGAAATTTGAGTGTTCGATGTGTTGAAATTTTAGAAACATTTGGGCATCTAAGTGTTTGGGGATTTAGGGATTTGTATGGTTGACACTTTGAAACTTCGGCGAAAATTTAGAAATATGGGAATTTGAGGATTGGAAGATCTTGGAATTTAATGGGTTGATACTTCGAAAATTTAGGGAAATTTTAGAATGTAGGATTCGGGGATTTGGAAATCTTGAATATATGATTGATACTTTGAAATGTCAGGGAAATTCGGCAATTTGGGAATTTGGAGATTTGGAAATTTCGAAATTTGATTGGTGGATACTGTGGAAATTTTTAGATATTTGGGATTTGGAAGTTTGATAATTCGGAAATTTAAGAATTAACGATTTTAGAGATTTGAGGAATTTAATAGTTTAGGAAATTTTTATTTTAGAACTTAGAAATTTGAAACGCAGAAGTTCATGAATCTAAAAATTCGAGGAATTTAGGAATCTAAGGAATCTCTGGAATTTTAGGAATTTTAAGAATTTAAGTAATTTTAGCGAATTTTAAGTATTTCAGAAAGTGGATACTGGAACATTTAATAATTTGGTAATTTGGAAATTCGGCAATTTAAATACTTCAAAATCTAAAGATCTGAAAGTCTCGGAATCTCGAAATTTCATTTGCACGTCTCAAAACCTCAGAAATTGAAACTGCGACAACCTAGAAATCTTAAAATCTCAAAGCCAAAAATTTTTAAATCTCAAGAGCTATAACCGTGAACGCATCAAAATCTATACTTGCATTTAAACATTTGTGAATATAAATATTGGAAGCTTTCAATATTTAGAATTTTTGAATGAAAATTATCAAATTAAAGAGCTTAGATTCCATTGCTAAATATGTATTCTGTCATTGCCTCAAAAAACGAAAGAAGCTATGACGACGACTTCTTTTAGACAGCGATAGTCATTGACAGAATTACGCAATATTTAATATGAAAGAACTGTCTATTAATATAAAAGATGATTAAAGAGTAATATAATAATATACATAGAAATATAACTATAATTAGGAAACGCGAAACACACGCACGTGCATCTTGCACCGAACCGAGTACAGAACAGAACAGAACTGAATTGCAATACAAAAACAAAAGAAAAACATTATCATTGCTACCATCATAGTAATAACGCAGACTATATAAATTTTCATACCAACAGTCATTGAGGTTTGTGAAAACGTTGATTAATTCTCTGTCAATGAACGTCCGAAGCGGAAAACGAAAAATAAGCTTGTGAACGAAACGCGGTAGAAAACCGGTTTAATCTTCTGTTTACGGGTCGAATACGGTTATCATCGAGATCCTCGCATACTGATTCACAAACTATTTCGTGGAAGCTGCATCCAGTGACTGTTATAAAGGGACAGGTGAATGCCATGACATGATTATTCGGATGATACTGGTACGCGAGTCGTTCGCAATTATATGTACCATCTCATTGAATCGAAGAAAGTACTAACTATGTTGTATAATGCCAAATTGCGCGTATGATTTCTGCTTTAATAAGATCTTATTGTAACGGCAATTAGGGAAATTGAATTTGTAGAGGGAACGCTCGATGATCCGCGGATTAGCTTTCGTAAAATCGATTAGAAGATATATGGATACAGGGATACAGGAATTTAGGGATATAGAAAATCAATGACATAGAGATTTGGAAATATAGGTGCATGAGTATGTTGCAATTTGGGAATATAGAGATTTGCGGATATAGGAATTTCAGAGTGTGGCAATTCGGAGATATACGAATTTGAGAATATGGAGATGTGGGAATACAGGAATTTGGGAATACCGGAATTCCGATATGTAAGGATCTGAGGATATAAGGATTTGGAGATACAGGAATTTGGAAATATAGGAATTCGGATGTATAAGAATTTAAGATACGAGGATTTGGGAATATGTAGTATTTCAGTATACATCTGGACATATGGAAATGCAGGCATATAAAAATTTAGGAATGTGGAGATGGGAAATTTAGAAATTTCAATATTGGAAATCTAACAATTTGCCGATATATATATTTGTAAAAATTGTTAATTCCAAAATTTAGAATCTCGAAATTGTACTACTGAAAATTTGAAATCTTGAAAATTTGATAATTTGCAGAGAATAAAAATTCGAAAGTTTATGCCATACAATTAAAGAACATTTCGAACGTTTGATAATGAAAAGTTTACACAATTGTAGAGCTCAAAATTTTCGAATTTTACCAATCGAAATTTCCAAAGCTTAATTATCTGAAAACCTATAAATACGAAATTCAGGAATATAAAAATTTAGAGATATTGAGATGGGAAATTTAAGAATTTGAATATCAGAAATCTAACAATTTGCCGATATTCCTAATTAAAAAATTGGAAATTCCAAAATTCGGAATGTCGAAATTAAGTATTCCATTGAAAATTTGAAATCTTGAAAATTTGTTAATTCATACCAAATAAAAATTTTTTTATACAACCGAAAATTTGAAAGTTTATATAATTGAAGATTGGAAAGTTTATATAATTGAAAATTTCAAAATTCATATAATTGTAGATTTGAAAACATATATAATTAAATAACATTTTAATTCAAATTAAAAAACACAATTAAAGGACATATACAGTTAAATGTTTGATAATTAAAAAAATTAGCCTTAAAGCTTAATCATCCGAAAACCTATAAACACGTAAATTAACGGACTCAGAAACTTGCTGATCAGCATCTACGAGTCCGTCTCGGAAGATAGTTATCGTTGCGCACTGATGTTAGTAGCAAGTGCAGACGAAACACCCAGTATACGTACGGGTAAACAGGATCCCCATGGCAATTAACGTGTTAACGGAGAACAGTAATAATAAAAAGATCGCGACGAGTTATCTCTGGAGGTTTACGGGACGTCGGGAGATTATAAATTTTCAGTCGGATCGACGTTCGGAGATGTTTAGATAAGCGGAGTTGCAAGTAAATCGGAATTGCTCGGGGCAAAGCTGGCAGAAGAGCACGTTGCTCTTCGCGGCCAGGGACGCACAACCCCGTCGGACGGCTCGTGATTAATATAAATGCAGGAACTAACGAACCATAACGACGTTGATGGCTGACAGGCGGAAACAGAATTTTTTCTGTATATTCTAACGCTCGGCATTGTCTGTGACATTGCCGCAACTTCAGGTACGCGTGTGACCCACCTCCCTGAACATTGTCCCTAACGTGTACCGGCCTGTCACGCGCATAATGCCGCTAACTTTAGCATTAATGTCTCACGGCCCAGGTATATGTTCTCGCATAATTAGCGTCGCTTTTTTTTTATGCACCGTCGAGGGTCTCTCTCTCTCGGGGGTTGAGCAATAACTTTTTTTCCTACGTACGATCTTTCGACTTGCTCGCTAAAGGAGACACCCCGGGCTCTCGCGACACCCTTCCTCTAATTTGCATGTCGAGTGACGATGCAACGTATGCGCGGACTCGAACTTCTTTCGGCGGCCACACTTTCTCAGGCTCTTCTCGCGTTTTTCTGCAGCTGGGGCCACGAAAGAATTCACCGTGCAACCGGCGGAACCCTTTCGATCTGTTCGGGTTTATCGCGTTTCTATTAATGTTACACGCCTGATGAAATTGTTCGTAAATTACTTGACGGTGATTGGACAGTTGATTGGTTGAATATTTTTGTCACGTACTTAGATTTTTTTTTAATTTTTTGTTCATATTTGTACCATTTATTTAAATGTTTTATTCGATGTTTTGCACCTTTTCTTGAAATTTTTAATTTAAAGTTGCACCTTTTTTGCGAATTATTAGACCGAAGGTGCATTTTCTTTCTTAATTTTTAGTTTTATATTGCATTTTTTCTTCTAGATTTTAGTTTCACATTGTGCCATTTCTTTTAATTTAAGAAAGTGTTAAATAAAATTGCAGAAAATAAAATTGGAGAAATAATGAATAATTATGAGAAGCTTATGAATTTTTCTCCACAATTTCAATACAGTTTCGAATCATAATTAGGGACGTATTTAATATAAGAGGAAAATGTGATAATTTGAAATGAAGAATTACTTTAATGAATTTATCATTTTTGTTATGGTAACAATACAAAGATAATAATTGTATTTTATAAAGGGTTCAAGTATTTAAATAATAATATGTATTTGAGTAATTCAATTACTATTTTATCTAGTCTAAATAATGCTTATTTAAATAACGCTGATATTAGTTCACCTAGACTATATCAATAATACTTTTATTAGCCTATTTGGACTATTTAAGTAATGTCTAAACTTTCAGCAATTTATGCATTAAAAATTATAATTATACAAATAGGCACTGCAGTTAACAGTTACTATGGTATTCACAAATAAATCACTCTGTATCTGTACTTACGAAGGTAGGTTATGATTGTGAACACAGTTCTTGTTAGATGTTAGACATCAATATGAGATACCCATTAAGCTTCATAAAAGCTGTACACAAGGAAGGTGCTTTACGGTATATTACCATGATCTACCACTGAAGGAAACATTGGTAACTGTAAGGTTACGTTTATTGATATTAGCAGAAAATTCGTATTTATAAACATATCATTTTGCTTCAAATAAAACATTGTCTCAAATATGTACCTTATTTTATGATTTTATAATTTCACAATTTGTCGCGCTGTAATTTTTCTTTTTTAATTTATTTTGAATTTTATTTTTCGTCATTTTTAATTGTAGATAGCAACTTTATATATAATGTTATAATTGTATATGTTATTTTATGTTTAATTCTATAATTATAGACCTAACTCGATATATAAATAGCTTTATAATTATACTATACAGATTTTATGTAGAATTTCATATACAATTACATAATTTTATACGCAATTTTATAATTTTGCATTTAACTTTCAATATAATTTTACTTCAGAATTACTGTTTTGTCAGAGTATTATGTGCAAGGAAATGTTAAGATAGTAAAAAACATGAGTACTTCGTAAAATATTTAAGTTTTAAAATTAAATATGTACTCCCAAACAGAAATTAAGGACACGTTATCTCTACGGTAAACATTAATCGTACAAGATTGACAGAAATACCCATACGTTTCTAAGAATATCAAGGTGATCATAAATTTCCCAGTATTTTTTAATGATTTAATTTCGTTTCGTGGAGATAATCCTGAGGTAACGGTTCAAGGGAATGAAAAGGCAATGCTCGTTTCGCGATTTGTAAATTCGCTGAATCACTGTGATTTGTGAAACGAGAAAGGCGATGTGTACAATCGTAAAATGAATGAAAATGGCATATTGTGCTTCCATAACGGTGCAAGAATTATCAGTACGTTCACTCGTTTGTTCGCCATATTAATCATCGTCATATGGTAGACCGTTACGTTCGGTTTATGAGTTGCGATGAAGTCGCAGTTTCGTTTTATGTTCGATTGAAGCAGTACTTTTGACCAGCTCCGAAGAACATGTTTGCTACCTGTACAGCCTGAAATGAAGAACTTAAATGGACATCTGTTTTGCCATTAGTTGTCTTTGAAAATGGAGCCATTATTTATTATGCTGTAAAGTAAAATAATGTTACGGTAATCGCACGACAGATATTTGTTTGGAGATTTTTAATGACGACACTGCTATATATTAGGTATATTATTCCACAATGAGTATACTGTTTTATATTTGACCATTTCCTTCTACTTAGCTAGCTTGATATGTACTGTGGTTACGTCGCTATGAAATAAATTGCAACATATATTATGCACATACAGTAGAAACGTGTTTGTCCAACTTCACAGATGTATCAAAGAAGCGATTTATTTCTATGTCAAGAATCTATGAGGTGTATGTAAAACGTTGACGTGATATATGTGAAATGTCTACGAAATCAATGAAATGAAACAATCTATGTAAAATATTTCTGAGATCTATATAAAAAATCTGTGGACTCGATGCAAAAAATCCATGAAATCTACATCGCGAATCTAAAGTCTGTGAAATCTATGCGAAATTTTTACAAGTTGTATGTAAAAAAAATCTATAAAAAGTATAATTTATTGTAATTCAGCTGCGATTTTCATTTCGTGTTATTTAGATGTATAAAATATTAATAAGTTATTCTGATTAATTTGTCAGGAATCCCATTTAATTCGGGATATTTTGTAATTATATAAATGTTAATGTAAAAAATTTGTTGACCAATATATCGCCTGAGATATCGAATTGAAAATAGAGTTCAACAATTCGAACACCTATGTGGCGATATAACGAGAGTCTACTGTATATTGCAAAACAATTTACGTATCGGACAGCGAGATCCACTCGGCCTCACGTCCGAACAGATACAAGTCTACGATTATGTCAAATAGCACCCCGTATTTACCGTTCGCCAGCAAATTTTTAAAGATCGTCGATTACTATCGTTACACCGTAATATCGTCTCGTCATTATACCTATTACCACGATCGATGTCTGGTAATCGATCATGGATCATTAGATCGCGCCACGTCGATCGCAACCAAGCCTGCAAATCCATTCCCGCGTGCATCCTACATACTGCTGCAAAAAGTGTGTTTCTTTCAAAACAGAGTCAAACACGAGGAAAAGTAGCGTTTTCTTTTACAAGTAGGTGTAACCTGTACAGTTTCAACCTAAATCTAATCTTAACCCTAAACCTAAAACCTAATCTTGAGAATATAGGGTAAAGTTATGTAGCTTTTAAAAATAGAGATGAAATTTTTAATAAACCTTGCAAGATAAATGACAATATCATAGCATATGTAAGTAATGTACTCTTATCAAATTGTTATTTTTTATTAAAATATGTAGGTTTTTATATAAAATAACGATTATTCGATGCTGATCTCTTTAAGTTTCTATATCCGTTTTTGCGTTTCATTTATTAATCTGCTTTGAACAAAATTCTTTTAAAATAATAGTCAGTGAGAAACGCGTGTCTAGCACTATTCAGTAGTTACAAATGAAAGTGATCTACTAGTGTAAGATATTTAATTTTTCAAAGAAACCGCTCTTCTTGCCAAACAACCATGAAACATCGACAAATTAGTTCTTTCGTCTGATAACAATATTTATTTCCAAATCGGTTGAACTACTGACTAAGTATCTCGGCATTCTATTACTTGAAACACGAAATGATATCTCAATTCTATTTAGAGACCAAAATAACCAGAAAATAAAACAATATGTACATCGTTCTAAATAAAATTTGGGATAACATTTCAAATATGGACAGGTTCGTACACACTATGGAAGCTCATTCATCAGATCGGTACAAGTAACTACATAAGTACTAAGACAGGAATGAATACATCGCAGGTCCTAAAGTTCGTTAGATCGATTCAAGTCACATGATAAGTATTAGGACAAGTATGTAAAGATAGTACCTAAAAGACAAAATCTAAATTTCCTTAGGTTTATGTAAGTAGCTTCATAAATATTGAGACAAGTCTGAACACAACCCAGTAATAAGCCACGTTAACTTGTGATTTTGCCGGCAAGTGCGTCAGACACAACAATTCAATTCTCGTTGTAACGTTTCGACGGATAAAGATTGCTCGAATGTTAGGGTCTTCTTGGATATGGCTATCATCGGTGGACGGGTTCGAATTAAAGATGAGCTCAAAATTCGATCGTGGTGAAAATACGAGACAAATTTGTCGCGTTGCAACAATTCTGTGCGTCACGCGTGGCCGTTATGTCATTATAAGCCGTAGACGTCATTATAAGCCAAAGGGTTAATATGTATTAGGGCTACTCCATACACAAGATAGGACATACAGTCGTGGACATAATTAAGTGGACAGGTATCATAAATAACAAAAGGTTAATGTAATTTAACTAACAATGCCTATAAATCAAAACTTTATTGCACAATTATATTATTGTATATAATTTATTTATTGTAATAAATGTTTTTTCAAGTCTACAAAAGCATTTCACGTTATAAATTTAAAATTTATATAAAACATTGTAACAAAACAAAAAATTTTTTCTATTTCTGCAATGCCCACTTAATTTTGCCCATGATTGTAAGTTTCATTAAATTACCGCCACTAACTCAGTAAATCAAGTCAGTATCAAATACTAAACCACTGACAAATAGATGGGGAATCGTTTTCTGATCGAGTGTCGTAACTTAGGAAATTACAGGTTTGGAAATGTTCTTAATTTTGATCGTCGATATCGCAAATTCCTTAACTCTTCAGGTTCCCCTTTTCTGTGTCGCTCTGCGTGAAGCCGCTCCTCGACAATGTGACTCGCGACGACAATCGTCCCTTTGAGCAAACAGAGCCGCTCTTATAGTTGGCAAATGAAAAATATACGATTACGCGTGTAGAGGTCGAGTGGGGATCAATAGATCACCGATCGAGAGCAGCGGGACAGGGTGAATAGGATCTCGGCTACGTTTCGATTTAGAAAAGGGGGGCCAGGGCGCAGGTTCTACTGGCGTGTACGAACGGGGGGGCTCGTTAAACCCGAAGGGCGGGTTTCTTGCAACCCCTTCTCAGGTTGTCCAGGTGGAAGGCTGACTCGAAGATCGACCACTCGATCAGTTTTCGGTCGCAGTGGTGCGAATCTCCTTGTATTTCGCTCTCCGCGAATCGACTAGTTGCGGTTTCTAGTTTCATTCTTGTGATTAGTGTTTTTAATGTTTCGTTTAACGCGTTTGTTATTGGAAGTTTAGGTGGTCACGTTGCTGTCTATGGGCGCTTGACCTATATAAAATTTGGGTCTGAACGTTTAACGTATAAGTTCGTTCGTACAAAGTGCATTCTTTCAGTTTGGTGAGATTGAATTTTAGTTTACTTCAAGTTTGTTGATGAGCTGATAATTTAGTTTTCATTTTTGGTTGCGTGATAACAATAATTTTTGTAATTAATTTGAATTACTTTATCTAGTAGTCAATGTTTTGACCGGTTTAATAAATAATTTTCGAAGTTCGAAGAATTTCATAAGGGCTGTAAGCGTCAGATTTAAAGAAAAAACTTTTTTTTAACAAGGTATTATTTGTTGGTAAAATGTGTAACAACTTGTTGCTTATAAAAAGTATGGATAATTGTACATTTTCGTCTATATTTATTGGTGCTGTCTTTCATATAAACATCACTTTACAAAGAAGAAATACTCTTTTAAGAAAATGGTATTCACAACTCTGTATCCTCTACTCTTCCATTGTCATTTGCCTTGAATGTTTTAAACAGTTAATTTTTGTTAGAGAAACGTCAAACGTAGATTCGGAAATTTTTGTTCTTCGTGTAATCGTGTCAATGGAACATCCTCCTTGTGACATAGTAACATTTTATATATGATTTGTAATTAATATTGCTTTATTAGCGAATATATACAACCATCACGATTATTTAAGGTCTTAAGATTTTAAATAAATTTACCAGATTTTTGTATGCATTGCGTAGAAAAATGTGCATTGCAATACGTCCAATTTGTTAAATGTGACATAATTAGAACTTATATGTATTATTATAAGTATATAGTGTAAATATACATTTGTTAAATTGTTAATCAAGTCGTAAATTAATGAATTATTATCAGCTAATCTATTAAGAAATTATTATCAGTTAACCAATTAATAAATTATTAATGACAAAAGTGAATTTGACCCTCGAACAGTAAAATCATGTTCATTATAAGTTTTCGAATATTTGGAAGTAATATTTACTGAAATATTAAAATAAAATTATTTGATTAGCATAGAGCAGTAATTAAATAATTAATTACCTTGCAAACGTTTCAATATTTATATCTGGCTATATAACAAAATAATGATCTAAGATCTAAACCTTAAAAAAAATTAAGAAGAAATTTGTTCTTTAGTGGAATAATGTGAACGTGAGATAATCGGTACTAGTACTAATCCTGTGTTGTAATGTATAACTAATTACAGTGTTGTTTTAAATAAAGTTTTGTACACAGTTTTTACGTATCATGGATATTTATTGGAGATGGAACTAATTTCACAGTCAAAGGATTTTCTTCTTGTAAGTTGTAAATTTTATTCGTTTTAAAATATGAAAAATTAATCGTTTCGCGATTTTTTTGTCAGTTAAATTATTTTGTTATTCGTCGTACCCTTTTTCTTATTAGCAGAATCTTTGCGATGTACATACTTATTAGAGAATTTAATTTCTTGAATCGGTGAATCTTGCGAAACACAATTCACAATACGTTTATTGTGTAATATTTGTTAGATGCGAATGTGTAAAAAATATCTATAAACTTGCCCTTCATCTTATGAGGGTTGTTTTGTATCGCCGTTTGAGAACCGTTGCTTTATATCCTAACCTTATCATAGTTCTAAACAGTCTGTGAAACAAAAAGTGTGAATAAATCGAACAGGAAAGATACAGACCACAATTTTCTGAAACTTGACTCGAAAAACAACGTTACAAATAATAAAAATTTTACAACAGTTACTGCTAGTAATAATAATACCCAGTACCGTCTTAAGTAAAAGTTAATCGCATACAATCTTTTGCAATCAAAATAAAACAGAAATCGAGATTTGTATGTTTAATAAATGCAAAGATAAAAATTGAAACTTACAAACTATCTGTATTATTCGAGCGATTCGCAAATCAGTGAAGTGAACGTTTAATTCGTACACATTTTCACGTGGATTACAAATGTGAAGATTTAAGATATCGTATTCAACAAATTTGCAACAGTACGGATGATAAGTTTATAATAATACTAATGACAAAATGACAATACGAATCAGAAATTTACAACAACAAGAACGACAAATTTGCAATACGACTAATGACAAATTTACATCAATACGAATAACAAATTTACAGCAATGCAAAAGAGAAATTTACAATACTATTAATAACAGATTTACAACAATGCGGATAACAAATTTACAGCAATACGAATGACAAATTTACAACGATACGAATAACAAATTTACAGGAATGCAAAAGAGAAATTTACAATACTATTAATAACAGATTTACAACAATACGGATAACAAATTTACAGCAATACGAATGACAAATTGACAACAATACGAATGACAAGCTTTTGCAGCAATGCAAAAGAGAAATTTACAATACTATTAATAACAGATTTACAACAATACGGATAACAAATTTACAGCAATACGAATGACAAATTTACAACGATACGAATAACAAATTTACAGGAATGCAAAAGAGAAATTTACAATACTATTAATAACAGATTTACAACAATACGGATGCCAAATTTACAGCAATACGAATGACAAATTTACAACGATACGAATAACAAATTTACAGGAATGCAAAAGAGAAATTTACAATACTATTAATAACAGATTTACAACAATACGGATAACAAATTTACAGCAATACGAATGACAAATTGACAGCAATACGAATGACAAGCTTTTGCAGCAATGCAAAAGAGAAATTTACAATACTATTAATAACAGATTTACAACAATACAGATAACAAATTTACAGCAATACGAATGACAAATTTACAACGATACGAATAACAAATTTACAGGAATGCAAAATAGAAATTTACAATACTATTAATAACAGATTTACAACAATACGGATAACAAATTTACAGCAATACGAATGACAAATTAACAACAATACGAATAAAAAAGTTTTTGCAGCAAGAGTATATTTTTGACACTGTCTATAAATGTCAAGGGCATGAAAATGATTTGTTATCCCGTTGTCAATGTCACGATACGAAATCCATTACCATAACTGTACAATCCCCTTTACGATAACAAAAATTGTGACGTTTAGCGTTAGTACCAAGTATTAAATGTCACAATTTACCGTCACGTGAAAACGTACCCTAAATATGCACTTTGCAACGCGATAAAATGGAATGTAGATTCTACCCTTCGGTTCTTCATCGCGACGAAGAACAGGTTTTCAAACCGGTAGTCAACAGGAGTCCTATATTACAATGTTATATTATCCACAATAAAATACAAAGGTACGAGGTAACAATTTTGAATTCAAGTTACGGACGATCGGCGTAACTGTACGTCTACGCCGCCATTTTTTCTCCGGAAATCATAGTGTGCTCGCACATACAGTGGGCTCTTGATATAATGCCACTGATAGGGTGTGGCAACATAAACTTGTTGAAGTTGACAATATCGGTTGGCTTGGACAATATTTTCTTTGACTTTATAGTTTTCATGAAACTCTACGGTAGTGTAAAAACATAGTGTGCAGAAAAATTCGTGTAAGACCGTTACTATTTACTTTTCGCAAGTAGACTACAAGTTGTATAACTGGACAATATATAAGTAGACAAATAGGCAGTCAGTAATTCTCATAATGATTGTGTCTTTTACTAACGTAATCTGAGATGCTAGTTTCTGAATCTATTTCTTTCACAATATAGCCTTAATATGAATGATTCTTTTCTATGAAACATTCGACTTTCTAACTTTTCAATAAGAAAAATGCCAAATTCGAAACCAGTCATTTTAACTGGTTGGTAGTTCTAGTGTTAATTTTCTGAATGCCTATTGCGATTCTGGGACTCAACGTGTACACCATTGTTTTCTTGCGAGCAGTAATTTATGGTATAACGGATTGTTAAGAATTCGAATTTTGATTTATCGAGTCATATGAATATAGCAACTTCGTGCCGTCTGTAGTCGAAGGACCACCCAATGACTTGGGAATAAAAAAAAATCAAGTATACATTTTCTAACTGTTTAATAAATTCTGAACTGTTTCTTGCTCAAGGGTTTTTCTAAATCTGACCTATTTGCTAAAATTCGGTCTCACTGATCCATGTAATCACCCGCTCTCCTTAGTGTACGAGGAAGGTGGTGCCTGAAAAACACAGTTTTCTAACGTCTGAGAATCTACGGTGACTAATCCTGCCTCATCCCCTTCAGGTGCGCCCATAGCGCAGTACATCCCTGGAGCGGGTGTAATAAAGTCGCGGTTGTGGACACATGTTTGGCAACATCGTGGAAATTCCGTCAAGTCAAAATCCTTGTGGACACTCATTTCTAAAATTCTGAGGGGTCTTCTAGAGTACGACTTAATGATATCTAGGCTAAAGCAAAAAATAGACAAGGGTTAATTTCTAAAATGACCGTTATGTGCCGCATATTGGCTGTAGGTTGGCCTGCTGAACTAACAAAGGACAAACATTGTTTATAAATGAGTCAAAGAATATTGCACCATATCGTAAAATTCCCTTGCTATCTTAATACGGATGTAGCGCGAACACGGTATTTGAACGGCAATATAACGAGATCCTACTGTAGCTGAATCGGTTTCGAAAGAAGTCCCGCTCCCATTCAATCGGTGTACGGAGAAGCAACTGCTGTTCTCGTCGTCGAGAGGTGTTCGAGGTATCGCCGACACCGGTAGTTACCGTTCGATCGCTTATCGATCGGCGTAAATAGACGTGGATTAGCCTTAACGAGCTCCTAAGCAAATAAACCGAGTCAGCCTCACCGGAAAAAGCCTTACTCGGTGAGGATTGAGTTACTAACTGAACGCCAGGATCAAGTTGGTCGAGCATGGCGACTTGTGGACGTTGTATAAGAACACTTTTCTCTCTCTTTCTCTCCCCCCTCTCCCTCTCTCTTTCTCCCTCTGTCTCTCTCTCTTGATTCGAACGCGGAAGAGGTGTTCCGTGAATCGTACTTCAATGGACGCCGGTCGATTCTTGAAAATGAAGAGAAAATATAAACCTGGCGCGGCTGTAATTGAACAGGTACAAGTTTAACCCTTTGACTGCGGTGCACTTTCGCACGGAACCATCAATACGCGTAGGCTGAAATGTTTGCGATTGTAAAATATCGAAACGTTTGCCGATATTCAGCTAGTCGCGGTTGATAGATTATACGAAACGATTGTAATAGTTTGGTGAAACCGATAAATGTGTTATAGTGAGAATTTAAAGTGCGAATGTACACGCCTTTCGTAATAACTTGCAAGATTTTTAAACTTCAGTAAGGTTGAAGGTCTAATACTTGAAAACGTGTTGAGATTATACTTATTGATATTTTTGATATTCACTTTAACCATGAATAAAATATTGAATATGTACGAAAAGTATATTATACAAATTTGAACATGTGTCATTCCATATGTACACATTCCTTATTAACACTAATACTACCAAAGCAGTCAAACTTTACAGAGTTGCTATTTCAACAGACAAAATTTGTTAAGATGGTTTTCTTGAAATCTGTGCTGCTTGTCATCAAGATAAAGAATTAATATGGGTATCAATTTTTGTTTCATTGTTTGTTCATTTATTTTTCAACTTCAATTTTAATCTCAAATTAATTGTGCAATACACGTCGGTAGTTTTAGTGTTAATAAAAATAATGATTAAAGTGTTTCATATTAAAGTGTTTCAAATTATTATTTTGATAATAGTTACCGGGATATGCAGCATGTTAGGAGCGTTCAGGAATTTATGAAACTTCATGAAAAATAAGAAACCAAATAATCCAGTTTAGCGAACAGGAATGGAATGTTGTTTCAATCATGATAACACTAGGCTTCGTGTTGTAGTAATTACCCAGCGAGTAATAAAGATTTGATTTAAGACTACTGCACAGTGACTTAGAACAATACAGCCTTTTTTGAACGAATAAATGTTCGGATGTAAAAAACAGATTAAACGAGTTGCAGGCGATATTAATTAATTGAGAAATAAGCGAGGATTAATCGTTGAACTTTAGATATCCTTTTACGTGAATAATTTTGTAAGATCTCTGTATGAAGAGAAATATGTAATTTTTTTTTTGGAAATAGTATGTTTAGAATGGTCAGTTATAATGTTCGAATGAAGTATTTCACGCGTTCCCATGGTTCGAGCAAGTCCGAGAAGCGCAGACATCACGGAGGCATATTAAAATCCACGAAGAAAGGAATTGAAAAACGTCCATGAAAACGGTGCCTTGGGCAACGATAACTGGGCGAAATTAAATCTCCATTAGGCGGAACGTATGAATTATGAAGATGCAAGATGAAGCCGAGCGGAAAAGGGCAAGTTCCGTTATGGAATGAAGAACGAGACACACGATGATATTCAAAATACCTTAGCATATTTTATCATATTGACAAGATGCAGTGGTTATTGTAGGAATTTATCAGGAGCGTAGAATCGATCGTTCACATCACATAGAAATTAGTGAGATGATTGAACGGGGCAAATTATATAGGGTAAGATGTAACTTAAGACATAAAATGGTGCAATCTAAGATAGGAATGTAGGACGACATTTTTAATTATAGTGATTGAAGGGTACAAATTATACCGAGTAAGATGTAACTTAAGATATAAAATGATGCAGTCTAAAGTGGAACTGCAGAATATACTTTTAATTGCAGCGATTGCAGGATATAAATTGTACAGAGTAAGAAGTAAGTTATGATATAAAATGATGCAGTCTCCGATGGATCTATACAACTAATTAATTATTACTGTAGCGTCAGGATAAATAAAGTAAGTCGAAATGTTGGCTACATATTGGCTTCAGCGATCTTCATTTATACAGGTTACAATTGGTATAGAACTCAAAATTTCATTTATGCGAGTGCGATTTAGGTTTGTCATATTTGAACCGCAATCTTTGTCACGAGTTGACTCGATGTTATAAGTCAAGGGGTTAATGATATAGTAATATATTAATTATTAATAATCTTTTCATCCTCTCCGTGTGGCAAGTCCGATAAAGTATGTTCCACTTTTATTAATTATTGCTGCAATTTTAATATTGCCTATTCTTGCATTTTTAACAGTTATATTACATTAAAATCATGTCAGATATCGGTATACTCTCTGGATATTCGCTTAATCAAATTATGTCCCAGTCGAAACCATTCAACTTTAAAACGGGACATTTCCCCCTGTTGAGAGGATTACAGTAAATCATACGTGCTACCTAAGAGTAAATGTTCTAACAGTACATAATCTATTTCATCTAAGCCAGTCAGCGACATCCGTTATAGTATAATATATACACAGAATCCAAAGTGGCAATGCATATGGAATAATTACAATAATATGCTACAATGCATCATTGAATTTCTAATGATTTGCAAATTGAAATTTCCAAAAAAATAAGGGGAGGGGCATCTTAATTTTTGCACAGCAACTATTTCCACCAAAAACCTTTTACAAATATTTGTAGGTCAAGAGAAACAGTAATTTCTGCATCAAACATTTCCGTCATTCATGAACTATAAGCAGTTATATAGGCGGCCTGAGTCGGATAAAAGAATTGATTTTTCCCTTAACCTTTTGCTTAATTTCTTTTACCTACAGCTCCTTAATTAACTTACAAAATAGATGAAGAAGTGGGTTTACAATAAAATGTATTCTAATAATGCAGATTGCGTAACAAATATATTTCTAATTTGTTACAAGTGACAAAGAAATGAAAACGTCTTGAATCAACATATTTATCCGAATTATTTCTACGATCCAAGAGAAACGCCATGTCGAGCCACACTCAACATAGGACCGCAAAGGGTTAACGAGTCACGGTGATCGTATGTGATCGGCGCTACGACTCAACGGAGTAAATTATTTCCAATAAAAGCAAACGAATATTTTTCTAAGTCTTGGACAACAACTGTGTTGAATAAAACAATCTTTGCTCCAATATGATAAATATAAAGTACATTTGTAATATGAAAAGGCTTACAAAGTTATAGGTACAGTCGTGGACAAAATTAAGTGGGCAGGTATCATAAATAACAAAAGGTAAATTTAATTAACTAATAATGCCAATAAATCAAAACTTTATTGCACAATTATATTCATTAAATAAATGTTTTTTCAAGTCTACAAAAATATCTCACGTTCTAAATTAAAAATTTATTTACAACATTGTAATAAAACAAAACATTTTCGACATTTCTGCAATGTCCACTTAATTTTGTCCATGAGTGTAATATAGGCATTCATACATTTATAAGATTTTACGATAAAATGTTTAATATATTCAATAATGCTGCCTATAAGCGGCGCTCGAAGCGAAAGGGTTAATGATCTGTATTATAATGAGTCTCACTGCGAACGTCTGATTTCACTATGACGGTCACAGTGTTGAAGTAAAAACCGAGCATCGACTACTTACATAGGTGCATCTTAATATTCTTAGTTTTATCTAACGAACAAGTGTGTGAGGTTTCAAAAAAATCGGCAAATGTTAGTCACCGTGCTTGTTAGTCGTCAATAGTCCATAATCATATAACAAGTCGTGAACATCTCACAGTAATAAACTCGGTCTATTATATTTTACGTCTTTCTCACAAGAAAAAAAAAAAGTACAGTAAAATGATAACCCCCGAAGCCATTACGTTCGCAGTGAGCGAAGTGGTTCCGGCACACGTTCCCATTACACCGATGAAAAAAAGGAGCAGATAATTTCATGCCAGTACGATCGACAATGAATGCAAGCGGTCGGACGTTAATTCAAGATCAACGTCCGGTAAATAGAGTCGTCCGGATCGGCGTGTACCTCCGCTACCCTAAGAAAGTGACGAAAGAACAGGACTATACCACCACAATGCACCGAGGCAAAGAGAGCACATCGACATTGATGTCCTCGTTCGGCGAGCCACACGACACGACTCGTAGTAACTTCGATATTTAATTAGAGAGTCGGTCGTGCTGTCGACACGGATAGTTTCGATCGTTTCTTTTTTTTTTTCTTTTTTAAGCGGGATCGTTGCAGCACGATTTGCGTGGGTGATTCTGAAGCGTGCATTCCGCGCGCGTACATTCGTGCGCAATTTATCACGCGAGATCGAGAGATGGCCGGAGGCGGCCTTGTCGGAGATAACGAGGAACTCTGTTTCATGGAAATCTTAGATATCTTTATGGTGCACCGTACGTTGCGCGAGCATCTCGTTCTCGCTCTCGTGGCCGAGAAATATCATTTTCCCGGCGTGGTTTCGATCGCAGGCAACCGTGCTTCCTCGACTTCCACGCTCCGATGAGTCAGTTTTCCCGCGAGATGTTTTTGCGGTGAAATTTTGCCACGGCACTGATGCACTCACTTGTTACCGACCGTGAACGCGGGATGCGTGCTGCGTTTCGAATTTCTTTACACCGGTTCTCAACATTTTTTACCTTTTCGCCGGTCGGTGGAACGTTTCTTAAACATTTAATTGCTACGGAGAGTGAATCATCCAGTTGGACCTAGGTGGTTCTTTGATATTGGTAACTACACTGCGGTGCATAACTACAGCACCAGATACATTATTAATAGATTCGGACTTTGATATGAAATAAAAAGGTATAGTGAACAATGAATTTCAGTAAAAGTTTGTTGATATTATTTTATTGTACAGAAAATATAATATGAAAATTGATTTTTCGTCGTTGCATAACTATAGCACCGTATGAAAGAAAGTCAAACATATATACATAAATATGATTTTAATAAATAGTAGGACTTCCTTGTTTTGTTATAAATTTAAAAATCCTATCTGGAATGCTCTCGATGAGTTTCTGCTACAAGCAATTTCCCAAACATCAACGTTTTCCGCCACAAACGCTAAAATTTCATCCTTTTCTTCTTCGGTCAAATATGTACCACGTGGCATTGTTTAACAGAGCGTTTTGTTCAATTTTAATTTACATTATGATTAAGAATGTAATTATTTGACTTCGGTAAGTCTGTTGTTCGTACATTCGCATTGGGGCAAAATGTTAATAAATCGTGTAACCTATGGGATTCCAAACTGGGAATTGAGTTTCATCTGGGAATTCACTGGTAATTAATCTAGGTTTACTTTGTTGACTTTGATATGTCGTGAATGTATAAACACCCGTAGCCCAATGATAACGAAATAATGACTGAAATACAGGTACTATGAATAGTAATAGTATAAATTGCTAGGTGTAAAAGTAATTGTAATTTTCTGTTGGAAATATGGCAGAAAAGGCAAATAACATTTTTTTCTAGCAGTTCAATTTGAAATGTTTTTCAATATATGTATTTGTACACAAACTTTTTCAGTTTCTGCAAACATTAATAAAGATCGAACTTAGAGAATGCTGGGTGCAGTAGTATAAACAAGAAAATAGCGAAACCATGCGCAAAAATGCAACAAAATTATACATATCAAATTATTGATTTTAAAAACGTGCGATTTTATTCCTGGTAATATCAATGCTATTCGCAGAGAATTGAATAATTGATGAAGTTGCGCAACAGATAACCAAAGATATATTATATCATTATGGATATAATCTACAAATTGCAAATTTTCTTTGAAATGGCATATCGAAAAGTGTGTCAACTAGTTGTATAGTTGCTAATAATACTGCTAAAAATGATCCGTAAATTATTTGTCTCATTGAAGACACAGTCATTTTGTATTAACAATACTGTTTATATTATGATGTCCCATAAGTTTTTTTTTTATAAAAATCAATGCTCGATATTTATTGTTTACGATTGATTTATTGCATTAACACGTTGGCTGCCACGCTGGCTTAGTTGAAAATTTGACTAGATAGAATTTTTCTGATTAACAAATCTTGACAAATATTATTTATTATTCATAGATCCAAGTAATGAATGCGAGTGTTTCCACTTAGGTAAATGAAAAATTTCTTACTAAATAGATGATTGATTCATAGGGATTGATTCATAGTGGATGACGTAGCAGTCAAAGTATTAAATATGAACTGTTCTACCCCATGACCCTCTTCCATCCTTCAGGCGACATTACTCACTCCTTATAAAATTATCGAGGATTGCTTGCAAACTATTCCGCGATGTGTATTTTTATGTCATATCAAAAATGAAGACACTTACGGGACATCCTAATACAGAACATTAAAACGACCTGCGATTTTCATTTTCGTCAAATATCGAATTTTCTGATACTCGAAACCGTCTATTCGAAGTAAAACGTTACGCAACGTCGTTCATTCAGTCTGGAAGCTAATTAAAAAATAACAGAGATTTTAAAATGTATTCAACGGCATCGTATTTCGAATTACCTACTAACGTAATTAAATCCAGAAGGTTGCGTTTTAGATGCACAAGGAGCCAAGCGGTTTGCCCATGCTAATGTCGAAACACGCTATCGCCTACGTGTTAAACCACGTAACACGAACTCTCTCGCTACTTGGTTTATTATGTGGGCGACAACCATTTCGAAGGCTTAGGACGAAAGAATTCAATGGCCTGGATAGCTAAGTGGTTAACGCATCTCGGTTCAAATCTTGATTTAACAGTCTGACTACTTGATATCGAGCTTGTGGGTATCTCTCTTCCTCCTTGCCTTTATTGAAATAATAGCAACTGGTTTCGTTTTATGCCACCCATTTTTTCTTAAAACGCATTCTGTTGCAACATTATGAAATCTTTACGCAACGTGGTATAAACAACACAGTAATCTTTATGGTTTGTTACGTGTCGAGCTATTTCGAGAGAAACTGCTTACAGATGTTTTTATGTGTATCGACTTGCACTATTTTGTTATTTGTCATCCTGTATGATTGTTTCGATTCTGAGAAGGAACGTATTTTTTACTTCTCAAAGGTAACGATGAAAAAATAACAATAACCAAATGTTTTCTGTTATATATTTTGTTGCATAACAACGGTATAATTTCTGAAAATTGTCAACATTTTGTGATCATTTTAATGCTCATCTGCGGTGCAGTTTTATAATTCTGATCTGTAGTTCTAGTAAAATCCTGTATTAAATATATACCTATAAATAACAATTTATCATAGAGAAAAACAAGTATATTTGCAAACAGTTAGTAAAGATTAAATAAATATTTTGATCAGTCATTCCTGCACCTACATTGAAAGGACATTTAATACATTGTATAATAAGATTTTACATACGGTAGATTCGTGATCAAACATCTTAAAAAGCACAAAACTTTCAATAAGTCTAACATATTATAATATATACATCTTCTAGTAGCTTCTGTTTGAACTCGGATCAACAGTGTATCTGAATCAATGTTATTCTATTTACATTTAGTAGAATACAAGTACCTGTTTCTTGAAAACTTTACAACATGATGCAACAAGGGGTGGAAAATCATTACTAGAAAATGTGTCGTACACACAATCATTTTCACCGTGACAATTAAAAAATTAATAGAGCAAAAGCAGCGGTTGTAGCGAACGCGATTTGTCGCTAATGGCGCACGTTGAGCAGGGAACAATTTTACTTTAATCTTATAAAACGAATACAAAAGGAACCCGAGCGAACATTCAAGGCTCAAAGTACCAGCACAAAGGGAGAAACGGTAAAATAGAGAAGTACTTTGCACAACAAGCACCGGATATCTTTAGAAACATGCTGTACTCTAGGCGCGAGGTGCATCAAGCACCAGGGTACTCGTTAGGCATTGTGATACGTTCTTTCGCGTGTCTGCCACCGTGTCTAGAAAAACGATGAAGTACACGAGAAAGGTAGAGGATGAAAAGGCGAGAAATGCACGGAGATTTGTTCTCACTGGAGTGCAAACCTTCACGAAGTTCAAAAAAATCAATTTTTGTTTGACCGGAGAGTACAAGAGCGAAACGATCGTAGTTATGATAAGTGAACTCTGCAGTATTTGTAAGACGAACTCTATAAATATTCTGTTACTAAATTAATAATTCTAGACTTTCGATCCTTATACAGAATTTTTGTTTGTTCAATCTCTATGAAAAATTAAATATCCTTGTCCTGTCAATCTTCACTCAAAACTAAATATTTTTGTCTTTTCACTCTTTATCCGAAATTGAACATTTTTTTTCAGTCTTCATCTTAGATTAAATATTTTTGTTTATTCAATCTCTATGCAAAAATTAAATATCCTTGTCCTTTCAATATCCCTTCTAAATGAAATATTTTTGTCTCCCCAATCTTCATTCAAAGTTAAATATTTTTGTGTTTCCCGATCATAATGCAAAATTAAACGTTCTTGTCTACATTTATTTTATTCTTTGACTCCAATCCTAATTGCATGAACTCAAAATTTATTCCTATAATCGGATCTTTGACTCATTTAAATGAAACAAATGATTACTTGTTAGTTCACGGTGTATCGATAAAAATATATGAATAATTAACCTAATTGGTCGGAAAATTAGTGGTGTGGGATCTGAAGGGAACGCCTAAACGTGACGTCAGTTGATTTTGGAGAAACCCAGAACTGGTGACGTCGAGGTTTTATGAATTAGTCTTGTGATTTTAGCAAGCAATAAACTTAGGATGCGCCTTGACGTTGAGTAAGCATATTTCTAAGAATAGTAAAGAATGAAAGAACTATTACAGGCTATAATTGTAGGTAAACTGTGATTTTAGAGAAATTCGCGGGGTTCGTAATGGCTTCATGAGTTTATTGCTGTTGTCGAGGTCTGAGAGCGTTTATGGGCGTATGTGGTATCGGTCCACGTAGCAAATATTTTGGGGTCCATTCTTTGTTGCCCTGAAGGGTCTACAAGGCAACAGACCTAACAATCAATCTAGTTATTTAATTCAGGGATCCACAATTCGGTTAACTCGTCGCCGCGAGTTCGCAACAACGCGAACGGGGTGCTCTTCTGGCGGATGAACTCTCTGGTAACGGGTTAAATGGCTGCTACTTTTTGCATGGCAGTTCTCGACGAAAGGTTAGCGATGCAAGAGCATACCGTAGCTGAGAAGGGCTCGGTAACAAGGACTGCCCTTGTATGCGCGACACGAGTCGTCCTGTTCGTCGTCGTCGCGTTCAACGTCTCAATCGTTCGTTCACGAGGACCACGCGGAGGAATGTCTAACGATTTGATTCTAGCTACGAGCTCGAAGCACGTTCGACGATAGGGACGTTTCTTGCAACTCGTTTATCGAACGTCTTCGGTAATGGTACTCGCTGTTCGATAGGAATGACGCTCTCCTCTTTGGAGAACAATGGAGCGCATTCTTAACATTCTGAGATGAGTCTTTGGATTCGGAGTGTTCCGTTGCTCCTTTTTTTCATGACGGCGATATTGCAGATCTGTTATGAAGATCTGTCGAGCTGCGAAGATGCAGACACTCCGCATGTTACTTTGTCCATGCCGGTTTATCCTTCAACTTATTACGAGAAGTTCGCGTTGGGATTGATTTGTTTGCGGTACGAGTCGTTTTTTCTTAAAAACCGTCTTCTCTGAGCAGAGTGTTTGAGAGCACGCAAAATTCTACATACAAAATTATAATTATACATATAATTATAATACAGTAACATTCATGACAAAATTTTGTAAATGCGTCGTACATAACGTACTATTCGCAGTTACAATATTATGGTAACTAAAGAAAGTTCGAATGTCAAGACTGTTTTGCATTTAGCGATCCTCAACTGTGAAAATTACAATTGGACTCAAACTAAACATTTGACTTAAAAATATAAACATGGTTAACCATATCTGAACTGCGAGTGTGTCACGAGTGTAGCTTGTCATTATAGTGCGAGGGGTTATAATGGGAAAAAATGTACATAACTGATTAGGTATAACATTTAAGCACTATATCCATAATACCAAGTGTCCATAATGTTTAGACGCTGCGAAAATGGTATAAATTGTATTAAATTTAGAAATGATAAAACTTAAAATTATAAGTAAGTTTAACACTTATTAACACCTTCAGCGCCACCCAAAAACATTTCAATTTCTTTTAGGAAATAATTTTATTTTCGATAAATTTTACAGACAATTTTCATAATATTCTATCCAGGTTTATTCGATAGGCTTTAATATATTTACAAAAAAATTTGTATACTTTGTTATGTTTAATGTTTCGACTAAAATTAGCGATAGATTTATGTATGAATGCATACGTCACCCGTATCTGGGTGACACGGCGTGCAAAGTGTTAAATATTACGTATCAAGTGAAACAATGTCTGATTTTACCGTTACTTGACATTCAGACAATTTGAAATATAAGCAAACTTTTTTTAAATTTTTATATTTAATATGTTATGTAATATTTTGTAGGGTGAAGTTCTTGAGTACCAATTTTTTTGAATCGACGAGGAACGTCATAAATCATTTTCTTTCAGACATTCTTCGAGGCGCACGATTTTGAAGAAACTAACAATAAGAACTGGAGTTGTTAACTGATTAACTAGTTCTATTAATTCGTATAATTACGAGCGACCTTAACTATTTGAGGTCGGTCGAAAAAAGCTAAACGGAACGTATGACCGTTTCTAAGCCACCTAACCTCAAGGAGTTAATATTCCATTTTTCTTTTAATCCCTGTATCATCTTCTTGTATAAGAATTGTAATTAGAATTGCTACAGCGTTATATGTCAGCATCAGCGAAGATCTCCAAAAGAAAATTGCTGAAAAATTAACATTAACCTTTAATCCAAGGCGAAATATTTTTAATATTGTTAAAAAATATTTGCATCCATAGCATATGAAGTATCAACAAAAATACCGTGTTTCTTTTTGATCGAAAGAATCAAAGTCGACGAAAAAGTCTGATACGAAAAGTCTGTTACTAGATAATGCGTGTTTTTATTTTCGGTTTCGTTAAAAGCGTCGGTATTTCTGTTGGTAAAACGGGCAATTTCGAAAACTGGAAACGAAACATCGGTCACCAGAGATGTTCACGTTCCGTGCATTCGGTTCCAGCTTATTGTTTCCCGCTATGAAGATAATAATTACGCGTGTTCGTACCTGTTTCCCCCTGGTCGGTATGCCTGTTGATTTATACATGTCTATAATTTCTTCCAGTTGAACGAGAAACGAAAATTACCGAGATATTATAGAGTTCCCGTATAATCACGGGAAACGATAATTTACATCGCATTCGTCATACGCAGTGCAGCGTTTCGTTGTAATTGCATTATCAGCCCTTCTTTCTCTTTCTCTTTTGCCTTCTTCGTAAAATTGCTACGTCGTTTCGCCCTATGGAAATTTCGGATCGGAGACGACTGTAACATTTTCTGACGACCCGATTCCTTCGTAACGAGAGAATAAGAGAGAGAGGGGAAAAAAAATGCAAGCGTACAAGATGTGTGCCCGTATAGTAATTTACTTTCTTTTGTACGGTATGGAAATTGCAAATTTCCTGTGTAATCATGTGCTACATTAAATCATTCCAGTTTTACTTGTTGCTCATATTATGCTAACAATCGCGGTCATTTCTTTCGTCCATTCCCATGTCACATTAGGTAAACCTAACATTTCTGCTGCGAAAATGGATACCTAAGTCGATTTTATTCGTTTATTTCGTTTTAACGACTGTCCTATGATGATTGATGATTGAAAGGTAATTTCATTGATCACGGACTATTATTTAGGTTCTATTAACTCGATCGTTGATTGCATTAGCGATAAAATTTCTATATTTTCAATATGACCGCGGACTTTCATTTTGTGTCGAATTGGAACGAGCACGACTTCTTTCAGGAGACTATTTACGTAATTGAGGCATTACGGTATTTTGTTGATCAGAATTGGTAATGTAAATCATTATAGAGGAATGATTCGATAGCATTGAATATAATAATTCATATATGCTATGTTAGTACGAACATGTATGAAGATTTATTCAATAGTGACACAAACGATAGTAACATTCCACCAAGACATATTAGGAACAGAAATTTTATAGTACAAACGAACTAATTAACCCTTTACCGTATGTATGCAATGCACTCACAGCTCAAATGTGACAACCCTTACCAACATTTTTAACGCCCCTAACTTGAAGTTTATGTGCAATTACAATTAGTATAGCTCCGGATCACTGAATTTAAGGTACTCATAATATTTTAACTTTCTTTGTTTATGTTAATATTATAATTATGAATAGTTAGCTTTGACTGACGCATTCGACAAATAAATTGTGTGGGAAGGATTTAAAATGGCGCTATTAAAAAGCACTGAACAAGTTCGCCTATGTAATTGCTTACAAATCCTAAGGGAATGAAGATATTGAAAACTAGCGGAAACAGAAGTTATACAGATTCCTTAGACCTGTAAATTAATTTGTATGAACTATTTGTGTTATTACCATTCAAGAACCCATGCTTGAGTCCCACTGTGTAACAACAAATGGAATTGAGTTATTATTATTTTTATCATATTATGTGATTCCCATGTTTATAAAAATATACTAGATTGCTTAATTTAAAATGCGATCAACTTTCTGTGCAACATGCGTCTACCTTATTTTCTGAAATCCCGTGTCCATGGAGTTCAAACATTTCATTTGTAGTAATATTGTACTACCAAAAGTTCGTCCATATGATAATAATGACAAGATATCTCATCCACACGAAAGGATTAAATACGCAAAGTAACGAACGGGTTAAAAATGTGAAAGCGTTATGTGAAGAATGCCAGCAAATATGCAAAGAATACATATTAAAGAATAAAAAAGCGAATGGTAGCGACGCAAAGAGAAATCACAAAATAAATAAACTCTAAAAAAGGGGACTAATGAGGCACAAAGTAAATGTCTCTAAATCCAGATGTCTCTTGTATCCGATTAACCGTGATCCTCGAGCGTGTTAGCTGTCAGGGTATCCACACATGCTGAACGTGGTCATGTGCAACCATTTGCGTCGTTGTGTGTGTGCGGATCCGGTGCTCTGGTTGCATTGCACGCGACACAACCGTGATTCACGTAACCCACTGCTTTGCAACCTGTTTGGTACAAGTCCCGAGTGTTCGTGCTCATTGTGTCCCGGTAAACCGATCGTCGATGTGCCGCATAACTGCCACACACGAAGTTACCGTACACATTTTTATTTCTTTATCCGGGCCATACGAGTTCGATATCGATCGGTCTCCTCGAATCATTCTGCTTCTTCTGTGCGTTTCTTTCATTGCCGCATTATACAATCTTATCGTTCTTCGGTCTCGAATGCTGAAACATTCGTCGATGAGACTTCTTCCGTTAGACGGTTGGTTCGTTCGATTTTCTTTCTTGCGGAGATGGGCTGTAAAGAAGCACGCCGATTTGGAGAATTCTTTCCGACGGAAAGGAAGAACGTTGTTTGTTGTTTAGTTTGAAACGGGAAACGTGTGGTTGAAAACACTTCTGTGAAAGAAGAACGTTGTTTGTTGTTTAGTTGGAAAAAGAGGAGCGTGTGGTTGGGAACGCTTTTGTGGAAGAAGTACGTTGTTTGTTGTTTAGATAGGAAAAGGGGAGCGTGTAGTTGGAAATATATTTGTGAATTGAAGAATGTTGTTGATTGTATGGATTCAAAAAGGAGAACGTTTGATTGGGGACACTTTTGTCACAGAAGAATGTTGTTTGCTGTTTAGCTGAAAAAAGCGCAATGCGTGGTTGGGGATAGTCTTGTGAAGGAAAAACGTTGTTTGTTGCTTGGTTTGAAGGCGGGGGATGGGTGGTTGGATTAAGACACTTTATGCGAAAGTAATGTGAATACAGGATGTCGATGATATGTGTGGCTAGAGACAAAAGTTACCTATTTTGATGGACATTTGGAGATTCGAAAACTTGGGAATTCGGAGGTGTGGGAATTTGTGCATTTAGGGATTTGGAAATTTTGGGATTGAGGTATTGCAAGATTTAAATAGTTGGGAATTTGGAATTTTGGAGATGTGGAAACTTGGGGGTTTGAGGATTTAGGAGCTTGGAATTTTGCGAATTTAGGATTTGACCATTCAAGAATTTAAAAATTGAGCAATTTTGGAATTTGGAAATTTGGAGATTTAGGGATTTGGTAACTTGGGAATTTAGTGATTTGGTATTTTGAGGATTCGGGGATTTAGATATGCAAGAATTTGGGAATTTGGAAATTTGGTATTTTTGTAACTTGTAAATTTACTAATTTGGTAATAGAGATTTAGATATGTGAATAATTATGAATTTGGAAATTTTAGAACTCGAAAACACTAGAACTTTTTAATTTGGGTCTTTCGGAAACCGGGATATGGGACAATTGAAAATTCGAGGATTTAGGGATTTTGTGAAATTGAGGATTTGAGGTCTTGTAAATTTGAGAATTAGAGATCTGAAAATTTGAAAGTTAGAATATTTGTAAATGTAGAAGTCTATAGACCAAATTATGTTTTCAATCATTATCGAATAATAGCTATAATTACTCTCACTGTAGCATCTTGATGCTGTAAATGGACTATATCACCAAAATCTTCTCCACTATTCCACCTTTCCCCATCATAATATATATATATGCATCAAAGTAACAAATTCTAAAATATCACCAAAATAGTATGGTCCCCAAACATATTCAGATATAGACACAACATCCGACCTAACCTGATTCAATATCTGTTACTTTTCAGAAAAAGTCAAAAAACAATAACACTTACATATTTCTTGTCTAAAAATCATTTAATCAGCGAAGTGGACAAAAATGTACTTGGTTAGTCGGACTCGGAGGTTCAGATATGTATAAGTCTGCTGCGCATGCTTTGTAATTGTTGCCGATTAAATGACAATGAATGCACTCTCGGTGATTGTTTGCGCACATTGTTCCCCTCGAATTCTTTGAATATTCCACGTCCTGACGAAGCAACCCGTGCCTCGATCCAAGGGTCGAAGCCGCAGTGATTCAGTTGCTTCTTACCTTCGTGATCGGTTGATTCTTACCAAACCGGTCCTGCAACGGGTCCTGGACCATCGGCGAGGATGTAAAGGAGCGAGTTACAGCAAGCAAAGAAAAAAGTATCTTCGAACTTTGACGTCACATTGGAGGTCAACATCATCTGCACCAATCAAATATTTGATGCCGAAACCACGAAACCGGTCGAAATGCTCGATCACGAATTTCTCAGGTTAATTACAAAATTTGTTGGAAGGCTTTTCTTGAAATCTGTGATTTTTGTCGAGATGAAGAATTGATTTGATGTCCGTGCATACATTTATCTTTATATTTTACTTTTAATTTGAAATTAGTATGTATTAAGTGTCGGTAGGTCTAAAATCAATTTTGACACTATGAACGATCGTAATATATTTGGGGATCATACTAATTAATTGTAATTGTAGACGTTTGATGTAAAATATTTACATTTAATGCAGCAAAAATGTATAATTAATAGATATGAAAAACGGTGAAGATATGTAATAAAGAAATGGTGTAAAATAATTATTGCTCGGTAAAATCCGGAAGATTTATTATACCGGGTGTCTCGCAATTATGGTACGAGCCGAAAAGGGGTGGTAGGTGGGGCTATTGTGAACAACTTTTTTCATTGCAAAAATGACGGATGAGGCTTCATTTTTAAATTATTAAGGAAAAACACCGACCAATCAGAATGCGAGAATCGCGCGCGACTTATGTTCGATCGGGACCACGACCAATTAAAACTCGGACCTACACTTCTGCCTCCTAGCGCGCGCGATCCTCACGCTCTCATTGGTCGGTGTTTTTCCTTAATAATTTAAAAATGAAGCCTCATCCAATATTTTTGCAAAGGTAAAAGTTGTTGAGAATAGCATCACCTACCACCCCTTTCCGGCTCGTACCGTAATTGTGGGACACCCTGTATTATAATTTGTGCCACCCATTTTTGTTTGGTTCTTAACTGAATATTATAAAATTGAAAGCAGCACTATTTTTTTAATTAATAATGTATTCGTTCTGAATGAAGTATAATGGTCTTCTCTTGAACTCTTTCGTTGGTTTGTATGATATAACTACGCTGTAAATGTTTATGCGCTTATGATACATCAGAGTCTGCGGAATAAACATAAGTCACTTAATCCATAGGTTATGAATCTCATAGATTACTTATACACATAGATTGCTCACATAGATTATTTACATTGATTGCTTATCACAGATTATTTACACGGTTTATTCACATAAATTGCTCAGCATATATCAGTCCCATCGCGTTGACCTCGATACATAAATGCATAATCACCTGGAGTCTATTCATACGGGTGTTCCACGAGTTCCTTCCTTTTTTTGATACGAAATAAATTCATACTGTTTGTTGTGCAAGGTTAATTTGTTTCATTAAATATGAACAATTGTGATCAACCTCGTCTCTCTCAGAAAACCTCATTATGTTCCGTTTCTAAAATTATTAGGGTTTACTTGTAAAGTATTCCTTGTTTATATTTTATATCATACGCCCGTTTTTATTTCATATCATAAAAGGTATAAATTGATGGGATGCTCGAATGTAACGGACGTGAAGTATTACAGATTAACCCCTTGCCACATGTTGACTAATCTGACACGTGACGCACTCGTACTTCAACCGTGTTAAATCTAACTCGAGCTTAATACGCTCAAAATTTGAATTTCAAGTCTAACTACAATTTGCATAGCCAAAGATTGCTGAGCACCAGATTGGCACAACATGTAAATTTTGTTTATCCGTTTTAATATTGTAGCTGTGATTAGTTAGTTCCGACTAACGCACCTGAAATATATCATAAGTCAAAGGGGTCAAACATGAAAGATAGTGCATGTCTGGAACACGGTGCGTCATCGTGGAACGCGCAACTCTGGAATCATTTGGAGGTAATAGCGATCGATAGAGGCGTAATGGCGTACGATTCCAAATTATCGGATCGTTCACGTCGGGTCCTTTGATCCGAGACTCGTTACTCCGGCAAGTTCGTTGTCCTACTTTCAACCCTCTCCGAACGTTGCGCCTCGGAATCTCTCTACTCGGCCCTTACCCTCGTGATCCTCGAATCATAACGGGATGAAGAAGGAGCGAGAGGGATGAGAAGAGGAAGAGTGCAGAGAAGGGGTGAGAGGAACCTCCCCCACGATCAATACAGTAATGACGCCCCCGCTCCCCGATGTTACTATGCTAACCTGTTTTATACTCGCGAACACGTTACACTTCTGAATCTTCAACCTCTTTCGATTCTTTCTGCACCTTTTCTCCTTCGAACCCGCCCCTGTGTTTTAATTGCACTTTACATCATGTCTTTCATACTGTATTTTGTGTTTCGTCTATGTCACACATACTGTCCTGTGTTTACCCATATCTTGCATACTGTATTCTTTATTTTAACTATGCTTGCGGACAATTTCTGTTCGGGTAGGCATTATTTGAGTAGTTGAATATTTGCATAATTTTCGCGAATATCGGAAAATATCGATTTCCTACATTTTATACGCGAAACATTAAAGTTCGCATGAAGAGTATTTATGTAAAATTTGTATAATGCATTTCTTTATTCGCGGTTCATGGTATACTTCTAGTATTAGAGGGTTCTATAGGTTCATTCGTTTTTGATATGACATAAAAACGAACTCCGAGGAATATTTGCTAACTAATCTCCAATAATTTTGAAAAGAGCAACTACTGTTTCCTGGGGGATGGAAGGAGGTGTAGCAGCAGAACAGTTCATATTTAATGCAACGAATGAAGCTTGAACAATGAATATAGTGAACTTATTTCTATGGGAAAGAGAAGAAACTTATGGAACTACCTAATGTATTCTGTACAAAAAAATGAGATCGCAGAATTGTTGAGGCCGTCCGAGAACGCACAAAACACATTTTTTTATGATTACGAAAATTCTAAACAGCGTAACAGTGAAAAATGTGCACCTGTCATCAATTGTTTCAAACGTGAGTCAAAAGGATCGTCGATAACTCAGTTTATGGCACATTTCCAGTCAGTTGGTTAGCTGCTACAACCATTTCGATTATACGTTCTTCATCAATACACGCATCAAATCATTAGGCTCTTATAAATTGACGATCATTAATCCGCTGCTGTTGTATACACTCATGGACAAAATTAAGTGGACATTGCAGAAATGTAAAAAAATGTTTTGATTTATTACAATGTTTTAAATAAATTTTAAATTTAGAACGTGAGATATTTTTGTAGACTTGAAAAAAACATTTATTTAATGTATATAATTGTGCAATAAAGTTTTTATTTATAGGCATTATTAGTTAATTAAATTTACCTTTTGTTATTTATGATACCTGTCCACTTAATTTTGTCCACGACTGTAAGTACTGAAAGTCATAAACGATAGACCTCAAATTCTTTTGATTACTCACTATCATTAGCATCAAGCAGTGGAGAAAGCTTGTAACTAATGAATATAGCTCTGGTCCGTAGCTTTAGGTTTAATCCACTCTGGTTCGCTTGGTAATCTTCATACGGTTACGGCTAAGCCAGTGGACCCAACTAATTTACATGTATATTTCTGTATATTGAGTGATTTTGATAACTTGGGCAGATTTAAGAAGATGCAACAGAGTATCCCAATTTTTTAACCTCACCCAAAATATTATAGCAGTATCAACGTCATACCATTATATTTTCCGTAGCAGATTTACACGACTCCACATAAGAACAGATTTTAGGTTTCTTATTTCAAATTACAGAAATTGTTTAAAAAACCTTTGTAAACACGTGCGTTAATTTTTGTCGAAATACAGAACCATTATATTAAGTTTTACTATAAGCTAGTTTTTGCTGTATTATAACAATGCCAACGTGATACTGCTACATTCTTGATACTAGGTGTACACAGCTCCACATAAGGACAGATTTTAGATTTATTTTAAATTACAAAAATTGTTACGAAACTTTTGTCAAAACGTAAGTTAACTTTTATTGAGATAAAGAGCAATTGTATTCTATAAACTAGTTCTGTATTATAGCAATATCAACATGGTACTGCTACATTCACAATACTAGATGTACGCAAATTCACGTGTACTGGGACAGGTTTTAGATTTATTTCAAATTACAGAAATTGTCAGCAACTTTCGTCAAAACATACGTTAACTGCCGTCGAGATAGCGCACCGTAGTATAAACAGATTTTATCATCCCTTACCATTCACTTCAGTTTCGATTTTAAAACAAGTGGTGATCGTGAGTCGTTAATATCACGTAGCGTAGTATGTAGTTCATGAGTCGTTCCCACTAAAACTACCGAAGGGGTCAAATGATACTTTTACAAATTTCCTACTTCAACTGACAAAATTTGTTAAGGTGCTCTTCTTGACATTTATGCTGATTGTCATCAAGATGAAGAATCCATAAGTGTATTCATTTATGTTTCATCGTTTGTTCATTTATTTCTCAATTTCATTTCTAACATCAAAAGAATTATGCGTTATACTGCGGTAGTTTTAGTGTTTTAGGTAATTATCACAAAAAGCAACAAACGGTGAAAAGATTGTACGGAACGTTGGTATCGAAGGTAATTCGTCTGAATTTTCGTAACTCTCGGAGCAGGTGACACTTTATCAGCTCGAATGTGGACGTGGCAGCGGGCGAATGTCACGCGAGCTTCATCCCCGGCAAATTGGCCCTGATCAACATCTACAACGAGCCGGTGCTGTGTTAATGCCCTCCGGGCCATCTTCAAACTTCCCAGTCGAAGATCGTAAGTCCGTCGTACGGTTACGTGATCGAAACGGCGGAACGATAAAGCGTCTCCTTTTTACGGGCAATGAGGCGAAAAATTACTGACCTCTTCTTTCTTTCCCGGTTCGTTGCGAGTCACCTAGCTCGCTACACCCCTCACACGATTTTCCAATAACTCGTTTACTACCATACTGCTTCCATCCCACGTTTCCTGCCAGACCCTCTTCGCCAGTCTCATCACGTCATCGACCCTTCAATCGCTGACACGACGTCTATATACCGTTGCTCCGAGTGAAATATTTTCTCGCCATTTGAGATATCCGCTTGGTAAGATGAAAATGTAGAAATTTGTTCTCTTTACGGGATTTAGGGTGATTTCTCGTTGACGTATTGTGTAGCGTTTTACGACGACGTAAACCGAATCGCGGTCTAATCGTAATTCTTTATTTGCTCGTCTAGATTTGTGAACATACTCTGTTAATTCTTAATTTGTTCAAATTTTCTGTCTTTTTTACTGTATGTAGTTTTTACGGTTTTTGTTTGTCTCAAATGCTATTAGTAATAAGGATTTGGCTTTTACTATAGTTTCAGGTGTTATGACTATTGTGATATTTATTGATAGCGTATTATGCTACTGGTTCATTTGCAGTATGATGTATATTTTCCCATTGTAATGGCATTACTCAAATGTAATAATTACGAAAGATATAACAGTACCTGAAAAGCTTTGGAATTCACCAAGTTTTTTATTTTTCAGATTTCAGTTCTCGAAATTGTATAGTTTTAAGTATTAAAATTTTGCAATTTTTTAATTTTCGAATTTCCAAATCGCGAATACCACAAATTCGTAGATTTCTAAATGTATGAATTTGAAATTTCATTGTTTCCAAATTTGTAGATTCCCAAATTCATAAATGCAAAATTCTTAGATACTCAAATCCCTATATTCCTAAATCCACAGATTTTCTAAACCATAGATTATCAAATCTCTTGGTTTCAAAATCTCAAAATCTCTACGTCATCTGTGTATACTTAAATTTTCATACACCCAAACTCCTATATTTCCAAATTGTTATATCCCTAAATCTCTGCATATATTTCAAAATCCCTGTATCCACAAATCTTTATATTCGTCAATCCATATATCCGCAAATTTCTACATATAATCTCTGATACCTACATTCTTAAATGTCTACGTCTCCTAATCCACATCTTTCCTAATTTCTATATCTCCAAGTTTCTACATCCCTAAATCTCTATAGCTCCAAGTTCCTACCCTTGACGTTCCAAAATCTTTAATTCCTGTATCTCCAAATTGTCAAACTCTCAAAAATCTCTAAAAGCGAATTAGTCGTAAACTCCTTCTGTCTTGTTGGCGACATTTTTCATAGTTTACAAGAAAACTTTTACGAAAAAAGAGGGACAAGAGCCCGATGAATTTAATCTAGAAGGTGGAAATTTGTGCAACGCTGATTGGTCCCAACGACGAAAGTGATGGTTGCACTCGATGTAGGTCTAGGAATTTTGTAGGAATTTTCCTAACATCGCGGTACATAATTGGGAACCAGCGGTTGGGCATAAATTTTAATAGACGACAGTCTTTTGGCTTAAATAAAGGTGTAAGGTCACGCACGAAGCAACGGTATATGTTATAAACTAATTTCGTCTTGCCTTCGGAGGATTTACAATTTAACAATGTGTCATTAGGATTTTTCAGTCAGTCGGAATTTTAAGCTGGCAAGACTTGACAATCGTAAATGGGTCTCAACAAAGAGTTAGCGCAAGCAAGTACAGTATTTTTGAATTACTTTAATCTCTGTGCGTGGCAAAACAATCTACAAAAACAAACGAGCTATACTGAGTAACGAGTAGTTGACTTCAAGAAGTCCTGTCCTATTCCTCACTGCGACGTAACACTACCTAGAAATTTTAAATCTATTCGAACTCTAAAGGCATTGTAAGCCTTTAGGCATTGTTAACATTTTGATCGCCACGTTATCCACATATGGGTGACGCTTTAATATCCATATGAATCAATCACCTATTTACTAATAATTTGTTCATTTATCTAATTGGAGACACTAATAGTAATTACTTTTTACCTATGAATAATAAATAAAGCAAAATATTGTGAACATATTTGGTAGTATTTATTAATCATAAAAATACTGTCTAGTAAAATTTTCAACTGCATTATCGTGGCAGTCAACGTGTTAAAAATTATGAAAGATCTACAGCAGTGATCCTTGCACTCCGCTTGCTGAGCGTTCGCATCGAACGCAGTAAAGCGTTTAAGAGGAACAATTCATCCGGCATTTCCGTCTCCTGCTTCATCCCTTGGAACGGATGGAGGTCACGGTCGCGAGAAACGAGGTCGAAGTAGGTTTGTAACACGGGCCAAGCGAACGGTATCCAGCAAGGTCGACAAAGACAGCCGGTAGTTCCAGTTAATTTTCTGGTGGCTCACCTTCATCGAGCCGGGGCCGCTGTGGAAAGCGCAACGCGGTGGTTCGGGGTGCGGGTTAGGGGTGGTCCAAGGGGGGTAGAGGACGAAGGGTGATTAGCGTAGTCCGCATGCGCGATGGCTCGATTCTCGCAGTTGGCAGCAGCCAGCAGCTAAGACCAGGGGCGACCCGAAGTCCCCCTTTTCGTTTCAGGGGGGTGGGGGTGGGGGGATGACCGAGGAAGGGACCGTTAAGGGGGAGAGCGGTGTCGGCGGGGGTAGAGGAGGAGGAAGCAAATTAATACGGGCGAGCAAGAGGGTCCAGCTAACGAACGAACCAACGCCAAGTCTAGTACCGACCAGCGCCGCGACGCCTTGCAATCCTCTCTTGTGTCTTTCCTCTTCAGCTCGTCGTCGTCGTCGTCGTCGTCGTCGTTCTTCTCGTCCTCGTCGTCTTTGTCGTTCTCGTTATCGTTCTTGTCCCTGCTGAGCATCGTCGTTCGCTTTCGTTTCGCAGGATTTGGCCCGAAGGAACGAAACAGGGCCGGTTAGTTTAATTGGTCCTGGGCGCGTGTCCGAGAGTGAGAGCGTCGAGTGTGCACCAGGCATAATGGATCAATCGGTTAGAGAGGATGGTTAATACGCGCGGAGGGAGAGGCTCACGAGCACGGTGAAGTGTGAACGTACCTTAATGCGTAACGGTGATATTCGGCCGTGACAGTGAACGGGTCGTAATTTGTTTCGATTCGCTTTTCGATGCTGCGGAGATCGCTCGCGTACGAAACGCGATCGTTATCGGTTTGATGAGAACGGAGCTTTACGTGTCCGCGCAGACACGGTTCACGCGTTCGTCGTTTTTCGAGAATAATGAATTCATGTTACTTGCCGGATACTCATGAACAAAGCGTTCCCTCTTCCCGGCGAGCCATCTTTCCAGCTCTGAACAATACGTTCATGCGCGAGCGAACGAGAGGAGGATGGTTCGGTCCATCTTTTCAAAGGTTTCTGCTAGAGACGCTTGGATATTTGTGAGCATGGTTGTTGCCGTTCGATCGGAGGGGATCGTACTTGATCACTGTGAACGATCCGTATCGATTATCGAATCGATCGACGAACGGTGATATCGCTTATGATTTAGTTACGTCCGTATCTTGATCCGGCTTTTCGTTTGTGTTCCGATCGATCATTCAGAGTTTGTGCAGTGAAATATTTACGAAATGGTTGAAACTGAACTCAGAATTTAGTAAGCTGACAATATTCCTGTGTTTATCGACGTTTTCTCTTCGGATAAGGAGGATCTATCTGAAAAATTTTCTTCTTCTCTAAGTTTCGGGTGGTGCATAAGATGCAATATTTTATTGAGAAAATTAATAATCACTGCTGTTTGTGAAGTATTTTACAAAATTTTTCAAATGGTTATTGCAGATTTTCTGTGTCTATATGGTACAAAATAGGATGATGAGAAGCAATTGTGATTTGTATAGTTTTTTAATCAGATATTTATTTTTGCATAAAGTTTACCTAGGTGCATGTTAATGTACTATTTATAATAGAAGATTCATTTTATTAGTTACACTTAATTTTATTTAATTAGTAATTATATTTAAACGATACGTCAGTTATTCTGTTGTTGTTTGTTTCTGTTTAAGTTAGAGTGCTAATTTGAGGAATCAAGCAAATTGAAATAATTTTACACGAGTTTTAAGCAACAGAGAAGTTTGATTTGAAGAATCGGTTTACTTTAACTCAAAATTCATTAGTTGATTCAATTAGTGAATTGCTCTAATTATTTACCTTCATTTTTTATCATTCAATCTTTTCGAACATAATGAACTAAATAGACAATGCAAGCACTAAATTTTATTTTAATACAAATCATACTACTGGAAAACTAATTTGTGATAATTACAATTATATTTGTATTAATTAGTGTTTGGAATTGTTTAAAATAATATGAAAACCAAAAATAATTTTCTGTATGAATGAAAATTTATTTGCAGGCGTTACAATAAGAATGTTAAAAACGAACTAAATTTTGAACAATAAAGGTAATTTTTACTTACAGAAAATATTTATTTGAAATACATTTTACTACAAATAAAATTTAATTTCATAAGATAATTGTAATAATATTAAAATTATGAATTATTCATTATTTTAATTCCTCATAATTATTACAATTCTGCATGATTTATTACCCTAGTCGTTCGAACAAGTTGTTGTTCGAGATACAAAATGATTAAAAGTAAATAAGTTATTTCTGATTCGTAAATATGATCGTTTTATCCGAAATTTGGTTCATAAGAACATTTGAAATAATGTTCGATACCGATATCAATTTAATACTATCGAAATTCCCAGATTGTGTATATTTAACGAATTAAACAATTTATTCGAACAATTAAACAATTATATTTTATCTGCTTATACGTACGATATACTCTACATGTTTTTTGCTTATTTTAATATGTTATTAATGCATAAGTATCCGCAACCCATTATTAATAAATTATGACAAATTACCGCTATATATTATAGTAAGTTTAAACGACGAACAAACTATAGCTTAATAACAACTTGCATAATTATTACAATTTCTAGCAAGTTATCAATTCCAGTCGAATTTTTAAAGTCAATTTTTGGAGTTTCAAGGTATGATACTTCACAATCTATTAATTGTTAATTTGTACTAGCTATCCTGTTAAATATACTGACATGATACTTCAAAATATGTGAAAATGTAATATAAGGATATATCGCGCTTATTATAAATCTTCTTTATCGATCATTTAATAAAACAACTCATGCGTTGTCATATGAAGAATTTAATTATGGATAGATTTCATACTTTTTATGCGCAAATTCTTATTGCGATTTATAATTTCGCATTTTTGTCTTTTTATATCACAAATTGTTAACTGTTTTATACAACAATGCTATTTCAATTATGGCTTCACCGCTGTCTAATCCAGTTGATATTCTCTATTTTGCTCGAATTATTATTTTCTATTTTCTCTAAATTATTAAGTTATTAATAATTATTAACTTATTTTTATGAAAATGATGTGCTAACGATATGAAGCAATATTAACTGTAATATAATGTTAATATTATACTAATACTTTGTTGTTATATTTTACAATTGCTACTGTTTTATAATATTGTTTTATAATACTTAAACCTTAATATCGAAATAAGAAACAAAACATTTATCTTGCAAAGTCCTTGCATAATTCTCTTTTCAACAAATCTGCTAAGAACATTAAAATTACATGTTTTCATAAAAATATATAAAAAACAATAACATTAGAACCAAAAAGAAGTTACGTAAATGAGATATCTGAAAGGCAACCCCAACATTTATCGATAACCGAATACGTATGACAAATATTAAACTTGTACTGATGTATTATTTCAGTAAACAAAGTACAATTAAAATTTTCAATCTTATAACATATCAAAAGTAGCTAAAATTTCGTAGATATTTTGTATGATCGAGAGCAGTGAACGTGATCGAACGTCGGCAGGTTCGAGTTGCGAGGCAAACGATTAACTCGGTGTTAATTAGTTGATCCCTCACCTTGATAACGTGATTAACACCGGTCTGCCCTTTCCAGTGGCTTCGCTCCGCCCCGAACAATGTATTTCCTTCTTGCAGCACCGCCATTTTGCCAGTTTACACCTCCCAAGATCGTAATCGGAGCTAATTTCCGCGTGGTCACATGAGAATTTCTGCCACGATCAACAAAAGGGAGAGGGAGAGAAATCGGCGTCGTTCGTGCAATTATTTTTCGGTATTACTATGTTGCTTTAACTGACGCGTATTAAATGTTGCTGATCTACATGGAGATCATTTAAAAAATCTTCTTCTTCATTTCATTTATGATGGTACCATTAATGTAGTCTACCCAGTTAAATTCAATATGAGGTTGCTGTATCCATATGTACATAATACATTGATAACATCGAAGTGAAATTAATACATTTTTCTTATATATATGCGTTTTATAAATAACAGTGAGGAGAAACAAACGTGATTTATTCAATTCGATTGGACAGTGTAATAAGCCATACTTAGTGTAAAGCACTCTAAAAAAGACAAAAATGGGATAAAAAAATTTTCTGTTAATTAAGATTAAATGATTAATTAATAAATTAAGATGAAGATTAAATGAAATCTTATATTATATGAAACATTGATACTCATCTTAGAACTATATTTGTCATTCGTAATAATGATGTAAATCTGGGTGGTAAAATGTGGTGACCCACCCTGTATAAAAATAAAATTTTCTTCAAATTATTTCTATCATTTGCCTCGCAAACTTTCATCTTAACACTTTGACTGCCATATCACTCATATATGGATGATTCAAATTCCTACTAACATTTAATAGTTACATTATTCAAAATTTGTGCATTTGTCTGACTGAAAATAGTCGCAATTGTTACTTCAAACTGTGGAAAATAAATATAAGAAAGTATTGTGAAAATATTTGATCACATCCGTTAACCCTTTGCGGACGAACGGCGACTATCACTCGCCATTTGATTCGGTGCAATAATTGTTAATAAATAATTTTTCATTACATACATGTAGTATTATACACGTGGTGTTTGAACACAGTGGAACAGACAATATTAGCAATTAATAACAAAAATATGATTATTTTAAAGAAGTTGATCAAACTTTTTAACCAGAGAGTTTTGCAGTTGCTATTCGCTAATGGCATATATTCTAACGTCCGCAAAGGGTTAAAAATGGAAATACTACCTAATGCAATTTCCCATCGCTTTCTTGTGGCAATCAACGTGTTAAACGATATACTTTTTATTAAGCGTCGGACGACTATAGCGGGTGTACGTAAGGGTAATCTTCCTGAAAGGGTTAAACTCGCGTCGTCGTAATCGATTTTTGATCAACTTTCCGCTAGAACCACGTTCGCATTTTCGCAGACACTCAACCGTCTCCGCGGCGTTCCGACAATCGAAGACGTTCCCTGCGAGACGAGCCGGCTCGGCCCTACAGTCTCATTTTAATTAAACGAAATTCCGCGTGCAACAAAGGGCGGCAAGCCAGCCGGATAATTCGAAAGGGCAGATACGTGCTTCCTGGTTGGTCGGGTTTATAGAGGCGAGTGGCAGTGGCTGCGATGGTGGCGGCGTCTGCGAAGGAGGAGGGTGATGGAACCGGTTCTAGGTTTTCCCCCGGGTAACTAGGTAGCGAAGAGGGACGTAGAAGTATAAGGCAGAGGGAGAAGGGCATAGAAAAAGCGCGGGGAAGAAAGAAATGGGGCGAAGAAGAGCGAGGGAGTATAGAGGGATGGAAGAGCGTGAGGGAGAGGCACGTTGGAGTGGGATCGATAAAGGGAGTGTCGGCACGAGAATGGGGAAGAAGGAACACAAGGGTGGCCCTTGCCCTAAACGAGCGCCTTAAGCGGGTAAACGCGAAGTAAGAAATGCTCGCGGACGACGAGGAAACAATCGGGAATGGGAGAAACTTTTGTCTTCGATCGCGCGCTTAGTCGGTTCGGAAAGGACAATTCAGTCGCGTGAATTCATTTAGCTTTCTCGGATACGTTGGCATTGTTCCCGGATCTCTTCGGGATGTCCTTGATGCTCGGGGAATTAAGGAGTGTTACCGAACTTTCCTAATCCGCTTGCAAATTATTAAGTACCCAAAGCTGCGCTTAGGGTGGAGATAATGAGGCATTACGCGGTCGATGATAGGTATTATGACTGCTGGTGTGATTTATACAAGGGTGTTCGTGCAATTAATACGAGTGTCGAGAGAAATTTTATGACTTTTTTGACTGTAGGATTATAACACACGTTCGAGATATTTAGCAATTTTTTTATTTGAAAATTTCGAAATTATTCAATCCAATTTGTAATTTTACTGATTTCTTAGAGTTTTTGTTCGTGATGATTTAATGCTGGAATCTTCAAATTGAATGTGTTCAAATCTTCATCTTCTCAGTTTCTAAATTTCTCAATTTTTCAATTTCCCAATTACTCAATTATCCAATTTTCTAATCTTTGAATTTTTCAAATTACCAAATCATTAAATTTCCAAATTCTCAAACTTACAAATTCACAATTGGCAAATTGCTAAACTCTCAAGTTTTTGAATTGTTAATGTCTCAAATTTGCATACCCCCAAATTCCTAAATTCCCAAATTCCCAAATTCCCAAATTCCCAAATTCCCAAATTCCTAAAATCCTAAATTCCTAAGATCCCAAATTTCCCAATTCCCAAATATTCTACTTCTCAATTTCTAATTTCTCCAATTTCTTACTTTTCCGAATTTCCAAGCGCCCAAAATCTTAAAATCCCGAATTCATAAAATTCTTCATTCTGAAATTCCGAAATTTTTAAATCTCCAAATTCCCAAATTTCTGAACTTCCAAGTTGCCAATCTCCGCAGTTCCGAAATTCTTAAACATCGAACAATGTAACTTTTCAAATTACCACATTTTGGTTTTAAGTTTGGAGGGAAAAAGTTTAAAGGCTAAAGATCAGCAAATGAAAATAATTGTTAATTGTGAGATAATTGCCAAATTATATCGCGAAAAATGAATAAAATTCCTCATTTTTTGAAAATATAATTGTAATTTACCATTTGTTCAAACATAATCCAAATAATATTGAAACGATACAATCTATAATAAGTAATACCAAATAACATTTAATTACCAAATTTAATTGAAACTCGCTATTATTTTAAATTAAATCTCTTAATTTATCACTATACTATAGTAGCACGCGATAATTTAAATTTGCAATCAAATTTCTTTTTAATCAACTGATATTTTATAATCCATTTAAAAATTAGTATCTAATTTCTAACTTCATCCAATACATTTATTTAATAATAATTATAACTACGATAGTATAACTTTTACACGAGTAGTCAGTAATAATACCTAAAAACTGATTTACTTACAAGAAATCCTGTTAGAAATCTAAATTAACCAATGTTCTATTTTATGCAAAATGTACGACAATTTTTAAACACTCCCATTCTAGCATATCCGACATTGAGATCGTTTACTCTGTCAGATTTTCTGCGTTTCGAAATCAATCAATTGATACGCAATAATCTAATATTTCACCGTCGTACAAAGCAACCGTACCAAGGAAATTGACTTTCTTTCTACGCAATTTCAACAGAGAATTAATTAAGAGTGCCGGTAAAAATTCTTCTCCCATTAAACAAGACTCCCATAATTCTTCCTTTCTCAACCATCGAACAAGCACCGTGTTACATATCCAGGCTGCTTTTATTAGCGCAAAAATTCTACATTTCCGGCGAGCTATCGATCCCTACCACGTAACGTAATAAAACGCGCCAAAGTCGGTCTGCTGAAAGAACGAACAACCAAATCCATATAATCCGCTTAGCGGACGCCAACGGGAATTCAAGATTGTCTCTATTCTATGTTTAGATTTTACAATCCGGATTTCTTCGTTCTGCAACGATTGCGCGAACGGTTTATAGCGACTCGGAGTTTATTGCCTCCCTGACCGTTTCTCGTGATGAATATGACTGCACGATGACGAAACGAACGATACGAACGCTCAAACTTTGTCACGAATGTTACTGCACGGTGATTTGATACCTCGATCGTTTTTAATCTTTTGCCTTATATCGGCGAGCCGTACTTGGGCTATAAATTGCTATCCGAGTGCAACAAAATACCGTGGAATCTCCATTATCTCGGGTATCGTATCTTTGTTTGAACAATTTTGCTTTAAGTGCCTTGTTTATCATATCGCGGAAACACGGAAATGGTTGTATAAATTTTAGAATAAAACGATTTCCATATTTTTTATCGCGTCAGATGATGCTCTTTCATAGTCTTTAGAAAAAAGTATTAACCTATTTGCGTAAAGAAGTCATTAGTTTAGGAGATATTATAATTTTAATGTCTATTTACAAGAAAAGTTCAATGTGGCGTCAGGTGAAATTTTTAAAAAATATAGGCAAAGATACGATGTGATGGACAATTTCATTGAGGAAATCTATTTGTGTAAAAAAAGTCATTGGTTTAGGAGATATTTTAATTTTAATTTCTATTTACAAGAAAGGTTATGGCGTCAGGTGAAATTTTTAAAAGATATAGACAAAGATAGGACCTGATGGATGATTTTGTTGAAATAATCTATTGGCGTTTAATCTTTCTGCATGTGTAGCACCATTCCTATCTTGAAAATGAATTACCTCGATAGTTTTTAATCTTTCGCCTTATATCGACGAGACATACTCGGGCTATAAATTGCTGTCTGAGTGCAACAAAATACCGTGGAATATCTATTATCTCGTGTATAGTATCCTTGTATGAGCAATTTTGCTTTTACAGCAACGCATGATCATATGTGCCTTGTTTATCATATCGTGGAAACACGGAAATAGATGTATTAATTTTAGAATAAAATGATTTCCATATTTATTTTCAGTAACAGAAGTGACGCGAAATTTTGAAACTGAAATTTTCATCGTATGCGATGCGGAATTTGGAAGTTTGAATTGTTTGATAAGTTTGAAGTTTGATAATTTGTCATGCAATGCGTGAATGCTAAGTATTGTTCTACTAAATATTAGGACATGTACTAAATATTATTGTAACGAATCTCAGTGCATACATATATTAAACATGATTCTAGTTAATATTAGTGCATATACTAAATATTGTTGTAATTAACATTGGTACATATACCAAATGTTGTTCTAATAAATATTATTACATGTAACAAAATCTGCACGATGACAAATAACCGTCTTCCTTCATTTCCCACCAACTATTTCACCTAACTTTTACAAAATCCCTCGTGTTTTTGAAGTTCGTTGTTCAATTTTCACACGTCATCGAAACTTTTCCGCGAAGCACAGCATCAAGCAAGTTTTGAGTCGCGTTTAATCCATTATCTAATGCGAAACAAAGGACTCCGTAGATGCTGATCATCGAAATTTCGTGTCAGGGGTCGAATTGAATCAAAGCCGAGACGCGATGCGCGGGGTACACAGTATCCGACGAGTTATAATAAAACAAGGGAAGATCGGTGAGAAGCAGGATAATCCTTACAGCCGGATTATTCGGGATTTTTCTTGGCTGTAGGGTAAAAATGAACGAAGACGACGTGCCTCGGTAGTTCTTCGGAGCAGGCTTCGTCTTTCTGCCAACCCACGTTGATATATTGCTTGCTCATCCCTAGTTTTCTTTACTTTTTCTGTTTCTAACTCCCATTCCTTGCATTATCCATCCACTGCGCGAAATGTGGAGCCCCGAATAACGACTGCTTTCGTCTGCGGGTAAACACTGTTATAATTATAATGTAGTTCACGAACAGCTTTTTTTTATTCATTACGAATCGAATTCTCTGTATTTGTACTATACTTTCAGATCACAATGAAATTCTGAGGATGGTGGGATTGACAAATTGAATACGCGTAGTATATACTGAATAAAACTGAATCTAATTTACATATTTAACACTAGAACTACCAACCAGTCAAAATGACTAGTTTCGGGTTTGGCATTTTTGATTAGGAAATTTTATTGCCGTCCTTTTGTCAAAATGTCTGTCATGTTTTATCGAGCTAATGAATGGTTGTATATGTTAGGTGATGCTGCAATATTTATTTATTTAATTTTCTACTTTATTTTCAGATTTGAAATAAGCATGCATTTAATGCCCGTACTTCTAGTGTCAGAAATTAAAATCTCGTTAATTTGAATATAGAAATATACAGATGGAGTATGGAAATTTAGGGGTACCATTTAAATTTAGATATTGATTTTAAAAGTTTGGAAATGTGAAAGTATCAAAAATATTTTTAGCGATAGTCAGATTTGCAATTTTACGTATAAAATGTCGAGGAGGGATTCCTCTTCAGATGCGAATCTTCTCGGTTTATAATATCATACACCGACTCTGGAATAATGTTTCTACCAAACCATGGTCCTGGCACACCCTTCTCGATCCCGCTCTTCGTCCTCCTCATCTATCAACGATTTTCTTTTCCCTCCGTGCTCTCTCTACGGTGCACGCTTTTCTGGACAAGATTTATGAAATGGTACTTTGTACAGTTCCATTTTAGCTCGATTTACTTGCCTCGGGACATGACTGAGCGTTGTCTCATTTCGAAAGTTTCCAGGAGAACGTTGAATCTGGTGATGCGTAGGGGTTGGACATTTTATAAAAGTTGCCTCGTACAACTATGGGTAACTCTATACTGTATTCGTACCGAGCGCTGTGTCATACTGTATTACACTGTACAACAGCCAAAAATTATATGAACTGCCACTATGAAATTCTTATAGATTTTTGCGAGCTGAATACGAATCTGAAATCCGTTTTTCTCTGACACGTATAGTTTTTTAGAAAATTAATGTTAAAAAAAATTGCAAATTTTCAACTTTGGGAATTTTTTGTGCTTTTACTATACCAGCTATTCAATGGCTTTTTGCACGAGAGAATTCTGTGAACTTTACAGAATAAAACTATATAAATTGTTATTACATTGTACACATTTAAATATGTTTAAACAACGATCAAAGTAAAAAAGACCCCAAAAATGCACCAATTTTTGCTGATATTTTTAAATTTATTTAAAAAACTATGGGTCTAGGTGAAAATCTAACCATCGCACACGATAGTGCGGACATTTTTACTGCAGAAAGCATCGAGCGAAGTTAAAAAATCACAATCGTTTACATTTTATGAGGAAAACAGTTCGGTAAAACACGCGTCGCTGCCAGTGGTACTCAATGTTGGCGGCGCGGCGCGCAGTTATTCCGTTACGCCAAGACGGATGGTAGGGAAACCACCGCGCCTCGATGAATATATCGTTAAACGTAGCGTAGAAACAGTCTCATTAGTTCCCAAAGTATTCGGGTGGTTCTTCGAGTTTAGATTATTGTAATTTATAGACACAAGCGCGCGAAACACCTACGAAGCTCGAACTCCCTTTTTGGATAACCTCGACTATTTAACAACGAAATCTGTAGACGTCATTACGGTTGAAGGAGCATTCCCAAGCAACCGAATTCCATCTGGCAATCGGTAAACGCAAAACGTGACTTTCGCATCCATGGCAGAAGGTAGCCCGTTTAGATGGCAGGTCACGCGAGTGGTGGCATTCTGAAGGAGAAGAAACGTCCGGACGAGAGCGGAAAGGCAACCAGTCGCGAGAGGGTGGATTTGGAAATCAAGATTCCGACTTGATGGATGCGAACTAGGGGGTGGGTCTGGGTGTGGCGAGATAGCTTCCTGAAATCAGCCTGCGACTCGTGGATTTCTTTTCCGGCTTTTCACGCATTCCCGTTCAAGGAAAAGCCTTTAAGCAAGATCCCCTTTCTTCTCGACCAACCCCTGCTCGTTTCTTCGCTGACATGCGTGCCACGCATGGGGCGCATGCACACACGTGTTATCGCACGAAAGGCGGTTTCTTTTTTTATCAAATCGGATTAACGTCAGAAAGAATAATATGGAGACGTTGATTCTATCGATTTAAATTATTCCTGTTCCAAATAATTTATTGTTCAACCGTAATTTGCTTATTCGTTTTCGTTCGTAAAACGACCTTCGAATATTCTCACTGAGTGGAAACGGAGAATAATATCCGCGGTGCCTAAAAAAAGGTGCACACGCGTTGTCGTACAACACACAATAAGGTATTAGTGAAGTTTAAACAATAAACATTAAGAAACGTCTAAAATTGCAAATGTAATGGAATTAATGGAGCTACTCAACATTCGTATTTAAGGTTAAAATAAATAATCGCATAACCAGTGGAACCAATCGTTCACACCGTAGAAAATGAATCGCAGTAACGAAACCTTTTAAGAACAATAGATTAAGCTGATGTAATTGATCGGTTACGATATTCTAAAAGAACGACGAGCTTGGTCTATCTCGGCGCTATCAATTAAGACTGAAACTCCTTCAGAAAATCAATTAAACCATTACGAAAGGAACGAAACAACACCCAGGTAACGGGACACAATTCTTGACTCGGCTGTTTCCTTGTTAAGCGTTAAACGCAAAAGGAACAGGAGGGGAAAAAAGCACTCCAAGGCCTGGCTAACGGGTATATCCTGCGAAATCACCGAGTCGCCAGGAATACTTAATCGTCGATAAAAGTCGTCGTAAAGAATCAATAGAAAGGAACACTGGGGCGTTAAACGTTAATAAAACTCGCGCGCGCTTGCAACGTTTTGTGGACGTCGTTCATTTAGAAAGCAACGGTTAAACGATTATTTTCACTGAAATATCTTAAGCAGCGTGACGAACCTTATCACGCATACATCACGCCATTTAACAATTTGCAGTTATCGATTATACGACAAGTTATTAATTAAAATCGCCAGATAGCTTCCTGCCTTGTGGTTAGGCATATTTCCACACCATTTTTCGTTTCCTACGACGGTAACCTGATTATTGGCTCAACTGGTCGAACTATTCATCGATCAAATGGATAAGATACAGAACAAGTCACGGGTGTTACGGTGCATTCATGCAATCATAAATCCATTGAGTTTATTTTCAACTTTCAGAAAATTCGTTCAGAAAGACATGTGCACTTTACAGCTGTCAGCTAAGTGCAATTTGTATCTTCGAATTTCTTTAATTTAGGGGGTTTTTAGAGCTTATGACTGTCATCGTTAGGTGACAAACAACGTCATATTTCTTATCTCAGATCATATTGGTCTAAGGACAAGCGTTTAATAAGGGCGGTTCTTGCCCACTTCTCTTAAATTTGCTCAAACCAATGAAATATTTTTACTTTAATCAAGTTGTTTATCCATCCACAGTAGCACACTTTATGCACTTCTTTTTGGAGATAACATTTCTTCTTCTCTTTTGCGTATTTTGTCAGTAACTCTCAATGAGTAAACATCAAAATTATAAAGTTCGTTGTCAGACTCGAGGTGTTACTTTTTTTGGAAATGCTAAGATACAGTTCTAGTTCTAATAAAGATTATATAATGCATCGTCGCAAATTGTAGAGTTATTTTTGTGTTCAAATGTTTTCACTGATCTATACCCAAACTAGCTCGTGGTTCATTCAATTGAATCCCAGCACACATAACGTGTTAGGTGTAAGTGCTATAATACCTAATAGTGTGTGCAGTGAATTTCCGATTCAAAAAGACCGGTTGCTCATTGTGTGCGCAATGATAACGATGAGCATGTATTAGTCATTTTGAATAAAGTAATCGTTGAGATAAGACTAGTTTTGAATTAAAAAATATTTTTGAAGCGTAGAAAAACAAAATTTGGTATTGATTTTAACTTAGCCCCTAAATTGCTGTACTACCATTGTACATTTTCCTAAAAATTTATTTTCCGTTTATTATTTTTTTTGTTACTCAACTGAATTATTTGATTGCTTTTCTATTATTTTCTAAACAGTTCTTTTTATTATATTCTCTTCTTTAATTATTGAAAGTAAAATGACGATTTAGTGTTATCGAACAATTTTTAAATTAAATGCTAATCAAAATTAACGATATCTTTCTATTTTACTTTACGCCACACTCTAATACGCTTATTTTAATGCTTTACTTTGACAAATGCGTACTAATGTTTACTTATACATATACTTGCATGTATATTTGTATTTTAAACTGTTTATTTTATGCGTTTTATATTTCTACTTGACTGCTTATTCCATTAAATTCCTTTAAAAGTTTGCATTTAAAATCTTGTTAACTTGAAGAAAAAGAGCGTCACCCACATGTGGGTGACGTGGCGACGAATGAGTTAATGCACGGGACATGTGCAATAACCTTATTTGTACGAATTGAGTTACAAATTGGCTGATGTATGTAGCAAATAAGTTTTACATTAAACATTAACAATATAACGAAAAAATTCGCCTTCTTGAACAGGTTGAGTTATGTATCAAACGAAATAATTTCAGTCGCGCGTACCATACGAGATTTCTGAAACGATATTCCACAGTTAAGCGACTGATTCCAAAAAGTGTAGGTCTCTGTCCGAAAAGCAACATACTCGGACATTTAGCCGGTTCGAAACGAGGTGTATATCGCGGCGGCAGGTGCGTTCGCCGGATAATACTTAATCAAAGACGTTTTTCTCTAGTCGAATGCGCCGTTTCGATCGAGCGAGCCTTGCACCGTGGTTGTCGGATCGCGAGGAAACATATTTTTCCATAAAATTAATTAAGTCGACTCGACCCACGTCGTAAATAATCGTTCTGCTCGGTGCGTTGAATTTATCCCGGAACGTGTTCGCTCGGTTGGCGTTCGTGAACGGGCAACGCGTGTACGCGATCGAAGCACACGCGGCAAATAAAATATTAATTTGCCCCGATCGCGTCTTCTCGTCGTCGTGCGCGGACAGGAGAAAGATAGCGCGAAATTATCGCGAGCGAATCGGCCCGAGGGATTAAACGAGCGGTGATTCCTGAATTTATCATGGCGCGAAATTTAAAATAGAACGTCCGACGGGGCGTACCGGACAAAAATACTTTCGTTCGAGCAGCTTCATTTATTTCCCTCGTCGTGACTCGCGTCACCGAGATAAACCGTTCTCTTCGTCGCTCTCTCGTCCCTTTTTGTCGCGATTCGTCTCCACCTGTCGCGTGTTTCAGCGAAACTTCGCGGGTTTATCCGCGGGACGCGCTTCCGGGCAGCGATAAAGCACCGTTTTCTGCCGAGTAGGCAATTTTATCGGCATCGCGATCGCGACAAATTCGCGGCCGTACGAGAAAACTCGTTTCGCGCGATTCACTCGCCACGCGTTCCGTTCGTTCACCTACGAATTCGAGTATGTCGCTCGAGACGACCGTCCCGGCGTTGTTTATTGGGCCGCCGATCCCGCAGGAATTTTACGGTTGTTACTGTAAAACATTGCGACGACCGCCTGGTACATTGTGTTCCCAGAAAATAACCGGTATGATATGCTGCAGTACACGGATGTCAACGCGTGTTACACAGAACGGGGACGTTGAAAATATACTTCCACTTGAGCTGTTTATTTTGAAAATAGAGAAGGTCCATCCTTTATTGTTGCGAGAAATTTATGTATTTGCGTTTCAGTAAATTTGAAAATATTGGGGAACACTGTTGGACAAATTTTTTATGTTTTGGAGTGTTAGACAATGAACATATATTATCTAATAGAGTTTAAAGTGTTGACCAAAAAGAATAAAGGTTTTATTATTACTGAATGAACTTGCTCCGTTTTCAAAATCGATTAATTATTGTAATCGTTAGTTAGACGGATAATGTTTTAGCTGTTTAGTTTTTAATTTCTTTGAATAATTTTGTCTTTGTTCTGGTTTTCATCGTTTATATTTAAATTTTATTAACTATTCCTATTAATACATTTTTTCTATCGAGTTTAAAAATAATTATATTCTTCATATAACATGTTTGAATCATTACTTGAGTGTAAACTGTAATGATGCTGTAGTTGTAGTTATAGTTATAGTTATTGATATTGTAACGAGTAATGGTGCGATACTTATGCTGTACAACGTACACTATAAAAAATTAGTAAAAAAAAGAAGATAAAAATTATGTCACCAATGATGCCACAGGTTGACAACGTTACTTTCTAAAATTATGTATCGATTGAATATGTAATTCTATCAGTCTAATGTAATTGCATTCTAAAGTTATTCAGGAATTCGTTATACAAAAAATTGAAGTATTATTTTAATTATGATTAGGAAAATCGCTATGTTAATAAGAATTATTTTATCTGTGAACAAGGAAATCATTATTCTAAATAGTGTAACTATTTGAATCATATTTAGAAAAATCGGTAAGCTAACTATTATACTAATTAAGATTAAAAGGAAATCGTGAAAGTAAGTAATAATTATTCCAATTAAGGTATAGAAGGAATCTTTAAACTAAATAATGATTAATTTTGTTATGACTAGAAAAATCATATTATATTAATTGTGACTAGGAAAATCATAGCTCCACACAATACTTATTTTAATTACAACTTTCAAAGTTATGATGCTAATTAATAATTAATTTGAAAATTATGGCAATTTGCGTGTAAATAACGTAGTTTTTGTTAATTACATTTTAGAATATCTCAACGTGCATATTCATGATATTAATATAATAAGCTTATTAGAGAAATTCGGTTATGTTCAAAAGCGTTATCTTTTTTTTTTCATTTTTACCAGAGAACAGAGCCTACGATCGCCGACGTGATTCAGTATGTGGCCAGTAATTTATCGCTCCTGATACGTACAAATTGTGCTGTCCATCTTGTTGTAGGTGAAATATCGACGGTTTTTTGATTAATTGAATTTTTAGAGGGAGGCACTTGTTTTGCTCGGACAGAAAAAGGTGTATGTACGAATATATCGATCGATCGCGCTCCAGTTTTCGTGACGAAATCGATTCGATTCGTGATTTCTATTTGAACGTGTTTTCCTGTGTTGTTCTCAGAATGATTCATGCTCGTGTAACTATTTTTAAAAATTTCTCCTTACAAACCCAATTTTTTATCAACAAAAAATTCGTTTGTTCTCTAATTATTTTACTGCTGTGATATGGTTCGGTCGAATATTACGAAAATAGGATATTTGGAACTTTTATGATACTATTATAATCTTTGTTCATAGTTTGTTTTGCTTAGGACTACAGATAGTTAAATAATTTGCACACGTTCTGTAACGCAATTTGTACGCATTTTATAGCATAATTGGCGAAAGATTAACACTTCATAGAAGTGTCATAGAATCTTCATAGAACGTACTTACTTTGGACCAAGTTTTTCGTTCCTTATAAAATTTAGAGGGGGAAAATTAATATGTTTATTATATATATTAATGCATTTTTAATAATATATTAACTATACATATTAATGAACCTTAATTAATATATTTATATTTACATTTATCTTTAGATGTACATTTATATTTATATTTATATTTACATTTATATTTATATTTATATTTATATTTATATTTATATTTGTATTCATTATTCCATTATATTAAAGCATCTTAATTGCCATTTCGTGTATTAAATTTTTGCTTTGTTTTTCTAAGTCATTATAAATTCCCGAAGTTTATCGATTATCATAAACGATAATAGAACGTCCTCAGATTCGTATCGTTTATTTACATTCGTTTATAGTTGTTTCATTTGATCAACACGTTCGGAATTGATGTATAAAATCCATAAATACCATGAATTTGACAAACGTCCCAGTTTCCACTGTTTCCGCCGTTAAATGCAGGCGACAACAAGTCTACCGCGTTGCAATAAATATAGGCGAATGGTAGCTGAGATAGAACGTACATCTGCGAGCAGCAATTTGGTCTCGTTGAAGATGCTTTGATCTATTCCTGTTAGGCGAACCACTTGGTCCACCTGCAGAATATACGGAACCGTTCCCGATTCTCCGTACACCAGGTTTTAGATGATCGTGAATCATCGTTTGCCGTCCTAAAGAGAGATGAAGGGAACCATAAACGTGTAACTATATTCATACGTTCGTGTGCAGAGCGACTCAACTTGGCACCCGCCTACTTGCTGAATTCATAAGTTACGAAATCTGAAGTTTTACAGATTCTTATTTCTTGTCTGAAAATCGAAATCAGAAATTAACGAACTACAAAAATTCGAAAGCGTCTGGACACAAATTCTGTTCATTCTCGCGACGTACAACACTCGATATATATATATACACTGCTGGACAAAATTATAAGACACCACATTTATTTTTTAAAAACATGCATATAAGCGTGTGCGCATAACAAGAACGATAAAGGCATGGAGGGCCTTCATAAACAATCAGAAAGCGTCGAAGTACTTTCAAGAAATGTAATGTTTAGATTTTCGGGTAGGACAAAATTATAAGACACGAATGTTAGTCGACTGCAGACGTCCGTTCATATGTTTCGTACTGTAAATTCTCTGTTCTAGTGATTTCGTTGTTACAAAACGTAAAATCACAAGGAAAAACGAAGAGATCCGGAAGACAATCAGCCCTTACATCAAGAAATATAAAAGTATATAAAAAAATTACACGAAAGTCTTCCCAAACGAGTGATCGAAGTTGTTAAAAATAAAGGAGGCACTACCCATTATTAACATTTTAAATTGTCTGAAATTTTTTACATTTTTCTCTTTTTCTAAGCAGTGTCTTATAATTATGTTCAAACGAAATTGTAGTATACTTGAATAAATTAGGAATTTCTTATTATTTTTTCCAATATTTATGAAGATGTTATCAAAAAATAAACAGTTTTCATTTTATGAAATGTATTTTTACATAGCTATAATATTATATAGCTAAACCTATAAATTTCAGGGTGTCTTATAATTTTGTCCAGCAGTGTACAGTTCATATTCGGAGATTTTAGCACGCGTTAACCCTTCGCAGTCCTTAATTCCTTTTACCTGCAGCTCTTTAATTAATTTACAAAATAGATGAAGAAGTGTGTTTACAATAAAATGTATTCTAATAATGCAGATTGCGTAACAAATATATTTATAATTTGTTACAAGTGGCAAAGAAATGAAAACGTCTTGAATCAACCTATTTATGCGAATTATTTCTACGATCAAAGAGAAACGCCATGTCGAACCACGCTCGACGTAGGACCGTAAAGGGTTAAAGTTTAGCGTGTATAGTTCAATGTATGGACTATATATCGATGTACTAACGAAAGAACAAAAATTATTCATCGAAATGCGTGCGTTTAATTCGAGCCAGCTCCGCGTGACGCACCGTGCGAAGTTCAGAGAAGTAAAACAAAGAACCAGATGAATACTCGCGGAGATCACCGGAGCCGATATCATTAGCGCGTGTCAGAAAAGCTCTGTGTTAACAAGAGATACGAGTTGTTGTCGTGCATGCGTAAAGGCAGGTCCATGTAAACGCGACAGTTCGTGAAGGTGAACGGAAGTGGCCCACTTCCGAAACGGCGTGTAATTTTTTATGCAAAGCTGGCGGATCGTCCGTTCCAGCTCGAATACTGTAATTTGTAGCGGTCGTTGTTAGCTGCGCGACTGGGTGCAAGGATGCAATGATCGCAAGGTGGCCCTAGACCGGGCGATAATTACCTTGTCGGGGGCTTCCTTTTTCCTCGGTTGACCGGCGTAATTCTGCACGACGAATCGCTAACGAGTCTGTCCCTTATCTGATCGACGAGATCAGGAAAGCGCCGGCGAGAAGAGCCCAGTTCTACTGGCAAGTTGCTTCGGTTTTTCCTTCGAATTTGTCTGAAACGCTGACAAGTAACTTATTTTACCCAATATCACTAAATCTGTGATTTTTGTGTATCTGGGTGTCATTTTTAAAATGAACCGAATGATTTTTGTGTATTTGCCTGTCATTTTTAAAATGGACCGAATGATTTTTTTGTATTTGGGTGTCATTTTTAAAATGGACCGAATGATTTTTGTGTATTTGGGTGTCATTTTTAAAATGGAATGATCCTTATGTATTTGGGTATTACTTTTAAAATGAACCGAATGATTTTTGTGAAATGAGACAAATTATTGTTGAAGATAAGAAAGGTACCTAATTATTTACCTGATTTGTCATTTTTGGGGGCATTCACTCACATCGATTTGTATAATTGTTATTGTTTATATGTCACATGCATTTTCAAAACGTATCAAACGATTTTGATGAAACAAAGTAAATTTTGGAATCATGAGGAAACTATCTACTCAATTATCTAACTATCTATCTAATTATTCAATTATGTAACTATCTCTGTCTGTCTGACTATTTAATTATCAACTATCTCAGTGTCTGACTGTCTAACTACCTGACTATCTGACTATCTGACTGTCTGACTGTCTGACTGTCTGACTGTCTGACTGTCTGACTGTCTGACTGTCTGACTGTCTGACTGTCTGACTGTCTGACTGTCTGACTATCTGACCGTCTGACTATCTGACCGTTTAACTACCTGACTATCTTGTTATTAGTTTTCGATTTGTACACATATATAATTAGATCCATTTTGTTAAAAAATATTATTTTCAATAAATAATGCAGCATATAGGGTGTTTGATTTAAGATCATTACTTAAATTATTTTTATTACCATTGAAAATTTATCTTTCTTCACAATTTATTGCTGTCATTAACTATAATAAACAGTCAACGAATTTCTTTCTTATTCCAAGAAAATGAATTTATTTACAGAAATTCAATTATCAAATTGGAGTCTATTTTATTTATCGTATAATTGAGGAATGAAGTAATAACAATTGCGTCTCGTATTCTCGGAAAGTCTAACAAAAGATTAAATTTCAATCCTACTTTCAAAAATCAGGTACAAAAAGAAGTCGGTAATGAAATCTCCGATTTTTAATCAGTGTAATTGTTCCCAATTAACGTTTCCCCGTCCAATAAAAGGCTATCAGGTAAAGGTATAATTTCTTAGATATTTTTCCTTCCACTCTTAAATCTGTACTGGCTCAGTTATTATTATCCCATGATGGATAGCTATTTAATATATCCCTTGTTCGTTCAATGTAAAATAAATCCAAAAGAGAAAAATGTCTGTACTGAAAAAAAAAATGAAGTAGTACTTATCGACGTTAATGACTGTACCATCAGTCAACGAATTGACTAACGACTCGAACGGCCATATATGTAATGTAGCCACGTATTCCTTATTCGCCAGAGATTCGAGAAGATGGCGCAAGAAACCGCGACGACACGGTGCTTCTTTTCTTTAATATTTTCTCTCGAAACGGTGGAAGGGACTCACTAACATTAATCGATCCTTTAATTACGTTAAAATGTCATGTCGTTATTCCTACGCATCGATTCCCGTTCTGGAACCAGTTTCGTTGCAAATGAGCGAGCAAGGTTGTACTCTCGCAAGGTTGTCGCCGATTCGCCCCTTCTGACATTTTGTATGCAGCTCGCAGATCAACAATAATGGTTCACCATGAAATTATTAGCTTGGTTAACGGATATTAAGGGCAGCCGTTGCATCTGAAATACTGCATGGATCACTTCCTTACATCTAACGTTGAACTGGATCCCGAACGATGATCCCGAAACCGAACCGATTCGCTGTAAATCTTTGCCACAGAGAAAATGGCCGACACGTATGCGCCGGTAAAAATTTGAACTGAAATTGCTTTGAAATAAATGGCCGATGGGTGTGGCAGTAACTTGATAATAGCACATCGGTGTGCGCAATTATGATATATTTATACAGGCAGAAATTGAAAAATGCGATACGTTGAAATCAATTCTTGCATTCACCTGATATTTTATGCATAGACGTCCTTAATATTTTATTACTATGTGAAATACGAGTGCTATCTTGTTCTATTAATTTCTACGTACTCGCATTGATTAATACCTATCTTATTAATGTCAGGTTCTTTGAGCTTTATTTTAAACGCTGGTGTCTTGGTAGTCTTTCGGTATTATGAAAGTAATCGTGATACTTTATGCGATGAACGAAACCTGATTTCAGTTAATTGTATATCTGTATGCAATTATGGTCGAGTTTGAGACAGTTTAGTTTCTTTTGTAAATTACTCGATGCATTGTGTAGTTTGGAATCAGTGGCCAGCACCATACAGCTAATGATCGATAAATACTTTGTTATAAAATAAAACGCGAAGTAAACGTTGTATGTACACTCATGGACAAAATTAAGTGGACATTGCAGAAATGTAAAAAATGTTTTGTGTTATTACAATGTTGTAAATAAATTTTAAATTTAGAACGTGAGACATTTTTGTAGACTTGAAAAAACATTTATTTAATGTATATAATTGTGCAATAAAGTTTTAATTTATAGGCATTATTAGTTAATTAAATTTACCTTTTGTTATTTATGATACCTGTTCACTTAATTTTGTCCACGACTGTACGTTTACATTTTAACCCTTTGCGCTCGAAGATATATTTATTCGTATCATATAGAATTTCTAAAACTTTTTAGTCCACGGTGATGATTTCGTTCGAAGTCATTATCATTCTATTATTAATTGCCACTAATAGCTGTTCCATTGTGTGTATACGTCGTATGTGCAGCACTGTAGATTTAGTTAAAAAATACCTATTACAAATTGCTGTACTAAACAAAATGGTGATTGTGAGTCACCTTTCGAGTGCAAAGGGTTAAGGTATCACCATTATTGTCTATTTAGACCAGTGTTTTAAATACTTTGCTAATTATCTTTTAAGATTGTAAACTGGTGTTTTATAAGGTAGAACGTACCTGAAGTCCAATTTGCACGCAGGACAGCAATAATGGCAATATAAAGAAAAGGAACTTCATCATTCACGCGTAAACGTTTACTCGGAAAAAATTATATAATATTTGTATTACTATTTATATATTGTATTAAATTCTAAAACATATAATAATGACTCAGAATGTTATACAGTGCTTATAAAGTAATGCTTCATAATGTGTTACAGTGTTTGTAGAATAAGGCTTAATAGTATTTTAAAATGTTTAATGATCAGAAATTGTATAAATTGTTTTCTGAAGTAATTCTTGAGCACTAAAATGTCTTCAGTAAATTACTTAAGTATGATAACTGTCGAGTATCACAGCGAACTGTTTAGGTTTCTCTATTTCGACATTTTCCCCAGGGAAATCTATCGTGTTTGGTACTGCGCTACAATGTGTAATTTGCATCGTGTGGTTCGAACCATGTAGCAATAGTAAACACGCATTGTGATGTATTACATCACCCAGCCGTATACATCATGATGTATTCTCAAGTGCCATATTTGATATTACAGGAAATTCCTAAATAAAAATTTGATGCATAAATCGTACATATTCTTAATATCGGAAAATTTTTATGCAACAAAGCTGCATTATCATGTGCAAAGAAATTAACAATAAAATTAATAAATATTATTTTTAATAATAATTTTCATGTTTTAAAGTTAAAATCTTACTGCTTCAGATTATTATACAATAATTTTTATGCAAGGGATAATATAAACAAGAACTGGAGTGTTTTTTATTATAAATGATATATGTACAGTTTGATAAATCATATTATTATATTATTTCTATGAGTAAAATATATATTTGTAAATTTACAAATATATATTTGTAAAATATACATATGTCAAATGGCAAAACTTAAGATGGTTGTCTTGAAATCTATGCTGATTTTCATCGAGATAAAGTCTTAATAATTGTATTAATTTACATTTAATCGTTTGTTCAGTTGTTCTTCGACATTATTTTTAACTTCAAAATAATTATGCATCGGTAGTTTTGGTGTTAATAACACAGATCGTCGAATATACATTCTCGAGTCTCCTAGAGAAAGTAGACGAGCAGTCTTCTATAAAGGAACAAAGCTGAACATCACATGTTCGAGTTTTTTGCCCTGAAAACGAAACGTGCTCCCTCGATACTAAACCGGCGAAGGAAAAACACGATCCCCATGGCTATTCTCGCATGTTACCGATGCATGACTCTCGACAGCCTAACCTAACCAGGATGGTCAACTCCAATAATAGCAATGGAAGGAGAAACAGAATAAAAAAAAAGAAAGGAGCAAAAGCGAAAGAAAGAGAAAAAATCACGACAATTCTCTAATGGCGTCATTAAAGTACGGCGTACAAGTACGACGTTATCGATTAAACTGTGAATTAAGGCGAGGATCGGTACGCTCGAGTGGATAACACGACACTCCTGTCTATATTTTCTTTGACCCCTAGTGTCTGTCGGATATAAGAAGCCTGTGTCGATCGTCGTAACCCGTTTCGTTCGTGCTCGTATTTACAGCTACGCATATAAATCCACAATCAAGTTCCACCAACCACTCGCGTCTCTATTTCTGTATCGCGAAAACACTTTACGACCGCTAGCGCAATTTGTTTTCCGCTCTGCTGCTGCTGTCGGAAAGAAAGAGGATCTCAAGACGTCGAGCGATGCCCATTAACACGTTCGCCGTCACGCAGGACACATGCGTTACGAATTTTAATTAGTTCGGTAATTAATTGGATCGTGGCATTAGACGGTCAAATTCGTAGCTCCATGAATTCCTCACAACACGTTCTCGCCAAATTTTTCGATAAATTCGTGGATCTACAGATACCTGTGTTCTTAACCCTTTCACAGTGAGGTAAAATAACGAATTCTGCTCTAAACATGTCAAGTTTTTTCATGCTCCGAAATACTTCGGCATGTAATAAAAAATGTATAAATAAGGGTTTTATATGTACCTTGTTAGTAATTAGACCGTATATAATAGATTTTAAAATACGAGATACATACGTGATAAACACAACGGAATAAACCGTTTGGTACTTGACGCTCTGCTCCTGACTGTCACGGGATACACTGTGAATGGATTAAATATCTTTTTCGCAAGTTAGAGTCCAATCCATAGATTTTCATGTCTGAAGACACCTAACTTCGAACGTTCTCACGTCCCAAGTTTTCTAGAGTTTTATGTGTCCACATTTCTAGGATGTTGAATTTCTAGATCTCGAAGTATCTAACTTTCTAGGTTTCTAACTGTCTAGCTTCGCAAGTTAGTGCGTCCAATCCGTAGATTTCTGTATGCGAAGACATTTCCACATACAAAGCTTTTCTAAAGTCTTAGGTCTACAAAGTTCTGGGACGTTAAATTGATAGATTTCTAAATATCTGTGCCCTCAACTGCTCAGCTTCGAAAATTAGTGCGTCAAATCTGTATATGCCCACATCCAAAGAATTTTAAATCCAAGAGCACTGATATCTCAAACTTTCTAAATTTCTAGAACATTAAATCCTTTGATCTTCAGATATCTCTGTTCTTAAATAACTACCTTAGTAAGTTAGAACGTCAAATCCATGGATTTCGATGTCTAAATACACTCAACTCCTAACGTTCTTACATTGCAAATTTTTCAAATTTGTAAATCCCCACATCCCTAGATCTTCAAACACCTGTGTTGCTGAATGTCTAGTTTCGCAAATTAAGCCATGATATCCATAGATGTCCACATTCGAAGCCCTTTGAATCCAAAAGTTCCAACGATCCAAGGTTTCGAAATTTATAGGTCTCCAAATTTGCTTCCAAAATAAAGTGTACCGTCGTTAAAAGAATATCGATAAACCCGTGCCCTAACGGCAAAAGTATATCGATAAACCCGTCTGCCAATATTCGCTTTTCGATCGATAGCGAATGCGTTAATCTTCAAACAATCTCGCCATAAATTTCAGCCACAAAATGTCTCGGGCCAATGTTTCGGCGACCAGCAGGTGGCACAAAACCGTGTAATACGTTTCCTTTCGAATAATAATAAATCTTCCATTCGAATCATCGCGGTTAATAAGTAAAATCGGCAAGTCATCGACGTACTCGTTTACAATGTCGTCGTTATCGTTCACGCTAATTTAAACCTTATTAACAATTGCGTCCCGGCCTTTCGACTTAACGATGACAGATCGAATGACAGGGATGTGGTGCGTGACAGTGATCGAGCCCGTGCAGGAAACACCTTTCGATAGATATCGAGTGTTAGCGAAGTCAATAGGGCAAAACATGTCCTGGCCGCAGACAGAACAATAATCGATGTGCGTCCGTCTGTTCGTTCTCTGACCGGTGCTTCCTCCAATAGGATGCCGGCTGTCAGTGCGAGCAGCAGGTGCGATCGTGACTTGCCTTCTCCCTTGTCTACGTACGATAATTACGCTTACGTTATCTACATGACTCTACGTACCTTTGCTCTATCACGTGTATACCAACCTTGTCTGGCTGAAACCACGATAGTCGATCGTACATTTCAGTGCAACACGAGCTTCGATAAGATTCGCGTGCGAACTTCGCAGTTTTTCGATTTACACATCTCAACATTACTGAATTACATTTTAGATACATGCATTTGAATATACACTCGTGGACAAAATTAAGTGGACATTGCAGAAATGTAAAAAATGTTTTGTTTTATTACAATGTTGTAAATAAATTTTAAATTTAGAACGTGAGATATTTTTGTAGCCTTGAATAAACATTTATTTAATGTATATAATTGCGCAATAAAGTTTTGATTTATAGGCATTATTAGTTAATTAAATTTATCTTTTGTTATTTATAACACCTGTCCACTTAATTTTGTCCACGACTCTATCTCTATTTATGGACTGCTAGGTTTTCGAATATTTATGTTTCTTTTCGCGAGAGCGTTAAATCTCTGGATTCCCATTTCTGAAGATCGCTGAATCTAAACATTCTAAACTATCTCTGATTTCAGGTGAGTCCAGAAGGTTATTTCAAAGTAGAAACTCAACTATACTTCTTCGATCAAGGGCGATCATCATGGAATTACTTCACCAGGAAATGAACTTGAATATGGAATTCTTACGTACGTCTTATTTACAATGTTTCATAAATAATATTACAATAATGCTAATAGTTTTAACATTAATGCATAGTTACCATAATTATTAGCATTTTGTTGCTATAACAATTTCGTAATGATACTGTATTTAACTACTTATTACTTATTTTATTTTGAATTACTTATTTTATTTTGAACGGGCAGAGTTGAGATAATAAACTGAATTTTTAGCATAAATTCTGGTATTTCTGTACTGGGTAAAGTTTTAATCCTGTTATACAGCGATGTGGCTCTTATAGTTCTATTTATGTATATTATGTCGTTTAAAATCGTATTAAGAACAGTATTCAAGGCTTACATAAATTAGATATAAGTGAAGCAATTAACAACTTGTTTGAAAAAGATATAAATTTATTCTGCGAGTGATTTTCCACGGTTTCGTTGATATAGCTTAATTGAACGGTAAGTCATACTGATTATTTTGAAAATATGTTAGCACGATATATTCCCGTTTAATTCAACAATTAACGACCAGTTATACGAAACTACTCGTTGACTTAATCGCTTCAATATTATTGTATCTACTGTTTCACTTCGGCAAAATCGTAAAAATAATTGTGCAAGTGTTTAACTTTTCATAAAGTTTAATTTTACAACGATTAAAATTAAATATTAGTTTTCAATGTGACAACTGAAAATTGAAATCTGAATTTTAATTTCCAATTGGAAAATCATTCAGTGAACAATTACCAATTAATTCTTAATTAAAGAACGTTTTTTTTTAAATGTTTAATTGCCATCTTTTTAATCTTTAATTGTTATGATGATTTCAATTAAATTCGAAATTATATATTTGGAATACTGGATATGATATTATCATCCTGAACTTCAAATTGACATTGCAATATAAAAGATTGCAACATATTTCGCAAATTTCATTTAAATTGATTCACTTGAATATCTTGGAAAATATTGATGATACAAAGATGTGTTTTAGACAAAAGTTACATGATTTCAAGGAATGTTCTATACCTTTTTGTATATAAATACCTATGCGAGGCATAAAAATTGTCTTCATTGAATTAAATTATGTCTTTTATTTCACCGTTCGATGCATCTCGTTATTCTTGGTATACAAATCATTTACAACAAAATTTCATTACTTTGTAAGATATTTTTATTTCGTCATTACCAAGTGTTGTATCAACATACATATATTTATATTCGTTCACGATGTTTATTGCTACACTGCAGTGCATAACTATAGCACTAACTACATTTGTAATAGGTTCGAACTTTGATATAAAATAAAAGCGTATCGTGAACAATGAACTTCGTAAAAGTTTGTTGATATTATTTTATTGTAGAGGAAAATATAATATGAAAATTAATTTTTTATCGTTGCGTAACTATAGCACCATATGAAAGAAAGGCAAACATTCATACATAAATATGATTTTAATAATTTGTAGGGCATTCTTGTTTCGTTATAAGTTGAAAAATCCTATCTGGCATGTTCTCGATGAGTTTCTGAAGAATTCTTTCGTCAATTTCGTTACTTGCTCTTATTATTGCGTTTTTCAGTTTTACAATGTTTTCATTCTGTCGATTTTCGGCATAAACTTTTCTGACAATAATGGCCCAAATGTTTTCCATCGGATTTTAGTCAGGTGAACATGCTGGCCATTTAATAATATACATGTACTCGTTCGGTACGGGGACTCAATTTTCTTTTTGGACCATCTTTTTTATTCTTATCATAATTAACTGGATCATGTAAAAAATTCAGAACGACTTTATGTGAACGCCCTAGCATACGAGCAATTTCCCAAACACCAACGTTTTCCTCCACAAACGCCAAAAGTTCGCCCTTTTCTTCTTCGGTCAAATATGTACCACGTGGCATTGTTTAACACGTTCCGTACCATGTGAAACATTGGTGGTACACGTTAAACTTGATCTTCAGGCCACGTGGACCACCGGTGGCACACACAGTGTACACATAAAACATGTATTTTATGACACATGGAATTTTGTAAAATATATTTCTACCAAAAAAATAAGGCATTATACAAAACGCAATTTATGACTACTCCAAACAAGAGAACTACTAATGTATTGATAATGTCATAAAATATTATGCGACAATATATCAGTCTTTAGTCAAAATATGAAGTGGCCTGAACCAGAAGTCAAGTAAAAATGGCTTGGAACGGAACGTGTTAACAGAACGTTTTGTTAGATTCTAATTTATATTATGATTAACAATGTAATTATTTGACTTCGGTAAGTCTGTTGTTGATCTGGATGGAGAGAAGTTAGCTTAATAACATTTGTGCCATAGTTACGCAACAAGTGAAAAGCTCTTTTTCGATTATATCGTTTCGTATAGAAGAGCAACTTCAATGAGACTTCATACAAAATTGATTGCGTCCCATATCGTTTTAGATCCTGCAGTTGATTTTTTGCATTTGTACTCCGAAGTACAGAACAACTAAAAAAGTAGGCGGTGCTATAGTTATGCACCGCAGTGTATCATTAACAATATTGTGAAAGAAAGTTAATCAGTTCGAACGGCACACCCTGTATATTCCCGTACGATCTAATAACGTAAACTTTTCAATTTACGACGCGAAAACACATATTCGCGGTATCGCAATAAGAACTATCCGAAACGTAAGAAAACGCATCGTTATAAATTACCATTTACCAGACAGTCGTTTAAACTGCTCCGCTAGTTTGAGCCCGGTTAAAAACGAAGAGGATAGGTGGCATATACACTGCTCCATTAATCATACGCTCGCTTAAATATTCCGGTCGACAGGTATCGTCCGACGCGAGTATTCTCGTCTGGGTGCCTTAACGAAAAATCGCCGGTAGATCAATTTGTATACACGCGTGCGCCCATTTGTACCGGTACAAATGACAAACAAACGGAGGAGTTTCCGCTGGCTATTTATGAGCGACACAAAAATACCGAAGCACCCTTCACGATAGCAGCACGCGCGTACGATCCGCCCGCAGCCCTCGTCACGCTAATTATTTTCGTCTTGATCCGCGTATCTCCGACTGCTCGATTTCTTTTCCATACATCTCTTAATGAACCGTGGAATAATTTACGGGAATGATTTATAGCTGACCTCGTTTAAGCAGTTTAGACGGACGTGTCACGTGGCGAAATTAATACTTGCTCGTACTGTGGGGGAGCCGAGAATGGTACTCGGCCCAACAGAAGTTATTAATTACGGGAGCAAAGAATGACACGAAACAGGGAGTCGCGAAACGAAGACAGACGGATTGAACATCTTCGTTTGGGTGTTGGGAACACAGTTACTCGCGATGCTATGCATATATCATTTATGCATGACACGCGGATACGTACACCCGTGTGTGGTACGCGGACACGCGGACGATCCGCTGCATGAAGGTATTTGTACATCGGTGGATGTGTATGGTTGCTGTTTATTAAAACGAGATGACGGTCGGTTAGTTATTGTTAGACAGAAGTAATTTGAAACGTATTATTTTTTTCAAATGACTTGCAAAATATGAATGGGTATATCGGGTGATTTGAGATTGGATAGATGCTCAGTGTCGGGCATACGTGTGAACTTGAACACTTTTTGAGTATTAAATTTTTGTATTTCCAACTTCCTGACTTTTTTAATTTTAAAATTTTCGTATTTACAAATTCGAAAGTCGAGAGATCTAAATTTTTACAGTTCTAAGCTTCCTAAATTCCGTGCTATGAATTTTTTGGATTTCGATAGTTTCTTAAATTCGCAAATTTTCAAAACAGAAATTCTTATATTTTACAAATATGTATTTCTCTAATTTGTCAAATTTCTATATTGATAAACATCCTATTTTATAGTTTCTTTCAATACTCCAAGTTTTGGCATATTCGATTTCTTTAATGTCTCGCGTTCCTGAATTCCTAAAGCCCCCACACCCTCAAATTACTAAACTTTCTAATTCTCAAATTCCAAAATTCCAAAATTTGCAATTTCTCTATTTTTTATGTTCCGTAATTCCCCATTTCTCAGTTTCCAAAATTCCAAAATTCCCAGCTTCCAAAATTCTCAATTTTCGAATTTCTTAAATTCTCTGTTTTTGAATTTCCCAAACTCCTAATAATCAAATTTTCAGAGTCCTAAGTTTCTAAGTATGAAATCTTCCAAATTTATTCGCTCTTAAAACCCTAGATCCTCACATTTTTAGACCTTCAAAGTCCCACATTAGGTTCCCACATGATTTATTTCACTTGCAATGTCTTTCAATCGATAAATATTACATTTAACTACGTCATGCCACCATTTCCATACGTTTCAGTGCTAATATGTAATTCACATCGATTGATAAATCTCACACTATTACCATTTTATTTCTCATATGGCTTGATATATGGGAAATACACTGATTTAATTTTAATCGTAACTCTTTCTAATCAATAAATATTATGATTTACAACATTACGATAGAATCTTCGTACTTGTAGTCTGCAATTCCAATCAATAGATGAAATTTTATAGTATCACTATCTCGTTTCTCATGCAAATGTAATCTCATGATATATGAAATTATATTGATTTATTTTATATACATTTTTTTTATCAATATACATTTCATTCGACAACATTACAACTGCTTACACATTTTTTAAATAATTCGATTCCTTCATTTTCAATGACCTTCGAACCTATTTGTCATTTGTCATAACATAAGTATGCAAGTTTATTATAAAAGTATAAATATAGATGGACAACTGTTTTCGTGTAAAACGTATATTGTATTATAGTCACTCCTACGTGAAGTTGAATATCGTTGTTTTTCCTTTCATTTTGCCCTCATTCCATAAATTTCACCCTGCTTTGCATATTAAGCAAGCAGATTTGCTAAACACGTTAAAACGAGCGGCTAAATGCCGCGCGATTGTGAGCAATTTATAAGCCGCGGTAGTAACGTGCGAACGATATTATCGACAATCAATTCTGTGGATAATAAAAGTTATAAAATAACGATTAAATAAACCGTATGTTGTAATACGTGTGAATTAAAAAAAAAAAAACGCACTACAGGCGCAGCGTATTTAATTTAAAATCACTTCGTGTTTTTAATGAACAATTTTATAGCTTGTTTCGAAAATTCTTCGACAGAACTATAATTTTTATTGAACATTAAAATAGTTTCGACATACGTATTTTTATCTATCATGGATGTATTGGACATAAATAATTTTATATTATATGAATGCAGATTCTACGTAAGTATTTTTGTAGTGCCTACATAAATATTTTTATTCGATATAAATGCAGTTTCGAGGGAAATATAACTTTTATTACACACATCTATAGTGTGAGAATTTTAATCTTCAATATACATCATAATAAGACATGTATAAGACATCATTTTGTATCAAAGTCATTGTTGTTTCTACTTATGATACGAAATTCTAATAAATATAAATATATTGTTAAATATTATTTCACGGTATATAAACAATTTTTATCAAACAACTTTTGAGATTCGAAAAATTTTAAACAACTATCATTGCGAAATCATTAAGAAATTTCCGTACTTAGTTTGTACTTAATAATTTATTTGCAAAATAATACCACAGTAGAACAATAATAAAAATAACGATAATTTGTTATGTTCGAATATTGAATTTTTACATTTTAATAATTAACACGTAGTTCAATAGTCAGTAATTTAATTTTAATTAGGTAATACAGTAAATCGACAATTCTAATACAGTAAAACCCTAATTATGCTCTTTGAATAACTGTACAATTCTATCCTTACATCTAAATATATAATTTGAACTATTTCATAATTAATTCTGCTTATATATTAAATTGTCATATTTGTTCACACATGTACATACATATATTAATTTGAAAATATATGTATGTAATGAGAATAATTTGAAAATGTTCAAACTCGTGGCATAATACAGTCATCTTTAAATAAAAAATGCCGAACTGTGGACTCATCTTTGATTTTCAACAAAGAAATGTTTATTCTGTAGATTATGTTCTTATATTATTTAAAAGAATGTATTGTTAGGTATATTATTAATTAATACCAAACTGATTGCGATATCAAATGTACGTCAGTTGGTCACAAAATAGAGCAACGACAAAGGCAGATGATCACAAAATAAAGCAATGACAAAGTAGTTAATCGCATAGTAAAACAACGACAACGTAGTCGTTCACAAAAGAAAACAAGGAAATTGTTGATCACAATTGACCACAAAATAAAACATCTCTAAAGGCACGTGAAAATTCTGCAACTAATATAAAATTGAGGTCTCTTATCGGGTTTTCGTATTAGGCAACTTAGCCTCGACCCTGACTTCGTTTGCACGGTGCAATCAATTATTATTGGAAGACGATCGATCCTCCCGGGACGACTTCTCGAACAGCATCGTTCCGTACGTACGTATTTATGCGTCGTGCGCGGAAACACGCGTCCCTTATCTTCTTTAATTCATTAATCCACAGCGGTCTCTCCATTACGAACTCCCGCAACGCCTCCATTAGTGCGTACATTCACGTCAGTCTTTACACCGCATTTACAAGTCACGACACGCGGGGTTAACGTTATGCAACGACCTGGCTGCTATCTACTTGCATACGTATACGTCGGTGCGCGTACCGCACTAATTCTCACACTAATTCTCGCGCTAATTTACCCATGATCCGGATACGCATTCGCATGCATCAAACCGTACGGGTTCACCAACACAACGATGATCGTTCGAATCTTGAATACAATTCGTGTACGTGGCTACGCGCGTGTGCGGATATATACGCGCGTCGTGCACTGCGATAATTTGGATCTGGCTATTAGGTTGATGATTTAGTAGAACAAATATAAATTCTGTACTCCGTGTACCACTGGCTGCGGATACGAAGAAGGGAGCGCGAGACGTAATTGTTGCATGTTATGAAATTCTACCAAAGAATCGACCAATTTATGGTGTCGATGATCCAATAAATAACTTACGGCTAATCTTTCAATGCCCCGGTATTTTATTGAACTGCGTGGTAAAACGTTTGAGCGTTTTATTCTCAGCCGTTTGAAAGACGTAGAGTTTAGCTATGAATAAAACGATTCCTTTCAACGCGTTTCGAGTCATAAAGTTAATCATTTTAACAAGTTTTGAAGTATAAAACAAGTCATTTCACGAAGTCTTAAAGAATATAACAAATCGTTTCGGCAAGTTCAAAGGAAATAAAATATTCACGTTGTGAATTTGTATTACGTTTCTTTCGTTACATACATTTTTTAAGATTTCTTGCATTTTTTGTTAAATTATACGATAAGATACATTTCCAAAATTTTCTTAATTATGTTTATTAATATTTTTATAGTTATTAAAGCAGATATTTATGCGGTTATATTTAAGTGAACCATCATGTATATGAATAACATGTGTCTGGTGATATTTTTTATAACTGCAAGATAAATTATTTATGACACTATATTTATATAGCATTTCTTCTAATATTTTTGTAGATTACGCTAACATTGTTTGATAAGATAAAACGAAACACTTTGCATACCTCCGACGAAAATATTTTTCTATCTATAAAGTGTATTTATATTGTTATTTGACAGTGCATACTATTCATTTTTTTAAAATATTATAGAATATACCACGTCAAGATAGAAATAAAACACCCTTATTATAATATCATATTCAATTTATTAATAACTTGTATGTCACTAAAACTGACCAATCTTTTTCTCAATAGTAATAATAAGCGTTCGTGAAAATAGTAACGCAAATTCTGTAAATTTTCAACCCTAATAAGCAAAAATTAGCTACCCGAAATGAAATGTGTGATCTCAGAACACGCGCATATTGATCGTAATAATTAAATAACTGCAAGAAACGTTGAAAATATGTGTGCATATTTCAGTTAGCATATTATGTACATAGTAATTTCTCCAAATCTCTCACGTGAACCACCCAATGACCATCAGTCAACTGACGTATCCCTCGAAGCTATCCTTGATGTCTCTCGAGCGAGCTGGAACAGCGCAAAACCTTGGCCATCAACATTCATAAATTTGTTCCTTAATTTATCAACGCGGCAGCTCGGAACGTCCAAGTCGGACAGAAATTATTCATCGATGGTCTCGCCCTCTATACATATCGCTGTTCCGCGTGTCATTTTACATGCGCGCATTCGTTGGTGAGTTGTTACTAGCCAACTAAAACTCGATTCAGTCTGTAGTCGTGGTACAGTTAAACTAGATAAAGTTAAAATTGTTGAGATAAATGGGGACATTTACATTGCACGTCATGTGAGAATGCATGGAATATAGAATGGAAGGAAACTAGCATGTATATGTATGTATCATAAACATCCATTCATATATTTATTTGGTCGCGGTGTTAACTTTTAGCTCTGATTAGAACTCTTTTCGAGTACAGTTTTATTTCTTTCGATATATTCACGTATGCGAGAATAAACATTCCTCCACACTTTTTGAAGTATTTATTTGACACTTTTGGCTTTTTACGATTGACTTTGAGAGTTTTTACTTTTTATGATTGAAATCGAGTTGCAAGCGCAAAGTACGGGAAGAAGGTGGATTGCACAAAGGATTCAAAAATTGGATGCGGATATTCAATTGATACCAGAATAATCGTATGTCTTTTCCCGTAATGCCAATATTCGTATTACGAAACGAGTAATGTTTCAGCACAATTATGTTTATTTTTATTAGAGAAAATTAGTTGTCTTAAAAGGATATGATTCGTTAGATTGATGTTGGTTTAGGTTAATATAGAAAAATAATATTATGTTTAATCCAGTACCTCAGGTTATACTCGTGATCTGAAGCGTAGTTCTATATTTCTGAATTATAAAATAACCAAATCTCCAAATTATCAAATTACCAAATGTCACATTACCTATGTCAAATCAAAGCCTTTTCATCAATTGGAAACAGAATCGAAAATACTAAATCTACACGCCTCATGAATCATTGTATAAACAACGATCTATACATACCTTAATGAATCATTATTACGTCAATAAAAAATCAGAGCTGAGAGCAGCACTTTTCAACGAGTGAGACCGGGAATAAAGAAATTAAAAGTACATGTTTTATCAATCATTGCATAAACAACGAACGATACATAGCCTAAGTAAATATTATGTCAATAAAAAAACAGAGCCGAGATCAACTATCTCTGTTGATCGCATGAGACCAGAATCGAGAGAATTAAAAGTGCACGTTTCATGAGTCATTGCGTAAACGACGAACTGTACGTAACCTAAGAAATCGTTATTACGTGAACGAAAAAGCAAAGTTGCGGATCAGCTATCCCACCTTTGAGCCAAGTGAGAACAGAATTAAAGAAAAACTAAAGGTACACGTACCCGCTAGTATCCCTGAAGAGGTTAATGGTTGTCGGTGTTGCGAGAGAAACTCTAAATTATCGTCGCAACAGGCATTTCATTACAATTGCTAATAAATGGCACGCGGCAGTGCAGCTTTATGCGCGTACGCGAATGAACACGAACGTGTGCATACAGTCGTGGCTAAAAAGACACCGGCGATGTCTTTATTTCGTTTAAAAGGCCACACAAGCAAGCTTCCGAGTTTATGAGAATAAATTATGCAAACTTCGAGGCTGGCCAACGGCGGCGGTCCTTTGTCTACCATTGAAAAAAAAGTCACATTCTTCGTGTGTCGTTCTCGTGAGAATAAAGAACTCGCTGTTTAACAGCTCGTTACATCCGTGAGCTAATGTCGAACAAGATACGCCTTCTTGGGGAACAACTCCTTTCTGTTTCCTACGGAATATTGTGATAATGATGAAACCAAGTGCGGTGTTTGGTTTAGAGTGCTGTTTGGACAGTAGCTGTTTGCCTTGCGTATTGTTAATTTTGAAATTATAAATAACTTTAACGCCTTGACCGTTGAAATGGTCACTGGACGTACACTGTCGGCTAAAAATTTGCTATATGACATGGACAAATATTTTTGATGCAAATTCAGGATTTTTGTCTGATTAAATGGTGTCAGCGTATTTCATGATAAGATATTAGAAAAATACGTTATGTAGGTGTAGTGTAATTATGAAGTTACCATCGAAAAGGTATTCGTAACAGGGTGGTCTTCAGGTTCACAAAACCCGTGAAAATGATGGACCTTGCATTTCTCGTTTTGAATTACAGAAAGCATTAACCTCTTCGGGGACGAATTTTTAATTTCGGTTACAACAAAGAAAATTATTTATATTTGATTTCATATGTGCTCAGCGTTGTAATGTAAAAAATAAAGTTCACAATTCAGAATTTAAAAAAAAACTACAAATAAAAGAACGCGAACGTTTGCTATTTATACAAAACCCATTATAATTTTTTGAAGATATTAGTAAATACTACCCAATAGTGTTGCAAATACATTTTTGGACATAACAATTATTTTTATTCTCTAACAATCGTAATACCTCGCTAAAATTTGGGCTTGCTTATGAGTATAAAGACACTTTTACTTCCCTTATAGCAATTGGGATTTCTTTCCTGGTTAGCAAATTTACGAAAGATTACCAATTTATGTTTGTAACGGTTTCGGAAAAGAATGTAACTTTATATAGGTTATAAACCAACTGTCCATCTATGTGGTCAGGGACGTGAAGAGGTTGATACTAAAACTACCGACGTATTATTTATATAATACTCAATTATTTTGAAGTTAAAAATGAAGTTGTAAAATAAATAAACAAACGATGAAGCATAAATGAATACACTTATTGATTCTTTGTCTTGATGACAATCAGCCCAGATGTCAAGAAAACCATCTGAACAATTTTTATCGTTTGAAGTAGGAAATTTGTGAAAGGGTCATTTGACCCTTTTGGTATTTTTAGTGTTAAGAAACTTTGTCAAATTGTACGATAATCATTGTCGACATAAAGGAACATAATAAAGAACCTTTAATATGGAATCGTTTATTAAAGGAACATATGCGACCATTCAGTGATTATTTATAAAAATGTGCAAACTCTATTTCGAGACGTTCCAAGATGGTGGTGCCCTGTTAAAGCAACGTTCTTTTTTCTCTCTTTCGCGAACTCTTCTGGTCGATGTGTTTACAGGCTACGGCGCCAAAGCAACGCGAGCTGGGACCGTCTAATGGCAGTGTAAATAGTTTCTATTGAATCAGTGGATCTCGTCCGGTGCGGCGATTTTGCTTAGAATTTCCTGCATGCTTTCCTGTGTATCTCGCGCGCTCGAAGGCGCCTCGAAAGCGCAAATTTCCTGCCCGCCTATTTACCGTCCCATTAAAACCAATGAAGGCGCGTCCTCTTATATTTTGCCATGAAACTGTCTGACTATCTTCTGGCTAACTCGCGTGTCCATCGGCGATGACCCGAGGAGCAAAGACTTTTGCATACAAAACGTTTCACGCGCCGGAACGATTGCTTAACGGCCGACGAATCATTTTTCCGACGGGGATAGGTGAAGAAACTGAGGACGTGAGGTATGTGTGAATGAATTATAAATAAGTTAACAGTCACTCAACAATATATATATTCAATAGATAAGCAACGATTTAGCAACAGTAAACAACAAACGGTATCAGACAATAACGAGTAGTAGAAAAATCAGGAGTGTCTCGAGCGGCGCGATGATCAGTGTTTTTATGTCCTTTTTGGGAAGAGATAGACGTAGGAAAAGAAAAGGACAAGTATAGAGTGGACAGTTGAAAGGGTGGAAAGGAAAGTCAACGGAAACTTAGGTTCGCACAAATGTGGCTGCCAAATGTGCAATCTGACGAAGACCAGGGTTGCGCGAGGCCCTGGGAAAAACAGGAAATTGAAGAATAGGCAGGAAGTGCTTAGCAAAACTCAGGCAACAGAGAAAGTTCGGAATAAAGTTGTGGCGGACACAGCCACAAAATGTTAAACGTTGTAGACATGCTACTTACATTTTTAAACGGGTCGCTTAAAAGTTATATTACATGGAAATGATTTAGATTGTTACTTCAGTAACTTTAATCATTTTAATAGTTATTTTTGTAATTTTAATGATGTCGACAAAATTTTTATTATTTTCTTTAAGTTGATTACGTTAACCCTTTGCGGCCCTGTATCGAGTGTCACTCGACATGGCGTTTCTCTGTGCTCGAAGAAATAATTCGGATGAATAGGTTGATACAAGACGTTTTCATTTCGTTGCCACTTGTAACTAATTAGAAATCTATTTGTTACGCAATATGCATTATTGGAATACATTTTATTGTAAATCCACTTCTTCAGCTATTTTGTAAGTTAATTAAGCAGCCGTTGGTAAAAGAAATTAAGGACCGCAAAAGGTTGAAGATATTATAGCGGTTCGCAATTTCCTTCATAATAATTATTTCGAAACTTCAGGAGTTCCTTTGTATGCTAATACAATTCGCGGATAAGTGATCTACATATTACAGCTTTTGAAAAATTACCTACTTATGTTCATTGCAAGGCCAACATTTGTATACAAATTATAAATATTATGGATTACGATAATTTATTTTGCAGAAGTTATGTACATATGTGCTTCTACTTCATGATTTCGAACGATTAAGTAGTTATTCTAGTTATTAAACATAATTTGCTCGAAACTTAGAAAATTCGTTTATATGCTAATGCAATATGTGGATAAGTGATCTACATGTTAGTAACTGTTTTTGAAAAATTTATTATTTGTTACCTATATTGCAAGACTAATATTCATGTACAAATTCTGAATATTATTTGAATACAATTTATATGCTTCTATTTTATAATTTTATATAATTAAATAGTGCTATCACGAATAATGTTTATTACAAAGAAAGAATTAAACGTTACACTTCTTAATTTCGTATGTTTAGTGTACGGTGATGATGCGAGTTTGTTACGGTCTTCGGTAATCGATTCAGTGACCATAACGAATAATCGAATTAATTTTATCAACCAAGAAGCAGCCTTAATTTACGTACTGTAATGAAGATCCTCAACGCCGCGCTATCTTCTCCGCTCAATTAATTAACTTTTTACGAGTTTTGCAGCCGGGGAATGGACAGTATTAATTGCCAGTCCATTTTTCTGAAAAACTTGAACAGTTATTAATTTACAGGTTCGTTAAAGGGAATTATAAAATTTCGAAAAAGAGCATGTTATGCACGCAACGGATAGTGAACGCAATTTGGCGTTGTCGCGCGAGTGATCTTCAAACAATCATGAGCATGATCAGAGTAGAACGATATAAAATTTTTTTGCGGTAAGTTAATTAAGTTTGCGATAAGCGCTCTTCGCGTTAACGTCACCATCTGTTAAGGTTTCTGTCGCGAATATGTACTTCGTCGTACTCAGCTTTTCAGCTATAAACACAAGTAGCGGAAAATAATGCTATTAAATTGAAATACAGGGTGCTCGAGTATCGATAAACGATAACAGGGCGAAAATTGTTATTAATTAATAAATATAATTTGTAGTCTTGAGGGAATGATTATTATTGTAAATAGGTCTTTTGGTAGGGTATTGTGATGCTGATAACTTACGTGTGCATTTATTATACTTACGCCTGTTCATACTGACTGTATTCATACTTTGCTTTATCTATAATATCAACTAATTATTTTATTCTTTTATAAAATAAAGAATAAACTAATTGATAGTGTATTTTAACAGCAGTAATTGTCATTAATTCATACATTAAATTTATTGATTTATAGTAGTATGAATTAACGAAAAACTTTTAAAAATAATTATTATTTTGTACCAAACATAAATCTTCTTATTATCAGAAATATTTTAAGAAATTTTGAAATTTTTTCAAAAATGATGTCACATACGAAATAATATATCAGCAGTTTATTCATTTGAGCAGAAGTACATCCTTGCTGATTGATACTTCCGTACTACAACATTTTTCATAAACGTAAATAACATAATTCTCTAAATAACATTCAACACATCGTTTAAGTCATAATCAAAATGTCTTTGAAATTGAAATTCTTTTGAAATATTACAATTGTTGAGTAATCATTATTTATATTGTAAAATTAACACTTCTATAATTACAGATTAACTAATTTTACTTAAAGGCTCTCTCAAACAATAATTAATTTTTAGTCGTTAATTAACACTTCTCATTGTAAATAAGAATTCAATTCTTAATTCAACCGAATGTAATACATGTTTAAAATTTCTTTTTTAATTGAACCTTCTACGCCAAAACATCAATTTTATATCTCATATATAAATATAAGATAATATTATCTAAATATGAGATAACTTTAAGATAATCCAAATTGAATTTCTGGTTCAAAATTATTTCAATAATCTAACACCTTTTCGCAGCGTCAGAATTTATTTGTCACTCTGTATATAAAATACTAATCGATTTTACTACTTAATCGTAAATAAGTTACATACGGAAGAAATTTCTATAAAAATTCAATCGCGTTAATATACTGCACCGTGCGATTATCGATAACGATTCATTAAACCCGCCGGTCCAAGGACATCAGTGTCTCGTAAAATGCAAAGTAGATTGTTCCTCATCACTTTTTTTTGGCGATATAGGAATCGCGTATAATTTGAAACGACGCCACGCCTTCGCATGTACCTCGATTGTAACACGGATCGTACAGTAGCGTTAATAACGCGCCTCCGTGAAATATAATAATTACCGTATTATAATTTAGCCGCGACGTGAGCGAATGCCGCTTGTCTTCTCGCTTCCGTAATCTCACTTCGCTCGTTCTTCTTTACTCTCGACGTACTTTATGGACGTCAATTTTGCAATTTGAACGGGACCTGCTATTTGCTTTAACGCGTTCGCTACACTCGAAATTAACGATCTATAACGTGATATTATACTTCGATCAGACTCAGGGATGCAATCGCAACAATGACCGAATAGAACCAAATCTAATACGATAAATTTTATTTCGCACAATCATTTTTTAATATTTCTTAGAATAATATTAATATATTGTTGTATTACTATACATTATACACTTAACAATATCGTGAAAGAGAAACTTTATCTATATAATAAACACATATTTGGCTTTAATTTACAACATAATTTTAAGATTAATATAGATGCTTCACTTTGTTCATCGTAATACAAAAACGCATACTTTCCGCATATCTCTTTGCAACCGGAATAAAGAGCGTAAATGTAAATATTACGAATTCTCCGAGGATAATTTAAGAGAAAGTGAGTATTGTCTTAATACTTCCGGCCATCGGTAATTTTAGTGTGATAAAGTTTGTCTTCCTATTCACAGAGTCTTGGACAAAGATATTCGTCATCAGTTTTACATAAAACTTTAATTTTCGAAGATTAAGGTAATTTCAAGTTCATGTTATTATACATATCTGAATCTATTTTTGGATCAGCTACACGCTGCAATTAAAAAAAAAGAATGTAGATATGTATCAGAAAACACCGATGACCCAGATAACCTTGCAAAAAAATGGCCTTTGGAAAAAAATATTCTTGACAGATATTAGTCCATTGATACCATGCGCATTACGTAACAAATATTTTTTGGAATCACAATAACTTAAAGATATATGTATTTACGTGGCCTTACTTAACACGTTGATCGCCACAATGATACAGTTGAAAATTTGACTACGTAGTACATTCATGATTAATAAATCTTACCAAATATTTTCACAATATACTATTCTATTTATTGTTCATAGTTCCAAGTACTTAATACGAGCACTTACAATTGGGTAACTGAATAAATTCTTAATAATATAAATGATTGATTTACATGGAAATTTAAGCGTCACCCGTATGTGGATGACGTGGCAGTGAATGTGTTAAATGGATGACCCTGTATATTCGCTGAAAATCGAAATCCAACAATCCGCGTGTGCTATCGTATCATTGTCCGCTGGCAGGTCATTTACCTCATCTATCAGCTTCGAAAGAGTTAGCGTCGTACCATATTCAGTATACCATTCCACATTTGGTTATTTTCATTTACGTAACGTGCAGAGACGCGGTGCAAGTTTTCCAGTACGGTCCCAGGAGGGTTAATAACATCGTTTGTCGCGATCCAGTGAGATTTGAGGCCGAGTTAGCATTTCATTAGCGTCTGTTCAGCGACCTTCGAAGCGGGACTGGAGATCCACTGCGAAGCAGGCCCCCATGACATATCCGGTCGTGTCTTTGGTCTCCCTGCTGTCAAAGCTATCTCCCTTCTGTCTCCCGATTAGTGTATCGTGCTAGCAATAAATTGCCACGAACACGCGGTCAGTCTGCACCAGGATGCACATTGCGCCGCGCACACATTAGCCATTATGCGAGACGCGTGTGTACAGGCGGTTTGTGCGTGCACACGCGGCGGCCACGCAGAACTCTGCGCGAAATGTAAACAACCACGGATGCTCGGTATCGTCGATAATTGGCGTAATCACCTGTAAACAGCTAGTTTATCCTGTCATTATGGATTTACCAGCTAACAGATGGCTAATGAATAGCGTGGGTTACACTCGCGGCATCGGCCAACTATTTCATTTTTTTACTTTCTTTTTCTTCGCTCGTTCGCGATTCATTTGCGCCCAGGTGATTACGTGCCTTGTCGTTCGTCGACCAGAATTTATTGGCATCGAATTAAATCGATACGTGGCTCAACTACGTCCATGCATCGCGGAGCCGTTTCTTGTACCAGATTTTTTTGTCCTTTTTGTAAATTCGTTCCGTGTCGGCATCTTACGTGCATGACGAACGACTTCCGTTTTGATGTAAAACCATTTCGTTTTGAATGAGATCTTTCGCTCGTTTATTTCGATTTGTGGAAATTGAGATTCCGGTGGCGGACGATTGAATTTAACGATTCTAATGGATAAGCATTCTGGGTGATCATTGTTGGGTACACGAGACTGTAAGAGTATAAAAATAGGTATTGTTTGTGAAAGTTAGTTGGTATCAACTCTTACAAAGGTGGTTATGAACTTAAATCATTATATCATATAATCATTATATATTGAAATATAATAATTGGATCTGTTAGCAACTAATGAAATTGTAAATTAAGATATTCAATTATTGCTGAAATAATATAAAGTTGCAGTTACATTATTAGACATTGCGATGATATTGCACACATCCTTTATAATAATGTCATTGACTTATCTAACTTTATTTATTTATTTATATGCTGATCTAAATTTAAATTATGTCTGTTATGTTATACATCAATATATCAGCACTATCGTAAGAAAAATGGTTCGTAATGTGTTTTAATATTATCATACTGATATTTACATTTATTACCTTTTACATTCATTAAATATTAGATTAATGACACTGGTTCAATTAGATTTATGAAAGTTATTAGATTACAATAATAAAATCTATTAGATTAAAGTAGTGAAACCTATTAGATTATAATAACAAATCTTATTAGATTATAATAATGAAAGCTATTGAATTAGATGAATGAAAATTATTCGAGCAGATCAATGAATCTTATAAAATTAGATGAATGGAATTCGTTTGGAATTTATTACAAGTGAAAATGCTGTCGAGTTTGTCATTTTTCGTTACAAATATTTCGAAGAACGCAAATACTGTCTTTTCTCAGAAGCAAAGACGAATGTACAAACGTGTGACAAATATGAAAATTCTTATATTTATATGCAGAATTATTAACCGGTTGTTAGCGCAATGTATTAAGTGCATCCCGTATATTATTTGAGTGTCGAACGCAACGACCTTGCCAGCTCTCAAGTGAACCGAAAAAGGAACAGCTTCCTGAGCGAACGTTTAACAGAAATCGGAATGACACGTTACCTCGACGGGCAGAGTTTTAATCGTATGTTCCATGTGAAACCGTAGATTTCGGAGAGGGGCCGCCCTTTTAAGATGATCGTAGGTAACTTCAGCTGAGGTCCACGCGGCCCATGAGGTAACTTACATGGGGGAATACCAGGGACTGACCTCCGGTTTCATTGCGCCACTGCGTCTGATTCGAAACCTGCGCAAGATTAAATTTAATCGAAATTGCCGGCTTGAATTTCTTTCGCAGACCACACGGGTGTAATGTAATCTCATACTTCGGTCGAATCTTTCTCGTTTCTACCAGCTCGACTGTAACATCTTCCCATTCTTGCTCTATATTCGTTCGCCCTTTACCTCCTTTCATCGCCTTTGCCTCTGGATGCTGCCTTTCCATCACTTGCGTTTGGATCTATTCGAATTTTTTCATTTACTCTTAACACTATTTCTACCAAGAGGTGTCAAAAGACACCTTGCAAATTTTAACATAAAATTATTATCCATGTTGAATCGTTTCTCCACAATTAATTTTTGAACTTTTCATACAATGGTTGTTAAATTAATTCAGCGATATCATTTTTCTCCAGCTAATATTCGCTGATTTCCCTTGTTGCATTTTAGTGTACACCACTGCATTGATTGTATATTAGAGTGTCTCATAAGTTCTTTCTTTTTTTGATAGACATTCATACACAATATTTATAGTTCAAAGTTGATTCGTTGCATTAATTGTTCAGCTGTATCAATCTTCTCTATCCATCTATCCCATTTTGTGTCATATTACGAAAAGGAAGAAACTTATGTGACCCTAATATTTTGTTGCGTGATGAATTAAATAATCTCCAATAAATACACATCAGTGTATGAATAAATATATTCCTCAAATTATCTACGTTTAACTTATAATTTGAAATCCCAACCAGTTTCGGCAATGGTTTGTATTCAAAAGGCGTCAAAACATACATTTTGGTTGAAATAGATATACACAAAATCGTGGTAGAAATAGCGTTAACTGTCTATATAATATACAGGGTGGTCCATTTATCTAGAGACAAGTTAATATCTTTTAAACAACATATTTATGAAAAAAATGTTTCAGAGAAAAGTTGTCATGCGTCAGGGAGCAAATTGGATGTTAGGAATGGATTTTTTCCATGAGTGCTCCTGGAGGTCATATAAAGGTCAACTTTATTTTTTTTAAATAGAACCCTGCATTTTTTATTACACTATCATCCTCCAGAAGAAAATAGGTAACTTTTGTTCGAAACATTTTTTCGTAGGGTATCTACTTCTTGAGATAAGGTACTAAATATTTATTCAATATAAGTTTTCTGAAACACTTTTTTCAAAAATGTGTTGTTTAAAAGATATTAACCTGTCTCAAGATAAGTGGACCACCCTGTAGGTCTATAATACACATATAGATATACCGAAAGATTTGAATGCCTATATTATATAGATTCATATTATAGGCTATATTCCTATATTATATAGATATGTCGATTGATTTAAATATTACAAAATGTATGATATTCTTTACAGGAAACTTCATTAACCATAAACGATAAGTGGATTCGGTACTCATTGCAATGTAGAGTCAGTTATATCAAAAACATTGATGTTTTCTTTGTATAATCTAATTTGTTTATATAATTTTCACGAAACTGTAAGTTTCGAATTGATACGTCATGAGCGCAACTTCCTATTTCATCGATTCACCGAAACCTTTACATTTTTTAACATGATTACTATGCCATACACTATTTCTAAATAACTACATACATAATCCTCTCGAATCTCTTCATTTTACCAATAACATCCAACTCATGTTGAACATAAATATCACCTGCAACAAAGGTTATTATCACGAGACAAGTTAATCCCTTTCAAAAATGCAGCGTACTTCAAATAATTAGCAGGAATGAACGGACTCATTATTCCGTAATTACTCGAACTTTTAATTATCTCTTTCCGACAGCGTCACGATTCGGATCATTATCGAATTTAATCAGCATCGTCCTCGCACGGTAAAAATGCTCGCAAAGCAAAGTCATTGTCACGAGACGAATCAACCCTTTCGGAAAGTTCAATGTACTGTACATAATTCGCAGCCATGAACCAATTGAATTCATTATTCCCTGGTTATTCGAACTTCTAATTATCTTTTTCCAACGGCACGGCACAGTCATTTATTGATTCGACCACTAGAAACGTCCCGGGGAGCGAACTAAATCATACCACCGTATTCATATCGCAAACACCGACAAGTGCTTTCGTCGGAGCCTGTGCATTAATCCAGCTCCACGTAATTATTGATTGCATAGTAGCATACGGGGCTCCAATAAATGTTGCCGTCTCTCACAGACACAGCACGTACGCGAGAGATCACGAACATGCAGACACACGCGAGATTATTCGTACCTGAGTCTCATCCCTTTGCCAGCGAATGCAGTCTGCTTGTCTATTGTTGTACAACGGATATAGAAACGAACCTGACTGCTAGCCGAGGTTGATTGATCACGCGGACTCTTGCAGCGGAATGGAATACGCAGCTGGACGCGGGAAAAGAAAAATGGTGGAAAATTGCGAGGGAGAAAACATTTTCTTTCCACCGGTGATAAGATAAATGTTGCTACGGTCCAGAGAAACTTTGGATTTGTTCAGGAATTTGTGAACTTGGGATTTGCGGATTCGAGGATTTATAAATTGGGGAATGTGTACGTTTGAGATTATTAGATTTGTGAATTTTTAGATTTGGGGTTTTTGGGTTTGAGAATTTATCGATTAGGGCATTTGTAAATTTGGGATTTGTAAATTAGGAATTTATAAATTTAAGATTTTTAGATCTGGGAAATTATCAATTTTGGAATTTGTGGCTTTGAGGTTTTATAGATTAGGACATTTGTAAATTTGAGGTTTTTAGATTTGTGAATTCTTACTTGGGGTTTGTGGATTCGAGGATGTATCGGTTAGGGCATTTGTAAATTTGGGATTTATGAATTTGGGATATGTAAATTGGGAATTTATACATTTGAGACTTATAGATCTGGGACTTTGTGAATTTTGGAATTTGTGGATTTGAGGATTTATAGATTGAGTCATTTGCAAATTTGAGATTTTTAGATTTAGGTATTTGAACATTTAGAAATATGTAGTTTGGACATTTATAAATTCTAGAACTTGTAAATTTGTGGTGTTTCAAACTTTCAGGATTTATAAATTTGAAGCTTTGATAAACTTAGCTTCTTATGCATTCAATAATTTGCTTATTTTAGAATTTGCGAATTTGTGTATTTATAAATTCTGTCGTTTAAAAACTTATATACTTGGAAATTTAGAAATTTAGAAATTCAAGAATGTGGAAAAATTAGGAATTTTGAGATTTAGAAATTTAAGAACTTAGAAAATTTGGGAATTCGGAATCATGACCAGTTGGAAATTTAGAAATTGAAAAGGGAGTCATTTTGAAAGGAAGTCTATGTTGCCATTGAGTGTAAAATAATTTTCTGAATTTACCAATTTTCTATATTTGAAAATGTTATAGTTATTGAATTTTGCAATATAAAATTACACATATTTCTATCTGTTTTATTCCTACGTTACAAAATACCCAGACCTCTGAATATTCAAGTTATCTTACTTGTGTGTGGTATAATTCCTAATTTATAAGTTCTCATATACCCTCATTTCTTAGTTACAAATTTCTATATTTTTGAATTTTCCAACTTCCAACTTTTTAAATGTCATTGTCCTTAAATTTCTAAATTCCCAAGTTTCCAGATTCTCAAAATTAATTTCTTATTTTTATAGTTTTCCCATTTTCGAATTCTTAAATTTCCCTAATTCCCAAATTGTCAAGTTCTCAAATTCTCAAATTCTCAAATTCTCAAATTCTCAAATTCTCAAATTCTCTACTAGGAACGCTAATTACTAAGCCCTCCTTCAAATAATCCCACGAACCTCCTCCATGTACCTGTCCACTTACTTTACACCCCAACGAAAGAAAATAAGAAGATCCTTCATGGTAAAAATGAAAATGAACTGAAGGAAAGAGGACAGTGGATCATAAAATGGCAATAAGTGCCCGAGGGGGCAGTATCCTGACTGAAAGGTAACAGGGTACGCTTCCATCAGGAGCCAAGCCGGGTCCGTGCACGCGATTAAGTCGACGTCACGTTGAAGAATCAAAGTGAAATTCTGCGTTCCGACAACTGGAAATTCGATCACACCTTGCCCGTGAATACGGTAACAAGAGCAAAGAACTTGTCTTCTGTTCGTTGGACATTCTTCTGGCGAACGGACTCTTCAAAGACCAACGTTCCGCGGCCCTCAAAGCTGATCCTCGGCCTGTACCGATCTATATTAAGAACTTACGCAAGATCGCACGTAAATGCGGTGCGATGAGGTGCGATCGACGATTATTCGCCTTAACCCCTCGCACTATAGTAACGAGCGACGCTCCTGATGCCCTCGCAGTTAGAATATGAGAAACCTCGTTTTTTCTCTTTGCGGTCCTTAACACTAGGTTTACGAAACCCGTCAAAATGACGGATCTCAGATTTCTTATCCTCAATTATGAAAATTATTAAAAATCTTTTTGCAAAATGCATGATAACCTTCATCGAGATAAAGAATCTTTCTACAAACAGGCTTGTGTATCATTCATTACTTACTTGTCTGTATACTTCATTTTTAATTCAGATATAAGTGGTCATTGAACGTCCATAAATCTAGTGTTAATTTCTTTCACCTGCAGCTCCTTAATTAATTTACAAAATAGATCAAGGAGCGGGTTTACAATAAAAAATGTATTGCAATAATGCAAGCTGTGTGACAAATATTTTCAATTTATTACAAGCGGCAAAGTAATGAAACCATCCCCAACCAACCTATTTATCTGAATTACTTCTACCATCCAAAGAGTTATATGTACTTTTAACACGATCATCGCCATGTCGCACAAATATAGGTGACCTTCTGTTTCTTTAAATTAAATAGAATCTTAACCGTTTGCGGTCCAATGTCGAGTCACGCTGCACATTGCGTTTCTCTTGGCTCGTAGAAAGAATTCAGATAAATAAATTGGTTTGAAGATGTTTTCATTTCTTTGCCACTTGTAATAAATTCAAAATATGTTTGTTACGCACCCTGCGCAATTGCAATACATTTTATTGTAAACCCACTTCTTGATCTATTTTCTAAATCAATAAAGAAGTTGTAGGTAAAAGAAAGCATGATCCGCAAAGCGTTAACCCCTTAACTTATCATTTTGCCGGCAAGTGCGTCAGACGGAGCGATTCAATTATCGTTGCAACGTGAAGACGGATAAACATTACTCGAATGTTAGGGATATTTTGGATATGACGATCATCGGTGGACAGGATCAAATTAAAATTAAGCCCGAAGTTTGATCGTGGCGAAAATAAGAGCCGTATTTGTCGCGTTGCAGCGGTTGTGTGCGTCACGCGTGAGAGGCGTCATTATAAGGCAAAGGGTTAAATTAGGATTTTCAAAGGGATTTAATGGAATCAACATTGTAATAAAAACTGATTTGGGAAATCAACCACCTGCTACAAACAATCCGTACGCGTATATTTCCAACTTCCGTCATATCTTTCTCTTCCATGCGAATCCTATCATATTTCGTACCATACACTGAAAATCGCGCATGACCCGCGTGTTGAAGTAATATTATAATTAAGAAAACTCCCCTTCGACAAACTCTCGAGGTGCAATAAAATGGTTCGGCCCTCGAGATGTTTTAAAGCCGGTAACGCTTTTCGAGGAAGCTAAAAATAGATGTACGTGTACCTGAAAAGGCACGCCGCATGTACGTTTCGTAGGTATAAGTATTTGCGACCGTCTGCTTTTCAGCAGTTCGATGTAAAGATCGGTTAGGACAGGACAGTATGCTGTGCCTGGGTTATTACTATTACGCATTTTATATTAAAGTTCTTTTTCACTATTCAGATTACATTTATCAACCTGCTTCCATCACTCATATCATTTAACACCGCGTTTCCACGAAATAAAAAGAGCTCCAGATACGATTCTCGAGCAGTGTCTACAATGTTCCTTTGATCGAGACAACCTAACCGTAATACGCGTTCATATTCCGTTCCCGTAAAATGTCTTCCTCCGAACGGCATTGTACATCCAATCGCAATTACCATCACAACATCCGCTGGTGCTCTTAAAGTCGCGCTCGCGGCTCCCATAAAAGGGGGAAAAAACGAAGGATGTAAATCCGCGGAGCAACGCGTTGCACGGAAAGAGAGTTTCGATTTAGAAGTTCGTCCCGGACGATGAATCCTCCGAAGGACGAAGCTCTTGAAATCCGAATGGAACCGCGAGACGGGGATCTATATTGAGGATCTACAGCGGGTTGCATAACAATGCCGGGCAATGTTACCTTCATGCATAAGTATCTATGCAAACCCAATAGCGATCCTGAAGAGGCAGGACGCGCGGCGAGATAATATTTTCATATGAATACAAATGGCTCTCGCTCCATCCTTCATCGTTCCTCGAACGTCTATGTTGCTGTCTCTTTTTCTTTCATGCCGCACGTATCCACGGGGTCGCAAATGCTTTTTGTCGTAACGGCTGCCTCGACTATTTCCTTCGCCAAGAAGTTGCGGAATCGTTTTACTTTCTACCGAGCCGCGTTAAAAGGAACTTTCTGTCGCGGGAATATAATGCTCGCTTCGTTTCAGCGTTTAACGTGCACCCGGTCCCTCGGTGAAACTTAAAATTTCGCGTGTTACATTTAATTGTTTTTTCTCTCCTTTTGAATGGCGGGAATTTTTTGATTGATTTTGAGAAGGATCCTGTTCGGTATGTAATTTTAGCGATGGAGCATGATTTAGTTGGTGCAGGTGATCCTGGGGTGTTGAATTAGAATGTTCGTTTCTTCGGAATACGCAGGTATTATGTTATAATGTAATGACGTATTATTACTAGAGTTACATAATTATTGCAGCAAATAATGTATGATTGTGTAATTACATTATTCGTTATGTATTATATTATAACATATAACATATGTGTAGTTGTGTATATAGTTATTATGAAAACATATAATTGTATTATACATTAATATAATATAATCAGTAACATATAACATAGTCATACATAGTTGTTATAATTAATAACATGTAATCATATAGTTATTATTATGCAGTATATATAATAATATACTAATGCACTTCTTGAATAATAAATGATGTATTCGATTTTGGGTGTATTATTATATGTAGGAATAATTACAAACGTGTTTAATTACGTGAACATTTAATACTGTGCTAATTTATGTATCGAGTGGATAAAAATTGTTATGAATAATAATATGAAGTTTTAATATCGGTAATATTCTAAATAATAATAGTACAAATTTCGTACAATTCCTTAAATTATTTTATTTAATAAAAACTTGGTATGTGGAATTACAAATTTTGATATCAATATAAAAAGGCCAACCGTATGAATATTGCCATAAAATGTTCTTTGTAGTAATATGTTTTAGTAATGTAACAATATATTTTACTAGCTCTTGTTAAAATATATAACTGAATTAAAACATTCACAGACTTTAATTACAACATATTTTAATCTAAATAAAAGTTAAAATCTTGATCCTTTAAAGTATCAGTTTGTCTTGTTTAATAATATTGATAAATATTATGTAGCCAAGAATGAAAACTATAAATTTTTCAAAAAGAACACAAATTTTTGTACATGTACAATATTTGTTCAATAATATAGATCGAGTCTGTCATTTATAATATCGTAGTTGATTTAACGTATATTATAGGACATTTAATAATTTATATAACAATCATTTACTTATACTTGATATTTAATATTGTTTAATAAATTAATGTTTATTCCAGTAAGTTAAAACAATTCAAATTTAATGCAGTGCCATCGTATGCAGCTAAACCATATTTGAAATTAAGTTATTGATAATAATTGGATTAATTTATCGAATAAAAATAGATGAGGTATGTAATATTCAAAAAGTTAATATTATCATTTTAAATAATATTACAAAATTAATTATACCATATAATGACTTTCTTTTTAATTTACTTTATTTATTTAATTTACTTTATTTCCTTACTATTAATTTCTAACGCGAAACTCTAACTATAAAATGTTATAAAACAGATCGACAACAAATTTCTATCATGAAACACGTTGAAAAGAAATTGTTTACAGAAACGCTTCAAAAATAAGTTTCTGATCTCTCATTCACCAACATCTGCTGAAACATACAATTTGAAGCGGGAGTTAATTCCTGAGTCATGTAATCGATGTGCAATTTTTGTGATGCAGGTCGTATTAAGAGGTATTAATACTGCACGGTAACATAACTACAGTGTTCGTGTTTTCACGCACCTGCTTGAGCGAGGTGTACAAGTAGGATAAAACGATTATCAACAATTTTCAATCGTCTGGGTGAACCGTGTTACCGTCGTCCATAAAGTACGATCGAAATTGCAGCATTAAGTCAGCATCGTTCGTTCGAATCGTTCGCGATCACAATAAATATATTAATTCTCGCGTAATTACGTGGGTACAGTACCGTGTACCGGGATCGATATTGATCGCGATAAGATTACCGTACGGACGCGACAATCGCTTTATATCGGCACACCGACATCATAAATCATATTCGTTCGCGGATAACAGTTTGCATAACAGGCCGGGCCCTATTTTTCCGAATCGATCGGGTAGGCGCCTGTAAACGAACGCGATAAGTGTGCAATAAATTGTCCTCGCCCTTTTGTTCGTACGCATTATGCCGCGACCACGTACCGTAATTATCTCGCTGTCAATTATTTGCATCAGCGACGATGTGGAAATTCTAATGATCACCAGGGCTGGCTCTGCCGTTTGGCGACTGTCTTGTGAAACCCGCGATGCAGATTAATGTTTCCGTCTTGTGGCCATTTCTAACACGCCCTCGACAGACTTTAATAATTACCGTCTGTCAATTATCGTCACCGTCTCTCGTAGAGGATCGCTTACTGCAAGGAACGAAGATGAGAGGACGATCTAACGATTCGATTAATTGAGATTCGACGAATTTCGTTTGAACGGGCGGAACATTTAATACATAAGTTTTATATGTATACAGGGTGCGGCGCCAAAATCCGGACAAATGAAAGATTACATGCCATTTAAGATTTTTAGGCTCCCCTTCTGTCCATCTCCCGAAAACATGGATGTGAATGCTTATGTAATTGAATAATATAATCCAATCTCATCAACGTGATTAAATCCTGTAATCCCATCACACCCCTGAAAATTGCAATTCCATGTTTCCAACCGTTCCATAATTCTTCAGGTGGCCCCGAACTTTTGGCAGGAACTGTACAGCCGTCCGACACTAAAAGTGTTAAGGTAACAATTGCACCGTAAGCAGTTCCCTTACGTTCCGAGAAGTCATCAGCGCCATTAGCGAAACGTTGGCGGGTCAGCGGCGTTTATCGAAAAGCTTGAAAGCGATCCGTTCTGTGGGAAAGGTCACGGTTGCGGTACTTTTTAGCACGGTATCGGTTCGTGTCGGAAGCAGCTTGGTCCGAGGCGAAAATTTTCATCCGAAGTTCTGCGGTCTCCGGTGGATAACAGTAATGAAGGTGGAACGAGGCAGGGTTCGAGGGAGAAGCTTCGTCGTGTCGAGCGTGCGAGAGGGTACCGGGCAGCAACGCGAGCATTTCCGAGAAACGAGGAACGAAACGATGGCCGGAGAAGGAACGAGTAAATAAATATTCTCAGGCACATGTAACGAGATGTAAACGAAAGCCGAAGTAAAGGGTACGAAGTAAATCTGACCGGGCGAATTACAAAGGGAATATCGCGGCCCGGCCAGGCTGCGTGTCTAGAGAGCTTCGAGCGTGTGGCTCGAGCCGAATAAGCGGATTCTACTGCGAGTAACACGCTTCGACGGTTTCTTTCTTCCTCTACTTGCCACTTGTTAGCCAAATTTCGTTGACATCGCTGCGTGCCGCGTCCGGATAATATTCGCTGATGTTTAGCCGGGTTTGCCTTCGTCTCTGAACATAAATGACCTTAGACAACGGGGATTATTCTCGACAGCGCAAAATTTGAGGGTAGTGCCATTGCAAGTTATTAACACTTTGACTGCGATGTCATCCATATATAGATAACGCTCAAATTTCTACACAGATTCAACAGTTGTATTGTTCAAAATATGTCCACTTTTCTGACTGAAAATACTCGCATTAGTTACCTGAAACTATGTAAAATAAATATAACAAAGTGTTGTGAAAATATTTGGTAAGGATCGTTGAAAATGAAAATACTACCTAATGCAATTTTCAATTGCTTCTGTATGGAAATCAACGTGTTAAATAATTGCAATCGATAAGTGAATCACGTTCGCCATATGATTTAATGAGACAATTTTAAATAAATAATTTTTAAATGAATTTACAGGATTATTATACGCGATGCTTGATCATAGTGAAACAGAGAATATTGGCGACTAATAATAGAAAATAATAATTTCTTTTCTAAGTCCTTCAATTTTAAAATTACTGAATGCAGAATTTTTTAATTTCTGACATCCCGAATTTTCAAATTACTTAATTTTCAAATTCCTGCATCTATCCATATCAAACTTCCAAATCTCAAGTTGTAAAATTATAAGGTTCTGAATTCCTAAAATCCTGGAACCCTAAAATACTAAAATCCTAGAATTGTAGAATCTAATAATCATGAAATTTTTAACATCTAGCATCCCAGAGGTCAAAACACCTAAAAGCATGGAATTCCAATATTTTAAAGTTCCATTATTTTTAATATTCCAGGTCCTATTATATTTTAATATTCCAATAATTTCAAAGTTCCACAGTTATAAAATTCTAACATTCTAAATTTTTATAATTCTTAAATTATATATTTTTAATTCTATAACTCTATCATTTAACAGTTCTATAATTCTAAGAGTTCCACACTATCAAATTCTCAAATTTCAAGTTACTTATGTCATTAAATTTCCAATTACTAAAATTACTAAATTCCCGTACTGTCTGTTATGAAATCTAAAAATGTCCAAATACTCAAGTTCCCAAATTTCTAATTTTCCAAATCCTCAAATTCCTAGACTAGCAAATTTCCAATTTTTCAAATCCACAAATCCCCGAATCCCTAAATTCCCAAATCCTAGAATCCTCAAATTTTCAGATTTCCGAATTTCAAAATTCCAAACTTCAAAATATCTATTTCTCTCAATTTCCAACTTTCTATATTCCCAAAGCCTCATATTGCAAAATTTTTAAATATCCAAGTTCCCCCTCTCGAATTCCAAAATCTTCATTTCCACACATCCAATAATTAGTAAATTCTCATGTACCAAATTCCAAATTCTTCTAATCGCAAAATTCTAAAATTCCCCAAGTGCGTACTCGAGAAAAACACGATCCAACGATCCAGTAAGTGCAGTTAACGTGGCTGAATTTAATCTCGTGATCGATCTCTTGAGACGCTATTAAAAAGGAGGGGTTGTTCTGCCGACCGATCGTGAGAATGCGACGCGTATAAAGAACGAATTTCATTCGCTCGAATACCGGTAGTAACAGGGCAACAGTCATTAACAGGAGGCTCCTCGTTCTTTTTCTACTTCCTCGGCGACGACGTCGATTTTTTGCGACTGCTGGATTAACTAGGAGGCATTTAACGCTATGGCTAATCGCTCGCAAGTATTCCGTTCACGGTGCACCGTGAACGTTTAATCGATTCGAGGGAATCGCACGGTCGATCGACCGCTAAGCGAGTCTTTTCACTCCGTTTTCGTAACGCGGCCAAATTGAATTTAATCGGTTCTTAATCGATTCGCCGAATAGTGGCACCAGGTTTGAGGAAAGTTAGATTTGTCGCGATCAGCGACATTTTACTTGATGACCGACTTATTTACCGGCGGGGGTAAGGTAAGGTATCGCTTATGTTTTTAGGGACTTTTTTGAGGTTAGAACAACATATCGTTCGATACTTTTGCAGTGTTAAATGGTTCAATGTTCTTTATAGACATATAATCTGTAATATTTTTCTGTTAAATAATTATATGTATAATGTAATAATTATATGAATAATTTGTAACAATCCTAAAATTTGAAACAATCCTTAGACTCTGTAACAATTATAAGTTCTATAACAGTTATAAAATCTGTAACAGTTATGTAAATAAATTCTATAAGATTTTATAGTATACAAAAATAATAATAATGTCTACATGGTGGACATAATGTCCACCTTTAAAAGTAAATTAACTGTTCACATATTATGCATAAAGAAGTTATGAACCGGATTTTCGTCAACAGACAGTTTAAACTTCGTTTGTGTGACTCAAATTAAAGTTTGAACTCTACATTATCACTAGAACTACCAACCAGTCAAAATGACTGGTTTCAGGTTTGGCATTTTTTATTACAAAATTTTATTGCTGTCCTTTTATCAAAATGTCTGTCATGTTTTATTAAGCTATTGAATGGTTACATATGTTAGGTGATGCTGCAATATTTATTTATTTATTTTTCTACTTTATTTTCAGTTTTGAAGTAAGCATGCATTTAATGTTGGTACTTCTAGTGTTATTGCAAAAAAGAATTTGACAATACTTCGTTGTGCATAAATTAATGCCAAATATCTTCATTCCAGGTGTTGAGTGAAATACTATTTTTTAAATAATATTCAACAATAGATTTATTACAAATAATTTATTTAACAATATCGCATTAAACTCTGTTTTAAATTGTTGCTGAACACAAAATGAATGTAAAATTATTGTAAAACGGAATTTTTAAATTTTGTTAAAAATTCTTAAAACAAATTCTATAATACATTTTTGTGCATAATAAAATGCCAAATATTTTTATTCAAGATATTGAACAAAACACTGTATTTTAAACGATTTTTATCGAACAATAACATATAAAATTCTGTTTTAAATTATTATTGAATGAATGTTGTGATACATTCTTACACGCAAATTAATGTCATATATTTTTATTTTAAGGTATTCTATATATCGAACGACGTTTATCGAACAATAACATATTAAATTCTGTTTTAGATCATTGCTAAAATTTATAATACGTCTTTTCACTTAACCAGCAAAATAACGCGAAATTCCTCCTAAAAATGAATATTCTAAGGCGAAGAATCTCGTCGTCGCGGGTAGAGAAAATAAACCGGAGAACCACGGGGTCTCGTAATTAAAAACTTCTCCAGGAATGCAGTTTTTATTATCGAAAATACAGTTGAATTCCTGCCGTAACCTCTTGTCCAATATCCGCGGCTAATATCGCTTTAATAATGTAACTTCCGGCTTTGTGTAGTAGAAGGACATGCTCGAAGGTCCTGTAAACACGACCTTAAATGCGGTACACGGCACTGTTACTAATATTGACGGATAAAGGCAGGTCGAGGGGGTGAAACGAGCGCTCTTTGCAACCTCTTTGCAGGAGCAGGCCCAGGAAAGCCGAAGTAATAAGAGCGGCCTAAACTCCGTGAATCCTTTTTATTAATCCGCGTGGCGGGATTGGATTTAAAGCCTTCGACGACCCCTGTTCCAGACTTCGTCCCTTCGAGATACAAGAATCCAAAAGATCCGACGAGCAAAGATGCACGCACTGGATTGTATCGACAAGATTTATACAGGGTGTAGCGTTTAAATCCATCCTGTGTATTATTATCGAGAACATTGATGTTACGAAAATATTTTCGATAATTACGGGTTATAATATTTTGGGAGTTAATTAATTCGTAATCATTCATATACAGTAGCGGACAAAAGTTTAAGACTAAATGGAAAAAATAAATAATTGATTTACTGTTCATAAAAACTATAAATAGTGTTCTACTTTCGGTGTTAACTAATTAGACATTTATTTATACACTTATTACAAAAATTTCATTTTGATATTCTGCTCAGTAGCGAAGTTGCAAAAAAGGAACGAAGTTTGTACAGGGTCATTTCACGCCGAATCGATCACTTTTTGTCATCACCATCTGCGATTTTGTTTTAATCAAAATATGTTAGAGTCTACGTGAAAGTAGGGGGGGGGGGTTTAAGTCATCATTTTGCCGATTTCGAATTTGTTTAAAAATTACAAGCCATCAAAATTGGCAGTTTTTGCCTATTTTTGCAAAAATAGGCATCACTTACGAATTTTTTTCTCAAAAACTACTCGTCCGATTGAGCTGAATTTTTTTTTGTTTTATTCATAAAGGATTGGGCTACTATAAAATATTTTTTATAAATTGGACAATGTGTTATGTAATATGAAAAAATTTAAACAAATTCTTTTTTTATGTTTTTCAATAGAAACTACTAGTTATTAAAATTAAAAAAAAATATATTATATTCCCTGAAGCTTCCCCTTTAAAATGAGCCCTTCAGAATAATGGAGGGTCGAAACTTAATGTCACAATAAGCTGGAAAACGACGCGGTGTACCTCCGTTTCAGGTAAGCGAGTCGTGCAATCCGCGTTCACTGGTCTTGGTCAAGCCTGGTACACGACCTAATGACCTTGATATTACTTGGATCGGGTCATTCTGAACAACTTTTTCATTTGCAAAAATGTCGTATGGGGCTTCATTTTTAAATTATTAACGAAAAACACCAACCAATCAGAACGCGAGAATCGCGCGCCACGCGATTCGATCGCGACCACGGCCAATTATAGCTCGCGCCTACACTTCTGCCTCCGAGCGCGCGCAATTCTCGCGCTCTGATTGGTCGGTGTTTTTCGTTAATAATTTAAAAATGAAGCCCCATACGACATTTTTGCAAATGAAAAAGTTGTTCAGAATGACCCCACCTACTTCCCGGCTCCTTCAACACTTTTGGGACACCCTGTATATTGAAATAATTGCGCTATAAGGAACTATATTTTTATCTTATTACACTTGTTAATAGTAATCTGAATTATTATAAGTCATAAAATTTTATCGATAGACCGATTAATTGAGTTTTCATCGATACCTGTCTATTGAGTGTCGCAGAACGCGTTTTCAACGTAATATTTTCGTATAATAAGCACTCTCAGAGTAAAATTCGCGTGCAACGTAATTGAAAGTTTTCTTCCTTTTCATGTAACTGACGAGAGTACTACATTGACACCTGCAATTAATTGTGAGTTATATTCGCAACTGAATTCTGTCGATTTAAATTCAATACTCGAACGGGAACAGGATATTAATTCTTAATATTTGATCAAAGATCAAAGGGTGCATGGACGTCCTTCAACGTTCAGTACACATTTCGCTTGAACGCACGGTCTTTCTATAAAATGGAATGAAAGAAGATCGAACGATAATGCAAGAAATTTCTTGTTCAAAAGAGCACAGAACCCATTTATCATTTCTTTGATCTCGAGGACGATGACTTATGCTGACAAAGGGACACGATATTCCGTATATTTCTTGAAGATCTTGCAAGATGCATCGTAACTATACTTCGAATTGTGCGCATGACGGCTACAAAGGACTATTGTATAACAATCACACTATTATATGTAGAGTACTGATAGTATTCTGCAGCAGAAACCGTCTGTAACACCTAATTAAATACAATACTACTTTTTTAGTATTAGTATCCAGTCAATCTTCATTCAACAAGTTCCTTAGAAAAATAGTTTTCTGCGATAATGCATACAATGTAATGAAGATATATGCAGTTGTTTTGGTCAAATGCATTTTTTTTATGGGAAATCATGCGAATAATCTTGCGTTACATAAATTGACGTATTGTAAATAAAACATGAAAACGTAGAAATTTGACGAGGAGGATATTTTTCTTTTGAATAATTAATTATCGTACCTTGCGTGATATAACATCGTAACACAACAATGTGGTATATAATGCAATACAATGTGGTATACAATACAATAATCACCTAATATATCGTTTTATTATCTCACCCTGTAAAAGAATGTTTTTAAATATAAAAATATAAAATATATCAATACATAATATGACATGTCAGTATCTCTATTATTAATATTCAATGTCTGAACAATAACACACTCTGACGATAATAAATACATAAATAATGAAAATAGAATTATAAATATATAAGTAGTTAAAGTAAAACTATAAATGTGGAAATAATGGATATATAACTATAAATGTATATATAATTAAGATAAAACTAAAACTATATTTCAACTTAGAAAGTTATGCCTTTACATTCTGTAAATGATTCTAGTTTTCCAATTATCAATCAGCTATCAAAACTATAAAAAATTACGTATCGATAATGAATAATTGAATTTATACATCGATATTAGAACGATCAGTTTTACGATCAATGAACTATGTGCACATAAGAACATATGGTTAAGCATTCATGATTAATGGATATTTATTTCGAAGTATAAGAAGTTACAATGATTGATTAGGATCGGTAATGATGCACGACACAAGAGGAAGTTTATTAACGGGGAATTCATTAAAATTCATCAAAATTATTTTATGTAATTTAAAATATTTAGATATTTAGAAATTTTTTAACTTTAAAATTGCAAACTTTTTCGTTAAGAGATTTGTTAAATTTGACAATTTGAGTTCCTACATATCTAAACATCTAGAAATCGAAAAACTTGACGATCGAAGATCCATGGGGATTTCAAATTTTCATATTTTCAAGTTTACAAATTTCGAAAACCAGACCTTTAAAAATATGAAAGTTAAAAATGGCAAATTTGGTAATTTCGTAGTGTGAAAATTTAGAAATTCAAAAACTCACAAATACGAGAACTCAGAAATTTATCACTTTACTATTATAGACGTTTAAAAATACGTATTATGCGTTTCGAGACGAGTACCAACGAGTGCACCCTCGTTACATCTCCACGTTCTTCGCTGCGTCGCAGTAACCAATGACTACACGAAATTCTAAATCATTCGTAAATTACTCGTTAACGTCTTCGCCATCTCCCCATCCTTCGTTCCGACGCAGTAACCGATGTCTACACGAAATTCTAAATCAATCCTAAACGGCACATTAACGTCCTCGTCATCTTCGCGATCTTTGCTCCTACGCGGCAACCAATGCCTGTATCAAATTCTAAATCAATCTCAAACAGTTCGTTAACGTCCTCGTGGTGGCACGAAATAAAAGAATCGGCGATAAGTTTGCTCGGTGACCCATAAAAAGCGAACGACGATGTCGTGACTCACCATAGCGTTTTCTTTCCGTAGGAACGATAAACGACTATGTCCTCGCCCTCTGCCAAACTTCCTCGAGACGAGCAAGTTCCCTGCATTCTTATTGCACCTCCTTCTTCCGCTTCTGTTCGCACAAAAACCATACGGTCTGGCGAGCATGTCTGGTGGGCAGCGAGTAGGCGCCAGGGTCCACCCCTTTCCGCAGCCTCGACCGGTGTAGTCTTGGCCCGTTTCACCCCCTTCTCTTTCTCCATGGTCATTAGAGCGAAAACGTTCTCCATTAACGCCTCTTCTTTCTTTTTTCATCCTTTTGTCAGTTGGCAGACGCGGCCGCGCCAAAGCGATATTAAAAACTGCCGCGCGCGCTCGCTGCAATAAAGCTAACTGCTTCTCTCGCGTATGGGCTCCTCTCGATGTTACGGGGCGCTGATTTTCTCCCCCTTTTTCTTCGCCTCGGCTCCTTCCGACGATCCTTTTTCCTTTCCCTCCGTATTTTCGTTACGATTTTTCCTTTTCGGAATACATATGTGTAGGGGAATTGGTGTTTCGGGGTGAAATAACACTGCTTCAATTAAAAGAAATAAAAATATAGAATATACTTTATTATAATGTCTATGGTTCCGCTAGTTTACTGTAAGGAAATTCCAAATTGACCTGCATTCGAACTCGAAATAGGACGCATACGGTCCCAGCGCGACGACCACCAAGGCGTCGGGACCCGATATTGTGACGTCAGGGCAGTAAACAACTGAGGCCCTTGAGTTTTTGGCGAGGGGCAGTAAAGCCTTCGCAGTCTCGAGGAAGGGCATTCTTTGGGGAATCATTGACAACGCGACATTGCCCACATTTTGTCGTCTAAAGAATATATAATCATTTAGCGATATTGTACAAGTCGTTATTATACGCGTTTATTATACCGTATTACGTATTAATCTTACATTACTATTCCCTATCTCTCATTCACGCTATTCGCTGTTCACTAAAAACTCTCACGCTCGCTATTTCGCTGTTCTCTCAATACTCGCTGATACTCGCTATTACGCTGCTCGCTGAAGACTCTCGATTCACGCTGTTTCACTGTTCGCTAAAGACTAAACTCATTCACTCCCGAAAACTATACATTCTTCCCATCTGTTGAATAATCAACCACAGAGTTTGTTTGCCTCCAACAAACGCTAACGAATATTTATTATATATACTGTAAGATTAATACGTAAATCGGTAAAATAAACGCGTATAATAACGACTTGTACAATATCGCTAAATGACTATATATTCTTTAAACGACAAAATGTGGGCGATGTCGCGTTGTCAATGATTCCCCAAAGAATGCCCTTCCTCGAGGCTGCGAAGGCTTTACTGCCCCTCGCCAAAACGCAAGGGCCTCAGTTGTTTACTGCCCTGACGTCACAATATTCGGGTCCCAACGCCTTGGTGGTCGTCGCGCTGGGACCGTATGCGTCCTATTTCGAGTTCGAATGCAGGTCAATTTGGAATTTTCTTACAATACAGTAAAAATAGAAAAGATGTACAGAGTGTTCAGTCCTGAACGCGATGGAAATTCAAGGACTGTTACTATGTGCTGTTACCGAACCGACTGCTAAGGTTGTACTGCAAAAGGCTATTTTTCGCATAAGCTAAGGGGAAGTACAGCTATGCACCCCCTAGAAGAGAGAGCGTCTTGCTTTCTCTTAACGGTCAGCTACGACGTCGGCGCAGGGCTCGCGCTGACCGTTTTTTATGGCTCTAACTTATACCTAAATATCGTTGAATGTACGTTTTCACAGCAATGTAAAATTCCTTCAAAATATCATACAGGATTTCTGCAAAAATCCAACACCCTCACACTCATCACAAACACTTTTCTTTCGTACCGCAGCCTCTCGAACTCAGTCGCACGCAATCACACTGTTTACAGTCGCACAAATATTCTATAGCTCGCTTTTCCCAAACACACCTAATTATACGCAGCAAAAATATCCTCATCCTACATATGGTTGCGCACACGTTTTCCTTCGCGATGAAGATGAACCCTTTGCGGTCCAATATCCAACTATGCCCGACATCGCGTTTCTCTTGGATCGTAGAAAGAATTCAGATAAATAGATTGGTTTGAGGATCTTTTTATTTATTTGCCACTTGTAATAAATTGAAAATATGTTTGTTAAGCATCCGCATAATTGCAATACATTTTATTGCAAACCCACTTCTTGATCTATTTTCTAAATTAATAAGGGAGCTGTAGGTAAAAGAGAGCACGGTCCGCAAAGGGTTAACATTTTGATCGCCAAGTCACCCATATGCGGGTGACACTCAAACTTCTACACAGATTTAACAACCGTATTAAACAAAATTTGAAGATACTCGGGTTAGTTACTTGGAACTATAAAAAATAAATATAATAAAGTATCGTAAAGATATTTGGTAAAATTTGTTAAAAATATAAAGACTATATAATGCAATTTTCGGTTGCTCCCATGTGGCAGTCAACTTGTTAAGGGGAGACCTCTGTGTATCATGAAAATTCTGTCTTAGGTTTCCGAGTATACGTATTCAAATTTGAGTTATATAATTAAATATTCAAATTATATCACAAACACCTGACATGTTCCAAATCTTAGTAATCGGTGATATTATGATTTTAATAATAAATATAGAATAAATAATATAAAATAGTAATCGATGGAATTGCAGTTGTAATAGTAATCGCAATATTATGAATGAAATGACAATGATCAAATATATCCGTCGAAGGATGTTCGTTTAATCAAAAGCGAGCCAGACAGACAATAAACCTATCTCTCAATAAAACACCGTTCTGTTAATAACTGAACACTTGTACGAACATTCAATATTTCCTAGCGTTTATTTAAAAAACAATGTTCCCTGTAAAAACTACTCACGGTACAAAGGAACAGTTAGTTCTGTTCTCGTACAATTTATTATCGTGGCCCGAAGCCGTGCACGCAACCAGCGACGCGTCCCTTTCCGTCTTTCGCATAAAACGGAGATCGAAAGGGAGAAGAAAGGCGCCGGGAGAAATTGTCTTTCTCTCATCTCGTTGGAAAACGACGGAAGGATCTGTCGAAGAGAGAAAAGAAAAAGTGTAGAGGCGGAGGCTACTTTCAGCGCCGGAACAGTGACGGATATAGAGTGACAGAAAGCGAGGTAGAACTCCGGTGCTTGGCTATATAGAGAGAGAGATTCTTAGAGCAGTAAAGCGCGCGTGTCGAGCTTTGATATTTAACGTTGCATGAACGCTTTTCATTTCGTACGAAACTGCGAAGGTAAATTGCGGCTATCTTAGATCTTTAACACACGATTTACGGAAGTTCAATGACCACTTAAGTCTAAATTGAAAATGAACTATGAAAAGAATTAAACAATGAATAATACATATTCCAGTTTATAGAAATATTCTTTATTTCGATGATGGTTAACATTCATTTCGACATAAGCTTTTTAATAATTTGGCAATTGAAAATAAGAAACCTAAGATCCGTCATTTTGACGGGTCCCGTAAACCTAGTGTTAAGGGGTCAGACCACTGTAGGATTTACGAAAAATCGAAAATTTTTTTTTCGCTTGAAAGATGCCTTGGGGTCTTAAGAATAAGGTACAATAACATTTATAGTCGGGAGAATTTTATAAGTGCCTTTATTTAAGGTCGGAGGAAAATCTTTTCCGGCCGCATAGGTATTCCCGCCGAGCAGCGTTCCAGTCAACCAGTTCCTGAACCGCCATTTTGTTTTCAATTGCTTTATAAAAATTCAGTTTAACACTTCGATGTATAGGTAATAAAGACCTGTAAACATATTTTTCATCTTTGTTATAGTTTGTCCGGAAAATATTCCTGAAATTAGGTAACTTTTTGACGCTCTAGAGTGGTCTAACCCCTTAAATAAGTATGGTATCAGGTATAGAAATATCATGAGTACTATAGCTACTGTATCCCATATTTCTAAATTGCTGAAAATCTGTAAAGGAAAGGTGTCGGAAAATTGACTTTAATCTTGGTTTTCAAATTCAAGATGAAATTTTTATTATTGTACCTTGTTGTACTCGTTTACAGGATAAAATGTTTCAAACGAATCATTGATTGAAACTCAACTGTTTCCTTGAAAAGTGATGTCGACGTTTTATTACTGATAACTGAACTGAGGATGTTTATGAATTGTAATATATGAATTTATCACAAAATCTATAGACTGAATCTCATAAATTATGCGATTTATTTATTCTTTGTAAACTTCGATATATCGCGAATGCATAAACGTCGTCTACTAATAACACATTGAAATTATTCATAATTGAAGTGCATCCACAGAAGCGATGATTCTGTGTGAAAAAGTGTGTACAAACTTTTATGTGACGTTTTTGAAAATTTCGACACCTATATTTTCTAAAAAATTGTTTTGAAACACTCGTCAGACACGTTATAATTTTCAAATACATTTTACAATATGTCTTAACAAATTTAACCATAAGACAATTTTAAAATATAAATCTCAACTTGACAGATGTATATGCTCTTTACAAAAGTTGTTATGAACAATATGTATTTTAAAATCAAACTGTGATTGATCCAAATAGGCGACTGAGATTAATTGATATTATATTTTTAAGAACGTTATAGGACGTTTTGGTTTAATGATAAATTATATTCATAAATATTAATATCAATTAATTGTTATACCCTTCTACGCGTAGAAAAAGTATGATTACATTAAGAAGTATCACAGAATTGCTATAAACTCAAAAATTTCCGTAATATAAAAAGACAATAAAAATACAACGTATGCGAACATAAATAAAGTGCAACATATAATATAATAAATATAATACACGACACAGTAAATGTAATATATAATATTATAAGTATAATTCATAATATATAAAAAATATAATTACAAAATACATAAAAAAACATTGTTATTAATCATCAAGCTCAATACTCTCCCCTATCTGATTGCATCGTAAACCCCGTAAAAAGTTCGGATTCATCGAAATTTTTCGTTCGAACGCGCCGGAAAATCAGCGATCCCCGATGTTTTCCCGGCGTTCGCGGTCGATCGTCAGTCACGAAATAATTTCAAATAATTTCGCTTCGACAGCGATTCGGGGGTTTTACGTACGGGTGTATTCACCGGGACACGGTATCGAGCCCCGTGTATTTAAATACATCGGCAAAGATGAAAATGTATTTAGACGACAGGCGATTCTGAAAGGAAAATAATTTGACATATTTTAAAAGTTGGAATACCGCTCGAACTTCTAAAGCCGCCCTCGGCTTCTTCGCTCCCGGGGCTCAGAGGAGGGTGGCAGGGTGACGTGGTTCGCGGCAGGGGGTGCTACAACTCGAGCACGACGGTGCCAAGTAATTTTAAAGCGATTTTTACCGAAGGAAGTTTGCATTAATTGAAGGCTTACCGAAAACCCGCTTCCCTTTTGCGCTGATCATGTAATGATCACCTTTGTTACGGACTTCTGTTAATTCCGGCACGGCAAGGTCGAGGACTGCGAGCGAGAATAATTTAAAGCCTCACTGTATGGACTGGTTGAATTTAAACGGGACCATAAAATGAATGTTTGTTTCGTGGGAAAGGAAAATATGTCGAAAGTTCGTATTGAAATTTGTTTCGAAATTCCACGGGTACAGTTTTATATCTCCGTCGATATTAATTTAAAAATGGATATATTAGTTTTCGGTACAAAGTTTTTAATTAGTGAAACTAATTGAGGGGCATAACACGTTTAATTAAATAGTTGTACGTATGTTCATTTCGCGCAACAAGTGTGGCAACTGTTTTCTGAAACTATTATATCGTTTCAATTATTTTTTTTCGTGATGAATATCGTTCTGGTTGTGACAGATTTTATCTTCGACTCTAGACCATGCTTGTGAAGAGACATTAATAGTTAAATGAGATGAGTTAAACGAAAGAACGTAGATTTGCTCCTTTATGATTGGAACTTTATGCTTGTAAGAATGGGAATTTTTTATATGCGTATTTAATAAATATTTAACTCGTCCATTCCTGATTTCTCCCATTTGAAAGACACATTTCTGAACTCACGCAAGTAATGTGATAAAGCTCTAACATTAATAAGAAAAATTTGGCACATGTCGAAATGAAACAAAAAATTGTAAATACCAAAGGTAAAAGAGATTAAGGAAGATCAAAAGAAAAATTAAAAATCAATGATTTCATTGATTATAATTATCCATTTATTTTGAACAATAAACAAGAATTTCATAATATGTTATCTTAGAACTATATTTACAGCAGAATGGAATGGACGATTAAAATGAAATCAATGGCATTCATTTTTATAATAGTTTGTTCTCTTACAATTACCATTTTATAGCACTAGCATTATTTTTATATTCTCATATTCCCAGTTTATGGAATTTCATCTGAGCATGGTTTTAAGAGTTTCATCTGATAGTAAGCTTTCGACGAGTATTTCAGAACTAATCTAAGAGAAACGATTGTATAAGATTCTTTTAAATGCGTACATAATTTAAGACTCCGTCGAGAGTAACCACAATAAGAAGCTCTCAAATGAATATCTGACAGTTATTCGTATTTTGGTAAAGAATAAAATCTATTGTAGCAAATTTTCGATCATTCCTACGAGGGTATCTTGGTAACTAATTGAATATATTGAAATTCGTTAGAAAGTTGTGTACGTAAAATCGCAGTGGATATATTTTTAAGCACCCTTTTAAATAGTTAGCTACGACAATCCTGTGAAAGCAGAAAATCTTCCACGTCCTCTCAACCTGTTAGGCAATATAGTGGTCATACACGTGAGATGCGCGTAGATGTGCGAAGTAGGTGCGATAGTAACGCCAATGCATGGCGAATGTTATGTGTGTATGACACGTGAGTTTTCCGCTTGACTCCGATAAATCACTTAAAGTTAACCCTTATTGGTCGCTAGCTTGTTATACGTGATTCTCACTAGGTTGTAGCTGGTTTCTATAAGTGTGCGACAAATTTTCAGTATTATAAGAGTAACATGTTTATTCGAAATTATGTATCTTTTGTATTATAAATATATTAGTTTCAATTAAATATTTATAAGTTTTTAATGTATGATACTTTTGGAAGCAATCTACTAAAGAGGCCATCATCATCATCATTCTCAATTTCACTCCAATCATGGTACGAGTTATTAATATTTTCTATTTCCACGTCATTTTTTCCACTCGAAGATTTTTTTCTTCTCAAAATGTAACAAGATTTGATTGCTAGCCTCGTCACTAGAATAAAAATCATTCATACCATCAAAACTATTCACTGCTACTATCGCTATAGAAATTTACCAAATTTTCTGTATTTATTTCTTGGGCCAATATATTAAATGTTGATTGACATGAATTTCGACAGGGTCGGCCTTGTCAGAGGTGGACTTGATACGACCGCAGAGTCGAAGTACTGTCACGTGAGAGGTATCGTACGACCGTTAAGGGTTAACCCCTTTCTGCATGATTTTTAGAAATAGCTGAAAAAAATATATGTTGTTACTTTTGATGTTAGTGGTCAAGAAAAAATAGTAAATTTCAAAGAATCATTTTATTTTCGAAACACAAGTCGTTAGCATGTCAATTCATTTCTGGCCTAACATGTACGAAAAGATTGTGAACTTTCAAACCAAGAAATAACGGCTGTTTTCGTGGTTTGGCTCAGATATGGACCATCACGCAGTAAGGGGTTAATAAAGTCTTTCTAAATCTAATCCGAGTGTACGATGAATCCCAAACACGAAACCAACACAGACAACCCCATAATCCGACACAACTCTGGAGAGTAACTATCATAATCATCAAATGTGCACCTAGCTATCGTTTCTATCAAGTCAGTAAATACTATATATAACGAATGTAGCGGTTCTCCGATGATTCGAGAGTATCCTTTCACCTAATTGAACGCGTCGAAATTTATCGGAGTGCCATACCCACAAAACTGCAACGTACTAAGGATCCTTTCCCAGACTAGACTGTCAGCGAAGGTAGACAATTTTCGAAGTACCCTCGAATTCGTAATTCGGGAGTGTACCCCTGTAATTCCCGACATGGGAATACTCTCGAACTCCCAATTCGAGTGAACACTCGCGAGCAACCTCGAACTATCGGATGGACACGTACACCATAACAGAGCGAAGAAGAAACAGATATGGGGTGAGGGGGGTTGAATAGGTGAAGTCGGGAACGGTGTTCGAAAGAAAAAGAAAGAGGGTAAAGAGTAGAGAGCGGTGCACGGGAAAGGGGTGAGGGTGTACAGGGGAGGGAAAGAACATCTCTTGGTTCTCTGGAAAGCATAGAGGAGAGTAGTGAGTCGGCGTCGCCCGGGCAACGGCTCTGCCACCTTATTGGATATGTTGAGCAATTTATTTTATTTTTCCCCACTCTCGCGGGGCGCGGGGAGGGTGGATCGGCGAGCACGGGACGCGGAAAAAGGGAGAAAGAAGGACGGAAAGAACGTTTGGGGGAGAACCACCACCCTCCACCCACTACTCTCCGCGCACACATCGACGCCATTTTCCAATATCGCGTCAAGCGTTCGCTCGCCCGCTCGCCCGCCCGCTCGCTCGCGTCTCCTCCTTCTCCTTCTCCGGGCTCTCGTCTCGTCTCGTCTCGTCTCGTCTGGTTCGGCCTGGTCTGGACTGGTCTCGCCTCGTTTCATCTCTCGCGTCTCGCGGTCTCGCTCGTTCGCTCTTTTCTCGCCGGGTGAAAGAGAGAATGCAGCGAAAGGCACGAAACGAGAAAAAGGGGATGCAGAAGGAGAGGCCGGGGGCGAAGCTGGCCGGGCTGTGCGACGGGGACGAGAGAAGAGCCACCCCGCTAACGTGCCTCCGAACGGAGAACGGAGCGAGGAGGTTAGGTGAGAACCGTACGTTCCTCCACCCGTAAATTGGCAATATTCATGCCGGGCCGCGTACACGGCTTCAAGGGGGTGGGCTGAGTCGGGGCGGTCGGGCTGCACAACCGATTCCCATAGCCCCCGGGGCCGCGCCCGCGAAAGCGCTCACCTAGACAGTTCGTTCGTTATTTTTACGCCCCTGCCGGAATGAGGATAAAGCCACGGTAACCGCGTACCAACCCCTGTCCCGCCAACCCCCAGCTGTGTTTCTCGACGGTCTCCTTCTTTCCTCTAAACGCGGCTGTTGCTCCGGCACCGCCGATGGAATTCTTCGACTATTTTTCTTTCCCCGCGAGTTTCTTTGTTTTCTTCTTACCCTTTTCTTTTTGTTCTTTGCTTCGATCGCGCGACGCCTCTCAGACATCCCGCGGGCCGATATGTTTTGGCTGGCTGGTTAGAACGGACGTTTGTCTTGCTGAAACGCTGCTGCCTCGATAGGGGCTGCGGAATGAATGGGGCGGAGAAAGGGTAATTCGTTCTTATTTAAGGAACGATTTAATTCGAGTAACGAGGTTTACGTTCGGCGTCTCGAATTCTGAGCGATCGTTGTTGTTGAGATTGATTCTTGTGGGTTCTGTTGGGTTGTTGGAAATATATTTGAAGCTGTTTGTTGTCTTCGCTACTTGAAGATGTTTGTACTGTTAATATGCTGATTCTTAAATGTGTAAGGTGTTGTCTGTGTATATAAGATATTTGAGATGTTAAAGATATTATCTTACATATTTAAGATACTATTTTACATATTTTGAGATATCTTTTTAAAATTTTAAGATTTCGTACAATATTTGCATTAAATGTACCGACATATAATGGGCACTTAATTTTAAATTAAAAGTAAAGGAGAAAAATAATTACGCAAACGGTGGAACATAATGTATTGTACACACGAATTCAATGTCTTAATAAAATTCAACGGAAATTTTAAGGAAACCTTTTTAACAAATTTCGTAATTTAAGGATATATCGATACAATTGGAAGATATTTATACAAATAAACTCTTTAAATGTAAGACAGATATACTAATACTTTTTTAAGGTAATATCTGCAGTGAATATTTATAGTAACCCAAATCCATTAAAATTTTTATTGAAGCGTGAAAGACTGTTCTTATATTGTGGTCATTCCAATTTTCTCTATTGATTATCACAATATGTATATCTTTTCGATTGTTTAAAGTGAGAATAATTACGAAAGCAGTTAATAGTACCTAAATTGCAACAATTTACGTATTCGAAGTTTAATAATTAATTTCGTTACCAATATAGAAAATTACTTAAAAATATTTTATCTGAATTATAGACAAAATTAAATTAGTTTTCTCGTAAGAATTATGTATGAATTTATGGATATTGGTGTAGATGTATGAATAGGATAGAGCATTGAATTCTTAATGAATCTGTGAACACAGATGAAAGATTACATGAACAAAATATGAATGACTTGCATTACTTTCAAAATGAACAAGTTTCCAGTATTATTTATGATCCACACTTCCATCACCGAAATATTAAGGAATGTCAATTATTTTCACTACAAATTGCTTACAGATAAAAATATCACATCAAGTTTCATCTTACGTTATTATTATCTTCATTTCTTTGAAAAATGGACTTGCCACGCATTCTAAATCAGCGGCCGATATTAGTCGGGGGTTCTATGAAAGATCATTGGAGAACCATAGTTCGGTGACCACTGGTTTCTACCATAATTCATCTCGTAGTTCAATGACGTGTCACGCACGAACGGAAGTGGAAAAGAAATGGATCACGCCGTCCTTTTTCTACGTGCTCGATTACTCTCCTTCTTCTCCTCTCCCGTTTGTCTCGGGGTTCTCCCGTGACGTGGTCTCCCTTCTTCCTCCGTTTCCGTTTCTCCGCTCGTCCTTTTCTTTTTTTTCGGCGTCACCGCATAATACGGGCACGATAGCTAGCTATTGGATCGCTGGGACCTCCCTGTCGATATTACCATACATATAGGGCGGCCTGTTACAACCCCCCCTCTTCCTGCATCGAGATTCGCCCCGAGATTTATCTGGCTTACGTGCATGTACAGGTGGCTGCCTCGCCTCGAACGATTTCTTCGAGCTCGCCCTTTGTGTATAATCGATGCGTTTCGAGCCTCCGAGCGGACTAGCAATCGGGAAATCGTTAACCAGCCGACGCTTTTTGGCTCGAGAGCACGATTGCGCTCGGAACTGCTCGCTTTTTTCGACTCTTCTTCCTCCATTTCTTCCGTTTTCCATTGTACCGCTTGTAGGATCTTAGCGACGCACATTGGGCGAAATTCGGAAAAAGTGATGAAAAATCGTGTTGCGAAGCATTCAGAGAATCATAAAGCTACTGGGCTTATTTTTAAGTTTAGAAAATTCATGAATAATCATCAACTGCCTTTTGTAGCTCTTTACAACGTGCAATTTATATTCTTAAACTTTTTTTAATGTAGCGTGAATGTCGAGAGCCAGCGCGGTTTATTGTTTTATGAGTGTCCAACTGTTAGGTGACAAATACTTTTTAGCGTACTTTTTACCTAAGGTCATTCAGGTAAAGACTCAGGCTCTTGACCACTTTCGTTCAATTTTCAAGAACCAATGAAAATAGTTTAATTTTAACTTAATCATTTGTTCACCCCCAGCAGCACGCAAAACCTCACTACATATTTTATCCTGGAGAGAACATTATTTGTTCTCCTCAGTAGATTTCCAATAACTCTCAAAGAGTACACATCAATCATTTTTTATACTTATCTTTTAAAGTCCGTTGTCAGTTTGCGAGGTGTTATTATTATTTCTTAAGTGGTATATCAAGTCTTAGTTTTAATAAAGCACAAACATTTTACCCTCGCCAATTGTTTTGTTAATTTTGGAGTGGATTCGCTGATTCCATAACCTAACTACTTCGTGGTTGATTAAGTTGAATCCCGAAGAACAATTCATCATATATTATGCGTCATTTTATATGATCTAACTGAATACATTCTTGTTTCATAATACAGATGGGTAGTCATATAATCGTGTAACAAAATTAATAAATTATAATTATTGTAATTAAAGTTGATCAGATTTTACGCGATATTATACATTATATGTTATTACATATTACTAATGTATTTATATATGTATCCAATAATGCACCGGTAATATATAATAATGATAAAATATTATTATATGTTATTATTTCGCTATTATTATTTATTCTTATTTCATATTATTGTTTCATTATTCTTATGTATAACATTAAGTTTGATTATTTTGTAATTATTGTGCACATATATATTTATCAATATTACTATATCGTTTTTGTCCATTTCATTAACAATGTTGGAAACAATAAATATTAAGAATTTGTTTATATTTAATGTTCAACGTTTCCGCCAGATTGCTATAATTTCATTGCACCGTGTTGAGGAAGTGCGGCACTATTGTGTGTAAAAATCTATATAAAAGTGACTGTATTCATATATGTAGTAGTATTTGATATAAAAATTGTATTATACTAATATATTATTTATGTATCTAATGTAGTATCTATTTATAGAGTCTACCTGTAATACTATTTATAATGCAGTCAATCTATCTCTTCCAACATGTTTCTTTAAAGTTTCAAATATTGTGTCCATTCATAAAATCGCTCAATTATTGTATATTTTATTATAACTTCAAATATTGCAGGAAGAAAGGTTCAAGACATAAAAAAAATGTGAAGTATTATTTTATCGAAGAAGAGGAAATACATATGGATTAAATAATGAGCTAATCTTTGTGGCAAACACGAAGATAATTCAGAGGAAAAGAAGAAATGACGAAAAACGACAGTCCATGCTTCAAGAAGCGACAAAAAAATGCCTCTTCCGTCTAACGAGGTGCACGCCTATCTGGTTCGAATCACCTCCTCATTTCGTGGTAATTAAAAACAATGAATACCAGTCGAGCAAACGGTGGAAATAATTACACATGGCACGGTACACAAACTGCAGCGACGACACGACCATAATTCTCGTTCGTTTGCCGATACCCAGACAACTTAACGATCTTGTCGTTCCTTCGACATCCCATCATTTGCTACGTCTGCCGGTTAATTATCAATCAAGCTATCTGCCATGGAATACACTTCACGAAAGTGTTGTCGCATAAGGCACGAAATTGCGTTGTCATGGAAAAGAAGTAGCCTTCTCTTGGCGACTATTAATGAGCGCCTCTTAATTACGTCGTGTACGGTGCGTTAATTACTTAACCGTTATATTACATACGCTTTGATGGAGTAATTAAGTAAAAGGTCTTGGGAAGCAACATTTCGCTCTTGCACTTTTATTTCGTGTTTAAATTTAGTTTGGCAAATCATTATCTTAATTCACGGTTAGACATTGGTATTCTGTAGTTTTTACATTAATTTTGGATAATTATGTGCCGTTATTTTGTTAGATAAATAAAATTCCCAGGGGGAACATTCACGAATTTTTTCTTGGGTAATAAGTTGAGACTAATGTCATTGAAGCGAGCTGGTCTAACTAAAATATTAGTGATACGCAACAATTTCAATGGTAAAAGTAAAATTGTGATGGGTGATATTCTTTCAGGTGAGAATATTTCAAATTCTTTAACCAGTTAACTACAGCGCCCCCTTTTGAGAGCGCGAAACATATATGTGTCGCGAAAATCGACAATGACGAGTAGCTCCAGGATGCAGAAATTTACAACAAATTATTTATACTTTTTATTTCGTGTTCGTTTTACTTCGTCTTCGGTTCCAAGTGTTCCAAATATCTTAGAATCTACGAAAAATTACAATTTGAATAATTTTTGCAAAAATTACAATTTAACTAACCAATGGTAACTAAATTTTCGTAGGACGATTATACTCGTCAATCACTTCTAACTGGTTAATAATACATGCTCGTACGTTAAGAGACACGTAAGTGACAAGGGGTTGGATTTTAATTTCAATTTAATCTTTATTCTGGAAGGTTTCAATTTTTATTTAAATTGTAAGAACTGCAAGTTGAAACGAAGGTTAAACTACCATAAAATTGTCGCTCAAATACGACGCCCGGCGAGTTAACAGGAGCGAAATTACGTATAAGACATATATGTCGAAGACGGTGTTCTAAATTTCCATGAAATTTCTTGGTGGTAGCGTGGACAGCGTAACGATAATGCATGCTCACATGCTGATAGACACGTGGGTGACGAAGGGTTAGAGGCGCCTCGAACCGGGTGCGCGAGTTGAGAGATATCTCTCATTATGCATTCCTTTCAGGCGGCCGTCATTATTTTACATATTGCAGGACGAGGCGTACCGACTGCCTTTGCCAATTTTTCCAACCGTGCAAAAAGGAACGGCCGGCAATTTAGCGGCGGCATGTGCGTGCAACCGTGTGTGCCCTTAACAACATCGTTGGAATTCATGCGTTTCGTTGCGAACCACACACTGATCGCGCTTCTTTTCGCAATTTAAACTCTTAGCAAATCGTCGTTACGTCCTCGGAGGTCGACAAACGCAACTTCGATAAGAATTTTCTCCTGAAATTGCTGGAAAAATTACGCGGTACGCTTCAAAGAACAGCTTTGCATGTCGCTGATATAAATCGTTAGATGTCACTGGCACTTTAAATCGGTAAATTTTACTAACTCGTTAAATCGGTAAACTTTACTAATTCATTGAATCGTTGAAAAATTGAGAATTTCGAAATTGGAGACGTTTGTGAATTCGAAAATGGGAAGAATTGGGAATTTAGAAATGTAGAAGTATGGCGAATTTGAAATCTGGGGGTTTAGGAAATTTGGACATTTTGAAAAATTGGGAATTTAGAAATTTAGAAGTGTGACCAATTTGAAACCTGGGGGTTTTGGAAATTTTGTAAGAATTGGGAATTTAGAAATTTAGAAGTGTGACCAGTTTGAAACCTGGGGGTTTAGGAAATTTGGAAATTTTGTAAGAATTGGGAATTTAGAAATTTAGAAATTCGATGAATTTGAAATCTGTGGATTTAGGAAATTTGGAAATTTTGAAGAATTTGGAATTTAGAAATTTAGAAGTGTGACCAATTTGAAACCTGGGGGTTTAGGAAATTTGGAAATTTTGTAAGAATTGGGAATTTAGAAATTTAGAAGTTCGATGAATTTGAAATCTGTGGATTTAGGAAATTTGGAAATTTTGAAGAATTTGGAATTTAGAAATTTAGGAGCTCAACGGATTTGAAATCTGCGGGTTTAGGAAATTTGGAAATTTGAAAGATTGGGAATATGGAATTTAAATATTTCCATACCTTTGGAATTTAAAAATCTGATAATTTCGAAGATTGATAGGCATTTTGAGAATTTGCACATTCAAATACGCGAAAAATTGGTAATTTAATAAATTACGGATTTGAGAATTTAAGAACTTGAAAGTGATATATTATGTTAATAGCTAATGTCATGTAAGTAGCTTAGCTCACACTATTGGTTAGTTTAGGTTAAGTTAGATGTGACTGTAAATTTAAATCTCACATAAGACTAGTTTAATTTGTATCGTCAAAATAAATACAATTTCGATAATTTTCTCTCAAAATTATTGAAAACTTGAAATTATACTTTCTGCTTGGAAGAAACTTTTTGAATTTCACCGACACAAACAGTTAAATTTCTATGACTGCTTAAATCGACAAATTTTACTAACTTATCACATCACTGAATTTCACTGTTTCATTAAATCGTAAAAAAAAAATAACGAAAATTCTAATTTGCTAATAAAAAAATTTGAGTATTTAGGAATGTTCATATTTATAAAGTTAGGAATTTGTAATTTAATTATTTCAAATTCGATATCTTTGTAATTAAAAAATTTGATCATTTCTGCAGAGATTCATCAGGGTAATATGATCAATTTATTATAAAAATAATTTGAAATTGTCGAAAATAATAATTTGTAACAAATCAAAATTATCGTTTGATAATTGCGAACATATTTACGCCGTTCTAAAATACCACAATTCGACGCAGTCGGTGGTACATCATTCGAGTTTCAAAAAATATGCAAGAGCAGGAGATGGCGGCACAGCACACATTCAAACCGCTCGAACACCTGTGCAAATAACGCATAATAGTGCGAAGAACATGCTCAAATGTCAACCGCGAACCGGCTGATAAGTGTGAATCCTCCTATAATTTATCATATCGACAGAATCGTCCATCTCCCGTCTCGACAAGCGCAATTCAATAAAAAAGGAACATTCACATAAACGACAAATTTTTGTTTCTGATATTAAAATATTATCTACATCGATCATGGCTGGCACACAAAAACGTAATTAGCATTAATCATTCCGGTAACAGGACAAGAATTTTCATAGCGTAATGCATTTTTGTTTTTTAGTACGTTAGCTTGGCTATTTTCTTCACTTCAAGAGTATTTTTTAATTTCAACAGACATATAATTACATGTTAAGAGGCAAATTGTTTGTGAAGTTTGTGTAGTTTAACAAAAATGGATGTTGGATTATTATAACCTTTTCATACAGGCAAAAATGAATCATGGTAATGAGTGACACTGTTATTGAAAGCAAAAGAAAGTTTTTTTTATTCATTTCTAGTTAGAGAATAAAACGATAAAAGACATCTTTCAGACTCTTCATAATAAAATCTTGTTACAATGAAATAATCTGAGTTGTTTCATTACAATTAATCCCATATTCCGTTAGTAGAAATTGAATTCTCTAATCACTGAAGATACTTGAAGATACTTGAAGGCTGTAATTACTGAAGATACACGAAGACTGCAATTACTTAGGAATACCTGAAGACAGTACTTACTGAAGATACTCGAAGACTCTGTTCACTAAAGATATTCGAAGATACTTAAAGACGTTCAAGTATCCAGCATAAGAAAGATCGCTAGAATCATTTGAATATTGCAGTATCTAAATGAAATAAAAAAAAGATGGTTTCAAGAGGAACATCAAGTTTTACCTCGGTTTTATAAAAGTAACTTTTGCGCGTAACTTTCAAGCCAACTCGCCAATCCGTATTCGTAGCAAGGTGTACGACGAGTCCACATCGTGGTGCAAATTCATGACATTAGTATGGCGGTGGTACGTGGCGGTGCGAGAAGCAAAATGCAACACCCGAAGAAAAGAAGAAAGAGAAAAAGAAGTCGACGACGTTCGAGCAAGGGTAGCCCCAAACCACGCCTCGTACGTGAGGCATGCGTTCAAGATACTTGCTCGGATAAAGAATGCTTGCTTCCGATTGGTCTTTGCCCACCCACCCCCACGTACATCCCCTCGATATGCTGACTGAACATGTGAGGGTGCACGCGCACCCCGTCGCGATACTTGTGCCATAAAGTTTGTATGGTTTCCCGCGTCTTGCTTTCGCTGAAACACGAAATTCTTCGGGACATAAATCTTCGTCAAAGGTGGTTGCGACGTGATTATTTGCATCATTTTCACCCCTTTTTGCATGATTTAAATAGCTGAAAAAATATATGTTGTTACTTATAATATTACAGTGATATTTCGTCCTCAAATTTGGAAATTTATATAACTAAATTTAGAAATAAGTAAAAATCGAATTTACAAAACGGTACATTTGGAAATTGGAAGGTTTGATCATTTGGGCATTCGAAAGTTTACAAATCTCAATTATCAAATTTATAAACTTACAAATTTGGTAAATTAAAAGTTTAGAAATTGAAATTTAATAATTTAATAATTTTGACATTTGAAAGTCTAGGAGCTTTAAAAGTCAATAAATTTTTCAATTTGAAAATTTAAGTATATAGTGATTTAAAAATTTTTTAATTTGAAAGTTCAGAAATTTGGAGACTGAAATGTTAAAATTTAGAAATTTCGCAATTTTTAAATGCAGATGTTTAAGAAATCGATAACTTAGAGAAATTCAGAAATTCAGAAATCCATACATATCAAAATTCGGAATCATGTTTTAACTTTTCAGCTCCTAATATGCATAATTAATTACTTACACAAATTACTGTAATTATTATATATACAATTGCTACTTTTTGTGTATTTTCTACATGGTGAGAAATTTCATTGTTCAGTTTTATTTTTAACCGCTAGTATAATATATTATAGTTTCTGAACCATGCTTCCTGTTGCACTGCTGGCTATCATATATCACGTGTAAGTAAATTGCAACCTTACGATGATATAAATGTGATATAAAATGTATGCAGCTGTGATGCATATCTCAAAGATTATCAATGTTGCGACTACAGCAATGTTCAGCAATGTAACTGAAACTACATAAAACCTAAAATTGAATGCAGTATAAATATAATAATTGTACATAGAATTATTACAATAATTACATACTGTAATACACTGTAAATTTATAAAATATAGAGGCTTATATGTGGAACAAAACAAAATTAGAGTTTCAACAAAAATGTGGGGAGAGGGCTAATTTTTATATAAAAATATTTTTCCCAGAAACTTCTCACACAGATCTACAGGTCTAAAGAAACAGTATAACATTCCTTTCGAACATTTTTTAATATTTCCCATCATTACCGATTTATATGCCGTTACATACACGAGCTGACTCGGATAAAAGGGTTAACGCGTCATATATGATCGGCGCTATAATTCATTTAAAGTAATCATTTATACCATAAGCAAACGAAAGGAACTTTCAAGGGCTTCTACTGCTGAGACAATCATATACTCCAAGAAATTAAAAGATGAAATTAAAAGATTAAGCATCCTTGTTCTCAATCTATATTTATTAAACCTATTACAATATTTAGATCTTAACATAGTTTATTAATTATATTGAGATAGTTAATGTAACATTTAATATAGTAAATAATTAATACAAATATAATTGATATAGTTAATAGTTGACAATTGATAATAATTTATGCAATAGATAGTTAGTATGGCTGATACTTAATATACAGGGTATCTCGCAACTAGCGTAAGACTCGGAAGGGAGTTAATAGATAATAGAATTTAGATAATATAGATAATAGCCAATATGGTTAATAATCAATACATCATCAGTTAATATAGGCAAAATTTAATATAGCTTGTAGTCAATACAACCAGTAGGCAATATAGCCAGGAGTTAATAGTAAATGCAGCCAATAGTCAATGCAGTCAATAACCAATATAGTCAATAGTCAATATTGCCAATAGCTAGTAGTCAATAACCAATCGTTAATAGCCAATAGTCAATACTCAATAGTCAATAGTCAATAGTCAATAGTCAATAGTCAATAGTCAATAGTCAATAGTCAATAGTCAATAGTCAATAGTCAATAGTCAATAGTCAATAGTCAATAGTCAATAGTCAATAGTCAATAGTCAATAGTCAATAGTCAATAGTCAATAGTCAATAGTCAATAGTCAATAGTCAATAGTCAATAGTCAATAGTCAGTAGTCAATAGTCAATAGTCAATAGCCAGTAGTCAATAGTCAATAACCAATAGCCAACAGCCAATGGCAAATTGCGAATATAGTCAGTAGTCCATATTGCAAATAATCATTAAACCGAATAGTTAATATAATTAATACTTAAAATATTTATATTATAAATATAATCGTCAAGCTTTAAACTTGAAAGTATCACATTATTAGTTACAAATTGTCGATGCAGCTTTGTAACATTTAAATCGTTAATATACAAAAATGCATATGCTTCATTATTACTAGTTTATTATATCACATAAAAGTTTAACAGAATTACGGACAAATAAGTAAAAAAAAGGAAATAGAGTGTACAAAATTAAAGAAAAGAGCTGCTGATACATATATATTATTTGTAATATGACAGCCCTACTGGATCACACTATTGAGAATCAACTTTAGGTTGATGTTAAATCCATTTGCGGAAAATTAGTATCATATTTCCGTTAATTCTGTAAAATCTGTAAAATCCTTTAATTCTACCTCTTTTGTCCTGTTCCATCCACTTCCGATTACCGTAACATCCAAGAAATCAATTATTTAGACCGTCTAAACCTGGTTCCCCCCTAAAGATTGCGCAACGAGCGAATCTTCTTTCCAAGAAACCATTTCGCGAAGTCGTAGAAGCACGGAGGCAGCGAGTTCTTTTTCTTGGCGGAATCTTCGTACGCGAGTAAAGAGGTGGGTGGAAGTCGTACGTGTATAATCTGCGCAAGTCAACCACCCTCGTGTGTTAGACTCCACCCTGGCAATCAATCAAATCCCCCTTGCTCCTCTACGGGATACTTCGACCGGCACAGCCAACCGAAGCGACGTTCTATCGTCGAAAGATAAATCTCGATGGGGGTTGGCGGGGGGGTAGTAGGTGGCGCGATGGAAGAAAGAAAATTCGGCCGTCGAGACGGTGTGGCATGACTGATCGCGATTATCTGCAGTATTCTGCGAACCTCGGCGAATTTTCAAGAATCCCGGATAAGTTGCGAACCTCTTCGGTTATTATGGTTGCGATATCGTCCGGGTTGTTGAACTCCGATCGAGGTCCTTACTCGGGAAATTGAGATTGGGCTACATAAGGGTACGCGAAGGTTACGTACACTTGAATGAACGGCTTATAATTTGCGATAAGGTAGTTCGGGAAATTTCACGCTGATCGCGACGTTTAATGCACGCGTCGTTTGAAACGTGACATGAAAAATACTTTGAAGAAATTAAGTTGGAAAACATAGCAGAGTAATATGCGAACGGCTAAATATTGTTTTATTATTTCGGTAAAAATCAACAGCGATTTCAAGAAAAGTTGGTGGATCAGTTTTATGTAATTGGAGATTCGAAATTTTTGAACTTTTGATGTTGCAGGATTTGAAGTATTGATATACAGTCGTGGACAAAATTAAGTGGACATGTATCATAAATGACAAAAGGTAAATTTAATTAACTAATAATGCCTATAAATCAAAACTTTATTGCACAATTATATACATTAAATAAATGTTTTTTCAAGCCTAAAAAAATATCTCACGTTCTAAATTTAAAATTTATTTACAACATTGTAATGAAACAAAACATTTTTTATATTTCTGCAGTGTCCACTTAATTTTGTCCAGGAGTGTATGAACTCAAAGGATGGAAGGGAAATCACCCTTCCTCCAAATTCCACATACAAACGCGTAGCGCAATAGCTACGACCTAACAAGGATCATTTCATCCCTTGATCTTCTTAACTCGACAACAAGACATAAGTCCTTCCACAGCAAACACTTCACAACCCCAAAAATCGCCGTTCATCCGTCGAATCAACTGACCCGTTCGATAATATCCGTATTAGTTTCGTTCAATGACTGATCGGTATCGTCATTCTAATATACCAGTGGAAAAAACATGGTATTTAATTTCAATGTTCAAACGAAATTCATAAGAAATAACATTAATTTGAATTTTCTATGACTTCCTAAGTCTGAAACAAATTTACTATTTAGAAAATTATGTGAAAATAGTTAATTGCAACTTTGACAACTGTACAAAGTATGTTTTTAAACAAAGTTTATCAACGAAATTTAAAGCCATCGAATATTGGAGTATTGTCTATTAATATATTTGTATGATATGAGTATTAAATTATTGAGTACCTATAATTATGCCTATGCAAAGCTAATACATTTCGATTAGTTTAAAAGTTCGAAATAAACTAAATCATTGTTACTAACAAAATTCCCATTGTTAATTATATAGGGACTCGTGAGCTCTATACAATCGATTTCCTAAAAAATGAACAGTATTAATTATACCGATATATGATAAAATTATTGAATTTTTATTCAGAATCGTTGTTTCATAAATCTGCACGTATATTAACATGATTCGCTGAAAGTTATATTGTTATTAGATTAGTCTACACGTTCATCTGACGTTAATTGTGGGGAACATTGGTACGAACGATTTTTGCAAATAATCGTACATTCTCAAATATAGATAAATTATAAATTGCTCTAGCTGACACATGTTGTAACAGCAATAGCTCAATTCAACGTAGCCAGAAGTATAGTAAGAAATCTCATTTGTAGTATATTAATCCAAATTTTCGATACAAATCCTTACGGTGAGAGATAAATTAAGTTGCTTATTTTTGTACAAGAACATTAAAACAGTTTTTCTTAACCTTTTGTACTACGATTCATTCGGAATATGGGCCAAACACAACTATTTACTGCTACGATCTTAGAATTCAATAAGTTAGAATGTCCTACACATTTCATGTTCGACGATCTTCGAATATACGAGTTATAATAATGTTAGTTTAATTTAAAGATTCAGGCGTACGAAAAATATATGAAACGTTTGTCACGCTTGAATCGTGAATGAGTCTATTGTAGCGCAAAGGGTTCCACGATTTGTATGCGACATACCAGGTGTATGTATCAGTTTTTTCCGTTTTTTTTTTTTGGTAAAGAAGACACGTAATTTTCAACGGTGTAGACATTATTATAGATCTTGGAAAGTTTAGAATATTAAAGGTTAAAAGATTATAAAAACGCTCTCATTTTTAACAAACAATGCCCGATTGCCCCTCTTCGCAGGAGGCGATTTTAAATTGCACAACTAATAATCCACGATAAAAAAATTGTTTTAATCTATTTTAGTCCATAGGTTATACACACAAAGCTACAAGAAAATACATTAACATTTGGTAAAAAAATTAAACAGAAACTATAAATTTTCAATATATTATTTAAACGAATGAGGTTTATTAAAATTTTCTTTTCCAGAATAATTCCTTATTTGAAAAAAGAACCTCTCCATTATTTCCTTTAGTCCCGGAGATATTTCAAAAAATATACTGTCAGCCCTTAAGTTCGAGGGCTGTTATCACCCCTTCAATGTGAACGATGGCCGATATAATAAAATACGTGGCAAATATTTTTTTGAGAATTAGCATCCACCTAAGTTTCATTAAAATCGGAGTGTCCAAGTTCGATATGTTCCCTTTTAAGAAAAGTGCAAATAAATTATGAAAAAGCAGAGCAGCAAAGTCAGCATTTTCTCCGCGGTGTGAAAATTCAGTACGCCGTTACACAGGAATTTAACAAACAGGTATCCGTTCAGGGTTGCTGAATCCGCTTGGGCAAGCGTTTCCCCGAGTGGCTCAATCGAAGACGGTCGTTTTCGCGAGCACAAAGTCGCCATCTCACCTGGGGGCAAGCACTCGAGCTGGTCCGGGGTAGGCGAAAAGGAGGAAAAAAGCGAGGGCACAAGTGGCCAGGTAGGAGTCTCGCCGTTGAAGCAGTCGAGTGGCGTCGAGTGTGGAAGTAGAGTGGCCGAAGGCACACGGCCGAGCCCTCCTCTCATCCGTCTCGAGCTGAAAATCGATAGCTGGAAAAAGGGTTAAAATCCACCCCTGTGCCGGCGTAGGTCCGCGAAAGAACCTGACTCAGGGGTGGACTGGCTCGGTTTAAAGGAGGTGGGGAGCCAGGCGAACGAGGAAGAGGAAGGAGGTTGAGGCGGTGCGACCTCGGTGAAACGAGATTTACATACCTAGCTGTGGTGCCTACTCTTTCAGGGAGCCCCTTGTTAGCCGAAACTTGCCTCGTCTGCGCGATCCCGCGTTGCCTTTTACCCGCTCAAACATCGTCGGTCGTTAAAAACTCGCTGGGAATGGAAGTTCCTGGCCCGTACCGAGTCACAGTAGACGGAACCGGGCGAAATTTTGGCGGGTCTCGTTCCTACGCGTTCAGAACTTCCATCGAAATTGTGATATTTGGTAGACGTCGAGACGAGAGCGCCGCTATCGATCGTCGATGCACTCGGACGGAGATTATTTATCGGTGCGGAATTTACAAGTTTTTCGATTTTGGAAATTCGGGGATGGCTGCTTGGAAATTTTCAGCTTGGAGGTTTAACCCTTTGCACTCGAAAGCATTTTCATTGCTTGAAAATAGCAGTTGTAACATTTTCTGGTTGAAAAGATTGATGAATTTTTTGGAAGTCATTATTTTTTTTATTATCAATCGCCAATATTGTCTGTTTCACTGTGCTTGAACACCAGGATATAATACTATAAATTTAGTTAAAAGATATTTATTTAAAATTGTTGAATTAATGACTGGTTTCGGGTTTAGCATTTGTTATTACAAAATTTTATTGCCGTCCTTTTGTCAAAATGTATGTCATGTTTTATTGAGCTAATGAATGGTTGTATATTTTAGATGATGCTACAATATTTATTTATTTTTCTACTGTATTTTCAGTTTTGAAGTAAGCATGCATTTAATGCCAGTACTTCTAGTGTTAAACCTTTCCGGTTCTATGACAAGCGTGGCTCGACTTGGCGTTTTTCTTGAATCTGAGAAATAACTCACAGATAAATAGGTTGGTTGAAGGCCACTCGTAAGAAAGTAAAAATATGTTACTGCACGTTACGCAACGAGCATTATTGGAATACATTTTATTGTAAACCCACTTCTTGATCTATTTTGTAAATTAATTAAGGAGCTGTAGGTGAAAGAAATGAAGAACCGCAAAGGGTTAAGGGCGTAGTATTTGATATTGTGATTGGCGAGCGGGCGATTCGACATCTGAAAGTTTCCGGATTAAGAAATATAAAGACGTTTATGAAGTTGGAGATTTCAAATTTCGGACTTCGAGAATTTGGAAATTTAAAGAATGGAAAGTTTCGAATTTAGAAATTGGAACTGGGAAACTGGAAATTTAGATATATAGAAATTTTTTAATTTTGAATTTGAAAGTTTTGGATTTTGGGAATTTAATGATTTCGGTGTTTGATAGATAGATACAATTAGGGAACGTGGAACTTTGATAATAGGAAATTTACAAATTTGGAAAGTGGAAGTTACAGAATTAGATAACTTTGTTTCACAAAGATAGAGAATTGCAAATTTCGGAATTTCAGTGTATTGGAAATTAAGAAATTTAAAGATCAGATTGCTTACTCTAATATTGAGTTTACATATTTGTGATGTTTAGTAATTATAATTCGTGGAATTAAAAATTCAAGGACTTGGGAACTCGGAAGCTTGAAAATTTTGATTTTAGGGATTTGATAATTTCGAAACTCGATGATTTCGATCTTATAACAGTAGAAATTTTCGTATTTGTCAATCGGAGAATTTGATGATTTGATAATTGAACGACTTGTTAAATGGAAAATTTCGAAGTTGGAAGTTATATGATTTGAGAATTTGGAAATTCGAAAAATTTGGAATTTGGGAATATGGCAATTTCGAAATTTGATAACTTTGAAATTTAAGAATTTTAGTTTTTGAAGATTCATAAGTACATATATTCTTAATCTAGAAGTTCAAATATTTCAAGAATTGATAATTTGTTAATTTTCGAATTGAAAAATGTAAGAACTGGAGAGTATTATGTTGGATTAATAGCTCTGAGCATGTTATGTTAATAGCTCAAGTCATGTTAAGTACGACAGATTGAGTTAGATTAAGTTTTATTATTCAAATCTGGTAGATTACGTTGGACTTGAGTGATCTTGATCGAACTTTGTTTGGTTAATATGTAGATTAAGTTAGGTTATGTTCTCTATAATTTAGGACTATTAAGTTACTTTATGCTATTCTTTAAAATTTTAAATACAATTTTACTTAATTTTAAACGAAACTAATTAAACCTGAATTATAAAATTATTGACTGTATTGAATTATGTTATGGTCAATTGTATCAAATAAATCTATTAATTTAGGTTTTGTTAGATCATTAGTTTCGATTGTGTAAGGTAAATTACATCAGATCAATAATTTTGGTTGCGTAAGTCAAGGTTAAATTAGATTTTATTCCATTTCTTGAATCTATGAGATTTGTTTAGCTAAATTTAAATCTAATGTAGAATTAATTGATGTTAGATTAGATTTCAGATAAATTAAATTTGATGTCATTAATTAGCTCTGTTATATGAGGGTAGCTAATAATTCAACTTAGGCTATCTGAAATTATTTTATGTTATAATGTGACGCATAACTTCGTCATTCAAATGTGATTACTTTTATGTCAAATTAAGTTACATTACCAATGAAATTTAAGCAGGATTAAATAAATCCGAACGACAAAAGTGAGTATATTAATTAAATAAACAGATTTACTATCGAATAAGAAATCAAGTTTTGAAATAAGGGTTAGATTTGCGTAGTATATTTGAAAATTTTATTGTCGCGAAAACAGATTTTTCTATCGCCGTTGTCGACGAAGAAAATAGAGGAGCGAAATAGAATAAAGGCGTAGAGCCGGAAGTTTGCGGAAAATTGGAAAATAATAAATTGCCAAACTACTTTAAAGAAATTAGCGTGGTCCGCCCGGATGTTCCCTTGTGGAATCCTTTTTTTTTCTCTACCGTAGCCTGCGTAAACTTCCGTTCTCGTTGATATTGATTAATTTGCTTAAAAAGTTTCTGGCTGCACCACCGTGTTCCGTCTTCCTTCTCCTTTCTTCTTTTTTTCTCTTCCATCGCTCTTTCCTTCCACTTTCTCTTCGTTGATTTTGCTTTTACTTCGTACGAGTCTAACACGCGTACTTCCAAGTTAGTAAACTTGCAGTTTAGAATTCGAAAATATGCGCATTACGGGAAATACGGTTTCTTAATCAATATTCCACTCATATAGGAGATGTGCAGAAAAGAATTTTACAGTATCGACCGTTCTATGTGTTTGTAACGTAACTTAGATTGCTATGGATAAAAATCGAGTTTGGATTACTTTTAATAAAAATCAATCTAGAACTAATTTTGGTCGAAATCAAATTTGGGTAAGTAATTTGTAGTGTAAATTATATATTATACAAGAAAATAAGTATCTTCTTAAATTTTATTATAAACAGTAATAATTCATGGAAATAAAGAAATTGAAATTGAAAGTACGTCATGTCAAATAAGCACTGAATTTAAAAGTTTAAGTAATTAATAATGAAACGGAAAGAAGAGAACAGATAAACAACCATTGCAATAACAATTAAATTGTCTCTACTGCGTGTAAATAATAAAACTTTGTTACATATGTATATAATATTACATGTTATTTATATGTAATAAAATTATTGCGTATGTAATATACAAACTAGTATATTTTAGAAATCTGTAGCATTTTGAATATTAATTATTATAGGTAATGAAACTAACATTCTTAAAAGATAAAAACTGAACAGAGAATATATATGGGTTTAATTTAATTTATTTATGAGTAAAGGTGAACTATCAAAACAAAGTTACTCATAGGATTAATGAATTTCTGACCACTTGTTTTCTAAATATATTTTTTGTTGAAAATATGAATTGCCTTAATTTTATTAAATTGAAATTATATATTCTCTTAAACATTTTTCAGTGCGACTTCTTATTTTTTTTAAGTAATTGAAAACAATTGTTCTTTAATAGTTGGAAATACAACAATAAATACCATAAAGCATAAATCTACTGCTTTACGGGATACTTCAGTTTTAAGATTACTAAGTACAATGAAGTTTCGATATTTTCGTGTAATTGGGGCTCAATGAAACGCAGCAGCAAGTTATGCCTTTTATTAATAAATCGTCTTAATTTTCTTCAATTAATGCCACATTTTCTTACACACATTTTTATGTACAACCTCATATTTTTTTTTAATGTAGCGATAATCGATTTAACTAAAAACTATTGATTTGGGAGATACTTCATTTTAAACACTGCGAAGTACATTAAAACCCCAATATATTCCTTCACAGAACAAAGCAGGAAATTGCATTTTCCATTAACATTGTTTATTTACATGTTCTCTTAAACACCGTACCAAGACGCTAAGCCGGACTTATCATGCACATACGTGGATGTGTTAGCGAGAGGCTGCCAGTAAGCTATGTAAGAAAAAAATATCGAGGTTTTACCGTAATACAGTAGCCATAAGACCTCTCCATATAATTTTCTCTTAGAACCGCCTCGTGTTTTCACGCATTACTCCCACGCTCATCTGTGTACACAATGAATGCACGATTATGTCTCATTTAGTTCGCACCTAACCAAACAGTGCATTGTCATTGACGCTGAAAATTTCCCGCTTCACCGAAAGAGCTGACCCTCATGAGCGGGGAATTAACGAACGACCATTGTATTAGTAACACGATTGTTCATCTTAAGTTTCTACAATTGTTTCACGAGAACTCCCGCCCGGTGTAGACATCGCCACGTGTTCCAGTAGTACTGTTGCCGTAATACATATTTCAACACTTCCTTATGGTAATATTGCGGGGTACATATCTCATGTTCGGTCCACTTACCGCGCAGCTCGCCTATTGGTCGGTAGGGGTTGATATCAACAGAAAATGTTTGCCATTGTTCTCGGAAGACGGTGAAATTGATTAAAAATTTTTCCTGTGCCCACGTATCGGTTTCGAATAATAGGCAGCCAGTTTCTGATCATCACTTTCCTCTTTCTCCGTGCCACGTGCTTCCTATTGAGAAAGAAGGACACCATCGACTTATGGTAATGCACCGGTAAAAATACACCTACTAGCCATTGTTCCAAGTTAGCTGGGATTTATTCGCGCTTGCCGAGTACAAAGGTAAACGAAAGGACAAGGAAGAGTGCGGGGTGCTTCCTGTGCTCCTTTTGTTTCTGTTATGACGGAATTGCTCGATAAAGATTTACATTAATCAAGCTGCGTTCGCTGTTGGCCCATTAACGCATACGACCGTCTTAAATTTGCCCGTTTTGTCCGGCTGAAAAGAATAAGTCCCGCTAACAATGAGAATGTATAAATCCTCGGGGTAATTAACGTCCGACATGTTTCACTCGTTCACCCGTTGCTCTGAATGCGAGATCTCTGCACGCTTATTGAAAACGTTAGGGGTGCAATGAGAATCATGCAGGCTACGGACAAAACTTTTATCGTTAGCTATGAAAGACAGTAAGTATCTTTTTATTTGTTTCTAGGTAAGTTTTATGAAAGTTTTTCTTTATTTATTTCTTATGTAGGTTTCGTGAAATGGACAATTTTTAAGCTGTAGTTTGTTTCTGTTCTTTTTGACAAGAAAAGTACTGTAATATGCTTGATATCAGATTCAGGCATCAACAGGTATTCTTAGGAACATAGTAGAGATTTTTAGGGAGAATTATATACGGTGGAACATGGTTTCGGTAATCGATTTTGATTTGGTAAATTTTCGGATGCGTCAACTCGTGATGTTATCAATTTAAACATTTGGGTGTTTTGAGTTTCAGAGATTCAATAATCTAGAGGTACGAAGCACTTACAGACTTGACATTTTAGAGAATTTGATACTAAGGAATTTTTAATTTTTACGTACGCATAGACAAACGTTTGCTAATAATTTTCAGAACCTAAAAACCAGGAACCTACAAATTATTATTTTTATGTGTTTCGTAAACAAATCCTAAACCACTCGTCGGAGGAAATAATCGTTCGTCAGGACATAATTACGAGCTTCCCGAAAAATTGGAGATTTGACGCGGAGAGGAGACATTTTGAGAATCAATCGGGAAGATGGACTAATTGCTTTCTGGAGCAATTATCGAGTTCGACGATTCGAAACGCGTCTTTTTCTTGTTGCCTCGTTAAAAGGGCTGCACTCGACGCGTGCACCCGTATGTACACGTGTGCGTGTACGATTTTCACGCTCGCCGAGCATATGTCACGCTGATACAACGAGAAGGTTCCAATTCATCGAGCACCGAGCGGTTTCCTCGCGCTGATCGCTTAACCGTTTAGGGTCGGACACAAATCGTTGAGGGTTGAGGTTAAGCGATGAAGCGTGCGTTTAAAATGCTCATGAAACGAAGGCAAGCTCGAGAGGAACATACACTCAACGGTAAATCTGCCTTCTCTACAGAAATTACGACAAACTGTGACATAGGAATTTGAAGATTTGGAATTTCGAGCTTCAAAGATATTAATATTTCCGAATTTTTATATAGAGATTTTTACACATAATAATTTTTATTCTTAATAAGACTAAAGCAGGGGTAACTCAAAAGCTAACTTGGGCCAAATAAACAATGCTTAACTTTAGGTGGGCCGCAAAAAAAAAATCAATGTTCATAAAAACATATATACAATTTAAAATGATCCGTATAGTTTATAAATAAAATATATTATAATTTTATATGGTGGTTTCGTTTCTAATTCATATTTCTATCTTATTTTTACATTGCGTCGGATATATTGACTGGGCCGCAAAAATGTTCATCTCGGGGCGCGAGTTTGACACCCCTGGACTAAAGTATTAAATAAAAATAATAAATGAAAGGATGTTATACTCTCGACACTTTTACCATGCTTATTCGGCTAGACTCTTTCATCAGTAATAGAACTCTCTTGAATATATTAACAGAATTCTACTTTAATCGTAATTAATGCAGTTCAATTCCGACTCTGTTATACTTCCTCAAATGTTTACAACATCGCATAAATTATTAGGGTACGATCACTATCCACCAATTGCTCGTAATATCAACTACTCCAGCGAATCTACTCCGATATTAATTACCATCTCGTTACATGCGCGTGTATTACACCCCATGTAACCGCGTTGAAACCAATAATTCATACGTACGTCGACCCATGTTAAACGCGCCCACCATAATAGTGAAGCAGCTACTGGGATTCCCTTTTTATTAATTTGATCTAGATAATAGTACAGTATTATCGTAGTGACAGATAGAAATATTAAACACGGAATAAATACGTATGCAATGTGCTGCATATACATTAAATACATTAAATACTTTCCAACTTACACAGTTTTCAATGTTTTACTTTTCAGCTTTCAATCTTTTGAAATATTTAGAAGAGGATATTAATCTGGTCAATGAATCTGATCAATTAATCTGATCAATTAATCTGATGATTAGTTTTCTTTATAATATACAGGAAATACATACATAGATAAATAAATAACTAACATTAATTGTAAATTCAGAATTACGGAAATACTCTGCCACATGCAATCGCAGTTAAAATAATGTATCGTATTAATAAAAATGTATATATTAATGAAAACTGATTATTAAATCAACTTATTCTCATATGACCGGTAATAAGATTTTTTACCATAACACTGAATGAGACATGTCTAATTTTAAACTGAATACGAAACAAGTAATTACATAAATTAAGAATGAACCGTAACATGGTGTATACGTTAATTTCTGTACTTTCATAAAAATTCACACATGTAAACAAATTCTGTTACGTGAAATGAATTTTAATAATTGAAATATTTACAATAAATTTTAATATTCAAAATTCTCAAAATGTACATATTTTGACAATTTAAAATATACTCGAGGACTGGTTGTATCGACAAATTTAGTTTCACCGTTAAATACTATTCTAATTTTGTAACGAATGGATTTTACAATACTTATATGTTTAATGAAATTTTGTTAAGAACAGCACGAAGATCAAAGAACAGTAAAAAAATTACGAAAAGACACTCCATGATTCCATAGAAGTTGGACACGTCGGTTTAACCTAAAATCAAAATGTCGGTCACATTGGATCGTTCTGTTCTGTTTCCGTTTGGTCTTTTCGGGAGTTCTCGACGTTAAATATCTTCTTCGTTTGACCTTGACCGTGGAACTACGCTAAGCTGTTATCCGTGCGATTCTTCGTTCAACTCGTTCAAACTGTTCCACGGAATGGCTGGAATTACGTGGAAGTTGGGCAGTTCGCAAATGACCGTAGTTGAAACGAGGGTGTTCGCGACAACACACGCGTGTGCTGCTTGCCCGTGAGCGGATTCGTGCCGAATTCTCGTGGTCCCATGTAAAGTTAACGAGACGACCCTGCAAACTTTCGCATGAATACGAAAGTGGGACGGCCTGGATGTGCTTCGGCCATTTATATTTAAGGCGAGGCCGCGTCCTGCCAGATTGCACGGTTATGGCATTAATGTTTGCGTGCTCCCGCAGGAGAGGTTCCCGTTGCTTTTGATTAAAAAACGCTTTATGTTTCGATTGTGGAGCAGGTCGGACAGCGGTTGGGTTCAGGAACGCGGATCATGATGTATTTATTCGATAATTTGTATGTTGGGCATTAAGATTTTATGACGCCTCTCCGATAATTAAATGGAAGATCGTCGCTGATGAGCATGGCGATTATTGAGGAGGATTTTATGGGAAATTTTATAGCGATGAGGTAACCTCGCTTCGTACGTTAATTTCGTCTCTGAGGAACAATACTCCATTTATAATACCAATATTATATTCTTGTCTATGCGACACGTTTCTTACCATTAGACAGTGCGAATCATGTAGGATAATCTATCCAAATAATTTCTATATTTTTGGAGATCGAAGAAATGTTTGAGACGAAAATTGTTTGCTTCTGAAAAAACCATGTGTGCTAAACACTTTATTAGGTGTACACGCGTGCCACAGATTTTATGATATGTGCATGGGTGCTAAATATTTTATGTGATGTACTTAAAAGATTTGGTCAACCTTATTTTTTTAAATGGAAACATGCTTTAAAACACCAAATGAATTCCGGATTTAAATTTTTCTCTGTAACGTCGTATGTATATATACACTTATGGACAAAATGAAGTGGACATTGCAGAAATGTAAAAAAATTTTTTGTTTCACTACAGTGTTTTAAATAAATTTTTAATTTAGAACGAGAAATGTTTTTGTGAACTTTAAAAAACATTTATTTAATGTATATAATTGTACAACAAATTTTTTAATTATAGGCATTCTTAGTTAAATTAAATTAACCTTTTGTTATTTATACCTGTCCACTTAATTTTGTCCACGACTGTAAGTTATCTTTATAACCTTAAAAAAACCTGAATGACTATTCGCTCAAATTATCTTGAGAATGACTGTAATTATAAGTGTTCACAAGTATACGGTTCTATTTAAAAACCAATGAAATTGAACTTTAAATCTTCTAAGAATATAAATCTATAAAAATATTTTGCGGATTACATTATACATCCATCGGAATGAAATAATTTTTATCCCGAACATTCTTTCCTATTTCAAAATTGTTTTAATTATTCAGGTTATTTGTCTCGGGTGACTCGTCCTATATGTTTTTAACAACCCTGCAATGACGCCATTCAAATTAGTTTAAGTATGAATTTGAATCCCGTTCTGTGAACACAGCTGGACGGAATTCAAATACCAGGATAATCGGCATTGTAATTTCTCGATGTAAGTTCCCCCTTCGATGAGTTCTCTTTCCCGTATGCATGCCTACGGTTAAACATACATACATACATTCATATTAAGAGGCGGTTATATTGTCAACACTTTTAGTTTCAATGAAAAAAAAATTGTGCAAATTTATGCATTTTTCCACGTCCTAAACCAGGCTTCCTCAAAACAAGAGACTTGTAAGTGGTTTCCACCTATACAGAGTGCGCCAACTGTAAGTACCATATAACAAATTCTTATAAAATAATGAAAACGTAATTAAATAGGCTTCAATTTGCGATATTTATTTACTTTGGTTTATACCATTACAAAAAATTCATTTTTTGAATACAATATCGGGCAAATGGTCTCCTTTGTGAACGGCGCAAAGAACTGTTCGTTTTTTGGCATTTTCCATTACTTTTTGCAACATTTCAGGCATTATTTCCGTTACTTCTTTGCGAATGGCATCTTTTAGTTCCTGGAGGGACCGTATTGCATTAACATACACTTTGGACTTTAAATATCCGTACAGAAAAAAGTGTGGAGCCGTCAAATCGGGCGACCGTGGAGGCCATTCGTAATCGCCACTTGTCTTCTTCTTCTCAACATTGGCCTGAATAATCTGAATGTTCTCGTTGCTGCTCTCTGGACGCTGTCTTTGCACTCTTTGCACGGTCACGAACATTACCACTATCACGAAACTTATCAATAACTTTCGATACAGTTTTCCACGCAACCTTAAAATTGCGTCCATACTTCCGCCTCGTACCACGTAAAGTTTTCTCTAAAATATACTTCTACAACGTAAATCCGTTGTGCTGGCGTTAAGTTGTTCATGGTGAATAATAATGGTATAAAATAACCTGTCGAATGGCCTAATGTGTTCTTCGAAATGTTTACAAATAACAATTGTTTTAGCGTTCAACATATAGTACCTACAGTTGGTGCACCCTGTATAGTAGAACTGTCATTTGACCGTTTCGGTAGTTTGATGATCCCGTGGATGATCGGGCATTTATCGGTTGTGCCGTTCACGAATTTCCGTGCTGTTATCTAGCGCAGGCATCGAATCGCTGTTTATTCGAGCAGTAAAACCGCTCGCGTTGCTTGCTACGCCCGTAAAAGCTCGGCACGTATTTTCTTTTCGTTGGTGAACACGTGCGCACACTTACCGGTGTATGAGTGCACGTGTACCGGTGCGATCGCGCGCGTGTAAGCGCGTACGTGTGACAAAGGACAGAGAAAGGGTAGCGTGTGCGGTTCGTATTGACGCCCACATACGCGCATGCGCGCACGGTGTCCTCTGCCACCCTCGCGTGCGCACCCACACGCACCCACACGGCCTAGGTGCACGCTCGTGTGCTCCTCGCAGTTTTCTTCGCGGCGCGGACATCTCCCCGCCCATCGTTTTTCCCGGTTTTTCATCTCTGCCCGGCTGTTTTTCGTTAAGGCGAACTCACTGAGGATGACAGCGAGACCGGCCGGGATGGTAGACGTTCTTTTCCCCGCGGACGCCTTGCCGGTGTGTCTGCAGAAGCGGTTTCTTGCCAAATGTACTTCTAATTTCTTCGCCAAGGATGCATGCCGCTTCTTCCGCCCGCGGTCGTGGATGTTGCACAGCTTTCTTGCGGTATTCTCATCGGTGTTTTAGGAGCTTCGCGATTAACTCCTTCGCTGAGGTATTTTGCGGGAAACGTTCTTTGTCCGAGGTTATAACGAGTGGTGTAGCTGAGAACTGATCTGCTTTCTTTGTGGAAAACGTGGTAGGTGAGGCGGATCTTCGCTCGTTGATTGTTAGGGTTTTTTGGTTTCGTTGAGAATTTGGGAATTTAAGAATTTGGAAAATTAAGAATGTGGAGGTTGAGGAATGTGGAGATTTACAGATTCGAATAACAAGGAATCTAACGATGCAGGGATTTAAAGAGAAGGAATTTAGTAATTTAGGGATTTGGATAACAACATATTTGCAGATCTGGGAATTTGTAGCTCTAGGGATTTAAACTGGAAACTAGGATATTACCAGCAAAATTGCTATATTTTATAATATTGCGACTATACAGTTAATATTATATTATATTGGACATTTAAACGTAGATGTAACTTAAAAATACTATCAAATTTCAAAAAATAATTGCGAATGAGTATTGATCTCAAAATTGTTTTGTAAGTAATTACTACATACATTTAAAATTTAAAAACATTTTTAGTGAATCCCAAAAAGTAAGCCTAAATTAAAATTGATAACAAGACTATAAGTTTTATAATTTATTGCTATAAACAATTATAATAAATTACTATATAAATTACAAATTTGTAAGTAGTTTCAATGAATTCCAGACAATTATTCCTTAGTTAATATTCGCTTGAAAACTGTTTCATAGTCAACTACTACATACATTTATAATTTACAGGTAGTTTCAATAAACTCTAAAAAATAATAAAAAAGGTTGATCTCAAAACTATTTTATAATCAATTATTACACACATTTAAAATTCGGTAGCAATTTCAATAAATTCATTATAGTAAAACTCGTACAATAAAACTGTAGATTACTACCATAAAGCTATCCATAGGTTCTACGAAAGAAGGGGTTGTTCCGTTATACAGAGAAGGCTTGAACGGCTAAGAGTTTTATGTAAATTTCGCCACTAATTTCATCACGGGTAAAACTTCTTACACCGTGTTCATTTAAAAGCTCGAGGTCGGCTTAAGCGGGAAGTGCCTACATCTCGAAAGAAAAAGCGTAAACGGGGGAAGAAGGTGGCGAAGAAAAGTGAAACGCAACCGAGTCGACCAGCGAACAAGATTTTTATGCTCTGCCCGATTCACTCCTCTCCCTTCTCCTCCGAAACCACGATTACCGCGACTTCGTTCTCATTTAGGCGACGAATTAAGATAAAAAAGAAGCAAAGTCGGTGGATTCGCGGGCAAATAGCCGGGGTGGCGAGTCACCGGGCCGGGTAAGGGGTGCTTTTTGAAAGGTAGACGCTCCCCCTAACAAGATTAATTTGTTTTATATGCGACCACGCCATCACCACTTTGTAGAAACATGAAAGTAACTTCTGGCAGATTGTGAGAGGCGTTTCGTGAGCTGTCCACCAGCCTTGACCCTCTCAACGATACTCATCCCCTTTCGAGTATAGTCACCGCGTCAAATGCACTATTTTGAAATTGTCGCGCTCGATTGCGGCTATTTTCATCATCTGTAACTGCAGTTCGTTTGATTTACGACAATGGAAATGATGTTTGTATTTTTTGTAATAAATGTAGCGTCGTAATTAATTATTCGTCTTCGTTGAACATACGCGGAAACTCATAAATATTCTTTTTGATATGAATGTAGTAGGACTCATTTTGTTCATTGCGGGCTATCTGTTCGTTATTTATAAAAAATTTTTTATGTTTCGTATAATATTTCTGTAGATAATACCACTGAACAAGCAATTCTTGTAAACTTGTTGGTCAGTTTTATGTTAAAGGTCTACGTAGGTTGAAATGTTTGGGAAAATTCATTATGATTGATGTTTACAACGCTATTATTTTTTTAACAGTTGTATGAGTAGAACTTACTAAGCTAATTTGTTAGAAAAATTTACATAGAAAGTAGTATGCGTGGACGTACAGTCGTGTACAAAATTAAGTGGACGGGTATCATAAATAACAAAAGGTAAATTTAATTAACTAATAATTCCTATAAATCAAAACTTTATTGCACAATTATATACATTGAATAAACGTTTTTTCAAGCCTACAAAAATATCTCACGTTCTAAATTTAAAATTTATTTACCACATTGTGATGAAACAAAAAATTTTTTACATTTCTGCAGTGTCCACTTAATTTTGTCCAGGAGTGTATATGTATACAAGTTGCGATTAGATGTCACCAGAGTCGTTTTATATGCATAAAGCGTGAGCGCGTAAATTGAACTACATGCAGATACAAATGGACATTTAATAATTTAAGTGTTTGGAAATTTTGCAATTTAGAATTCGGAAATTCGGTGTATTAAGATTTGGAGATTTGAGAATTTACATGTTTTTTATTTTTACAAAAAAAAAAAAATTTGAAAAATTTGTGAAATTTGAAAAATTGGGATGTAGATACTTGAAAATTGTAAAATTGAAATAATCAGAAATTGAAGAATTGAAAAACGGGAAATGTAGAGACGAAAAATTCGGAAAGTTACAAAATTAGATAATTATATAGTTAGATAATTGGGAAAGTTAAGAACTTGAAAATTGTGATTTCCGAAATTGCGGATACTTAAAAATTAAACAAACGAGTACTTCAACGATTAAAGATTTAGCTATTTAACATTTCGAAAATACAAGAATTTTCGTTTTGCAATTCCAAAACTTAAAAATTTGGAAACTTAAAAGATTTTACAGTTTAAAAAAATTCTATGATGACCACTATTCTTTGATGCCCTTAGCAATACATAGTTTGCTTAGTAATCGACCAGTATATCATAGTTGTGCGTCGATTTTCAGCAATCAGCATTATGTGAACAGTAATAACACTGGTTCAATGAATTCGTATATACTTGCCGAAAAGTTTCTCACTACTTACGCGATGATCTGGCAAGTGGTGTTGGGTTATGTACAGTAACGTTACCACTCGGTAACATACATCGGCAAATAAAAGTTGTAAAAACAGATCAATCACTATCGGTAGATCCGCTTCCCCCCGCGACGAAAGTTTTTCTTGGATTTCGAGGAACGAAATCACCCAAGTCAAAGGATGCTCCTGAAGCACGTCGGAATATACATTCGTAACATACATCGGGAAATAAAAGTTGTAAAAAAAGGATCAATTACTATTGGTAGGTTCGCTTCCCCCCGCGACGAAAGTTTTTCTTGGATTTCGAGGAACGAAATCATCCAAGTCAAAGGATGTTCCCGAAGCACGTCGGAATATACATTCGTGGGGCGTCGTTGCCCCGAAAAAATCGTTTCCCTGGAACAAATCGGGAGGAAGGCAACTCGTTGAAATGCACGGCATTCGAAGCGTCAAAGGGAAGGCAGAGGCTGCACAGGCTGCACAGCAATTCCGTCTCGAGTGCGTTTACGCCGATGCATCTCCTCCTCTTCGTTCTCCGCCTCCACCCTCGGCCTTTCCGCCTTGGGTGGAACAGCCGCAGCTATTATTTTTCATCGGTGTTGGTACGCGTTCGTAACGCGCGCCCGCGCGCGTGTGTGTGTGTGTGTGTGTACGGCGAAACGGTCGAAAGAGGGCTCACGAAATGTGGCAGGGGGAGGAAAGAGGAAAAAGGGGCAGATAGGAAAAGAGAAGAACGTGCGAGCGAAAGGGAGGATAGGCGAAAGAGGCAGAGAAGCAACGAGCAGGAGGAGGAAAGGATAGGAATAGGCGGGGGGTGGCTCGTGGAGCTGTTCGTGTTTTATCTCCGGGTGAGTCCGCCGAAGTCGGGGTGGAAAAAAGGGGGTAAAGGGTTAGGGAACTGAAGAGCAGTAGACTCGGAAGGGTTGGGTCGGTTGGCTGGCTGGCTGGCTGGCTGGCATTGATCTGCACTGCTCCCAGCCACCCCGTGTGTCGGCTTTTCTTAGTACAGTCTCTCCTCCACCCCTTGCTCCTTCGCTACCACCCTTGCTTCCACAACCTCCACCCTCTTTCCCTCTTCTTTTTCCCTCTGAGCTACTACCACCACTGTACTTACTACCACCAACGTTGCGCGTACATCGAGAGCGACCCAGCCAGCCAGCTACCAGCTTCTCTCTACAATCTACCATCGTTCTTTTCATCATGCCCTCTTCTCTGCACTGGCTTCTTTCTTCTTTCACGCTTGGCCCGCGTATAGAACCCGGGATTTCTCTCAAGGGCGCATTCCTTACCTTCTCTTTCTGTTCTTACGTTCTAGCCCGTACCTTCTCTGTCTATCTTTACCGTTCCTTATAACGTGTTTTGCTCTTTTGTTCCTCGTTCGTCGAGGATTCGAAACAACCCGTACGTGACATTAGGTCCATCTTGCGATGCTGCATTCATAAACGGGAAATAACGCGTTCATTATCTATCGAATTACAATTGTCTTTACTAGGGAACTGTGGTGATTGATACGCTGAGTTTCATGAAACTTTGCACACTGTTCATTACTCTAATCTAAGAATGCAATTTCTCTTATTTGATTTTACCACGATGTCACAGTGAACACCGGCATTTGTGGGCATGCACGTTGTAATACAGATTAATTTTGGCGTCTCGGAGTCTTGTCCTGCGGGGGCGCTTAGGGTTCCTAGATCAAAGTTAGAGTGTCCATGCTCCTCGCCGAAGTGGACTTACTATATTAATTTTGTCAAAATGTAAAATTGACTTCGGATGTATATGCACGATCTTAGTTTAATACGTTAATGTATTAATATTTTATGTACTTAATTTTATTTTATCGTATTAATGTATTAATTCTCGACGTACTTAATTTCACTCCCACATATTAATGTACACTCCTGGACAAAATTAAGTGGACACTGCAGAAATGTAAAAAATGTTTTGTTTCATTACAATGTTGTAAATAAATTTTAAATTTAGAACGTGAGATATTTTTGTAGGCTTGAAAAAACATTTATTTAATGTATATAATTGTGCAATAAAGTTTTGATTTATAGGCATTATTAGTTAATTAAATTTACCTTTTGTTATTTATGATACCTGTCCACTTAATTTTGTCCACGACTGTATATATTAATGTATTAATATGTAACATACTTAATTTTTCTTTGGCGTACTAAACTTACATTAAAATAATATTAAAGTAGCATTATCCTGTTACGACAAATATGACACCTAACCTATAAACGTTCCATCGTTCTCATAAAACACCCTTCCGAAGTTAAGGAATGAAATCTGCAGATAAATTTCAAGTATATTAGCTGTTAGTATGTGCGAAAAGAAGTTGAACAATGTGAAATATGAAACCATCGTGCTGTTCCCCGAAGGAAAACTTAAAAAGCATTTCAGTTTATTGATTCCTAAATCCCTTTATATTTCATTGAATAGAAATTGAAAACGAATACCTCCGTTAAAACCAATGAGGAATCTTAACGATAAAACACGTAAGCCGAGGTTTCTTAAACCGATCGCAGGCATCTATCAGGAACAAGTGTAGAAATTTATGGACGTAATAAGAAGCGTTTAGGCTTCGATTTAGGTAACAAGCGTTTAGTTTACGAAACTGTGGATGAAGAAGAATAGAAGGAGAAACGGCGATTATGTTCCTACACCTGTTCCAGCGACACGGCATTAAAGCGAAATTTCAGACACTGGTCTTCGAGTTCAGTGATCAATTTCAGGAAGATGAACGGCATAGTCGGTCGCTGGAACCGGATAAACGGCAGAAATTATAGCCACCGGCTGATAAAGGATTGTTAAGTTAATTCTGAATCGCTGTTCGACTCGACTCTGAGAGTGAAAAGCTGGAAAGAGGGAATCAAAGCGTTCGAGAACTCGTTTACTCTCCAACTTCTCCAGGCGATACTTCTATCTGGAGTATGTATCTTTTGCAATTAGCACGTCGGATATAAACCGAGAGCATCAGCTTTTAGCTAGCCTCTGTGTAGAAGAACATGTACCGGGTACTCTGTAATTACATGTTACCACGTTGAAAGGCAAACACGTGGCTCGTCAGAGTCTGTCATAATCGACCAGCCTAACGAGAAGTAGGTGTATAATTTTACTTATCGTGCTGTATTCTTTTAGATAACGAGTTACAGGTTACAACGAAGTTCAAATCACACCATGTATCCACATTTCGAATCGTGATAGCGGAAATCATTATTCCGTTGTCGGATTGAAATGGAAGCTACGAATGTTAAAAAGAACACTATGCTTGGATTATCGCGATTTGGACTTGTTGCTCGTACCAATTAACTTATAGTCTGACCACTTCGATTCATTTTCACACTTTCATGCTAGAATTCTTAATTCATCTTTGCACAACATGGAGTTTTCATAGCAATGTGGAAGTTATCGTAACTCATACGAGATTTACAATATGGTGGTTTCTTCACAGTCAGTATAATTGCTGAGGTTAAATTCGAGGCTGAATAAAAAGATGATAAAATGATCGTCATATTATTCATTACAATTTTTGATATCAAAATAGTTTCATGTAACTCATAAAGCTCTCGATCATCCAACTTATTTGCCAACTGATTAGTTAAAAAAAAAAATATTGCTTAATTCAATTTTCGACTACTTCAATATGGCTTAAATAAAGATCAAGTTGTCTAATGAAAATTGGTACTTATACATCTGAGAATGTGTGGTAAATAGGTGATTGGAACGGATAGCATTTTTTTTAGAAAAGTTCAGATATTTTTAAGCACTAAAAGAAAGGAAGAGACGGTGAGAGATTTATCTGGTCGTAAAGTGTGACTAGGAGACCTCCCGCTGACTCTATCTGACCTATGGCACGCTGTCACGTCAGAATCGTCCGTTCGGCAACGTTTTCATATCGAGGCTTGGCCATCGACGTAGCCCCGTGAATTCCTTCAGGACTTTTCTACGGTTTCTCGATTAGGCCGCGCCGATAAGGCTAACGAGCATCGGGCTGACGATAAACCGTTCAACTTGGTGCTCATTAACGTGTGCTGTCTCTCGTCGTATGTTTCAGGTGTCTCCGTACATCTTCGTGATATCGGTGATGCCGAGAGGTCGAGCCGGGAGATCGTGATAACGTTGAAATACGCCGTTTTCGGCGAACCTCGATAATTCGTACTCGCTGATCAAACGCGAACCAGTCGGAAAGCTGGAGGACTGGTTTAGTTGGAACAGTTGCCTTCTCGATCGGATAGTTTTCTTCTTTCGTTTCTGTTTCTGCGGTTGATTTCGATCTGTTGCGTATAAGGGTGATTCTTGCGCTGATTATTGTTAATCAGTTTAGACCGATCAAGTACCGGAGATCACGTGCTCTCATTTACCGCTGGATATGCGAGATAGCGCGATTGCGTTGCAGCGTTCGCGGATACTAGTAACTTTTAGAATTTGAAATTGACACCCCGGAATTTAGAGCGAGAAAAGTACACTTCTGAATTCCTGAATTTCTAACTGTTTACGTTTGTATGTTACAATATTTTCAAATTGTCCAGTTTCTAGATTACTTAATTTTTAAATTCGCAAATTTGCAAATTTTTACATTCCCGAATTTTTACGTTTCCATGTTTACACGTTCTCGTGTTTCTAAGTCGCTGGATTTTTGAATACTTAATTTTCCATTTCTTAGAATTTCTTAATCCACGAATTTTCACACTTCCATATTTCCGTGGGTTCACGTATCCACGTTTTCCCATCTTCAAATTCATAAGTTTTCAAATTTCTAAATTACTGAATTCCCAAATTTTTATTTTCATATTTACAAATTGTCAAGCTTTTAAATTAGTGAATTTTGAATTCCGCAAGTTCTCTTATTTTTAAATTTCTTAATTCCTATATGTTTACACTTCTATATTCCCGCGAGTTCACATATCCATATTTCCACGAGTTCACATATTTACATTCTCTCATCTTCAAATCCTCAAGTTTTCAAATTTCTAAAGTACATAATCGCTAAATTCCCAAATTTCCATGTTTCTTAATTTCAAAATTTGCAAATAACGAATTAAACGTATTATTAACTGCACACTTGCAATCGCATATCTCTCTTGTTCAACTATTCCGCCTCCGCATTTGATGCCCTCTTACTCGAAATTAAAATACAAAATCAATGAGTTGCTACAATCATCTTGGGTTACAATTCATCTTTTCCCTCGGGCATCTTGATCTCTGTTTACTCATCTATCCTCCATTCATCCATTTCTAAGGACTGCTCACGGACTCAGCGTGGCTTTATAAACAGAGGATTGCACATAATAGCTTTAATATTCAAGGGTCAAGTGACTGGGAGGAATAGTGATTACTAAAGACTGACCTCCGACACGGAAAACAGGAATGATAGGGTGTTCAATAATCTCTCGCTATTACGTTACATCACGGATTTATCGAAGTTGAATCGAGATGGGGTCAGGAGCAAGCTCCTTAAAGGATAATGGCTTATCTCGATCTTGCTTCGAGACAAGAAGAGCACTGAAATTATTAAAGCGAAGTATTCTATTCGACTGTTTCTCACGATTTTTTGACGTTCACTTTGATACTATTGAAAAATCGTATTACTTTAAATAAGTTTATCTTAAATTGTACAAATTCTGAGGAACTTCAATGTTTTTACAATATTCGGTCGGAAATATTTTTCGTTATTACTTAGAAAAATGAGACAAACGAAGAGTTTGTTAAATTGATTTTACTTACATTATAATTGAATTGATTAATTTTTGTCATCAGTTTTATTTGATATGCAGAAATGGAAAATAATGATTAATTTAACTTGATTAGTACTTATAATTAAAATTTAGTTATTGATTTCGTTAGTACTTGTAATTGAAAATTGATTATTAATTTCAGTAGTACTTTAATTAAAATTTCATTGGTACTTGTAGAAATCATTTGCTGAATTTTAATACAAAATTTTACAAGCTTCATTACAAAAAAGGTGATATTTAAAATGTTAATAAATATTAAATTAAATGAATATTACATTGACTATTAAATTTCATTGATGTATATATCAATTTAATATAAGCATATAAATTACAGACTGAAACAAGTTTTATTTAAATACGAACATAAATTGACATATGTATATTCGTATGATACGAACAGTATGTTTTCAAATATTTTCTTATTATTAGCAGTTAAAATAAACATATAAGCTTTTGGTAAAAAATTGTAAATCTGAAAATTTTCTTATATGACACGATCTACGTATTGTAATATACCGACATGAAGTGTCTGTGTCTGAATTAAAGGAATTGACGACGATCGTGTTGAATATCTCTTGATGTATAACCTAACAGTAAAAGTGCTCAACTGTAAATGTCCCGACTTCTGACCGCGAAGGGTTAAACCTAATTTCCACCGGTCGTAAGCATGAGTGGGTTAATTCCCATTTGAACCATATATTGAGTCATCAAGTTTAATTCCCGCATATCCTGCTTGCACCAGCCGAGGTCGTTCTTCATACTGGCAAACTGTTTCGACCACTTTTCTTCAAGGTCAAGGATCACCTGTGAAAGTAATAGTACTTTACTGACATAACAGTTAAACGTATTAATGATACGAGTTGCAAACGTCTTCGACTCTTAGTTCCATAATTTTCTTTTATTTGAAAAAAAAGAGGGTTTAGAATTTTTATGAGTATACTTACAAGAGGGAAATAATGGGAAATAAATTTTATATTGAAATGTTTGTTGGGGAAGAAACAATGCAATATTTCAGATTTTCAACATGTGGAAATATTACAAAAAATTATAATTATGAGAAAGTATTATAGCACCTTTTGTGTAGCATATTTGTAACAGAATGTAGTGAGGGTTTATTGATCATGCACGATATAGATTGTATGAAGTATCCAAAAATACTTAACTTTAGAAGTTTATTTTTATAAATATTTAGGAACAAACAAACTGACGATATAACTATGTAATTATTTTTATAACAATTTGTTATTTTTATAACGGTTTTTATTATAATAAGATTGTTGGTACTCTTTTTGAGTATACATTAATTATGAAGATTAGAAAATTTTATTCCGGAAGTAATACAATAAATATGTTACATATGTTACATCAGTCGTCGTACATTTCATTTAACATATTTTATTTAGTTCTACTTTATTTACCGAATTTATATATTGGAAACGAAAGTGATGTGTAACAATTTTTATATGAAACACAAAGTACCTAAAAAATATTCGAAGTCACATTAATAGCAAAATGAACCTGAACCATTTTCATTATTAAAGACTTATTTATAGGTTTATCAATTTAGCGTAGGACATCAAGTGATTGATTGAATAAGTATACAGGAAAACAGTGACAAAATTGAAGAGTGGAAATAAAAAAAGTTGCAACTACCTAAAGTTTTTACAAAAACTTCTGCTTAAATATTTCATATATTTTGTATATTATATATGTTATAACAAAATATTTTATATATTTGCATATATAGTTTCTACTCTACGGTCCCTACAACTTGATTTATTCCTATTCAATTGATTTCCAGAAACAAATTGCAATTTGACTCATTCTTTCCTCCTTCCACGAATAAAAAGCATTAAACCAATTTCATACCGCAATTTTGAAACTGTAGCAATTAATACCCGAAGAGACACAGTGTTTGAACAACAGCTATCATAGTACGCGTCTCTCAATTTTGTTTCATGTTTAGCCCGAAGTTTTAAGTACCCATGTAAATTTGTCCTGGAAGAGGAAGGGCTCGCATCGTGTTCGTGTATACCTTGTCACATTTTCTAACGACGTTACGTCGCGTGTAAACGGACCTTCAGCAAACACGACCGTCAAACAGTCGCAACCCGGCATGAAACTGTTGTCCGTTGACCAAACAGCGTATCTGCTCGTCCTCGTTTCGGTCGGTATCGAATTATTAATTTTCTGACGGTTTCATGTAATGTGACACCGAACGAAAAACGTTTCAGTTTGCTGCCTTATTAGATAGTTCTATAAGAATATCGCATAACGAAGGAAGAAGTTATTTTAATGATAGGTTTACAGTGTTACATGACCACTGAAATATTACAATCTAACAATTATTTTCTGCAGAACTATAAAATCTTTAGATGAGTCCAAAAGCTATTAGGAACTACTGGAACAATAGGAGCTATTTGGAACTATTTGGAGCAGTAGCTATAAGGCATTTAATTATTTATTAGTAAACATACATGGTCAAGTTATCGTTGATTGCTTGCTATGCACCTTATTACAATTTTATTAATTCTTTCATATTTCTTTGTATCTACTGTACTGCACCCTTTCATGATACACAATTAAATATTTTGTATCTATTGTGAAACGTTTTCTATGCATAAAAAAGTGTATCAAAAACACAATGTGTTCTTTTTATATATTTGCCTTCGTGTTTGAGGAAAATTATTTTAAACGTTCTTCAAAATACTTGAAACAAAAATACTAAATGTAAGAGAAATGATAATTTCGCCAACATATTCATTAATTTAATAATTTAATTGTATAATTGCATTTATGAATTTGCAACATTCTCTGGTTACCGAGTCACTTTAATGTACAATTATAAATTTAAATTACAGTTAAATTTGTTTACCAATTCTTTAAAAAATCTTCAAATTGGGTTTTCTTATAGACAAAGTCAATCACTAAAAAAATGTTATTCCTTCTTTTACTTATTTTTGGGTACAAAATCATCACTCATCCGTATTACGATGGTTGGAATAACCTGTATGCATCAAACAAGCAGTTAAGTGTGCATACACCCCGGATGCATCAAACAAGCAATTAAGGGTGCGTATTCGCTGTATGTATCAAATAAATAATTAAGTGTACGTACACCCAGTATGCATCAAATAAACAATTAATGTGTAACTACTGATATGCACACCCAGTATGCACGAAATAAGCAATTAACACCCTGAAAGGTTAAGAAAATTTCTCGAGTATCATCACGCAGGGTCTCCACGAAATTCGATTAGGTGGCAAAGCATAAAAGACCCGAAGCAAGCGGAAGTGACGACTGCGACAAACTACGATAAAAAGAGAAGCTATTTCAGATCAATCCAGAACCTGGATGTGGAACACGTGGCATGACTCGAAAATTCCAGACGAGTGTCTTCCCACGCGTATATCTTAACCCTTATCCGTATCCAGCCTCTCTCCCTCAACCCTTTCGCTCCCTTCTGCTTTCGAGATCCCTCGTGTCCCTCGGGCATTCCATAAAATCTACATACGAAAAGGAGGAGTGCTTTCCCATGTCCCTATCTCGCGGACACCAGGCAGCCTATCCATCCGAAGAAACCTAATCTCTTCACCCTGCAGACGGGAAATTCCGAGAGAACGTTAGTCACGCGATATTCAAATGTTCAAACGTTTATTTTCAGTCAGAGATTTTGGCCAGCTGATATCGTTCCTTGTTACCTGTCACCATCAAAATCTGATCTTCCGTTTCGTGGAACTTTCTCGTTGAACGTTAGACATCTCTGGGATTGTTTCGGTGAAGCTTTCGCGTTTCAAATGATTGATATAAATTAACAGAAGTAGGTTAGGGCGACGCTTAAATTGCTATATATATCATTTAAGAATTTGGTATACTATTTTTTTACCTATGTCGTTAAAAATTTGTTCATTTATTTGATTGGAAATTCTCGAATTAACTACTTCTACCTATGAATGATAAGCGCAACAAATTTTATGAGATTTGTTTGAAATAAAAATACTATCTAAATAGTACTGATACTTAGTGATTATTGGGAATTTAAACATTTGGGATGTCTTAAGTATTTGGGGACAGAAATTTGAGGATCTTGAGATTTAGTAATCTAGAAATTTGTGGTTATAGGAATTTAAAGACTTTCAGATTTGGGGGTCTAGGAGTGTAGGAATCTAGAGACTTAAGCGTTTACAAGTTTGAATATAGGGATTTAAAGTCTAGAATTTGGAAATTTTTAAATTTTAAAATTTGGTAATTAAGGACTGTAGATGTTTCGGGAACTTTGGGATTTCGTGGTCCAAAGATAAGAGAATCTGTGGAATCTAGAACTTGGGGATTTAGAAATTTAGGAATTTACATATAAAAGAATCCAGTAATTTAGAGATTTAAGAATATAAGTATCTACGGATTTGGAAGTCTAGATACTTAACATAAATTAACAATTTTTAATATTTCAAAACCTAGGAATTTGCGGTCTTCAAACTTCGAGAAAATTTAAAGCTTCACCTTTAGCAAACTATGAGTTCTGAAACTTGAAAATTGGAATATTTAAGAACGTAGAAATTCGGTGATTGACGAATTTGAACATTTTGTGCACCAGATGATTAGGGACTTGAAAAATTAGAAAATGTTAGAACGTAGACCTGTAACTTGGAAACGAGAGAATTACTGCATTTGGAACTTAGAAATTAGGAAATTGGGCTTTCGAAGATTGTGAAATCTGGTGTACTGGAATTTCAAAGATGAAAGAGTTTCAAAACATAAAAATTTTTCAAATTTGATAAATTTACAAATTTCAAAAGACGAAAGCTTGAAAACTAGAAACCTGAACGTATACGAATAGAACGTATAGAAAGAAAATTATAAAAATTACACAACTGTAACCGTTGAACAGGGTTATACATACATTACGGCATGGCAACATGATACATCTGACGGTTAATTACCATGCACGTGTACCTAAGAAAAGGAGCGAATCGAACAAAAAAATTAGAATCGAATCGAGAACGTTTGGGTGCCAACTGGGCGCGACATCTGCATGCAGATGCATCTCGGTCGGTTCTCACGTTACTCAGGTGGCGAGTGACTTTCCGAATAAATTACCACGGCGAGAATCGAGAGTCCCTGAAACATTTATAGACACTCTGTTGTGTACACGAACACACTAGGGATAATGGGCCTACCTGGTCCTACAACCCCTTTTCCGCCTCTTTGCTCGCCGGCTGCACGAGCGGACCCCACTTTATGCTCGTTATGCCATTATTTCCCGAGTCAGTTTATTACCATCGACCTGTGTCATCCTTTATGCTGAATAATTTGATATCCTGTGCTTCAAAGAGTAGGTATAACAACGCCCCTCTTCGTCGCGACGCGTTTCATTCGTTCGTTTTTCGCGCAACGACGCCGTCTTTTCGCACCTCTTCCACGTCTTCAAATTATTATTTTATTACAGTTTCTTGTTACGAAAATTGTACACTGAACTTAACTACATAATTTTTTATGAACATTCAGTTGGATGACTCCAACAGCTTCTTTACACATTTTGCATTATTTAATTAATGATAGAATTATCGATAGATTGAACTGACGGGTCCCAGATTTCACATTTTATTTTACAAGCTGTTGCTGCTGCGTTGAAATATTTGTCATATTTTTAAAATGATAATGGAGGATTTAAAAATGTAAAAATTTGTGGCAATACCAAAATATGTTATAAAATATGTTTTCTGTAAACAATATTAAAGTTGAAAAATACTCGATGATTCAAAGTCCTTAAAATACTGTAATTGAAGTTCTGCTCGTTTCTCATGAAAAAATAACGGTATTTTGTTCTTTCTGTATTAAAAGAGGAATTTGAAGTAAATTTCCACGTTAAACATTATATGAGCATCAATTATTTATTTAACATATCTTCAAATACAAATACCTCAAATTCATGGTACTCCTTCATAACATCGATACTTTCTGCACCAAGCCCCAAATTTATTCCCAATTTATTTATTCAATTAATTTGTTTCATTTTAATTTATTTGGAACGTCAATAAATTCAATGAACAAATTAGCTTAAAAAATACTAAGTAAATATGTTTAATAGAACAGAAAATATGGAGCATCACTGATAAATTTCACACAAATTCCATTCAATCAAAAAGAAAGAAAATCAGTCAGAATCTCAACCGAAATATTTTCATCCGCACGTGCTCTCGCCCCGGAAAAACATTGAAAAGTCAGCGAAGAGAGGAAAGGAAAATTCTGTTGCGTCCATCGCTTTCTAAATTATAAAGCAGGACAACTGCGTTAAGGTCGGTAGAGGGAGTAAAATGGGGCAAATTAAGGACAATGCGGGTACAAGTCGTCGTCGGTGTTGTTGAATGGCAGTCGCCACCCCTGTCGGGTGTACAAACGACTTCTTGTTGTTCGGCAAAACAGAAATTACCACGGCGCGGCGGCAAGGAAGGACAGTGGAAAGATGAGGACACGAAGATTCCATTAAGGGGTAACCGGCGGTAATGAATGGAAGACATCCCCTCCAACCACCCGGAGACCTTCAACCCCTAGATTTCTCGTTCAGTTCTCTTCCCTGCCCCCCTTTTCCTCTCCGAACGTGCTTCTCCGTCGCTCTTCCGGTTCCCTTTTCCTGATGCTGTCTCCTTCCGCGCCGCTCGTTCGCGATCCGCCATCCTCCTTCGGTCGCTTTTACTACGACAGAGAGAGACAGAGAACGAGAGGAGAAGAGAGGCGTGCGTAATTTTCCTCTCGGTAAAAAATACTCTCGTTTAACTTTTCCCCGCTCATTATTCCCTGCCGCCCTGACCTAACCCGACCTGACCCCGAAGGCGGCTTTCTTTAATAACCCAGAAAGAAAGAGAACGACCCCGGCAGCGGTCTGTTTCGTGCGACGAAGAAGGAACGACAACCGAAGAAGATCGCCTGGAGAGACGAAGAGAGTTCGAGACTCGCGAACGGCGAATGAGAGAGAGGGAACGACGCCAAGGGCAATCCTTGGATGCTAATTTGTAACTGGGCTACTTCCGGAACAGTGGTTCCCCGTCACGCGAAACTTCCCACCGTTCGAAAATATTCGGCCCTCGACACTGATTTTCAAATTTTTACACCCGTCGACACAGTTTCGTATGCAGGATTTTTATTTTTACTAGCATCACGTTTATCTTATTGTTACATCGATTTTTACCATCTGAGAGCTTTTTCTCGTTTCTGCAAATTCTACAAAATTTTCTGAACTATAAAACTGATCTTCCGATTTCACATTCCCAGGAAGCTTTTACATTTGAATTGTCAATGATTCCTTTATATTTGAATTGTTATTAGTTCTTTTATATCTCGGTTGTCAACATTGAATGATTAATTTAATATTTGCTAAATCTATTTGAACGCTACTGTGTAGAAATTAATTTTGTTTAATATTAAATTATTAGCAGTCTCATTTTTGTTATACCTACCAAAATACTTCAGCGAGGAAGGTAATTTTGAATTATTAATTTCTTTCTTAATATCAAATTATTAACACTTTCATTTTTGATGAATACGCTTTGATAAATACTAAAACGCTTCAGTGTGATTCCAACGATTCCATAAATGACAGATTGGTTGAATTGTCATTATAGAAATTTCACGCGACAGAAGTTGTTATTGTTCGAGAAGAATGGAGTGTTATTGGCTGGCGGGAAGGATCGTTAATAAGGTGCTGGTATAATCCAAAGGATGAGCACCTTGAAAGATCCTGCCGTGCCACCGAGGGGGATGGTTCTCCTTGCATCGGCAATTAGCCTCATCCCCCTGGATACCCTTCGTTCTATCCTGCCGGTTATAGCGACCAACCCCATCCATGGCATTTAATTACCTTGCCAACCCCAGACTAGCAGCCTCGAGGCCAAGGTCACGAGCCATTCAACTCTCCGTATTCCTCAGCCCACGGGGCACACTGACCGAATTTAATCTTAAGCCCCGCTTCCGAGTTTCGATTATTTCTCGCCACTTCGCTGCCGTTGCTCCTTCGTTACGCGACCTCCTTACTGTTTTCGGTTCTACGAAATGTTTCTATATAAAATATGATTGTTTTTAATTAGTAGTGTATACAGGGTGGTTCGTTTTAAGGCAGACATCTACATATCTCTTTCAGCCGCGACGATGGTAAAAATAAAGTAATATTTTATATTTGTATTTTTGTGGTTTTTATGAACAAATACTTTACAAAATACTTGAAACATAATTCAAGTACATTTTAAATTAAGTATGACTGCCTTATATGAGATATGTACACCAATAACCTTGGCAGTGAAATATTCTTTATAGCGTTTACATTCTTCTTCGTATCATCCAATTTGTATATAAAATACTTTTTGTACCATCATTATTGATATTAAGGTACCCGTAGGTAAATCACTCTGGATATTCCAATATTTGCTATTTTCATTATACTAATTGTACCGATGTTTTCTATACAGTTTATAATATTCTTCAAATGCTTTTGAAAATATTTATGGTGATATACGTATAATATGTGCGTATGAGTATTTTCATACATGTAATATGTAATGTCCTTCAATTAGGTGCCTTAAAAATTTACGTGATGCTTATACGAGGAATCTTATATTGTTTTAATATACAGGGTGTCCCACAATTATGGTACGAGCCGGAAATGGGTGGTAGGTGAGGCTATTCTGAAAAACTTTTCCTTTCGTAAAAATATTGGATGATGCTTCATTTTCAAATTATTAAGGAAAAACACCGACCAATGAGAGCGCGAGGATCGCGCGCCCTAGGAGGCAAAAGTGTAGGCCCGAGTTTTAATTGGCCGTGGTCACGATCGAACTTACGGCGCGCGCGAATCTCGCGTTCTGATTGGTCGGCGTTTTTCCTTAATAATTTAGAAATGAAGCCTCAACCGACATTTTTGCAAAGGAAAAAGTTGTCCAGAATAGCCCCACCTATCACTCCTTTTCGGCTCGTACCATAATTGTGGGACACCCTGTATTGAAAAATAATTCTTGAATTTGGATCAGTTTTTTCTGACAGCTGTATTCTATTCAATATTTAGTATTTCTTTAGTTAACCTCATATCATTCATAAGTTAATTCTGTGTTTCTTCATATATAAATTAATTACTAATATTCATCATAAATAACAATCACAGTACATATCTCGATATTTGAATGCACCTGTATGAACCACAACAATCTAGACCCAGTATTTACCTAGTAAAGGGTATCAAAAATTTCAATCACCGTCGATTGATAGTATGCAAACCTCGCGTTTCCTGTTCCAGTGATATTAACCATGCCGAAGAAAAGACGGTCTGATCGTCATTCGTCTCTTTTTCGCCATTGTCGTGGCGGATCGCATGCACGTCCGCCATAATCTATAAATCACCTCGATCCTTTATGGGTTATGGAGGAGAGCACCAGCCATCGCTTCCCCTTGGTAGTCGATAACAGCAACCCCCGTGAACGTCTCTCGATTTCGTTTTTATTTATTCGCTAGCCGAGCTAACGAACGAGAAGCTGGCCATTGTACAGCCAAGCGACATCCTTTTTACGATCGATTTGCAGAGACGCCATTTTCGCTTATACCGGCAACCTGCAATCCCATAAATCAGCCACCCCTCTTCTTCTTCGTCTTCTCTCTTCGGCTTTTGTAACCTGGTCGATTCTTCGCGGACGATCCAGGTTATCCACGTGCTACGTTTTTCTTCGTTGTATAGAAATAACGTGGTAGACGACGATATTTCTTGGATCTGGTTGCAATGAAGATTTTTGAAGGAAAGCTTGAAACGTTTAGACCACCAAGGGGTTGTTACGAACGGGCTAATTTAGTTGCTGGAATTGCTTTTGTTCGTGGGTCTACTTTGGAGGGTGCAATTTCAGTGTAACCCTTATTAACGATTTAATATGACACAATGACTCGGCTTACTCCCTCCGTGAAGGGACTGCTGCAACTAATTTGATTTGATCGACAACTACATTCTTAAATAAAGCCAACATTAATATGTAGGGTAATTTACATGCTTGTTAATTTATAATATTAATTTACATGACAGTTAATTTATCGTATGATATATGACGATATGTAATGTAGAACATTATTTTATATTTGATAAAATTTTCTTAAACTTTACATTTTTGAACCCGTTTACTATTTGAATAACAAATCCGTACACCAAGCCCCTCATAAATCAAGATGATCGTGTACTCAAAATTTCCAAATGTTTACGAAAGAAAATAATTATGTCATAAACGTAAAATAAGCACAGCATTTATATGTATGAGTTGCGATACTAACTGTAGAAATCTACACATTAAAGTATGTTCTGTATTCCTGATATTATTTTCAAAATATTTTCATATTTTTGTAAATAGGAATTTACTATTACTAAATGACGTTGATTTACGAATTTGCATTATAATAATATTCCGATGTTAAACAATGTGTTTAAGATTTGTAATACATTGGGAAAAAAGTTGCATGCCTCCCTTCGTACGAAATAACATTTAATAATTGATAGCTACCACTAACGTTTCTTTGGAATAAATGATACTGCATTATTTATTTACGAGGATAGACACATTTCTAAATTCACTGATGTCCACATTATCAAGTATCGAAATTTTCAAGTTTCCAAGTTTCCAAATTCCAAAGTCTTTAAATATCTAAGTTCTTAAATCCGCATAATTCTTTAATTTCTACATTCAGATGTTTACAAATTCTCTCATTCTGACATCTTCGAATCTCCAAATCCTTAAATTTCAACATTTCTGAATTTACAAAATGTCAAAATCCTTACATTACTGTCTACATTCTCAAATCCTATATTCACGAATCTCCAAACTCCCAAGTTCCCCAATTTCCAAGCACCCTTGGTCACAAGTCGCCGGAACCCCCGAATCTCCAAATCCCCGAGTTCCAAATATCCAGAATTTCAGTACGAGAATAATTCCAAATTTCTGGACCGTCTCCCAAGGAAGTCATCTACGCTCGTGTTAGAGCGATCCATCGCCGACTACGGTATCCACGAAAATTTCATTCGTTCCATCTTGCGGCTCCGTCAAAGGAAAGACGCCATTTTTTCGAAGGGACGAAAAGAAATGTACGCAGGAGCCGCGACGACGTACGTGCTCTCACGCACGCGGCAATCGAGCTTGCTTACGGCGCGGGGGTGAGAAAGAGGAGGTCTCTCGGCTAGAATTGCCAAGGGGGTGGAATATGTGCGTGGAAGCGCGCACACACGTAGAGAGGGGTAGGTTGGGTGCACCCCCGGGTGCCCCGGGCTGCGCAGAAGTTCCTTCCTTCCGCTTGATCGACATCGATTCCAAGATGGCGGCCGAGTGGCAGCAGTGCGCCCACGGCATACATATCGGCCCATTCTACGAGCCACCCCGCCCTTACGGAAGCCCTCTTCGCTTTCACGGCCCACCCCCTTTCCGCCACCCACAGCCCGATCTGCTCTCGTCCACGAGCCGGCGGGGTGAGTTCGTCGTTCAGGGGATGCTCGACGAGGGGTGGGGAAACAGGAGCTGTAGTCGGCTCACGAGATGTCCGGGCCGATATCGGAATCGCATTAGGACGCCGCACCACTTTCGCCCCCGGGAACACACCGAACCACCCTTCTCTCGATCCATCCCACCCACCCTCCCCCTCGATGCAGCTCGTTCTTTTTCCCATTCGAGCACTCCTTCGTCTTCTTCGTCGGCTTCTGGCCTCCTACTTCGTTCGCTTGCTCTTTTCGCTTCGAATCCTTCCTCTGCACCGCTACAGAAATATTTCATGGAATTTCGTGACCACGCCTGCCGATTATGCTCGTGACTGATGCGTTAGAGCAGTTCGATATCGGTCACTTAAGCAGGTTTTCGATTCTACATGCCGCAAATAATTGTTCATTCTGAAATTAACAGTGTTCAATGGCGATTTACTTGTGCTTTGAGAATACAGACGAAAAATTAATACTGCATGAAACTTATGTAACTTGCTAAATAAAGGCTGAAACATAATCTAGCATATTGTTTGTTAAATAAGGGATGAAACATGAACTAGGATTTTTTACGACCATAACTGTAACATGTATTTTGACATAAGATATTCAAGGGATGACGTTTTCTGTCAACATTTACTGAGTTGGTCCAAAAGTTCAGTCGCTTTTTAAGAAGAAATTTTATAACAAATTTTATTGAAATATTAGTCTACAATATATTAAGTATTTTTTTAATGTCCGAGGACAATTATTACCAATCAAGGTCTAAGCATCATTGATCTACCTATGTAGACATATTTGTTTTGTTTAAGACTTAAATCATTGACGTAAGTAGGTATATCTTTGATGAAAAATTTTAAGAATCGGAATTAACTTATACTTATTTAGTGTAACCTGAATTATGTACTCAACTCTTTTTCGAATTTAATCATCGTTTTTATCTACATGAAAATAATGTATTACTAAAATGAGTCTTGGTATTTTTTATTAACAATAAAATATTTTGAAAAGTGTTCTTTAAGACCATGTGTGCATTTGTTTTAGAAACCGAAAGCGTTCTTTTAATAATGAAGATCTAAATAACAATGTAAATCTCCTGTTACGAAGTACTTTTTTTTGTTATCAAATAGCGCGCGATAAAATAATATAATTTTTGACCATTGTATATTCTCAGCCTATAATTTATAAGGTATATGATTGAATTAAATTTTCACGTACTTTCGAAGGTATACAATTATTTATTATTTCATATGAGAAGATGTCATACATGTATTACATATGTGTGTCGACAATACTCCGAGATTTAACCCTCGTATGATGGCTTTTATTGCAAAACAGTATATACTAATTTGATTGTAGTGTCATTGGTCGAAAAGGTTTTCGAAAATTCAAAAACTAAATTTTCTTAGTGCTTTCCAACTTAATACAATTTAACGCTTCTCAAATTTAGTTCAGTTTTCGAAAAATACAGGTGTCCTTCTGGCCTCTAAAATAAACTCAAATATGCATATATTATTTTTCGACCATTTCCAACAGTATGTACTCATTTTCTCCTTTTCAATTCACAACAGTTTCATATTCGTAGCCTCTTTTTCAGCTTTTTATATTAATCATTATTAATACCGTGCAGTCGTCGACAAACCATGGCAGTGTCGGAGGAGCCAGCAGACTCGAAGCTGGCACCGAAACCATTATCGTTTATCCTCGATGTAACGACGTAGCGATCGAGCACGTAGCGCACCCTGGGCAGCGATAACGTGGCTACATCTACACCTTCTGCCGAATAATTACGAAATCCGGTGTTCGTACCACGGAACGGACGTTCGTTCCGCAAACAATCTTATCAGCTCGGTCCACGCGGCTCGTTAAGGAGTCCCGTCGGAATTTCGTATGCTCACGCTCGAAGAAGCACGCGGACGAGGACGGGAATCGTGAGAGGAGAAAGAAGCGAAAAGAGATTGACTCTCTAAAGTAAAGCCGATTAGGATCCGTAGGAGCGATGGACTCGAAATTTCGTCTCTCCCCGGGGGCTGATCCGTGGATCTGCTCGCGTCGCGACCCTCCTTCGCGCATTTTTCCTTGCCTCCGCGACGTCGAAGAACGATGTACGAGCCGGTGAAAAATTCGTGCCGGCACCGCCCGTGGTAATCCCTGAAATAATGGCACGGGCCACGCTCGATAAATCCGGAAACGCGGCTGATACTCGCGAGCATCCCGTAGGAGGGACCATGCCGGATATATTTTTCCTACGGACGACGTGCACGCGTGCGTGTTCTGTACGTGTGCCGGGCCGCGTCTACGTGGCCAGAAGAAGAAGCTGGATGGCTGGATCGGAAAACGTACGGGGGTGGGGCCATCGCACACACACACACATGCGCGCACACGCATGTACGCAGACAAACACGCCGGGAAAAGAAGCGAAGATTGATCTGCCGGCCGCGTACCTCCGATACGCGTTTTATTCGTTCCTTCTCCCGGTTTTTCTCTGTATACCTTTCCCGGCGGCGTTTCGGGATGCAGAGAAGGGAGGAAGCTGTTTGGAAAGGAACCCGGATGATCGTGTAAACCGGCGCACCTGTGGGTACTCTTAAACGTATTTGTAATATCCTCCTTTCGTGGAGCTTCTTTAGGGTTCCTGAAGAGATCGTCGTTTTTCTTGAGGTGCTGCTCGTCGCCGCATTTTTCTTTTTCGTGGATACTTGCGAGGACAATCGACCAACCCTCCGTCTTATGTATTCGAATACAAAGAGGGTGGAAAAGAATTGCGTGTATATCTTGATACTGTCGTTTTTAATATGTGCTGACTGATTATAATTTAATGACGCATATTATCGCTAGAAACACGGTCGTTAGTGAACGCTTATTTTTAATTCGAAAATTGCTTCGAAAAATGATCCAGTAGAAAGTGAAATATGAAGGAGCGTAAATAATTATTATGCATCGTTACAAGAGTCAGTATATATCTCCGTAAACGGACAAAATTCTATAGTGACCGAAACAAGTCATTTCTATCTTTATGGAAGTCTAGTGTTAATTATTTAGGAGCTGTATTTATAGCTTTTCGTTGTTTAGAACAATGTCTTTGCATTATTCTAATGTGAAATTAATTAATATTAGAATAAACGAAAATTAGTCTTTCGTCTAATATATTTATTATATTCTTTGTTTTGAGCAGTACATATTGTTGTACATGCTTATACTTGTATTAGTTACAATCTCTATTATTTGTATAGTCACGAATGTGACTTAAGACAAAATTTTGAAAAGTTTGAACTATTCTTTCAGCTACATCTCAAGTGAACAACTGAATCTCCTTCAGCTACATAAGATAACTTTGTTATCAATTCAGCTTATGTAAGACGTATTAAAATTACTTGCACATAATAATATATAAAGATAATATGTATATTATATGTAGAATATTATAGCTGAGTTACTTATTGGAAGCATAAATTAATAACAATACATATTTCGAGAAGGTAAATTAAAACAATAAGAACCATACCAGTCCTCCTCAATGTCATATTTAAAGATCGCTATCGTGTGGAAACGCAGTCAGACAGTTTGCGTTCAAGGATGTTTAACGTGAAATTGAATTTCCGATTTAACGAGGAAGAAGCATGGTCGACGATGATGCTTAGAAGAAATCGACCCTCGAAATTATTGTTCGTCGAACAGAAAGAAACGTCAGGGGCGTCGTCGTGACGGCTTTCCACGCGTCGTTACGCGATGATCCAGTCATGAAAATCGCCGGTTCGAGCGGCGATTATTCAAACGAAACCTCTAACAAGATTCCCGCCAATCAGCTCCCGTAATGATCCTCGTCAAAGAAGAGGTCCTCCTCGTGGTACTCGTCCAGAAACGGTCGACAGAGAACAAAGAGGGAAAGGGTTCTTTCGCCGTCTTTTCGTTCCATGCGTGGAAAGTCACTTCTTTTTCTTTCGTTCCTCTTTCGCTTTCATTTTTCATTCTTCTCGTCTTGATACCGAGATTCAAAATATTAATTTACATAAAGGTTATTTGTCTTTACTTTGTATCTATTTCAACTTGCGAATTATAATAATAATAAATTATACAAGTATCAAAAGCTATAAATGAAAATTGAGAATAACAATTTTCCTTACATACAGGGTGGTATCTTATAGTGCGTTGCATAAATAAACCAATCCTATTGTTTTTACTAAATTAAGTTTTCAAACTATGGTCAATTTGAATACTACTTCGTACCGTGCATACAAAAAATTATATAAAAAGTATGACATATTAATATTCAAGCAGATATAAAATATTCAGTCGAGTTGCATACAAACTCACTCTCTTTTACGCAATTCATTGTTTACACACTACTAAGTAGCATTTAAGGAATAGTGATCATAATTTCCCATCAGAAGCTCGGATCATAGAAAATAGGAGAGGTTGACACATTTATGTAACATAATAAATGACGAACCATTTTTCACTAAATTGAAATTCTTACAAACAACATGAAGGCTTCTTGACCTCACTTTTATCCTTCTGTTATATGTTCATACGCATGCAATACATAAAGTTTGAATACGATAAATTAGGTCTATACTGCGTATATTTACACACATGAATATTACTCCACTATACAAATTAGAAAATGTAATATTTTTTTTCTCTATCAGTGCTTATCAATATTTTTAGATTTATCGAAACGCAAACCCTTAAATATCTCGTGATAACAGAAAATGGACGTGCCTCATAAAATATAAGCGGCTCAGTTAAATAATCTGTATAAATTATCGTGAAACATTCGAGGCAACGACGACGAAATAGCAGGGATTTCGAAAATTTCATCTCGATCGTAGGCGCCAGCGTGCACGTCTTTCCCGACGCCTCTTCCATTTCCTCCTACTCCCTCTTTTCCTTTTTTCCCCTGCACTGCGTCCCGTTCGGCCCCTTCCCCACGGGTTTTCTCGCGACTCTCTCATCCCGTTTTACCCGGGCGATCGCAAATTTATTCCGTCGAGTAGGCGATGGCGTCGGACGGAATCGCAGTACTTTATACTCGTCGAGAATCGATAGACAGCCCCGCACGGATATGGAAGCACTATATTTTCCCTCGTCGCACCTCCTGGCCGTTCTCCGGGGCTCTCTTGTCAATAAAGCGAGCACTTTCCTGGCACGGAGTTTCATTATTTCTTTGCCATCGACTTCGTTCTCCCTACCGTTTTCGTCTCTGGCCACCCGCCACCCCTGCTTTCACCCTCTCCGCGTGACCTTTCGCGGATAACCGGGAAGTTGGTTAGTATTTCGCTGACCTACTGGCAATGAGGCATAACAAATCAAGGAAAAATAATGAGGTGAACGCCACTGGACCAAGGAAAGGAAGAGGAAGGATACGCTTCGCGTCGCGGAAAGATTGCCGTCCGGAAAATGGCGGATGCACGTCGGCCGTGTGTTTTCTTTTCACGCGTATTGAAACGCTCTCCGAAACGTTCTCCGCGATGAAGGGGAATATTTTTGCTACGGTGCTTGATCGTTTTTATCGTAATGGAAATCTGTGTGTGATCTATGTCTCTATTTCTAATTGTTTTAGAGATTCGAGACCGTTGAGAGAGATTTGAACTATTCCTTTTATGAGAAAATCAACAAAAGTTTTATATAAAATAATTCTTTACTACTGATAATTACTTTTATTAACATGTTAATAAAATTAACTTCGTTCATATGTTAATAAAATGCATAAAATTAATAAAATTTATTATTGACATACTAATACAATTAATTCTTTTAATTAATGGGTTCATTCAATACATTAATGACAACGAGATGTTGTCCAAGAAAATACGTTCATATTCGAAATTAAAATGAATAAAATTTAGAAACCGGTATCAAATTAATGAGACCGTACTTATTTTTCATCAACCTCTCACAATGAGTAATACATTCTTATTCGTATGAGATATCCCGTTGTGTATTTTAAGGTTCTCCATTAAAAATAACATATTTTTACTTGAGATCGAAACAAACAGGCAACTAAGATCGTTTGATATACTTCGTTTCACTGATTCTACCACTATAATTAAACTTCGCTCAAGTAGCACGATTTTGACAACTTTCCCTAGATTGAAAACACAAACTCGGAAGTTGTTCAATCGTTGGACGTTCAGTGTCTCGGGGCCCACCCCGTCCATCATTTGCGACCCGAAAGGAGCATGAGCTGCATCGGGATTCGGCGAAGGATGGCGTCAAAACACCGCGAGCACAAAATGTAGTCTTTGGGCGGCCGCCTCAGAAGTGGTTGAAAGGGGGTTGGCCGTGGGGTGGTGTAGCGAGATTTTTCGAGACTGGCCCCGTCGTTCACGGCCGCAGGGTAGATTGGCAAAGCAACTTTTGGAATCCTCTTGGCATCGTTGGGAAACGTTCTGGCGTAAAGCGCGAGTCGACGTCGCTGGCGACGCCGGCGAAGAGGGTGGAAAGATTTAGAAGGTGGTTGGGGTGGCCGAGTCGGAATCAAAGGAGTCAAAAGAGCTTTTCCAGGCTTCCCCTCGGCCGGCTAGATTGAACTTCTTTTCCGCTCACGGAGTTTTCCTATTACTCCGAATTTCCAGCCGCGGCAAAGCCAGCGAGCGCGAACCACACTCACACGCGGGCAACGCCACTGTGCGCGTGGCGAAAGTTTGCCCGGCCGTGTTACGAGGGTGGTTTACCGGGCTGCTTGCGGTCGTATCGCTAAGGAAATTTCTTTTCATCGGTGAACACGCTGGCCAAGGGTGCACTGAACTCGTACGCTTTATCGCCCTGAGAAAAATTGAATTTATTAGGAACATGCACGTATTCGCTGCCCGTTTAACCCCTTACCGCGCGCAGTTCGCCATGTCTCATAAATCGAACTTTTAATATTTTGCGTATGAGCTGTTCTTTAACCCTTTGAGTGCCATGTCAACCACATACGGGTGACGTATGAATTCATACATAAATCTATCGGTAATTTTAGTCGAAACATTTAACATAACAAAGTATACAACATTTTTGTGGACATATTAAAGCTTATAGAATAAACCAGGGTAGAATATTATGAAAATTGTCTATAAAATTTATTAAAAATAAAGTCACTTCCTAAAAGAAATCTATTCTCATTTCGAGATATTTAACACTTGCGTTCTGAATTGATTTTAAAATATTGGGAGATTTTAACGAATTCAGGAAATCTGTTGAATCGATAGATTTGTTCTGTTTTCCCTGGTTACAGTAATTAATAAAATTGTTAAAGAAAGATAATCGATAATGTGAGTTGTTTTTTAAGATGGTGCAGGTTTATTTATTTTTATTCCTTATTTATTCTTTATTTATTTTTCATAAATTCGGGTAAATTTTCTCGACTTAATAGATCAGTTAAATTTTTCTGTTATAGTAATTGATAAAATTATTGAAGAAAGTATGTCGATAATACAATGTGTTTTTCTTAAGGTGGTATATTTATTCCCAGTTTGAACAAATTTAAGGGTTTGTGTTTCAATTTATTTAAAAATCATGGTGATTTTTTAAGTATTCGTGCGACTTTATTAATTCTACAGCTTTACTAAATTTTATTGTGTTATTGTAATGAATGAAATTGTTAAACGAAATGAATAGTTTTTTAGTTATAAATGAACTTATATCGCTATCAGTAATCATAAAAAATTATGAATAACACGAATAATAGTTATTTTAAATTCATAGTTTTATTAATTATTATATTTATTAAAGTGAACTTTTCTGAAGTGTATTTTGTAATATAAAAAATAATAATTAAAAGGCTTGACTTGCATATATGAAAATATATAAGTAAAATAACAATATAACAATTCGTTATAAGAAATAATTCGATAGATACATTAGCATTTTATACTTTATATAAAATATCGGTAACATAATTACTTCAGTAACTGAATTATTGCAGATACATTAGCACTAAAAGTTTCACGATTTACGTATATAAAAGATATTTAAAAAATTAGTTAATGCTTACTTATAAATGAGTTTGTTTCGCTAATAATAAACAACAATTTTCACGCAAGCCGAAGAAGCAGTATTTATTTATATATTTTGAAAAAAATATAGTCTTTCGAAGAGGATACAGTACTGGATAATTAGAATTATTTATAAATAAACTCATTGCAAACGGAAATATTTTATTGTTCATTATAAAGCAGAAAATCTTCCTTGAACTGATGTCCACTGCTGTAAGTCGTTCTGATTAAAATATCCAGGAAAAGCGGTGATTGCTAATTATAAATGTTTCGAACCCGAAATTGCTTATAGCGTTATAAAACAATGTATTTACCAGATGTTTCGCGTTTAAAGAATTATTAAAATGAAAGTGGATGAAAAGAAGAAGTGAACGTCGCATTGAAGACATCTCATTAATACCTCTGCTTTAAAGCGGCGTTTCATCACCCCCCTCCGACCTCTCTCACCCTTGACTGAGCCACCTAAGTAAAAATCAATAATTCCTTTATCGTACAAATTAACGTTAAGCATATTCCACCCTCGTATACAGGGTCTACGACCAACGTTACACCGTTTCCTGTCTGCCTATCCTGCATAATATCACTAGCCGCGTTCCTGAAGACTTGACAGTCCCTCTGCTTCCCTTTCAGCTCTCCTTCTTCTTGCCGTTTCTTCCGTTCAAGTGACGACGATAGAATTCGAAATTCCAAGCAAACATTATTTCTTAACTATGCAATGTCACAACATATATTTTTTAACTTTCTGCTTAATTTAATACACAAACGAATTAGTATAAATTCAATTTATTAATTTTGGATTGATGTCTTCTTCTTAACGCGAATTTTTATTAAGATTATGGATTCTTTAGTAGGACTCATTCTTGATCAATATCAGTATGAATTATACAAAATGGATTATGGATTAGAACGATATTTGAATAAAGAGTAATGTTCAGTTTCTTCATTTATAATTTTAACTAATACCTTTTAAAATTTGTTGAGCGACTATTATTTTCATCTTTCTCAGATTCGTCTATCTGCGAGGTTCATTGGGTTTTGCTGAATTTTTTTCGAAATATCGATGTTATTAAACGATTATACGATGTTTGTTATTAAAGGAATTTGCGTATCTCACATTTTTATATTTCAATATTTCTACATTTTTATGCTTCTATATTCCTGTATATCAATATTTCCATATTTTCTATATTTCTAAATAACGACTCCTATTAATGTATGAATACTCCAATTTTAAACTATCCAAATTCTTTACTGTCACAAAATCGATTAAACATTCGACATCAAACGATTACCAAATTCACTGCCTTCAAAACTAAAACCAAATGCAAACAAATCGTATTCTTTCTTTTTGTATTTATTTTTGCGTACAGAATCACCATACGGCCATTTATAAAATGACTTTCGAAACACTATATATGGTGTTTCGAGGGATGCTGAAATTTGGCAAACGAAGACATTGAAAGATATCAAAAATCAGGGTGTAATAACTTGAAAATATTGAGTTGGTTCTATCACTTATTTGCAATCGAGATAAAAATGTTAAATGCATAATTCTAAAAATGTAGTAATATTGGGATTAAGAAGATTTAAAAAGACAGCACGTTATATTTTCTGAAATTTGAGTACACAGAATTTTAGAGATATAGTGACACACGAACAGGAAAAATAGAAAATATAGATTTAAGAAACATAATAATCTAAGATACAGATATTTTCAAATGGTATCTATCACATTCGTGGAATTTAGGAATATAAAAGTTTGGTACTTAACCCATTCACTGCTTGACAAAGTCACAAAGCATAATAATATTTAGGTGTAGACATAGTACTGTAATGGATTTACATTTCCCGTATTAACCCATTCGCTGTCAACCAAAAGATATCTCATACTAAAAAAGAAAAGCACTACGAGATATATCATAGCTGGCAGTGAATAGGTTAACCTGCACATAAAATCACTATCTATCACTATCTATCCTCTTTTATGGAACATTTCGAAACACTCTGTAATGAAAACATCGATTTACAAGGGGGAACAAAATTGTTAGCTTCGCGTGACAAAGCAACGCAATTTTCATTAAAACTTCTGTCGGAATACACGGAAGTTTCATAAACAGACAGATCGTCAACGAATTAGTTCGATCAATTCATAGCGGTGTCGGTGGTGGTTTGCGTGCCAACGTCGGTTCAGGAAGGTCGTTAAATAATTTCAGAGCACAGTAATTAATGGCGAACGCCTTGTTATCGCGTCGAGCGTGAAACAACGCGTGCGGCTCAAGCCTCAGGACGATGTCATATTTATTTCGTTAATCTTTCACCCTTGGTTCTTCGTTCCCGCCGCTAACCTCGTCGCGTCCCTATCGTTCTCCATAATGGCGGACGATAAAGAAGAGGAACGCTTATCGGAATTAACAAGCCGATAACACGACCCCTAATTTTTTACTAGAAAACGAATACGTTTACGTGCAGCCGCACGAGATTAAGATATTCCGTGGTGAAATTGATTAGTACAAACCTGAACGAGGTCGATGATTCTTAGAATTTGGTATTCCCTTGATACTATGTCGTGACGAATAATATCACCATACATTTCCTTGAATAAATAATAGATTACTCAAAATTTCCATTTCAGCGGGTAAAAAGTGATTAGTTAGCGACTTAGTGTTATAAAAGAAAATTATGATGGTGAAAGTTAATTGAAAATTAGGACTTTAATGAGTAAACAGAAATTGTAGTGAGTGGTTGAACGTTGCAGAATGAGATTATGACATTAAAAATTAATTGGAAGTTAATAATTTAAAATTATTTTAATCAGTGAACAGAGAGTAGAGTTAGTACTTCGATTTTAATAAGTGGGAAAGGGTTGAACTAAGTGATTTAATGTTGACAGAAGAAAAGATTTATGATATTAGCATTTTTGGGTTGATATAATTGTTCGTGTTCCAAATTTTGCATTCTTTATTTAATAAGTGCATTTCAGTTTCTTGGTAACTTAACGTGATTTGATTAATATACGTTGCAGTCATTTCACTGTTTTACAAATTAATTTTCTTGTAATGTTAATTTCAATTGACGAATACTAGAGTGAACAAATATTAACACAGAAATTACCAACTAATCAATATGGCTGATGTTAAATTTCACATTTTATATTAAAAAATTTCGTTGCCCTCTTTTTTGTCTGTCATATTTTGAAAGGCCGTATGTGTTAATCGATACTTCGCTTATTTATCTTTCCATCATATTTTCAAATAAAGAACAAGTTAAACCCTGATAGATCTAATGATAGTAGTTACTGTATGAATAACAAAAATCGCACTAAAAGCCACACAATATTTACTTTATATTAGCATCATGAGGTGCAAGCAGAAGCAACCGTTCAAAACAATTAATATCCAGCGGACAAGATCGGCGATCTTATTCCAACAATTTGGCCAAGCAGCACACGTTTTTCGATGCAAATGCTAACGCACACAACGGAATCGCACCCTCGTTATCCGGTATCACGTTTCCGTCGTATCGCATTGTGTGATCAGCGTCCAGGCAAATTAATTTGTCCGTGTGTTACGTATAATTACGATGGTCGCGAGCCATGACACGCGTTCGATTCATTAAGTCGATCGTAATGCCGATCGGGGACGGATATCCAGCGTTATAAGCTCACATTATCGAGTTTATTTCAGCATAGAACGGCGGAGACCGAGAGGAGACCTCCGGACGTAAAATTCCACCCACTCGTCACGCCCTGACGAATAACACGAGATGCAGGACGATAACATTTTAACTGCCGGCTAACACACTACGCGACCGTGGATTATCGGGGCCTTATCGGCCGACATTACGAACCTGGTCGTGGAGAAAACGAATGGCCCACCCTGCCATAATGCGTCCCCCTTTCGTTGCCAGTCTGCACTTGTGCGTATAGGTGTGCGTGTGCGTGTGTGCTTACGGTAGATTAGGATAACGAAGGCAAGGTTGTAAGACTCCGCTGGCTCGTCGCATGTTCTTCAACCCCCGAACACCGCGTTTCCTTCTCATTCGATTATTTTTTTTTTCGCTGCGTTTCGACCTGAACGAACGAATTGCCGAAATACAGGTCGCGTTAAGTGATCGTTAAAATCCCCCAGTAAGTGCACGCTGTCTCGTCGACGGACTCCTCGAAATCAATTACATGATTCTCACCGGTTGTAATTGATTTTGAGGAGATCGCAAACGAACGTACGTTCTGATTTAACGTAACCGCTGTTCAGAATAGTATACGTATTTATAATTTATTATACGTGTGTATATAAATAAGTGAATAAAATAGTACTGTAGTATTATATACATAGATAAGGTCTTCAGCTGCGGCTACATGAATTACAATCTCTAAACGATGTTTCTTTGTTTTCGGCGATAAACGAACACCAACAATCCATAAACCAACAATAGTAACAACTATTAATTATTTCTTACTGCACGTTAAGATAAATAAAGGAAGTTTGAATATTAGGTATATTGTGGATCTAGAAGTCTTTAATTGTTCAAACTGTAACTGATATTGAGCTCAGAACTTAATTCTTGTGCAAATACGATTTAGGTTTGTCACGTTCGAACTGTAATATACATCACAAGATTGTAGTATGTATCATCGATGTTATAATCCAAAAAGTTATAATTTTTTATACTAAAACTACCAACTCGGTAATCAAACTGACCGGTCCTCAACTTTTGTATTTTAAGTCTAACTTCTAATTTGTTCACATAACCTGCAGTATGTTTTTGTAAAGATACGGAATTTGCGTATACTGTTTTACTATCTTTGATTTATGTCTTCTTTATTTTGTTTTCAATTCACAACTAAACCTACACGATGTATCTCCAGACGTAGCGTTAATAGAATAAAATAAATAGTGGTCACTAATGGAACATGATCACTGATAGGGACATTTACTTTACTTAAACCCCTAGGACTATAATGACGAGCAACATTCGTGACGCATTCGCAGTTCAAACATGGTACACTCTGTTTATATTTTTAATACCGTTGAATGTTCAATGTGAATCTAATTATAATTTGCACAGTTGTAGATGTCTAAATGAAAAACAGTCTTGACATCCGAACTTTCTTTGGAGACCCTAAAATTGTAGCAGTAAAGTCGTAGTACACGTGGTTAAAATATAAACATTAATATTTACACTCTAACAAACGTCAATCGCATTCCTAAACACTGAAACTACCGACGTATAATGCACAATTACTTTGATGTTAAAAATGAAGTTGAAAAATAAATGAACAAACAACGAAACATAAATGAATACATTTATAGATTCTTTATTTTGATGACAATCAGCATAAATGTCAGGAGAACAAGCTTAACAAAATTCGTCCTTTGAAGTAGGAATTACCCTTTTTGGTAATTTCAGTGTTAACCCCTTCCCGTACCATTTATTTGTCAGGTGTGTCAGACAGAACTAACTATTCCTAGCTATACTATTAAAACGAACAAAAGAAATTTAAATGATGCGAGTATTTTATATTCAGCGATCTTTAACTACACGAATTATAATCGGATCTAAACTTCAAGTTAGGTGTATTCCAAATTTGTGTAAAGTTTGTTACATTCGACCTGTGAGTGCGTCACGAGACAGACTCGTCAAAGCATGGGAAGGGGTTAAAGAAAATGAAAATTTTTAACACTGCCACATGAAAGCAATTGAAAATTGTATTAGTTAGTATTTTCATTTTGAACAAACCTTACCAAATATGTTCACGATCCAAGTAACTAATGCGAGTATTTGCAATTAGAGAGGTGAACTAATTTTGAATAATATGGCTATGAAACCTGTATAGAAATTTGAGTGTCACCCACATATAGGTGACATGTCAGTCAAAGTGTTAAATATCTACTAACATAACTTTTCTTCCGAATGATTATTAATAATAGAACCGTCGGTTTAATACCCGTATCTGGTTCACCCTACCTCACGCTCGTTCCCTAATTTCCCAAATAACGAGTACAATCGTTTCCACCCCTTAACTCGAGACACGTATTTTCTGTTGCAGGTAAGATTCGTATGATCGATCGACGCTGGGCCATTCATCGAGTTCGCCAACTTCTCCGTTGTTCGCGGTGCTCGTGACCTTGACTCGCAGGCGTCGCGACGCTAAGAGGTTTACCTTGGTAAACCCTGGTATCTCGGGATACCAGTCGGGGTCTCGGTCGAGGGATTAAGACAGGGTTGTTGAGCGAAACGACAGAGGGCTGCTGGAATCAGCACGAGAGAGACGGAGCTACGAAGGAGAAAAGGAAAAGAGGCTACTGTAACCGTACGCTCGTATAATTGATTGAGTCTAATGAGTTAAAGGGGATACCGCCGTAGAAAGGGACGGAGAAATTAAAGAGTTCTGGGTCATGAAACCAACCCTCGGGACAGCGAAAGTGCGGAAACTTAGGTGCTTCTGTTCTCCTTCGACCCTCGCGAGTCGGCCACGAGGGCGCTGATTATAAATTAGTTAAAGGAGATGCTTCATTAGGATCAGCTGCTCTCCTCGATTTTAACAATAGCTTTATGAAACGCCACTTTCTTCTTATTAAATCGTAGAAATTATTCTTTTGCGGTCGAGTGGCGAATCTCACCATTTTATTCAGTGCAACAATTTTTAATAAATAACTTTTAACTACAATACATTTGTAGTATTATGCGCGAGCTGTAGGGAACATAGTGAAACAGACAATATTGGCAATTCATAGTAAAAATATGATTATTTCAAAATAATTGATCTAACTTTTTAATCAGAAAATTTTACAGTCGCTTTTTGCTAATGGTAAAAATACTTACGACCGCAAAGTGTTAGAATGCTTGAAAATATAAACTTCGTGTACTCGTTGAAATTTATATTGTTAATGGACAACTCTGAAAATTGAAAAATTTGTTGAATCGTTTCAAAATTATTTTTCTTTTATTAATTGTTACAGTTGTATATTTCGTTATGTTTATACATAACACGTGTAACACTATATCTGAATTTGTCTTACACCTAGATTGATTTGAAGATGTTTTCATTTCTTTGCCACTTGTAATAAATTAAAAATATGTTTGTTATGCACCCTGCATAATTGCAATACATTTTATTGTAAACCCACTTCTTGATCTATTTTCTAAATTAATAAAGGAGCTGTAGGTAAAAGAAAGCAGAGTCCGCAAAGGGTTAATGATCGCACCTCGTATAAGTCAAATTATTAAAAAATATGTATCGTGGAGCATTCGTCGCAGCCTCGTTCAATCTGCGCGATATTACTTTTCCGCGAAACAGTATCTTGAGAACGTCTCGGCTTTAGCCGGTGTGGCTTTTCAATTTGCGCGAGAAAGAGGTGGAAGCTTCCGATGGCGAAAAGGGGATGCGGCGACGTCAGCAGGAAGAAGCCGGGTAAAAAAGAAAGCAAGACAGTCCTGGCACACGAGAGAGACCCGGTGTCTTCCACATCCCCCAGGGAAATTATTGACAGTCAGCGAGGAAATGACGTCGTAAATACCACGTCGGAGGCCCCCGAACCTTCCAGCCACGACCTCCGTCTCCCGGCGCCACCTTCTTGCGTTTCTTCCCGCGTAATCCCGTTCCTCCTTTGTTTCCTTCGCGCCTTCTCCATCCTCCGCCGTCCCACGGCCACCAATTGATTCGATACGATGCTTCTTCTTGTCTTCTGGAGGATTTTTTCGTATCGAGGCTAACGAAGCTTCAGTCTTTTCACTTCGTTTTTAGAATCTTTACGGAACAAGCGTTTTGTGGCCTATCGTTAACCCTTTCACTGCGAGTTGTCACACTCTCGATTGAAATCATGAATGTATAGGATATACAACGTTGTACCGTAATGTATTAACACTAGATTTACGGACGCTCAATGACCACTTATGTCTGAATTGAAAATGAGCTCTAAAAGCAAGTAAATAATGGATAATTTATAAGCCAGTTTATAGAAGGATTCTTATCATAATGTAAGTTAAAATGCATTCTGTAATAAGTTTTTTCATAATTTTCGTAATTGAAAATAAGAAATCAAATATCCGTCATTTTGACGGGTTTCGTAAACCTAGTGTTAAAAGGAAGGGAAAGGTGTAGTGTAGTAGGTGCAGCCCTGTATGCAGAATATCATCTCTAGACCCCAGGTTGTTGATATTGAAAGGGAAGTTTTTGGCCATTTTGTAATCTACAGCTTCATTTTCCATATATGTGCGATTGAGAATTGGTTAATAGTGATAGATACGTGAGGGTGTATATATATATTCTTTTGCAGTCGAAGGGTTATATAAATGTTTGGGTGACAGGAAGTAGATCATGATTTTGACAATAAACGTTTTATTTGAGAATTAATTTTATTTTTTAATATGTTAGTGCAATAATGAAACGAATTGAATCCTGTAATACTTTGTCCTGCACTATTTTACTCACTTTTTCTATGGCACAATTTTATTCAACACAGATGACTTTAAAATATCCTCATATTAATTTTTCAAATACAGATTTTTTTCAATATTTTCATTTTGAACACCTCATATAGGTAACTTGTATGTAACATAGTGATTGATAATAAAATATTATTATAATTCACAGAGATATTCAAGGTGGAAAATCTTGTTAGACCACCTACCATTTTAAATAATTTTAAACGTAACTACTTCCTAAAATATTAAATATTAACTTTGTCGAGTCTAACAAATTAATTAATCAACATTGTAAAATTTCTTAAAGTATTCATTACTAATTTTGTCTGTTATTAATTGGTTTTTAGAGGTTTTACTTTTATAATCAAGAAGTCTTATTACGCACATGTTCGTACTACTCGACTTTATTTCTAGGTCTGCACAGGAAAACAAAACAATACATAACCAATACATAATACGCGCTCTGATTGGTCGGTGTTCTTCGTTAATAATTTAAAAATGAAGCCCCATACGACATTTTTGCAAATGAAAAAGTTGTTCAGAATGACCCCACCTACCTTCCATTTCCGGCTCCTTCAACACTTTTGGGACACCCTATACATTATCGGTGTTGGTTACACAAAGATAATGTACATCCCTTCTATATGCAAAGGTAATAATTATATTTACCCTCTCAACATTGTCAAATCTCCTAAAATATTAATCACTATATTTGCCAAATTCTTTAAAATATTAATTACTGATTTTTTCAAATGTCCTAGAATATGTACTACGAGCTTAATATTTCACATCTACTCAAACAGTGACGTTGCAAATAACGAAGCTTTTAACCGCATGCAATAGTATCCTGTTAAACGTTTATAGAATTATTATCTAAAATCAAACACGAAGGAAAAGAAAAAAGGAATATTAAAAATGAACAAAAGATTAAAAGTAATCTGCGCAAAGTTTTTATCTCGTAAGGAGTGACTGCGGTTTGTTGCTAGCGAAACGTGCAGTTCACCGTTGACCGTTGTTGTTGTCGAACAACTTTCCTGCTTCTTAACGTTCGCGATTGTCGTGTGGATTATTTAACTTCTCCTTCGACGGTGGGTGCTTTAAACGCTGGTTTTTTCTTGGTCGACAAGCGTAAACTGAAAAGAGGCTGGCTCGTTTTTTTCACGGAAGCGTCCTCATTTTCCGGCGGGTCGTTCCTTTCACGAGGGGAAATTTTAGGGAATATTTTACGCGCGAATTACGGGCATACTTTAAGGGGAACGGAAGTGGATAGAACAGGACAAAAGAGGTAGAATTAAAGGATTTTACGAGACAGTTCTATCGGTCAAATACCAGCCAGAACTGTAACTTGATTCTCGAATGAAATACGATACTAATTATCCGCAAACGGATTTAACATCAACCTGAAGTTGATTCTCAATTGTGTGATCCAGTAGGGTTGCAATATTATAAATAATATATATGTATAAGCAGCTCTTTTCTTTAATTCTTTACACTCTATTTCCTTTTTATTTACTTACTTGCTCGTAATTCTGTTAAACTTTTATGCGATATAATAAACGAGTAGTAATCAAGCATATGCACTTTTGTATATTGACGATTTGAATGTTACAAAGCTGTATCGATAATTTGTAACAAATAATGTGACACTTTCAAATTAAATGCTTAACATCATATTATATAAATATTTTAAGGATTAACTATATTAACTATTGAGTTTAATGATTATTTGTTATATAGATTACTGTCTATATTTCCCATTTGCTATTGACTATTGACTATTGACTATTGACTATTGACTATTGGCTATTGGCTGTTAGCTATTTGTTATAGACTATTGGCCATTAGCTATTGATTATTGACTATTGATTATTGACTATTGACTATTGACTATTGACTATTGACTATTGACTATTGACTATTGACTATTGGCTATTGGCTATTAGCTATTGACTATTGACTATTGACTATTGGCTATATTTACTATAGACGATATTGGTCATTGACTGTATTGACTATTGGCTGCATCTACTATTGACTACTGGCTGTATTGCCTACTGGTTGTATTTGCTACTGGTTTTATTAAATTCTGACTCTATTGATTATTACCCATAATGACTATTATCTATATTAACTATTAACTGTAGTAACAGTTAACCATATTAACTATCCGCTTTACGAACTATGATCTATATCAACTGCCCATTACAACCCCTTTCCGGGTCTTACCAACTCTCAACTATTAACTATATCAATTACACCTATATTAATTAAGTGTTAACAATATTAACTATCTAACATAATTAATAGATTAAATTAAAATACTATAAAGAACAGATGTATTCAATACTATTCTTATGAATTCGGTGCTCCAAAATTTCTCGCGCTTTAAACGAGCGCGGATCGCAATGTCTTCCTTTCATTTTCAGAAAGCGAAATCCAAGCATCGCGTCGGTATTCCGCGCTTCCTCTCTGCAAACAATCACTGTCTAAAAAGCGTGCGAGACTCTATTAACGCGACGACGAGCGTCTCGCGAAACGGCTCGTCCGCGTTTCCCGCGAAGCGCGAGCGCGATCCGCGTGACAAAAACCGGGCGTCTTTGCGGAAAACAGAGAGCGTCGTTCCCGGCGCCGCTGAACGCCGCGCCGTTAGAATAGCCTCGCGTAAAAAGGCCGAAACTCGTTGTCGTAATGTTTTCACCGGGAATATTGCAAGTGATGCCCCTCCCTTCGCCGCCGTGGCCCGTTATCCCGAGTTTCTCCGCCGCGTGGCGGAGAACGAACGCATTATTCGTGGAAACGATCCTTCCTTTCGCCTCGCGGCCACGAAGAAAAGGGAGCTCTCTCGGCGGAGGAGGAGCAAGAGAAAAAAAGAAAGGAAAAAGAGAAAAGAAAGGTGGAAGAGGAGGTGAGAGAGGATCACCGGGACGACGGGAAGCGGAACGAAGACGGAAGTGTATCTCTGGCGAAGACGAAAGCGGAGAACGAGCTGCTACCGGAGCGGCGAGGGGGAGCGACGAGGAGCGAGCCGCGAGATCCGTCGGCTAAGGGTAGTTATTATAATAAATTTGTCGGGGATTTAAGAAGCGGAAACAATTCAGAACTGCGAGTGACTCTAAGAATGTGCTTATCGTTGCTTTTATTCAAATGGGAGTGGAAGGCGACGAGCTGGGCCGGATGCGACCTGCATCTCTGCGACTCGCTTTTTATGCTCCTCCATCTCCTCGTCCAACCCTCCTCTTTTATGTTTTCGCTCGTTTCGCCGTTCGCTTCCGCGGCACCGTTTATAAGGAAGACGGTAAACGTGTTCCGAGACCGAGAGGAAACTGGTTACTTTTGCGGAAGCAACGTGGGTGGATGCTTGTTCTGTTTTTGCGTAATCGATGGCGGTTGCTTTTCACCTGGCTTCGATGTTATTTTTCGAATAACATTGTCTAACAAATTTCAATTTTGGAAGCGACGTTCTAAAATCCGATCGGTGACTGTTATAGCGTTTCTTGCGCTTATCACGAATCTGCAATCCGTTTTTCGCCAACAAGTACAGTTTTTGAGAAATTTTATTTTGAAAAAAAAAAGCACATTTTCGAAATTCAAACCAATTTTGTGAGATAACTATAAAAGATTCTGAAATTCCGTTGGCATGTAAAGATTTTAGAACGTCGATTAGCTATTGTACACTGTAATCTTCCGAAATTAAATTTGGGCGAAAAAATGTGTTATTTGAGAAGCGGGAATAATTTCGTCTCTCAATGAAATTTATTCGTGCGTTGTCGACTTAGATATTTCAACGAAATTAGGATATTTGGGAACGGGGGATAATTTTCAATTTTATGGAATAAGGAGACATTCTTGTTTGAAGAGAAAATTTTAGATAGAATTGAAACTTATCTGTCTTCGAATAATTACTTCAATATTTGATTATTACTTTGATTATTCGATAGGTATTTATCCGAATTCAAATTTAGTCGAACAAAAGTTAATTTTTAGCACTAATGCTGTAAAGATTACAATGGCATAATACTCAATTATTAATAAAAAGGAAGTAAAAAGTGTAATGCGACAATAGACAATTATTAACATGAAAAGAAGGAAAGTTGCATTGGTACAATAATCACTTATTAATAATTATTCTCAATAACTAATTATTCTCACAACAACAGTAGAAGTTGCAGAGAGACAATATTTAATTATTATTGACACAAAATTGACCAAATTTATATCAAGACAGAAGTTAATTATTAAGACAAGAGCAAAAAATTGCGTCGTGACAATAGTTAATTATTTACAACAATGGAACAATAATTATACCGAATCAATCACTAACGAAAAAATATCAAAAGTACGAACCAAAACCACTGCAAATGCGTCACAGTTTATCAGTTGGTTCATCATAATTTCTATTTTCACTTACATAAAACATAAAAACGTTATATTAACGAACTGTTAATACACGTATAATTTCACGATTCAAGAATGTCCGAGCGTCCGCAATAATTGCGGAATGGCCGAACAATCAGCGAAATAAAGAGAAGAATGTGTTCCGGCATCGAGTAGCCAGAGGTAAAGAAATTTTTATCGTTGGCCAACGAGAAAGAAAGGGGCCGGCTCATAGCCATAAACGATCCCATGCTCGCCGATGGGTGGCTCGTATTTAAGGAACTTTAAGGAAACAGCGACGTTTCGACGATTTTTCGTCGGACGTGGTGCGTTTAATTAAGCCGTAAATCGATGCGGCCCGGTCCCACCTTTATTGCGGCCCTAAACTATATCAGTCGCGTCGGGAAAGGATAAAAAGGCGAGTTGAATTTCAACGGGACCAGCCAATTGCCCCGCTGCCCACCAGCTTGTTCCTCGTTACGATTTTTGCTCTCCTCCCCCTCTTCCTGCCCTGTCGTTTCCCTTTCCTTTCCGGCGGAACGGCCCGTTTTTATCTCGACAACCACCCTCGCGATTCTGCCCCCTCTCGCCCTGTTTGTTAATGACCGAAGAACCTCGTAAACAGGGTCGTGATCACGGTGGTCCTCGGGGATCACTCGTTCACGGCCCTTTCTTCGTTTGGCCCCGTGTCAGTACGCTTAAATTTTAATGTTCCCAAGTTTCATTGGCCCTTATTCTCACGTGAGGCTATCGTTAACGCCACAATCAAAATCGTCGTACGTTGAATCGTAACGTCCGTCTTTTCGCGTTTCTACATCGTGAACACGGCTTTCGTGACAATAATGGTGCTCTTATGGCCGGCTTTAACACTAGAAGTACCAACCAGTCAAAATGACCAGTTTCAGATTTGACATTCTATATTACAAAATTTTGTTGCCGCGTTCAATTACATACATCGAATTTGTTTATTTAGATTTTATACAGATTTTTTATATAGAATTTTATCGAATAGATTGTAGGTCTTCGCGTTGAAGAGTTTCGATCGTACATCTATCATATTTAATCGAGATAATGAATGGTTGTATACAATTAGGTGATACTATAGTATTTCCTTATTTATCTTTCTACTTTGTTTTCAATTTTTAAATAAGTGTGCATTTAATGCTGGTACTTGTAGTAGTAACAGTTTTATTCCTATGCCGTTTATTCATTTTTGACGACGGTGAGTTTTCGTTCGGGGATCCTTGGACACACGCTGTTGGCGAACATGTTTTATTGATTGCATATTTGGTGACATTAATGCTACAGTTACGAACATTTATCCCTTTGCCGTCGAACGGCGACTCTCGCTCGCCATTTGATTCGATGCAACAATTATTAATAAATAACTTTTAACTACATTCGTAGTACTATGCACGTGATGTTTGAACATAGTGAAACAGACAATGTTGGCAATTAAAAATAAAAATGTGATTGTTTCAATGAAATTGATCAAACTTTTTAAGTCTTACAGTTGTTATTTGCTAAGAGTTAATGACCATTTAGATTTAAATTGAAACTGAGGTACAAAAATAAGTAAATAATGGAAAATAAGTAAACTCTGTCAATGATTCTCTATTTCCACCAAGGATAACTTACATTTTGACAGAAGAGTCATCATAATTTTCGTAATTTGAAATAAAAAATCGGAGATCTGTCTATCCGAATTTATTATTAAACGACAAGAAGAACAACGGATCGTTTGATGTTCTAATACTTGTAAGCGGACTGTAGCTTGAATAATTATGTAACAGATATTTGCTTTCTACTTATTTTTAACGATGTTACAAACTGAACGATGCTGTTCCGGATCGAACAACCTCGTGTCTATGTATCCGATGTTGTTCTGTAGTGATCATCCTCGTATCTATTTCGTGTCTATCTGTTCCATCGCTTATTTGACAAGATGACGACTCGACGTGGGCGTACAATTTTTACGAACAAGGCCGGGGGAAACGGTTCCTGATTTCTATCGGGTACACGAATTCGGATGGAATTGAAAAATCGAGTGATGTATGCGGTGGGTCCGAATATTCCCCAAAAGGTGACCGTAGCAAGTAATAAAAGCAAGCAATACCTCGACACGAACAGGAAACTATAAATAAAGGACACTACCACTAAGATTAATGGATCTGGCAACCAGATGCGAATAATAATAAGCTAAAAATACTTGGTTGTATGTATCGATACCTCGAGTGTTATTGCTGCTACGAGAACCCATTGATTTGGATCTATACAAAGTGCCCTTAGAACCTAAAAATGCTATACTATTGTGTATATACGAATGATATATTCAAGTTTTTGCTTTTTGATACGGAGGGTAAACTCGAACGAATTCATGATAGTTGTGGTGAGAGGGAGTCAAGGATGTAATAGTAGATCGAATATTATATGAATAAATAAGTTTCTGTTAGAAGTTTGTTAAGGAGATTTACTTACAAAATGCAAAATTAAACTTTTGTGGAGTTTTTCATATGCGTTGATTCTGGTAAATTTGATGTAAACACTCGGTTTATAATGTAATAGGTTGTTAATTCTCAACAAGGTTATCAGCTGTTAATAAATTTAAATGAAATAGATTATATTAGAAAGTTTGAAATACGCACATTGAGAAATGATGACCTTTTAATATCACATGAAAATTATATTTATTTCTTGCACAACGGCATAAATGTAGAGAATTACACAATATGTCGGATGGATTATCGAAACAAGGGAAAATTTATTTTTATATATTTTTCAGATATTTATTATTTATAAACGAAACTCTTAATAACAGTAATATGTCACTACATTTTCAAATTTTCAGACTTTCTAAATTTCTAAATTTCCAAGTATCCAAATTTCCACATTTCCAAATTTCTAAATTCTGATATTTTTAAATATCTGAAGTTCAAACTATTGTGGCACCAAATTTCCAAATGTGCAAATTCTCCAATTCTAAAATTCAAGCTGCTGTGTTTCCAAATATTCGAATTTAAAAATTCCAAATGCCCAAATTTCTATTTTTTCAACTTACCAAATTTTTAAATCCCTATATCTTCAAATTTTTATATTTCCACATTCTTGTATCACTCTTTTCGAATTCTCAAGTTCTAATGATAAAATTGCAACAAATTTGTGTAAAAAGTACTGCAAATTACAAAGAACCGTATCGATGAACTTTAAAAATTAAATTATTACTCAAAACAAAAATAAAAGTAAAGGATTTCGTCAGCTACATAATTTACACGAGTCATTCACTCGAAATATCGTTCATGTTCCACTATCGAAATTGACATTTAAACAATGTCAATTGACATTTGACATTTATTTCATTTGAGTCATTAAAAATCGCACTAAATCTCTTTAAAAAATATTGGTATATTTCGATAAATAAACTCAAATTTTTAAAACAAAATTCTTGAAAAGAAGAAAGGTCAAAGTATCTTAGCAATAATTTTTCGAGATTAATGGCGTGGAATCTCTTTTAAGATCAAGATCAAGATCGATTTCTCTAAGCTCTAAATTTTATCTTCGAAAGCACCGCTTATGTTGCTGCTTGTTTTCGCGTGGGTTCGCATTCGATTTTTATTACGGTCATTTTACGAGGACCCGCGTGTCTCCCAGACGGCTATAAAATAAATTACTAATTCGGCGAAATTGCACGCAAAATTATTTTTCGATTAACGCAGCTCGCGCGAATCGTTTCTGCTGATTAACGTTCTGTCGTAAATTCGAGTGAACCCGCGATCGCGTTATTTGTATTTCTTGATTATATTTTATGTCCGTCATTTATTTCTTTCTTTTTTAAATGTAAATTTAACACGTTGAGTGCCACGTTAAACCAACTGAAACTTTTATTGGGCTGCTATCTTATATTCAACCCCTTTGCTGAAGTTGAGGTGTACACATACTTCTAAAGATAGATAAACAGCGTATGCATATACATGTTTTAAAAAATGTACACTTCTGAACATTAAATGTCACGTGGATAAATTCACTAAATGTAAGGAATTTTATTTATCTATAAAAATTTATTCGTTTGTCTACAAAAATTTATTACTCGTTTCGTAATTCGTTAAATTACTTTACAGAATAATATTCACAGTGCTTGAAAATTTACAGTCAAATATTTTATTATTTAAAGATAAGAAGTGTTTATCACAGAAATTGAAAAAGAAAAGCTGTTGTGATCGCATTAATAATGTTTGAAAATAACAATACATGATTATACGTATATGTATATTATATGTATAAATAATATGCAATGTATAATACGAATTTTGATTAAACACAGAATGAAATCTAAGAGGGCTGAGTATACTTTAAATATTTTATAAAATTACTTATATGTTTGTGGATAAGGTAACATCAACGTTTGTAGAATATAAGTCTGTGATAAAATAGATACCGATAAAAAATACCTCCGTGAAAATTGACGTTTGTAAAATATTAGACGATGATAAAATGCAGGCCTGTGAGGTATAAATCGATGATAAAACTATTGCTAGTAAAGGATAAAAGTGTGAGCAACTGGACGTCTGTAAAATATACGTCGATGATAAAATGAATGTTGATAAAGAATGAGTTTGTGAGAAAATGGACGTTTATAAAATGTAATTTTATGACAAAATGGACGTCTAAAAAATGTAAGTCAAAAGTTAAAATGTAAGTAAGTTAAAATGTAAATGGACAATTGTAAAATATAAATCCGTGACAAAATGAATGTCTTCAAAGAATAAGTTTGTGACAAATTTTACATCTATATAATACAAGTTTCTGTCGAAACAAAAATCTATGAAGAATGAGTCTGCGACAAAAGAAACATCGGTAAAGTATAAGTCCGATATAATACATGTCTATAAAATATGTCTGTGATAAAACGGACATTATTTTGGCAGACATGTTGAACAGGAATAGAGTACGATTATGCTTGTTCATTATTTTTGTTTGTCGAGACGGTCTTTTCTTTCTGTAGATTTTTATCTTGAACATACCATCCGTGAAATCTTTGTGCATGTACGTGTATACGCACAGGGTGTTCGGAAACAAAAGAACTAGATGGGGTAAGACGCGTAGCTTTTTGTCGAAGGGTGCTTTCAAGAGCTGTTGTAATATACAGATGTGCGTGATACTCTAAAAAATTGAAGTTCATTGCTTAAAATGCACCCTTTTCTTGTCCCTCGCTGTTTGTCTCATTTCTTCAAACTGCTCGAGCTTGTTTTTTTTTTAAATTATTGTACAAATGTATGAGAGTGATTATAATACTATACTTATAATACTTGTGAATGTCGAACAAATGTTATTAATTAAATATTATAGAATTCGAAAGGACTTTGGATGTTTGCTGTAATTAAGTGTTAAGTTACATTAATAAGTTAGTTCAATTTATTACTTCATATTGTGCAAAAAATCAAGTCGTTATGTCTTAAAGTTCTTGCCTTTCCAAATCATGAAAATTTCATAACTAAAATCAAGGAAATTAAGTACAATAATTATGGTATTAGTATTTTATAAAAGTATTTTTTAAATATTGCAAGAGTATTATAATATTTTATTAATATTTTATAGATAAAGGAACAATTGTTAAAGACTTATAAAATATAAATAAGTTTAAATATCGTGTGTTTTCCTGAAATTCATAAAAATATATCAGTGTCATACTAAAAATAAATAATAAACGTCTGGGACTGTTAATATATGTCATCAATATTTTAATGTACTCATAATTAATATTTATGGCAAATGCAATATTGTCACTGTTTTAATATTATCAATAAATAATCGACACTTTGAAAAAAACGTGAAAGAAATAATTCCTTATTTAAAATTATTTTATCCAATGTGAGGAATTGATCTTCCAATTATTTTTAATATTATGATAACATAAAAATTGTTATTTTTTTCATAAATATTTCAAAATATTTATAATATCAGTATTCGTAAGATATTTATGATCACAATAATATAATATTGATAACAACATAAAAATCACCAGAATAGTCATATCGAACAATATTAATTTTTCAGTCTAAATTTATTAAGAATCCTTTATCGAAGTTCACATACTTTTGTATTAAATTTAAACGATTATTCTTTTATTTAATGACACCCAGTATACGTAGTCATTTACGTACGTACACAACGAAGCATATCTCACAGTGGGTTTTTCGTATTATCTCGGGCGACATAATATGGGGGTTTATCTCGTGGAATCATGAGGGCTTAGCGGGGTGGTTTCTTCCCCCTTCTGGCCACCATAACCTCCTCGAAGGCAAATCCTCCTTGCGGAAGACAACATCGCAGCCCCTTGGACCTTGAGGCCACGTATATTTTTCTGGTATACACGTCTCCAATTTCTCGTTCCACCCTTCCTGGACTGAATCCTCGGATGCGACCGTGTCGTTGGATTTCGCGTTTTCTTCCAACGACTTGACAAGACCGAGAAATCCTGAGGGTCATTGCAACGGGAAAAAATATTACTCTGAAATCGACGACAGATATGGAAAATATGAGCTTCAGCTTTATGGCTGAGTGATGAGAGTGAAATAAAGGGATGAAGATCTGCGTCTTGAGGGAAAAGGGAGTAGAGTGAATACAGCTGTCTGCTTTGCATTCATTGTATACACTTTTAGTATGCTATGCAATGAAAATTTGAAACCTTTTAATTTGTAAAGTGAACTTCTGTGTTTCTCAGTTTTTAAATATCTAGTTTTCTAGGTTTCTATAATAAATTTTTTATCACTAAATTTTCAAATTTTCCACTTTCAAAATTTCCAAATTACCAAAATTAAAAATTGTTTAATTTCTGAATTTATAAATCTCTAAATTTTTGTATTGTATGTTTGTGTATTTTCAAATTTCCAAATTTCTTAATTTTCACAAATTGTATTGTAAATTCAAATTTAATGTACTGATACTCAGATATAATGTATTCAAATTTAAAAATTCTCAAATTCTTAAACTTCCAGATTTTTAAATCTTGAAATTTCCATATTTCTATATTCCTAAATTTCTGTATTCTATATTCTATGTTTCTAATACAGATTTTCAGCTTCCCAAATCTTTGTACCAAATTTTACATATTTCCCCATTATCAAACAAAATCTCAAATTTCAAACTTTAAATTTTCCAAAATTCTAAAATTTTTAATTCGCAAAATTGGAAATGTGAAATTTTTTATTTTCCACATTTCTAAATCTCAAATTCATCTTCCCAATTGTTCAATTAATTCAGCCAGTAAATTTCATAAATTATAAATTCATAGATCTACACCATCCAGATTTTTTCCATCGCTGTACATGTTTCGTAGTTTACATTCACCACAAAAAGTATTCCTACTCCACTGTTAAGAAAGAAACACTAGCGCACCCTAAATTCCTATAGGAGTAAGTATGTAATCTTTTAACATTTCACAGCAGGGAAAGCATTTCTTTCAGATTAATCGTGAATTCATTTCTTCGAAACTAAAACCTCAGGCTGTTAATGAAAAGCGTGTCCCCGAGTGTGTAAAATTGCTGGGGGTCGATCTTTCCCTGTATTCCTTTCCGTTAACGAAGGGAGGCAAACGGCGGAAAGAGGACAAGGGAAAGTTTCGTTGCACGTCCAAACAGAAAACACAATGGCATTGAGTGACAGCGCCATCACAGAAACTCCTCGAAGGGAAATATTGGGGGGTTGAATCGCGAGTACGCAAGCTGAGAGGGATGGCCTCGGGCAGGGTGGTTTGCTGTTATTGATTCTAATGATATTTTCGCGCCAACGGTGATACCAGGGTGTAATTGATATCCCATAAGATGTCAGGATACATTTATGATGGGTTTATTCTAGGTTCGATGCGTTCATTCATTTTTATTTCTTCTTGAAATTATTAGTCTTCTTAACACTTTGATCGCCACGTCAACCAAATATGGGTGACGCTTATATTTCTACATGAATCAATCATCTATTTAATAAGAATTTGTTTATTTATCCAATTGCAAACACTAGTAGTAATTACTTAGACCTACGAATAATAAATATAGAAAAATATTGTAAACATATTTGATAGGATTTATTAATCTTAAAAATACTACCTAGTTAAATTTTCAAAAGCGTTAGCGTGGCAGGCAACGTGTTAAAATGTTCACTGCTAAAATGTAGCGATGGATATTTTTGTTAATGATTATTATTACTATGATTCTCATTTTTGCAACTATGATTTTATGAAAGCTGTAATTTGTATGACTATAATTCAACTATTGTTATGATTGTAATTTATGATTTTAAGAATTTTTTATTTTTATGATTCTTATAATTTTTGATGGCTTTCATAATTTTCACGACTTTTACAATTTTTTTTACTCATTTTTACTGGATGATCTGAATTCTTCTGATTATGATGTTATGATATTTGTTATCATTAATGTTTAAATACCGATTAATATTTAAATTCGACGAAAATTAATCAATAAAATAAAATGTTAATGTATCGAAAATATTTAGAAGGCTGGAAGTTTGAAAATTTGGAAGATTATGAATTTCTGAATTTAAAAACATTTTGTTTTAATCATTTCAAGATCCGAAATTTAGAAATTTTAAATTCCGAAGTTCTCAAGCTTAAAGTTACACGAATGTAAATATTAAAATTTGTAAATCTTCAAAATCCCAGTCCTCCAAAAAAATTGAAACCAAACTGCGCACCTCTCATTATTTTACCAAAAGACTTATTCATTCACTGGAGATTCGCAACTTCATCTGTCCATCGTACTTCCATCAGTTCACGTTGATGCATGTAACCCATACAGTTTCGATCAGCTCCGCTTTCAACAGCCAGGCTCATTGGTTCTGGAAACAATAATAATTCGTCAGTAATTCCTGCTAAATCGTGGGCAACGTACTTCAGCAGCGACTGTATAATAAGTTTCATTGACAGGGCAAATTGTGCCTTCAGTTTCAACTTGGAAAATAGAGTCATACGTCTTCGTGGGCTTGGTAATGGGCTAATGGTACACGCAGAACGAACAGCATTCCGCTCGGAGGGAAAATAAAGAGCCTCGTATCCGAGCAGATTATCGGCTTCTGTAAAATATTGAATTTTCACGTTCGCGGCCCTTTGCTTCGCCACTGCGTGGAAATCTCGCTGTCCTACCGGCTCGATTTAATGGCCGCAATTCAATTGTACGCCACGGATCGAATAAACAAGCCCGACGAGCATTAAACAACCGGCCATATTTGGCGTTGCGAATTGTCGCTGCCAACTTGGGAACGATACATAAGGTTGCGCCGCCTTGTGCATACTTGGAATAACGAATGTTCGCTGCATGCGAAAGAGATCCGCAATTGGCGTGCTTAAATCTACAACTGTAAATTGCTTTTCGCTAACGCACGTGTAAACAGTTCCGGAACAATGGGGCTGGATTGACGAAATTGTTTCTTGTTTTTATGGCGACGTTATGGAAACATATTCTATTGCAATTTCGTGGATCAACAATGTGTAATTTTTGATGATTTGGTACGATTTTATAGATTGTATAGTTTCTGTTAGGATTAGGTACCTATTTTTTATTTAAAAATATAGAGGTTTGAGGTCGCTGGTGATGGATTGGAGAGGGACGAAAATATTGTCACCTTTGAGGAAAAGGTGGTATGAGATGAAATTTATTATTTAATTTTATAGGAAATAATATGTGACTTAATGTATAACGTTTAAATATAGTATTTTTATGTCTGACTGTGTTCTGCATTTATGTTATGATTTTTATATTATCTTGTGTAGGATACTATGAACATGAAACTTGAGTGTACTTGAAATTTTGAAATTTTGAAACTTTCGCATTTCACGGGTTTTCAGATTTCCATATTTGCAAGATTTTTAAAAATTCTTTAATTTCTAAATATCCAAATATCCAAACTTCCCAATCATTCAGTTCTGAAATTTGCAAGTAGACCATAACATTTTTTTTTTACTTTGATTTTTGTTTAAATATATTTAAATTTTTACAAAGTAATAACAATTTAATCGTTTTATTCGGGAAGGTTTACAGACTTTTCCCGCGTAAAAAGTGCTATGGTAAAGGCACAAAAAATTCGCAAAGTTGAAATTGGAAATGGGTGTTAGAAATAATGTGTAGTAATGCATAAAGGACAAACAGACATACATTCGTTTTTATATTAGGTTCTGTCCACTTGTGAAGAGGGAGAATACGCCGAATTATTTAATGTTATCAAAACAGGACCCAATGTTATCCAAAAAGGATCATATTACGGTCTTCACAATATCAGCATCAACCAAAGTTGACCACCTAGAGCGTGTCTTATCAGTAAGGTCGAATCACCTACTTCAAATTTTTCGAACCATCTCACACACGTTCTCCCCAGAACACCATCATCACCAACAACTTTTATCAAATTTCGACACGTTTCGTTATAATTTCTGTTAGAATTCATACACCATGCATCGCTGCAAATGAACTTTGTCAGAACCCATGTTTTCATGATCGGGTCTAGCTTAATAATGACACGAGATATCTTTGCCATAGTTACTTTCGAAGGGTGCATTGACTAAATTTATGTTTAGTTGACTAAATATAATTAATTTTCTTTGTTATAACTAAAATAAAAATTTCGTCCCTGAAGGGGTTAAACGAAGAAGTACTGCAATTTCCATTGAAACTGTACGGTGAGGTGATTAATTCCCGTACTGCCGGTGAGTCGATCGTCAGTATCGACGCGGCGTTGAAATAGCAAATAAATCGAGGCGGGCTCGTTAAATGAGCGGCTCTATTTGGCGTTGCAAATTGTCAGCGTTCGCGTACAGGAACGGGATACGAGGTTCGATTACGCGGCAAACGTGAGGTGCAAGGAACGGTATCTCGGCCTAAAGGAGAAGTACAAGGGCTATTAATCCGGCCCCGAAGCGGCTACACAAACGGCCGCTGCTATCCACCCCGAGGACGCGACATTTCTATGGACGCGCACGCCGCGCTGTGTCATAGTCGTCGTTCCCGCTGCTCGTCCTCCGACAAGAGAGCTTTTATTTTCTCAAATCGATGCCCTGCCTGTGTGCCGGCATTGTCGCGCCGCGGCCACGGCTTTGTATGCATATGTAAACGCGGTTTACTCGTAGAAATCGCCGGGGCTATTGTGCCGTTCGTGCCATTCTTCTGGCTTAGGAAACACGCTGGCCCAAAACTCGCGTATCTTACACGAAGAGAAAATGATCGCCGGCAATCACGATGATGCCGCGTCTAATCCGAGAAAGTGGTCGTGTCCCTCCTCTTCGGCTTGGGGGACCAACGATTCGAAGCTGCGGTATTGTTGAAATGCGTGCTATTGGAAATGGGTAGAAAAACAATACTCCCCTCGACATTTCTATTTTAAAGACTTCATTTTCCGCGGTTAGAAGTCCGCACGCTATCGAAACTGAACAGAATGCGATATAGTTTGGAATGCTCGGCGAAATGGTGTACAAACTTGGAGTTGCTAGGCATTGTATGATTCCATAAGATTAAATAATGAAGAGGTCCATCCATGATGTCCTTGTCGTTACTCCATTCAATTACTTATGTTGTTATGATCTTGATGAAAGATTGTCCGCTGAATGCAAAATTTATTAATTATGTTCCTTCGCCATTCTGAACCTGAACGGATTATAATTTCGTGCTACAAACGCAATTCAAATATTATATGGCTTCGAGTAGAGAATCGAATACTTCCAACCGACTGGCCTTGTCCTCGGTGAGTATACAAGGTGTCTCATTGTAATTTTTCCACGCGATTATCTCGTAAAATGTGCTGCATAAATGTTCAAGGTCGTACTTTTGAATTTAGAAGATAAGAAAGATTTTCTGGACGTGCAGTGAAGAAGAAAACTTCAAGCCATTGAGCTTGAATGACATTTCAAGGTCAACATAATGTAGATCAATGGATTCGTCTTGAGGTAAACTATATGTCTAGCGTGAAAAAAACTACGTTCCCATTAAAAAAACAAAGGTCACCTTTAAATCTCAAAGGCACCTCCACTCAGAAAAAAAACATTGTACACCACTGAATGCCCCCCTTCAAATAGAGCATGTTTCGATTAAACACTTTTTTCGAATAATGAATATTTTGCGGGATAATCGCGTGGACAGATTATAATGAGACACTCTGTATACATACACATATATTCTTAGTCCAGCGGGCGACAATGATCGTAGTCTTATGACTAAGGAACGTGCGTAATACGCTTTTAGCTACTGCTAGGATGATTTGGTAAACATCTAGTTTGAACAAGATTATGTGCTTGGTCATCCAACAATGTTTCTCAACACGATTCATTTTTGTATCTACAGCTAATGCAGTAGTTTCAAAATGATCCAACACGTGGTTATGTAGATTTGATCCTGGGATGTCTTGCTACAGGATTTATTTATATGAACGCAAAATAACGATGCAGATACTCCCGTTCTTTCAATTCGTTTTGAAGAAAATATTGGTATTTAGACGAGTAAAAGTATTGTTGATGTGTTTCGTTTTGTGTGTTAGGATTTTCGGAAATAGCTCGAAAATTCTGTTTGTGGGAAATTGTACTCCGCTTGAGTATCGATTTCTATAATCATGAATAACACGATGTTAGATGCTGAATGGTGGACAGTGACGGCGACAGGTGCGGGAATACACGAAGCTAGGACTAAACACTCTAAGTTGAAATGTCGGATGGCATCAGGTGCGAAGGTCGCAATAACTTCTGTTCGGTCGAAATGGTATCTGGCGATATCTCGTCCGAATCGATACTCTGAGTCGGTTAAGGTGTTGAAACGACTTATGACGAATCGACCCATTAAGAGTAGCGGCCGTAAGAATAGGAGCTGCCAGATGACGATGATGATGACGATGGTGAAACCTCCGGATGATAGCGCAACGGCACCATGCAGTGCCCCGCAGGATACCACCTCGATATCCCGTTGCGAGCAAACGTTTCGAATAACTCCTGAAGGTTTTGACTTGTGAGATTATACCGCTGCTTTTCTCCTATATCGATCGTTCTGGAATCGCGGGTGGTGACAAAAATTCAGCCACAATTTCCACACCTTCGTTGCTTCAAGCTAAATATTTCCATGAAAGTATGGATCTCTTTTGTTGACCGAAGCTTCGAACGACTGTTTGATCATTTCGAGCGAGAGTATTTATTTTTCTTAATGATCGTGTGCTAATATTTTATTATTAGATAACGCAGGTTGTTAGATAATAACGTCCTGTATTACGTAATACTGACTTACGAAGGTATTTTGATGAAACTTTGCGCAACTGATCGTTAGATCTATTAAAGAACATAATCGTGACTCGTCAAATAGTATTACTTAATTGTATTAAGTTAGAGTACATTTTCTGGTGCACCACACTATGATGGCCCTTACAATCTGTTTCCATGTCATTACAGTTCTGGTAATATTCGGTTATGAGTTTAATTATGTACTTCAACAACTCGTCGAGCAAAAATAAGAATAGAACGAGTGACCATAATTTCTGGGTGTATGCTATAATAGTCCTTCATCCCCTCTGTTTATAGTGTGTGTAATCGCGAATGCAGCGAGGAACGAATGTCATCTGTCTGTTAATATTTAATATCGTTCGATCATGTAACACGTGTGCTTTTCATTTTTGTTTCATGGTATTTCTTTTTATCGTTATTCGACGAGACAATTGCGATCGAATTACAAATTCGGTATTTCGGCAGCGGTATTTTTGAAAATAATTTCGGGGTAACGTTGTCAACGACGTTAACTAAATAATTTCATAAAACATGACTTAATAAGACATCTATAATTTCATGAATTCAATTTTATTTTTGTGATAATTTCGTTTGGCTGAAGTGCTGTTTTTCCACTTTGTTTGTTCAATATTTGTTTAATTTTTTCTGGTTTGCATTTTTTAAATTAGAAGTGGATGATGTTCTATATTAAGAACAAATGATAACCTTTCGGTAAAAATGATCATTTAAATGTTATTAAATAGTTTTTGGTTTATTGTTTTATAATTTGCTTGTTGCGATACGTGTAAGTCATAATGCGCAAAGTAAAGAAGTTCAAAATTAACGTATCCATAGAAAATTAACTATAGCGATGTCTGTACAAAGAATGTTGTTATTATTACCAGAAATTAAAGAATATAAATTTTCGTCAGAACGTTGTAGTCTAAAATGCAAACAAAACCAAATGTTGTACAAACGTTGTAAAGAAAAATGAAAATTGCTGCAGGGGACACCATGTCATCGTTAATTTTTTAAATAGGAACAATTCAACAAAATTTAATCAAACAAAGTTATATTTTCTCTTTTCCCCACACATTAACATTTACAAATATGCAAGTACATATGTTTTATAAATTATGAATCTATTGCATTCATCTCTACTGGAATTACCTTAAATTAATAATGATGGGAATTACCTCATTTTGTTGTGATTTTATCCTTTTTATTAAATTTTATTAATTGTTACATCGAAAATGAGAAAGGAATTTGATTGTTCGGATTCGTGTGTCTTTTCGATTACGTATGCGGCTCCTCTTCAGTTTTTATTATCCTAAATGTTGAATCATAACGCTGGATAAAGTAGTACATAGTATATTCACATACCATGTTTCTTGAGGGTATAATAAAGAAATTGTCACATAATATATGATGGTGACGATCATTAAATTCGAATTCCGTTATAAATTATAATTGCCATCCGCGACATGCGTGTGTACGAGATACGGGCTCATTTCTGAATCTGTAATTACCAGAAACAACACTTTAAAAAGAACATACACGTGAATATATAGCCACATCCGACGGAATGATGTAATCCAATAATTACTATAATAAAAGCTTGCAAGAGGACCAGCCTGTTCGCTCGAAATAACGCACCAAAACGAACAACATAAATTGAACATAACTTCCCATAAAAGTGAACGGCTAAGAATAAAAATTCTCTGAAACGAAGTAATTATTATTCCAATCAGAATAAAATCATTAATTAGACATTACAGGCAATGCAAAATAATGTTGTTACGTATTACTGTATTTCGTTAAGAAAAACCAGCACTTAATATTGCATTATTTTACCTTCTATTCAGTAGTTATTTTTATTGCGATTTATTAAGCAGCAAAAATAATCATATATAAATGTTAAAAGAAAATTTATATATATATATGTACTACATAAATAAATATTAAACTATCATATTTAAATCTCCCACTCATCGATGATCATCGACCATGTATCTTCCATTTTTACATTCTTTTATTTTCTCTAACTATAGTTCCTGATTATGTACCTTACGATGTTTCGAATGTTTTATTATTAAAAATGAATACACTGTTTCGATTTCAGTTCCTTTATCACGAAAATAAATGATTAGGATTCTATAGTGATAAGTGTTCATTATCACAATTAAAAGTACTCATTAAAAGTACTTCATTTTGTACCCATCAGGGTATTAAGTACACGAAAATATCTGTGCTAATTTATAAAATAACATTTAAACAGAATGAATACAATTTTACATATTAAAGTAAACACCATTCATCTTCTAAACTGTTCTGTAATGCTTTTTTGGTTTGAACATATGATTTGTATATAGAACCTGCATTTTATTTATTTTGGGCGAGTTTGCCCAAAAACGTGTGGTCCTAGGCGTATGTCTCAGATTTCTTAGTGGCCCTCAACACTTCGAGTGCTATGTCATATGGGTGACGTATGAATTCATACATAAATATATTGCTAATTTTAGTTGAAACATTTAACATAACAATATATAAAAAACTTGTGTAAATATATTAAAGCTCGTCGAATAAACCAGGGTAGAATATTATGAAAATTGTCTATAGAATTTATCGAAAATGAAATTACTTGCTAAAAGAAATTGGAACTGTTTTAGGGTGAAACTCAAGCTGTTAATGTGTTAACTCTTTGCGGTCCTATGTCGAGTGTGACTTGACATGGCGTTTCTAGTTGATTGTAGAAATAATTCGGATAAATAGATTGATTCAAGACCTTTTCATTTCTTTGCCACTTGTAACAAATTAGAAACATATTCGTTGCGCAATGTGCATTATTAAAATACATTTTATTGTAAACCCACTTCTTCATCTATTTTGTAAATTAATTAAGGTGCTGTAGGTAAAAGAAATTAAGGACCGCAAAGGGTTAATATGGAACCAACTAATAGAATGAGAGTAAGGTTTCACACACACGACAACTTCCAAACTGTTCACTGTTCTTCTCAAGCACTTTTCCAAACGGACTCGTTGTCTAAAAGGAGTTATTACAGCGGCAGTCCCAGTCACATGGGCTATCGTTGTAGATGGCTTTCTACGTCGGTGGCGACGGTGCGTCAGGTGGTTCTGTTCTCCGTTTCCCACGGGCTTCAGCCTTTATTATATCATTCGATCACAATGCACACCGAAACGTCTCCGGATCGAGCGTGGAGAAGCGGTGCACCTGCAGCCGGCTGCAGCTTCGACTTGCGCCATGCAATAACAACACTGGCACGCCACCGAAAGTACACACAACCGCCAACACACCGACGACACGAAATGGCCGTGTGTGTACGGCACACGTGCGCGTACCGTGGCACGTCGCGATTCCTCGACGTGATAGATGCGATACGCCGCGATTCGGGTCAAGTCTCCGTTTCGAAAGAAGGGAGAAAGGTGTTCCACAGGGGAAACTATAGCCGTTCAGGGCGGTATGTAATAACGGTGTAACGTCGATCCTGTCTTGTTGACACGTGTGCCTTGATCGTCGTTGCTCGAAACACGCGGCGACGCTAAGGGTTGCGTGCAGCCCTTTCGCATCGGAATTCTTCCGATCGGACGGATGTTGAAAGGGGTGGTTGAATGAGTGGGAGGAGTGCGGTTAAACGTGCTGAACGACACGTTCGCTGTTTGAAGAATGAAATATTGATGTGGGGAAACGGGGTGATTCCTTATGTAAGCGAAAAATGCGGTCTCTGAAAAAATTACATGTATCTTCTTGAAATTGATCTGGCACAGCGAGGAATATAGCGATATAAGAAAGAGATCGTGACTAATCGAGTATTTAACACTTTGACTGCCATTTCATCCACATATGTGACACTTCAATTTCCATGTGAATCAATTATTTATATTATTGAGAATTTGATTATTTACCTAATTTTAAATACTCGTATAAATTATTTGGAACTGTGAATAACAAATAAAATAAAACATTGTGAACATATTTGGTAAGATGTATTGATCATAGATGTACTATCAAGTAAAATTTTCAACTGCCTCATTATGGCAGTCAACGTGTTAAAGAATACTAACTGTAATCTTTCAGAAGCTCGAATTATTGAAAATATGAAGGGTTGATGTATTCATGCAATTGTACCTGATAATTACAAATATTAAACTATATAGTACTATATTTTTTTCGGAAACCATTACAAAAACAAATGTATAATCTTTCCTCAATTTGCTAACCAGAAAATGAATTTCAGTTGCCATAAGGGAAGTATATGTGTCTTTATATATACAATGTACATGACCGAAATGATAGTTTAACACTATAACTACTAACGTATAACGCACAATTATTTTGACGTTAAAAATGCAGTTGAAAAATGAATGAACAAACGATGAAACATAAATGAATACACTTATAGATTCTTTATTTCGATGACAATTAGCATAAATGTCAAGACGATCATCTCAACAAATTTTGTCATTTGAAGTAGGAAATTTATAGAACGGTCATTTGACTTTCCTTCATTGGTTTTTCCTTGCGAGCGGTAAACCAAAATTCTAGCGAAGTATTACGTCTGTTAGGGAGTAAAAATAATAATTATGTCTAAAAATGTGTTTGCAACACTATTTAGTAGTATGTACTAATGTATGAAATAAATTATACTGGGTTTTGTATAAATAGTAAAAGTCCAAATTTTTTTATTTTTTGAAATTCTGAATCGTGAACTTTATTTTTTATATTACATTTTCTTTTTGGGCAAATATGAATTAACATATAATTAATTTAATTTGTTATAACTGAAATGAAAAGTTCGTCTCTGAAGAGGTTAAATGAATAAATACTCCATGGTGACACCTTGAGTGCCACCCTAAAACAGTTTCAGTTTCTTTTAAGAAGTAGTTTTATTTTCGATAAATTTATAGACAATTTTCATAATATTCTACCCCGGTTTATTCGATAAGCTTTAATGTATACAAATTTTTTTCATACTTTGTTATGTTAAATGTTTCGACTAAAATTAGCGATAGATTTATGTATGATTTGATGCGTCATCTATATGTGGGTGATATGGTACTCAAAGTATCAAGAAAATCTTGGTCTTAAGACCAGCTTCCCCTTAAGAAGTCGTTGATCGTGAATTTTTGTTTGGCGACGTACTCGAGGAAGATAAAAATCACGTATCGTTAGAAGAATCGCGAAAATCATGGACAATCGCGGGAGATAAATTTCTGCTCGAGGAGAGACTGAAGAATCGTTCTGTAACGCGAGACCGACGCGGCTCAGCGTTCGCCCTTCGTCGGCAATTTATCAGCTTTTTGCCCGGGCCGCATTAATAATGGGATTTATCAGCTAATATCGATCGATCTTCCGCGATCGGGTAAACCGTAGACCATCGTGATCCGGAATCGGTCGAACCGGTTGCACGTCGTGGCCGAGCAACGATACCGCTTGGAATTTATCGCTGGCGACCCTGATCGCGGCCATTTGTCACGAGGACCCGTTGCTGCATTCAGGAAGCTGCGGTGCTTGCGTTATGGATCGACTATTACCCGTATCGTCAGTGGGAATCACTCGTCACAGGTTGGATCAGGATTTGTTGTTTGTTCATGATGATTCTGAACAGTGATGGCCAATTGAACCCAGGAGGGCACGGACCACGGATGTGTTAACAGTTTCATTGCCCGCTGATGGACGAACAATTTTCAAACTGACGCTTCAATACCTGCATTTTTGAATTTGTAAAGTTCCAAATTTCTATGTTTGTGAGTTTAGAGATTAGCACTTTGTAATATTGCAAGTTTGGAGGGTGTAAATTTGTAAGCTTTCAAGTTTCTAAATTTCTAAGTTTCTAGATTTTTAAATTTCTAAATTTCTAAATTTTTAGATTTCTAAATTTCTAGATTTCCAAATTTCTAAATTTCTAAATTTCTAAATTTCTAAATTTCTAAATTTCTAGATTTCTAAATTTCTAAATTTCTAAATTTCTAAATTTCTAAATTTCTAAATTTTTTAATTTCTACATTTCTACATTTCTACATTTCTGAGACTCTTATGTTTTTAACGTTCTAAACTTCTAAATTTCCAAATGCTCATATTACCAAATTATGAAATTTCTGAAGTTGGAGATTTAAAAGTATGAACATTCGACTGTGTGATCATTTGAAATCACCACATTTCAAAATGTGGTTCTTAAATTTTCAATTAGATTCGATTTTTAAACTCCCAAGTTGTACAAATTTAAAATTTGCGAATTTCGATGCTTTGGATTATAGATTCGAAAATTTTATGAATAGTTAGATGTTTGTAAGTGTGATATTTCCACATCTTTTAATTTCTTACTTTCAACATTCATATATTTCTTTATTTCCGCATTCCTAAATTTTTTAATGATAAAATTCCTGTATTACTATATTTCTATATTTCGACACGTTTCTACATTTTTACATGTATTCATATTTATGCATATACATTTACATTTTTATGTTCCTACAATTCGCAATTATTAAATTATTAAATATTTAATGGACGCCCGATAAATGCAACCGACTGAAAAATGAAGAATAAAGACTGATGAGATTTTTAGCTCGTTCATAATTATTATGCAAATTACCTTTGCTGTATTAAATCAGAGGACCGTGTCGCTCATTTTTTTTAGTCACTCGCACGTCACCTTACCAGACACGCACGATATAAAGTTGAGCCTTGAAACGCGCATTTAATAAAGTTTCATTCATATCCATCTTTCTAGGGTTAATGCCACCAAACAATTTTCTCGTCAGAGAAACCAGAGTTCAATTTTTTTCGTATTTTTCAATTATTTATTCTATTACAATGTTTATCCTATTATTCTTCTGTAATATTTATCCCATTGTTTATTCTGTCATCATGTATATTCTGTTGTAATGTTTATCCTGCTGTGTGTGCTATTGAAATATTTATTGCATTGATTATTCTGTTGCAACATTCATCCTATTATTTATCCCATCGTAATTTTTATCCTGTTGTTAATGCTGCTGCAATATTCATCCTGCTGTTACTATTCTAATATTTATCCTACTGTTTATTCTACTTTCATGCTGTTGTCAATATTGTAATGTTCATCCTATTGTTTATCGTAGTGTAACCATCATGCTGTTGTTATTATTGTAATATTTATCATACTATTTATTCTACTTCAATGTTTATCCTATTGTTATTTTTGCAACGTTTATCTTATCGTTTATACTATTGTAACATTTATCATATAATAATTTTTGTCGTATTGTTTACCTTATTAATTGCTCCATTGTTCAACCTATTGTAATTTTAACCCTACAGCCGTTAAGCTTCAATATGAGAGAGTTGTTGATAACTTTTGAAAGGGTGCCGATCGCTGCGACGTGACAAAAAAGAGCGAAAGAAACGATCGAAAAATACCCACCACGTTTCATTAATCAAAACGCGCAAACCACGACGTCGACAAACGGTGGTAGTCACGCGAGATTTACCACAACCTCTCAATAATTGCTGATGGAAGTGAAATCGTCATTCGGATAAAGATGATGGGCCATTGACGAGCGTTTCACCCTCTCTTGTTCTTCTTTTTCACGCGTAACCGAAACTGGGTCACGTCCGTGCGACCGCGAGAAAGCGTGGTCACTTTTCGCCGATAATTTCGTGTTATGCAAACGCCCGAAAGAGTGTATCCCACGATATTCAGCCATCAACCATCAGGAGACACAATCATTTTATCGATCTTTGTAAAACCCTTTTTAGCGAACCGGGAGCAAAAATATGTCGACCTATATCCGACCACATTTGTCGGTACACTTTGGGTGGTATGTGTAAATGCAAGCAAGAGCATTTACATTCGATTACATACAGTAAAACACATAGAAAATTTATGAAGAAAATTCGTGAAGAAATCTGAGGAGACCATGTCTATCAGGACAGAGGAATATTTCAGTATTCAGAAATGAATATTTTAATTAGAGAGACAAATACATGAACGTCTTCCTTTTTAAATTTATTATACGTGTATGTTGAGCACATACTCGCACGCGAGTGAAACATAACCATTTTTCACTACTATTATTGTAGTTAACATTCGGGATTGTAATAGTGAATGATCAGGACATACGCAAATTATCTTCAAATGTTAATTAATTTAAAATATCTTCTTGCATCGATGTAGGCTTCTATTATTTAATCCTAAAGTAGACAATTTCTCCTTTCTAATCATATTTAGTTATAATTTATTGCCGTGAAAACATAAAAGAAATTGCAAATGTCTGAACCGCATTTTCTATCATTTCACCTCTTGAACATTTATCTCCTTCGAGTTATGCTGCCAAGTTTGCTTCGATACCTCAATATCGAATCCAAGGAATAGGGGGATCACTTGATGATTTAAGTGATTCATTAAGGATCGATAATTCAATTAAGGATCGATAATTCGCGGAAATTTCTAATACTTTTATTATTTACTCGGATTGAAATTACAAGGAATATGAAAATACACTCGTGGTTGAACTACGACTAATTCGAGAATCGGTCAACTGAGATATTTTATGCACTTTTGGGATAGGATGGTCTAAAGGGGAAGGAGAAGAATGTTTTGAAGGCGAAGGAGCGAGTAATAGAAAAATTTTGTGACTACTTAAAGATTAGATTTTGGATGAGCCAGAGCTGAGTAATACAAGAAAATATACACAGTATGTTTGAAAAGTAACGGAACTTTTTAAATTCAAGGAAAAACACTAGCATCATCTATTAAAACAATATGCTATCTGAAAACAGTATTCCTCCCCTACAAAACAAAACAATCATTATTAGAATCGAGCAACGAATTACAAACTTATAGCGGTTAAAGCCACAGAACATTTTGTCACCGTGTCACAAAATCACGATGGAGCAGAGAGCGAATATTAAATTTTGTTTCAAGCTCGGTAAAAGTTTTACAGAAACGTTTGAATTAATGAAAAAAGTTTATGGTGACGATTGTTTATCTCGTACACGTGTGTTCGAGTGGTATAAACGATTCCAAAACGGTCGTGATATTTTGGAAGACGACCCAGAGCTAGGCCGGCCAAAAAAGGCCGAGAGAAGACTATGTTAATTTGCTTTTACGATTCTAATGGCATTATATTTCGAAAATTCGTTCCACAGGAACAAAATATTAATGGTAAATATTATCTGGGTGTTATGGGACGTTTGTGGAAAAGAATCGTTCGTGTGAGGCCCGAATATCGAGCGCCAGGAAGTTGGTTTCTGTTGCATGATAATCCACCATGTCTTAGAACCGTCGCAATTCGTGAATTTTTGGCGAAAAATCAAGTCTGTGTGCTCCAACATCCTCCATATTCGCCTGACTTATCTCCACGCGATTACTTCCTTTTTCCAAAATTGAAATTAGCCATGAAAGGAACGTTTTATGACACTGTTACACAAGTCCAAGCAGCTGTGACAAGGGTGATTGAAGCGATTCCGCAAAACGACATAAAAAAATCTATGTTAACATTGCCTGAGCGTGCCCAGCGGTGTATTGATACGGAAGGGATGTATTTTGAATAAAAAAAATTAATTTTGGCAAAATAACTAATACTTTTTTTTTTATTTAAAAAGTTCCGTTACTTTTGAGACATACTGTCTATGTGATGAATGCATAACAGAGTGATTCAAAATGCGATCAAATGACAAACTGGCGAATAAAAAGAATTCGTGAGGTCGCCGGATGGGCCAGTCTCGATTCGTAATATCTGCGAAGTAAAAGAAACCGGAGGACTACTTTTCTCGCGTCATGTGGGCCAGCCTCGCCTTTCCCACACTTCGTAACCAGCGGCCGTTTCTCTTCCCCGTTTTGTTCCGTCGATGTTCCCGGCTTTTCTACCCTGCAATCTTTCGCCGGGCTAATTCTAGGGCACCGAAACGCATCCACGCAAAATCGTACGAGACTGGTTGGCCGAACGAAGAAACAACAAGACCCCGTGTGTCTGTAAACAATTAAAATACACGGTTTCTTCTGGCTGGCAGGCTTCGTCCTCGAAGATGAAGTTGCAGCTCGCCGCACAAAAGCGCCGATGGAAATAACTGTACCTGGATGCACGTACACGCCAAAAGGCTGGGCAAACGGAGACGCGGAACGAGGGCTGTCTCGTAAATCGTTCAAGAAGGTTTTACGGCCTCGTCTAATGCCGGTGTTTCAGACAACCGACTGAGAAATGAATCCGTTTTTCAATCGTTGCCATCGTCGCGATGCGCTCGAAAATCTGTGGCTGAAGGTGTTCCGCTAATGGTTAAGATTCACGACAGATCAAGGATTTTAACACGGAAAATGAGTTCACAGAGGAATGCGATGAAATCAAATCGCTGTGAACGTGACTTAATGCGGAGTCTTCATCTTGGAGTCTGCCGACTCTAAAAATCGGCAAATATTTGTATTTTTAAACTTGTAAATTTATATTTATAAATATTTTAATTTTTGAACCTTCGGATTGCGACATTTTCAAGCGATTTAATTGTTAGATATTCCTAAATTTGTGGATTTTAAAGTTAATGAATTTTCAATTTTCAATTTTTAGTTGTTCTATTTATAATATTCTAAAATTGAAAACCACTTTCTCAATTCTCCTTTTTCCCACTTTCTACTTTGAAATATTTCAAATTTCTGTTTTACAATTTTCCAAGTTTTCTAAATGTCCTAAATCTTTTAAGTGCTAAATTGTCAAGTTTTTAATTTCCAAAGTTATTATATATCTAAATTTTCAATTTTTCAAATTGTTTAATTTGTTAGGTCCCAATTTCCCATTTCTCTAATTCTTCGATTCCTTCATTCTGCAGTTGTTCAATTCTTCGATTCCTCAGTTCTTCAATTTTCCAATTTTTCATTTCTCCGGTTTCCAATTCTTCGGATTTCTTGTCTTTAAAATTTTCCATTCTTACATTTTCTTATTCTCTAATTATTCAAATCCTCAATTCTTCAGTCCTTCAATTATGTAATTTTTCATTTCTCCGCTTTTCAATTTCCCAAATTCTCATTTCTGTAGTTTTCCGACTCTCCAATTTTGTAAGTATTTTCGAAAGTTCTAATAATTTCAAATTTTCAAATCTATAAATTTCAAGCATTAAAATTGTCAACATTCTCCAATTCCTAAATATCAAAATAAAAAAATGTTCTCATTGTCTACCATTGTGAAACACATAAGAACCCGGAGATGATTTACAATTGTACGACAACTTATACGAGAAAGGGAAAGTTTAATGAAATTATTATTTATTCGAAACTCAGAACCTTTATAGTAACTTTTTTAAATAAGGAAAACGAATACACAATTCGATCTTCGCAATTACACAAATAGGTCAAATTACTAAAATCAACCATTTAAATTCACCAATTAATATTTAATATCTTCAAATAATATCTGCCATTTCGTGATCTGACGCTGTATTGTTTGTAAATTCTCGAATGTCGTTAAAAATGTAGTTCAGCAGTGTCCTTAAAATTTAATTTAACTCAAAAAATTATTGCTAATGAAGACAACTTGTCAATTCTTGGCAACCATTATTTCCATTCAGTAATGTTTACGACGATTTATCGTTATAAGTTTATATGTTTGATAGTAAGTTTAAATCGCTCCACGAAACTTGAACAAAATATTTAACGATGAACGTTTTAAGGCGGATAAAAAACACGTTGGAGAAGGCAGCAGATTTCTACGACGAGATGCGTGATAAATTCTCCTGGCAGATGATTGTTAGGAACCGATGCTTGGAATACGTTCTAAACAACAATGAATTTCATTTTACGATGTGTACGCGAGTCATCGAATGAAATAAGCGGAAGATAGCCTTGGATTTGAATTGACTCGAACCCGTGCAATGTCGACGGAGTCACGAGATTTAAAGATCATCGGGAATATCGTCAGCATCATGGACTTCGTTGAATGCATGTATTTATCTCCCGGATAATAGCGTGTAAGTTTTAGATTATGAAGAGTCAAGGGATCGTCACGGATATCTATTACAATCGACACTATTCATGTGCTGAAACGTAACTTCGAAACTTAAAAAAAAACATAGAGAAAGCAAGGCTTACATTAATAGATTTTATCGATCGCAATTTCTGATATGGTTCTAACAGCGTGTTCGCGAGATTCTACTGACAGCAATGAAAATTGGGATTGAGGAACAATGAACAACAATTGAAATAACTGATAATTCATGAGATAAAATAATTCACAAAAATAGTGAATAATAACAAAATAATGAATAAACGTTAGAAATGTTCAATGAACAGTAGAACGATATGCATTCCAATGCGTTGTTAATCTACGTCTAAATGTAAGTGCTTAATTTTTTTTCATTTTAAAGATAAAAATACATCTCTGGAATTTTATAAGTTATCGTAATAAAAGATTAGACATTTTAGGCATTTGGAAGTATAATTATTTCGAAATTTAGAAATTCAAAAAATTACAAATTCACAAATTCACATATTCAACAATTTATAAATTCATCAATCCATAAATTCACAGATTCACGAATTTAAAAATTCATTAATTTGCAAATACACAAATTTACGAATTAGTCAATTTGCAAATTCACAAATTTACGAATTAGTCAATTTGCAAATTCACAAATTTACGCATTAGTCAATTAACCAATTCACAAATTCATAACATCACAATTTTACAATTTCACAAATTCATAAATTCATAAATTCATAAATTCATAAATTCACAAATTCACAAATTCACAAATTCATAAATTCACAAATTCAACAATTTGAAAGTTCATCAATTCACACATTTACAAATTCCAATTTTCGAATTAAAAAAATTCTAATTGTAGCATTAACTATTCATCAATGCTCATAGGTGCACATCACTTGCATACCTATACAGCATATTTTCTCGATCACAATTCCTCACCCCCTAACAAAATTGCATCCATACTAATCTATTGTATTGCAGATACCGTATGTTAATAACGGCCGTGACGATTCCACAAATAATCTTGCGTTCTCATTTATTAACTTCGGATAAAGGATATAGTTCCATTCGGATGTTCGCACCTACAACTCAATTATTTCTGCTCTGGCCGGTGAAAAGGGTTCGATCGGTGCTGAACTATCGATCGATCGACTACCGTGAGTCAGTATAAATTCTTCTCGATCTCGACACCCTCGTGTCTTGCCTCCTTTATCTCCATTTCGACCAATTTTAAGTTATGGCTTCTTGTAATGATTGTCGGGTCTGGATCTATTCACATGCAAAAAGAACTTATTAATGAGCGGAATAATTATAAGTGTATTAAATTTAATTAGCGGTTACAAACTTAGCGAAATGATATTAAACATATTCTTTATCCATACATTGAAAATTTAATTGCATTAATAAACGTCCTCACATCCGTCTAGTAAATAGATGTTATTTTTATGGTATTTTCGCTATTTTTCTGTTGTAATTATAGTTACAGTAAATTGGTACGAGATCTCTTAGTTTATCGACAGTTTCTTTTCAACCTTTCACATATTAGAGAAATTTTTTATTCGTATAGTTCTGTCTGAAATTCAACATTTGTTTTGTCTGTATTATTTTGCACCATTTTCGCTTGAATCGTAATAAATTGATTCGAAAGTAATATATTAAAATATTACATTGAATGTTGTTTTAATATATATGTTGTTATAATATGTACATATACTGAATGTATACATATATTACTATAATGTATAGTAATTGATCTATACTCTGTACAATACAATATTTTAATACTGTATTTTTAAGTAGCAATTGTATAGATTGTATCTAATTGACAGTATTGTATGTTATATTAATTAGTACTGTATTGATTAACTGCTTTGTTTATGTTGTTAATTTAGTGTTCTATAACGAATCAAGTTTTATAAATATACGAAGAAGTCGTACATTCAGTTATAGAAAACAGTGCTGCAAGTATGAGTAAAATATGATGTGTCCAAACCGTGTGAAGAAGGTGACATATCGAAAAATTAGATCTGAAGCACGTGCAACGTAGAAACTATGAATAAAAAAGACTCGGTGTCGACTAAATGACGGTTAGATAATGATAATATATTCCGACGAAGCGTCCTTACACACTGGAAATACCATATGTGACAATTTATGACCGTCTTTTTTTCTTCTTTAATTTTCTAAGTCCTCGAGAGGACAACTCGTAGTAAAGGGACTACTGTCATAGTCACCAATGTTGTATTAACCACGATAGCCTTAGGAGGTCCATATGTAACCGGAAACCGGTCGCTGTTCGCCCCAGGACATCTAATTCGTTTCCCACCTCGACGTCCAGGTAAAATAATATTCGGCTGCACGTGTTCTCCGAACGTAGCTCCATTGTATCCACGTGAAAATCTAGCAGCCGGTATTAGATACCGTCGTGACTAGGTGCTGATGAGATTTCAAAAAAAAAGTTATTAACCACCTGTCAAACAGAACCTAGTGAGACGAAATGTGGTAGCTACGCACGATCACTGAATGTTTTCACATACAAATTATAATATTTCAGATACAATATTTCAGTAACCAAATTATAATATTTCAGTAATGCTATTGTCATTTCAAAGTTTTCATTTTCTAATATATACGAGTGTCACTAAAAGTATTTATCATTGCGTAAAAAAGTTCCTCCTAAACTGAATAATTAGTTCAAGTATGTTGGATTATTTAGAAATAATCCATAGCAAAACTGAATCGTGCAGTGAGAAACACTGCTTATTGTCTGCATAGACGGGTCATATTGGCATCACCGTGTCAAAGGGCCTGAGACTGTTTTCCGTCGAAAGCCAGAGTAATAAATACGATGCAGGCAACGATTTTTCTTTTTCTTAAGTGAACAACGGATTTTCTTTTGGAAGATCCAAGTGTCACTTCACTTCGTGTTCAGAATTTCTAGAGTAAAGACGTCCTTCCGAGCCGTAAAATACGGATTCATACTGAACATATATAATCGTCTACCGTTTTATTCTCCCATTTCCAATAAAGTATAAATTCAGACGTCGCCAAATCTGAAACGAGAATTAACATGTCAACACTAACACAAGACCCGAGTGCAACATCGATGAAGTAAAATATTAATTAAAATCGAAAATACCATTCTCTTCAATCACTATTCGAACCAGTAGCAACGATCGAGATAGCATATTTTAATTCAAATGTGTGGCAATAAAATTCTTTCACCGTTTCGTCCATCGGTGTCAGGTTTTACACGTTTTTATTGCGCATGTAATCGATACTTGATACGATGGACAAATAATACCTTCCGTTCCATTACTGGGCTCGATGGACAACAGGCAGCACGATTCAACGAATACAACGAGTTTTTCGCGTCGTTAAATTAAAATTCCAAAATTTCGGCCTATTCGTGCTCGAATTTCGGCCGGTATTTCGCAATGAACGGCATGTCACAGAGCCGGAACACGTGGCTTTCATCCACCCCGTGATTGATAGCTCCCCCGTCCAACTCCGAACCCCTGTTTCCTCCATCGCCATTGCTTTTCACCCGCGTTTCTTGCCAGTAATCAACGACAATCCGACCACTCCATTGCGGATCGCACAAAGACACTGCTGGATCATTGTTCTTTGAAACCGATACGGAAGGAGCAATGCTAGATGCTCCTTGAAGCGGATGAATACTTTCTTGCTCGGGAAGATCACTATCTCCTCTGGGTACTCTTATCGGGACGATAAACGGAGAACACCTAGACGAGGAAATCGAGAAAAACATCGTCTATCCTGTGTAAAATCCCTGGCCGACGGAAATGTTCGAGTCGATGACTTCAGAGGATGTCTCTGATAAGCGAATATCTGCGGAGACGCGGATGAAATTTGAGAACGAAATTGCGATCATTTTTATACGACGAGAGATATCGTGATTCTTGCAAGATTTGATTATCGATTTGGAGTAAATAGAGTTTTTGAGATTTTTAGGTTTTAAGCTTATTTTAACGGTATTATTTCGTCCATTCTTTTTTTGGATTTAGAGATTTTGTTTAGAATTTATTATTGTTGGACTTTTATGATTATTTTATTGTATGTGCTTTTGCACTTATTTCGTTTATACCGATGTTATAATTACGTTTGATTTACACATTTTCGACGGTCCATGGAAATTTGAGTTGTTCAATTTTTTTAATGTGGTAACATAACATGTTGAAAACTTAATTTAGGAATTTAAAACTTTTGTAATTTGCGCCTTGGGAAATTTGGATATTTAGTAACCTGAGAATTGGGAAATCTGGGATCTTGGAGTTTTGAGATTTGCTAATATAGACATTTAGTAATTTATGAATTTGGAAATTTAGTAATTTATAAATGTGATAACTTAGGAATTTTGAATTTTGGAATGTGGGATTTTTGATTTTTTTGTTTGGTAAATAATGGGTTTTATAATTTGACACTTATGTACTTTGAGTATTTGGTAATTTAAGAATTAGATAACTTGGGAATTTTGGAATTTCAGGATTAGAAAATTTAAGAGTTTGGAAACTTAGATTTGATCAGTAGGGGATTTAGTAATTTTCTGTATGAGTAGTTTTGGGATTTTGTAATTTAGAGACTGCAGAAATTGGTGGCCTGTAGTTTAAGAGTTGGATGATTTTTGAATTTGTAAATTTGGCTATTTTAGATGTATGGATTTGGTAATTGAAAGATATTGTAAGTTAAAGATTGTGTAATCTGAAATTTGAGGACTTCGTAATTTTGGAATTAGGTTATTATTTTAGAAATTTACAGGTTCACAAATTTACAAATCTATAGATTTATAAACCTACAAATCTAGAAATTTACAAATCTACAAATCTACTGATGGAAGTTTGCCCCCCATGTTCGTAAATCCCGCGATGTATGGGGACCGCGCGTCCCGCGATCGTCTTTTGATTCTCGATTAATTAGTTAACGATGTTCACTCTGATTGTGAGCGCCCTTCCGAGAGAGTGTGTGCAACATGCACGTAACGATTATATTATCTGTACTTTCATATATTGTATAATAAATAAGTCACACACATAATCCTAACATCTACAAATTTACAAATCTACAAATCTACAAATCTACAAGTCTACAAATCTACAAATCTACAAATCTACAAATCTACAAATCTACAAATCTACAAATCTACAAATCTACAAATCTACAAATCTACAAATCTACAAATCTACAAATCGACAAATCTACAAATCTACAGATCTAAAAATGTACCAATTTACAAATCCATAAGTATAGAAATCTGCGAATCAGCAAATCTGCATATAAACCTATAAATCTACGAATCTGCAAATTTATGAACCTACAGATCTGCATATCTGAAAGTTTATAAATTTGTCCACCTACAAATTCAGAAATTGACAAAACAAACATTCCCAAACAGTAGAACCAATTTTCCACGAGTAGCCGTTAGTGTACGCCACTTACCCGTCAGTGTGTCGTATTCACTCAGCTGCTTGCAACTGGACTAATGTACCTTTCACTCTAGTTGTCTTGTTCGATATACAAGCAACTAAGCAAACAGATGGTCAATTCTCACAAAATCATCATACTCACCGACAGCGGCGGTACCAAATTATTTGTCGACAAGTCAAACTACAACGCGGGATTTACATAACGCTGTCATTAACCGGTAACTACGAGGCTGAAACCTTCAACAGCGTCTCACGTGAAAGAAAAGCAACTTACGTGAACCAGCCTCCTTGGCACTCACCAACCACACGTACCACTTACAAAAATAATCCCGCATCTACCACGGTGCATTACGTCAGCTAAAAACGTACTCTCTCCTGTTCGTGGTCATCGGTGGCCGCTTTCTTTTTTTCCTTTCTGCGTAAACATTATTTTAACCCCCTGCTTGCTATATTTCAACGTATCGCTCTAGTCGCACGTGCATAAACAGTCTGGCCACCGACGATCGTCGAAGCCTCGTTATGACACTTCATCGCGTTTTCTTGGACCATTTCGTTTGGTACATACGACTAACATCGAACTTCTTTGGCAATTTTGCTTAAGGATATTGATTATGTACCTTCGGGGGAAGCGAATAACTTCAACTACCTTTTAAGGATCTTTAAGGAAATTATTCTAATTATTGTTAGTCAAATATATTATTCAAATATATTGTTCAGTGAAATCATTGAATTAATCATTATTGAGATGTGTTATTCGAATAATTGATACTCATATATTATTATTAATATTACATTATTCATATAATAATTGTTCAAATCAATAACTCACATAATTATTTTTCGAATACTTAATTCACTTAATTATTATTCAAGTACATTGTTTAAATAGTTGCTAATCAACCATATTATTGAAATATACTGTCAAGTTAATTTATAATCACACGTAATATTCATATATATTGTTAAAATAATCGCTAATCAGACATACTATTTAAATAATAATTATTTATATACACTCTGGACAAAATTAAGTGGATATTGCAGAAATGTAAAAAATATTTTGTTTTATTACAATGTGGTCAATAAATTTTAAATTTAGAACGTGAGATATTTTCGTAGACTAGAAAAAACATTTATTTAATGTATATAATTGTGCAATAAAGTTTTGATTCCTAGGCATTATTAGTTAATTAAATTTACCTTTTGTTATTTATGATACCTGTCCACTTAATTTTGTCCACGACTTTACATTATCCGAATAATACTATTACTCCATACATAATAGAATAATCAAAATATAAGAATAATAATCTTAATAGATAATCTAAAATATCCAAATCCAAAATCTATTAACACAGATTTGTCCAAAGACAAGTCAAATTTTCTAGTTAATTTCGTAGAAATCAGTGACTTCGGAACTGTCCTAGACAAAATTGCTGCGCATACGCGGAGTACGAGTGAATACCTTAATTAACGAAGTTCTTTCATAATGGAACAAAGGTTCAGTCAACTGCAGCACCGTTGCAGAGTAAACCGTTCTCAGCAGTTTCCTTTCATGCCGGCGATCGGGGCCGAGGTTCCCGAATTCTCGTTACCAAATAATTAGGGAGGAAGGCCCGTCGAATCCCGCGGGCCTCGATTGCACTTTTCAAGGAACAGCGCCCGTAGATTCGTGGTAATCCAACACCCAGTTTATACCACGTCCTCCTCGCTTTATTTTCTCGCCGAATCTTCCTGTTTCTTTTTTTTTTACCGTGGTCTCGATCTTCTTTCACGCCCTTCGTCGAAGAGGACCTCCCCTAGACGGCGTCTAGTGTCACCGACCAAAAAGGAATCACCCCACGCTGAGTCCTATCTTACGCTACGGGCTCTTCACTCGACTAGTCCCAAAAATAGGCTAGTTCCGCTGCTACCTTACGTTGCCATATTTTTACACCTCACTACTATTATACCGGGTGGATCACGAAAGTGTATGGGGTTATAATTCCGCTACCGGTACGGAAAACAATACAGAATTGTGTCAACAAAAGATACAAACGATTCAAAAAGTGGGAGCAAGTTCCTTTTAGAAATTCATTCGTATACGCAACAATGCAGTGTTGCATTGCAATCAACAATTATATTGTACTTAAAATGGAAAAGCCTAATTTTTGTACACAGTAAGATTTTTCTCACAGTTCTATGTAAAAAAGGTAAAATAGTAAAAAGGAGTATTATCTATCGCGATGTTTTAAGAAAATAATCGTTAGAAAAGAAGATCCTCTATCTTCATGACAATGAAATTTAAAAGCCTTCCAACAAGATTGTACACCAGTACATAATTCAAAAGTCGTCATATAATGTTTGAAAAATAAATGTAGTAATAAACTCATTCGTACACGTACTTCAGTATCTTGGTTCATCGTGATCCCACTGATTTTTCTACGGGGTTATTTAAAAGGTAAAATACACTAAAATCCTATAAATTTGTAGAGGATCTAAAAGTATGGGTAATACAACGGTATACAATAGTAAGCAGTCACCTTAACTCGCTTACGAAAACAATTGCAAAGCGTAGTTTGAAAGGTATACAATGTAATAAAGAAACGTTTGAGCATCGTCTCGATGAAGATATTTTCTTAAAATACCACTATAACTAATCATTTTTCTATTATTACACTCCCATATTTTTCACGTAGAATGTCGAGATCTAGCTCTATAGAAAAATTATCCATTTTCATTTTAAATACGATGCAGCTAGGGAATGCAATGCACCACTTCCAAAGAAAACTTGGTTTCACCAGGTACATACCATTATTCAAGAATATTTCTCGGGGACGCAATGGAATCAAAAATGTCCCACTTTTTTGATGCATGGTAATGCGTGGTGGGACATTGGTAGACCCACCTCAAAGTAAGTGATTCTATGACAATAAACTGAATTGAATTATTATTATTTTCTTTATGTTCTTATATTACGTGATTATGGGTTGGAAGAAAACCGAATGGGAGATATATGAAGAGATTCGGATGTGTTGCATATGTACTGATAAAGTGTGTAACAAGAAGAAAATTTGACACAAAGACGATGAGGGATATATTTGTAGGTTATGGATCAAATAATACATACCAAATTTACGTACCTGAGAAAAGTAGAGTCCAGTATGCTTGTGATGTAAAAATTGATGAGAGCGGCCAGAGCGTAATGTAGTAGTCCTTTTAAACAATATTAAAGATATACAGGGTGTCCCAAAAGTGTTGAAGGAGCCGGAAATGGGAGGTAGGTGGTGTCATTCTGAACAACTTTTTTATTTGCGAAAATGTCGTATGGAGCTTCATTTCTAAATTATTAAGGAAAAACACCGACCAATCAGAGCGCGAGAATCGCGCGCGCTCGGAGGCAGAAGTGTAGACCCGAGTCACAATTGGCCGTGGTCGCGATCGAATCGCGTGGCGCGCGATTCTCGCGTTCTGATTGGTCGGTGTTTTTCGTTAATAATTTAAAAATGAAGCCCCATACGACATTTTTGCAAATGAAAAAGTTGTTCAGAATGACACCACCTACCTCCCATTTCCGGCTCCTTCAACACTTTTGGGACACCCTGTATATAAAAATTCTTTTGTTAATACTAATACACCAATTTTATTTCATTTGAAACGCGATAAAATTCCTCTGCCACATGGATGTACTTTATTCTCTGAAATCCTATATCCCCAAGAAATATCTCCAAATCATTCATCGTTCTTCTCTGACATTTTTCTGTATCGGCACTCGTGACTGAGTTATAACTTGATGGAGTAACGCGAACCACCCTGTATATCCCACGTTGAAACCTGGTACTGTTGGCACAAACTTGTAAACAAAGGGAAATATTGCACACCCGGCTACCATCGGATGTTTCAGCCTTAACGGGCCAGCTAATTAATTGAACAACCATGCCGGTCTCGTCTTCCACGTGTCGCATTGCTTCGTACGATCGAGCTGATAATTGCTGGAAGTATGTCCGTGTCTACGATTGGTTCGTTTAGATCTTTGATTTTTAACAGATAACGATTTGTACCGATCTACGTAATTTATCGTGTTTCCTGTTGGTCGAACCAGCCTGCTCGGGGTAATTCATGTTTTCTTGTTCTTCAATTAGAAGCGGTGAACCTTTCTGGATTGGTTTAATACGCAAGATACAATGTAATCGGTGATAACAAGATAAGTCTCGAGCGTGGAATAATAATTATTCGTGTAAGACTTTTTTCGGGAACTTGTTTCTTATGTCAGCATCGAATATAAGTGAAAAAACTTTTAACATAAATACTAAGATTCTTAAAGTTTGCGGGCAATAACTACAGGTACAATTTCTGGAGTCGTCGTTTACAGTGTATCCAGAGTTTACATTTCAAATGCACTTACTCTTCTCTTCTTTTGATACCAGGTATTATTTGCGGAACAAACCATCGATTCACTTTGCATTATTTCGATTTATATTAAGCTTCGATATTTCGAATTAACAACGTGGTACTGGGACGTAAAATTAATGTAGAATTACTATTAATGTACAATTAATATAGAATTAATGTGGAACATTGAATGTAGAATTAATACACGATTTAATCGATTAGATGATCTACCGGGACGAACCTTTCGTAGCTGCAATAAATGATGAAGTATTTGTTCAAATCGGCGTATGTCGCTGATTAACACGTTATTTTTCCTATTATTTGTTTTGTCACGAACGCACAGGTAAGATTAGGTTTTCAGACACGTCGGTATTAAAAATTACCAGCGTTCCAAACATGTTGCAATTACCGTAAATTTATCGTCGGAGGACTCCATTAAGATTTTTAACAGGATGGTCAAAGTATTAAATCTTAAAGGGAATAGTTTCTGGCTATTAGCAATAAATGGGACGTGATATTCTCGCAGATGGACATTTGTCCGGTGTCACTAGAGATAACGCATGGCGTGACAACAGTTGATTCATCGTGGTAGTTTACTTCATCAGGAAAAGTATGTACATGCTAAACCTAACAGCATAGCCATGGTTCACCGCAGAAAAATTGAAAACGTGCTAAATTTCATCGTATGCAAACTACTATGGACTGTTCTTTGTTAGAATATGAAAAGTGAAATGTAATGACACCGATGATTCTGTGTGGGAAAAATGTATACCTTCTTTTCGTATCTATAATTATATACTCTTAACACTAGATTTGTATATGGGTCATTCCAAGCCGAATCGATCACTTTTTGACCTCACCATCTGCGATTTTGTTTTAATCAAAATATGTTATAGTCTATGTGAAATTAGGGGGAGTTTAAGTCATCATTTTGCCGATTTCGAATTTGTTTAAAAATTACAAGCCTTCAAAATTTGCAGTTTTTGCCTATTTTTGCAAAAATAGACATCATTCACGAATTTTTTTCTCAGAAACTACTCGTCCGATTGAGCTAAATTTTTTTTGTTTTATTCATAAAGGATTGGGCTACCATAAAATATGTCTGCTGACTTCGTCAATTTGTTATGTAATATGACAAAATTTAAACAAATTCTTTTTTTACGTTTCTCACTGAGAGGCCCGTCGGACGAAAATTAAAAAAAAAATGATCATATTACCTGAAGCTTCCCTTTTAAAATGAGCCCTTCAGAACAATGGAGCCTCGAAAATTTACGTCACAATAAGGTGGAAAACGTCGCAGTCTACGTTAAACGTTGCGCTCCGCGTGTATGATCGGCTGTTTTGTACCACGATATTATCTATGCTCAAATGACGCACACGAACGTTCAGTTAGACATTCTCTACGAGATGACGAAGTTTCATGAACCAGCCAACTCGAAGACAACCCCGCGCGTTAAATCGAGGCTCAACGCACGAAGTATCATAATCGAATATCATAGTCGTAATATCATACGGCTCGCGGATATCCATCGCCGTACGCGGAATCTCCCCTTCGGTACAAAATCCGCTGCAGCATGCAACGCTGGCGAGTCGCACGAGCAACGATTCTCGAACACGACAGGCGGCGAAATCGCAAAAGGCTTCGCGAGAAGCGGCCGAGAAGTTCGCCAGAATACGGCGATTCGCGGAAGGTCGATGAAAGGCAGGTGGTTGAAAGTAGCCGCGCGATCAAAGGCCACGGGACATTAAGACAATTAAAGCGTCACGCGGCTCGGACGTCGCGAAATTTCAAGCCGGTGACAGCGAGGAGGATAGGAGAGGAAGAATCGAAGAGGAACGTACGGCAGGCACGTACCGCTCGCGTGTGGTCCATCAATCACGTTGTTCCCGGCGACAGGTGGACACCGGGGTCGATGGAGACCCCACATAATTGGGAGAATAGTGCCGGTTTGCTGGTCGGCCGGACACACGGTCATTTATCTTGTTGCGATCGAGCGGCCATCGACGGTTCGGCTTCGATTCGATTCGATTCGAGTTAACGCCCGTGAAATCGTGCGTCGCCCGTTCGGAAAAATCGAGGCCCTCTACCAGCTCCGGGTGTAATCGATAACGGATACTATTTTCCTCTTGTTACGCAACCGTTTTACCACCTGTCTCGCGGTTGAAAGGCGAGGTAAACTGGTCAATGAAAGCGTGAAGCTGGCGATGTCACGGTACATCGATGGGATCTCGTTGCATCTTGCTGCTGATGCTTTTTTTTTCACGTTTTTCGCGACTAGTGTTTTTCGAATCGTTGCTCGCGTGTACGGGACCGATGAACACCCGAGGATGGAACGCTTGACGCCAATGGTAGCGATGTATAATGCACGCGTTCTTTGAAACTGATACCGAATCTATCAATTTGTAATGCACGATTAACGTGAAATTAATAGGAAATCTAATGGAATATAATGGATACCTACGTTGAAATTAACACGAACCCTACCGAAGTGTAGCACACGCTTACTTTAATATGAACGGTATACTTGTTGGTGCATAGTGTACATTTAATTAAAAATTAATACTAAGTCAAGTTAAGTATGATACAAATTTACGTTGAAATTAACACGTAACCTACTGGAGTATAATGCACACTTACTCTGAAATCAACATTCAATCTATTGCAGTATATGACACGCTTTCTTTGAAATAAACACGAAACTCATTGGTGTATAATGCATACTTATTTTGAAATTAACACTAAACGACCTGGACTCCAACACATATTCACTTTAAAATTAAAAATGGAGTTATAAAATAAACAGGCGATAGAACATAAGGTAATATACACATTGATTATTTATCTTGGTAAAGATCAACAAAAGTTTCAGGAAAACCACGTTACCAAATTTTGTAATTTAAATTTAAATAGTTGTGCTGGCCTTAGGCAGTAAATAAAAACGTAATAGTTTATTCGCTATAACTTAAAAAAATCAGAGCACGTTTTGTTCATCATTTTCTTTGTAGTTATTAAAAATTTAACACAAACAGCACAAATTTGATTTAATTATTTTTTTACTTAGATCATTTAATTACTTTTGTATTTAAATTATTTCATCACTTTCGCACGCAGACTATTAATTACTCTACTTTACATAGACTAATAATAACTTTTTACTTTTCTTATTATAAAAGTGTTTTCATTCAACCCATTTTATAACAAGTTTCAAAGAATTTGAGAACGGGCCCGATCAATGTGTTAATGTTTCGTCATTACGAATAATAATGATGAACGCCTGTTTGTTAATTGAAACATGCCAACGGTATCTGTGAAGCTTCAATCACCGTAATTATGTATTCATAAACGCTACTTAGCATTCACCGGAGAAGCAGTAAACTTTTTCCACGGATAATGAGCCCATCACGTTAGTTTTGATTGAACACGACGTATAATCGCATTTAAACATGTTTTCTGTTATGATCAACGCTTCTGCAGCGGCTGGTATATGTACGGATACGAAGGTGACGAAAAGAGTGATTTTCTTGGATAGGAAATTAACGATCTAACCTCTACTTGTTAATCGATGACGCTATTAAAATATACGACGATGCTAATTTATCGATTTAGTCGTCAAAGCAAGAAAATTAAATGAAATTAATTCTGAACAACTGCAATATCCATCTTTTTGTACGCATCTAAAAAGATGAACTATTTCGTATAAATATTTATAATGATTTATTCGCATTTTATAGTTTCAGTACCTGGGAACAGAAAGGTTTTAAGTAATTGATTCACAAATATCAACCCTTTGCCATCGGAAACATTTTTATTACTAGTAGCAATTTCGAAATTTTTTGTTCAAATGTCACGTAATATTACAGATTTACTTGACAGATATTTATTTCAAATTATAGTAATAAATCAAATGACGAGTGAGTTGTCTTCCGAGTGTAAATGCTTAAAATGAAGCATATTTAATGTATTTAATACTTTACAAGTTTAAAAAATGTACAATATTTTAGTATACAGGGTGGCTGGAATGAACTGTTACAATTTCACATCGCTGCAGCAGATACACTTTTTAATATTCTGTTTTATCCAGGGGAGAAAATAGTTGAGAAACATTCAAGAAAATGATTTAATACTCATTGCTCGATATAACTTTCCTTTGCACGAATAATTTCGTTCAAACTGTGAAAGAATGAATCACACGCTGGCCGTACGTAAGATTATGGAATCTTCTTCCATTCCCGGACAAGTGGTGATTTTAGAATGTCCAAACTTCGATGTTTTATTACATTGACCTTGGCCTCCAAAATAGCCCAAATACATTACATTCAATTATTAAATAGCACGAACGATAATTGGAACTGATGTTCCAGCTAAATATAAAGCAATTACAGAATTACGCTTCTAACTTACTTTGAGATGTAGTATACAAAAATGCTTCTGCACGCCTATAAACAATTGAATGAACTATCAATATGGCAACATTCAGATGGATTGCGTGAGCGGATCGACAGACGCATCAGTATGAACTTAGTAACAGATCATATCAGCCACCCTGTATATTGTAGCATAAATATTAAGTTTGTAAAACGGTAACATCAATGCTTCAGATACTCCCATTCTCAGGTTCTAAAGTTTAATTATTAATTGGAATTTCTCGTTATTGAACACAAAATATGAACTACTTTAATCTTTACAGAAATAAGTATACCATATATCGCTCGCTCTCTAAAACACTATCCCTCAACTACATGTCTTATCATACTTTAATTTTTGTTCCGCAATTATTCCGCAAGTAAGAAACAATGAGTGAGACGTAAATTCATTTTCGGTATATTGTGCTGTTCCAATTTCGCAAAGGAAATACAGCAAGTGTTGCTGCGAGCAATATTTGTGCTGTTTACGGTGGAGGTTCTTTATCACCATGTGCGTGTAAAAAGTGGTTTGATCGATTTCGAAAAGGAAATTTTGATCTTGAAGATCAACCATATTCTGGACGGCTAACTGAACTAGAGAATGACAAAATTTGTAACTTACTGGATGAAACGCGGAGTCTATCGATTCGAGAGATGCCTGAAATGTTAAATATCCCGAAATCAACGGTTCATAGACACTTAACAAAAATGGGAATGCTACCAAAGCTGGATATGTGTCAGCTCACAAAGTGTAACCGTGCTGATCGTGTAGCAGCGTCCATATCTTTGTTTGTGCGCCATGAAGAAGAAAAATATTTGAAAAATTTAGTTACTGGAGACGAAAAGTGGATTTCGTACGACAATCTTCGAAGAAAATGGACATGGACTAGAAGAGAAGTCCCATCAAAACGAGTTATGAGGCCAGGTCTACTGTCGAATTCATAAAAACAAACATTGACAAGTATTTTAATGAAAAACCACGAAAATGTTATAATGACGGCATAATGCCTTCACCAAAAAGGTGGGAAAATGTTGTAGGAAAAGAGGGTGATTTCATTTCTTCATAAACATTAAAGATACGTTTCATACATTAAATGTTACACAAAATGTTAGAATTATTTCTCTTGATAATATAAAGAACCCATATAGAACCATTAACCTATCAAATTAACATATCGAATTAACATATCAACTCGATTTAGACCAAGTCTCCTTCCGCGTTTTTAATTGATCAGCTTCTGAAGTGAAAAGTTGTCAACGATTCGAAATATAAGCGCGGATATCGTGTGCGGACTTAATTTCCTGATACGGAAGAATATTCAAATATTCTAGTTTAGATAACAGTTCATGGACTGAAAAGCTAGATTTTGCCAAGTCGGCAGATAACACTGACCGTTGTAACAAAATGAAGTCCTGAAATTAATGGAGCAGCTATTCCGATCACTCGATTTCAACCTCAATTATGAATTTACAAAATGCTCTTTAAAATGTCAATTTGATCTTATGTTAATTTAAATCTGAAACTTTAATTAATAATTGTATAAATATAGTACTGTGGCTGTGTCTGCCACGACGTTATTTCCAACCTTCTCTTTTTCCTGACTTTTGCTAAGGACTTCCTGCCTATTCTTCAATTTCCTGTTTTTTCCAGGGTCTCGTGCAACCCTGGTCTTTGTCAGATTGCACATTTGGCAGCCAGATTTGTGCGAACCTAAGTTTCCGTTGACTTTCCTTTCCACCCCTTCAACTGTCCACTCTATACTTCTCCTTTTCTTTTCCTACGTCTATCTCTTCCAAAAAAGGACATAAAAACACCGATCATCGCGCCGCTCGAGACACTCGTGATTTTTCTACCATCACGTTTACACCCGCACAATCTTTGACGCTCTTACTACTCGTTACTGCCTGATACCGTTCGTTACTTATTTATTGTTGAGTGACTGTTAATTCGTTTACAATTCATTCATACATACCTCACTTCCTCAGTACTCGTTCCACGAAAAGTATTGACATCGCAGAAAGAAGTCCTCATCACCCGCGTGTAAATATTTCTTTACAAAAGACTTCTTCCCAAATCCATATATATCTCTCGTAAACTAATCATAATGCATACTAATTTACGGAAGATGAAATTTCTTTCCTCGTTGTCATTTTTATTCCAAAAGTCAATCACGTTCGGCGAATAAAAATTAAACGACGGCAAAAGGTAAATAAATAAAACTGATTAGGTTAATTCGACCACGTTCGAAATAGCCTTCTTCTGGCATAGATTTTTAATCGTTCGATAGGAAGGGAAGAGTGGCGGCGGTGCAACGTTAATTCGATCACCTTTTAATCGAATTTCTCGAACACCTGTCTCACGGATGGTAGGCTTTGATCGAATATAGAATTTCCACCGGCAAATACACGTTTTCCAATCACGGAGGACAACGTTCTGACCCGGGAGCCAGCGATTTGTCACCGATACGTTGCACGATTCGGCTTCCGTCGAATTCCCTAACAAACTTTGTCAATTACAGCGCACTGTAAACTACACTGTCGCGTGTACCCATCTTAATTGAACCGACTCGACGGACAAATTTATGTCGTAAATAACGGCGGTGCGTAAAAAACCGAATCGTATATTACGCACCTGGCAATAATTTATTTTTCGTGAATGTTGTTTTTCGATCGAACGGCTGGCACCAAAATGGAAATTGCAACTCGCTCGTAAAATAAAGTAACTTCGTTACTATTTAATGGCGCTTTCGGGTAAAAGATTAATGGCAAATTACAATGTTCTGTTCTTTCATTTTATATCGCTGAATTTTCAGTTAACTTCGTTCATTTATTCTTCTTATCAACGCATCGAGTACTGATCCTGTGTTTTATCTAAATTATTGCTATATTTTTTGCCTGGACGTTTGGTTATTATTTGGCTACACTGCAACTGTTTTGTAAAGCGTTTCATCCGGTTCTTGGAAGAAATTAGTTTGAACTTAAACAAGACGAAAACCGCTAAATTAGTAGTTTATTCTCAATAAACTAAAAGTAAAATAAAACGAATAAAATAAAAATGCATCAAATTAAATGAGCATGACAAATATAATCTGCTATAGTACTTCTACATATAATTATGTGGTACTGAGCGGTTCGGTAGCTTAATTAATACACGGAGTTTAATACTTAAACACAGAATATTCAGGTACAATTACAATATAATCCTTGATCGAACAATATTCAATTAATAATTACAATTTAATTGTAGTGTGGTACTGCGCGGTTTCTGTAGCTCATGAGCCCTCCCTTCCGCGACAGCCCATCGCGACCCGCACTCACACACACACATACATACCATTACTCGGCAGTACCGTGCACGGTGCTGCTCTAGCCCGTATACAACAATTATAAATTTATCTACTACCAAAGTACGTGTTTTTGAAAGTTTTCACATTAAAAACGCTTTAACGTTTTCCCGAATCTGCAGTAAATACAGTATCTCGATAAAATGTAAACCTACTTTATTATCGTACAATTAAATAATAAAATTGAACACGGTTAAGTTCATATCATTAGTAACCACTAAGTTGATATAAGAAGTAATTCAAAATGACCGTCATGAAAGGTATCTACAGGTATGTTTTGCATTTAATATTTATTCTATGTGTATATTAAATACCCGGTAAGTGTATAAACAAACATATATGTAGTATAAACGAGCTCACTACGTTTATTATTTCTGTTTCCGTGTTTATATTATTTCTTTTATCGTGTCATCCCCGTTTAACGTAAGAGCTAATTTTCTCGGTATACGATTAGTATACCCCCTGTTGTTTACTGTTAAAAAGAGCAACTAAAGGTCCCAATAAATTACCTCGAATAAAATTATTTTTTCGCTACTTGTTCGTTGCACGGTGGAAATTTAATATGCACGTGACTCAAATCTATTTTATCAGAACGCATTTAAGAATACATTACGGTTGAATGTAGCATCGAACGTTTAATGCCTTTCAAACGTATCAGACCTCCATGTCCTTCGTCTTTTTATGCCTCTTTTATCGTACTTCATTCCGTAGAGACCCGTTTAATACATCCGCTCGAGAAGCTTTCGAACTGACAATAAAGATATTGAACCCTTACGTTTCAAGCGGACGATTGCTTCGGTATTAATTCACGATAAAAGCACTCCTACGTTTCCTAAACGTTTTCACGAACTGAATTATTCAGTCGCGACAAATGCTGCGCACGAATCACATCAGTCTTCTGTATTATCCCAACGAAAGTGGCAGACATTTAATTTCACAAATAAATTAACGCTATGGTGAACACGAAAAATGATGCTTGTATTCTGCGAATTGCTTATATATTATGAACAGAAATAGCGGAAATAATTTTAGTAAATAAAGAGGGGGAGTGTTTTCGTTATAAATAAATATTATAATAATATTGAAAGGAAGATTTACGCGTTGACAGTTATGAAATATTATTGCAATCTAATAGCTATGATTAAATTCGATACATATATTGACAGTAAGTAATTGTTTGTATATTTATTATTTAGTGAGAAAAAAATTGGTACTTAAATTAAGATTGGTACTAAAAATTAGCTATTAAGTTCGTTTTGTGAGCTTATTATTGTGTATAATGTAAAGTATTATGGAAATGTAAAATTTTGTCAATTTGAGATTTAACACGATGATTATCATGTTCATATATTCAAATATTCATGTTTAATATATTCAAAAGAAACTTCATTTTTTAGATTTTCAAATTTTCGAATTCTCAAATGTTCCGATTCTGAAATTCTCACATTCTCACATTCTCTAATTCACAAATCTTCAAATTCCCAAATTCTTAAAACCTCATACTTTCAAATTCTCCAATTCTTACATACTCAAATTCGCAAATTCACAAATTCTTAAAGCCTCAAATTTTCAAATTCCCCAAATCTTACATACTCAAATTCGCAAATTCACAAATTCTCAAAACCTCAAATTTTCAAATTCCCCAATTCTCACATACTCGCATTCTCAAATTTTCTAATCCCAAATTTTCAAATGTCCAGTGTTTCGAATTGTGAATACGAAATTCGAAAAATTGCAAATTTACAACCTTGTAGTTCGAAATTTGAGAAATTAGTGCATCCAAAATTTACAAAATGTTAAGTTCAGATACTTATGAATTCCAGATTTAAAAAATTAGAAGTTCCTATATCTGTAAACTCAAAATCAAGGAATCCCCGAACATTGAAAAGTAACCCCGTAAAAGAATAAAATTGAAAAAAGCTCAGTATATAACGTAATCCCCTTTCGTGCACAAAAAGAGACCTAACCAGCGACGCCGGCTATAAGGTAACAGGGGGTTGTCGCATGTTTTCACAGGATAAAGAGGTGTATATTTTTTCTACACCTGATCACGGGTCGAATCCTCCCCTTCGACGGATACTGACATTTATTGCATTGATATTAATCGATCAGGAAGGGTCCCGTGTATCGAGCAACTCCGCTCTTCTTTCCCGTTCGATCCCGTTCTCTCTCTTTTCGACTTCAATGATACCTGCCCGTGTGTTGTTCAACGAGCAGGGGTTGTTTGTGGCCACTCGTCGTTGTTTGCGCGTGTTTGGCGGACGTACGAACGGGGACGTGCATTATTTGATACAATAGCCTCGTTTTAATGGACGTTTCTCGCAATAGGAAATCGCGGAGGGCAGGAAACGCATTTTTTAACGCGACCAGCACGCGAGGCACTTGTATGCGAATCGAAGCGAGACCGTTTGAAATGTAATCACGGTTCGGGGCTGAAATATTCATTTACGTGTGTTCCGCGTGAATAGGGGATGGTAATTGTTCGATCGAATGTTTTCGTGAAACGAAATACGGCGGTGACCCGCACTGATATTCGGGTAACAATATCTAAATAAGTATTGTTCAATACACACATTAATTTGCTACAACAAATTATTCTTTTACGTAGCGTATACATACCGACTCGATATCGGTTACACTAGAATGGTACAACGAAATTTCTTTCTTTCACCCTCCGAAAAATTAATATGCGATGTAAAGACATCGTCTAAAAATTTGACCTCAAAAATTGAAACGTAAGAGGTCGCTCTTAATTTATTTTCTTGATATTCTCGATATCTTAATGGTAATAATCGCCAGTTTAATTCAATTCGATATTAATTAAAAAATGACTATTATACCGAAGTCATTGAATGTATCGATTAGTAGTTTTTATATAAAAATAATAGTGACAACAAGTATTTAAGAAATAGCAAACAAGATTTATGAAAAATGATAAATGATATTACTATTATATGTATACATTTATTATGATCTAACAAATGTCAAATTTGAAGTAACAATATTAATTAGCATCATGCGAGCGGATTACCGCCGCATGGGAAATGAACTATGTTAAATCCGATTTAAGAAACTCTCCCCTAAGTGGTTAACAGTCATCGATGTCAGTTTGATTCTATTTTCTCGTGCCCATTCGATCTATAGATACTCGTAAGCTACACACGAGCACGCGAACGTGAATCAGTGCTCCACAGGTATCGATGGCGTATCAATGGGACCCCATTGTGAGCCCCTCTGCCTCTCCCTTGCAACGACAATGGGGCGGAGGTCGTCGATGGTTTCGCATGCAGCAGGTAACGCGTCAAGGAACGATTGTGTCTCGACAACGATTCGTATTATTCCAAGCAAGATCTTTTGGCCTATCGTTGAATATCGTTGATTCTTGAAGCTCTCGACGCCGTCGTAAAAGACTGATTTACCGCAAACGAGCACGCAAAATGCATCGAAGCGATGGTCTCGAAAGCTTTTTAAAATGATGTTAACGCTCGTGATTGAAATAAATTCGTTCGAGCCTTGTTGTATATTGCACGTGGTGTGCAAGTTTTTATAACAATACTGTAATCAGTGCTCGAAGGACCATTCCAATATTTAGAGACTATACAAAATATCTATGTTTCTAACTATTGTTGGAAAAATTATTGGAGGCAACAGAGAAGGAGAAATAAAATCAAACAAAAATGCAAAAGAAGAAGAAGATTTAACTGTATTCTGCGCACTACAATTTATTACACGCTTGCTAATCGCTCTACCTATGCTCGGTTTAATATCGCGCGATTTTCGGCAGCTCGCGCTTTTATTGTCTTTACTCATTCTCTCTCTCACTCTTTCTCTCACATTCTCTTAGATTCCCTCGCACTCATCGCTCATTCGTCATTACATTTGTTCTAACCATTCGCGCCTAGTTTCAAAATCTATAACTCTATATTATTCGAGTAGAGCTTCTATACCTTATTCTATGTTCTATGACTTGTTCTATACTAGCTTCTTTTCTGCACTATTTATTCCAACTATTTGTTCTAATCTGTACTATGCTGTTCTAAACTATACGAGTTACTAGGTTCCTATGCTTCGATACTATTCTATACTGGGCGGGTTACTATTACATCTCTTCGATGTGACCTCGGGTAGACTAGAGGGGGTTAATCGTTCTAATAGACTATGCAAAATGTACAAAATTGTGGAAGGGAAGTAAGGTATACGCCCTACTCAGGTCCCTTCACTCGCAAATATTCCAAATTTTGCTCCTGGACCGTGGCAGGTAATAAAGATCAACAAGCGCTGACTTTAATTGAACATACTAGAAATAACGGGCTCGAAAGGTAGAAATATCAATCTGGCGACCAAATGCGGACAATGACTAGAAAAGCTATATGGAAAACGCGCGGGTCTTTATGGCTTCCTGAGATTATGGCTGCCACGGAACGGTCCTCGAACCCTTCGATGGGACGACGGCCTTATTGCTAATTGGTATATAAAAATTCTAAATTTATTGTAAATCTAATGGCACTGTTAACAAATGAGTATCAATCAAACAGAAACGCTGGAAGATTGATTTGATAAGTCTAACTAGACTTAAGTGCACTGATGTAACCATAGCATCAACGGATAAATGGGAATAAGTAACGCTGTGAGAACCAAAATCAAATTGATAAAGATAAATCGATAAATTTGCAGATTATTACTGCATATCACGCGTTAGTGTTATCGCCACCAATTCATCTTGAAATATATCGTTAAAAACAATATTTCAAACAAATATATTTATTTATAATATTTCAAACAAATATATTTATTTATAATATTTCGAATGCGGTAAACGAGCAATTTTCGCATGATCGTATATCACTTTTATCTTGAAAACGAGTTTCACGATTTTTGTGCAATAGGTGAATCTATCATTTCTCCGGAACGGTAAAACAATTTAGTTGAAAAAATATTCGTTCCGAAATTTCGGGTCACAGAATTTTGTACGATTTTTTGCACTTCTACAATTTACAATTTTTTACATTTTTCTGTATTTTTAGAAGCTATAATTTTCCATTTTTTTAACACTTCTTAGCACTTTTAGAAATTACAGTTTCCTTTTTAGTGGAAATGTATACTACATTGAGGACCTTGTTTGAGCAAACGAAAATATATATATATACAATGAAACCCCTTGCACTCGGAATGTGACTCACACTCACCATTTTGTTTAATACAGCAAGTTGGAATAGATATTTTGTAACTGAATCTGTGGTATTGTACATACGATGTATGAACATAATGAAACAGCTAACAGTGGCAATTATTAACAGAAATATAATAACTTCGAAACAATTCATCAAACTTTTCAATTAAAAAGTTTTAAGTTGCTATCTGCTACCAGTAAAAAATACCTTCGAGTGTACTGGGTTAATAGTTTAAATGTCCTAATTCTGATTTCATACTCTAAATTTCATACCTGAACTGATTAATGCAATTTACTTAAATATTTGTTGAAATATCTGTCTTTAATTTCATTTAAGTCTAGTTAGTTTGGAATTATAATAAGAATACGCCTGAAGATTAAATCACTGCTTCGACTTATGAAGATCATAGAACTCTGATGAATACTAAAATTTTGAAACTAGTAGTTGCAAATGTTTAATTACACACATTCAATACGTGTAACATCGACATTCTCTTGTCGGTAGTAACGTGTTGATTGGATTCGATGAATTTCGATCGGACGAAAATGTTCATCGTTGAAACGAACAGTCCTCGACGGGACTATGCGAACAAATTGGAACCATGTTTCAATTTTTGTCGCAGGCCTCCATAATATTACATCGCTCAAGGGAAAACTCGCGAAATTTTTGTTAACCGATAGATCGATTCGATTTCACGATCAAACAAGTGCAATCAAATCGGAGTAAAACTAGCTTTTTTCGCAGAATCTAAAATTCTACGCTTTATATCAAATAACCAATTTCGAAATATAAAAAATTTGACGCGAAAGTACTGAACAGTTTGCAAGGAAAGATTTCTACATTAAGAATATAAATCTTACGAAACAGTAATTTTAACACTAAACCTACCAAAGCGGTCAAAATGACCATTTAACGAGTCTTCAATTTTAAGTTACGAAGTATGTGAGGTGATTTTTTTAAAATTTGTGTTGACTTTCATCAACATAAAGAAGTAACGTGTACATTAATTTGTATTTTATGGTTCGTTTATTTATTCTTCAACTTCATTTTTAATTTCAAAATATACGTGCAGTATACGTCTGTAAGTTTAGTGTTGAAAGTAACATATCACGTACAATATTTCGGTACCATTAAATCATATTAATCTACATATATTTCGAAATTCACTATTTAGAATTCAAGATAACAGCTGCTATTCACTATTTCGTTAAGTTTATCAAATGTCCTGGTAATAAAATTTATATCGGTACAAAAATCGATTTACGTTTCGATAAAAACGCCGTACCAATTTTTATACTTTAACCTCTTGCCTATAATATCTTGCCACACTCATGATACACGATCGAACGTTATAAACGAGACTCGTATTTTTATTGGAATGAAAGTTTGGAATCAAATAAAATTATTCCCTGTACAATGAGGAATCGCATGCAAAAGCAGCTAACAGTTTAACTTTATTTGTTTATTCACAACAACGAATATTTAACTGTTTACATTCGCTTTAAGATTGTAGCAGTAAATAGTAAGTTATGTTTATATTTTGCGAGAAAATCGTAAAATAAATTGTAAAAATCGACGGTGTTCTTTTGATGTTGGATAATTTCGATACGAGCCATTTGACACCGTTCTTCTTGTCCGATTAAAATTTACAAACGACAGAAAAGGGAGCATCAAGTCTTGCCTTTTGTCGCGAATTCGATATTTATTTATTCAGTGGATTCATTGTATCGAGGCGGTCGCAAGAAACGGAGCGTTTTCTTCTTTTTCCTCGGAATTGTCGGTGAAAAGAGAGACACGACGAGTGAGTATTCAAACCGAGCCGGGTAAGACTTAAAACGGAATCGCGTAAGAATAGTGAAGAACCTTTTTAACTTGAATGGGCTCTATTATACTATTGTGGAGAGACTTGGAAGTACCGATGAGGTGGTGCTTCTCGACGGAGACTCGATCAGACGTCGAGAGTTTCATTTCGACACTCAAACCTCCGGCGAACGATCGATTCGAAACAATCGTTTCTTCAAACATCTTACAAACGATTTGCGGAATAATACCTCGCGGGCTTTGGCTTCTCTGATACTTGTATCCGGTTCATTGCATACCGGGTGTGTCGATCTACAGAACTTTTAGTCTTGCTTGTAACACGTTGATTGTCACATTGATGCAAGTAAAAATTGCATTAGGTATTACTTTCATTTTTTACAAATCTTATCAAATATTTTCACAATATTTTGTTATATTTATTTACCATAGTTCCAACTAACTAACGCGAGTATTTTCAGTTAGAATAGTGATCAAATTTTTGGTAATACACCTGTTTTTATATAGAAATCATGGGTGTCACCCATATGTGATTTGGCAGTCAGTGTTAAAATAGAGAAATTTCACCCTTTCGGTATTTACGTTGAATGCACCTGCCACAAAATGATGGAATCTTCTTGCATCGGATATACACAAAGAAAAATCATCATAATAGACCGTGACAATATGGTAATTTTTTACGCATGTTATACTCGTCATAATAAGATGGTAACTTTTGTATCTGTGATACTCATCCTAAAAACACAACAATTTCTTATTTAACGGCGAATTCTTTAATTTCGACCATTGATGTTTAAAAGAGACGACTTTAGAACAAACACTAGCGACTTGATTCTGTATACGAATCCTGTCAATTATACAATTTGCTAATGTTCATCATTTCTATAATTATGGAACTTATATTAGTATGGCCTCATATTAGTAGCCGATTTTTCACCAAAATGAATGAGTAGAAATAGTTATAAACTTGAGACAGCTATAGATTATATCAGTATTATTAAATAGAGAAATATCTTTGCTTTCAAAATTTCGGTAATCGTGAAATATATAAAGATTGTTTATCAAAGTATTGATCATCAGCCGCTTTTCTTTTTAGTTTTTTATGCAAATCTGTGTTGGATTGTGACATAGATTGACAAATTATTTTTTGATTAAATATTACATTTGATCTAAAATACTCTTTATTGACCGCCACAATTTTTGTAATTATATAAATGTAAATTGATGACTTAACTCATTATTTACAAAAAATATACAGTTATTACGACTCAAGCGAATTAAAGATCGTTTAAGGTCAACTACGATAGAAAATATTTTATTTTCAAAGGTGATAATACACAGAAAAATACATAAACAAAATAAATGCACAAATATAATGTCCAGAAAAGAAAATGTATTCAGTCTTTATCATTCTTCATATTTTAGATCGTACGCGTGAACAACTCACAGAAACAAACTAATGTATTTAATAGTCTGTTATCACTTACTAATTTATTCTAGATCATTAAACACGTTAATAAACACCTTGATCACAGTTAAATGCATGTGCAGGTGAAAATATTATAAGTAAGTGTATGTAAACTATATGTGTTTTACATTAATATAATTATAGGTGAAATATACATATATATAAACATACTATGTATTACCACACGTATACTATATATTTATATACAGTCGTGGACAAAATTAAGTGGACAGGTATCATAAATAACAAAAGGCTAATTTAATTTAACTAATAATGCCTATAAATCAAAACTTTATTGCACAATTATGTACATTAAATAAATGTTTTTTCAAGTCTACAAAAACATTTCACGTTCTAAATTTAAGATTTATTTGAAACATTGTAATATAACAAAAAATTTGTCTACGTTTCTGCAATGTCCACTTAATTTTGTCCATGACTGTAACTGTAGGTAATATACGTGTATACATTTATGTACATACATGGTTACATATATGTGAATACGTTAAATATACGTGTAGCAGCTGAAATATATAATTGCCTAATATAGCATAGCTAAAATTAATTAAATATTAAACTATATCTGTAACAATCAAAGTGTGACTACATTTTTTAGGCCACCCTCTACGATAAAATATACAGGGTGTTCCAAAAGTGTTGAAGGAGCTGGAAATGGGAGGTAGGTGGGGTCATACTGAACAACTTTTTCATTTGCAAAAATGTCGTATGGGGCTTCATTTTTAAATTGTTAACGAAAAACACCGACCAATCAGAGCGCGAGAATCGCGCGCGCTCGGAGGCAGAAGTGTAGGCTCGAGTTATAATTGGCCGTGGTCGCGATCGAATCGCGTGGCGCGCGATTCTCGCGTTCTGATTGGTCGGTGTTTTTCGTTAATAATTTAAAAATGAAGCTCCATACGACATTTTTGCAAATGAAAAAGTTGTTCAGTATGACCCCACCTACCTCCCATTTCCAGCTCCTTCAACACTTTTGGGACACCCTGTATAACTCCATTTAGGCGAAACGAAGTTGACATTCATACCTTGATCCGCGAAAAATTTAAATAAGATTGCGCCACCCTTGAAACCAAACCAGTTTCGATTAAGACAAGTTTCCATTTATTTCGATCGCCAATAGAAATTTACTATTCGGTTATACGTTCTCAGTGCCCCACCGTGTATAGTCACAAAGAGCACTCCTGATGTCACTCGAACCATTGTCATTCGAAATGGTCGAAGCTTTCGAGAAGCTCTTTGCTCTGCTCTTCCCAATCCTTTCGTCAAGTGGGACCCGATTTTCCTTCTTTCTTCTTTCCAGCCACCTGCGTGTTCCAGCAGGTCCAGCGTGTCGTTTACCCTTCGTTCCACATCCTGGACCATTAATCCGCCCTATTAGAGAGGCTCAACCAAATATCGGTCAGTTCCATGGGTTAGTGTGGGGTGAAGGGACCCCACAATGGGTGTAGTTTATCCGAAAGCCCGATTTTTCTCGACCTCTTCAAGCCACAAGTGCCTTCTTTCTCCGATTCTATCGATGTTGTAAAGCTTCGAGGGTTGTAGATACGAGATCCTTTTCGTGTTTGTCTGCACAGGAGTCGAGGATTGCACGACGGGGGAGATTAAAGTCGAAGCTTTTGGGGATAATCTATGACTGAATGTCGTTTTTTGTGGAGATAGTTCGCTCTGTGAAATCGAAAGTGCAAACAGATCTTTTTTCGAATTTTGAGTTTGGTAAGAATCGATGCACGGTAGACTATTGTTATATTAGGTCTACCGGAAAGTTCTACCGGTTTATGAAAAGAAAGAAAATGATGCAGTTCTTAATACACTCAACAATCTATCAATCCTAGCTTCCGTATATGGTCCTGCAGTCGCAGAGCTGAGGAAATGCGATGTCGTTGAAGGATGCGTGATAGACGCGAGTGATTTATAGTGTGCTATAATATAGTTTATTGAATATATAAAGTAGCGTGCAAGAAATATAACTATTGGCAAATATACAGAACTATCGACGGATGAGTTACTAAGTGTGAGAGGAAGACACGGAACTGACTCTAACTGGTTGACTGGAGTTCTTCTGATCAAAGTTACGCTCGTTGTATTCTAAAGTATCTGATCTGTTGCGATGATCTTCCTCTCTTCTAATATTGGCATGGAGGGCGTTACCACCTCAGAACGCAGGGGGTGGAGTTTGCTAACACCACTGTCAACGCCCTGACTTTTCGGTAGGGGTAGAATTTGTTATAAACTAAAGGTGTTCGTCACGTGTACAATAATCCTTGGGACGCGATGGTCATGCGACCGTAATAACCGTGACGGCACATGGCTGGCAGCGTTTATGAAGGGTAGCCTATTCAGCTAAATACGTGCTAAAAAGTATAAAATAATTTCGCCAACTTACAGACTTTAGGACAGGCTTAATCGCCTATACCTGAGCATCTGCAAGCGGTCAATGTTATTTCCTTCGACGCTGCGACCCACGTGCCGCCACAGTCCAAAATGATTCATGGAGTCGAGTTATTTAAAGTTATCGAAAAAGGACCGAATGTTATTGTTTGTGTACCAGGAAATATTGAAATGAATACTTCGAAAGTGCACTGTGTAAAATTCAGTTGAGTAATTTTATTAGTTAATAAGTAAATTAACCGAAATAATAATTAACTTATACTAAAATATATATAAGTACGAGAGTACGCTCGATACTTTGAAAATACAGGAGTTCGCCCGGAGAAATCTTATCGCAAGTACGTACGATTTGAAAATTCTGATCTTTTACAAAAAACGCTGGCTTTTATGGGTTCGTTGTCAGGGTTGTCGATGGGGGTGACTTCCCTGATTGGATAAGTAATGTTGTCTAGGTGGATAAGGAGGCGGTCTTAGTACTTCCTATTTCTTGGCAAAAATTCACGCCCAACGTCCTGGTCACTCTCAGGTAGGGTGGTGTCCGGGGTGATGTTACGAAGGTTGTGTCCGGCAATTTCTAAATATCTTAACTTTGGGTCGAAACACTCCAGGACCCTTCCGTATGGTTGGCAGATGCCTTAAATTTTTGAACGTATTTTTAACCACTTTCCCATCGTTTCTCGGGAAAGTGATAAGGACATTTTTTGTTCCTTGGGAGACACATTAAAAGATACTGCCCGAATTTTTCTTATCCAGGCGATGGCAAAAATGGGCATTTTTTAACACCCTCCTTTCGCCACGCTTCGGTAGCATTTCTATCTTGTTAGAATTCATGCAACATGCAGCGCCGCAAATGAACTTTGTCAGAACCCATGTTTCCATGATCAGGTCTAGCATAATAGTGACACGATATCTTTGTCATAGTTACTTTCGAAAGGCACATGTTTGTAAATGCAGTTATAAAGAAATTAGCCATATGTGGCTCAAAAATAGAATGCGTATACATGTTCAAACTTGAAGCGAAATTATCGGATAGAACTTTCCGGTACACTTAATATATTTGCTCTTCTTATTAACAGAGTGGTAGTAGCGAGAAAAAAACGAAACAGCTATGTTCATACATGAATGAAGAGTGTCTTCAATCTAATACAATATTTTTCCTCTTGCAATGCAAGAACGGTTGTAATTTATTTGTTTCTCTATTATTTTTTATACATAGCATCTCTTCTTTGCTTCAAGTAATTTTGTTCGTGGTTTACACATATTTTCCATGATTATCTCAAAAATAGATGCTATCAATAACAATTTATATCTCATTGCATATAACTCCACTCGTGTATTCCGGAGTGCATTATATGCAACGAAAAATAAATTGACGATATATCAATGAGGCATTCAGGAAATATTCTTGTAACACAACTCAGATTTCAGGTTAAAACAGAAGAAAAAATACGATTCTCGTAATGTGCGAAATTTGTTGATGTCAACTTCCTTATCCAACCGAGAGGAGTTTTAAAAATCGAATACTTGTTCGACATCACAGGAATTTATAAATAGACGAGGTAAAATTTATAATACATGTAAATTAAAGCAGCGAGTCAAAAGGATATAATTATACATTCTTATGTACATACTCTTGTAGATCGCTGGAGAACAAAATTGATGTCCATAGAAGATTTCCGTGTCGTTATAAATACAAACGCCGCTGTACTTGGTGTCGCACAATTTTTCAGAAATACTCGATATAATTCAATACACCGAGTATACCACCGACTGATAAACAGATGATCAGAAACTGGTTATTGAGTAACTTCGTAAATCAGCGAAACAGAAGTCGTTCTATCTGAAACGTCTGTATCATAAATTAAGGTTTCAGCTGGTCCAATTATATTTTTAGTACGCCAGAAGGTTAAGTGTGCAATATTTTATGAGTTCTTCTGCAATGTTCAGTTTATAAGGAAGAAACTCCAATTTGGATAAGTAAATTGAGTTCGAATAAAAGTGAACGGAACAAGTTTTTATTTTCTTTCAATTAAATTCCAGCATCTTTTAGGAACATGTGGAAGTAACAATTAATTGTTATTCGTTCCGATTTTATGTTTACTTAATTTATTGTACGAAATTATATTATTGTTACAGTATTATATGTTTTCGTGTTCGTATTTTTAGTTTTTCAAAGGTTTGTGCAGGTGGTGTAACATAGTTCCTGGTGCTTGAATAACAATATAGTGTAATTTATTTAATATAAGAATTCCGAAATTTGCATAAGTTTTTAATATAATATTTCTGTAAATTATACACAAATTTATTTAGTATAAAAATAATGTATTATATTTTATTTGGAAATTATAAAAAGATAATATAAAGGTAATATACAAGTAATATGATGATAATATAATCTTATTTTTTATGTTTTTTTCCAGTAAATTTTACTGTAAATACTACAATCTGAAACGCATCTGTTTAGAAATGTTGTAATTTGACAATTCAGAAATTTGCCAACTTGAAAATTTATAAATTTGCGAATTTCTGTATCAGAAAATTCATAGATTCGGAAATTTGCTAACTCATATAATCTAGAAATTTGAAAATGTACGAACTAAGAATTTGCCACCTTCAAAATTCAGACATTCCGAAATTTAGCAAACTTAACAAAATTGATAAATCCGATAATATGCCAACTCGATAATTTATATCTTCAGAAACTTGTCAACTTAAACATTTATAAATCCCCTATTTCGCTACCTAGAAACTAGATGAGTCCTGACATTTATTAACTTTGTAATTTATAAATTACGAAATTCGCAAATTAACGGACTAGAAAATTAAAAAATTCTCAGACTTGCCAATTTGGAGAGTTTATAGATCCCGAAATATGGAGGATGTTGGAAATAATGTTACATAATTTCATAGTATGGTTATCAAATTAAAATCTGCATTAAATTATTGATGAAATAAGGAACTTTCCTGGATTCAAGGATAGTGCTCGATGACCGAACGCACAATCATATGACCTAACACATAACTATTGTCAATCTCAGTTAAAATCTCCAAATCTTAAAAACCCATAAAAACCACATAACTTGATCATAGGATGCAATAAAAATTACAATAATTTCTGCGCAGTATTACAAGCTTCACGATAGCCAAACGAACATCGGAATCTTGCAAAAGAAATGGGATCACATTTCTTGAATTTTTTTCACCGAAAACAGTATTCATAAGGGTACGAGGCAAAAAGTCGACTAAAGAAGATGTTCAAGTTGCGAGGGCGCTAAAGGAATTTTTAATTCGATGCCGATGAGACTTCGTTTTCCAAGAACAACGAGTTCGGGGCCCAGTTTGGCGCCGGTTTAGTCCCGGACGGTCAACCGGCCGGTTTTTAACCCGTTTGGCCAGTTTTCATGACATTAGTCTGTTACCGGTTTCGTAATATATGCCGCCCCTTCCCACCGAGTTCCGTATACGATGATAATGTTTAACAGATCGCAGCTAACAGAAAAAGAGGAAAAAGGAAAGAAAAGCACCGAGGGAGATCAAGCAACACATCCTATATCAGAGAAAGTACGCACACGATGCTAGCGGGAATATTTTCGATTTTCCACTATCTTCGATCAGGGAAATCAGTATGCAAGGTGTAGGGACCTTTAATCGCGAAACTATTTTTCGAGATGGTTTCTGTCATAGTACGCTCCCCTGGCTTCCGTAGAATTCCAGTTCCGCGATCGTCTCGTTTACAGGATGTTTCTCGTGATTAGTATGCACGGAGTATGTCCAGTTATTAAATTTGAATAATATTCCGGTATTTCATTAACGATATCGTGATTTAATCACGGTTTTGTTTTTTCGTTAATGCACTAATGCAATAATTGCGCGACGTATGTTTTATTGCTTAAGGGGGGACCTCTATGTAGATGGACTCATAAAAGTCATTTTTTTTTTTTTTTTATTTAAAAAGTTACTTTAAAGCCTATAGAATACGAAACGCATTGGTATTTGGAGTAAAGTGCAATGCTATTGTTGTAAGAACCTATACATGTGACCCACATTCTCCACGATCCGAGACGCGCACGGCAGTAATGATCAAAAGATTGTTTATTTATTATCCCTGTTTGAAGTGCTTCTATACTTGTAATAAGGTTTAGTCGGATGTTCCGGAAGAAGTATTTACACAGAATTTTTAAAGTAATGGTAGATGCGAAAACCATTGAAATAATAGCAGACTAGCTGTTAAGTCGCAAAAATCACATATTCTTCTCTTACCGAAACTTTAAACGCGATTTTCTCGAAACTCGTTTCGTAGCGAAGTTGAAAATCGGTGTACACGATTACTCGAAAGTTACTCGACCGATCGGTCTGAAATTTTGTACACACGTTAATGATAGTTATGGCTCCTGGATGAACCTAAAAGTAAGTTAAAATCATGGAAATAAACATTTTTTTTATTACAAAAAAGACTACAATTTTTCTATAAAATGTTCAACTTTTTGTTCCGAGGTCTACCATTCTTCCAATTTTTAATATTTTTTCGATGTCTAAGGTTCATTCATTTACTACATCTATGTACTAATAAAATTTCTTCGTTTTGGCTGTTTCGGATAATAAGAACCGACACTAGAGTGTACACCGTATTAGAAGTCGGTTCATGATGCTTCTAGCACAACAGGCTGTACCTCCGCCATTTTGTATTTTATTTCCACAAAGAAATTCCGAAATGAAGTAGAAGTATTACTTAAATAGTCCTCAAAACCGTCAAAATATTTATTCACTCCTTACCCTTCAGAAAAATTATTGAAAATCGGCTTAATTTCGGCGTTCTACATAGAAGTCCCCCCTTAAGGTGTTTCCTGTTAAACCGTAGACATTTTCTTCAGCAAAGAATCACGCGTTGAATTCACGGCGAGTAATTAAATCGCGGTATTCGGTGAATCATGAACTTTCTTTAATTATTTTATTCTTATCGTTGGGACGGTGGTTTCAAGTTAAACGATGCTATATCGGAACCAATATCGTTGAAACCGGTCAACGATTGCCTCGGGTTTCACGAACTCTAATGACAGCCATAAATGCAAATATAAATCAAATTAATTAATTCTATTAATCTTATCATCGAATTTTCGAATGAAACGAAGGTGTTTATGAAGTAAGGATAAATTATTAATTGCGAGCATAAATTATTATCTCGAGTGAAATCTTATAGGAATAACTGAGACAGTGGTTATTCGAAGATTGCAGATGAAATCAAAGTTTATCTGAAACTAAATTTTATTTCCTGTGAAACTTTATTTAGATTAACTATTAACTATTAACTTTATTTAGATTAACTTTGTTTGTTTTTCTCACTATTATGATTAATCTCGAAATTTGTATTCCAAGATTTATTGAATAAATTATGCGTTGAAGAAAAAATCATTTTTAGTTTGCAGATATTTTAGCGAAAACAAGTTTGTTTACAGTAATGCTCAACTTTAGTACTGAATGTAAATACCGTGTTATTAACGACTAATTACACAAAAATTTAAGTCTCGTAAAGTTATGATAAAAATGTTCTATATTGCGTCCAATTAAGCAGTCGGGAAACGAGGCTCTGTAAATAATTGTTATCGGTTGTATATTTTTAAGAATTTTATTTTATTTATGCCTGTAACAGTCCTATAATTATATGTATTTGGATCCATGAATAATTCAATACTATAATTTTACCGTACTATCTCAATTAAGAGCAATATTAGCATCAACATGCAATAACTGTTTATGATAATTTCATGCACAGTACTCCTTTTAGTTGCAATAATTCTCTTCGTGTTTGCAACCATTTTATTTATAATCGTTCCTGCAATTTCATGTTTAATCGCTCAATTAATGGCAACTGATAAAAATATGTTATGTGTAAGAATTCCGGTGAAAGCTATATTCATTCACCTTAATGGAACCTTGATCGACGACATTATTTGCAATTATTTTATTTTATTTCGGTGTTCTTTGATGTAACTTGCTGCACGTCATTCACCTTTCACGCTGACATTTAATATTATTCCATTTTCAATCATTCCGTTTGAAATGTACTTTATCATTTGTACTATTCCCGTTTAAACCACTAGAATTTACAATGTGCAATTGCTTTGTTTTAAGTAACTAATTATCATATTAATTTACAATTATTCCGGTCGTAATAATTTCGACATATCTGATTTGCAGTATTCCGTTTAAAATTACGTTACCTTTAAAATGTCGCTTGTAATTATTTCATACGCAATAACTCCGTTTCAATTTATTTTATCCGCGATCGCTCATGTTGGAATAATTGCGCTCATGATATGTTCGATATAGAGCAATTTGGTTCGTGTTCCAGGCACATTCGCGTATATCTCGTTTGCGCTATATGTAATTAACTGTGAACTGTGCTTGCAATCCGTATACGAGCAATTATCATTTTTGTTGTTTGATTTGACTTGTTGCAAGTCTGCGCACAGGATTTATTTATGATAAGTTTATTCGTAAACGAGATATTTGCAATCTTCTCACCCAAGGTGTATTTATTTGCAACGAGATCATTTACAATTTATAGCCAAGTTATTTACAGTTTTTTTTAGTTTTGGCGTTAATTTCATGAAACTTATCGTATAACGGCCATATGATACTGAACTCCCGATTATTTTACAGTCTGATGCACGGTAAAACTCGAGTAACTTTTGTTTCGTAATTATATGTTGCTCGGTAATCACTAGTAATTAATACGAAGAAGTACCGTACGAGGTATTGCTTAACAAAGTGTTGAATGAAACAGCTGGTGCAGCCGTACATTAAGAAAATTAAATTTATTAAGTTAAGGAATGCAAGTATTTTAAAGTTTAAAATGTAGTTAATAGTTTAGAAATGTTTAAAGTTTACAAATGTTGACATTTATAAATTTAATGATTTGATAATTTAGATACTTGGAAATTAAGAAATTTCTAAAATTTATAAATTCATAAATTTTAATATACAGAAATTGAAAAATTTTAAAATACACGGACTTTAAGACGTGGATGTTTGGACATTTAGGGTTTAGGAATATAAATATTTAAATTTTTGAAATATCGACATTTGAAAACCCAGGAATTTGAACATTTTGAAATATTGTGATTTAAAATTTTGACAAAATAAGACATTGGGGAACTGAGGAAATTTTTAAAAATTGCGAAATGTGGGAATTTCAAATTTTATAGAATATAAATTTGACAATTTGACAGTGTAGAAGGTCAACAATCGAACAATTTGATAAATTAGAAGTTTCAAAGTGTGAGAATAATTACTCTAAAAATTTGAAAATTTTAAAACTTTGAAATTTCGTCATTCCGAGTCTTGGTTATTTAGGATTATAAAAAGTACAATTTTCTTAATTACAAAATTTTCCAATATCAGAGCTTACAAATTGACTAATTTTTTAAATATTTCCAAGCATATTTCTAACGCAAACAATTTCGCAGCTACAACTTTCAATAACCATAAATACAGTGCTAGTATTCAAATGAGAATGTTTCATTAAATGAGTTGAAATGTGAATACGCTGAATTACTTATATGAACCACCGGATGTATATTTCGCTAAAACTTCTCGTTAAATCGACTTAATAAATCGAGTTTACCGGAGATCAGCCAACTAAAAACGCAAGTTGCACGCGTTAATTGTTCCAATCGGAAAAAACACGATCGGCAAGTTCCATTAAAATTCTTTTATCGACCGATCTGATTAGTGGGTCCGAAAGTTGAATCGGGCTTAATTAAGAAATTCCACGAGTTCTGAAACGGCGATCCTTCGATTTCGTTTCGATCTTCGGTTCGCTTATCGTACACAATATTGTCGACATTATTTCACTGTCATCGCATTTCTACCAGCCAACAGCACGATTTAACCAGTTTTTGTCACTCCTTAGTATCCTTATTGCCTTTCTTATTAATGCAATTTCCAACGAATCTTGATATTCAATTACTCAACGACATTAATTACCGAAAATATCCAAAAATTCATAAAAAAAAAGAGACTCGGACGCAGAAATGTTTTTCAATGTCCGTCATCATTGATGTATGAATGAATTTTCTCGAAATTGTGGTGGCAAATTTAGATGTATCAAATGTTGTAGATGAGATGTAATTTATATACAATATGGGTGTGTTAATTGAGCCAACAACCGCTCAGGAACGAGTATTTTGTAAAATATGCAAAAGCTACAATCATCCATCTTGTTGTGTAGGATGCTCTGTTAAAGAGATCACCTATGCAGGCAATCATCCAACCATCAATCCATCGGTTAACCTTCATCAACTGCAACATTCTATTCTGGTCACTGGAAATCATACCTAGTCAATCAAACGTACCCAGATAAATTGCGCTATAGAGTTCAAGCTAAAAACAATGCATCGCAATACCCACTCGAACGTCTTTTGAAACGGGCACTGTAAATTATGATACCACATTTAATCGATGGAAAGATGTTCGCCGGCTTGTTTAAGCACATATTTACATATAAAATCTTCTTAAACCACGTTAAATCTAATTACTTGTTCAAGTTGTGATAAACCCGATTAGTTTTTTTAGTTGTGGTGAATCTAATTAATTTCTGTGGTCGCGGCGAATCTACTTAGTTTCTTAAGTCTTGGTAAATGCAATTAGTTTCTTAAGTTATGGTATATCCAATTAGCTGCTTAAACGGTATTACATAGAGTAGGTAGCGCGTTCGATTGTGGTCTCGTTTAAATATAAAATACCACGAAGAATGTTTCGTGAACGTACGAACTCGTAAATGTTAGATTTAATTACCGAACAAATGTACAGACGCTCGTATTCGCGAACGAGCACCACCGATATAGCGACAGTTTATAGTTTAATTTATGATCTACCTACGTTCCACGTTCACATCTTAGTTTCGTATCGGTGTCAGCGACGAGATGAAAGCCGACGATAGCACAGAGTTCATGAACTTATTGTTCATGCGCGTATCAAAATGGTGAATACACAGAAGAGGCCGAGTTTCGTTTGGGCGTGGGACCTTTTCGAGGTTTGTAGCGGAGTCGTTAATTATGGAACGCCATGGGTTACGTTTCAATGGATGATTGATGAACGCACGGCGATCCTCATCTAACATCTTCCCGAGGAGAAAGGAAGATAGAGGATGAAAAAGACGAGCGAAACGAAGGGATGGAGAGAAAGAGGATTCAGCCGGAGGTACCACTCTGGAAACAGGTTTCTGATTGTTCAGAGAAGTCAGTATCATCGGTTTCTCTGCTCCCGGAACACGTTCACGAAGAGCTGGCTACTCTTCGAGCATTACTACTTGTTGGTCCTGCTGTCCTCGCTTCATTTCGCGATGTATTACGATTTAATCGATCTAAACTTATCTTGGAAACGATTATTAACTTATAAAAAAACTTTGTATGCAGGGTGACGATTCCGTTATTGGACACCCAAGATCGCGTTATTTTAGAAGTACTCACGTTTTGCTACCACATTAATAGAAATAGACGTGCGTTGCTGATACTTAAAAAATAATTTTACTAAACCTTTAATACAACCAGTTATTTTTAATTGATAGTACAAAATGTTTAGTAATCTATAGTCATATTACTGTGACATTGGTAAAACTAATCAGATTTTAAATAAAATATGAAACTATGTCAATTTGATAAAATGATTATAATAACCATATACGTGTATGTAACTATACCAAACTCTTCGATATAGTCTCTTTGTAATGGACTCGATCGGTATCGAAATGCATGTAGTAGACAAATTCATCCATAATGAGTAAAGTGTAGTAAAAATGAGAGAAGTGTGAGGTAATGTACACAATACAAGTAATGTGTAATGAAATGAACACGAATTATTTGAATCACTATCAATTACTTAAGCAATAAACTATGTATTTACAGAAAAACGTCGGAAACTTTTAGATTTAATGGATTCGACACGAATGCGAATTGTACCCGCTTTTGTTTTCATGACTAGGCTAAATTATTAGAAATAATTTGTCATGGCTTTCGAGTAGGATGCAATTTTTGTTCGAAAAAAAAGAGCGAAAGAATATCAGCAGAGGGAATTCCGATAATGACGATGATCACGCGAACCATGATGACGATGTTGAACATAATATTGTTGATGGGAACGGAAAAGATGATAATCGCAAATAAATATCGAGCCAGTTTATCGCTTCATTTATGCGGAACTTATTTCAGTGTGCAATTATTGCGACCGATTAGAGGTCAATTACCAATGGCGTATCGCGTCAAGTTTAACTAACATCCTCTGCGCGACGATAGTTTTGAAATTACATCTTCTGAGTTTATAACTCTTTCGTCATTTATTTAAGGAAACATCGAGCACACTGATATTATCTGCGAGCTGAATTATTTGTGCATAACTGATGGTTGTAGTAAACCCCATAGATTCTCTATGGGGTTGCGGTCGGGGCTCTGTGCGGACCAATCCGGAACAGAAAATTTTTTTATACTGAGCCAATTTTTCACACTTTTAGCAGCGTGCTTAGGGTCTCGGTCATGCATGAAAATTACATTTTCATCTTCAAGAGGCATATTTTCAACAGCATCTTTGAGATGATCTTGTAAAATATCCTTGTACATGTACTGATTCATGATGCCATTAATTCGGTGCAGTGATCCAACGCCAAATGCTGCTAGCCAACCCCAAAACATTAGGGATCCGCCTCCATGTTTTACCGTTTGCTTTACATGTCGTGGTTTGAGCCTTTCATTTTTACGAATCCAGCACCATGACATGCCATCTGAACAAATTCTATTAATTTTAGTCTTGCCTGACCAAATAACCCGTTCCCATTCAGTAGTTGTCCAGTTTTTATATTTCTTAGCAAATTCCAAACGAAGTTTTACACCATCAGGTTCTAAGGGCTCCTAACTATTTGGTCACCGAAGGCCATAGCGATATACACAGAGCAGGCATAGTGTTTTCTTCAAGTGAACGCTAAAATTTTCTTTTCATAGGCTGTGCGTCGCCTCGTTTCTGTACCTCAAACAGTAAAAACGTACTTCCGAGTCGAGCAATAAAGCGAAAACTTGAAACAGAAAAGGGACTATAATTTGTTTATCCTATTTTCAATAAAAAATCACTGTTATGGAGTGTTGGAAGCAATCGGGGCCAATTTTCGTGTTCGGCGAGGCGTTTACACGTTCAGAAAATTCGCCAAAAGATGAAACGAGGAGGAGGCAATCGGGAACCAGAGGAACGCGCAACAACGAAAAATGTCGTCGTTCGTACGTGTCGGCACGTCTGCCTCGATCACCTCGAAGATAACTTCGGTGCTTTTCTTGTTGATCCGTGGGATCGCGCAAAACTTGCACGTGTGCCTGTCTTCGCCGCCGACGAACAACTCCGAGACGGAACACTAAACGGAACAAGAAAGCAGCAGACGCGAGAAAAGCATCCGAATGAATTGCCAACGAGAACGTGACGTTCCTGAAGAGACAGCGATTCTTCACGTCCATCCGATTCTTCTTCCCGATCGAGGGGAATGTTCAAACGTTCCGGCTTAAAAGATCAATCTTAATATCCTGTAATCTTACGAACAATTATCTTTTCTATAATGGATAACGCTGGTAATAACGCTCGCTTTCTGTGTCATCATTTTGGCACAATTTGAATAGAATCCATTGAATCCGATTTCTTGTTCTTTTTCGTTTCTCAATTTCTGTATTCTCGGTCTATCTATATCTATGAATTTTTGCATTTTTACATTTCCATACCTCTGGGTTCTAATATTCTAAAAATGTATACTCTTCTAATTTTTGCTGTTCTTAAGTTTCTATTTTCTCAGACTTCTATACTCTCAGACCTCTGTATTTGTGTGTATTCTGAAATCATTATGTTTCCAAATTTCTGTATTTTTAAATCTTTGTATTTCTAAGTTTCTGTATTGTCAAATTTGTATATTTCCGGCTATGTGTATTCCCAAATTTCGATATTTTGGATTTCCTATATTTCATAATTTCGATATTCTGGATTCCCTATATTTCCTAATTTCTATATTATCAATTTTGTATATCTTTCAGGTTCTACGTGCTTAAGATATCTATATTCTTAAACCTCTACATTTCCAAATTTCTACATTCTCAACTCTCTATAGCTTTCAGTTTCTACATGCTTAAAACATCGACAGTCGTGGGCAAAATTAATTGGACAGGTATCATAAATAACAAAAGGTAAATTTAATTAACTAATAAGGCCTATAAATCAAAATTTTATTGTACAATTATATACATTAAATAAATGTTTATTCAAGGCTATAAAAATATCTCGCATTCTAAATTTAAAATTTATTTACAGCACTGTAATAAAACAAAACATTTTTTACATTTCGGCAATGTCCACTTAATTTTGTCCACGAGTGTACTAAACCTCCATATTTCCATATTTCTACATTCTAAATTGACTGTATACCAAAAATACATTCCCCGAATTCGTACAATCTCCAAATGTCTTCTCAGACTTTCATACTCCCGATATTTCTCTATTTAAAGATTTCTGTATTTTGATGTCTCTGTATTTTAAAATTTCCGTACTGTGAAACTTTTACATTTCCGATTTTCTGTAATCTCAAATTTCGATTTTATCAAACCTCTATATTTTCTAAACCTCTGTATTTTCAGAATATCTTATTTACAATATTTTCAAACGTACACGAATATTACAGGCACCTTATTTCGAATATTACAAGTATCTTTATAAATAAGTGGCGTTAATCTATTGGAATGCGAAGTATCGACCGGTGGTGTCGATTTATTCGTCAGCTAATATCATCATGGATATCGTAATTGTATCTAAGAGCAATCGAGTTAAGTCGAGTACTGGCGATCGTTTCCAGGAAGTTACAAATGCATGAATTATGCAGCGAGTAGCATTTTTCAGAGGACGATTTATCGTAGAAATGGTTCCATAAATGCGTCAAGCAATGAACTGTGACAAAAGTGGTATAGGCAGTACATGTTATTAATTTTTGAGAAGTATTAATTGAACATCCCCGGGCTGGACCGTCGAATACCGGTTCTGTGTGTTTTCTTCGATGGGGCCGATATTTTCAACGCCTGAACGTATAAAGGTCTCTTAACTCTTTCAGAACTGGTTGAAGGAAGGGAAAATTACATTTTTGTGTACAGTATATTTAATTTAGACATACAACCGGATGAAACTAATAAGATGAACTAAGAAATTAATTTGTTGTTGATACTTCAAATTATATGTGGAAATTAGTTTTCACGTTAGCTGCTCGTATCTTTAGACGTAGATATTTTTTTAATTTTGAGCTTCTGAATTTCTAAATACATAAATTTCGAAACCTCCTGGTACGTAAATTTTGAAATTGCGAAGTTACGAAATTTTTAAATTCTCAAATTTTTTAATTCTTATATTCCTAAATTCCTAAATTCAAAATTTCCCAAATTAACATATTGCTAAATTCCCAAGTTTCCTAATTTTTTTTAATCCCAAATGCTTCAATTCACAAATTCTCAAAGTTTCATATCGTTAAATTTTCAAATCCCCAAATTCTTATATACCCATATCGCAAAATTCCCAAGTTTTGCGCATTTTTAATCCCCAATTGCTTAAATTTCGAAATTCTCGAATTTCCATATTGGTAAATTCAAAAATTTCTTAATTTCTCAATCCCCAACTACTTAAATTCCCCAATCTCCAATTCTTTCGAATTCTTAAATTCTCACACTCTCAAACGTTTAAATCCGCGACTTCACAATTTTTTTATTTTCCATCTAGGTGAAGTCTTAAACTGCCAAATTTATTTATTCTGGAAATACCAATTCCTAAACTTCTTAATTAACACATTTATAAAATTTCAAATTTTCAAATTTCCTGGGTCCCAATACACATTTATTTGTTCACTTAATAACTCTTAATGGAGTACGTGCAAGAACATATGTAATATTACATAAAATATGAAGACGATCAAGTTTTTTTAAATATATCGAGTATTTTAAGTATTCCAAGAATTACCCATATTAAGTACTTAAGAGCTATTATTTCAAGTATTTCAAACGCTTCTTTGTATGTTAACTATTTCAACTATTACAGATATTTCGAGTATCGCAAGTATTTCGAGTGTTCCAACTATCTCGCGTACTTCAAGTGTCTCAAGTGCATCAAACATCGACTCAATCGTGTTAACTGTCATGAATCCCTCGCCTTATGATTTATTCGCCGAGTGCGTTAGTCAGAACTAATCATAGCTGCAATATTAAAACGCATAAAGAAACTTGAAATGTTACGTTACTTTCGTATTCAGCGATTATGGACAATGTCAATTATAACTGGACTCGAGCCCCAAATTGAAGCATGTTAAAAATTCGAGCAACACACATCACAGTCGAAGTGCGATTGCGTCGTGTGTTCGATTAGCGAAATTATGGCAAGGGATTTCGAACTCCTCGACAACCGAGTGACACATTAACACGTTGACTACCGCATGAAAGCAATTGAAAATCGCATTAGATAGTAATTTAATTTTTAACAAATTTTACCAAATATTTTCACCATATTTTGTTATATCGTTTTTTCGTAGTAACTAATGCATCTTCAGTTAGAACAAATTTTGGATACTACAGCTGTTAAATTTGTGTAGAAATTCGAATGTCACCCGTATATGAGTGACATGGTAGTCAAAGTGTTAATCGCGTACATTACGCTTAGATATCTCGCAGATCCCGACTAAAGGAAGATGTTAAAAAATGCCCAATTTTAGCATCACCTGGAAATCAAAAATGTCCTTATCACTTTCCCAAGAAACGATGGGAAAATTGTCAAAAATACGTTGAAGGTATATAAAAGTAAAACCGCACTGTAAGCCATACTCGCACACTCATGTGGATGCAAAGTCGGAGCACGCGTTGTTGGATGCTGTTCCCATGTAGCCATGATTCTATGGTACTTTGCATTTGCTCGATTTCAAGCTTCAATTAATCTGCCTGCTGAGTTATTTGCTACTTATTTCGGAGGCGGTTCGATATCCGAAGAAAAGACAACAAAATGTAAAATATACGTAAATGTCGTTATAATTGCATTCATACTTTGAACGTATTTTTGACAATGTGGCGCCCAAGGCACCACACACGTCGTTACCTTTTCCTGTTTTTTCTCAATCTTTTCTGTCTTCTAAAGTTTCTAAAGATTCTTTCTGTTTCGTATCCTCTTTAGATTTACGCTCGCTAATTCTCCACGTCTCTATAGGGTTGCGCCGGGGCCTGATTAGCGTCAGCGTTTAGGCCCTTGCAAACCTCTTCATTTTTCTTATTTTTACGACTCTTTTCCGCTGTGCCTCTCCCTTGCCGAATTTCTCAACGGTTTTCTCAGTCCTTTCCCACGTTCTTAGTTTTCTCTCTCTAAATCTACTTCTTTCCTTTTTTCTCAACGACTTTTCGTGGAGGAGATGTAAACGGCGGACAGTCAGTGGGATTTAGTTTTTCGTAGGAGTAACATCGAGTCGATTACGCTACCCATTGCGGATCTTTCATAAATACTTTGAATCCTCGGTTACGAACACGCATTCATTATTTACCATACCCATAATCCCACAACAACTTTCCCATCGTTTCTTGCGAAAGTGATAAAGACATATTTTGTTTCTTGGGAGACATTCTAATAGATCCTGCACGAATTTTTCATTTCCAGGCGATGCCAAAAATGGGCATTTTTGAACACCCACCTTTCGGCGAAAATCCGCAGGAAACGACGAATCGCGAGGGCTTCGACAGTTTCTCAATGAGAATCACGTGACGATCGTTTGATTAGCGGTTAGGCAAAGCACCGCACAGGTTCCTTGTACGAGCATCGCGGGTGAAAATACTCGTGCGAAGTTTCTAAGAAGCTCGAAATCCGATCAGAGGCGGCGCAAGGGACAAGGCCCGAGGGTTGCGGTCGATGATTACCGCTGAATATCACCGGGACCCATCCGATGGAATTCGATCTCGCGGTTACAATCCAGAATTTTCGTGAAGCAGCCCCCGTTCATCGATCGTCGGGTCGCCTTTTTGCATCGCCTTTCCTCCTATTCGTTCCTGTTCCTCCTTAATCTCGTGCCCGTCGGCGCGTCCCGGTTGAAATCTTCGCGTTTCCCCGCTGTCCATTCGATATTCGAAGCCGTCACCTCGTGTTCTCCACCCTTCTTTTTTTTTTTTTACCCCGTCGTTGCTCGCTGCTCGTTCGTTCTCGTTGTTTGTTCGTTTCCACGCCGCCTCTCGACGATGCCTCGTCGACGCGATCGTAAATACTGGCGGGAACTCGGGTAAGAAGTTCGAGCCTCGCGGCCCCTCCGACTCGAGTCATTTTTGTTGCCCTCCTTCGTTGCCCCCTGCCCCGTTCGCGAGCGGCCTGTTCCACAGCCCGTTGGTCCTGCCGGGTCTCTGCGGACGCGGACGATTCGTTTGTTTTGCGTTCGGGACGCTCGAACCGAGCGATTGGGTCCGGCTTCTTCTGCGACAGGTTTGCCGCGATTGATTTTTAACGTTGGCTACCGACGATTTCTGTCAGCTACCGAGCCTGTTCCGCGCCAACGCACGAAATAACAAATCGAATCGGGTTTGCGATATGGATGTACAGTCCACCGCGAAACTGATTCTTCACGGGAACATATGGCAACGGGATACACGCTGGTCAATTTTTTAACATTCGGATCTTCGAAGATTTTGAGGCCTGCGGATATTAAAATCTTGGGTAACGGGACTATGGACATATAATTAGAATATGTGTTGTATCGTTCTCTTCTCAATAATTTTTTGTAAGTAGCACGACAGTTCACAATCAATATAAGCGTGTGGAATAAATTGTATTTTTCATCGGTTTAAAAGAATACCCAAGGTACATAAGTTGCTGATTTACTTTATTCAGCGTCGGTTGTACTATGTTAAAGTGTTAGGTTTAAATGCTGAAGCGATTCTATCTTTATTTCAATTTGGTAACTACCAGGTAAACAATTTTTCGGTTACAAAGCGGTGGCTGTATCAATTCGCTGTTACGTATATATAGAGAGAGATAGGCTGAGTTAACGATTGCTTCTTCAGGTAGGCTCAAGAAATTTGTGATAATTGGGGAAAAATCTACGATGCCTCAGTAATTGAATATGGAATCTAAAATGGTCTTGGGATTATCTGGTCATAACGCGATACAATATGTGTAAACGTTTATTAATAGATAGTAATATATGTCTAATTAATAGATACTTATAATGGAGACATTGTCAACGTATTAGTAATATGAACACAGATATTAATAGACATTAATAATATGCAGACATAGATATGTGGAAATACTGGGATTCGAAGATTTAGGTGTAAGTGAATCTAGAGATTTGTAATCTAGAAATTTGAGGGAACAGAAAGTTGGCAATCTGCGAAATTGAATAGCTGGGGATGGAGATGAGGGCATTTTGCGATCTTCGGATTCGAAATTTTAATAATAACAATTGATTGAGTCATACATATTTGTGGACTTTGAAATATGGATATACATATATGAATATAAAGATGTAGAGATTTCGGAACCTAAGGACGTGAGAACGTAAGGATGTGGAGATCTAAAGATTTCGGATCCCAGGGGTTTGAAAATCTAGATATTTGATGACGAGGAAATTAAAGAACCTAATTATTCAGAAATGTGGGAATTTGAAGGATGTCGAGGGGTGAACATCTCGCTTGCACTCTGTTAAATCTCTATATCTCCAATTGCCAAATTCCCTAAATACCTATGTCCATACATTTCTAGGCACCTAAATATCTACATGTACATATTTTATGTCTCTAGATACGTAGGCTTCTGAATCTCAAGTTCGTAAATTCCTATATTCCTAAATCCACAAGTTGATAAGTCCCGAAATTTCTAGTATCGCTAAATCCATAAATTCTCGCGTTCTTAGCTCCTCAAATACCTGTATCCGCAATTTCTGCAATTCTGCAAATACTTATCTTCCCCAATTCTTTAACACCCAAATTCCAAAATCCACAAATTCCTACGTTACAAAGTTGGTACACTCCCAAACTCTAAATCCACAGATTCGTACGTCCGCAAATTGCTACGCTCCTAAATCCCTAAATCCACAAGTTCGAAAGTTCAGAAATTCCTAGATCACCAAATGTTAAGGTCCTCAAAATCCTATGCTGCCAATTGTCGAAACATCCCGAAATTGTTAGGTCCACAAATTTTCCTAAAAATCAGTTGGCGGCAGGTCAGTTTCTTCTCGGTTGCCGTATTTTCTCCATGGTGATCAGATTTGCTCGCGACTGTACAGACGTATCGATTCTTCTTTCAAAATCGTCGTTTCTTTTCCATTCGTTCGAGAACGTTGAACCGCACGTCGACAGAAACGTGGTCCACTCGTCTGCGTTTGCTTCACGTGCAGCCTATTACTCAACGTCGCCAGCGTAATTAGCATAATAATATCTGTAACTCGCGGTTGCACCGCTAACTAATTACCGGCATATTAATCAAGGTATACGATGCTGGAGCCAGGCCAATCCCGCCTATCCTAGATGTCAATCCAATTTATCTGTGCTGCATTAGAATGTCAACCGAGAGCGGACGCGGCGGCCGCTATAGATCTCTTCATAGATCCGACAGAATCAACAATATTCCAATGTCGCCAGGGACAAATGAAACGCTGGGAATCGTTGATTTCGATCCATGAAAATGGACGGAGGTGAGTTGACCGGGGGGATTGAAACATCGGTTGTTCGAGTATATGTACATGTGTCGCAGGCAGAATGTACAATGAGGCGGAATAAATTTTTTTCGAGCGTGAGATTTAGGAATTTGCCAATTTTGAGGTTCGAGAATTTTGAAGTTTGGTGACTTAGTAATTTCGTAACTTCGAAATTTGGAAAGTTGAATTATAAGTATATTGTAAACTTAGGATTTAATTAATTCAGAATCTTGGAAATTTGAAAATATAACAGTTAAATACTTTCAAATATCAAAAATATAAACATTTGGAGATCACACACTTTGGAAGTTCGGTTATTTACGAAATTAGAAACTTCAGTATTTCGAAAATTGATAATTAATAAATTTGAAAATTCAGATGTTTAAAAGTATGTAGTTATTACTAAATCCACTTTTCAAAGAGTTACATGGATCTGTAATTTGTACACAACGAATATTGTACATTCCGAGCGAACAATATGATGTTGTCCACCTTATCAATATGATAAGATGTCCAAACAATGTCTCGGAAGTAAGAGCAAAAGAACTGTGATTATTTACGTATCCACGACCTGTTCCCAAGGATTAGATAACAGGAATATTAAGTCGAGCATATTTTTAAGTGTTAGATACCATTTAGCGATTCGATTCGTATCATGGTTAAATTCACGTTGAACGTTTCAGGCATACCAAGAGATCTTTCCTGCGAATGTTACTCGCTCGAGCGCGCTTCTATTCACGCACAAAGTATTACGAAATGTCGAATAGGCATTCATAAAATCGGTCAGGTAATTCGTTGCTAGTCAATGTGTCAGTAATTAGGCAGAATGCCAGATATCTTTGGTTCCGTTATTCGCAACATGTATAGGGAAAATAGCGTGACATGTCGGGATCCTTTTGCGGGTGACGTTAACTGGGGATAAATATAGGATAATTTAGATTTATTGGCATCTGTATCACTGAATGAGAAACGCGTAACACGCCCCGAGATATTTATAAACTTTACATTCTCTAACTAGTATTACCCTGACGGATACAGTGTCTATGCGATGTTTGGATATACATATGACCGCTCAAAAACGTATATGACCATATATCCGAAGAGATGGATTTTCGAGAATTGATCTAATTTGGAGAATTTTTATAGATCCGTTTCGATTGGAAAAGTACTGTATAGAATTGTAGGAAAAAATCATTAATTATTGATTACGATTACGTATTATGTAAATAAAACTTTATAGAAAGAAATAATTAAACATAACACTAAATATTATGCTGCTTATATATGCATCGAAATTTACCATTTAATACACAGTAACCTAATACAAAATAGATAAAGAATCAGTTAGTTTAAACATTTAACACTCTCCCATTTTTAATTTTTTAAATATTTCATTATTCCGAAATTGACAGTTTTTTTATTATACTTAAATACTATAAAAAATTATGTTCTCTGCAACATTTTGTATGTTCATCTATTAAAAAAATATCGTAGTTTTTTTTCTTCGGGAATATACGATGATAATTTCAATTAAAAAATATTTGACGACAGAAAATTTTAGTTTACAAATATTTAACAACATAGAATATTACTTTACAAATATTTGACGACAGATAGTTTCGGTTAAGGAATGCCTGACAAAAGACAATAATTTAGATTAAATAAGGTTTCAGAGGAGGGGATAATATAAGTTGAAAAATGTTTGATCAAAAACAACATAGATTAAGAAATGTTTCACAAACGATGATGATATAGGTTAAGAAATGCTCAAAAAAAGATAACGATTTAGTTACAAGAATATTTGACAATAGTCTGCGATTCAAGTTAAGGAACGTGTGATAAAAGACGACAATTTTCCGATATAAACTTACACGCTCGCACTGACATTTCTCATTGTCAAAATGAACCGAAGATCGATGGAAATTGGTGAGAATTCTCTCGAGTTGGTACGAGGTGAATAGCCGAAAGGGTTGAGAAATTATTTTGGCTTCGTAATACGACTATTTTAGTAACGCCTCTTTCTATTAGAAGCGATACGAATGAAATAGAACAGCAGGAAGTAAAGTGGTTGGAATCACTTCATTTAAGCGTGAGGAACGTATTCATATTGTTTTCAGTAAATGGCGTTTGATACGAACATGTAGAATGCAATTCAAGAATATAATTTAAACCTTTCCACTCGTATTTCCAGCTATTATTACTTTACTTATAAAATTAATCTTTACAAAATTCTATTATAAATGCACGAAATGATTGAGCTCTTTCTCACTAAATTTTTTTAATATCATGAACAATTCTTTGTTACAGATGAATAGTAATGTTGCAGATCAATGTTAAAATTCAAATAAAAATTATGTAAAATTTATGACTTTTGTGTAACTACGTTTTTTATGAAACACATTATATGGGATGAGTTTTATGGCAGAACAGAAGAATGTAACAGTCAATTGATTGACGAAAATAAATTTAGTGATTTAGGAATGTAAAAATTTGGCGAGGTTCTAATTTCTGTGTTTAGAAATTTGGAAACTTGAATCATTGCAATATCGACAATTGTGTGAATTTATGCATTTGGAGTTTTGGTAATTTGTAAATGTGGAAATTTGCGAATATGGAGATTTGGTAATTTCAAAATTTCTTAATTTTGTAATTTTACGGTTTAGAAATTTGGAAACTTGAATCATCACAATATCGACAAATGTATGAATTTATGAATATGGAGTTTTGGTAATTTGTAAATGTGGAAATTTACGAATGTGGGGATTTGGTAATTTGATAATTTCTTAATTTTGTAATTTTACGGTTTAAAAATCTGAAAACTTGAATCATCACAATATCGACAAATGTGTGAATTTATGCATTTGGAGTTTTGGTAATTTGTAAATGTGGGGAATGGGTAATTTGAAAATTTCTTAATTTTGTAATTTTACAGTTTAGAAATGTGGAAACTACAATTACGAGAATGTTGACAAGTTAATTGATTGGACGAAAATAAATTAGGGGCTGTATCGTGTTACGGGTGAGTAATATTCAATGCGAAAGGGTCAGTGACTCCGAAATTGTAAAACGTGATAATCGTACTTCTGAGATTGTAAAAGTCAACAGTAAAGTCGCTGAAATCGTAAACGTACGAGGAACCTGAAATCGTGATACTCGACACCGGTGACTTTGGAGTTATGAAATTTGATACGAACGACCTTGAAATTGTGACATTCGATATCAGCGACACCAGGGTCGTAAAACCCGACACCAACGACACTGCAATTGTAGAAACTCGATACTAATGACTCTCGAGTCGTGACACTATGCGACAACAACTTCGTAATTGTGAAACTTAGTTTCACTGGTACAAAGTAATGAAATTTAATACCGGAGGCATGATAATGCTACCGAAACGTAGCATTTCGCATTATGCTAGTAATACTTCCTTTATAAATTCTTATGTACAATACAGTTATACCGAGAACGCCTATATTAAGAATAATGTAGTAGTTCTACTATTTTGATAAAACGGATTCTTCAATTTTCTTTATATTCTTTTGTTAAATAAATTTCGACTACTTGATGGAGTTGTTATGTATAATTGTTTAACTTACTTGTTATTTGTAATAAACAGTAGACGCTAAAACTTATTCGATGATATTAATAAATAATTTTTTTTATAATAATATAACGATAAGAATATTTATAATTCTTATTGCAAGAATACTTTAAAATAGTACTTCGGTACTATTATTTATTATTTTCATTAGATAAAAGCTGTTAAAATTGACTCGATGATTTTAATAAATAATATTCTTTTATAATAATATAACGATAAGAATATTTAAAATTGTTATCCTAAAATTACATTAAAATAGCACTTTTGTACTATGTTTTAAAACATAAAGATCTTGTAATCAATCTAGTTATATCGAAATTTTTAATCATTCGCCTAATACCGAAAACTTCAATTAATTCATGAAAACTGAAAATAATTAAATCAATCACAGCATCTTCTTCAAATGCAAATTTCAAAAAATTAATGGGATACTCTTATAGCATTAAAAGTCTTTCATAAAGATAAATTTAGATCAAGCTAGTTTATTTGAATTATTCTAATCATTCTACGACATTTATAAGAATAAAGCTCTGATATACATATAGGCATATATGTATAAACAGTTTTTATTTATAACAATAAGGATCTTATACATAAGCAGTTTTTATTTGTAAGAATAAAGTTCTTATATACAAGTAGTATTTATTTATAAGGACGAAGTTTATATGAACGAGTTAAATTAATTATTTTAATCTTCTCACGCTATTTATGCAAATACTACACAGAATCCTAACCATGATTGATTTCTATCATTCGATAAGATAATATCAATAGATTTCCCTGCTAGCCAAGGTAACAAAAATACGCACAAACATAATAACTCGTATTAACTTACTAGGGGCAAAGATTTCCCAAGAACTAATTGTAAGAACGAGACACGTGAATACAGATCGGAGAACTACTGCAGCGGCTAATAGACGATAACGCGTATAATCGTGAAGATTTATCGCATTTCCTCCATCGAGATATATTCAGAAACTGTTATCGAAGAATTCAAAAAAGTCCGACGTCCCATTAAAGGCAGATCCTCGCGAACACGAATCGTTCGAAGTAAATTGCAGCAATGATGATCCCTGTATCACGAGGCAAACAAGAATATCAAGGAGGATCAACGAGTCGGATGATTAATTTAAAGATCCACTCCAGGAAGCCGTTGGCAATTAATTCAATTACTATTAAATCATAGTTTTCAACGAAACGACGACTCGGAGCTGGAAGAAAAATGAAGCGAAATGGCGGAAGGCCGGGTGATTAGTCTTCGTTTGCCGAGCTTCCTGCCGTGTTTACATTCCAGCGTATGATGAAGATCCCCGCAACCATGAAGGAAGTTCGTGCCCGTTATACCGGGCAGAACGTCCAGAAGCAAAAGTCGTTACGCAGTCTACCGACACGTTTTCGTTTTCTCGTTACCCCTTTTTCTCGACCCTTCCTTCTTCAGCGGGACAGGCTCGTTCGTTCGCGAAGCACAAACACGTGCAGCGGCCGTTGCAACACGTTTCTCTTTTTATTTCCCGCCGAAGTGACGTTGTCGTTGCTCGTATTCGCTCTCCAATCACGAGTGGCTGTTGTCGCGATCGCTCTTCATTCTCTTGGATCGTTTACATCAACCCTTTCCATCAACTTCGTTGCTCGTTAACCAGCGTCGCGCTATTCAAAGCCGAAGAAACGACGCCGCGAAGTTGAATGAAGATATGATTGAGAAATCATTGCTGTGCGTCTGAGATAATTGGAAAATATGTGCAACGGAACTGCGTGTATTTTCGTGATGAAACCTGAAACCTAACGAATGAACTTGTGAAGTCTATGGTTCAATCAGGGACACGGTTTCTGCGTCTTCGTGTGGAGTAAAAATTCATAATCTTTGTGTTGTTCCATGACGTAGTTGAATCATTGATGGGTATTGAGGATATAGAATATGGTGCTATAGAAAGAGGTTTCTTTTAATCAAATAAAGATTCTTATTATAATATGCATTTCACTCGGCTTCTGGTGTGTCCACACACAGTTTCCGCAGAGCGTTTCAATTCAATAATGTGACGCGGACGTGCAAAGTATTAAACCACCGGACAGAACATTGCAACATTTCCTCCCGTTTGATATATAATCGCATAAAGGAAGTCATAGATACTCGTCGCGCGTTTCTTTCAAATTAATTACCGCAATCCGGAGGAACATTTATCGCGCTAACCAAACTTCACAGGCCGGCCTAAAAGCAACGTTTTCATCAACATCGATAAAACAAACTCTTAGGCCATAAACTTTCGCATTATATTCGTTCAGCTTCGTCCGGCGAGCGGAACCAGAAACCGGAGCGTTTCAAAGAAGAAAGATGCGAGACGAGGATGCAGCTGGTTCAAAATCATCGTCTCGAGTTGTCCGTCTCTTCGTTCGGTGTTCGCGACGTACAAATGTCCGTGATGAGAGAATAAAGCTTTTCTGTCAGCCTGGTCAAGCGGTGTGGAGGTCTACGGGCAACGTACCATGAAGACGTTCGCACCCCGAATTCGTCATTGGCCGTGTAACGAGAGTTTTTCCAGCTCTCGCTAGTTCTGTCACTTTGTCGAGGGTCCCGGCTGTTGGCCACCGGTTCTGTCACGGTAATATGGCAGATTAGTCACAGCTTAATGACGAAAATAAGCGACGGCTCGCAGCCGGTAGTGCGATTTCTCCGCGACGGACGGTCTAAACGATAATCACTGCCATAAAGTATCGAGATTCTTCACGCGCGTACGCGCCATACCATTAAGGCTATTCCTAGATACGCATTTGCTGAAACGAATAATAAGCGTTACCGGTACCGTGGACGAAGCCGGTAGCCAGCATTTCTAGCGCGGGGCCGCGAAAACCAGCCACGAATGCCTTCCATCATAATCGTAAATTCTCTAGGAAGTTATTAGCGTTCACGGTGCGGTACGGTGCCACTAGGAAACCCCTGAGCTATTCGGTCGTTCGATCTAACCCGCTTTCAACATGCGGTCAACTGCGAATTTTACGCACGGAAAATATGGCGATCGATGTGGAAAAACATCTCCCGTGCGTTCGCTTTTGTGGACTTTCGCGGATTTTATAATTTGGGCATGGATTAGGAAGTTGGGATCGTACGAACACGGGGTCGATGAGGAATTTGATCGTTTAGAAATTTGTAATTTAAGCATGCAAGGATATTGGAATATGGGGAGGTTATTTATATAAAAATAAAATACATCCGAATGTTCTTTTGAAGAAACTGACTTTATTATGAATGACTCGGAAGAATGTCTGGTCTGTTCAAGAATCGAACTAAAAGTAAAAGACTTTCTAAGGTGCACAATACAACAGGGATCCATTTATTGAGGAAAAATAACAGTCTGGGTCTGCAACGTTTTCGCCCAATTGTCCCTTAGGTATGGACATGGCTTGAACCCCATTGACTCCGGTGAAAAAGTCAAGGCTTTCCATTGTTGTAGACCCAGTGACTCTCAACATAAATGTATTTTTGCTAATTATCCCATATATAAATGTCAAATCGTACATTTTACAAACAACTAATTTAATATCAAGCAGAAACGGATATTACCTAGCCACTTTCAAATTAATCCAAATATTTATTCACTGAATATTACACAATCACAGTTAATTAAATATCGGACAAAAATCCGGTATAATGATTTCTAAATCCACCGAGTTATTTATTTTTACATTATGAACGCAATAAACGTATGGAATAAACGTCAAATCGTACATTTCACAGACGCAATTAATTCAGTATCAGACGAAAACCGATATTAGCTAGCCAATTTCAAATCACTCCAATCACTTCAATCACTCCAAATGTTTATTCATCGAATATTACACAATCACAGTTAGTTAAATATCGGGCAAAGATCGGTCATATTGATTTCTAAATCGATCGGGATGTATATTTTCGTGCATAATTTTAATTCCGCATCAGGTAGCAGAGAAAGTTGATACGTCAGTGATGGAAGTACTTAAGTCGGATGCCGCGTCAGAATAGAGAAGTCGTTCGTTTTATCAGAAGCAATCAGACGAGTAGAAAGCAACGGTGCGTTCTTCGGTGGCGCCCAGGATGAAGCACGAGTCCACTCAATTAATTCCACTCGTGCAAGTAGTTCATCAAGTTCGTCGGTCGAATGTTTACACGAGCCGACAGCCGCCTAACGAAGACAGGTTGACCTAGGTACGTCAAAATCCGCGTTTTATTTCGTTTCTCCTTCTCTTTGTCTTTTTATTATTTTCGCGCATTTCCCAGAGCGTGTCCTCTGACCTGTACCTCGTGGCACCTACATACGAGACCCGAGGACCGACAGTCTCCCGGTATAAATAGCGTGGCCGAAAATATCGCAAGCGAGCAAGCGGGCATTCGCCGAACAAGTTCGCAGCCCGAGGTAGAATCTGAAACGAACGGAGGGAAGAACCGCGGAGGGTGAAGGAACGAGACAATGTGCACCGTGGACAATTATATGCGACGAATGCGTGTCGCTATGCCATTGCACGGACGAACGAGATGAAGAAGAGGGAGAAGAAGAAGAAAAGGACGAACCGCGAAGTCTGAAGCCGAAGCTGCTACGCCGGTTCAAAGAGAAAAAGAACGGAGGAGCTCACTTGGCGCCGGTACTATCTCGTTTCGGAACAATTTTAATGCGTCTTTGAGGCAATATTTTTGGGCTGCTACGAGTTACTTACTACGAATCGGAAGAAGATTCTCCGTGACCTTAAATACCTTAGAAAATTTTTGAATTCGAGAATTTGGATATTGGAGAAATAGAAAACTTGTGAATTTGAGAATTTGGAAATTCAGAGCTTCGGGAATCTGAAAATTTGTGAATTTGGAACTTTGAGATTTCGAACATTTTTGAATTTGAGAATTCGGAACTTTGAGAATTTGGTAATTGCAGAAATAGAAAATTTGGGAACATGAGAATTTGGAAATTCGGAGCTTTGGGAATCTGAAAATTTGAGAATTCGGAATCTTGAGAATTAGAACATTTTTGAATTTGAGAATACGGAACATTGCGAATTTGACAATCGAAGAAATAGAAAATTTGGGAATTTGAGAATTAGGACATGTTTGAATTTGAGAATTTGGCAATTAGAGGACTAGAAAACTTGTGAATTTGAGAATTTGGAAATTCAGAACTTTCGGAATTTGAAAATTTGGGAATTTGGGAATTTGGAACTTTGAGAATTTCGAAATTTCAGAATTAGAACATTTTTGAATTTGATAATTCGGAACTTTGAGAATTTGGCAATTATAGAACCAGAAAACTTGTGAATTTGTAAATTTGGAACTTCGGGGACCAGAAAATTGAAGAATTTGAGAGTTTGAAAATTTGGGAAATTTGAGAATTATTTAAACTGAAAAATTGTCTATCCACTGCTGCCCACGAGAGCAGCTCAGATGTCCGTTCATGCTCACCACCGATATTTACCATCGCTTTTCTCGACGTAAACATCGTAAAGCTTTCTTCAAATCCTTAAAATTTTATTTGTCAGTTTTTGGGTATGACAGGGTAGGGGCGTATTTTTAAAATAAAAATGGTGGTTTGTATTATCCAGGGAATTGAGTATTGTAATATCACGGGATGGGAAATCGTGATTTAGGGAATGCTATTTGGAAAAAATTAGTGAGTACTTGGAGTGTTTGAGTCTATAGGTTATCTGATTTAATAACTTATGGTTTGTTAAATATTCCATTTTTGAATTTCTAGATCTACAGATTTTTGAATTCTTAAATTACTGGATTTCGATATTTGTATGCGCCGAAATTTTCAAATTTCTTATTTATCTGTGTTTTCAGGTTAATAAATTCTTGAATTTTTAAGTTTATAAATATTCACACTCTTATATTTCTACAAATTACAAATTTTTAAATTTCCAAACTCTGAAATTTACAACATTACAAGTTTTAGGTTTCCAGATGTGTACAATATCAAGTTTCTGAATTTTCAAATTCTTAGCTCGGCAAATTCTTAAACTTCTAAACTTCTAAATTTCCATGTACTAAAATAGCCATACATCGAATTTTTTATTACATAAATTTTTAAGTTCCAAGATTTCCAAATCGCTAAAGTCTAAAATATAGAAATTCTCTGAGAATAATTTTCACAAACTCACTGAAAAATTTATGAACCTTCAAATTCTCGATACTCAAAATTTATCGTAAGGATACCTTTTATCCGAGAATTTGATATACTTTAATATAATATATATTACCATATAAAATTTAGCTACATAAATCATTTAAATTGTTAAATTCATTTTTGACACATTTTTAAATTTATCAAGTAAATTAATAAAAGATAAACTAATAAATAATTTACATCTCTTAAACAAGTTCATAATCACACAATAATGAACAATATCGTACACAAGTAAGTATGCATTATATGTATAATAATTAGATAGACAAATGCAGATCGTAGTCGCACGGTTAAGCACTTTCTAGGTTAATTCAGCTTACATTAAGTCAGATCAACCTACCTTACGAGTTTCGCTAATAGCATCAAACTGATAGCGTAAATTTACTTCCTTTCGTCGTAAAATAAAAATCACTGTTATCTTCATCTCCAAAATAATCACGCCAATTAATGGACGAAGAAACTTTATGGAGTCAACGTGTCTGCTAATAAAAGAAAATATGCAAATTATGCTTTACATACGAGAGGACGAGGGAATCCGTACAGAATCTGTAAAATAAGCAAAACTAAGAAACCTGACTTCTTCTGACCATCCAAGCAGAAAATAATTTATGAAAACGCGCATTTGCATAAACATAGGTAATCGTATGAGTAGTAATCAAATTTCAATAGACGAATTTGATAGGCGGGTTTATTTTAACCAGCCTGTACGCACGGTTGAATTTTACACCTACAATTAATCGCATATTTCTAAAATAATCGATCTTCGCTGCTGAAATATCTTCTCGATATTTTCTTCTTCGTTGCAGACACGTGTTATTCACACCGAACGCTACAAAACTCGATCGTACCTGCAAATTAAACGATATTTACGATCAGGTATTAATTTTCACCCAACAAGCTGAAACTGTCAGTTTAGTTTTTCATTCCGTCGAAAATCGCGCGTTAAGAAGTAGATTGCTACCTGTCCTATGAACCATGAAGAAACTTCCGCGTGCATTTCTTAACTTCAAGGACGCACGATTACGAGATACATATTTCCACGCGATCGGTTGTCTTCCGGTTTGGAGAGACTGCAACGAGCGAGACGCGGACGAGCTAGCAGCAGCATCTTTTATGACACGGAATCACGCGAATCCGTGCTGATACCAAAAATTATGCGAGTCATTTCAGAGTAACGAATGCGATGTTACAGGTGTTACGGATAATCATTAACAGTTTTGTATTTTCCTGTCTTTGGTACACAGTTTATGATCACGTAAGGAGACGAGATTGGATGGTACATTCGATATTTCGCTTATGCGATGATAAAGATGTTTTGTTAGGAAAATCCACTCTTAGTGTCCTTGGTAAAATAATATTTATTCGAGGAACTTTATTGGTTCTATATTCTATAAACAAATACTTCACGTAATGCAATATTTAGTATCAATGCGGAAGTAATATATTTTCTGGCTGGAAATTGAAAATCAAAATGTATTGCAATGATGGAAAATGAAAGAGGAACAATTAAGATGTTAACAATTTTTAATGACAAAATTTTTAATGAAAATTAGAATGAAAAATAAATACCTCACATTTCACTTAAGGGGAAGTGAAATATCTTACATAAAAACTAAAGTAATAGTTAAAAAATTTAAATAAAAGTTGAAATTAAAGGTAATAATTTTAAATGAAAATTAAAATGAAAGTTAACAATATTAAATGAAAATTACAACGAAAGTTAACAATATTACATTCAATTTAAACTGAAAGTTAGCAATCTTAAATAATAATTGAATCAAAAAATGTATCTGATTTTTTAGTGAGACACTTTTTGAAGTATCTGTCAACGACAAAAATACTTTCAACTGAAAATGCTTAATATACATCTCTACAAAAAATCTGAATAATTTCTATAATAAAAAATAAGAAATCTGGGAAGCGTCATTTTGGCGTGTTCCGCAAATCTGGTGTTCGATACGTTCAAGTTTATTAAGTAAAAATAGTCAAATAGCGTTAAAGAAATCGACCAGGCCCATTGAAAATAAAACAGTTATTTAATCAAATCTTTCACGAATTTCAGGTGGGTGCACAAAATGTTAATATAAGGAAATTTAAGTAGTGTCAAGAGAATTTTGAGTCATTTTATATGATCTATATATACTTAATTTAGGGATTCGTGAGTGTACAAATTTGAGGATGCGAGAATTAAAAGGTGTAGAAACGTTAGGAATATAATATTAGAATATGGAGTTAATTCTAACTAAATAATAAAGATTATTTTGAAACGAAAAAATTTAATTCAAAGCCTCAGATGGGTGTCGTGATCATTCGACTCTCTAACTAAGAATGAAGAAAAAGTTCTGAAGAGAAATTGTCTTATCTCTTAGTCAGTAAAAATGAATAACTGAACACTATTATTCCCAAATTCCCAATTCCTCAAATTCCCGATTCCCCAAATTCCCAATTCCCCAAATTCCCGATTCCCCAAATTCCCAATCCCCCAAATTCTCAATTCCCCAAATTCCCAATTCCCCAAATTCCCGATTCCCCAAATTCCCAATCCCCCAAATTCCCAATTCCCCAAATTCCCAATCCCCCAAATTCCCAATTCCCCAAATTCCCAATTCCCCAAATTCCCAATTCCCCAAATTCCCAATTCCCCAAATTCCCAATTCCCCAAATTCCCAATTCCCCAAATTCCCAATTCCCCAAATGCCCCATTCCCCAAATTCCCAATTCCCCAGATTCCCAATTCCCCAACTTCCCCAAATCGCACATAAAATTGTCTTATCCCTTATTCAGTAAAAATGAATAACTGAACATTATTATGTGTGATTTAACTTTTACGTAACATAGCACGATACTAACTTGTTAGTTCGTGTCCGCGATCGGCCGCATGTTCGAGGCTTCGCTCTCGTGGCTGAGCGGGCGCTATTCGCGCGCTCTAATTGGTCGGTGTTTTTCTTTAATAACTCGAAAACGAGAGCCTAGACCCCATTTTTGCAAAGGAAAAAGTTACTTAGAATCACCTCCCCTACAACCCCTTTACGGATCTTACACTTATTGCCAGACACCCTGTATAACACAGGCCTTTTAGGCCTAGACAGGGTCAGAGGCCCACTGACTTTAGAGACAAACTCAGACCTTTTCTTTCAGAACAAAATCACTGTCTCCCATTGTCAAGATTCATTTTATCATTTATCTATAAAGTTGTAATTGCTGAATAATTGCGGAATTTTATTCTTAAAACGAAATGAATATTTATTAAAGTGATACGAGATAATGAACGTGGTATAAATGTTTAATTCTGAGCGACGCTGTCAACTCAGTAACTGTTCTTTCAAAGTGCTGATATCGAAATAACTAACAGGATACTGAAACTAATTTTGCCGTTTAAAATTATAATTTATAAATTGGTCAATTGACCCCTTTGGTAGTTTTAGTCTTAAAATTATTTCAAAATATACATTTAGGATTCATGCCAAAATCCAACTGTAATAATCAGTGGAAAGTATACAAAATTAATTAAATGTAATTATTAGGCATCAAGGTGGACCGATAAAATACTAAATATTACTACAGTTTTTTTTTATAAAACGTACAGCGGTACTTTTGTGTGCTGTTATTAGGTGCTATGTTGATTAAATTTAACCACTTGCGCTATAATGACATGCTACACACATAACGCACTCGCGGTTAAAGTATAGCAATCCTTGTTTATATGTTAAATATAAACGTTAAATATAAACGTCTCGACGTTCGAATTTTCTTTAGTCATCTTAATTTTTAACATATTTCGATATGTCTGACGCATTCGCAGAAAAAATTGTAGCGCAAATGGTTAATATACTTTTGTTATTAATCATTCAATTTTATTAAAACTTTGTATAAAGACATTTCATACGCGTGTTCATTCGTAATAAAAAAATTATTACAAAATCTTACATGCATCGCGTGATTTCAATAAATTGCTTTTCTAAGCATCAAGGGTACGAATACTTGTGAGACTGATTGTATAAAAATGGGTAAATTTATAAACTTACAAAGGGTTACGTCAATTCGGTCGAACGCTGAGCGTAGCAACGGCGAACTAAGAATGTCGTTGAACAACGACGTTGGGTTCGTTAGGTCGAAAAGCGAAATTAGCTCGTTTCCAATTAGCGTTCCCGATTCGTGTCTGGTCCCTACGGTGGGTACCTTTGGTCTCGTTCATCCTTCGGTCCCAGTTGCTTATTATTTCGACGGCGACGCGCTACTTACTTCGCGTCGATTAACAAAACTCTCGCTGCTGTCACCGCCGTCTTTCTACGCCAGCATGGAACACGTGTCGCTTGTTTGCGCCACCGTCCGTTTACACGTGTTTTCAATTTGTCGCTGCCGAAATGCTGCCGACACCCTCGACCCCTCGGCCCATCGTCGTGGCTTCGTCCTAATCGTTTCCCGCGACTGGCTCGCGTTCGTTGTGCAATTAAATCGTGGAATCGTTCCATTGAGTGGCGTGAATCGTTTGCACCGCCATGGGGGCCTCTGTCCCGTGAAATGCGTTCGGGGAATTTGTTGGAAGTTTCGCGATGTTCGGCCTGTTACGATCGCTGCATGCCGCGAAAGATAAATCTTTTGGTTAATATTAGGATCAACGTGCCTGGCAAATGGTGTTTACATTTCGCGTTTTAAAATTGCCAGCGAGCCGGTAACTGTACCGCAATGCGAAACAACGCGTTTACAAAATTTGCCGAAAATGACGGCATATCCGCTTCGTAACAAAATTATTATGAAATATGATCAAATCAAGGGGGAACTGTGCAGCAATTTGCTGCACCCATTCTGAATTTTCGTCGAAATTTATGATTTGTTTTAAATTTAATGTGAACAGGTGTTTCGAAAAAGGAACTTCAATAATTGTTAATATTATACGCGCGGTTAGTACACCTAATATTTAATGCAGCATTTTTCAAAGTGATCGAAAATAGAGATTACATTTTCTTCGCAATTAAATCGTGATAAAGCATGGTAGAATTAAGAGAGTAATTGTGTAATGATTTTTGTATCGATGCTCAATTTTGATCAAAGCTTATGATTTACTCCAAACTCAGTTTGGAAAAATATTTCGTCAAAGGATACTTAAAAATTGTTAATATTATACGCGCGGTTAGTACACCTAATATTTAATGCCACATTTTTGAAAGTCATCGAAAATAGAAATTATATTTTCTTCGCAATTAAATCGTGACAAAGTATGGTAGAATTAAGAGAGTAATTGTGCAATGATTTTTGTACCCATTCTGAATATTGATCAACACTTACGATTTACTTCAAATTTATTTTAGAAAAATATTTCGACAAAGGATACTTAAAAATTGTTAATATTATGTGGGGGGTAGATGCAGCTAATATGAAGCAGTGCATTTTTAAACTTCGCCGAAGATGGAGGCTTATTTAGTTTGCATCGTGGCCACGTTACAATTGCGACACTAAATTTAATTTGAAAGAATTTTTCTTAGACAGGAACCTTAAGAATTGTTCATATCGTGTGTAGAATAATTGCATCCAGTATGGTACGACGCCATTTTTGAAACATGCTGAAAGCGGAAACACGTTTTCGTTGCAATGAAACGTTAAAATATGACCATTATTACACGAATTGTTGTAGAATTTGTGATCATTACGTGAATTATCAAATAATCATTACTTAAATTAATACGTAATGGTGGCATAAATTATTGCATAATCACTGACATTTATCACCTTATTTATTCCCCAATTTTGTAACCACATTAAAAGATAACAAAATTATAACATAAATTATTAAATAATTTCTAACCCAAATATTACATAATATTGTCATAAAAGAGAGTAATTATAATAATAATAATAGTAATTTTTTGCACCTGTTGGTGATTCTGGCTCAATCTCAATTTACCTTAAACTACATTTGAAAAAATACATCGAAAATGATTTCACGAATCAAACGGTATTCTATTTGAATACTTATTTTTCTCTGTAAAATAGCGATTGGTTGTGTCGAACAAAATTGCGTTATTAATAAAACAATTGAAAAATCCAATAAGAGAATAATTATTTGGGTCAAGCCGGAAGAGGAAGGCAAGACGCAGACGAATGCACGTAGTTAATCCGCGTTAGATATGCTGCTCAGGCGTGTCTAACATCAGAGTCTGTCGGGAATATCTTTTCGTGTTCCGAACCCGTTACCTACGTAGCTTATTAATTTCTTAATTAATAGTAATCACGACGCTTTCACCGTAACAACGACCGTTTGTTCTTCGTTTCGCACGCGAACCGTGAATTTTCGCTCGATCATCCTAGATTATCGTGTATCCAGGTAATCGCTCGTGAACCCGTTACATTTTGTCGCTATTAATTATCTATATTTCGCTGGCATCTCTATTTTCCCTTGGAAAACTATAAGTTCTCGCTATACTTGTCGATTTCTTTTATTTTTAATGAACGATAAATACTGATAAACAATATGCTCGTTCGAACGGAATTAAATCGTTGATTATTTTGGTGAATGAATCGAATCAAGTAATTGATCTATTGAGTTAATTCATTCGGTTAATCAAATTAGAAGAGGTACTGGTATACTTATGTTAACAACAAATGCGTTTAAATCAATTGGTGTATTTCTGTAGAAAAGGATTCTACATTGTAATTACATGTAATTATACTACATTGCAAGTTCTGTTGTTGTGATGGAATAAACTTATTTGTGTTTATTAATGTTTTATTACATCTGTAAAAGAGAAATATACTCTTGAGAAAAAATCGTTCGATTAACAGCTTAAAAGCGAAATAATAACGATTCCGATTATTGTGAAACGATAAGAAACATTGGAACTATTCGGAGGCTTGAAACGTCGCAATTCGTTTACGATACACAAGACAGACGTAATTCAATAATTTGTCAACTATCGCCACTGGCACTTAATATTTCCTATTTGAGTTAAATTGCGTTGCGTTTCAAGATCAGAAAAAAAAGTTAGACATAAATTTATGTCTGTAGTTTCAAGATTAACCGCTAATTCTGAGAATGGATTTTAATTTATGCACCATTCGAACGAATCAAGTACTAGATAAAATAATTTCGTCAACGGCTATAATTAATGAACTTGTAATTATGCAAATGTATATGTCTACCAAAAATAAATATAGAAATAATATCAAGACGAAAGTATTAAAAGAATATATTTGTTGTTTCGCATAATACATACGTTTTACACATTATTTGCATATTTTATGAATACTCGTAAAAAGAGTAATGCATAAATTATTGGTAATATCTTCGCAGTTCCTTTGAATTTTTGAAACTACATGTCCACATTTTTTCGTACGTATCTGATTAGATATGCAAATGATTAATCACACTGCCGTGTAACAATGTTATGATTTATAGCAATCGTTCCGTTCTACGTCCTGAGATACATAAACAATAGATTGAGATATCGCAGCATACTCATTGTGAGACTGTAACATTACCGGTAGAAAGTTGTCAGTGTTTCTTGTTTGATTATGTACCTAATCGATCTAAAAAAAAAGTAGAGAACAATCTCGTGACCATTAAAAGAAACCGTAATATTAGTTATGCATAGATATAGCAAAAATCTAGAACATATGTTATTTATGGTGATAACGGTAAGGCAAAATGTAGATATGTCACTCGACAATAATACAACATTTCATACATTATATAAGAGCGGTAATGTGTTAAATATTACGTGGGGCACTGAATGATCAAATTCAACTAAGGTACAATATTGGAGAAAGTATGGCAGTTCGTGTGACAACACGAATTATAATAAATTATGGTTTTGGGGTTGTAGAGATCTAGCCCTTTGCGGTCTGACGGCGGTTCTCACTCGCCATTTGATTCGGTGCAACAATTTTTAATAAATAACTTTTAACTACATTTATAGTATTCCGCACGTAATGTTTGAACACAGTGAAACAGACGATATTGGCAACTAATAATAAAAATATGATTATTTAAAAAGAATTGATAAAGCTTTTTAACCAGAAAGTTTTACAGTTGCTATTTAGTAATGGTAAAAATACTTGCGACCGCAAAGGGCTAGGAATATCGCGACATGGAGATATCGGTATATAAGAATAGGGGACTACAGGGATATCGGAAAGTAAGGATATTAGTATGTAGAAATATCGAAATGTAGAATTATCGGGATGTGGAGATTTCGCCATGTAGGAATATAGGGATATAGCGATATCGGAACGTAGGCATATCGGTACATAGGGATATCAGAATATACAAATATCAGGACGTAAAAATATCGGTAATGGATCAATAATGGTTAACATCAGAAAATAGATGATATTATTACAAAAGTTGTTGCCATGCTTGTCTGTCATGTTCAAATGTCTGTTATGTTTTAGTGAAATAACAAATTTTGTGTACAAGATGCAGACTTGCAATACTATATGCACACTTTAGAGGACATATCTAATACATAGAGTTTGTAAAATGTACATACAATATACAGTTGAACCTGTTTTTGTGCGGTAGATAAACCGCATGAAAGAAATCGCACAAAAAAAATTCGGAAATTTTATAAATACCTACAACAAACAGTTTTTTTGCAATATATTAAAGAAACCTTTTTGTTATGCGGTGGAGGCGGATCGCGTAAAAAAAGTTGCACATATAAGATACGACAAAGATTTACGAAATAATGAGAAAGTGCTTTCGAACAGAATAAATAATTAAACTACTCACTTTACATATGAGCCGTTCACTGCGCACATCGATTAACTCCACAAAACAAGAAGTTATGATGAACAATGAAATAATGTAAATTGTCTTTAAAATTCCCTTTATAATATAAATTTAAATAAATGTTATGAAATGCATAAATAAAAATGCATCTATCATCTAATGGTATATAAAATTAATAAGAAAGAATAGCTAAAAAACTAATCGTCCATAATATTACAATTTTTATATGTCCGGCTAAGTTAATCGAGGTGTGCAGTAAACGGCTCATGTGGAGACATTTTCAAGATGCATATAATTAACTGCTACTCGTAGTACTCCAAAACGCGCATCTTCTTGTGACGATTTGGTTCAAAATTGCTTTCGTCACTTGAAGATGCGAGCCATTTAATTTTTAAGTAAATCGCACAAAACAAATCGCATAAAATAGGACCGCATAAAAACAGGTTTGACTGTATCTTGTTCTATTATACGATATACAGGGTGGCTGGAATGATCTGTTACTAAGTTAGTTCATACTGATGCATTTGTCGATACGCTCACGCAATCCACCTGAAAGTTGCCATATTTATAGTTCATTCAATTGTTTATATGCGTGCAGAAGCATTTTCGTATACTACATCTCAAAGTAAGGTTATAGTGATGGATTTGAAGCGTAATTCTGTAAGTGCTTTATATTTAACTGGAACATCAGTTCCAATTATCGTTCGTGAGCTCCAGCATGTGAATGTAATCTATTTAATGATTCAATGTAATGTATTTGGGCTATTTTGGAGGCCAAGGCCAATGTAACGAAACATCGAAGTTTGGACGCTCGAAAATTAGCACTTGTCCGGGAATGAAAGAAGATTCCACAATCTCACGTACGGCCAGCGAGTGATTCATTCTTTCACAGTTTGATTGAAATTATTCGTGCAAAGGGAGGTTATATCGAGCAATGAGCATTAAATCATTTTCTTGAATGTTTCTCGACTATTTTTTCCCCTTCGATAAAACAAAATATTTAAAAGTGCATCTGCTGCAGCGGTTTGAAGTTGTACCAGTTCATTCCAGCCACCCTGTACACAAATACATCAATCGTCCTATCATTTTGTCCGGCAATGTACATCGCGATAAAAATCGACTGCGGGCTGTAGGGTGAAATTGTCGATTTCGAATGCGAATCGTAATCTTGGCAGAATGGAAGGAGCCTGCATTGGACGTTATGAACGTCGTGTTGTACGTCAGCCTAAAATTTCTCGTTACAAACGCGGCGCGGAGGCCGAGCGTGGAGGAGAAGGGCCGAGCGTTTAACCACTGGCGCAACTCGTCCCATTGTACGCTAAATTACGGCCAATTTACAAGAATTTTTGTGCCTCGCCGTAAATGAGGCCAAATCAGACAGGTCCGGACGAGCAGCGGGGGCTGTTGAACCCGTCCCAATAGCGGCTACTTGGCAGCCGACCAGCCTTTTCGGCAAAACGACCATTTCAAAAATGCTGATCACGTGGCCGATTGGACGTGTACAAATAATCGCGAGACCGGGTTGCATTGGGCACGGACGTTTTAAAATTAATGCGCTTGAACGGCGCGATTAATACGGCCCAGATACGTTTTCTCACTTCAATAGCGACGGATCGGACGGTTTGGAAAAATGCCTGCGACACTTTTCGATTCGACGCGGCGAATTTTTCGCTGGTTTCGCGTACAGTTCATTCTTCATCAATTACGTGGTATTCTTGGATAAAGCTTTTTTATTGGGATTATGGAGTATTGAGAATTGTTTAGTAGGATTATGGATTCTTCAGGATTATTTGTTACAATTGTAAATTGATGAGAATTATTTGTTAGGGTTATTTGTTGGCATTATAAATTGATGAGAATTATTTTTTAGGGTTATTTGTTGGCATTATAAATTGATGATAATTATTTGTTGGGATTATTTGTTAGGATTATAAATTTATGAGAATTATTTTTGAGGATTATTTGTTAGAATTATAAATTGATGAGAATTATTTTGAGGGATTATGAATTGTTAAGAATTATTTGTTACCTTATAGATTGTTAACTATTATTTTTAGGAATGAGAGGTGTTAAGAATTATTTGTTAGAATCAAAGATGAAGAACTATTTTTGGGAATTATAAGTTGCTAAGAATTATTTTTCGAAATTATAGGGTATTAGGAACTGTATTAAGAATTATAGGTTTTCTAAGAATTATTTGCAAGTATTACAAGTTATTATGAATCGTTTGCAAGAATTGTAAATTATTGACAGTCATTTACAATAATGATAAAATTATTAAGAATTGTTCATAAAACATTATCTCCTATAAGAAAAATTAATGCGTATCTATATTATTGATAAGGGTAGCGTAATTGTTCATTTTGTCGTAGAGTGTTAGTATATAAATGAGCAATCGGAATTTTTAAATTATTAAAATTTTGTTTTGATCTTTTTTACCTTTTAGTCTATATTTTTTTGTATTTTATTTTTTCTTTTCGGTTTTGTTTTATTACATTTTTATTTTCCTTTTAGTACCACCTCATGTTATACATTTTTTATGACGGATGAAATATAGAAAACGTATGGGTGATATATTTATAATATTATTTACTTATGACTAATATGAAATATATAACACAGATATTGAGAGATATGATAAAATTCTTTAAAACGATTGTATTTTGAATACAAAATATATGAAAATATATACCATGAATTGTTGAAGTTATATTCTAACTGTTGATAGATTTAATTAAACTTCGAATTTACTGTATAGAATTTTATAGCTTTTTTGCCCGAAGCTTAATTAACGAAAGGAATACAAATAAAATTCAAAGTGTTCATATTAAATTTTAAGATATGGAATTTCACTATTCCCAAATTATACAAATGTTCAACTTTACAAATTTATAAATTCCCAAATTGTCGAATAAATATGAAAGTGAATATCACAGGGCACAATTCAACTCTCCAGATTCGTTGAACTCATACAAATATGTATAATATGAAGTATATAATTCAAATATTGAAAAATTATCAACAACCATTGTAACCATTGAGCCATTGAATTTCTACGGTAAATATTATGAAAATATACGTCGTTACTTGCACAACCTATGTCATAACTTGCAATAATTTTAATAAATTAAACTTGCATAGCACAAATACAAAACTCATCCTTAAATTAAGAACTCTACTTAAATTACAAATTTCAAACCACGATAAATTACCATACGATAATTCTACCATTTACTTTAGTTATAACCATTGATTTATAACATTGCATCCAGGATACTGTGGCTGGTATTACACGAACATGGTCAAACAACATAATCAAACAATGAACAACATGAAAAAACAACATGAACCCCGGACAAATTCAAACTGTCCGAATGTACAATATCCAAACGGTCCCAGATCTTCCCTACGGTGGCCTTACAGAAACAAGTACCATTTTGTCAGCTTTACAAAGATGCGTTGAAACAGGCTAACAGATACAATCCGAAAACATCGTATCCACATCCGATCTGGCCACCGAACAAAGAGAACGCGTATATTCGTTCGTGGCACATTAAACCGTTGTATACACGCAACGATAAAACGATTCATCCGCGCGGTATAACACCTTCGCAATAAAACCTACAAAACAATATATAATACAAAACGATCAATTACGAGCGACGTGTAACATTAACGAGGCCCTGGAGCCAACTAGTATCTCGTAAGTGGATTGCAGGGTATCGCGTGGAATCTGCAATCAAGCAGATCGAACCGTCGGACGCGTGGTTTTCATTTAAGATAAGGGTCAACAGCCCCGACGAGATTATCCGCTCGTCAAGATCGGGCTACCCGGCGTTACGCAGTTTCAAGATACCATCAATTTCCTGTCTAGGAGATACCCGACACGAAACTCGCCGCTGCATAGGCTGGAAACGATGAACGCACCAAGAACATCCAGGCATGGTGGCCTGAATAATTTTGTCTGACAGAGAGTGCGAAATGGCTCGCATCGAAGCGCGCCGAATAGTTCCCTCATAATAAGTCAGCTCGTAATTTCCCCTCAATTAGCTGTTGGCGACGAGTTACGCAGTCGGTCCACTTTCTACCCTCTCGTTCCTTCTTAATGTCCCGCTGGAATTAACGCGAGCGATTGCGACGAGTATAAAGAAGACACGTGAACCGCGTGATTCCAAAGCAACGACTAGACACGGTTAGCACTTAATAACCGAGCCGCCATTTTGCAATACCTGCGAACTTAACATCTCCGCGGAATATTTACAAATTGAGTGCAGAAAATATCGAGATATTAGAAACCGTACCGAAATTCTTTCCAGATTTCTGTGAAATCTGCAACGGTATTAACGCGGCAAAAGCTGACCGAAAGTTTCTTAACCCTTTCAGGGCCGATCGAAAGTGTTGTACTTAAGAGGAGAATATTCGTGGCGAAAGAAATTGAAAAAATTCCGTTATGATCGAAGAAAAGAATCGTGAAAAGTATAGTAAAAAGATTCGAAATGTAAGAATATATTAAGAAACAAAGTGCGAATAAATGAATATAGTATTTCGCGAATGTTGCCAACAACGATGTTTCGTTGTTCAAAAATGCCGATCGCATCACAATATGCTGATAATTATTTAATTTGATTTACGCATATTTAACGAATAACGTGGTCGCAAACAACTGATGTCAACCTTAAAATTTCGATGAAAAATGTAGTGTTATGAACACTTCTGTATTGTCGTTATGTCCTCCGTTTTTTGCATCAGTTTCATACATTTTTCATATAAAAAGCTTTGTTATAATGCATATAAATAATGACGACAGTAAGTGATCACATTTCACTATACATGTGACTAACATATAAGAGTTGCAATAATTGTAACCGTTGAAAAATGTTCCACGCATTTAATCGTGCACGTAACATTCGCTATGTTGCATGTAACATAACCTATCATTTGAACGTAATATAACCTATAACGTTTGTTCCTTTGAAGTAGTTTCAAGTTAATATTAGTATTTTTGGACGGAAAAAACTATCAAAACTAACAACTTCATTTGTATCCTCAGTTTCACAATAAAACTATGTAATGTTTCCTGCTTTGTCATACAATACTCGTGACTACTCCGTTGCAAGAGTGATTGTTTATGTAGTATATTATGAACGTGAGTGTCTGTTACTTCTTGACTGTTTCCATGCTTGATTGTTACTACTCGGAGATTAATTGTTACTTCATTTCTTCTGTGCATGACCCACGCTTTTGTAAATGTACAATTTCAAAACTAAGGGTGAGGGAGAAGCTTCTTATTTCCTATTGGTTGTACAAGTTGTAGAGGTGGAATTCCGAGTGACGTATGCAGACTTTGGATTTTCCTCAAGAAGTGACCATAGCAAGTGATAAAACCAAACAGCACCTAAACAAGAACGTGAAATTGCAGGTAAAAGATTCTACGGTTAAAATTGTGCATTCTGCCGGCCAGATGTGACTGGTAATAAATTAAAAATACTGGATGGAATATAATGACCCCTTGGATGTTAACACTAGATTTACTGACCTTCAATGACCACTAACCTCCAGACTGAAAATGAACTATAGAAATAAGTAAGTGATGGATAACACAAAAACCAGTTTATAGAAAGATTCTTTAACTCGATAAAGGTTAACATGGATTGTGTCATAGGCCCTTTAATAATTCCTGTAATTGAAAATAAGAAATCTAAGGTTGTCACTTGGGTTCGGTAAACCTAGTGTTAAGCTACCACGCGCCGAAAAACTATGGTGAATTTTAGAACGTTGCCAAGTACATATTATCCGGCTAAAAACGTAAGTCGAGGCACAAATCCCTCGCAATATCTAATACATATTGGCGATAACAGAACTCGAAATATAAAAGACAGAGTTAAAGTTTGTTGATGTAACGTTGTAAAGGGACCTCGATTTCTCCCGTTGATTTTATATGTGCGAGAATAGAATGCTTTAGAAAAGCGGCGATCCTCTAGCGTTTTCTCCTTTGTAACTCACTGTCACAAAGATTTAGTAAATCCAGTTGGCGGACGAAGTGGCTCTCTGACATTGATGGAAACGATGACACGATAAATACTGTTGTTTTGCCGCTTTAATTTAGGACGCACTAAATTTTGCTTTGTAAATCAGAGCTTAACAGGGTTCCGCGGCCGCTTTGAGCAGCACAGATTTGTCGAATGCCGCGAACGTATCAGGGCGGGGGGCTTTATTATGCGTTTCGCTCTCACAGCAAAATACTCGATGCTAATTGAATTGCAAACTACACGAAGGAAACCATTCGCGATTTATTTCTCAACGTACACGGTTTTCTTGTTCCTTTAAACTTGCCGCGACAGTCATATTCAAAAGCTGGAACAGTGATAAATGAGAAAACAATTTTGCTCAAAGATTGGTTGCACGGTATTAAATGTGTATATTATTTTTAACGAAATTGTTAATATATCGGCATTATATTCATAATTTAGTATTTAATATAATAAACATAATTTGCGTATGACAATATTACGTTCTTAAATTAACCCTTTACACTCGAAGGTATTTTTACTGATAGCAGATAGCAAATCTAAAACTATTTGGTCGAAAGGTTTGATGCATTCTTTCGAAGTTATCCTGCCTCTATTGTTAATTGCCACCATTAGCTGCTGCATTACATTTATACATCATATACGGAACATTATAGATTTAGTTAGAAAGTACCTATTCAAAATAGTTGTGTTAAACAAAATGGCGAGTATGAATCACCTTTCAAGTGCAAAGGGTTAATATGATGGTATTATATTCATAATTTATTATTTAATATAGTATATATGTGCCCATAATTATGAAAGTGGTCTAAGTCACATATTTCTTGTTTCGAGATATTTAATGGATTAAAAAATATATTTATATCATGCAACAGTTTAAAATAGAATTCTATTAGTCTCGATTAAAGAAAATTTATTATGAACATGAAATTTTTGTATGATTCTCGTACAGAAATGTTTTTAAAGTTGGAATTGACTTAGACCATTTTCATAATTATGGGCACATATAATTTCTAATATAATACGAATATAATTAGTAGAATATACTGTCCATAAAAATAAACGTAACAAAAAATATTTTTTCTGCCGACTTACTCTGTTTGATTCACTGTTGTATTTCTGAAATTATACAGTAAACTATCTTCAATGTTTAGCTATGCAGAATCGGATTAAACCCTATAAATCACTACACGAATTTTTCGTATAAACTGCGATTATTGTAAAATTTCTAAGTACAATACAGAGTATTACAGATATGCAATAATACTGGTAATGACAATTTAATGCACTGCTATTTTATTTGACGGATCCACTCTACTTTATTTGTAAAGTTATATATATAATTAGGAAGTAACCATTAATTACGAGTCTATGATAGTCAATGATCCAGACGTGACATTCAATTTTTAAATAAAAAAGGAAGAAAAATAAGTTGCATCTCGGTAACACATTTTCTGTGTAATTTTAAAGTCACCCGATATTATATGTAAAGAATTTGATTGTTGATTCGCTGGATAAACAGATCTGCCTATATTTTCATTTAATTTGAAAGCACTGAACAGTCTCTTAAATAAATACACGTGGAATATACTGTGCGCCGTATATTCTTTATTGGAATCCTTGTTTCTATTTATTTTATTTGAACGGTGATATAACAATGGGTAGCAGTAGTGTTTGGTTTGAAATAGTGATTGCCGACTCGTTAGGATTTTTAATTGGTATCGAATTTAATTGCTAGTAATAATTGTAACAGTATCTATGTGATTTTAATTGATACTAATTGGTACTGGCTTCGTTCTATAATGACATTTTGTGTGTTGGAAAGCTGATGGTTATTATGAATGTCGAAAAAGAATCAATATCTGCCTGTTGGAATTTGATGGGTATTTTCTTTGCTATCTCTTGTTATTAAACGAGTAATAGTTCGTTCGTATTTTACTGTTTTCCTTGTTTAACGATTTTGACGGGAGAAGCTGAATCTACCGTTTTGTCCTTCTTTTTATATTAATAATTTTACATTGAACAAATACATTTTCAAAAAAAAAGGTACTATACCCTTGGAGAGTAAAATTTATTTACCATAATTTATTTAGGTATTTTACTATCAGCACTAAACAAGTGATATGTCAATGAAACACAAAAATATTAAAAAATGTAAAAAAAGTGCGTAAACATTAATTGTGAAATAAAAGATTATCTGGCTTTTAGAAGCTCGGTAACGACGTCGTCTTGTGTAACATCATGTACATCTCGTATAATATTATAATATATCTCGTATTAGGTGATGTCTTCACATCTGATAATCTTGTATTAATGATCGTTCAAGATTTGGAAGACAACCATATCAAAAATATCTTCAACAAATAAGATACGACACTCGAAGTGGCAGCGTTTCGAAATTATACGCTTCTCACAAAGTCGAACGCTTGTTACATTTCCCTTGAAGAAACCGAATCGGTCGTAGCCGCAGAAAATAAGTTACGGGCTGCAACGAATTCGCAATCTCGACGCGATCCATAAATTTGATCCGGTCGTGATAAGTAATAATTAATGATTTTCAGATTACACGGACAATTAAAAAATTTCCATTGATCCTGCTTCCATGTTTATTCCCGGCGATAAACTACAATTTACCGTACCCATAAAATATAATTTACTGCGTCATTTGCTGCTCTCGTGTCCGCGTCTTGATCGCTTTGATCTGTCACGAAATTGGCTTGTGTATTTTTCGCAATCGCAGATCATTGTGTCTAATAATAACTTCGTCATTTTGGTATTTTCACTTGGGCGGAGATAGTAAATTCCAAGTGTTATTGTGACTGTATTACACATTATGGTAATATATTAGTCATTTCATGTCAGAAAGGTACTACTTTATCGGTCTCTTGAAATTGTTTTGTCATTTCCTTCTCATTATTTTCTCTTTCACTTCGACCATTTCATATAATTATTAATAAAATACCTTTTAAACTAGCGAATTTTCGATGTAATTCAACCTCTTGGATATAATTTTTAAAAGTAACACCGTGTATGAGTAATAACTCGTAATTAGTTCCCCCAGATAAAAGCGTCTCACTACGATGGCATATTGTAAACAAAATATTATAAATTCGATTCGACATTTCGTTCATCAACGGCAGTAAAGACATTAGCGAGGAATAATACGGAACCAATTGTATTTGATCTAAACACGGTTTCTCAGTCAGTGCTTGCAATCCCAACATCGGAGGCCAAGTGTAAAGTGCATCATATTAAATATCTGATCTCACATTTGACGTATCTCTCGTGAAATTGGAGAACGAGCTAGAAAGAGAAGCTGTATAACCTCGTAACTCCATCAAATGCGGCAACTTGGCAAACGTTCGTTAGGGTATATACTTTGGCGCTCCATTCGCCTTAAGATGCGTCAACCTATGTGACATTCAGAATTTCTCCTTTAGCAGGCAGCTGCATGCCACTGATGAGTTAAGCTCCTCTCGGCTTAAAGGCTTTGCTCTTGGTTCGTCGATTACCGTGTGCGGTTGCTTCTGGTCAGAGAGTTGAGTACGTTTAGGGTAATTCGAGTTGCCGCAAAAACTGGAGTGTTCCGGTATAATATCGTTGGTTGTCGAATTAACGAAAAATTTATCGATGTCGAAGTTAAAATACGGTAAAATCGATGGTTTAACGTTACATAAGAATGATTAAAACTTCATTAATCCTCTTTATTATTTAATTTCTATGAAAATGCAAAGTGTGGTGTTCAAATTATCTCCTTTTTCTTATTTCTCGAAACCGAAGTGCGGTGTGAAGTATAGTGAAATTCTGAAAGTTTACAGGTCTGACCTTCGGATTGATTGGCAGGGGTATTGTCTCAGTATGTTTGTTTGACAGGTAGAAATATCACGCGTGACAATACAACGCGTTGATACTATCTGGTAGAAATACGCGGGATATAACGCGTGACAACATAACATGTGGCAATATAACATAGAATAGCAAGATAGTAAGACGCGACGATATAAACATAGAATAATAAGACAGTCAAACGTGGCCGTACAACGCACAATGGCCACATAGTTAGACGTGGCTATATATCACGGAATAGCAAGATAGCGAGACACGCGTCAGACTCTGCGCAAACAAATGCTCTTAGCTCAAACAGAGTAGTAATTTCGGGATGGAAAATATTTGGCAAATTTTCAGGTATTCTCTCGATCGGTACAGCGAACGAGCACGTCAAAAGCTATCAGACGTTCGCGGCGTCAATTTAATTGTTTTCGACCGTGGGAACGCGCAAGTTTTTCTCCATGCAAAATCGTTCGGTTGATATTCTGTGCCGTCGTTTCTGCGGCACATTGTACGTACACGTTCATATTCTCATATCGGCGGATATGATTTTATACCGCAGACAGACACCGATGGCATTTTAATTGAACCGTAAATAGCCTACGTTTCTTCGATCCGTACAATTATACGTGAATGGGATATATTGTGAAGCATTGAAGGCAATTTGTCCTTCGAGGCGGTGTTCGCAACCTGCCTGCTAATTGGCAACGTATTAGAGATACTCTTCGTTATCGCTCGCTAATTGAAAATGCTTCGGCACGTCACACGGTAGCGTGCAAAAGGGTGCAAGAATCCTGTGTCGTTTGATCCGAAGGAAGTATTAACAGAACCGGTGAATTCCTGCAGGATCAAAGTAAAAACAACCGGTAAAACGTTACCGTAGCGCGTTGAGCGAACATATACCGACCCTCTTCGTTTTTGTTAAAACAAATGATTACTGTCACGGTGTAACAAACATAAGTTATAGAAATCGCAATATAACAATACCAAACAGAAATTCTAAGAGTAGGTTTACGACATGACAAGATAATTAGTCACTTTTGAAAAGCCTTCAATTTTTGATCCGTGCCATCTGTGTGCTAGTACTAGGATTTTAGTTTATAGTAAATACTAGGGGGACCGAAAAGTAATCAAAATCCTGTTATCTGGCGAAAAACATTTATTTATTATAGACATCTTAAATGTTAATCAACAAAACAATTTTCATCATTTCCTAACGGCTTTTGCCAGCGTAAAGGCAATTGTTCGATTCTCTTTTTAAAAAAGTCTTTCGTTTTTTTATTGAAAAAGTTTTTCAACCGTGTTTTTCACTTCTCCAGCATTGGAACATATTTTTCCTCTTAATGTATGCTCTAACAATCTGAAAAAGTGATAATCCGACGAGATCTGGTGAATAGGGTAGATGAGGTAAAAGTTCAAACCCAAAGGCAGTCTCTGTAAATTCAAGTGGAACCCAAATTCCTTGCCTGTACAATTTTCCTGTGGGACGAAGATGATCCTGAACTGTCGACCATGGACAGCCAATCTTCAATGATAATTCCTCAATTGATTGACGAGTTTTTGAATCCATCATCGCCTTCAGGATATCATCATCTAATTTTTGGGGTCGTCCTTTTCGCGCGCATCTTTGAGATTCCTATTTCCGTTTTTAAACTTTTTAAACAATCGATGGCATTTGTTTAGTTTCAGAACATCCCCGTAAGTATTGGTAATTTTGTTCACTGCGTCAGTTACCTTCATTCCTCGATCAAACAAAAATAGCATACAATGACGTAAGTGTGCTTTTTCTATTGTTGGCCTAGACATCTTTCGTCCTTGGTAAAACAAAAATTTTTTGACCAAAAAATAAAATTTACAACCAAGCTTAAACGTAATAACAAAACTTCCGTGTTTGCGGGACCGTATCTCGACAGAAACTAACTGTGAATGACCTCGTCGACGAAATTTTGATTTCTTGTCGGGCCCCCAAATTCACTTATGGCTGTAATCATTCGTAGATTTTTTGGCTTCGTGGGCACAGGTCATGCCATAAACCTCGAGTACCTAACGGTTGAAGGGTAACCTGGACCTGAAACTTAACGGTTTCCAGGCTCCGGGATTGACTTCAATTTTTTCCCAAGCAACCGCCGTCCTCCCCAAAGCAGAAACGCTGTTATACTTCCAAAAATATACCACGCCAAGGGCTTAATGTAAGGGAGAAGTTTCAAATATGGCAAAATATGCCAAAGTCATCAGAATCAAACAAACATTCAAACGAGAATCAAACTCAACACCAAACACAATTACTCATGCAAATGTAATTAGTTCTCTGTCATTATAGTTCTAATAAATAAACATTTGTTCTGTCAATTCAGTGTCCACTTTTTATAATATTCACACGCCGTTAAATCAACGAGTGAAGCGGGGCATAGTAGAAAGCATCTTTCAAAATTAACATAAAACCTTTGCTCACGCCAAAACAAATATTAGGTTGGCAACTAAATGATTGCGGATTTTGTCAATAGATAGTTTTCGCACATTCCTTCATCAACGTGTTCAAAGTACATAACCTATACTGTTTTTTTGTTGCTTTGACTTCCACCTTTAGTAAAATAATTGTATCGATTAGTTATTTAGTTTCGTTTTTACCCAAGTTTAATGACGGTAGAACAAGACACGCATATTAGACATATTTTGTTGTATTATTTCCGAAAAGGTAAGAAAACTATGTGCCGTATATGGGAACGAAGCCTCGAAAGAAAGGTAGTGTCAAAATTGGTTTGCCAAACCAATTTCGTTCAGGTAGTTTTGTTCCATGCAGAAATCCTTAAATGGTAAAATTTTCAATGACGCTGATAACGTAAAATCACATTTAACTCAGTTTCTTGCTGGCAAAAATCAGAAGTTTTATAAACTTGGAATTATGACACAGCCTGAAAGATGGCAAAAAGTCATCGATAAAAACGGACAATACATGATTGAATAAAGTTATATTTTTAAGAAAAAATTTTGAATTCTTCTTATTTAAAATCGGCAATCAGTTCGTTGCTATCCCAATAATTCAGCGAGCGTTTAAATTACACCGTCCGGTTCGGTCGATCATTTGATCCGAGAAATAACATGTTCGCGCGTATCCCCATTGGGTTCAGTGTCATTGCCCGAATACTGGAATATGGAAATTTTTCGTTCGACCTACTAGTCGAGTCGTTATTATTAAAGCTGCTATTATAGGTAGGACATTTTCGAGTCGTCCTGTGGAAAGTGGCCAGCTAACAGATCCTCCCGAGCAAACAGACGGCCAGACGTTAATCTGCGTCATGATACTGCCAGTTGATCCATCGTGCTTCCAACTGCACGCCGCATTAGCGTCGCTCGAGCGTTCCTCCGACGGTGGGGCTTTCATCATCGGGCACGACTCCTTTCCTCGGGCACAAACACAAAGATGGTTTCCCTGGCGATATCGCGACGCGTTCCTGGCGAGCCATGAAAGATTGAGGACGGGGCGTACGGACGGTTTTTTCGGCTGTAAACCGGCGATAATTAGATTTTCGCGGTCCTACCGGTGGTCGTCTGGAGTGACTAACGTCTAGCAGACACCTCAATCAAGATACCATCCGGCCGCGTCCTCCTATTCGGGAACTCCATTAACATATTTCACTGTTTAATTTGCAGAGTTGGGTGCACGCGCGTTTCACGGGGCATTTGCTACGAAACGAACGTTCGGTCTGATTGGACAGATCCGTGCGGAAACGAGACTGTTTATCCAGCTTCTTGATGATTCAATCGGTTCTATTTTGGGAATCAGTTTTATCGTGTCCATTGACAATAGAAGCACCGGCACTAAATGCATGCTTACTTCACAACTGAAAATAAAGTAGAAAAATAAATAAATAAATATTGCAGCATCACCTAACATATACAACCATCTATTAACTTGATAAAACATGACAGACATTTTGACAAAAGGACGGCAATAAAATTTTGTAATAAAAAATGCCAAACTCGAAACCAGTCATTTTTACTGGTTGGTAGTTCTAGTGTTAACTCCTTACTGCATGATGGTTCATATCTGAGGCGTTGTTTCTTGGTTTGACAGTTCATAATCTTTTATGAACCATCCGTTAGGCCAGAAATTAACCTTTCCTGACATGCTACATAAAATTTTGGAAAATAAAATGATTTTTTGAAATTTGCTAACTTTTCTTGACCACTAACATCAAAAGTGACAACATACATTTTTTCAGCTATTTCTAAAAATCGTGCAGAAAGGGGTTGACTTCTTGCGTGACAAGCATCGTGACCCGCTCCTAGTCAGAGTAAACCCTTCTCATATTTTTAACACGGGCTAATGTTCGATTTGAGTCGAATTATAATTTGCTCGGTTAACTGTTGACGTGTTCTCATGAACGCTATAGTGTTCGTTTATACTACGATGCAAAATGACGTGAATGCTATAACACTCAAATTTTAAAGCCAATTGTTATTCATTTAATTTTGCGTGACCATCAGTTTTTGTAATTATTACGCATTTTAAAGTAATAATCAACTGATTTGCTAGGTATTTTCATATTAATTTTTACTGAAATTTTTACTGTCCGTGAACGTGTTAACTTATTTTCATAGTTGCAGTGATTTATCATCATTCAGACACTGTGGTATTCTATTAATTACTACACTGTATTTTTGTACCTAAATTGACATATTTTCTATTTTTCATTAACATAAAAGTGATATAAATATGTGTTTATTTTTATGTTAATATATATATAAAATGATATACGAATGATAAACTCATAAAAATGGTATACATAACTCTTAACGATATTTGCACTAAATGCAAAACTTGCATGATATTTTAATTTTCTTTAACAATGAATAGTTTATTGCTTAACATATTTACTGAATAAATACTAGTGCAAGGAATTTTTATTTTTTTATAATTTTAATTTATTGTTCTTTTTCTTCCAAAAAACAACCTATCAATATTATATAATTTTTCTACCGGCGAAATGTGTGCAGTAACAAATATCTATTTACTATCACTTTCTTATTAATATTACTGAAGAGTTCAATAATGCACTATTCCTTTTCAGAATTAAAAAAATTCGCAACCAATAGTTAAAATAAATAATAAGAAAGAAAATGAATATAAGTATATATGCATATATACTGATTTAATAAATAAATTTATTAATGGAAACACTAATAACAACAAAATTAGCAAAAGCGTGTACTGTGATTTCAATTCTCAAAAGAAAAATGTTACGACTTTTATACATCAGCTCTCAAAAATCGGTAAACAAAATTGGTTACGTTCTCAATTATCAAAAAGCTTTTCTCACATCAGCTCTCGAACCCTTTAAGTAAACACACATGCTGATTTATCAATAAAAACACACTAACGTGCAACTGGTCCAATTACCAATCACTAAATTGTACCATTCGTACTTTTACCCCTTCAGAAATATTTCGTACCTCAATTTTCTATACACCCTGTGTTATCGAAACGATTACATACATAATCGAGGCTACATTCGCAATTTTCCTATATCAGTTCTCCAAACTCATTGAATAAATATATATTCTTCTTTATCAATAAAATTCATTAATACGCGACTGGACCAATTACCAATCAACTAGATTGAGTATCATTCGTGTTTTTATTCACTCAGAAATGTTTCGTCCTTCTTTTTCTCCCCTTTCCGTACTCCCAAGAATATTTTGTATTTTATTTTCTCATAAACCTTGTGCTATCGGAACCATTCCGTCGATAATCGCGGTATGGTTCCCAGGTGCTATAAAAGATTTGTCCGGCTTTAATAATAATTGCCATTCCCATCGATAGGCTGGGCCGTGCGAACCAACAAGGGTGTACGTACTTGTTCGAGAGTTTCTGCAAGGCAGGCTCGAACAGCACTTGGAATTCCTTCGGAGACTTTACAGACAGCCGTATCCTGGCTTTTATTGGTCGTTAAGTTCTCGCTGTGCCTCCTGTCCGGTCCAATGAGTTGTCAATATGCCAATAAAAGAAGTCCGAGGATTCCTAGGTTGAAGATCACGACATCGATAAGGATACGTTGTTGAAAATATCCTATTCCCATCATGCCCGAGAATGTTAGAAATCCTTGAACTGGCGGATGCTAGAGTCCATGACGTCGTTTCTCTTCAATTTGGCTCGTTTGCAAAGAACCTGTTGACGTTCGTTCAATTTCATCGATTATTCCTGGCGATTTCGCGACGCGTAGGAACGCAACTAGCCATCGTTGACAGGACTATCTTTTTATTTTCTGAATTTCTTTTTATTTGGGCATGCGGTAATAAGTTGCTTACTTGAATAATTGCTTGATGAACGAGCCTGCATTTTATATACAGGATGTTAACTCTAACACGACGCACGATTTTTTACCTTCTTACAGCTATCTGATAGAAACAAGTTTGAAACTAGAATTACGGAATATTACGTAAACGTGTGTACTAGTTAGAAGATTATATTGAACTTCATTTTTTTCCTGTAAAAATTATATAAATACACTGTCAGTGAGTTAGAGTTTTCACAAATGTATTGCTTGTGATTTAGGGTTAACATTATATTACAACATTAATTGTAACATTACAAAGAGTTCAGCATTTTCAATAAGCATTGGTCCAACTTTCTAAATATTCAAATTCTCTAATTCCACAATTACTAGGCTTTACAAATTTTAGATTTTCAGACTTCCAAATGCACAAATGCTCAAATTCACCAACACCTGAATTTGCAACTTGTAACATTTTCAGATTTCCAAATTGTTGAACTCTAAATCTCCAAATTCCTTAAAATTAAATTCCCAATTTTTGAAATTTCCAAGTTCATATAAACATATCGGTGAAATATTTATGTATTCATTTTGATGAAACTTTAAACATCATACTATATATCACTGATATTATTCTATGTTATTTTCATATCATCAAATCATGTAAGACTTCATATTTAGCTATCAATCCCCACTTACTATAAATCAGAACGAATTTAACATTATTCTCATATCACTAAATCGTGTGGGACATTGTATTTCAATATCAGTTATGATTATACAGTAAATCAGAATCAACCCTCACTTTCGTAACAAATCTTGCCAAACTTTATATTTCAAGATCAATCATTATACAGTAAATCAAAATCATTCATATTACAAATAATTCGCCCAATCACTGGTCGAACTTTAAACTCGAATTTAACATTTTATAAACATTATTTTACAACATAACATTTGCTGTCATCGTGTCTCGGAAACCACTTGCTGTTCAACAACACACCAGAGCAATAGGATAAGACTAAAGCGTAAAACAGAAAGCAAAGAAGATGATCTTCACGCAATAACATGACAATATTTAACATCAAATTATGACGGTACGAAGAGGTTCGTACAGCTCGAAAGTTTACGGTCACGTACCGATTTATGGTGTTTTTACAGGCGCCATGTCGTTTTCGCGTAACTTTATAACGCGCCAAGTAGAACGATCTGGTTCTTTTAATACAAAGATTCTTCGCGCATCAATTAAGAAGACCCTCCCCGTGGAGCTGCGCGCTCTATCGCCAGCCAACTCGGATATGAAGAAAGTTCTATGAATGTTGAAACTTTTAAGCTCTCGACCGGTATCCATCGTCCGTTTAGGAGCGAGAATCCCGGATTATAACTTTCTGGCTGCACAGCTATTAATTCGGTCGCGTAATTAATATCTGCCCGATCAACCCAGCGCGGAACTAATAGGTGAATTTTCGACGACGAACCACATAATCTAGCCATAAGTTTGTTCATAATCATGGATGAATCGATGATAATACTCTTGACCAGGTTTTCGAACACAGTAATCTTCTTAAAGTCAATATCGTATCGAGACGTATGCTCAAAGCTATTGAAAGATGTTACACACGAAATAAAATGGATAATGGGGAATCTATAATTTATTGGAGCAAATGATTAAGGTTTGGTTGAGTTAGGTAATGTATCATTTGAAATGTTATTAACCGTCGAACTTATTCAGACATTTTACTGGAAATGAAAAATGCTATAATTTTCTAGCATAGGAAGTTGAGATCAGAGTGCGTTAGGTGAAGTATCATTTGAAAAAACGCATCATCACAGCGATTGAAAGATATTTTATTGAAAATAGGAATGACTGTACTTTACTAATGCAAAAACTTAAGGTCAAAATAGGTTACGTCAAATATTTGAAAAAACGTATCACCAACACTATTGAAAGATATTTTATTGCAAATGAGGAAGATGGTAATTTGCTAGCGCAAAAGTTTAAGATCATATGCTAGGTAAAGTATCACTTGAAAATATGCATCGTCGAAGCCATTGAAAGATATTATGTTGAAAATGAGAGAGACTATTATTTTAAACTGCAACAACTTGAGGTCACAGTAGTGACAAGTTCAGTATCAATTAAAGAAAACGTAGCATTAAAGCGATTGATAAATATATTTATAGTAATGTATTATAGTAAAAATGAGATAGTGTGGAATCTATAATTTACTACTGCAAAATCGTAAGATAAAGTTAAATTACATATCATATGACTTCTTGTTCTCAGGTTAGGTCAGATTTGATTGGATTTTCTTATGTTTTAGAGGTGCTATCCACCAACAGCAAAAATACCTTCAAATGCAAAAGATTAATATATTACTCAATCTTCCGGTAGATTCTTTAAAAGCAGTCCTTTTATTAACTAATACACTTCTCAAACCTCGTCTTTTCTGGGTACGCGAATTTTTCTGTTTAAACAAACGATTTGACTATCTGTGATATCTTGAGATGTAGTTGAAAACTCACCATTGTTTGCACATGTACAAATTATTGATGCGAGAATGGCATACGTGTATTATGTTGATATGAGAATAGTGTATCAATTGTCATCCAAAATAATTGTACTTGTTAAAACTGCAGCTGGAAAATGGCGAAGTAGCCCTAACCGTAACTATTTAGTAACTGCAGCGGCATCATCTCATGAAACTGATGAAACTGACGAAACCGATGAAACCGATGAAACCGATGAAACCGATGAAACCGATGAAACTGATGAAACCGATGAAACTGATGAAACTGATGAAACTGATGAAACTGATGAAACTGATGAAATTGATGAAATTGATGAAATTGATGAAATTGATGAAATTGACGAAATTGGTGAAATTGACGAAATCGACGAAATTGACGAAATCGATGAAATTGACGAAATCGATGAAATCGATGAAATTGATGAAATCGATGAAACCGATGAAACTGATGAAACCGATGAAACTGATGAAACTGATGAAACTGATGAAATTGAAGAAATTGATGAAACTGATGAAATTGGTGAAATTGACGAAATCGATGAAATTGGTGAAATTGACGAAATCGACGAAATTGACGAAATCGATGAAATCGATGAAATTGATGAAATCGATGAAACCGATGAAACCGATGAAACCGATGAAACCGATGAAACTGATGAAACCGATGAAACTGATGAAACTGATGAAACTGATGAAATTGATGAAATTGATGAAACCGATGAAACTGATGAAACCGATGAAACTGATGAAACTGATGAAACTGATGAAATTGATGAAATTGATGAAATTGATGAAACTGATGAAATTGATGAAATTGACGAAATTGGTGAAATTGACGAAATTGACGAAATTGACGAAATTGACGAAATCGATGAAATCGATGAAATTGATGAAATCGATGAAACTGATGAAACTGATGAAACTGATGAAACTGATGAAACCGATGAAACCGATGAAACCGATGAAACTGATGAAACTGATGAAATTGTGAATCGATGTTCACGATATTTTAATACAGATTATTTCAAACGCTGACAATAGCTGTCACCCATCTTTCTACCCATCTTTGCAGATAAAGGACCATCAAATTTACTATCAGAATCACTGAAAAACATGTGAATAACTATTGGATTGTATAAGCGATAATACCCAATGCACAGTAAAGCGTTCGACGATTATCCTCGTCGGGTTAAACGAAAATCCCGATCATGTTCGACGACATTCGAGTATTAGCGGTCAAATGATTGATTCACACACGCAACACGTTTCACGTGGCAGAAACGACGTGGACGTCAGTTCGCGACACGTGATCCCAAAAGGTTAGATCGTCGCGAGCTGGATTAGATCGTTTAATGGCAGGTGAAATCGTGACTAGGCTCTCTTGGTCGCCGTCAATATTAATTGATGGCGTTCGTTGAGCCAGCCGGAGATTTGCATTCCGTGTCACCGTCAGGAAATCGTTGTCAGGACACGCAGAAATAATCGTCACGTAACGTCGACGTATCGTTTCTCAGACACGTCCACGGTATGGATCGTGGCAACAGGTACTCGCGCCGGAAGCTAGCTTTCTGAATCTCGATTATTCTAGCCGTGTTTTACCTTTGTTCGCTCGTTCCCCATTTTCTATCTTTTTTTACAATCAGTTCCCTCTAACCTCGGTTCAGTTTTTGACCTTTTGGTGAGAAACCACGGAGTTGGCTTACTCGTTGTACGAATACGAATTATATTAAAAAGAGAAAGAAAAATATCGAGGATGTGGAATGATATCAAATATTGGATATAAGAAGAGAAACAAATATAAAGAATATGAATGTAGTATAAAATCTTAGACATACAAGTACTATCAGATATTAGATATAAAAGGAGAAACGAATGTGTTTAAAACGATAAAAAATTTTATAGATATCTTGTTATATTTGTAGGATATGTGACTATCGTATTTAATAATAATGTGGTAGAAGATAGGCATTCTGGCATGTGATATATCTTGATGCAAGGTTTTATACAGAAACCAAGATTGCAATTTTAGCACGATGTTCGTGTTTTTTCCTTTCTTTTCTGTTCATTTTCGCTCTTTTTTAGAACAGCACACGAGGTACCTTTTATGCATACTTAAGAAATTAAAATTCACGCGATTCCCAAAATTGTACAAAGTATAGAAGGGTTAATTTGTAACGCAGAAGTACACAACCTTCTAAATATTTATGACCACACTTTGTAGCTTTTATTTATTATTTATCAAATGAACATGGAAGTTCGGTGAACTTGATGGATCGATGTTTCCGATGACTCAGCTGTTTTAAGGAATTGATCTTTCCTACGATTCACGTGGTTCGAAGAACTGATAGTATCGATGGGTGAAATGTTATTTATTATTTCTCTCAATCATTATTTAGGACCTTGTATACTGCTTAAATTATCTGTACATCTGTATAACTTTATTTAGTTTATGCTTGTATTTATATTTTATACTATTTTATGTAAGTGTAAATCACTCTTATTACAAAGAGAAAACCATAAGCAGTGTGATACCTGCAGGACTTCGTAATTTTGTTTATGTTTAACTTTATATAAAAAGAAAGCACAAATAGTATGAAACTGCGATGATAATTCAAATCAATTAATCCTTTTTGTTGAATATTCCCAATTTTGTAACAACGTTTTACACTCTCTGGTATCAAACCTTATTCTGCGAGCAATGAATCAATATCAAGAACGTAACAAATGTGCAACGTATTCGGATTTCATTGCACTTCTTGCTGATAGAAGATTTACCCCGTTTCGCTACCGCGAAACCTTAGAAATTATGGAGCACTATTTCTGAACCAAGAGATTCAAAGAGTTCTCGTAACTGTTCGTTGCTTGTATGAATTAGGCGTCTCATACAGAACGCATTGTTCTACTAGACATAATACTTGCATTAACAAGCAGGCCGGCTAACACATGGTACAGATACTCGGCCGATTCTGTTGCAGTGAATAAGCCCGTTTGTTCGATAAACAGAGCAAGTAGCTTGAAAACGTTCGATCAGTGGGCTGCCTATTAATTAAAAGCGGTCGGGTCTCACTTCGTTAAGAGCATCTGACGCGTCATAAAGGCGCACACACGCGAGGGAAAAAAACAACGAGAAACGTGGCCGAAGCACACAAGAGGAACACGATGCAAATAACCGCGGAAACCGCTCTGTGATATCGTCTTGTTAACGCCTTGACTTATAGCTCTTTCACGCTCGCCATCCTTGGAATTTTGCTGCTTGAAACTTCATCAAAATAGAAAGCCGCCGCCGCTGCCTTCGAGTTGGACGATTTAATTGTCGTATTTAACCCTTTGAACTCCAGTGCATCTTTATTCTTGGCAAGTAGCGACGGCAAAACTTTGAAAAGTGTGATGAATTCTTTTTTAATTATTATACTTTAACACGTTGATTGCCACACGGAAGCAATCGAAAATTGCATTAGTTAGTATTTTCGTTTTTAACAGATCTTACCAAATATTTTCAGAAATCATTCTTATATTTATTTTCCATAGTTTGTGGTAACAAATGCGACTATTTTCAGTTAGATAAGTGAACAAATTTTGAATAATGTAACTGTTAAATGTTTGTAGAAGTTTCAGTGTCACCCATATATAGGTGACATGGCAGTCAAAGTGTTAATTATTGTAAGAAGGGAATCTTTGTATATGTGTTTTATTGTTTTGATGCATTGCGATTGTATTTTCTTGTTTGTTCACGAAAATGTCTTACTTCGATGGACACATGTACTTACATTTTGCGTTCAGTATTTATTTAATGTTTAATTAAATACATCGCGTGCATCATACTGTAAGTTTAGTTTGAAGTTATTTATTTAAAATTGTTACATTAAATCGAGTGTGCGTCGCCTCTCGAGTGCAAATTATGCACTCGAAGTACACTAAATGCACTTTCTGTTAGGGTACGTTCCGAATAAACTTCGAATTTGTTACTTTGTTTGAGATTACTTATTTAATTGTATAAATCGAGCTTGTAACTGAAAAGTTTAAGTTTAGAAACTTAAGGTCTCGATTCTTTTAAACAAGTTAATATTTTAATTCGTTCGTTCGAATGGATGTACATATTTTGAGTTGTAAAGTAACATTTGTTGGCAATGACTAAACAAATGACTTTACAAACGCTACAATTATACGTATAATAAATGATGTTTTTATTACAAAATATTAACTGAGACTTTCAAAATAAAGGGTTCCAAATATATCCGATGTCAATGTGAAATTGTAAAAATTAAAAAATTTTTACTTAATTGCGGCACGCATTCCTACTGTCCAATCATGCTGAAACTTTTCAGTTATTAGTTTTTCACCAAGTATTAAAATATTAGCGTGAGTGACGAAGAAAAATCGGTAGTCGAAAAATAAGGGGCACCCTAATGTATATGCAATAACAACGAACAGTTGTTAAAGTTAAATAAATTTCAAATATGTAATACGTTGCAAAAATAAGATCGAATATTAGTAAGGTATAACAATTGCAGCAATTGATAAGATTGCTAAGCTTGTGTGCACCAATTAATAACATACGATAATAATTTTTGTGTAATAATTAATAACAGTCTGTATCGATTGAATGAACAGTGTAAAAATCTATACATATAATTACTAGTAAATAAAAAATAATCTATAATAAAATATAATATAGCATCTATGGAACAAAGTGTAGTATATTGTCATACGTACAAAATTATATATGCAAGGTGATCCACCTAACATTTGCATCCCAAATACCTTTACTGTTTTTAATTGTTTTATTCTGTTTCCACATTTTAGTTTTATACATTTTTTCAGTCCGTCACCTTGAATCAATATAGTCACTGTATTCCTAATGAAAGGGACTATCGTTGCAGGTGTTTAAAAACGGGTAGTTCCATTTAAAAAAAATGGAAGTGCATTTCATGTCTTTAGAAAAGACGGCAAACGAACACAAATTTGTTGTGTAACATGTGAGCCCCACTGAACGATTCTGCGTTGTCCTTCCAACGTTTGACGTACCTTTAAAAATAAAGATATTTGAGGCGCAAACGTTAGGTGACTCACCCTGTACACAGAAAATTTGTGTACATGGCAGTATACGATGTTTTGTTCGATGTCACTAAAACAATAAACATTTACGAAATAAAGAATATCGGAAGATCATTCTTAACTTCGTTTCCTGCTTAGTACCGCCGGAAGCGAACTACATGCACGCCGTATCGTACCAGTCTTGACGTTTCAGTAGCGAATTTCCTCCCTCGTTCTGTTTCGTCGCTTATTGCAAACCGCCTTAAACTCTCGGAAGAATGACACTTCGGCCGTGACGCGTCGAATTTCCGTTGGCACGGCTCACGCTGTCACGTGCGATTCACGCTACTACGCAATAAACGCGTGATAGACGTCAAATGGGAATAGCATACGACTCGCGTTTCCGGCTCAATCGAAAGTTCAAAGGGAAGAATTCGCGGGCCCATGAATTCGCGTTGCGATTATCGTCCATCGTCATTCCTCGCGAACGAGCGTGTGTTCGCAGTTACGCGAGAGGGATGCAAATAGAACACGTTCGACGATCTACTTCGCGATCGTTGTCGATATTATTCGGGCAACGAAGTATTAGATTCCTGTATGTTCGTCGGGATACAGCTAAATGGACCACGAACTGGTCAGATTGAACTCGAATGGCAAAAATAACCGAACAACTGGTGAGGGTAAATTGTGTGATTCATTAAAGTTAACACTTGATTTAGCGGTCAAGAAAAATAGTAACACCTTGCAAACTGACGACGGACTTTAAAGTTAAATATGAATTTGATTGTGTACTCTCAGAGAGTTATTGGAAATAAACTGAAGATGAAAAGTAATGCTCTCTCCAGAATAAAGTATGTAGTGGGGATTGGGGTGCTGCTGGGGGTGAACAATCGACTAAGTTACGGTAACACTAGATTTACGGACGTGTAATGACCATTTATTTTTAAATTAAAAACAAAGTAAAAAAGAAGATAAATAAAACATGATACGTAAACTGATTTATAAATTGATCCTTCATCTTGACAAAAGGTAACATACACTTTTATACAAGCTTGTCGATAATTGTTATAATTTTGAATCAGAAATTGTATCTTGAGTCTTGGCTCGTTCCGTAAATCTAGGTAAGAAACTTTTGTTGAAAATAAGGAATCATTGTATAATCTAGTATACGTATTATCCATTATTTATTTGTTTTTATTATTGACTGATAACTGATAGTGTAACTGATTGTTTGTCGTTAAATTCAGCCTATAGCACCGAATTGGTTCGTAAGGGGTTTGCAACGCCCGCAGGTGATGTTAACTGGGTCACATGTTGTAGTCAACAGGTTTTAATGCATCGTCTACAACATTTTATAAATATTATGTTTTAATCGGACACAGGTAGCAAGCTGCATATCTACAATAATACATATAAATTAACAAACGTTTAATGTTTATCCCTACTGTTATTTTTCCCAAGTACTTCAATAATTAAACTGCTCAAAAATAAACGTTAAGTTAACTAACCTCACAATTGAGGTCTCTGAACTTATCGGCTTCAATTTAAGTACGACATTAATTACAACATCAGCTCAATTAAAGGGACTTTATAAATGACGTCTGTGTATTCGAGTAAATACGTAGACTTAGTACTTATATAGAATGATTGCGACATTAAACGTTTTTTTCTCAAAATTCACTCCTCGTTTTCATTATACAGTAATGAGGGGAAGTACTAATTTGATTTTGAGATTATGTTTCGCGTTATAAAAGGGTGGCCGGATACGAGCGAAGCGTACCGTTATGCTTATCATGGATCATTCTATAAATCCGCGGAGCTATTCAAATCTGTGAGAAAGTATTCGCAATATTCTCTTGTCAGAAAATCTCAAGAACTCGTAAGCAGTATCATAACATCCACACAGGTAGCAATGGGTGCGTCGAGGAATCGGTTAAACCTGTTGCGGGCGGAACGGTATACTCGAGGCTGGCTATTGAAAATCTGCCAGTTTCCGGTTCCGATAAAATCGTCGATACGTGGTTACTGTCGTGGCGTACTTGCCATGGATTCAAGCTGCTGGATAGTGAGAGAAGATAGTGCCTGTACACTCGGGTACAACGTAGACTTTCGTAGGATAAAAATGGATGAAAAACGTACGAAAACGTGATAATTTTGAAATTCGACAATTTTCATGCTTCAAAATTAGTAAATTTGCAAAACTTCAAGTCCCGAATTTCTATATCTTCAAACTGTTCCAGTTTCATATTTTTAAATTTAATAAATTCGTACATTGTTCAAATATCAAATTCCTTCGCTTTTTCCATATACGAGTTTTCAATTCTCAAAACTTTTAAGATACCACTGTTCAACTTTCCCAAACTTCCTAGTTCTCAAATTTTCAAATTCCGTATTTCGATATCCAATTCCTTAAACTGCCCTAATTCTCAAATTTTCAAATTCCAGGCCTCCTAAGATTTTAAAGGTCTGCGTTCCTATAAATTTTAAATGTACAAATTCCTAGATTTGAAAATGTCAGGATTATGTGTATGACTTATTTATTGCAAGATATACGAAAATACAAATAATACATTTATTACTTGCATATTGCAACGGTTCGCTCGGAAGACGCACCCAATCAGTGTGAACGTCGTTAATTAATTGATCGATAAAACAAAAGACGATCGCGGGATTTACGAACATAGGAGGCAAACTTCCATCAGAAAATATCCATATTCACGGAATTTTAAATATCCACATTCGTAGAATTTTAAATATCCGTGTTCATGAAATTTTAAATATCTTCATTTCTAGAATGTTTAGTATCAAAATTTGTACAATTTGAAGTATACAAATTCTTACAATATTAAATATCCAAATTCTAACAACTTTAAAAATCCAAATTCCTGTAATTTTGAACATCCGGATTTCTAAATTTCCCAATTCCTAAATTCCTAAATCTCAAAAGTCCCTACAAATCACGCAACAAATAGGGAAACCAGATTTGCTGTTGACTGTACGTGGATAGTTTCGCTCGCGTGTTGGATCGTGAATCGCGAGGGCGTAGGTACACCTTCAACTCCATCCGACCATGGTGTTAGGCGTAAATACGAGAAAGATAGGAAAGAAAAAATCCCTATGCGTTCTCCGGTCGAAATAAAAGTTCGTAACAGACGAGTCCTACTTGCGTGTGCGAGAAAGCAAGCGAAGAAGATATGCTCCACCTTCGATACTTTAAAACTTCGAGCATGCTGAATATTCTTCAAAAAGAAGAGTTTCAAATTTGTTATTTCCCCATTGAATTTTTAGTTCGTTTTACGAGCTTTGCTATCATGATTTAAATTTTCAATTCCAAACTTTTAACACTATGTTCTATTACTATCAGATTAAAACTGATGCATCTTACCTGAAATTATAGAAATTATTAAGATGCGGTTAGGTCTTTGAATATAATTCAAGGTGTTGTTACATTTTGTCGAATACTTTTAGTTTATTATTAAGGGAAGTTGCTCCCGCCATTTTTGTTGAAATAAAACATAATTGTGTAAATTAATTTCATCCTAACATTTCATCCCATATTTACTCATTTTTGTATTTGATTTCCAACCTAACAGCAAATGCTCATTAAACATTCGATCTTCTGTTAAACAAATATGTAAGCTTAAAACAAAAGTGTTTCGACCATTTACTATAACACGCGACAAATAATTCTAGATAAGATGTAACATTTTTTGTGTAATAAATGTTATCTTATATATAGATTATAAAAAAATGTTAAGATCGAAGTTTATGAACGTCTATAAACAATTGATTACATTCTTGAAGAAGAGTATGGCGGCTGCAGAATGTGTCTGTTGTTATGGGACGAAATATCTCTTGTTGTGAAACTAACAGTAGGTAGTTTAGTAATTAGTACATACTTAACAGAAGTATACAATTAATTATCAGCAGAGGATCGCAATGATTTTTAACAGCCTGACAATGAGTCGAATCATCCGGTGAATTGGATGCCATTTATCGGTCATCAGCGAAACGTCGTACGCTTCAAAAGCAATCAAGCATTGTATAGTCGCCTCAAGATCGATTAATCAGTCTTACGAGCAATTATACTTTCAATTATCCCGAGGTAGTCGGGTATTGATTGGTTAGTTAACTTCAGACTGATGAGCTTTGTATTTTAAATCGGAAATCTAAACAGCGCATTAAACGTCATTCATTTCTGAATAATACCGGTGAACATTGAAGGACGTTAGCTGTTTGACGTACGGTTTTGAAAAAGGATTTTGTAGGTATTGACCATTTTCTTCTTCTTCTTCATTGGTGTTTTACGTCGCGTCGACTACAAGGTCATTGACGACGGCTATATGCTTAGGTGCTATCTTTTATTGTACATGTTGGTTTCTTTCAGGCAATTTATAGTGCTTCTAATGTGGTCCTTAACTGTAAGGGCTGTGTACGGTTTTATGTTATACCTTTGTCTTTGAGATTCAGTTTTTGGGCATTGGTATAGAATGTGGTCTACTGTGAGAGTTTCGGTGGGGCAGTATCTGCAATAGGGTTGATCAGCTTTTTTTTGACCATTTTCCTTTTTCTGTGTTTTCACAATAAACGTACCAGCATGTAGTTGGCACGTAATTTGAAATTAAAGATGAAAATAAATGAACGATTAAATATAATTGCATATATAGATTAATTCTTTATCTCGATGTAAGTCAACATGGATCCGTAGAAAATGTGAGAAATATTAAAATTAAATAAACCGCGTGGTTCTTTGGAATAAACACAAGTACGTTTCCTTTTATTTTTCATTTGTTTTCTGCGTTGTATTCATTAAGGTTTTTTCTGTATTCATTGACATTTTCAAATTTTTATTATCAAAAAATTTTATTTCGTGTCATTATTTCTTAAACACCCTTTCTTGTGCGTTGTAATTCATAGTATTAATAATACTATATTAACAATAAAGGATATTGAAGTTTCTGCTCAAACAGAAAAGTATCTTAATTCTATTTTTAAATTTAAAATAAGATACCAAGATTCCACGTTATCAAATCTGTCAATTTCCAAATTAGAAAATTTTCAAATTGTTAATCTCCCAAGTCAGAAAATTTGCATATTTCGACGTTATCATATTTTCAAATTTCCAAACTTTGAAATTAGCAAATCAGCAAACTATCAAATTACCAAATTATCGTCTATGCTGCTAAATTTGAAAAACATCTTGAAGAAACTAAAAACTAAACTCCACGTGAAGATTAACACATATAAATTCTGACTGCATAAACTTCAAATTACTTCAAAGAACGTAATCGTTTAAATTTTGTTGTTCTTGGCTACGTCAATGGAAACTAATTTTGTCATTTATTTAATGGCTTTGGTTTTCCTGAAAATTTGAACGTTGTTCTCATCGTCACCAATTATGTAACTTAAAATATGTATTTAATTTGAAAACACTTCAAACTATTGAACACTATATTAAACTCTATATTAAAGGATACTTGTATTAATTTTTGTAAGAGGAAATACCGAAGTTCAATAATTCATGACAATTTCAAGTTATTAAATGTTTTACATTAATTGGCAACAGCTTAAACATCGTTAAGCAAGCAATAAAATATACGTAACAAGAAATTATTATGATATCAACGAAGGAGTAAAACCAATCAACTATCTCGCCCATCCCACGCCATATTTCACTCATTTTTTCAAGTATTTTCTCATCGTACACCATAAATGCATAAACATCCACCAAATCACTATTTACTTAGGTTAATGAAATATTCATCGCGCAACATCGTTCGAGATTACAAAAACGTACAAATAATTTATTAATAAATTTATTGCAACGTACGCAGCATCTAACTTACCTCTACCATGGTTAAAGGTTACATAAAACGATATAGACTACATTGATCGACACTAGTTATACCTTAATCACGCAGCAATAAATAAATCATCAGAGAAAGAACCCGAGGAACTTTTCCTACTAAGTTCGCAGCACGTTCGCGCGAGGAGGTGTCAGGCTCCCTCTATTCATTAATATTCATCAGCCAGTTGAAGTTAAATGTTGATTCTTTATGTGGCACTATCATTACCTTTCATTTCGAGCTAGAGAGAGGTATATAGAAAGGACTGAACCGATCGTCAATCACCGATTGTCGATTACTCTGTCCGCTAATTCGTTTCCTTCTTTTTCTTCTTCCAAGCTATATTGCATGCTAGAAACGAGATGGCTGACGTTCGATTAGTATTCTAATCTAACGATTTAAATTTAGGCTCGCCACCTGTTCCCAGGCTCGAACAGGATATTCTGTTAGAACGGGTTTTCAAGCTGACATTGCTTGGCCAGATCGAAAGGGTTTAGCGATATCGACGCTCGTTCGACATCTGTTTAACAAATCTTTGCATGTCCCACGCTCGTACGTGGAAACGATAAGGATGCCTTCGAGGTCGAGGCAACAAATCAAATCCTAATGTTCTAAATGGGATTATAAGGGAGAAGATTGATAACCCCTGATCTAATTGTAAGACAGTGTACCAGACTTTTTTTCTCTGTCTAGTTCGAACGTGAATCGGACGGGGATCCCTTTAGGGTTGCCTATATCCTTTCTCTAGGGTCTTCTTCTACAACCGCAAGCTGCTACGTGGAATGTAATTAGCTCGACGTTTTTATGGAACACGGATTCACCAAACTATTTCTCACGGGTCTTCCAGCGTCAAGATACTCGGGTTGTTTCTTCGTCGAAAGCTCGAGATCTTCCGTGATTTTTGCGATAGAAGGACCTATTACGGGGAGGAAATGGAACGTCGGGATATTTATCATCGCGAACGCGACGTTTTCCGCCATTTTTTTTTTTGTAAACTTTTCTTCGCGCCGAGAAGCTGGGAAATAAAGTTCGGATTATCCGACGGGAGGAAACGTTCGAACGGGATTTATCGATGACACGCGAATGGAGTTTCATTCAGCTAGAAAGTTGAAAGGATTCTGTGTTTCGTCTAAATAGTAAAAGGCGTGAGATATTTTGGTGTTCGAATGAGGTTTGTATCGGGTATGTTAGGTCGTTACATTGATTATGATTAAATTGTCTACGATCAAGAAGTTAGTTTTTGATCGATCGATACTTTTCTTCATTTTGAGCAATAACTTTTCTCCGTTTTTAAGTTACGGTAGTAAAAGTAAAAGAATTTGTAAACATTGTTTAAAAGTAAACACGTCGGAATTAATTTCTAAAATTTGTTTACCATACTAGTTGCGAAAATTTAGTTAGAGATCTAACTTCTGAAAATTGATAAAAATTAAATTTCTAAATTTGTTTTTAAAAATTTGATTTCTGAATTTGTTTTAAAAATTTAATTCCTAAATGTGGCTTAAAAATTAAATTTCTAAATTTGGTTTAAAAATTAAATTTCTAAATTTGGCTTACAAAGTCAATTTCTAAATTAGGCTTAAAAATTTAATTTCCCAATTTGGCTAAAAAATTCAATTTCTAGAATTTGAGTTTCTAAAATTATCACGTAGATTTGATTTCTAAAGTTCGTTTAGGAATTTAATATTTTTTGTCCTATGCTGTGTTTCTTAATTAGAATTATTACACAAAAAATCAATTTTTCTTAAAAAAATTTACACATGTCAGTTACACATGCTGCATAGTTCTAAAGTATATTATAAACTGCGGTGTTTTCAATTATCAAGTTATTTGGAGTTAAGAAGGTCTTCGCATTTCGATCGTTCAACATACAACCGGGAAACTGCAGAACAGTAAGTTATAAGTAACCAGTTCTCCATAAAAGTGTTCATCGAATGATGCTCTGTAATCGGAAACCGCGCCTTCCATACTGTTTATCCGAGATCTTTTATTGGTCGAGTGTAAGAGATCAGCAGCATCTCTTCCAATTATTTCGAGTAATAATCAGCACTCGTAAAGCAGCGTAGTTCAGCGGCCGCTGTGAATTATCAGGGTGCATTGCGAAATGAGGCGAAAAACAAGTATCCACGAATAAAGAAAGAGGCGAAAGGAAGTGCGTAACAGGTGCCAGATTGAAAAGAGATTCTTATTGCTGGTCGATCGATATTAATCAATGATCCAACGAGATGCAACCGTCCCGTAAACATAAATGTCAGTCCGCGAAGTTGTAAAATCGTGAATTTATACCGTTTGCTCGTCCTCGGTAAGGATTCGTCTTCCGTTTCTTCTCCCCGTTACTGAATCCTCGACGCCTCTTTCTCCCCTCGCTCGTGTCTTCTACTTGTCTTATTCGGTTTATTCGTTGTTCACGTTTTTTTATTCTTCCCATCCCGTTGAATATTTACGCTTTAAAGCTAAAACTATCAACCGGACAAATGACTGTTTTACAAATTTCCTATTTCAAACTACGACATTTTTTGAGACAGTTTTCGTAAAATCCGTGCTAATTCTAATTGAGATAAAGAAATAATATGTTTTTTTAATTGACATTTCGTTATTCGTTCACTTATTTTTAACTTCGTTTTTAACTTGAAAGTAATTGTGCATTACAGTGGCAATTTTAGTGTTAATATATGTATAGTGAACTTAGGCAAAGGAGCCACTAAACTGAATTTGCAAAGTGGATACAATTTTGAGAACTCTTGCATCATATAAATTCTTGTCGATGTCGATGATCTTAACATACGTTGTCCAAGTCATCATTCTGAGTAATATACAGATTTTATATGGCGTTCTATTAAAAAAAATTATCGAATCAATTAATTACTTCTCGGTAAAAGTTGATCCAATCAACTGTACATAATGAAACGTTAAACTGTTTTTGTAGAAACACAGTTACATTAGTATTCGAACAGAATACTATTTCTATGTTCGATGACTGGCAAATTTATGCAGGATCTATTTCGTATCACCAGCTATTATTTCGTAATTAAATATGAAAGTGAAATCTAAGTAAATTTCAGTATACTTTATTTATACACACCGAATTGCAATGAAACTTTATACACGTTTTCTATATATAATTTAATCATTATTTTAGTACGATGAACTATGTATAGCAGTCAGATACCGTATTCGTGTAGGATTCGTCGGAAAAGGCTTCATTATCACGAAACTTTATTGTGATAAACTTACGGAAATCCAAATATTGCAGTGTTTATTGTCCTATATTGTTCTGAGTTGTCAAAATTGTAAATACAAGTATAAACACTATTTCTAAATCCTGCTGTATTGTCGAACATTACATTTTAAGAATATAATCAGTGTATAAGAAGATGCTTCTATCTGTGGAAAAGAAATCAATTTTTCATTATTAAAATTTGAATCGAAAATACTTTAGTTTCGAAGAAAACGTAGAAGATGGGAAATAAAAATAAAAACGGGATTACTGAACTAGTTACAACTAATTTATGATTTAATATTTATATGACAATTTTTTATCCTCTTCAATGTAAACGATTTATTGAATTATGAATTAAAAATCATTTTAAACGAACAGTTCATAACTTTCGTCACTGAAACCTTTTCACACAAAAGATACCTCGAATTTCGTTACTCAAACACGTTTCAGAGGAAACGAAATGTCCAATATTAACTCATTAACGCGTCTACGAAACGGCCCCCTAAACGTACAAACATCGTTCCGCAAATATTTTCGTCAAAAGTCGACGATTATGACGTGAACGTGCGCAAACACAAACCAGAATCCGTCTCTGAGAAGAGAGAAGAGAAAAGGAACATAAAGTAAAATTCTACATATTTTCATTTTTTAATTTTTTCATATAATTTGAAGAAAAGCATATATATACACGTTAAAATTGGGATAAAATCGACACACTAATGTCTATAATAAAAACATAGCTGAGTTCATACAAATTACTGGTAAAGGTAATTAAAAGAAGGAAGACAGTTCTTCAATATTTATTATGTAATAAACAAATATGGCTTCCTGTTAAAGTTATTCCTAATGAATTAAAATACTATTTTTGGTTTGATTGATATATGGATAATAATATTTTTTGTAGTTAATTTATTCCAATATCATTTGATGGTGAAATTGAGTTATGAAAATGAGTTTCAAAAATCAAATATAAGGAGTATAATACTGATGTAATATATAATATGACATCCTTGAAATGTTTTTTCACGAATTTCGTGTCAACATATACACAAACTAATGAATAAATTAGTAAAGTCATAAATTATAATACAAGTTGTATTAAAATAGAATGAAATAATGATTTTGAATAAAGTGAAAGAACTTAAATTTAACATTAGTCAAGAAATTAATGTAACTATGTAAAATGGATGATTTTTAATTGAACGTTTTATTAATTTTAATTTATTTGGATTCAGTAAAATGTACAAATCTTAAACATTGTAAATACTTCATTTTGAATAAATTCTACTGAAATTTCTTAAACGAGAAGTAAACTTTGAATTGAAATTCAAATTGATGATCACGAACAGTAATGTGAAATAAATGATCCTATAAAGTTATTAAAAGATCTGCAATTATATTAGCTTTTAATCCGATTGATAAATTTCGTAATCAAATTATTTGTAATAAATTCAATTAAGACTATAAAATTTATTAATATACGGTGTGTTTAGTCTCTAAATTCAGTTTATAAATTAAACCAATTTTGGTTTTACGTATGTGGTGACAATAAAAGGGTTGAGGAACAATTTGACAACAATGCATGCTAAAAACTTGCTCCGACACATTTTACAAACGGATATAAATATAAGCATTGTCACCATTTAGTAAATACGACAGTCATGGTATAGGTTAGGTTAAGTTATGAGTCTTAACAAGATCTTTTAACAAGCTCAATTATCTTTTAGAAATTTAGAAAGTGCACTGGTAACTGCAAAATTGTAACAGAGACAGTTTGCCCAAAAGAAAGTGCCGATCGAGATGAATTTTGAAAAGTGTGGACGAATCCTACTGTTATGGATGACACATCACCATCAATGCCTCATCCTCCGGAATCACCGTGTACTTCTAAATGGCACCCATAACCAGAAAACAACACCGTCGTCATCACCCATGCATCACAACCGCCCTATCACTCTAAGCGTCATACCCTGTTTTGCAAAGAGCATAAAAACCCCGAACATCTCTCCAAAATAGTTTAGTTACCATTTATCCGCCGATCTGTAACGTTTCTTGACCCCGTTCCCGTTGCCTTAGCTTAACAGTACATTGCATCCCCCGAATTGAAAGTAGCATTCCAACTTCAAATAGTCGATAATTTGATAAAATCGCTGTAAGTACGTGATAATCGTATGAAATTAATGAATCGGTGTCGCGGTCGGTGATGCTTAATGGATCAAGTAGGCTAATCTCGCTAGCATCTGAAATAAAATCCTGTCTTTGGCGCCGGCCTGTCACGTGATCTCGATCTCACACGCTCCGATGATTTCTTATTGATTCACACTCGGGAAACTCGTTTGCTCTCTATCTGATCTTTCGAGTGTGCCGTGAATAATAATACCGAACAATAAGAAGTTTTCTGCTCGCGACGCCCACCAACGGTCCTGTTTACCGCTCCAAAACACATTCGTGTCAGGGAAGGCAATTGCGACACGTTATGACACTTTTCTTGCCTCCACATCGTTCGATTTTTCAACCGAAGCTGGCCTTTTAGGACCCGATCAAATCGCGTAGTCGCATATTACCTTTCGATCAGATTTATTCTCATGTTCGACATTATGTAACAGTGACCCGTTTTAACTGCTCCACGCTGTACATAATTTGTCACAACTTGACCAATTTTTATTTTTCCTACAGGAATTAAAGAGTGCGCGTCTTATCATTTTGACCTGTCGTGTACGAGTGATCACAGTGGTTGTTAGCAATTGCATAATCAATATTGGTACTAACTCATTATTCATGATATTCGAAATTCAAAAACATCTAATGGTGTTAATGATTTAGTTTACAGTACACGTGTGTTATCACTTTAACCAATCGTGTACAAGTGATCACAGTGGTCGTCTACAATTATATAGTTAATATCGGTACTAACTGCTGATTTATAATATTCAACATCCATGTATAATGTATATCATCTAGTTTAAGGAATTAGGCGCACCTTGTGGTGAAACTGATGCTCCTGCGTTGATTCCCTCTCCTACAAAAAAGGACGATGCGAATTTTCAAACAATAAAGCAATTTTCTGGCATTTTCTCTTTCACAGTATTTCGCTTAACTGTACAGCTCGTTACAGAGACAGTTGTATAATTTGACTGTCGAAACGCTATGGAACTACATTTTCATTTTTAACCCCTTGCCATACTTTGACGAGTCTCACTCGTGACGCATATGCAGCTTAAACGGGATAAAACTTACTAAAAAATTTTAATACGATTATATGTAACGACAATGTACAATTATAATTTACCTAATGAAGGATCATTGGATATGAAGTGCACATAACATTTTAACTTTCTTTGTTCGTATTAATATTGTAGCTGCAAATAGTTGGTTCAGACTGACGCACCAGAAAAATAAATTGTATGGCAAGGGGTTAATGAAATTTCGAGGGTCAAATCGCAAAACTGGTTTCACTAGAGAGCTACATAATCTCGTAAATAATATTTGAAGAAAGATGTTAGATTATTAGTAAAACTGAATCGAACAATGAGAAACTCTGTCTATTGTCTGCATATGAAAAGCTGTGCTGACACCACCAGGTCTAAGAACCTGAGACTCTTTGTCATCGAAGGTCATGGCAAAAAACACCGTGCAGTCATAGTTTCTCTTTTATCAGAAAGTATCCCCTGTCATCGACCAATATTTCGTAATTGAGTATGGAGGTAAAACAATGTGAATGAATTTTGATAAACTTTATTCATGCATAATGAATTAAGACGGGACTTTGGACATATCATTTGTGTAACTTTTAATATTTCACAACAAGCAAGTGTAATGGTTCACAACAAGTTTTACACGTAATATCTCGTGCTTTCTTTCGCTGTGCTTTCCTTTTGAAAAACATTTTATCTTTTTACCACTATTTGAGCCTAAATTCCAAGAAAAGTAGTTTCTTTATGATAATGTGCGCTCGACTAAACAGAATGAACGTACTTTTTGAAATATTCTATTATGCACCAGGTTTCATAAATTGAAATAGAATGTGCAAACACGAATTAACTCGTGATCGGTCAATAACGTTTGGGCATGAAAACACGAATAAACTCGTGACCGGTCAACAATGTGTAAACTCCTTGGCTTACAATATCGTTTCACTCTCGTGACGCCTACTACACCACAACAGTGATATACCAGATCCATATCACCGCTGCAATTAAATTTTTGGCTCAATTCTGATTGTCATCTACATAATCAAGACTCGCCAAATTGTACCAATGCAAAATGTGCCTAACATTTTAACTTTCTTTAGCTGCCTCAACGCTGCAGTAATAATTACTAAATGTAAATGACGAAACTGCCTAGAAAATTGTACGTTAAGGGGTTAAGTGGATGTACAGATTGCCTTTTTGGGGATCTGATTAATGCATCGTTTGTCGTAAATAAGGTAGAATTATAAATGAAGTTCTTGCAGTGTCATCATTTGTAGGATAGTTATAACTATGTGATCGATCATGAGTTTATCTTATTGCTAAAAAATGTCTCAACTTGGTTTGGTTCCTCTTACAATAATTCTAAATAAAGGAGAATTGTAAACTTGTAAAATTAATAAAATTATTCTTGCAATTTGTAATTAACATCTTTAAGGATACATATGCATGTATGTCCACATAATGGATATTGAGTTCATATTACCATAGCAAAATGTATCCATTAGGCCTGGTTTTTCTTATAACTTTCGAAAATAAGGGAGAACTGTGATCAAAGTTCTTGCAATTTAACCTCTTCGAGGATAGCCACATGTATTCGAACGTTTAGTTTATATTATCATTGTAAAATGTATCAATTATCGAAGTAGGTTGAGAAATTTTGAAAGTTAAGCTGTTTTGTGATGTAAGAATTTTAAGACTTCGAATTTTGGGAATTGGAAAATTGAGAGACTGGAACTTTGGAAATTTAGGAATTTTTAAATTTTGGAACATGGGATTTATGGAATTTGGAAATTTTTAAACTTGGAATTCCGAAATGGGGGACTTTGGAGATTTTTAAATTTTGCAATTTGCAAATTTCAGAAATTAAAGGTTTGAAAGTTTGACAATTTGCGAATTTCGGATTTTAGCAATTTGGAAATGTGTGAACTGGAGATTATAGAAACTCGGAAATGAAGGAGTATACGGATTTTAGGTTTATACATATTATCATAGTAAAATGTATCAATTATCGAAGTAGGTTGAGAAATTTGAAAGCCAAGGTATTTTGTGATGTAGAAATTTGAAGATTTCGAATTTTGGGAATTTGGAAATTGAGAGGCTGGAACTTTGGAAATTTAGGAATTTTGGAATGGGAAGTTTTGCAATTTTGAAACTTGATATTTCTGGAATTTGAGATTTGAATGTTTGGAAATGGCGGACTTTGAAAGTACTTCAAATATCGACCTAAAACTTTGACAAAATATTTTCGGATGTACATACTATCGATTACCATAACTCCCAAAAAATCGATTTTTTAGACCTTCTGAACCAGGCCCCCCCCTAAGCCCTACCCCAGCACAGAAGCCCACGGTGGATGTCCGATCCGTTGGTCGTAAATCGCTCGATTCTCGGCTCGGACGTTCCGTCGCTAATAAATACGCGCCAATAGGCCCGGGCATATCGGAAAAAGCTGCTGACCGCTGAGAGCTATCGCCGTTTCAACCGTGGCCGGTACACACGGCGGACAATAAATGTCGGGTCGCTCGGTATCTCGAATTATTAAGGAATAATGATGCCATTTGTAACCGGCATGAGGACCGGCTAGAGCGAAGGAGAGTCTCGCGGGCAACGGAGGAAGTGAGACGCGGGCAAAAAAGAGCCCCGAGGAAACGGCCGTTGTACGGGCGGGGCGAAAGGATGAACGGTGATCATGCGGGGGAGAGCAGGGAAGATAGAAAGCACGGCGATATTATTACTGATTGAAATTCTTCGTGGCCGGAGTTGACTTGCCTCGCGCACCGGCAGATTGCGCGATCAGTTTACGTTCCTCTCGTGGCCGTACGCCAACCAGCCCTGTCTTTTTGCTCCTTCTTCTTCTTCTTCTTCTTCTTCTCTTCGTGTCTACCTTTCGTCTTGTTCCATTTACCCAGCTCCCACACGCTCGAATCGGCCGCCTCGGCCTCACGACGATAAAGCGCATCCTCGGCACCTGTTGTGCGGTTTACGATTAGTCGACCACGTTACCGCTGACGATTGCGATGGATCGATTGTTCGTGCGCTGACCCCGATCGCCGCTCGCTAATAAATGATAAGGGGCGAGGTTTAACGATCGGTATCTGCGAATTGAATTATGCGACGAGATAGAGTTAACGATACTGCTTTTGGAAATTAACGAATGGGATCATTTAACACTATTTCTACCAAGAGGTGTCAAAAGACAGCTTTCAAATTTTAATATATAATTATTCTCTACGTGGAATCATTTCTATAGAATTAATTTTTTGAATTTTCATACAGTAGTTGTTAAATCAATGCACCGATATCATTTTTCTTCAGCTCGTCTTAGATCTGAAAATGTGAATATATTAAATAATATATCAATAAATTAGCTAGTCTACACCTTATCACCAGTACTGTACCTTTGCTGTCTTTTCAATTAATCGGACTCTACAATAATACTGTTAATTTTCAAGAATCTTTAAATTATTAGAATATCGAACCTAAATTAATAATAATAAATATTGAGTCCAATACCGTATCTGTTTGTAATTAAATATTTATATTACAACGTAGAACAAACTGGAATCTTTATATATCAGTCTGCATTTGCATCTGAGTTTGAATTAAGATCAAATTGAAACATTCGAATCACAATTTGCATGATCTGCTTTCATCGACGATCGCGAGATCATTATTCGAAACGAGAAAATGACGCCAAACGACGTTTGTGTGAACCGTTTCAGAATTCCACGCAATTGTCGAATTATTATCAGCATAATCCTTGGACATCGTCGAGTGTCAACAGAATGATGCAGTCGTTCAAAAATTCGACCTTCACGTTGCATCTGCGTCATTTAACAGCCACGACCGCAAGGACAGATGGAAGTTAGGTTTAAAATTGAATGGAAACTGGTCCCATCTCGACCGAGATCGGTGGCGAACGAGAAAAGAAAGAAAGAGAAAGCGGAAAACGGTGCTTTGCGACGTTCGTTCTCAATCGAGGAACGGAAGTGGTGTAATTTGTGCGATTAACAGGAAACCACTGTTATGCTGAAAACGATGACGCAAACGGTTGCCACAAAATGACCACCATGCAATTACGGTTATCGATAGTACGTAATTTACACATTATGAACGTGCTGGAATCTTTTGGTGCACGCGAAAAGGAAAACCACAGTATACCGATATTTCGTTCCCATCGATCTTTGCAATATTTCAATCATTAACGGAAAGAGTAATCAACATGGACATAAATTTTGCGAACATGAAGACTTTGGCACACTTAAAGTGCGAACGGTTTACTGTAAAGAATACAGAATTAAAATTATTAAGAAGTTTTGCATCGTATTATATTATTAAAAATTGTAAAATTATTTAGTACTTGTAGGTTATTTTTAACTACGTTTTGTGTGGCAGAAGATATTGCAATTATAGAAGTTATTAACGAATTTTTATACGTATTTTAAACAGTTGAAAAAACATGCAATTGCATAAAATAGTCATTTAGTAATTAATGTATTTATAAATACTAAATAATTTATTTGGTACTCTTTTTGATAGTCCATCTGGCTATATTTGGCTATGACATCCTTGAAAATTTATTGGTACAAATATATTTTTGAAATAAGAATGTATACGAAGAAAAATACAATGTTTTCATTATCTTTGTTTATAGTATATTTCGGTATTATAGTAACAAATTTGTATGTGTAAAAACTCTAACACTATTGCAGTGTTAACCGGATTATCTAAACAAAAAATATTCAAAAAATGAAAACATTTTCATTTGAAAAATATCTTTGTGTATTTTGTCAAATATAATGAAATAGATTTAAAAAAAATAAATACAAGTTCTGTAATACTTTTACCATTGAAAGGAATTTTCAAACTATACCATCATTTCCGATGGTTATCATGGCATATCAATTTTATATTTAGTCATGTGAAGCGAGAAATGGTGCAGTATGTAATAAAATAGATGTAACAGAGACTATAACAAACCGACATATTTTGTAGTTTTTAATTTTCATGATTATTACAAATTGTTAAATGTTAAAAATTTCGTGTTCCTAAACTCATACTTCCAAATTGCTAGATTCCTAAATTTTTTAAATCCTATATTCTTAGACTTACACATTTCAAAATGTTGAATTTCCGACATTTCTAGCGAGTCTACCTTCAACGTTTCAAATCTAAAGACTCCAAATTGTGATGTGTGTTCGTCGGTATTCGACTTAATGAACCACAAACTAGTTAGGTTGCGGAATCAGTGAATCCGCTCGAAAGGCAAAAATAACCAAACAACTGACGAGGGTAAATTGTGTGATTTATTATACCTGAAACTTGATTTAGCACTTAAGAAAAATAGTAACAACTCGCACAGACAACGGACTTTAAAGATAAATATAAATTTGGAAAATCTATAGGAAATCTACCGAAGATAAAAAGTAATGTTCTCTCCAGAATAAAGTGTCGCGCGTCACCCAGGATATGGCGGGTGAGGAGGTTAAAATGAAACATAAGAAGTACGCCTATCCTCACCGTGAATCCTTCGAACTCGATGCCGATCGATCATCGCCTACTGCCAATTGTTCATATTCTTTGAATCACCTGATACGCGTGACCACATGAACCAGTAAGACCCTACCATTGAAAATACGTGTGAGTCGATACGCCAATTCCTGGATTGTAGATAGTATGTAGTGGGGATTGGCGTGTTGCTGGGGGTGAACAAACGACTCGGTTAAAATTAAACTATTTCATTGGTTGTAGAAAATTTAAGGGAAGTGGGCAAGACCCTTACCAAATGCTCGTCACGAGGTTAACGTTGTGTCGTGCTCTTCGTTTTCGATTTTGAAGGCGGCACGGTAGATAATACCCAATAGACATGGGTAAAGTCGCGAGTATGGTTTTCGCGGGTTAAATGAACTTATGCAGGTTATGTAGAATTGGTTGAGGATAGACTTTATTTTGCCTAAATTCTAATAGATTTTTACTCGGATAAAATGATTTATATGTATTCGGTTAGATCTTGCTAGCAAGATTGTTGGATTGTTTCTGCTCTTTTTTCGTAATTGTTGTTCGGAGGTAAACGTTAATTTTCAGAAAAAATGGTGGTGATTCTACCAATGAGTTAGTGGTGCAAGGAGAGGGAAGGAGGCTGGCGTAACGGTTACACTGGCAGGTAAACTACAAATTTGGCGCTGTGAGGGTCACGTTTACTATGTGCCCGTACAATAAAATGTTGGTTGTACAATAAAATGTAACAATTTATGTTGGTTCGAATTTACCTACAGTACTCTAAGATGGTCATCGGTTTTTTTCCTATTGTACATGGTAACAATTGACTTGGGATCTACCCGTAATAAAGGACGCTACAGTTAATACGACCACAGGTGAAAAGTAGTCGTTTGCACCTAACGGTTCGACACTCATAAAATAATAGACCGCGCTGGCACTCGAAAATCATGCTAAATTAAAAAAAGTTTATGAACATAAATCGCACGTAGTAAAGAGCTGCAAAAGACAACCGTTCACTATTCATAAATTTTCCAAAATTAAAAATAAGCCCAACGGCTTTATGATTCCATGAATGCGCCGCAATATGTGGCTTTGTAGAGTGATACAGACGAACAAACAAACAGACAAACGAGTTGTCCCAGGAACCTCGCCACATTTGTCAAATATTCTATGAAAAAGAAAACGTAGTTCCGTTTTCAGTTACACAGCCCGTTGCCGGCATAGTCACGATAACTGGAGGAAATTGCAAAAGCAGGAAATAGTCGGCGATTGTTCGAGCAGAGCTTTGAACGTACACGGAGAAAGGTGTTCGAGAACAACCTTGGTGGGCCCTGAAGAACAGGGGCCCCGCATTGTTTGTAGGTGTACCGCCTGTCGCTGGGCTCTGATTCATTGCCGCGCCTTGCAATTCATCATTCTACTTCTCGTGTCCCAACGTCGTTCTACCCTCTCCTCTTCCACGCTTTTCTTTACTCTTGCTTCTCTTGTCCGTTGCTCGCGCCAATAATAATCACCGAGTCCTCCTCCTTCGTTTATGCTCTTTGCGCGAAATTTCTCATAGTTGCTTGCTGCGGAGGGTCGTGGGTCGACGAGTTCATAAACGGTACTTAAGTTTTTGTTGTTTTGCTAATTAACGCGTTCAACATGCACCGCGCACCGTGTGGGTCGCACGGTGACGCAATGTATGCGTCCTGCGAAGAAATTAGTATTACAACGGGGTATTCCGTAAGGAACAACCTGACAATGGATGCCATAACGTACAGAGTTTTTCCGTAAATCGAAACGTTTACGACAAACTAGTATGTTACAATGAGTGTATGGATGGACCTGTCGCAGAACAATTCTTCGAAAAGAATAATTTTAATGACCCTTCGCTCTTCTTTACAACCTTCTCATAAACGCGTGTACCTACGTCCATAAGTGCCAGGAGACGTCATATTTATTTTATGTAAAATGATCGCGTTTCGTAAACACTCTTGGATTTGTTTAAATTTCATATGTTTGTGAAACTCAATTCAAACAGGTATTTTGTTCTTTGGTGTAGTCAAAGCTATGTATTCTAGATACGAGCATTAAAAATTTGGAACCGGTTTTTGGTTAAAAAATTAGAGGTTGAACTTTACCTCAACCTTCTGAGTTTTATTCACAAATACAGCTTACGTAGCTACAAAATTATAAAATTTTATTAGGGCTAAGATGAACTGCTCTAATTGAGCATTAATACACTACAGTATTTAAAAATTGCCACCAGTATAAAGAAGTAATAATTTGTTGATTAACCTAATTATAGGGACATTTAGTATTATTAAATAAACATAAAGCTGAAGCTAGAAAGTGTCCTAATACTTATGGACAGAAATGTACAAGTGTACATTACGTAAAATTTAAGTATAAGTTAAATTTATAATGTATGTACAGCACCGGAGCACGTTTAAACAATTTGAATTTGTTAGCAAAAATATGGTCGGTATGAGTAGAATACCAGCTACAGAATCTCCGATAGATTATAAATATATGTCGATTAATCGATTACTTTGTAGTTCAAGAAGAAAATTAATTTGTTTGTGCAGTTATTATGCACGGAAAATTTTAATTAGGATTATTAAAATTTGCAATTTAAGCTGAGCAATTCATGGTGTGTTTTTATAAATTATGTTTTAAAAATACAATCATTTCAAAGACTTTTACCATTTTTACTCTTTCAATATATGCACTGTATATTCCGTGTTAGACGAATTCTCGAAACGTAGAGAATCTGACATAATTGCATAATAAACTCTTCAAAGACAACAGCTGTGACACATGAATTTATATTTCAATGTTGCATGAATGTGTCTGCAACTCTACAATTAATATAAAATGGCCGGTTGCCAGTTACAACTAACTATAATTAATTTTGAAGAGCGTAAAGTCAGACGTGATTTAATGACGTAGGAGTACGACAAAATTGCACTTATCATATATCAATTTGAAGTCTAACGTCTCATACAAGTGATATTTTATCTCTTCATACATATTTTAGATGCAGGACGGATAATTCTTGATAATCTAAGAATACTGAGCTCTAAATTTATAGATTCATTGTTTGTGTTGGCGAAGAAGTGGCTTTTTCGGACTGTCGATGAAAATTTGGAAACTTGGGAATGTGGAAATTTAAAAATTTAGAAGTTCGGAACTTTAGAAATGGAGAAATTTCGCGATCTGGCAAATTAGAAATTAAAAATTTACATATTTATATATGTAGAGATTTAGAAATTTAGAAACGAGAGAAGTGAAATATCGAAATTTGGAAATTAAGAAATTTAGAAACATAGAAGATTGGAAATTCATATAGTTTTATGGAGAATCCTATTCAATTTTTGTGCCATATTATCAGTATCACTATAGTTTTATCAACAATTATTGTATGATCTGGTATGAATCAAAATATGCAGTAACTGCATATGGTAAGCTATATCGTTACAAATCTTACGTAAATTTCAAACATAAAAATTGTAAAGAACAGATACACATCTAATACTTACCTCATACACTAATTAAATACAACATTACTTTTGTGGATGATCCGTAATATTTTTCCTCCTCTCCTACTAATCTAATTGATAAAATTATTTAATTACCAAAAAAATAAAAATTCACCTATTAATAGCAACTTTCGCTATGCAATGAACATAAACATTGAACATTTTAAAGTTCTTGTAACATTTAAACAAAAGAAGTCCAGTTTACATCGTTCACAAGTACAATATTCGTTTGTTTATCCATCCATAGTGAATTTAACAAACGTAAAACCAAGAACTGATTTTCCCGGTATTGTTTATTAGTCCCACAAAATTATTTCATAACTCTACTCACGAACAATTAACATTCCCATATATCATTAGAGACCATTTACCTCCGCAAACAGCAATAAAAAAGCCGAAAGAGCTAAACGCGGTGTTCAATGATATCTCGATACTGGAATCCTAGTAACGAGACGATGGAACTCGTAAAAACGAGCAACACCGACAGACTACAGGTTCTAAAATCTGCCGTTCATCAAACGAACTTCATGACAAAACTCGGCGAAGAAGCAATGGTAGTCGAACTAACGAGGAGGCCGTAATACGTCTTCAACATCGTGCAATTAGAACGTGATTAAGTGCCGGTAAGATAGCGGAGACAACGATAACCTTAACGGTGCACGGATTCGCATGGAAGCTAGAATTTCGTTGAATGTCTTGGATTCGTGATCGAGATAACGTTCATGTGGACATCGTTGCTTCGGATCCCGCCGATAAGGATCCGTGCAACTCGGCTTGTATCTTTGAAATCGCGAGAAACGATTCGTTACGATTGCGAACTACCGTACGCTAAACGCTGTAATTACCTTCGTTTAATGGCCCATTCAGGTAAATATACGTCTCGCGGTATGGAGAAAGGTCACACGTATCTCATAGCACGATTAGCCGCGGTTAGAAATGTATATCTGTGCATCAAAGGGAAAAACGTTTAGAGAGATTGGAATTCGTGTTTGGAACATGTGCCGGTGCAGCAACGGAGAACCCATCGGTCGCAGTTCGCGTTTCGTTGCACCTGTTGGCCGACGAGGATCGAGTTACGTTTAGATTATAATTCCCGCGAGGCTGCTGTTGGAATGTCTAATTTATGAATGGATTGCTTACAAATGATGTTACTTCAATTAAAGGTATTTCAATTGGGCAACTCGTTATGCAATGGACTTCGGAATTAAAATTCGCGCCAGTTGTATTAGGGTGGGAATCTTGGTCGTAAAATTGAAGAATTATTGTTCGTGATCAAGCGTCGTTCAAATCTACGCGTTACATTGTCGTAATTACCGTAACTTCTTACCTACTTATAATACAATGTTCAAACTAGAAATATTTATTGGTATAGTACATACATGAATGTTATATTTTGTACGTGTACGAATTTCAGATTTGTAATTTATAAGTTAAACTTTAATAATTGTTACATACATTCTATGTACACGTACATGATGGAATATAACTACACCCAATTCTGTTTTTGCATGAAATTCTTTTACATGATTGTGATTTAAAGCAAATTAAAAACAAATGTAATTATCATTTTACACGACTTAAACATGAGTCTTAAAAATGAAGTGATTTAATACAGTCGACACAAATTCTAAGAAGTAAATTTTTCTGACCTAATAAGGAACGAGCTGGGAAGTTTCAGTGTGATTTCAAGTCATTAATGTGCTTTTACACAGATTTATACAATGGCCTAATCAAAACATAAACATAACATTAATCACAGAATTCGTTCTTAAATCCACTGAAATATCAGTACCATATGAGACCATTTCTGATTTGTTTTAAATATTACAGAAAAGATTTCACTAATGGAGCACGATTATGATATCCAACACATTTCTGGGGAAAGCAGTAATACTGCAATCCCGCTTAAAGGTATGCGTTTATTTCCAGAAAGTGGCAACGAATAAAATCTTTTTATGTTTTTTATGTTCTTTTTAACTTATATTATTTTGCCCAACTTTTGTGTTCATGAATTAGTAACATGTTTCCTCTACAAATGATAATTTACTTTCTATGATGTTGTGTCAATCTCTCTGAAATAATATCTTCTATTTTTTCCATGGATATAACATAATTTTTGTACAAATTTTGTACACGTATTCTTCGGGAACGTATCTATCGTGTAAAAACAGAATTAGGTGTAAGCATAAAATTATGCTTTAACGAATCTTAAAAAGTAAAAATCAGTCGAATCTCGATATTCGTTCCAAATACGTCAATAAGCGTTCTATAACTTTTAATATTGTCGTACGTTTTTAAAAATTGTCACTGAGAGAACTAATATTTATCTTCGGTCAACTTCCGATCGATCATCCACTTGTAGCAAGCTAGGTTTCGAGACCTCCTCGATATCTTCGGGTCCCGGTTCTTTTTCCGTAGACACAAAAAGTTCGAAAGGCTTTTACGAAAGCTGCGTTACAGACCGAGTAGAGTTTTCGAGGATTAAGCGGCGGTAACTTTGCGAAGAGGGATTAAAACTGCTAAAATTAATTCACATAATTGCGGAGGAAGCTGATGCGGCTTGGCCAAGTCTCTTGGTCTTTCAGAATCGAGGGGATTTTCTGCTTGATAAAATAAGAAGAATCACATGAAAACGTTTGCGTGCAAGTTCAATATGTATTTAAAAATGTGAACTCATTTTATGGAATTAACTCGTTTCGCTTCATTTCCTGTATTTGCGTACACAAAAATTGGCATTCCTTTCTCTTTTACGTTATCGCTTTTCTTAAACTGATGTTTATTGTCTTTTATCAACTGGTAATTTGATAAAAAAACAGTATAAGGTAAATGAACGTGTATGTAATGAAAGTGTAAGGTTAATTGTAAAAGTAAATAAACAGTATCAGACAAAAAAGAAAGTGCTATTTCACGATTAATAATTTTCATTGTACATGTCTTGCATACTGTGCACATTGAGTTCAAGCAAAAGCATACATACAATAAAGTAAAATTGCATATTGTATTAAATTTCAATTTTTACAATACTTTATTATTCTTTCGTTTAACTATTTTCAATGGTGCGATCTTAACAAAAATCTTAACAATTATTCAATATATTTATCATATAAATCGAAGTATTTTTTTATTCTCTTCAAGTAACGAGCGAACCGAGGGAGTATGAAACTCGAATAAATACCAGTTTAATATTCTGTAGGTACATCCTGAAACTTATTGCAAATATTGAAACAGTGTTCCACCATCAGGTTTTTACATTTTGTTAGTCCTTTTCATCGTCGTATTAAACTTTTTATTGTACGAAACGAAGTACGTTTTCTGCTTTCATCTTTATCCCTCTCGACTGACGAGTTGACTTGAGGGGTCTAAGGCTTAAGTAAACTCCTAACCCGTCTGTCTCTTCGCATTAATTAATTAACGTTCTCTTAATTGAATCACTCCGCGAAACAACGGCGCATTAACTCCATCGTCCTTCACGAATACTCTCGAGCCAGTCAACGACATTTCATTTGCTTTTCACTCATGGCTTCTTACCAGCTGTTTCCGTACTGAGCGAGTGCCGAGTGGATTTTCATTAAAGTCAAATATTGTGGTTCCATACCAACAGAGATTTAACCAGAAGATTTGACGGGACACGTTCAAAAATTTTCAACGGGAACGAAAAACGTGTGTTTGTTTATTCGTCAAATGTTTACTCAAAAATCTCCATACTTTAGTATGTCAGTAAATCTTTACTAAAAAGGGGTTACATCGTGTTCACATTTTCCACGAATTAGTTGAGCTTTCTATATAATTCGTGGCAGTAACACGATAAATTATTAGGTTTCGTTTTGTATTATACATAAAATACAATAAAACAATTTTTTTTTAAAGCGAGTTTTTCGATTGTTATATTCATGAACGCTCAAAGAATAACTTGTGTAGGCGATAATTTAGATTCTAGGAAATTTAGCGTATTGAAGGTTCATTGTAGCAACAATAAAAGACCAAGGAACCATTACTTTGACCGTTTTACTCAGATGGTATGCATATTGAGCCCGAGGTTGGCGTAGTTGTATTTTGTCGGTTCCTCATGTAGTTTGAAAAGTCGAGGCGATCTTTGGATTTATTAATGTTACGGTAATTTATAGACTGTCGTGTGAAACGTTGAAACCACTTGCTACCTATACGAGATGAAAGCGCAATTTCTCCGTAAACAGAACATATGTTACTCGTGGCAATTTTTACTGAATTTCCTTTCCGAAATTCATATAACGTAAGATGTCGAAAATGAATACGAAAATCGCTCATGATTTTTCAGGGCTAGGAATCACTGTATTCAAAATTTCACGATCTTATATCCACAAATACCTTCTTTAGACTGTTCTCGAACAGATAAACTCAAGTGCATCGATCCCTTATCACCGGTTGTTTAGAAATCGTTGCGCGAAGTGTATGCATAAAAGTTGGCACGAACTTATGGGATGACTTAATAGATTGAAAAGTCGAGGCGATCTTTGGATTTATTATTGTTACGGTAATTTATAGACTGTCGTGTGTCGAAGGGGCCACCGGCAACGGTTTGGGCCGGATGACCGCTTGCGGGGAAAATGGGACTTCTCGCGTTGGGAAAAGTCACCCCTTTTCCCTCTCCATGTTTTTTCCTTCCCGGGATACCGGGAAGATAGATATAAATTTTACGCAAGCGAAGAAACAGTGTCTGTCTTGCTATACTCGCTGAAGAATAAACATCGCTCTATTTATTTGTTATTTATTTATTGATTTATTGTAATATTTGCTATTCGGTTTATTTTCTCATTTTTACGTCTACAGAACACAGTGAAAAACAAGATTTCTGAATGAAAGTCAAAGCGATATAAACTGAATGTTATTGGCAGATGCCTAACATCTCTGAAACAATTTCGCTTGTGCGATGAAACATTTACAACAACCAGAGATACCTTTTGAAAACGGATCGAACTAATTTGTACTCCCAATATTAAAATGGCAAAAAAAATTCTTGAAAATCACGTAATCTTTCCCGATCCCAACCCTTTAACAAAAACAAAGAGGGTCGATGTATCGATGCAACAGGCCACGGCAACAACGGTCCCCGATAGAAAAACCGCGAGTGCGTCTACGACAGCGACGAGTCGCAACAACGCGCCGGTTGCGGATGTTTCGCGATTCGAATCTATCGTTCGACGAAGAATCTGCGAACGAAAGCGGGAAAAAACGAAAGCAAAACGCGCGCCACGCTGTCAGCCAGCCAAGGAGATTGTGCGAGACGAAACGCAGAAGCGCGCGAAGCATGAATTATTCGTGGCAACGCCGACGGTTGTCTAGAAAGCGCGGGGTTCGCGTTTCCCACGATTCATAACGCGTTATCAATAATTAATCGCTTTAGCGGGACACAAAAGCGTAGCGAGGACAAGGCCAGAAGCGAGTAAACGCCTTCTGCTTCTCGCACAAAGACATCGATCTCGGTTGTGCACCGATCACCGGGACTGCAAAAGAGGGGTGTGGGAGCGGCATGGCGATCGTATTCCTGGAAAATCAGCTTCCCCGTAAACTACCGAGGTCTCCTATAAATCTCGACCGATGACAGATCAGTATGCGATCCTTGTTATCGATCCACCGAGATGCTCGATGCGTGCATTTTGCTAATGCGCTCTGTATGTGCGTCGGCAATATTCAGCAACGATTAAGGGAACCTGGTTTAGGACACCGAAAAATGCGTAAATTTGTACAATTATTTCTTTCTTTTACTTTAAATTATTGCTATCAATTTGAACACTTTTCAGTTGTTTCATTGGCGATAAAAATTTGTTAGAAAACGTACCTCTAGCTACTAGACAAAGTCTCATTTTCCATGATAGTGCCGTATTACATTTTTCTCGAAAAGTTGACGATTTTTTAAATGATTTATACGAACTTTTTTCCAACAACCTGGCCACCAAGATCCCCCGATTCGACACTGTTTGATTAACATTTATGGGGTCATGTTAAAATAAAAGTGACGAGAAATTACGAGCCTTCCTTAGTTAAAAGGCAGGGCCGTTTTAGTATTTGAAGAATTAAATGTATAGAATACATTAGAATGCGTTCATACAAACTTAATACGAAGAATACTGTTGTGTATGCGGCACAATGGGCAGCATTTTCAATAATTTCTGCAATAATAAGGTATGTTGGTATCTACATTACGTGTCTTATATTTGTTTAAATCCAATCTAAATCCATAGGTAGGAATGAGTAATACAGCACACCATGTTGATATTAATGATATTAGTATTACTTATAAGAGACATATTTCCAAAAGAAAGTTCTCTAAAAGTCCGGATCAGAAGGAAAGTGGGTCACATGTATAGGTTCTCACAACAATTACTTTGCACTCTACTTCAAATGCCAAAGCGTTTCGTATTCTATAGGGTTTAAAGTAACTTTTTAAACAAAAAGAGAATGACTTTTTTACTTTATAGACGCCCCCCTTGAGATGCGTTATTAAGTCGACAGAAACTTGGAACGAGATCTAATCCTCAATTCTAAGGCTTAACACACTTGCTTCTGAGTGTTGAAACTCCACCAATGAGTCTTTGGTGATCTTACTTCGGGTTCGATGATGAAAAATAATGTTCCGTATGGATATTGTTCAATCCTTGTTCTTCAATATCGTTGCGCGTAAGTACGCTATGCCACAGATTGAATATGACAAAGAATTGTATCTTCACCGTAATAGAATTTTAGATGCAATTCGAATTATGATCTGCACGATCGGAGATCGTTGCTTACAAAATTTTAACTCTCTTTATTTGCCTTATCACTATGGTAATAATCTGTTAGTTGTGACGTAACTGTCGAGAAAATTGTAGGTTAGGGGGTTAAGTGCCTAGGAAATTGTAGGTTAATGTGTTAAGTGCGTAGAAAATTGTAGGTTAAAGTATTAAGTGCGTAAAAAATTGTAGACGAAGGTGTTAAATGCGTAGAAAATTGTAGACGAAGATGTTAAATGCGTAGAAAATTGTAGGTCAACAAGAATGGTTCGGCAATGCGAAAACTAAAAAAATGTAATAGATTCACAAAAATGATTTGATATGTTACGAACATATTGTATGATGAACCTTCTTTAAAATATAGCCTTTGACGCGGTGATGACATAAAATACTTTATACGTGCCTATAACACTTCGATTTATTGTCACGTTTAATTTATTAATCGTAACATTACTGTCATTTGTTATTCATTATTTTGCATCTTAAAAATAACACATGTTCTTAGAACATTCTGCAAGGAATGTTATTTCTAATATATAGCAATATTTGCGGTAGTAACTGACTTTACTTTTGTATTATTGTTAAATAAAATTCAACTATTACACTTTATAATATCAATTACTCTACAAACATATTTTAATAAAAATTTTGTATGTTTTAGGTAAGTGCTTGGGGTGCATATGCTTACATCGCGTTAAATTTTGAACAACAGCTCAGTAGGTGAGTTAACAAAGTAATACATTGCAAAAAGAGCCAATTCTGGAAAGAAAAACTGTTATAATAATTTATTAAACTATATAAATTATAATATAATATAATACAAATATGTTATGATATTTGTTTCTATTTAAGATTACAAATATTTACAAATACTTTTAAAGCGAATTTCTCAATTATACCAATGAAATCGGCACTTGGTAGAAATATTTCACTAAATATTCTGTCATAGTAACAGTAAGTCGCACAATAAACGGAGATCAGCTTCGTTAATCTTGATACATAGCGGATTAGCACTCCTCCTTTTTTCTGGTTTAAAAATTCCCAAAAATTGGTGTTGAATACACACGGAGTCTAATATTTGCTTTACGGTATTTGCCCGTTTATTTTAAGCGCGCCATTCCTCAAATCCCGAATATATGTTCCGGGAGAAGAAAATAAGAAGTAATCAACAGGGCAAAGACAAATGGTCTATTACATTTAATTGTTAACGGATATTATTCATTGGAAACATTATATATTTTGTGACATAAGTTATAAATTAATTTTATGGCTTCTTAATGCTTAACATTGAGTAGAAACTTACAGTTTTATTTCGATTATTATTCAATTGTTATTCTTGTTTCGTCCAGGATGCATTATAAATAAACATTTTTATTACTTTTATTTAGTTTAAATCTTAAATGTCAACTTGCAATTAATTGTAATTCGTTGAAATTTGACATACAATTTGCTTATTTTTATTTCCTTTCTGTAAAAAATTTATTATTATATTATAGACGATAATACAAATTTATTTACTCTTACGTCCATAATATTCAGTACTCTTGTTTATAATATTTCGTCTATATGTTAATATTCTTTCACATTGTTTCTTAAGAGAACACATCGCGTTCGTATGTTTATATTTTCAAATTTGTATATTTTTTAATTTGTCCATTTGTGAATCTTTGAATCTGTGAATCTGTGAATTTGCGAATTTGTGAATCTGTGAATCTATGAAGCTGCGAATTTGTGAATCGGTGAATTTATAAATTAGAATATTGTAATGTCGTGATATCGTGCAGTTGTAACATTACGATACCGCGATGCGTAAAATTCTGCAATCGTAACATCAATGAATTTCGAAATCGGAAAATCTTCGAATTAACGATAATAACGCGACAAAGAATTTAATTGAGCAACGCAGGAATTTCGAGCGTGCAATTTACAGCGTGCGTAACACGCCGAATGCCGTGTATTTTACAACTCTCAAACATGATCTTGAGCAGGCTTATCGTCAATCACAGCGAAAGACAAATTTTCATTAGTCACGGGAAGCAAAGACGATATCTTCGAATAATTTATCCCTATTTTGCTCATAAACTCTGGCGATAATTCCGAGTGAATAGCAAACATGTCTGACATGGGCCATGAAACAGTCAGCGCGTATCAGAATTATGAAGTAGCCTCTCTAAACCAGGACCAAGGCTCGGGGATATTCAGCCCGTATCGGGAAGCAGAACTGTTTAATCAGCCATCTTTCGGTGTAAAAAGACGCAGGTCGATTAGCCGCCGCGTTTTTCACGCATAAATTAACGGTCAACGCGCGTTCGTGCAACAAATTTTCAACGCGCTGCACGCGCTCGCATCGGCGTCGAATTTTTCCAAGCGCGTTTATCTCGTGATATTTATGTACACTGGCCGATGTGTATTTATATGCGGTTCCAGGATAGCAGCTCGCAAATGTTCCCAGGAAAGCCGCTTCATGGAAGCTCGATCGGCTGAGAAACGTTTATTCTCATTGCTGGATTTCGCTAAAAGGAACATTAACGTTTAGCCGCCGAGAAACGTAATGGTGCACCACCGACTAGCCGATTAGCGAAGCTGGAAATATGATAACGTGTACTAAATATTGGAGAATAAATTTTGATCGCTTTAAAGCAGGGAACCCGGTTTAGGGTACCGAAAAATGCATGAATGTGCACAATATTTTTTTTTTAACTTTAAATCATTGCAATGACTATAAAATCTTTTTGGTTGTTTCATTGTCGATAATAACTTATGAATCCAATTTTTTAAGTTCTTGCAGTGTCACTTTTTGTAGGATACTTATCAATGCGATCATGAGTTTATTTTCTTGCTGCAAAATGTGTCAACTTGGTTTGCTCTCACTTATTATGATTCCAAATAAAGGAGAATTCTAAACTTGTAAAATTAATAAAATTATTCTTGCAATTTGTAATTAACATCTTTAAGGATACATATGCATGTATGTCCACATAATGGAAATTGAGTTCATATTACCATAGCAAAATGTATCCATTAGGCCTGGTTTTTCTTATAACTTTCGCAAATAAGGGAGAACTGTGATCAAAGTTCTTGCAATTTAACCTCTTCGAGGATAGCCACATGTATTCGAACGTTTAGTTTATATTATCATTGTAAAATGTATCAATTATCGAAGTAGGTTGAGAAATTTGAAAGTCAAGGTATTTTGTGATGTAGAAATTTGAAGATTTCGAATTTTGGGAATTTGGAAATTGAGTGACTAGAACTTTGGAAATTTAGGAATTTTGAAATGGAAATGTTTTGAAATTTCGAAACTTGGGATTCTTGGGATTTAGACTTTGGAGATTTTTATATTTTGCAAATTGTAAATCTGAAAAATTGAAGGTTTGAAGGTTTGAAAATTTGGGAATTTTGGATTTTAGCAATATGGAAGTGAGAGACTTTGTAAATGCGTGAATTGGAGCTTATAGAAGCTCAGAAATGAAGGAGTGTACAGATTTAGAAATTTTGAAATTTGAGAACTTGTAATTCCAAAAATGCAATGCTTCCACCAGCAAATAAACCAAATGTAAGAAATGTTACATTCATCCCTCCTCCTCGATCCCTCGATCCATCCCGTCTACACGGACATTCAGTTTCTACTAGAATTCCAAAATGCACGAATCTGCCCCGATTTCTCTAACGGTTCATCAGCCTCGATTTCGCGTGCAGTATTCTAATTTCGTAAAATCATGTAACTCGATAAATAACACGGTTTCGAGTCGGTTCAATGTAAATCTTGCCGATCGTAATATCTCGTAGACGGAGAGATTACGCTTTCACGAGGATCACGCGTAATGATCTTCCATTGCTGATATTTCATCGTGTTAAGTACAGCCGGACGTTTATCGCTGTTCAGAACGGATGTTCGAACGGTAGCCTGTTAATTTCGTTACGAAAATGTTTCACCGTTTCACGTAATTACCCGTTCGCGAATAGACGTGGCATGCCTCCTTTTGATTGCTCGTATTAACTAAGCGAGCGCAGGCTGTTTACGAAAATGTCCCTTTTCCCGGTTGTGTTTGACTTGCTCGTGATCGATGGAGGATGTAGGCCGTTTCGGTAGAGCTCGTTAGAAGCCTCGCCTCGGATAAGCTTAGGAACGTAATTTATGGACGAACCTGGACCCGTAGAAATTATGATCGGATGGAGAGTGTTTTGAACCGGGTTTATTGATGTTAAACGCACGATATAAGCGTCCCTACTAGCACAGGATGTCGCGTGTCTGTAACGCGTCAAAATATTCAACGTGTAGTCATTTGTCGTTGAATTTTTCTCGCTGATCGAGAACTCGAACTTGCTGTATTGGAGCGCAGGTAATTTAAATGTTTTATTACGGTTATAGTTATGTTTCGAAACTGGAGCTGCCTCCCGGCCAGTTTGAATCGAAGATTAATTGCGTGAATTATTTTTTACATGGAGAGCCATTACCTTCGACGGTGATCTGAATTATTTTGTAAGCAGCGATTAATTGTGTTTGCAAAACTTTTATTGAGTAACTCGTAAGAAATACATGTTTCTTAAATAGTATTAATATCGAGTTTTTCGTGTTAGGAATATTTAGAATTAAATGAAACACTCTCCTTTAATTAGCTAAACGATAGATGCGTTACCCTCTATTGGTTTTTTTTTTCTTTGCGTTATGTTCATTATATTAATATTCTTCTTCAACTAAATGCGATACCACGCAGTTACCGATTTAAGTATTAATTGAAGTATTTCCTTCGCGCTGTAATTTCTTGAGCTCCTGATTTTCTGTTGTTTACCCAGTTAACAGAAACGAGTTGATCGTTATTACATATACAAGTATATATATTTATAAACAGATATGTATGACTGCTCTAACATTTTAATATATCTTTTTTTATGTAAGCTTAAGTTAAATTCTCATAAGAGAAATCCATTTTAATATGTTTTTTTTTTGTTTATGTGTTTATTTTACTGGGAGAGATCATCATGATTAACATCACTGTTGGTTATTTAGGTTGTTTTGTATAAAGCAGTTAATTATACGAACTGTACCAAGGAACAATGCACATATAATTAAAAATAAAGTACAAAGGTAGACAAAGAAACGCGTACTTGCAGTTGAATGCTTACATTAATTCTTTGTCTCCTTACAAATCGACACACATTTCAAGAAAAGTATCTTGACCTGTTTGTTAGTTTTGCTGTCCATTTTGAACGTAATCGACAAATTCTTAATAATAGTAATTAAGGTTACTTTCAACAACCTGTTTCCAACACACATATCCCTCAACATAATTGAACAACTGACTATCCAGCATCTTCGTCGTTCGACGAAAAATGATCCAATGCAAATGCCGGTTGGTGGATCGGTTTAGTTAAAAAGTTTCATCAAAATGAAAGGCTCGATATGTTTTCTTGTGAGTTTACCACATCAGTGGTTCTCGTTTCACTCGAACGGTAGCCCTTGATCTGTGGCAAGGAACAGCGATGCATGATCGCAGTCGCCTCTGTGCTGCTTGAACGGAAGCGTCCGTTTCACAAAGGCACAGAGGCGCTTTAATAACGCTCGATATCCACGATGGAACACGGGACACGTCAGCTCCAGGCGGCTGTAATAACAGCAAAACGGGATCGCGGGTACCGATTACGTTGAAATTGCCTGCAAACATTTAATATCGGCCTGGTAGGCGCGGCAGTACGCGGTAAAAGCATATCAGCCTTGTGAAAATTGACGATCATCGAAGAGACGGCGACAGGATCGACGTGCATCGTTGACAGGTTCACTCACTGTGCATGTGTACAGTCATCGGCAAAGAACAGCTTTCCTGAAGAAAATACAACACTCGATGAAAAATTATTGGTTTTTCTTGTCAAGTTTTACGAATTCCCAAAAATTGGTACATTCCATGCGATTATTAGGTTTTTAGGACTTTGGGATCTGGGTATTTACGGATGGGGGGTTATAGAGGCCCGACGAGAGCTGTATTTGGGAAGAAAAAAAATGTAGGGAGCAATGTATTTGGAGACGAATGTATTTTATGAATGTAGATACGTGGAGATCTAGAAATGTTGAGGATGCAGGTATTTAAGAGTCTATAGGCAGTTGGGGCCAGTATTTAGGAAACTAGGGATTATAGGATTCAGAGTTTTAGAGATATTTGGAATTTTTTAATGCAGTGATTCGAAACATAGAAATTTTAGAGTATAGAGATTTCAAGACATAGTGGTTTCAGGACGTAGAAATTTCGGGATGTAGGTATTCCGGGACGTAAGGATTTCAAGATATTGAGACTGGGATATTTAAGCGTCGGAAATTAGCAATTTTGGGGAATTGAAATTTTTGATCGATGAAATTTTGGGAGTTAGCAACTTCAGGACGTAGAAACGTAGAAATTTCCTCATATGGGTATTTCGGCGTAGAGGAGTTTCAGGACATAAGGAGTTCAGGAGATTGAAATTTCAGAAAGTAGAAATTTTGGGGCACGGGAATTATAGAATATAGAAATTTCAGATCACAGAAGTCTTCGGGACTTAGTAATTTCGGAAAATAGAAACATTGGGATATAGGAATTATGAGACCTAGAGGTGTTGGGATATAGAGATTTCGGGGCGTTGGTACTTTGAGATATAGGGACTTCTGCACGTAGGAATCTTGGGCTATAGAAATTTCGAAATATTGCAATTTTCTCACATGGGTATTTCGGCGTAGAGGAGTTTCAGGACATTGAAATTCCAGAAAGTAGAAATTTTGGGGTACGGGAATTATGGAATATAAAAAATTCAAATCACAGAAGTCTTCGGGACTTAGTAATTTCGGGATGTAGAAACTTGGGATATAGGAATTTTGAGACGTAGAGATCCGATCATAGAAATTTCGAAATATAACAAGTTTTTCAGGATGTAGAGATTTTGACACAGGAATTTCGGAACACAGAAGTTCTTTTCGAGAATGAACGATTAAAGAATTTCCTAATTTACAAAATTAATATAACTGATAATTTCGAAACATGGCTACTCGATAATTTGAAAGTTGTGAAGTGTACAGACTTGTTCTTGTGCAAAGTATGCCTACGTTGCATCGGAGTGTACATCCCCACCTATATTGCCTTTCATTCCTAACCCTCTCTACGATAGTATGTACACAGCGGTATAATTAACGATGCGTGCATTTTATTTCCCTAATTGCGAATACATAGAACGCACGCGAATGTTTACATTTGTCTGGTATTACGTTATTCGGGGTAATTACAGAGTGTACAGGACGATACCCGATGCATAAATGATCCCGCCAGGAGCAACGAGCCGATCGTCTGCTCGGATGAGAGCGGCTGTTCGTATTTGTTTTGATCGGGGATGAATGAGCCGCTGGTCGTCGTTGTTGAATCACCGCGATGCTTTCATATCGGACGATGGTTGGAAGAGAATGATCTTTGGCCGGAAAGTATGATTGAACTGGTTGTTTAAATAGTTGGATCATTGCAGGTAATGATTCCGTGTTTGGGAAGCGAGGGCGATTCCTACACTGAATGGATATCATTTTTTATTAAAATTTGTATAGGGAGTGCAGCTACAATCGAATCCTCAACGAACGTAGGGTCAAATTTGTCTCCGCTGTTCATATTTGCATGTATTTTGAAAACGTTTGTATGTTAGATTATTGTACAAACTTAAGTTACAATTAAAAGTTATATCAACTAGTAAATGTGGGGGATGAATATTTTACACTCTATTACTTTTATTATTTAATATACAGGGTGTCCCAAAAGGAACGTAACACCCGGAAATGGGCGGTAGCTGGGGTCATTCTGAACAACTTTTTCAGAGATTCTCACGCTCTGATTGGTCGGTGTTTTTCCTTCATAATTTAAAAATGAAGCCTCATTCGAACTTTTTGCAAAGGAAAAAGTTGTTCAGAATGACCCCAGCTACCTCCCATTTCCGGGTGTTACGTTCCTTTTGGGACACCCTGTAGAATTAAAAAATCAGTACATATTTTAACATTGTTGAATTCTTTACACCACATGTCAGTAGAACATCTTTCCGCATACACGCTTCGCTCTCTCCACGTATTTCCCCACTCACTTGTATTTTTTTGATTCATACCAACCCACCAAAAATCATCTCAATCTTACCAACTTTACTCTCTGAACACTCTTGCCAACTTCGTTCTTACAACACTTTTACCAACATACTCTCATTGTAAAAATAGCCTCACAACAAAAACAAAATACCGATAAAAAATCAATATACCCATGGAAAATACTTTTTCCAGCAATAAAAATGCTGTCGAGCGCAAAGAGCTTCATTTCTGAGCTCAAAAATTGAGCGGATTTTTTTAAAAGAGTTTAAGAAGATTTATTATCCTATATAAAAAATAATTAAAGGGCGAGAGTGAAACAAAATTTGTTGAACCATTCTAATGACACCGTCATCTTTTATTGGCGTTAATCTTTAACCCCGCTTATTTTCAATAAAAAAAAATGTAATTGTTTCAGAAAAAAGTTTATACATTCCAGCTCTGATTTCGTGCAATTCTGGCCAATTTGTGAACTATAATCAAAAGTATAATCCACACGATAGTGGTTCGGCAATTTTCCTGCGAAAGCAGATTCGTTCGCTCTTAAGCGAATTTTAATGGATTTTCTGAATCCAGTGAGTCACGTAATTTGGCCTTCTTTACAAAAGATTTATAAAATGCATGCGAACGGCTCATCGAGTGGCGCGCGATTGAATTTTTGTATTTCAATTACATTGTGAACTTCCCTCGCGTTTATTTTTGTTAAACTCTTAAATTATAGTGTTTTCATATTACAATCGCCGAAGTTGATTTCGAAGGCACGAAAGTAATCGTTGTATCACATAATAACGTTTAAGTGCATTCATCGTTAAGTTCGATGTTTATGAAGCTTAACGAATTCGTACGTCGTAAATCTGTCGAGGCAATTGTTCGATCAACAATTATAGGCAATTATTCGATAATTCCTCGATAAAATCTGATTTGCATGAGCGCAGTAATGGACGTCCTAACGAGAAACATTTTTTTTTTTCTTAATAAACCACGTATATGCGAATACTTTTAACGTTCTTTTTGGCACGTTTTAATGAAGGTACCGGATGCACGAGCTGCAGCGTTGCGTGCTTCCAGGTGATTAAAAAATTCTCGTAACAAATTCGAGCATGATTGAAATCGGTATTGACGCGAATCAATCAGTGCTTCGGCAAATTATAGGGTCGAGGACCAGAAGGATGATCAGTCCTTTGGCAACTGACAATTCCACGTGAAGGCTCCTCGAAGAAAAATACATCGAACCAGGTTACTCCTCTCATTCGTATTTTGCAACTTCGTTATCATACCTGCCGAAAGTATGAAACTTTCATCGATGTAGGTTAAATAAGGTTGTAAATATGAAATGTACTTTTTTTACTATTTATGGAAAAATACCGAGAAATAATCTGATTCTTCTTACTTGACGAATTCCTGACAAAGACTTTCGTTTGCAAATGATTTACACAAAACAGACCTTTTCAATTTATAATTTTTTAGTGCTTTGTTGATTAACATGGGACTAGAAAATATAGCTTCGTCCATGCATGTTTATATCATTGTGAAATATGTTTTGTTCGTTCCTATCATGCATTGCACTGTAAAAGATAGTAGTTTATTTTTTAAAACATAAAATAATAGATTACACTAATATACACTCACGGACAAAATTAAGTGGACATTGCCGAAATGTAAAAAATGTTTTGTTTTATTACAATGTTGTAAATAAATTTTAAATTTAGAACGGGAGATATTTTTGTAGACTTGAAAAAACATTTATTTAATGTATATAATTGTACAATAAAGTTTTGATTTATAAGCATTATTAGTTAATTAAATTTACCTTTTGTTATTTATGATACCTGTCCACTTAATTTTGTCCACGACTGTATTTATACCATATATAATAGAAGGAATGACAGCCGCGAAAAGTCTAAAGTGCATTGGTAGAATTTTTTCTCTATGTATTTTTTATGTAAAGGCAGCCTAGAAAATTAAGTATCCAAATATTTTTACGACGTAAGAATAATACGTTATCTAATATATCATTGGTTCAATAAGAAGTAAATTATTTTAAATAGATAAAATTTGCAGTTACGAAGAAGATTTGCATCGTTAAAAAGAATGTATACCTTATGATAACAAAGAGCAACAGGATACATTATTTTAATTATGCACAAATATACAGAGCAGTAATTGGTAGGATCCTATAATGTAAATCTTGTGACTTCATTTTCCATTAATACTTTACAGAAGTTTATTTACGGCAATGTGTATACACATTGTTACGTAATGTGTGTATAAGTTAGAAACTAATATTTGAATTTCAGTTAATTTAGTTATATAACATAATATCCACGTTAAATTTTGTTATCAAATTACTGTAAATAAGTATACATGATATGACCATACATCGACTGATTTTATGTAAAAAAAATGATCAGTGTTTAACTCATCCTTTCACGGGTTAATTATTTATCTTGTACCAAATTTACATATGTATATATTTTCAAAGGAATCTAAATTTAGATTGAAATTTAAATTTAAATTGTATTTTTGCCAGAAAAGCCAATTTTATCCGCGCATTTAAATTGCTAAGAAGAATTTATGACGTTTCCGAACGAATCAGCTTATAAATAAAATTTTATCATGATTATCATGTTATATAAGATGATTTTAGATTAAAATATTCAATGATAAAATATAGCTTTGATTTACATGTGAAAAATACTGCTAATTTACGCAGAATTGGTTTACTCTTATCCACTACAAATATTTTTTTCTTAATATATAATAAATACTAGATAGAATCTAGATTATAGTGCCTTTTTTCCCCTATTTTGTACATTTCCTCGCTTCTATATTTCCTTTTAACACAAAAGCTTTTTACGAAGTCAATTACTAAAAAAAGATATAGCTAGAACAAGATAATTTTGTCTTAACTTTTTTTTTGCGGCCGTTGTTAAATCTTTTGTTTCTTATTCTTTCAAACTCTTACATTACTTATTACTGGATCAGATGATAGTAAAAGATGGTGCATAATATCTTCGTTATTAACTGTATGCGAAGATTTCCTACCATTGTGGGCTCTTGTATCTTTGAAATTTTATTTTCTGCTACTTGAGCCTCCTCGGAAAGGCATCCGATAGGAAGAATCATTTTTCATGATTGCGCCACCATGGATTAAAAACTTAGGTGCGGAGGGAGGCATATTGCACTAACCCCACAAATAAATAAATAATTCAGCGGTTTCGCGAGCATTTTTTCAAATTTATCGCAATCAATTTTATAATTACTTGCCATAACATGTAGAATATTGCCAAATTTTTCTATTAACCTTTGATAATTGTATTAATATTTTCTCAAGGAAGCACACATTCGAGCAGATGCGGTCACTTCTATAACAATAATTATATAATAGTGTATCACTTGCGAAAAGGCAAGTAGAGGCAAGTAAAATTTTTTTTAAACATTTTGCACACTTGTTATTCTATTTTAAGCGCTCACATGAGCACTTTGTTTATTAATACTAAATCAAATATCGTTTTTCGAAAATTAAATTACAATAATATTTCTGTATAAAGTACACTCAGGGATGATAAAATACATTTTTGCAACTTTTATCGTGTCTGTTTGGCTATTTATGAGTATGTTGAAGGAATAGAAATATTCACAGGAAAGAAAGAACAGGAAATTACTCTTAATCATTATAAATCAATTCTATATTACATTTTCAGTATTTTAGTATATTTTGCTTCGTTTCGTGTACTTCAAGATGTTATAAAAGCGAGAGCGTAATTACTTTAATGCATTTTAATACATGCCAAAGTTGATTTTTGATCACTTTTTCCGAATTTCTCCCACTGTGCGGTTCCATGATAACCGAAGAGTCAAAGTGACCGATTAATCGACATTCCGTTTATCAACGGCGGAGAGCATCTCTTCGGGATCGGTAAAATTTTCCTGGAAACAATTGATCGCGAGCCGGCAACGAGTGGTTCGCGTGTCTTTGGCCGATTTCGACGAAACGCGTGCATTGTGGCGCACGCATGGCCAGGTAACGGTTAGACCGGCATGATTTTCGCGTTGCATCCTCGTGGATCGACGAATCCATCGTTTCGTTGTGAACGGACCGAGTGGACCGGATTCCGGGCGGTGCTTTGACCGTTGCTGTAATAAAGGGCAATCATCGGCGATTACGGCGAGCTGCTTGCCGAGTGAACGCGTGTGCGCAAAGTTCGTGGATCTGAGAAAGAAGGCAAATGGGAGAAGAGTAATTGCACGTCGTGAACTCACTGATTCGTGCGCGACATGTGCGTGTCTTGTAAGTTTGCTGTTTTGCCGGGAAGAGACAGGGGAGCGAGGACGAGGAATATACGTTTACTTCCTGGCACGTTCGTTTTTGGGTCTTCTCGATGACTTTAGCTGCCCGAGATAGTCCGTCGCGTCGTGCCAATCTGGAATAATTAAATGAACTGAACCCTTTTTTCTAATTGAACGAATTGTACGGGGAATTAAATCTTGAGCGTAACAAATATGTCAGGTCTACCAGGAAGTTCTGTCCGTTTATGAAGAGAAAGAAAATGATGCAGTTTTTAATACATTCAGTGACCTAGCAATCCTGGTTTCCGCATATGGGCTAAAATGATTCATGGAGCCGAGTTATTTAATGTTATCAAAAAAGGGCCCAATGTTATCCAAAAAGGATCACATTGTGGTCTTCACAATATCAACATCAACCAAAGTTGACTACCTAGAGCGTGTCTTATCACTAAAGTCGAAATCACCTACTTCAAATTTTTCGAACCATCTCACACACGTTCTACCTGGAACACCATCGATACCAACAGATTTTATCGAATTTCGACACGTGTCGGTAGCATTTCTATCCTGTTAGAGTTCATTCAACATGCAGCGCTGCAAATGAACTTTGTCAGAACCCATATTTTCATGACCGGGTCTAGCTTAATAATGACACGAGATATATTTGCCATAGTTTCTTTCGAAGTGCACATGTTTCTAAGCGTAGTTATAAAGAAATTAGCCATATGTGGCTCAAAAAGAGAAAGCGTATTCATGTTCAAACTTGGAACGATATTATCGGACAGAACTTTCCGGGAGACGTAAACTCTCCGAAGACGTTTTACATTTTACCAAGACTCGGAGTAGGCGTACAAAATTTGGGAAGTAGGCGAGTGGAAACAGTTCGCTATTTTCTATTGGCTAGATAAATTTGATTGGAAATGGAGATATCAATGACGTATGAAGCTATCTGGACTTTTCTTAAAGTTCCAGCTGAATTGACAACACTTTATTTTATTGAAGAAACTCGTACAGCTTGTATTGGGTCGACTAAGTACTGCACGCTTTCTGATATTGTGAGTTTTTATAATATTATACTATTGCTGGTAATAGGTAGAGGTAGGGATGATGGTCAAGGGGCAGTGTGACTCAGGAACGGCGCGAGATCCAAGATGAGTAAGGATTTGGAAATCATGATTAGTATGTTTGGATGGAGATGAGTCTGTAGTGTTTGTGATTGCGTTGAACATCCAACACTACCAACAAAAGACTCTACGGTTAAGGCTAAGGGTCCTAACACCCAGATGTGACTGACAATAAATCAATAAAAGACTATGTTAGAATGTAATAACTCTTTGGGTCCTATTTCTATTACGTGTAAAGGCTATTATTCTAATACAACAAATGTATCTAAAGGAACGAAAAAACCATTGCACTACTGTATTGCAGAAAACTTGGACCGAGGTCTAATCCTCTAGCTGTAATATGTATTCTAACGCAGTTGATTAATTTATAAACACGTTTCTTTTATTTCGCAATGCACGAAGAAGATATATATACTATGGAAACTTTCAACCTACTGGTGTGATAGAAAAACTGGGTTCAAGGACCAAACCCAAAATTAGTCATCGGATGACAAAGAACCTGTAGAAAAGTCTTTGTTCCTTACCTCGGTTATAAACTGTTTGTACTACAGAACTATTTCTTTTCCTACGTCGATTAGTTATTGTCGAACTGTCACGTCCTCGATAAAGAACACAATTTTTAATAAGGAACAATGGTCTGCCCTTGAAATCTTCCAACGACAAATACCACCTTTATTTTATTTATTTATAATTTTTAACACCTCTACACTCCAAACACCAAATACTCGAACTACAGCTGCTCAGTATACTGTTACATCGAATTTTGTATTAATAAGTGTTTGCTGTATAGATACATATTCCTAGTGTGGTGCTTCCTTGGTTTTGCAGAATTTGTGTGGACAGCGTCTGTGACAGAACGCATAGTACAACAGCAACAATTTGTTGTTCCATTCGTTCAACTCTGCCCCTTCCACGATTAAATCTCGAGTATACCTATTATAAAAGTAAGAATTTGTGACTCACGGAACTACCAATGTTGTCATCAGCCAAATTCCTGTGCAAGAGGGTCCTAACGATGAACGGCCAGAGAGGAAAATGCGGTCGTTCGAGAAGCGTGCTATTCTTGTTATTATTTCATGCATATTTCAGGGAAATATTTAGTAGACAATGCAGAGCCTCGACAGCGGTTATACTCACGGAACAATTGCTTGGCCGTGTCTAAATATTCGCACGAATTAATTATGTGCTGCTTGTCCGTTCGATTCAATTGGATCACCAATTACCGTCGACGTTCCTCCTCGTTCGTTATCACGGGACCAACCAAGAAGGGTCGCTCCCATTGGCCGAACGGCCGTAAAGTTTCTTCCAAATGTAAATTTTGCAGGGGAACGATAGTCGCTTGCGAACAAATCGTACGTTCGAATGCGGACGCAAGAGCGGGCCGACATTCGTGGAGGATGGCCAAAATTATGGCAACGATATCACGGTCGGTGCACGAAAACGGCCTGGAAACTTGCCAGTCAGCCCATCTGCATGAACGTTGCACTTGTTGCGACGGAGACGTCCAGTAGAATTCCATCCTCGATGCACCACGTTCGGTTTCAAGTTTTCACATCGGTCGGCCAGTGTTCGACGAAATACAATCGAGTCTCGATACGAGCGAATCTTTTGTATATGAACGTTCGCTTGTATCGTGAAGTTTGTTCTGATATTAATAGAAATTTGCAAAATGTAGAAAAATAGGTGCAGAAAGCGTCCGAACCGAACGTAAACAAACAGTAATACATGGGTGCAATAATCTAAATGTGGGAATTAATAAAAAATATTTTATTCTTGATGGTTTTATTATGACATTTTTAGCAACACATTCGTGGTATTTTCCCGATTAAAATGAGACCGAACACGACGTTTTCGAAATATATTTATTTATAATTCCAAGCGTTTCGCTTATAGCGTGAGTGTAGTGTACTAGAGTACTAAACATGTTCTTTATTTACCTGTTTGAAAGATTCGTTTATTATGGGTATAGGATGCAGTTATATTCGGCACGTGGGACGCATCGAGAGAGATTAACGTTTCGGTATTTGATGATTTTGGGATTCGGGCGATTGCGAATGTGAGAGTTCAAAACTTTGCTGTTTGGGGAGTTATGAATTTAAGAATTTCGAAATGTAGATTTGGGAATTTGAAAAAGTAGAGATTTACAGATAATAACATTTGGGAGTTTGGAAATTTAGAAGATTAAATAGTTTGGTAACGTGAATATTTGAGAAATTCGAGATGCGATAATTTAAAAATTTGGAAACGTAGGAACTTGGCAATTGATGAATCGGAAAATTTCGAACATTGAAAATCTATATATTTAGAGATATAGGAATTGGAAATATTTGGAATATTTGAGATTTGGAAGTTTGCAAACTTGAGAATTCAGTCCTCTAGGAGTTCGCAAATTTATTAATTTGATAATTATAAAATTAACCAACTTTATAATTTAATAATTTGTAAGTTAAAAGATTGAAAAATTTCAAATTCACTTGTGACAATCCCCTTTCTTCTTTCAAGATAGAAACTTCTTTCAAATTTATTTTATCACAGAGTACCAACAGAGTACCTACACCGAAACAATGCATTAACCATCCCTTCTTCATTTAATATAACAAAGTCACCAAATTTATTTGATCACACCTAAACAATGCATTAATCATCCCTTCTCCATTTAATATAACAATCCTTGAACCCTAAACGAGGCTAACAGTCGCGTTCCACGAATCAGAAAAGATTTCTACAAATGTTTCGCGCCAACAAATCTGGTTTGTTAAAACGTGTAAGGAGATGTGACCGAACCATTTTTTTTCATCAAGATCCCGTACAAGTCGAGTTGTTGCTCGAAGGTGAAACGTCGAGGGAGCCGCGATCCCAAAAATGGAAGGCGTATATCTCCATCGATATCGCGTAGCGGGCGAATAATCGCGATCACTTTATCGGTTCGGCCGATATTAACAAGCAGAAATCTGGCCAGCAGCTTTGGCAATGAAAGATGGGAACGGGGGTTCCTGGATGCTGTTGTGGCAAGAAAGGAAGGGCTCAAGAAGAAAAGGAGGCGAGGAACGGATCGTTGAAAGCGAGCGAGATAGCAAAGACGAGCGGAGAAGCATGCCTGGCCAGGTTCAACGACACGCCTCGCCTTCTTTGTAGTAAACAACCTGGCGTAGACTCGCTCGTTGCCTTCTAGCGCGAGTATTATAGTGGTTCTCAGTCGATCTTCTCTCCGCCTTTGTTAAGAATCTAGTACGTTGAATTATGGACATCTGCTGGCGATGTCAAGAAGCTTCGGCCATCTTCGTCTCTTCCGCCAGAAATGAAGATACAGTGGCTCAAAGTAAAACTGGGACTTTGAAAACTTTGCAAACTTTTTTTTTAGACTTTGCAAACTTCGAGAACTTTGGAGAATTTGAGAACGTTCAAAGCATGAAAACTTGAACAGTTGCAAACTTGTAAATTGTTCGGAGTTTGCAAACATGAGAACGTTCATAACTTAAAAATTTACAGACTTCATCACTTGCAAACCTTGAGTACTCCGAAAGCTTGAAAACTTGAAAATTTTTTTGCAAAACCATCGTTCGATTGTACATCCTTTGTTTTTCGATTCAACGTACAGTGGCTCAAAGTAAAACTCGGACATTTGCATATTTTTGTACAGCACGAATTCAATGAACGATTAAGTGACTTTTATTAAGCTGCAGTTACAGACATAGAAATCCATGAAAGGTGAAAATAAAATTATAATGTATTAATTAAATAAGAAACAAAGTGTCCAACCGAAGGGAATTTCATTTCGAACTAAAATTTGGACACTAGGGAACTTTTATTTATATATATACATATATATATATCGAAACTATCATCTTCCCGATAAAAAATAATATTATTTATTATCGTATATTTAATATTATAATTATTATAATATATTATACGAATATTATCGACAATTATCTCTGGATTGTACCACAATCGTTACATCCCCTACATGCATGTCTCCATTTAAAGCAAAAATATTAGAAGTACAAGCTGCGCATACATCGTTACACTTATAATAAACACATGATCCTAAAAATACTTCGTTCGAGCCACTCATCGTCTCCCTACTTTCCCGCTTGAATATCTATTTGCAACATTCGTTTTTTAATCGCTATTAAGAAGAATGCATAATTGGTTCCAGTTCCGTGGATCGGGCTGTATAATCTTCGGCCTCTATTTTTACTCGAACAATCTAGTCCTTACGGTGTCGTTCACGTAATCCAACAACAATACATTAGCTAATTAAAGAGGCAACAAGAGCCGTTGCCGCAGCTCGCCACGTAATCGATCATTTCGCAGCCACCTAACAGGACACAACTATTTTCTATGGCGTGTTTTATCATAATGAGGCCGGGCGATCGTGCAACGACCCGCGGGGCCTCCGAGGGCAGCCAGGCCTTCTTTTTTACGGCCAAATTACAAGGGAGAAGGGATTAAGAAGGCCCCTGCCCGTGACTTCACCGGTTACATTCACGAGGTGTGTAGTTTAAATCGGTCCTTGCCCCGTGGGAATTGCGGTGTACGCGACACTTTTTCTCTTCCTTCTAACCTCTTCCACCTTCTCTCCTCCTTCTTCCCTTTATTTTTCTCAGCATTGTGACTCGCTCGCCGACGCAATCGCAGCGACTCTCAAGTTCACTCGCCCGATACATCCTGAACCCTCCATCTTCGAAAGGGTCATGCCTATGTTTATACCTACTGCGGTAAATATTGGACTTTTATGGAATTCGAATGGTCACCACTTCGTTTCGCATTGCGATTCTACGTGGTTAAGGGATTTCCTAGGGGAAGTATGACGATCGATGTGGAAGACGGTCTCTACTTGTTGCTTCGGATTATTGAGAGTTTCTAACTTCTGGGATTTCGACATTTTTTGATTTTCCAGTTTTGGAGATTTAAGGACTTAGAGGTTTCGGAGATTTTGAGATTTGGGAATTTTTGGGACATCGCGAATTTGAGGATCCGGGGGTTTGGGAGATTGGCGATTTGGGAAACTTTGGATTTTGGGGTCTAAAGATTTTGGAGATTTTGGGTTTGTGAGTTTCGTGATATTAGAATTTCGATATTTTTGCGATTTAGAGTTTTCGAGATTTGGGGATTTGAGATACACAAATGGTGGACATTTGGGGATTTGGGTGTTCTGTGATACTAGGATTAGCTGATTTTGGAATTTAGAGAATTCGAATATTTAGAGAATTTTTGAATTTTATGATTAAGGACTTTGCATATTGGGAAATTTTTAAATATTTAACATAGAGATTTGAGAATTCTGGGGTATGTGGATTTTAGAGATTGCAGTGTTTCGCGATCTACGAATTTGTGAATATAGTAATTAGGAGATTGGAAAATGGTAGGATAGAAATTTTTGATTATAAGAATTTGGAGACAAGGAACTCAGATATCTAGGAATATGGAGGTATGGGGATTTTGTGGTCCTGATATGTGGGAACCTAAGCATTTAGAAACGAAGGGATTTGAGGACTTATGTGCTTGTGGACTATCAAATTTAAAAACGTACGAATGTGGGAATCTGGCGGTTGGGAGTCCTGAAATTTGCGGACTTAAAGGTTTGAGAATCTGAGAATTTGTAAATTAGGTTATTTGAGAATTTCGGGAATTTGAAGATTTGGAAATTAAGGAATTTGGATATTTGATAAATTTTGCTACTAGAGTACCTACTGAACACAAAAAGTTCAAACTTACTATAAATTTTACAAAGCCTCTGTACAATGAAATTTAATTGTAAATAATCATGAACAATGTGTTATAAATCAGCGTTACGGTACGAAATATGGTAAATCGTATAATCAGATGTGATCGAAGTGGAAATCACAAATAATTATTAAAAATGATAAATGCAGTATATAAGATAAAGTGAATGATATCTCCTAACGGTATGATATCTTACAAACCATAGTTTTATTGCTTCAAAAATCGTGTCATATGTAAAAGTCCACACGAAATGGAATCTTTTTAAAGAATTTTTATTATACAAGTGCACATCGAGTATCGTTTTCGTTCAAGATCACAATTTTACTCTCATAAAGCTGTTGCTGCTGCGATCCAGTTCATAAAGTATGAATCAGGCAATTGATGAGGCATCTGCACACGTATTGATTGTTGTTTCTGAAGAGCTGCGAGCATCAAGTTCGGTAAAATCAGTTTTAGTACTATACGATACTTCAGAAGCAGTAATAAGTGGAATCGTAGAAATAAGTACTAAGATTTCCGGCCATAACGGGGAAAATCATGGCTTTCGATTTCCAGCATCGGCAGTCTTTATTTTTCAGGAACTTGTACTAGTGTATTATCGGTCAACCACTGATTATTTGTCTTATACAAAAAAAAGAATTATTTAAGATAAGGAAGAACTGCTATGACCATAAGAAAAATTTAAAATGCAGTTGTGTATCATACATTATATATTTAGTTTAGGTCGAAGATAAAAAAAGTATGTTAAACTTAAATACAGTTATGCATATTCAAATTATGGTATGTAACAATATGTAGTGTAAATTATATTATAGTAAATGTTATAATTGCACATATTGTAGTATAATATGATTGTGTAATAGTATTATATAATTGTAACTTTATGTAATTAAAAAAGTTATAATATTCGAAGTTACGATATTATAATATAATATATTACTGTTATTATTAATATACAATATTATATTACATTGTATTATGTAATATTATAACATACTATATTATAATGCATGTGATATAAATTATACACAGTATACTACTTTATATTATGTATAATATTATAAATTGTTTATAAATATCATGAATGTAAAAATCAAATCTTGTTGACGTTTCAATATTTCCAAATATTGAATGGCGTTCTAAACGTCGACGTTTATGATCGATTTGTCGATCATAAATTTTGTCCTGCACTTTGTCATTTTAACTTTCCGTACAGTTAAAAGCCCACTAAGTTAATTCCATCTTGTACGAACCGAGACTCAAGTATTACAGTACGACTTAAAAGCATCAAGGCAACTAATGTAGTCTTCGGTTGAAGTATACGTTCCTTTCTTCTCCTGGTTTCCTTTTTTTTTTTTTGCTTTCGATGACACCGTTCACAGTTCTTCTGTCTTTCATGAAGAACATCCGTCTAGCCTCGACTCACGCTTCCCGTACATGAAAAACGTACGTTAAAGGGACACTGAAAAGAGTTTAATAACAGCTAAGACGGCCGTTGAAAGGTATACGGGATAGGATATATGATTCAAAGTATACATACATTGCGAGTCGCAAATGCCACTCGTGCTCTTCTGAAACATGGCAGACAACATCCGTAACATCTGTTGCTCAAGTGTCGAGTTAATGCGGTCTTGCGTTACAAGAGCGGAAAATATTGTATTTAAGCAACATTGAAAAGGATTCGAAAGGGCCAAGGAGACACTGATTCGACATAGAACATTTTGTGTTCACGATAAATCGTGAACATCATTCTTGTCTGCACTGTGGACAATGCGTCGGCGCTGATTTCTACATTGTTCAAAATGAAAGTCATGCATCGCTTAACTCTTTGAAACGCACGATTTTGAAGAAAAATGTCGCACAACACTATTTTTATATGAAAGAATAGAGGAAAATGTTCATTTTAACTGTTCATTTATTGACATTGTTCAATTATTCTATAGGCATATACAAAAACAGGAATTACATATACTTGAATTAATTTTTGTTTATTACACCTAGATATTAAAACCAGATTAGTATCTTAAATAGAATCACTTAATAGATCCTAAATCGTATTCTACTCGCCAATCCACCTGTTACTAATGTGTGTGAGGGAGGACCCTAGCAGATACTTAACAAACTGCTATTTATCGAGCAAGCAGTGTAATACATAGGGATCTAATGCGTAATGATATAATGCTCGGTGATTATTGTACTATACTATATTATATTATATTCTATCACATATATAATATTATTATTACGTGGATAAACATTACACGGTATATTAGGGTATCTCATAAGTTCCCTTTTTGATATGACATAAAAATGCACTTCGAGGATATTTTGCAAGTAGTCGTCAATCATTTTTATAGTTCCTGAACGGTGAAACACAATAACATTGCGTGACACAAAAATGGTTAAACTTCTTCTGTATAATCGCAAAGAAAATGTTCATATTAACTGTTAATTTATTGGCATTGTTCAATTATTCGTCTGAAATGTCATTTTAAATAAAAGATTTAATACATTATGATATTTATAATGTTTAGACGGAAGACTTTAAATCTTTGAAATTGCAAGAGGATTTATTTGATAATTGTGGATGAAAGCATTATTACAATTATTTGTAACTTTTGGAAACAGTAGATTTTAATATATATTATATCAATAAATTGTATAAATAAATTATATTGATAAATTATGTCAATGAATTGTATCAATAAATTATACAGGTAGATACACAAAAACATAAATTATAACATTTTGACGAACAAAAATTGCTCTTCAATGCACAATCGAATTAGTTGTCACAATTATTTTTCAACGTACAATCAAATCAATTGTAACAAGTATTTTTCAACATAACTCTTCATTTATATGTGCACAGTGTTAACAAAAAATTAACAAATATTTCTTATACACTGATATACTGTATGTCCGAGAAATTGTCCGTAAGGAATGTACGGCGCTAATTTCTTCACTGAAATTTTAATAGAAACTAGTTTCCCGTCTACTAATTAATCTAATGAGACTAGCATAAAATTAAGAAAAGCGAATATCGCAGTTACCTTACCGCTATGCCAATTCAGGAAACTTCTTGTGTGGCGCGTACGGAAAATAATTAACATTGTTCTATGACGTACGTTATCGCTGGTATTAATTTCAGTGGATGAATAATTACTATCATATATGAAGTAACATATCACGTTAATACGGATCCGTGACATGAACATGGACATATGTCTTACAACTATTTTATCGGACTGCCATTATCATTTCTACATTCGTAACCTGTTGATAGTTGTCAATTAGTATTTACGCGCGTTTATTTATTTTTGCTCTGCACGCATCAATTGCGTATCCAACTGTCTTAAGATCACTAATTGCTATCGCTTAATCATTCATTTAGTGACAACCCTGTTCACGAACTTGATAAATCGCCCTGCTTCGAAGCATCAAATTATCTTTCTCTGCATCGAGACCGAGGAACACGATTATTTATACGATTTATAATGATGGCCATCACATACGTGACAAAAATTCAAACTTTCAATCTCACATCAGGCATATGGTGACTGTCAGGAGGATCATTTGTAACCGTTTCAATGAATTTGTTATCGAGTGAACGATAGAAAGTGGATCAAAATTAAATTTTAGATAACCATAATTTTGTACATGGATACCTTTGTTCTAGTATCATATTCTAGTATTGTGTGAAAAATAATTCGGAAATTGCATTTCTATCTTTTGAGGACAAGACGTTTAAAAAATTTCTAGGCCCTCAAGTTCCTAAATTACCGAATTACAAATATTCAAATACCACAATCCTCAGATTCTTATATTCCCAAACTCCTATTTCTCAAAATTTCTATATTTTTGTATTTTTACACTCCCAAATCTCTACGTCACCGAACTGCGTGTCCCCAAATTTTTATGTAACCAAATTTTTTAATTCCCAAATCCCTGTGCCTTCAAATCTCCGTATCTACAATTTCTAATTTCTCTAAACTTTACATGCTCATACTCTCAAATTCCCAAATTTCTACATCTACAAATGTTTCCAAATCTGTTAATTCACAAATTCTAAGAATGTCAAATTCTTATATCGTCAAACATCTGTGCTTCCATGTCCCCAAATCCCAACATACCTATCTTCTCAAATTCCGAAACTTCCAAATTCTAAGATCCCCATATACCTAGATCCTCTAACTCCCGCAATCAACAAATACCTGCGTCGCTACATTCCGACTTGTCCAAATTTTTAAACTGCCAAACTGTTAACGTTCCCAAATCGCTAGGTCATTCTTGGATCGCAATTATTCATAAATCCCATCTCACATTTCCAAACGTTTCTAAATATTTCTAATATTTCTAAACATTGTTAACACTAGGTTTACAGACGTTCGACATGCAGTTACTATTAAATTAAAAATGAAGAACACCGAGCAACGTACAAAAAATGAAACATAAATTGACCCATACAATTATTTTTAATCTCGAAAAAAGACATACACTTGGATAAATACATGTAATTTCAAGTAAATATATATGGCGTTCCGTAAACACAGTGTGCAGAGTACGTAGATCGGGTTTAGGCTAAAAATTTGCAGGCGTTGATGCGCGTGCATTCCCGGATCAGAAATCGATCAAAGCGAATAGAAATAATCAGTGATCGATTTATCCCTGAGACTAAACGGCGTCCTCTTCATTGAGCCGATATAGAAGCTGATAAGGCGATCACGGATAGGAGGGGCCGTTTAGAACCTGCATAGGTGGAAGGGAAGCTATACATCACACTGAAGGCATCGGGAACCGTAATGACTAAATTGCGAACTTCCAGTGCGCCTGCACTTTCGTGCCCATGCCTTCGTTTCTTCGGGTTAACATTTTTGCCTGGAAGTGACGTCGTGCCCGGGCCAACTGCTCTGCCTTCCGATACAACGTTTCGACAGCGATCGCATGATGGTAATTACAGATCGTATCAGAAATCACGGGTAGGCGATTTTAACAAGTGTGAAACGCGGGTTATAGGAAGCGTGATGGGGAAATTATTCAGAAGCTGTTATTCGGTGTGTGATTATTCCTTTGGCGACGAATATCGGATCATGTTATGATGTCCGAATTTGTTATGCGAAGAGGTTATTTTCTGAGACGCACGCTGCTGATCCGAGTTGAAACTCTGCTTTATTTTTGGCAGATTCTCTGCTGTGGATAATACTACAGGGTGCGCCAACTGTAGGTACCATATGATAAATGCTTATAAAATAATGTAAACGTAATTAAATAGACTTCAGTTCGTGATATTTATTTACTTTGGTTTATACCATTACAAAAAATGCATTTTTTGAGTACAATATCGGGTAAATGGTCTCCTTTGTGAACAACGCAAAGAAATGCTCGTTTTTGGACATTTTCCATTACTTTTTGCAACGTTTCGGGCTTTATTTCCGTTACTTCTTTGCGAATTGCATCTTTTAGTTTCTGGAGGGACCGTGGTGCATTAACATACTCTTTGGGCTTTAAATATCCCTACAGAAAAAAGTGTGGAGCCGTCAAATCGGGCAACCGCGGAGGCCATTCGTAATCGCCACTTTTCGAAATTAAGGGATTCGGGAACAATCTTCTTCTTCTCAACATCGGCCCGAACAACCTGAATGTTCTCGTTGCTGCTCTTAGGACACTGTCTTGCACTCTTTGCACGGTCAATCACTCTTTTCACGGTTACAGAAAGTAAGGCATGTGGAATTTTTGAAATATAATTATTTGAGAATATACAGATTTCAGATTATAGAAATCTAGGGATATAAATATTGAAGAATATAGAAATTGGAGTATCTAGAGATTTGAGGTTTCTAGAAATTCAAGAATAGATGATTTTGAAGATGTATCAATTTACGAATGTAATCATTTGGAAATATGAAAATTTGGATTATAAAAATCTAAGAATATATTGTATATATACATCCTCCCTGTATGTATATTGCATAAAACAGAAATTCTATATACTTGCGTTAATTTTTGTTTATTACACCTAGATATTAAAACTGGATTAGTATCACAAATAGAATCATTTAATAGAACCTAATTCGTATTTCATTCGCCACTCATCAAGGAGTGAGGACATATGTAAATTCAGCTGTTATTAATATGTGCGAGGGAGGAGCGGATATTTATCAAGCTGCTATTTATCGAGCGAAGACTGTAATGCATTTAATACTACATTATACATAATAATGCTACATTACATGTATAATAATAGACATAATAATGCTACATTATATGTATAATGTCATATAATGTGATACGTTACATGCATGTTGTATCATGTATAATATTATTAATACGTGGTTAAATATTATGGTATCCTATAAGTATCTTCCTTTTTTGATATGACTATTTTTATATGAATATTTTGCAAGTAATCGTTAATAATCTTAGAAAAAGTAAGTAATTATATTTCCTAAACGGTGGAAAAGAATGATAGAGTGACAGATATTAAACCATAAATATTGCATATTCATTTCTATAAAAAGAAGGAAAACTTAGGGTTACCCTAATATCTTACAGTATGATTCGTAACCATACACGTGGCGATCTGCAAAGTTCTCATTACTTCGTCGAACAGAAACACACTAACATTGCGTGACACAGAAATGGTTAAATTTCTTCCGTATAATCGCGAATTAGACTAATTCCCGAAATGATAGTCGGTAAATCATCCATTCGAATCCCCTCTAACTCTCTAAACGGAATGCATCGTTCGGAAAAGCAGCGGGCACACATGATTCCGCGACTCGATCGTGCGAGCTTAATTAGAATTTATGAAGAGAATGCGACCGGGCTAAAGCGACCCACCCGTATAAACACAATGATATCATTTATGCAGAAGCTCGACGTACCGCGGGGCGCAATTAATATAAATGATGGATTATTGCCTGGTTCTCTCGACATTGCTGGATGCGTACACACGTGTCGTTCGGCAGACCAGCGAATTTATACGGGCTGTCCAAAAACGTTATGGAAAATTTTACACAGTAAAATTCTCTTTATTTGCACTCCATTTATTCGAGTATGTTTTAAATAGATGTGTCATCTGAACTCTGTATTTCAGATCTTATTATTTAAAATATGTTCGAATGAAGTTTTATATACCGTAAGTGTGTGATGAGAATTCATCCGAAAGAAACACAAAGCTGATTGGATAAAGTCGAAGTAACACTGGAACGATCTATATTTTCAAAATAAATTATACCTTCAGTTTTTCGAAGTATATATTTTAAGACTTGGTAGTCCCAACATCCCAAATTCTTAAATCCCTAAATCATAAATTTTCACGTACGTATGTACAAATTTTAAGATACCCAAATTTCTAAGTCATCACAATCCCTAAATTCCCGAGTACCTAAATCTCGAAATACTTAAATCCCCAAATACCTATTCCCAGGTATTCATTAGAAACGTTCCCTCATCCCTAAATTCCTAAATTTCTATGTCCCAAAACTCCTAGATTCCCAAATCTCGAAATCCTCATATACTTATAGTCTCAAATTCCTATCCTCCTATGCACCAAAATTCCACAATTGTAAAATTCTCAAATTCTCAAATTCTCAAATTCATATAATCTGAAATTTATAAGCACCAAAATTCCTTAATCCCTAAATTTCTAAATTCCCTATTACGTATATCCCCAAATTCTTTAATTCCCAATTACGTATATTCCCAGATTCCGTAATTCTCAAATTCCCAAATTCCTAAATACCTGTATCCCCATATTTGTATACCTCCGAATCTAATTTCGCAAGTCGCTATATTCCCAAATACTTATATTCGCAACTTTCCAAATTCCCCAAATTTTTTTTGTAATCTTAACAAACTGTGAGCATTATGTTGCTTTATTTAAATACATATTCCTTAACAAGTGTTTAATACAAATAGCTTATATAAATGTTTCAATAGTGAAATTGTAAATGTAATCATGTAAATATTACACATGGAAAATATGTTTTGCAAAAATGTTATAATTAATAATTAACCAGTTATCTTTAGCGCTCCCTTTCGAGAGCGTGCACCTATATGTGTCGTGAAAATCGACGACGATGAGTAGCTCCAGGATAAATAAATTTATCCGAAATTATTCATACATTTTGTTTGTTCGTTTCACTGTGTCTTGGCTTCCAAATGTTCCAAACGTCTTCGAATCTACGAAAAATTACAGTTTAAATAACTTTTGCAAAAATTACAATTCAGATAACCAATGGTAACTAAATTTTTTGCATGACGAGTATACTGGTCATGACACAAAATAATGTCTTCTCCATGACGACTATACTCGTCAATCACAGCTAACTGGTTAATGACGATTAATGATAATTATTAATAATGTACTATAATTTGATATAATTGTACGTTTAGTGCCATTCTGAGATACATTAAGTATAAGGAAAGTAGATATTATAATAGAAAAGATAGAATTGTTCCCTTTCAAAAGTTAAACGTTAAATTTATAAGACGCAATGCTTCATCAGGTTGTAGGGTTGTACATACTACATAGTACATAGTATATTATCGCGGTAATGGGTCTGTGTTAAAAATGATTTAGCCTCTTGATAACGGTCCCTCGATTAATGAAGATAAAAATGAAACTCTACGTGTTCCTCCTCTGGTAGTCTATTTTTTTCCGATTTAGAGGATGAAGAATGAGTACAGTGCACGAAATCATGCAGGTGGTGCCGTGAGAATTCTGCCGAAGAGTACTTTAGAAACTTTTGCTTGTACCTCGCCACAATGTACTTACAGCATGTTATGAAAGAAATTTATTTTCATTTTTCGTGATCATATCATGTTACCGTATATAACTTAGAAAAAAGCATCGATTCATTCGATACTTTTTTATATGACTTTTGTAAACAAAATATTTATTAAAAATAATATAGAAGAATACAAAATATACATACAAGAATTTTATTTATTAAAAATAATAACAAAGAATACTTTAATTATTCGAAATTTGAAAATGTGAATTACGAGGGTATTACACAATGAAATTAACATATGCTATACTTTGTCTACACGTGTACATGTTAAAAGAGTCAATTCATAAAGTGATCCAGTTTTCTCTTTTCTTGAACTTCTTTTAGATAAATGATTAAAGGGACAAATGATATGATAATTATAATTAGTTATACGCACGCAAGCTTGACAATTTTTGAGTTCCTAAATTGCCTTGCATCAAAAAATTGAAGTGTCCAAATTCCAAAATCGTCGACATTGAAAATATTTATTCAAGTTTTCTTCAATTTCTTACATTCTAAAATTCCCAAATACTCAAGTTACCAAATTTCTCTACAATGAAAGTTTCCAATTTTTAAATTACTATGTATCCAAATTTCTTGGCCTCCATGCTTATATTTCCATATTCTTACATTGCCAAATGCCTAAATTTCGAAATACCTAGATTCATTAATTCCTATGTCCATAAATTTCCATAAAAATCCACAAATTCCTATATTTTCACATTCTTCTGTCCACAAATCCTCGTTTCACCAAACTTCCGTGTCCTCAAGTTTGTAGACAACCAAATACTTTAATTCCTAAAAATCTCCATGTCCACGAATTCCTATATTCTCAAATTTCTATTTTCTAAACTCTATACTTTCGCATTCTTACATTACGGAATTTCGACATTTCTAAATATCTATACACCCAAATCCGTAATCTTCGCATTTCTAAACCTGCAAATCCTAATATTCCTATATACCTAGACCCTAACTCCCGCAATCAGCAAATACCTGCATCACTAAATACCTATATCCGGAATAATCTTGAAACCAGCAACCGTCTACGTTCCCAAATCGGATCATCAATTTCTACGTCCCTGAATCGCAACGATTCCTAAATCCCAACATCCCCAAAATCCGAACCCAACGCAAAATTCTCAAATTGTTCCAAAATCCTTAAAAATACTCGCGTAGGTCGATTCTTTTCTGTTGGTCATACTTTTTCCAGAGGAGGTGGCCATGAGTGAGCCAACGAAGATTACCGTTTCATTAGGCGCAGTTTCACACGTATCCGGGGAAAGTTTACCGGGTACCTCTCATATTAATGAACCGCGTTGCACGATCATAAACCACGAGGTGCATAAGTTCGCGTGACGCGGCGTTTCGCCTCCGTTTGTATCGCGCGGCCAGAATAAAGAGCAAACAGCTGTGCAATCGGGCCGGGATCGTTCGGTCAGGAGATCGCGTATTTGCAGTAACCTGCACTTTGTGCAGCTTTCGTGCAACGCGAAGAGAAAGTGCACGGAAGATCGCCGGTCAGGAGCAAAGCGTGAAAAAACGGCCCGTTCGAGGCGTGAGAGATCCTCGTACGAGCACCCGCGGTTTATTATCCTTCTGCACCTGCATCCGAAGTACGAGTGAGACAGAGAGAAAAGCAGACCTTTTATCGACGATTATCCTTAATCGGGATAAAGCCGCGTTCGCCGTTTTATCTTAATGTAACGACCGAAGGACCATCGCACGACGCTGCTCCCGAACTTATTTTCTCGTTGTGGGAATCCGCTTCGAAACGATCGAACAGTAGTACGTATCAGTGATTGTATCTTCCTGTTAATTGCCGCAGATAAACCTTTTAGCATTCACGATCTATTTTCATGGTTTTCTGCCGTGGATCAGAAAGAAGTTGTACTACACCGATTAGTATACAACAGCCAGTTGTCTATTTCGTTAACGCTAGATTGAAAATTGATAAATCGCACAATTATTATTATTTTAAATTAAAGAAATTGTTGAACTTTTTTGGAGAGTTAGACTGAATGATTTAATCCGCACGGAATATAATTGTTATATGAGAATTAACGATAGAACTCTTCATATTAAAACATACACTATCGTTCATAAGTGTTTAGGCACTACTCTTTGCATGTTTTATTGGTATAGAATTATATTCTCCAAAAAATATTACAATAAAATGAGATACTTATCTAAAACGCAATTCAATTATATAGACATCCATTATATCGGATTAGTTTTACTGCCTTCTACCTTCCATGTTGCTTGAGTTTTTATATGACTTATACTTTTATTTAGAGTGCCTAAACGGTTATGAGCGGTGGCGTGTACCATTATATGTTTAGTAAAACATATACTATTATATGCTTTGTAAAGCAAATACTATTTTTATTCGTGCTCAAATGATCGCGGATTTGAAGAATTATAGAGGAAGAGGAAAAATACTGTTGATGGATGACCAACGCTATCACGTAAACACCACGTCACAAACAAATACAACAGACTCATCCCCATCCAAACATACTAGTCATATCCTTACTCATCCTAGACCTCGCACTGTCCCTGAGTCACACTGTCCCTTGACCATCATCCCTACTTCAACCTACTATCCGCAATACTATATAAAACCCTACATTGCCAAAAAAGCGCAGTACTTATAGTCGACCGAATACAAGCTGTACGAGTTTCTAATAAAATAAAGTGTTGCAAATTCAACTGGAATCCAACATTGTTTCGTACTAGTGAGCTGCGTATTAAACTTTGGGCACTTGATTATTAAGGGATGTGCCCGGCGATCAGAACAACACTTGCTAGCACTGTGCTAGTCGGAACCAATCTGCCAGAAAAATCGGGAAGGAAAAACTAACCCCTGTAGCTTCTCCTTCCAGTCTTTCTTGCAGTACACGATCAAGGTGGGGTTGAAAACTTGAAGACTGGTTGTAATAATTACCCAGGGTTTATAACACCCCTTACCCGGATTCGACCCTGCATCTGGCCCGGACCGACGGTCATGTCATAAAATGATGGATCTTCTAATACGTTCTTAACAATTTTATTTCATATGTTCTTAACAATCTTAACTGTAACACTATTTGATTGCAAAGTTCGAAGAAATTTGTTGAAGTCGTAAAACTATTTAATTCCTAACTTTGATCCCGCAGATATTATTATTTCTCTATTGTTGACTACCACAATTGTCCGTTTTACTATGCGTATACATCGAGCGCATAACACTATAAATTTCGCTAAGGATACATATTTCGTTGCAGTAACCTGTTTGATAAACGTATAAAAATGTATAAAATGTTTGATTTAACAAATTGTTATCTAACACTTGTTCTTCGTCGTGAATGTTAAACTTCGTTATGAATGTTAACCCTTTGCACTCGAAGATATTTTTACTAGTAACAGATAATAGCTCTTTTTGGTTGAAAAGTTTGATACATTCTTTTCAAGTTATTCCATCTCTATTATTAATTGCCACTATTAGTTGTTCCATTATGTGTTTATATATCGTATGTACAACATTTGTAGAATTAGTTAGAGAATACCTATTCCAAATTGCTGTATTAAAGTGGCGAGTGTGAGTCACATTTCGACCGCAAAGGGTTAACACTTTGAGCGCCGTGTCACCCAGATACGGGTGACGTATGAATTCATACATAAATGTATCGCCAATTTTAGTCGAAACATTTAACATAACAAAGTATAAAAAATTTATTTAAATATATTAAAGGCTATCGAATAAAGCATGATAGAATATTATATAAATTGTCTGTAAAATGTATCGAAAATAAAATCATTTCCCAAAAGAAATTGAAACTGTTTTTGGTTGGCGCTCAAGCTGTTAAGTAACCTCGCGAGAGGAAATATATGGTTAATACACTCGCGACTGCCGGTCATTCTCTTTCTCAAACCACGACTCTGATCGATCGTTAACAGGGATCGAACAGATTCACAATGCAGACAGGTCGAATACGGTAAATGGACAGAAGATCTACGATTTTTCACCGATATTACCGTTTCACTGTTCCTGGTCCCGGTTAACGGTCGATTGATTTAGTGGCGGAACTAAAGTGATCGTTGCGGCGGGACCCGATGCAGAGCGGGAAAAAAAGCGGGCGAACGGCGGCAACGGGAAGCACGGAAAACAAAAAAAGGAGAAGAAAGGGTGTACGGGGGCCACGGACGAGACGGGGTGAAGGTAGCCCGTGAAATCTGCATATCACGGCCGCGAGTGTTCCCCGTGCGGATTAAAAAGTACGGCCAAGCGGCTTTTTTTCCTTCTCCTCTAGCGGCGTGTGCTTTTTGCGACCGTTATTATTTTCAATCTCGCCGGCTATCAAGGGGGCGCGGGTATACGCAATGACACCCCCCTCCTTTTTTGCGGGACGAAAAAAAAGGGGTGAGACTGTTCCGCGAGGGCCACCGAGGGAATGGCCGAAATCCGTGTTACGAGTCGTACAATCTTTTCCCCCTTTATACACCCTGTCGGTGCGTGTCACCCTCGTCCCTTGCGATCTCGGTTAGCATGAACGAGTGACGGGATCGTCTAGATAAATCGGGTCATTGTTCTGCATCTCAGAGTCAATACACGTCGATTTGGATCGGTACCGCCATTTTTCACGATCTGTGGCGCGAAGTTCAATTTGTGAAGTAACGAATCTTCATTCGCGTCTTTTGTATTATGTGTTGCAGTAGTTTTATCGTTAAAATGTGTTGGTATTATGTTAGTAATGCGTGTGTGCGAGGGAGAGATCGCTGCACATCGTTCAGTTGTCTTATGGCGTTTTTCTACATGACGCACGTTCTTACGGCGTAGCTCGTTTATTTATAATTTATATTATTAACAACCATTCTGTGCATCTTTTATATTCTCATAGCTCTTTTTCTTTATCTACTGAATGTGTAAAGTGCTTCGCTAACAAAATGTTTTGCGCTTCGTGTTTTAAAATAAATCTTTGGAAGACGGTGAGGATACATTGAATAATAAAAATAAACATGTAGAATAATCTAGCAACTGTCCGACGAGTAGAAAATGTGGGCGATTAATTTTCATCCCGATGAATGAATTAATTGTGATTCACGAACAGTGGTAGAACGGAAAATCGACTTGTTCCTCTACGAAAGCTAGGAAATCAGTGAGGAATGATAATATCGTGTTATATTGTTTCCACGGCGGGGATAGCAGCGAGGCTTATTGGAATTCAAGGCGTAACGCGTCTTCACGATAAATACGGATGAGCGATTCATCGTTAATGCCTGAAGGCACACCGACGATATATCATATTTATTAATGGAACGCAACGTAATACGCTTTTCCGAAACACTTTACGCGTTCGCGAGCTTGACTGAAATTTAAATTAAAAACTAAGATACACCAAAGCCACTTTCTCGACAGATTACGTGTCGTACGGTATTGAAATCGTCCTGCACTTTGGCCGCAGAAAACTTGCAGTTACGCAGAATAAAGCATATCACACCGATTTCAATCCTATCTCACACATTATGAACGTTATGTGTAAATCTATTCGCAGAATAACAGTTAATAAGTTATAATAAATTCTACGAGGTACTTTCTTATTTAACACGTTACTATATGTATAAAAAAATACAGTGTGCGCTTCTAATAAGTACAATATTTAATTCAATGAAATGTTTATAAAATGTATAAGTATGCAGTCTAGTAAAATGTTCATAAAATGTTTGCAAAATACAGGGTAATCCATAAATTACTTCCCTATTTAACTCTTTACCACTGAAGTATTCATATATAATAGTAGTACAATGTTCATCTATAATAATGAAATGTTTATGAAACATGTAATTGGTCTCTAATTCAATCTATCGAATCTAATAAAATATTCATGGAACGTAAAATAAGTAGGTAACCTAATAATTAATAACTTGTAAAATTTAGGGTAAATGAAACAATAACAATAAATATAAAGCCTAAATCTTGTTTTACGACACCCACTTACACAGAGTATTGCAAAAAGAAACTGAACTCTTTGAATAAAGAAGTATAGCACATATTCTGTTAAAAATAAAAATACGGTGTTGAAAGACATGTCTTGTTTGCGTTGATACTGTGTGGGGTATACATAATTGATAAACAAATAATTTTATAGTAGGCCTTCGCTTTCGGCAACAAACTATTATCAATCGCAACAGGCAATGATATATTTCGAATAAATTTTATGTTATTCTCAAAAACAATCAACAAGTACGGTTCATTATATTGTTTTGAGTATTCGTGTTGATATTCGTACAAATATTACACTTGTAAATTATCCAAATATCAAAATAATTTATGCAAATGATCAATTTGTAAATTTTGCAAATATCAAGTTTAGAAATTGTGCAAATATCATATTCACAAATTGTGCAGATACGAGGTTTACAAGTTGTGCAAACGTTAAGTTTATAAATTAAAGAAGTATCGATATTGCAATTTATGCATATATCACGTTAGTATATTATTCAAACTGGAAGGTTATACACTATATACACGCCAGGTCTGTAAATTGTGCAAACGTCCTGTCTATGAATTACGCAAACGACCAAACAGTTTATAATAAAGTGAGTTTAACAATGAACATAACTTATTGTTTGATGTCATTCATCTATTATTTTGATTAAAAATTGATAGCTGCAAAGTGATTATAATAACCGGGTTCCAGGGTATTGTTGTACAATTGTATAACACAAGTTACGGCATTTCACATTCGCTGTAGGCAATTCTAGCCCACTCCTCTCTGCAAGTTTGTAATGGCACGCACAGGGTGCGCTTTCGATAGATGAACTCCCCATCTAACAGGTTAATACACAATACGGTATGAAAAGGTCGCGAAAACAAAAGTTTAGGCTGCTTTAAAAATTATCTTCTGTCGGTTATTTGCAGCTCCTTTCATTCGCCATGTGTCGGACCAATATAATAGTCTTTCGTAGCTAACGCATAAAATGAAATAAAAACAATTGAGGCCGTCGATTTTCTTTGATTCTTCTGCAGATATTTAATTCACAAGTTGTAAAATTAATTGCTTCATTGATTAATAAGAGGACCAACAATTCACATACGGTAAATTTTTTGTTGGCCGGTAGTAGGATGAGTGCATATGTTCTCTTTGTTATTACCAAATTTCATTCTAGCTTTTAATATACTTGTAATCATGTACATTCGACTGCAACGTAGACATCATGTTGATTAGGTATATATGTAGTCTTAAGAACTTTCGAATTTGGAAATTTTCATACATACTTGCAAATTTACGACTTAACAAATTTTCAAACTGTTAATTTGTTATGTTCTTGAATTTCTAAAAATATTCAAACTTTTACATATTTCCATTCTTATATTCCTTGATTCCTAAAGATTCAAATTCTCACATTTTTAAGTTCTCAAATTTCTAGATTTCTAGATTTCTAAATATCCAAATTTCCACACTTTTAAGTTGTTAAATTGCGTGATTTCGAAATACCTTAATTTTCACATTTTTAAGTTCTTAAATTCATCGATTTATAAATATTCGAAGTTTTACATTTTTTTGTTCTGAAATTTCTAGATTTCTAAATAACAAAATTCTGAGGACTCACCCCCCAGAGTTATAGTGCCTTAAATACTTATAATACATTATGCTATACACCAAAATTTTTGAGTTTCAAAATTCCTAGATCGCAAAATCTCTACATTTTCACATCCATAGACCTCCAAATTTCAAAGCGTCCAAATAACAAAGTCTTAAAATCTCACTGTCACTGAATTCCTGTATCCCAAATGTCTTACGTTCTTAAGTTTCTACGAACTGAAATCTCTACATCCGCAAATTCCAATGTCTGTATGTAGCTGACCATGTCCCAAATCCTCTTATTCCTCAAATCCCGCGTTCCAACCTAGTGCATATCTCGATAGTAAGTGTACCAATCTAATGCATTTGATGACAGCATGTACTCCAACGTAATGCACTTGTTAACAGTAAATGTACCAACCTAGCGCATTAATTAATAGTATGCATTCCAACCTAGTGCATATCTCGATAGTAAGTGTACCAATCTAATACATTTGTTGAAAGCTGTACTCCAACGTAATGCATTTGTTAACAGTAAATGTACCAACCTAGCGTATTGGTTAGTAGTAAGCATTCCAACGTAGTGCATATGTTAATAGTACGTGTATGGACCTAGTGCGTATGTTGAACGTAAGCGTATTGACGTAGCGCATATGTCGATAGGAAGCGTACTAACCTAATAAATTTGCTAACAGTAAGTGTACCACGTAGTCTAAGTAAAACATCAGTTTTAACGAGGTAACCGAGTGGCTGTCGCTTCGATCGCATCAGCAGACGTCGGTCCTCGTGAAAGCTGTCATTGTGCTGGTTCATCTCGGGTCCTACGCACATCGAAGCGTTAGCTGAGCGTATGCACGCGAATGCAGATGCGGCCAGCTCCTTCGAACGCGTGTTTTTTGCTCCAGAAATACGGTCCCTGCAGTCAGTCACGGGCATGCCGTGTATATGCACGTTCACAGCTGTCCCGCCCGTCCTTTTTATCCCGTTCAAACAATAACAACCATTGTCTATTTGCTTATATAACCCCTGGTCCAGGGTTCGAATCAAATTTACGCTCCCTCGTGCGTCAGCCAATGTGAAGGGTTTCGATATGTAGGATGGAACTCAGGATTTTCGAAGAATCTGAAGGATCCTCTTTTGGACAACGGAAGGATCCTGTTTCATCTTCTCGGTTCGATTGATTTTGTGCACGGAATACACGATTTTCTTCAGATCCTTCACAACATTTCAATTATCCTAACCTTATCGTAGAACTATTCATTGCCCTAATTATTTGATGCTGCGATAAATGTTTAATGATACTTTGGTACACCTCTTTTATACTTTGTTATCTACGCTAATTTATTTAGTTAGACGAATGGAGGTAAATGCTTTTTCATTTAGAAATCGATAAATTCATATTAACTGATATCAAAGTTTATAAAAATAAATTAGCGAATTGAGACAAAAAGATTGTCTTAATTAGATTTTCATAAATTGTTGAATCATTCAATTTCATGTTGAATTTTTTGCTGTACCGCAATAGTATACGAGGAATGGCAAACAAATTAGGTTCCTTAAGTTTTGATGATGCAGTTGGTCATTTTAAGGATATAAACTCACCTTTCTTTCGCTGGTTTTCATATTTTAAGAATATTTTTTAGTTTTCGAATTTGTAAATGTAACAGTTTACAGATTTGAAGATTTGGAATTCTGCAATTTGCAAACTTGGGAAGTTTGTAAAATAGTATTTGCAAATTTGACAATTTTGGAAAATAATATTTGCAAATTTCAAAATTTTGAAAAGCAGTATTCGAGAATCTGAGAATTTTTGAAAATGGTATTTGAGAATCTGGAAATTTTGGAAAATGGAAATTGCAAATTTGGGAATTCTGGAAAATGGTATTTGGCAATTTAGACATTTTAAACATCCGGAATTTTATTGACGTATTTACTGGTTTTGAAGCTTAAGAACTTCAAAATCTGAAACTTGAAAATTTAAGGATGCCGGAAATTGTAGGATGGAAAGAGAATTCCGGAAATTGGAAATTTCAATATCCTAGTGCAACTTACATTAGTTAATTTTCGTGACTCGAAAATACTAAATTCTAAGTTCTGTTTAATAGATTACATTACTGCACAAGAAAGTTGAAATTCTTTATGGACAAAGTAATGAAGTGTCAACACTTCATCTAAACAAACTAAACCAACAAAATAACAAAACTTAGTTAATTTAAAAATATGAACATACAAATATATGAATATAGTATACCAGTATATTTTATATAAAAATATTTAATTTTAATTCGGAAAGAATGTACTAACACGAGTTCAAAACTAATTACTGCGTTTTACTGTGCAATACTTTTCATTATTTTCACGCATATGTACAATAAATTACAACGGCAACCATATTATTTATCCAAGCATTATTTCACTGAAATTTGTCAAATGAGAAATACTGAGGCCACTACCAGCGATTCATTAGCAAACATGACGAAAACATCGGGTTTTTAGTGAGTGGATTAATAACCGGAAGGTACCAGTTCGTTCAAAATATTGTCAGAACACCCTTCTTCTGCCTTCGACCCCCTAAGACACATTTATTATATCATGCTCCGGATCGTTTGTCTTAATAAACGGTATCTCGCTGCACGTATCATCGGTGAAAAAGACCCCGTTGTCTTTAACGAAATCCGTTTCGTATGCTCCCAAAATGCCGTGTCTTATGAACCATGCTGTTGAAACGAACCATTTCACGTGTTACGCTTCAATCGTTATTGATGGCCTACATATGAACCGCCTTAAACCGTTTGCCCTTCATTTCTCATTCATTTTTTAAACGAAGTCAGGCGAGAAGCTGTTGCTTGCTTATTGAAGATGCTCATTTTTTAACTTCACCGTGTCCCGACACAGGGGACTATAGATATATTGATATACGTTGTTTTACTTTCTACAATTTCGTAAATTTGTAACAATCTTGCAAACATTCATTTTTTTTACAATTATTATTTCTTGCAGTTGTTACTACAGTTCTTACATTGTCTTATATTTCTTATATTATATAATATATTGTAGAATTTTTCGAATTATATGAGTAATGTATTTTCGAATTCTTGCAAGCAATGCTAATTCAGAAATTATTATAATACTACTGTTAAAAGAAATTGTTCATAATTTAGAACTTTTAATATGTAAAATATATCTAAAAGACTTCTAAAAATTTCTATACAATTTTTGAACGATATTTTCAATAATCCTGTTGATTATTAATTTTTTTACCTTTGACGAAATGTTTTATTTGTCTAGATACAACAACCTTGTTGTACAATAACTTCATACAGCATATTTGTATGCAGAATGCAACAAATGAATATTTCAAATTTGCAATATTTTGTGGAAGTACAACGATAATTCATAACTTCTAATATCTAAAAAAAACCAGAGCATTCCTAAATAATTTCTAAACAATTCCTAATAGATATTTTCAATAATCTTGTCACTTATCAATTTTTTACCTTTAACAAGATACAAGAATTTTTTAATACATTAATTTTAAACAGCATATTTGCATAGAGAGTGCAGTGGATGAATATTTCAAATTTTTAGAATTTTAAGAAAAGACAATAATTCGTAATTTCAAAACGTATAAAATATTTTCAACGACCCTGCTAATTATAAAATTGGTTATTCAACGTGTATTTAACAAAATACAATAAACACAATGAATAAACATTTCAAGTTTTCAAAATTCTCAATGAGGAACAACAGCAATCCGTAATTTTTATAGATTATTTTGAAGAATTCCGTTAGTTACGAAATTTGCTATTCAATCTTATACAGTGGCTCAAAGTAAAACTCACACACTTGCATATTTTTGTTTTATGTGAAGATAATTAGTGTAATACACGAATTAAATGAATGATTGTGTGACTTTTATTCACCTGCAGTTACAGGTACAGAAATCCATGAAAAACGAAAACAATAATGTCTCATACACTAACGCGCTCTACACTAATTATCTCCTCATAAAACAAAAATGTGCAAGTGCCCGAGTTTTATTCTGAGCCACTGTATGTTACCAAATATGAAAATCTCATAATACATTAATTTCATACTCCATACCCGCATAAGACACAACGAATAAACCTCCATTTTTATTGCAAATTTCGCATTTGCAATATTCCAAAGAAGAAAAGCAACCCATCTTTTCCCCCAAAAAGACTATTATTATTGCTAATAAAATAACCTACGAAAAAAGGCCCAAATTGTTTCAAAAGCGCATTTCTCTCGCTTTTTAACATAACCGGATCGTAAAGTCCCGATGATCGTTACGGTTAATCAAAACAGTCGTCCGCTATGTTGACTCTTATTTCTCTCGCGAGAACATTTTACCGAACGAGCGGCTCGCAATTCGCTCTAATTCGCGTTTACGTGGTACGTTTTTTAATGCCCACTTCCGTACACGTTGCTGTCTGATTGCAACCGGCTGGGCCAGCGGTTTCTTGCGGTTCATGTTTGTCCGGCCAGATCGCGATCGCTTAATGGCAGTTTACGAGCGTAATGTGCATACGCGAAGATTCATGGGCGGTCGGTTTTCAAGTGAATTGCAGCGGCGACGCAAGTACAGTGAAGTCTCGAAACAAGCGAATATTTCGGGACTAAACTTTTTCTTATATCGTGTGATTTCTGCATTTATCGAAGCTAGCCGAACGTAACATGATCGAAGAGAACGTTCGTGGACAAAGAATAACGTATCGGTGGAACAATCATAATTCAGGATGAACACCTTTCAGTTTCTTATGAAACTTTTACCAATATATGGTAAATATATGTAGGATCGGGCCAGAGGGAGGCGTGAAGAAAATACACGCACTTTCGTCGAAAATAAAAAAGCTTTACTAAAAAAGGAGATAATATAAACTAGTTGCTAAAAACGTGTTCGCCCGCGTCGCATCATGCATTCAACTGAACTTCGTCCGCTTCATTCATTTGTTACCTCACGCATTCCCTCTCACTCGCACACACGTTCATCTGCAATCATTCGTATTCTCTCTTACAACGTTCACGCACTCATCTCACTCGTTCTCACGTACATCCACGCACTCTCGCATTCCTTCATCTGGGGGTTCGTCCGGGGTCTTCGGCCCCCGAAGACATATCAGCTGTTTCGTCGTCGCATCGGTACGGTTTCATATAATCAGCGGATGTACTTGTTATTGATGGACCTTCGCTGTCGCCTATACGCGCTACCTCATAACGATTATTTCTTTTTACTTTTGTTATCGAGTACGGGCCTAAATATTTTTTCTTAATTTTTAACGCTGGACCGAATTGGGTTCGCTTTATAAATACTATGTCGCCTTCCGTATATTGTTTCGCTGGTTTACATCGTTTATTATATTGTCGCCTATTTTCTTCCTGTATTTTCATTAGGTTTTCTTTTGCTATTGCTCTCATTTTGTCGCGGTCTTCGTCGTATAACTGAATTGTTTCCTGTTCAATGAGGTTGATAATTTCGTGTTCTTGTTTATTTTTCATTCTTGTGCCGAAAAGGACTTCAAACGGTGTCATACCTATTGCTCTCTGGAATGTGCTATTAATACATTTTTGAACTTTATTTACGTGTTTATACCATTGGTCGGGGTTGTCGATAGACAGCTTGGTTAATACGGGTATTAACGTACGTATCGTGCGCTCTGCTTGACCGTTTCCTCGCGGTACGCCTGTCGTAATATGTATGTTTTTTATACCTTCTTCTTCGCAATATTGTTGAAATTCTGTGGACGTAAACGCGGCTCCTCTGTCGGAAATTATGCGATCTGGGTTTCCGAAAATTTTTTGTTGACTATCTAACTTATTAATTACTTCTTTAGCGTTAACTGTTTTCGTGGGATATAACCATGTAAATTTCGAAAATCCGTCTATTACTATGAAAATATATCTGTATGCTTTACCTGTCGCTGTCATTGGACCTACGTGGTCGATGTGATACGTTTCGAGCGGTTTTGACCCTTTCGCGATTGGTGTTAATTCACCTTCTTTTTTTCCTGACTTTTTCTCGGATACTATACACTGAATACAACAACTAATGAATTTCTTTATTTTTTCTTCTAACGCTGGTATGTAATATTCCCTTTCGATAATTTCTTTCATTTTTCGTCCGTTAAAATGACCGTTTTCGTGCGCGTTTCTTATTATTTCTAAGTACATGCATGCCGGTACAACAATTAAATCTTTACCATCTTTGCGTTTCATTAATATGTCGTTTTGTACAAAATAATTTTCGTATTCTTCGGTTTCTAGGATGCGCTTAATTACTCGAAATCTTTCTTCTTCGCTTTGTTTTTTTCGTAATACCGCTAACATTGTATTTTCTATAACTAAAACCGGAAATCTGCTAAGTGCGTCTACATGTTTAACTCGCGTGCCTTTTCTGTGTTCAATAATATATTCGAATTCTTCTATGGTTAATGCCCATCGTGCGACTTTGGGGGAAAGATTTTTTTTAGATAACGTTTTTTTGAAAGCTTCGCAGTCCGTCACTAACTTAAATGGTACGCCTAATAAATAAACACGGAATTTTTTGACTGCATTTATCACGGCTAATACTTCTAATTGATAGGAATGATACTTTCGTTCGGCGTCGGTCGTTTGCTTACTATAATAATATACAGGATGGAACGCGTTTTCTTTCGTCTTTTGCAATAGGATCGCTCCAAAACCTTCCTGACTCGCGTCGGTATGAAGCTCTGTTTCTAACTTTGGATTGTAAATTTGTAATACGGGTTTTGCCGATAAAATAGATTTTAACGTTACAAATGCTTCTTTTTGTTCTTCTTTCCAAATAAATTTCTGACTTTCTTTCGTTAGTTTAAATAAAGGTGAGGCGATTTTTGCGTAATCTTTTATAAATTTTCTGAAATAGCCGGTTAGGCCTAAAAAACTTTGTATTTGCTTTTTACTTTTTGGTTCGGGAAATTTTTGTACTGCTTTTGTTTTCGCGTCGCCTGGATAAACGTTTCCGTTTTCAATTTCGTGACCTAAGTATTCTATCCGCGAACGGAGAAATTGGCATTTACTCCAGCTGATCGTCAACCCGTTTTCAGCTGCTATTTTTAACGTTTCGACTAATTTTCTGTACGCGTCTTCGTCGTCCGCTCCCGGTATGATTATATCGTCAACATAAATAAAAATTACTTTACGCCGAATGAGATCCTGAAAAACTACGTTAATAAATCTTAAAAAACTTGTGGCACTAATGCAAAGTCCGAATGGCGTCTTTAAAAACTCATATTGTGCGTCTGGTGTTACGAACGCGGTGTATTTAATGCTTTCTTTCGCGACCGGTACGTGTAGATAACCGTTTTTTAAATCGATTACCGAGAATACACGAGCGTCTCTTAATTCGTCTATTTTCTCTTCGACGAGGGGCGTTGGGAAGTGATCGCGCTTTATTTTTTTATTTAACTCTCGGTAGTCTATGCAAACTCTATAGGACCCATTCTTTTTTGGAACTATGACTACCGGGCTTGCATACTCGCTTTTGCTTGGTCGAATAACCCCTTCCTTAAGCCACTCGTCGATTTGCTTATCCAGTACATTCTTTTCTTTTGGCGCTAATCGCCGCGGTCTTACGTTAACAGGATCGTTGTTATTTAATATTATCGTTGTTTCTATCTGTACGTTGTCCTTTTTCGCCGGTCTATATTCACTAACTAATCTCTCTATTTTGTCCTTATATTGTTCTTTAACGTCTAACTCATCTGTCGTAACGTGCATTATATCCTTTAATTCTTCGAATGCGGTGTCCACTACTTCCTGGGTATTTTCCTTCTCTGACTCGTTTCTGGAAACTGCGCCTGGTATCTCTTCTGTCGTTCTCGGGACTCTGTGAATCGCGATTATGTTACCTTTATTTACACACATTTCGACACCTTCCAAAAAATCTTGTCCTAAAATTATGTCGTGTGGAATCGCGTACGACGGCACTACGAAAAATTTAACACTGTATGTCTCGTCGTTCACGCGTATCGCGGCACTGAATGTTCCGGTCACTTTTGTCGTCGCGTTGCCGGCGCCGGTAATGTTCGTCATCGTCGCCGACAACGGAGGACCACCGATTTCCTCGTGCCGATTCTCCCGCATTAACGAAATGTCACTTCCGGAATCGATTAACGCGTGGCTTTTCACATTGTTCACTTCTATCGGACACGTCGTTTTCGCACTCGTTACACAATTTACGCTAGCAGTTTTAACGTTTTTTTCACTTTTTTCATTCTTTGCCACGGTGCACTTGCTCGCTATATGTCCAAAATTATTGCAATTGAAGCATTTTGGCCCTTTTCCCTTATCAGGGCAATCCTTCGCGTCGTGTTCCGGTAGGCCGCATGTGTTGCAACGGGGGGGTTTTGATTTACGCGGAACGTCCTTCTTTGTTTTTGCTTCTTCTTTTCTTCCTCCTGGTCCTCGCGCCTTTTCCTTCATCCTGTCGTATATTTCTAAATTCTCTCTTAGATCGCGTAACGTGCGTGACCGATACAAGATTGCTTTATTGTATTCGTGGTCTTCTATGCCATTGATAACATATTCCATAAGGGCCTTATCCTCGACGTCACCCTCGCTGGCTATTGCGCGCATCGCGTAAATGTATTGTCGTCCGCTTTCGTGTGCCAATCTTTTTCGCCGAAACAATCGCGAGTGTATCAGGGCACTGTTCACTTCTATCCTGAATTCGTTTTTCAATCTTTTCCGTAGCTCCTTCCATGACGTTATGTTTCTTTCCGTTGCAATAAATTGTTTCGCAGATCCCCGTAACATGCGCTTCGCGTAGATTAATTGTTGCAAATCATTCCACTGTAATAGCATGCTTAGATCTTCGAAATCCTTTATCCATTTTTTAACTGATATTTTGTCGTCGCCCGAGAAGTGTGGTATCGAATCTTCGACATCTTTGATACTAAATAAGCTGGGGCGTTCTGACGACGTTCTTCTCTTCCGATTACCTATTTTTGATGCTTTTCTCGTCTCTCGTTCTTCTTCTTCGTCTTCTGTGTCGCTCACCACTGCGCTTCGAATCTCCTCCTTTTCATCTTCCGTTTCGTCTTCCGTTTCGTCTTCCGTTTCTTCCTCATCGGGATCTTCATTCTGTTTCGTATATTTAATCAGTCTTTCTCGTAGTTCTGCCTTTTTTCCCGTTGTCTTTAAGTCTAATTCTTTAAGCTTTTCGCGTAATTCTTGTAATTTCATTTTCGATATTTCTTCCATCTTTGGTTGTTCCGTTGTTCTCTTAGTAGCGATCATCGTTCTGTCCAGGTCGCTTATCTCGTTTTCCGACGTGCGGCGTTCCATAGCGTCGTTTCCGTTCTCCTCTTTATTTATTCTTTCACTTTTGCTTCCGTTCACTTCACTTTTTACTTCTGTAATTTCGCGTTTCCGATTATCCGTTCAATCCGCCAACAGACGCTTTTTTTTCGCGTTCACTTTCACTTATGGCGTCGTTACGCGGTCCGAACGTAACCGTATCGCTATTACCGTTCGCGTTTTTTCGTTTTTTTTTTTTTCGACAATCCCTCACATCCCGGTGACGAGCCCCCAAATGTGGGATCGGGCCAGAGGGAGGCGTGAAGAAAATACACGCACTTTCGTCGAAAATAAAAAAGCTTTACTAAAAAAGGAGATAATATAAACTAGTTGCTAAAAACGTGTTCGCCCGCGTCGCATCATGCATTCAACTGAACTTCGTCCGCTTCATTCATTTGTTACCTCACGCATTCCCTCTCACTCGCACACACGTTCATCTGCAATCATTCGTATTCTCTCTTACAACGTTCACGCACTCATCTCACTCGTTCTCACGTACATCCACGCACTCTCGCATTCCTTCATATATTGGTAAATATATTGAAAAATCCCCAATCTGGGATGTTTTCCTGATTAAAATGAGATAAAACATGACGTACTTCGCAACATATTTATTTGTAATATCGATTGTGTAGTTTATATCGAGGACGTCATACTAATAAATCATTACAAATAAATATCTTTTCAAGCACGTCGTGTTTATTTTCATTTCAGTCACGAAAAAATCACAAATATTCTGGTAAATGTATACAAAAAGGACCAGAAATGAAACAGATGGCAACGTAGTGGCAATGTGAACAATACAACAGACTTTCGATCTTTGTCAACTGCCACAATCATGATATGTTCTTCTTATTATCGTCAATTAAACCAGTAAATATTTGGTCTACCGGAAAGTTCTGTTCGTTATGAAGAGAAAGAAAATGATGCAATTTTTAATACATGCAACAATCTATCAATCCTAGCTGTCGTATATGGTCCAAAATAATTCATGGAGCAGAGTTATTTAATGTTATCAAAAAAAGATCCAATGTTATCCAAAAAGGATCATATTATGGTCTTCACAATATCAGCATCAACCAAAGTTGACCATCTAGAGCAGCGTGGCTTATCACTAAGGTCGAAATCACCTATTTCATATTTTTCGAACCATCTCACACACGTTCTTCCCAGAACATCATCATCACTAATAACTTTGATCAAATTTGGACACGTTTCAGTAGCATTTCTATTCTGTTAGAATTCGTACAACATGCATCGCCGCAAATGAATTTTGTCAGAGCCCATGTTTTCGTAATCGGGTCTAACTTAATAATGACATGAGATATCTTTGCCGTAGTTACTTTCGAAGCGCACATGTTTGCAAACGCAGTTATAAAGAAATTAGCCATATGTGACTCAAAAAGATAATGCGTATACATATTCAAACTTGAAATAAAATTATGGGACAGGGTTTTCCTGTAGACCCAACATTGTTCAAGTTTTATCGCGTTTAGTCACATTTTAATTAGAAAGATGTAAAAAAAACCTATTCATAGAAGATTGATACGATAAAAATCAAAAATCAAAAGTTTTATTGCATGGTGTACATCATTTTCGCTTATGCCGAGACGCTACGGTACCAGGGCCTGACATAATTTTCCCTGCGAACAAGAATTCGAGTTACGAGCTCGTAAGATCAAGGGAATGAGCAAAGACCATTTTGGTAACGAGAACACCCTAATGAATACTGGCCTGTTTTTGTTCATCAAGCTCGCATCTTCACTTGTACAAAATACTTCAAACATTACGTTGAAAGTTCCGAATGTCATTATTATGAAACGAACGTTTCGTATAATATAATTGGCGTTTTGAACGAACCACAGGTTATGTCGACCTTTTCAGTCCTTCGAAAATAAGATCATTTTTACCGTGGGGAAATTATTTGTAGTTTTTAATTTTCGCTACAAAATTACAGCTTCATTATTTTCTACTTTATATTTGGGCTCAAAATTGTCTTTCGACAGAGATGCGTGTAGGGTAGAGGCCATCGTTTGTCTTTCATTCATAAATTTAAGGATACTTAAATTATAAATTCCTGAATTTCTAAATTTTGACATTTTCAAACACTCATATTCTCATATTTTTTAGTTTCTAAATTCCGAAGTTTCCAAGATCCTAAATTTCTATACCCGCTAATTTCCAAATTCCTAAATCTATAAATCAACAAACTTCCAAATTAGTAATTTTCTATATTTTGAAATCTTAAAATTCTCTGAATACTATATCTTCGAATTCTTCAATTTTTAAATCCCTACATTTCCTAGTCATTAAATTCCTAAATCCCCAATCTCTCAAATTCCAAAACTCTCAAATCCCCAAATTACCAAGTCCCTAATTCCCCAAATTCCCAAATCTCCAATTATCCAACAAGTCAAATATCTAAATTACCAAATTCAAATTGAAACTTGCATTATAGTCATGCTACCCCACTGTAATTTCTGTGGCGAAAGTTAAAAGTCGAATGTCTGTTTCTTACTATAACTCGTCAAGTTTCTATACTATGCAACAATTCGAGTCTATACTATTCGAGTGTCTAATTTATTCAAAGACTGGTAAAGTTTCTATACTATTTTACTAGTCAATCTCTTCTAAACTATGTTACTATTCGATTCTATGATTGCCTACTACGCTGCTAGTCTATGTGATCTATTTTGATGTCACCTCGGTCGGGTCTCCCTGACGAGGGCGAAACATTCTAATTGGCTATGTAAACTATACAAAATTGTGGAAGGGAAGCAAGGTTTACAACCTACTCGGGCCACTCCACTCGCAAATATTACAAATTTTTTCTTTAGACCGCGGAAGGTAATAAAGGTCACGAATCGCGCTGACCTTGATTGGGCTCATTTTCCAAAACACATTGATCCAACAGCACCAAAATTAAGGCCGTCAAAATCTTGTAGAGTTTGCCAAAAAAAATAAAAAACGTAGAGAAGCAACGTGGGAGTGTAAGAAGTGCAAAGTTCCCTTACATCTACCAGAATGTTTCGAATTGTATCATACCATTGCAGATTATTAATTTTGTATTGCTGATTTTTGTATGAATAAACTTTTTGTAGTAATTGCATCTACCACAATTATTGCGCCAGGTTGTAATAACTTATAAAATATTCCACAAATACTTATAATTTTGAGAGAGCACCGTCGCTAATATTTATATTTGGCCCGATCATCGTACTATGGGCTATGCCCGTAGTCGTAGGTTAAAGGGTTAAGGCTAATTGCTATGTAGAAATTCTAAAATCTATTCTAAATGTAAAGTCATTGTTGGTCTTAACATTCTTTCTTTCAGTGTCTGTCAGTTTTCATCCATTTACGATCTCTCGAGGACACTCGTCGTTCCGTTGGAATTGTATCCCGGTTATTCACCGTCCGCTCGATAAATAGCACGGCCAGGCAATATTAATTAATTAACAAGTGTAATGATCGCAGCGGAGCTCGGTAAAAATACGTGACCGTCGAATGAACTCTCGCTGACCATCCGTTCGTGTTGTTCGAACTGTTATGCGATCCCGTGTGTGCGTGCAAGATTGGATCGACGTTTTAATGACTGGAATACATCGGGCGAGGAGGATCGCGCGCTCCGGCTCGCCAAACAATTTGATTTGCATAAAACATTCCTATCGACCCTAGCCTATGCCCTCCCGTCTATCCGTCCGTGCACGCTTTCGGCCCGCGATCGTCGTAAAAATGCCGGAAATCTCTTGGACGACAGTGGACCGTGTAATTCGGGATTCATGCCACGTTGAAACACGATCCGATCGATAAAGTCTACAACACCGTCGACGAACCCATCGAATCTTTGATACTTTCGGAGAATCGATTCGCGATCGTCACGAATTAGGACATACAAGTTGAGGATTTGGACACTTGGAAGTAACACAAATTTGGGAATGTAAACGTTCGAGATTTGGGTATTCAAGAATTTGAATCAACGGGGATCTGAAAATGCAAGAACTTTGGAATATCGGAATTTTAAGATGCAGGCATACGGTGAACTAAGAAGTTTGGGATCTAGGGAATCGAAGATGTAGGGATTCGAAGATATAGGGATTTTAAGGTACAGAGATTCTGGATTGCAGGGATTTAGGAATACCATTTGAACCAACGGGGATCTGAAAATGCAAGAACTTTGGAATATCGGAATTTTAAGATGCAGGCATACGGTGAACTCAGAAGTTTGGGATCTAGGGAATCGAAGATGTAGGGATTCGAAGATATAGGGATTTTAAAGTACAGAGATTCTGGAATGCAGGGATTTAGGAATACCGGGATTGTGGGATATAGGAATTCCGGAGTGTAGAATGTCGATTATATAGGAATTAGGGGATGTAGAAATTCAGGGATGTAGAGAGTCAGCGATATAGGGATTGGGGGATATGGGAATTCGGGTGTGTAGGAATTCGAGAATATAGAGGTTTGGTGATCTAGGAACTCAGGGATATAGGAATTCGGGGGTGTAGATATTCGGCGATATAAGAATTCAGGGGTCTCGAAATTCGGGGATGTAGAGATTTGGGAATATGGGAATTCGGTTGTGTAGAAATTCGGAGATGATAGATTTGGATATGTAGAGATTCAGGAATACAGGAATTCGGTGATATAGGGATTCGGGAATGTAGATTTTTAGGTTCATATAGATTTGGAATCTCAATATTTATGGATTTTGAAAGGTAAGGGCTGAGAATTTGAAAAAGTTTAGGAATTTGAAAGTTCAAACATTTGAGAATATTGCTTCCTCTAAGCAAGCCTAGGTTTCATCTGAAAATGAATGACAAAAATATTAGTACTAGCGACACTAAGTATCAACATGTATGCATGTTGTCAAGAAAGTCTATAAAATTAGCGATCAATGTACTTATATTGACTACAAAATGTACCTGCCGATTTATTATCTAATATCTACACGTAATTTACATTTAAACATGAATGTAACATAAAGAATCTGTATAAAATGACAAATGTGCAACTTCAACAATTAAACTAGCAATAAAAGGATTATGGAAATAAGACACAGTAATAATAGTACCAATCATAGTATCAGTTACAGACATCTGACCACATACATTTATAAAAAATCCCACAGGAACTCGATCTACCTGCCCACATACACTGCAAAAAGTAGTCGAGCGTAATATAGAAGGAATAATTTAAAAGCTTTTATATCATGAACATCGATATGCATCTAGAACGTTTCAATCTATCGTATTTAATGAAATTGAAATGACAAATCCCTATCCAAATTCTTCGTAACGTTAGTAATAAAAGAATATACGATGGGAATTTCGTAATCTAAAATTTCGAATCATGTAATCTATCGTGTAATTTTATATTAAACCCATGAATGCAGTTACAGTATATTAAATATATGTCAAATGACTCTTTGTATTCGCAACTTCATGCTAAAGTAATTTATCTATTTATTTTAATTTATTGATTCAAGAATTTAATAATTTATGCATTTAGTTTGATTAAAAATAATTTATTCATTTTTTAATCTTGATACATTATAAATACATAATCATTCAATATCTATTATTAAATGCATGTTATTTACAAGACACGATAATTGTTAAATTAAATTCATCAGAAAAAGCGACTATAGTTATACGTCGTTGTAAATACGAATATCGTTCAGAATTTTCTTGAATTTCTTTTGCTTCTTTTCTTCGATTGGATTTGTGGCGCCAGTCACCGGTGACCACTACATCATTCGACGTGTAAATAATATGATTAACTAGCCGGATCTCTTAGAACAACTTAACCTCTATACACTATCTAGGCTTATTAAAAAGAAAACGATACCTTTTACATTCCCAATTAGAGTAGGTTACAAATCTCGTGATCCAGTAAATAGGATTATGAGCTTAGCTAATGTATATGCAGATAATGTCGATTCCTTCTCAGGAAGTATTGCTTCATTTAAAAGCGTTGTGTACTTGTCTAACGAAACAAGTCTAACAGAACTTTCTTTATGACAACCACTTTATCTTATTGAAAACTTGCTCGTTAATCGACGAAGAATAATAAATAGATGCATAAATTTGTTTCGTGTTCTCCTTATGTGTTCACATCTTACCGTTATAATCTCATTTATTTTATTTTCTAATTACTGTCTTCTATTGCTTTCACTGCCTTAACTTTGTTATATTACAGTGCCGTATCATAGATCTTTATTTATACTGACATTCATTTTTTTATTTTCATTTTCATTCATCTTTCATAAATGTCTCCACATTTTTTTTATAGAATTGCGATTCCTTAAAAAATTTCACAAGTTTTTGACAAACGTGACGGATTTTATTAAGTAGTTCTTCTAAATTATTTATTTACGAAAAAATTACGTTGTTTTTCAAGTATCTTCACAGAAAAAGGTTTAAATGGTTCAAATTTGAGGACCGGAGGTTTGTCATGCCCAATTTACCTTTGACAGGGGATCGCAGTTAAGTATTTTCTCACATTAAACACAAAATGAGGTAGGAGTCATTCCACGCCGAATCGATCACTTTTTGACCTCACCATCTGCGATTTTGTTGTAATCAAAATATGATATAGTCTATCTGAAATTAGTCAGAGTATAAGCCATCATTTTGCCGATTTCGAATTTGTTTAAAAATTACAAGCCTTCAAAATTTGCAATTTTTTCCTATTTTTATGAAAATAGACATCACTTACGAATTTTTTTATCAAAAACTACTAATGCGAATGAGCTAAATTTTATTTTGTTTTATTCACAAAGGATTGGGCTACTATAAAATATTTTTTCTGACATCGTTAATTTTTTACATAATACGAAAAAATTTAAACAAATTCTTTTTTACGTTTTTCAATAAAAATTATACCTGATTAAAATTTGAGAAAAGTATATTATATTCCCTGAAGCTTTCCCTTTAAAATGTGCCCTTCAGAATAATGGATAATCGAAATTGAATGTCACAATAAGCTAGAAAACGACGCGGTGTACCTCCGTTTCAGGCAAGCGAGTCGTGCAATCTGCGTTCACTGGCGTTTGTGTTTGATACGACAGTGTCAGCTAATTTTTCTTCTTTTGTCGTTTAAATAAATGTAACAAATGCTCCTTTTAACATGCCGATCCTTATTAAAATTAAAGTATAAAGCATACGTATTATGTCGGCAAGAAAAATTGGACTTGAACCATCAAAAAATTTAATTTCAATTCTATTTCGATAGGAAATCTGCCTGTCAGGAGCTACGTTTCTCGAGCCCCACCACTCCTTATCCCCTACTATCACTACCTTATTTCCCCCACTCCTCCAGCTTCGTCTTGGAGGCTCGAAAATTTGCTTATAAGCAAATTTCGGACGAATATTTCTCCGATTTCCTAGTTCCTTGGCCTTGAAAGTCACATGATTTTCTATCACGTGGTTTCGCGGTCAGCCGCGATTGGTCGATCACTCTCATTTTCTAGTTCCTGACGTCATCAGAAAATCACCACAAGCCTCAGGAGCTACGATTCTCGACCCCCACTCTTCCTATGCCCGCTCCGACTATCCCTCTGTCCCTACGGCCTCTACGTCACTCTCCCCACTCCTTCCCGAGCTCCTTGTACTATGAATTTATTTTTCTAATTTCGAAAAATCCGAATCGCCGGGACCGGGGCTCGAACCCTCGATTCTCGGGTGCCTCGGATTCCGAGTCGGGGACGAAGCGCGCTCGGCTATTCTCGCAAGCCCCACTTGTTTACTTACGATGCTCCTTTTAAACTATGCCTCGACGATTCTACTCTATTAATTTACAGCTATTTTATTTAAGTGACCACTTTCATGTGTTCCCTTTCACGCTATTTTTTACCTCCGCGACTTTTTGTAACAGGTATTAACCCTTTGCACTCTTGAATTTCTTTTACTTACTTTCTTAATTAATATACAAAATGTACATTATATTTTGGATATATTGCAGGTCGGATTATATAATTGGAACGAAACTAACGTCTTTTGTATGGCAATTTTTTTGTAATTTTGAAGTTTAGATGATTGTGACATTAAATTTCGATTATCCATTATTCTGAAGGGCTTGTTTTAAAGGGGAAGCTTTAGGGAATATAATATACTTTTTTCAAATTTGATTTGTCAATGGTTATTAATATATGTATTTCACATCCATATGTCATACAGTGGTGCATTATTTACCCACTGAAGAATACGGATGTATGAGGACTGCTAATTATTAATAGTACTAGATAATATAATAATAAACTAGTTTCGGTCGATGTCGAACCACAAACGACAGACGACAGGACCCCAGGCGGCAGCAACAGCAGCAGTTCTCCTTGTTGAAGAGTCCTCTCGTCCACGGATTCTCAAAGCTGAGCCACCCTTGAGCACGACTCGCTCCTCTCTTGGTAGACCCCTTGTCTCATGGCGTCTACATTTCACGTAGGCAGCCCAGGCCCTTTTAAGCATATAAATTATTAGAGCCGTTTCAAGGGCCACTTGGAATCCGCCATTGTTGCCAGCCGTATATACTTATATGCCCGTAGGAGAAACGTCCGTGTCCCACACCTATAAGACGAGAGAACTAATTCCAGGAACCCACTTGAAAATGCTACTCGAGTACCCTGCACCTTTGGCTACATGCTCACTACCGCTTGCAATCACGACACTCAATTCCTTGTTAATTGTTCAGACTATTTTAGGCGATGTTAGATTCGTCGCCCGATAGCAAGGTTTGAGAAAGTTCGCGATTACTGTCGTTCTTTGTTAGATCTAAGACTTCAGCTGAATGTGCCTATTTGTGTTTCGTATTGTACAGGTTAAGGATAGATTAAGTACCAGGTTGATTAAGTTAGTGGTGTGTGAAGTTGATGAATGTATTATGAAAATTAAATACTCTATGTTGTAATATATTCTTTAGCAGTGATAATCAATATAGTTTTGTGTAGGTTAAGGGTAGCTGAATTTTGTGGTCACAGTGAAATGTTATTTTGATATTCTTTTTTCTTTTTTCAAAACTAGCTACATTTTTTAGAGATATGATATTAAAAGTATTTGAAATTGTACAGATGAAAATGGAGTAGAATTTGTTCCATCGAGAAACGCGAGAAGGGAGCCATTCTACTTAAATTAATTCGCTCCCTACTTGCTACATGAAAGAATGGAAAGAATTGTCATTATCAACGCGTAATTAATACAAAATTATTCAACTTCATAATAGTTACAAGATAAAGACCGCACATTTTCAATTTTTTCGCACTACATAATCTCGACTCATCTCCTCTTATTACTGTATGCCGCACTCGAAACGATTTCATCTTTATTTTCTTCTTAATGTTCGACTCTTCGTCTTCAGCACGTTAGTATTAACATTTTGTTCCTTTCATTTTCATTCATCATTAGTGTCCTCTTATTACTGTGTTCATTATTTCAAAACAATTCAGTTCGAAAAAAGTGACTTTTTCTTTAATAAAAATACTTCAGAGCTTAAAAAAATAAGTTACCCAGAGTGTATAACATTTCTCAAATTATTAATATCATTAACATGTTTTACTAGCATTTTTTAAAACGAAATATTAGATACTGTATTGTTGTATTTATCTATTAATTCTGGTATTAATAGAATAATATTTTACTTTCGTATAACAACTTTATTTGGAACATTATGAATATAATACACTGTCAGTTCTTATGTCACCAAATGACTATCTGTACCAAATTAATTACCACCATGATTTACAATGTGACAAAGTTCAATTACAAAATATAATACTGTCTTTCTTAAAACTCAGCAGTATTTACATTCAAATTGTAAGTTAGGTTACTTCAAAATTTTATATTAAGTTAGGTGACGAATTTAGAAGTTTGGGTTAGGAGCGAAGTTCAGAAGTTAGGTTTATTTTAGGATGTATGTTAATAAACTACTGAATAACATTTTCAAAGAATATGGCTCATACTCGTTAAAGTTAATCTTTAACCACTCACACAATTGATAGACAGAGACATTAGTTTAATCCAAAGTATGAAATGAAAGAGAAACAATTATAATAAATACAATTATAAATAATGCAATTAAAAATGCAGGAGTACTGAAGATTAATAAACGAGTACGTGAAATTACTTCTTCTAATTTACAATAATTCTGCATGGATAGAAAATGAAATAACGATAATTGTGTCGAATTTCAATGAAGTTAAAGCAATGAGCGGTGCAAAGTTTACACTTTGCCAACGGAAGGAAAAAAAACAAGTGTGCGTAGGAGCTGCGATGTCGACAGAATGCCCTAGGAACTCTCGAAGGCACACGCCGCAATCATAATTAATTACAACGAAGACAGGCGTAATAATAGATTCGGTCCGCTGACAGACTCTTGACGCAGAAAATCTTCAAGGAAAGAAAGTTCGCCGTTGGTGGTATTTCTTGACAGTCGAGACTTACCTGAAAACCGAAGACACGTGTCTCGCAGCGAAATTGAATATTATCCAATAACCCATTTCTTGACTATTAAACCTAATGATCTGTTATTTAATTAATTAGTCAGTCTGGCGATCCATTATCTAATATTACTGAACAACCATTCATCATCGTCACATATTAATTATTTTAATAGCAGTCGAGTAATTTCTGTATGTTTTTGTGTCACTTACATCTTGCAAATGAATCTGATGATGGTGGTGTAATGAACTAAATTTATTACTTTTTTTTTAAGAGCTGCCTGAAAACTGAAGGCATATGTCTTACAGCAAAATTGATTATTATTCAATAACCCATTACTTGACTGTTAAACCTAATGATCTATTAGTTAAATAGTTGGTAGTCTGGTGTTCCATTATGTAATATTACTCAACAGTCATTTATCAACATCACTGGTTAATTATTTCCATAGTTGATATTAAAATATATCTAATGATTTTGGTAATATGAATTAAATCGATTATTTTTGGAGGATGAAATCATAGCCTAGTTAGATTCGGACTTTGGGAACATTCATTTCGATCGGTTTTTACTGTAACTATTATTCCTGTTTAAGCAAGTATTTATTATCCTTAAATCTAAAAACTTGTACATTTAAAAATATGGTACTGAAAATAAAGAAAATTTTAAATTTAATATTCTGATATTTGAAAATTTAGAAATACCCATGAAATGTGTCAATATGTATGACAAAGTAGAAATAAATATTTCCTGAAACTAAATAATTAAACGTACAAGCATGGACAAACGCCTTTCAAAAATCTGATCAACATTACGAATTTTAAATCGTATTTTTAAGAGTGCAATTAAACATTTTTATTTCTTCCTATTTTTGATACTGATACATCATTCGTAAGTACAAATTTTTATAAAAATTTGTTTGTTTCTTCGCCATTCACGATCACGTATCCGTCTCAACATATTTTCAAGACGTTCTACAGTTTCAAAATTATAAACATAGGAACCCCATACCTCAATTCTACGTAATTTCGTCAAACCCACAGTTCCAATTGAGTTACATCATTCAGAAAGCAATTTACCGGCGGACATCACTTGGTTAACATTCCTTATAAGTCTCACCAAAAATAACGAAGTTATCTTTATTGACAGCAAAAATGCTGCTAAACGGGGATTCCGTCCGACCGAGTGCAACGAAATATATAATAATGCTACTTTTTCACTTAAACGAGTGTTGCTGAATTTTTGGAATCACATTGTATGTAGATTTTGATCCAGAGGAGGCCGCGAGGTTCTTCGTTCCGAGCTAATTAAACCACTTAGTGGCCCGTAATAAAATCAGGGAAAAATTGGAATTGATGCCTATAAATTAATTCTCCTGCGGGAATTAACTGATACAGTCACGGCTTTGTCGGACTTTATGTATCGTAAAGTAGCTTTTTAACATTCGCGGAAGCTTCGTGGGTGCTTGGACGATATCGAACTTGAAAAGATACGAAATTGCTGTTCGACGTTGGGTTGCATCCAGATAGTCGGAAAGTAGCAGGTGTTGTAGCTTCGATAAATGTATAATATCTGCTGTATTTATCTGACTTTGTATCACATTCACATTACATTTTATTCGGTCGGTATATTGCGGGGATACGTTCTTTCCAGATGGTCGAATTTATTAAGTTGTCGCGTATCAAATTGCGGTTTTTGGAATATTCAGAGTCTGATATGACTTGAATATATAAAAATGTCGTAAACGAACACTTCTGATACATCCACTAGTTGCTATATTTATGCTGACAGATTCAACTATTTATATTCACTTTTATATTAGGATGCCCCGTAAATTCCTTCCTTGTTTAGTAGAAATTAATACATAATGTTTATTGTTTAAGATTTGGTGCATTAAATACGAAGTGTTCTAATGTATCACCCTCTTTCATCCCACAGTAAATATTATTTGCTCCTTGATTGCTGGCAAAATATTCCTCGAAGTGCATTTTTATTTTATATCAAAAAGGGAAGATACTTATGGGACAACCTAACATGATCCTACTATTTTTGTTTACTGTTCATGTCTGATAGATTCTACTATTTATGTTTAATATGATAGATTCACCCTTAATAATACGTGAAAATGTGAAAGAGATGAGTTTGGTCGTCAGATTAGTATTATGACAACAAAAATCTATTTTCTAGAACATATTTATCAAGATTTCAAATTAATTAATGTTCTCTTCAATAGGATTATGTATTTGTATCGTTGTGACATAATAGCTGAGATTAAGATTAATCTAATGACCTATAACGCTATGACTTTGAATGTGAAAGGACTGGAAATGTTTGGTAATGGCTGTAGACGATGAAATAATTGTGATTACTCTGAGTTATTTCTGTGTTACAAAATTTGTCAATTTCCGAGTTATGAAAGTCCTACATTCTTAAGTGTAGGAATAAGTATACCGTATGCACATTTTTAGATCTAAGATGAGCTGGAGGAAAATGATATCGCTGAATTAATTTAACAACTATTGTATGAAAATTTAAAAGAAATGATTGTGGAGATATGATTCAACGTAGAGAATAATTTTATGTAGAGTTAAAAAAATTAGAGAAAATAAGCCGAGGAGCAAATATTACAATAAATCAACAAATAAATAACAAATAAATAGAGTGATGTTTATTCTTCAGCGAGTATAGCAAGACAGACACTGTTTCTTCGCTTGTGTACAATTTCTATCTATCTCCCCGGTATCCCTGGAAGGAAAAAACAAGGAGTGGGAAAAGTGGTGACTTTTCCCAATGAGAGAAGTCCCATTTTCCCCGCCAGCGGTCATCTGGCCCAAACCGTTGCCGGTGGCCCCTTCGGCACACGACAGTCTATAAATTACCGTAACAGTAATAAATCCAAAGATCGCCTCGACTTTTCAATCTATTAGGTCATCCCATAAGTTCGTGCCAACTTTTATGCATACACTTCGCGCAACGATTTCTAAACAACCGGTGATAAGGGATCGATGCTCTTGAGTTTATCTGTTCGAGAACACTCTAAAGAAGGTATTTGTGGATATAAGATCGTGAAATTTTGGACACAGAGATTCCTCACTCTGAAAAATCATGAGCGATTTTCGTATTCATTTTCGACATCATACGTTATATGAATTTCGGAACGGAAATTCAGTAAAAATTGCCACGAGCAACATATGTTCTGTTTACGGAGAAATTGCGCTTTCATCTTTTATAGGTAGCAAGTGGTTTCAACGTTTCAAAGCTGAGAATTTTCGTTTAGAAGGTGAAGAACGTTCTGAGCGTCCTGTTGAGACGGATGAAGTTAAAATTCGCGATCTAGTCGAACAATCGTGATGTTTATCAGTTCAAGAGATGTCAAATGCTTTAAAAATATCAAAAAGAACAATACATAGTCATTTAAAAAAAATGGGGATGGTATCAAAGCTGGATGTGTGGGTGCCGCACGAACTGACGGAACGGTGTCGTCTTGACCGAACGCCAGCGTGTATGTCATTACTTTCACAGGACGAAATTGACCCATTTCTTAAACGCCTGATAACTGGTAACGAAAAATGGATATTATATGAAAATTCTGAACGGAAACGGAGTTGATCTCAAAGAAATTAACCACCTCAACGATGTGCAAAACCGTGCTTACATCCCCGTAAGGTTCTTTTGTGTGTGTAGTCGGATTACAAAGGAATACTGCATTTTGAACTCTTACTAAGCGGTGATAGCATTAATTCTGACAAATATTGCATGCAGTTAGAAAAATTACATGAACCACTTGTCCAAAAACGTCCAGCTTTAGTGAATAGAAACAACGTCATGTTTTATCACGACAACGCTAGACCACGTGTTGCAAAAAACGTTAACAGCCTCAAAAATAGCTTACAAAATTATTTTGAAGATAAAACAGAGAATTTTTATTAGAATGGAATAATGGCCCTACCAAAAAATTGGGAAGAAGTCATACAACGAGAGGGTAATTACGTTTTTTCGTCAAACTTAAAGGTATGTATAAAAAAAATCGCATCTGCAACCGCGCGAAAAATGGTACGAACTTATGGGATGACCTAATACTTACATGAGGAACCGAAAAAATACAACTACGCCAACCTCGGGCTCTAAGTGCATACCAGCTGAGTAAAACGGTCAAAGTAATGGTTCCTTGATCTTTTATCGCTGCTGCGCTGAACCTTCAATATGCTAAATTCCTACAATCTAAAATATCGTCTACCTTCCTACAATCTAAAATATCGTCTACATTTATGTTAAAATTTGAAAAGTGTCTTTTGACAGCTCTTGGTAGAAATAGTGTTAACGATCGATGTTCTCGCGATCGAACGTTGTCTAACCCCGAGATGAGCTCGATCACGGGCGGCTTTAGTTCCAATTTACATTTCGTCAACGCCGGCTGTCGTTAGGCAGATGCGAGCGCAAATTGGACGCTTCTGATGTCCCCCTTTTTTGCGGATCACCTGCTTCCTACATGCAATTACGGTCGATTTCATCGGGCTTTGAAAAGTGTCGCGAGATCACGAAGATTTCGCTTACGTGTTGCTCGCACGCGGCTAAACCGGTATCGACGAATCGCTCGTGATTCCTGCTGCCACGGAGCGGACTCGGAACCATCATCGACGTAATTTATCAGTATTATCCTAAATTGACCGAGACACACTGGCCCGGGAACGTCCTTTAATTTTTCCGCGTGTTCCAGCACGCTTTGTGTATCGAAAATTATGCGTTCCGAAACGAAATACGCCGGAATAATAAAGCATTGGTCTCACCTTCTCATTTCTGGCGATCGTTTTATTTGAAAGAGGCATTCGCTTTGGACAGCAATTATGATACTCTGCCATTGGAACCGAAGGATATGCGTATGATTACACGAATATTGTAATATTCTTTTGGTATCAGTGATATACTGGGTGTCTCGTAACAGTCTTTGAATGTGGCTGCTGAACTATGTATCCAGAACATGCAGTGAAACTATAAGCGGACTTTGACCTAGTAGATGCTTGCGTTGAATGTTGTTGCAAGTTTGGGTCGTCACTTTTTACATTAAATGTTGTTACAAGTTTTGATCATTATTCTTTACGTTGAATGTTGCAAATTTGGATCGTCATCTCTTATGTAAATTACTCATGTAGCAGACCCTGATTATATTCTTTATAGTATTCTGTTGTGGCGCGCTTTAGTTATCATCTTTTACATTGACACTTACTCACGTTACAAAACTGGCACTTCGTTGTTATGATCGATATGACTTGGTGTAGTTTCCAATTAAATTAAATTATACTAAATTAAATCACGCGCAGTTTACGAGAAATGTGTAATTTCTTTTTTTCAGGTTCCTTTTTGTTCCGTATTATTATTAAATATTTATATCAATTAACTATATTAATTAATATCTACAGTCGTGGACACAATTAAGTGGACAGGTATCATAAATAATAAAAGGTAAATTTAATTAACTAATAATGCCTATAAATCAAACCTTTATTGCACAATTATATACATTAAATAAATGTTTTTTCAAGCCTACAAAAATATCTCACGTTCTAAATTTAAAATTTATTTACAACATTGTAATGAAACAATACATTTTTTACATTTCTGCAATGTCCACTTAATTTTGTCCAGGAGTGTATATCTAAGCACTAAACCTTTAATTGCCCGATATATATAATTGATTAATAATTAAGCTCAGTAATTTAATCTAGCATTACAACTAAATATTTATCTCCCCTCTTTTAAATTATTGTGTTGCCATATTATTATATCATATTTAATAACTTTTTACTCGATAAGAAATAATTGCGCGGAGCATATGTAGCTCGAATGAGAAAGTTTCCACGATCGTTGTCAATGTTGTAATTTTTAAATAGCTTGAAAGTGCGAGTTAAGGAAGCTACTTTCGAAATGTCCGCGTTAGCAAGATTATCATTTATTGAATCATTATAATTAGAAGTCATTGAGTTTCATGAGAGGGTTGTGCCGCCATTTCCGTAACGGCATCCGGATGAACCGACGATAGCAGAAAAACTCGAAATTATCGCGTACTCTACAATTTGATAACGATATTGTGTACGAACAACGTTTTGATCATAATAATTGCAGCCAGTTTCTTATATATTCACGAGCTGGAATTTTAAGATGTTACAAATATCTCCTTGACAGTCAAGTCTGTCATCGAATGACGGCTCCTTTCGATGGAAAGAACGTTGCTGTACGGAATTCCTTTTTACCTCATGCATTATCTACATACTTTAGAAACATGACTTTCAAAAATATTTATATTACAAATTGGTTATTTCATTAATTAATACTACTTTATGTAATGTAACCAAATTTTTTTATCAGTGCAAATAGACTTATAACATGTTAATTTCTATAAGAAGTAACCAATACTTGTTTGAAGTTAGTATTTATTTAAAAAATATTTTAAGTATTTAATATTTGACGTTTCTTCTGTAAAAATATTTCATTTTCATGCCTCGATACAAATTTAATAGTAATAATTCATTTTTATAGCCTTAATAAAAATTTCATAGAAATAATACACTTTTGTCGTCATAAAGACTTAATACACATATCTGATGCTTTTAATTAAATGTAGCAAGAATTTAATTTTAATGAAACTTGTAGCAGAACTTCATCAAAGAATAATGTCAAACAAAACGTCAACAAAGTTGATAAATTTGTCGATACTGTATGTAAATTTCTTTATTTAGAGAAAATAAATGTTCTATCTACATTTATAACCAAATATACAGTCGTGGACAAAATTAAGCGGACAGGTATCCTAAATAGCAAAAGATTAATTTAATTTAACTAATAATGACTATAAATTAAAACTTTATTACACAATTACATACATTAAATAAATAAATTGTATATTAAATAAATGTTTTTTCAAGTCTACAGAAATATTTCACGTCCTAAATTTAAAATTTATTTAAAACATTGTAATAAAACAAAAAATTTTTTTACATTTCTACAATGTCCACTTAATTTTTTCTATGACTGTATTCTGCCATAATAACGAACATTTGTAGTATATGTTCTATTTATTAGTATGTACCATTTCACTAAAATACATTTAATTACTAATTTCAAACAATAACATTCACTGTACTTTATTGTTTCATCTAATGTCTAAAATCCTAGTTTTCGAAATAATTATTATTATGTACTGTGGAAAATCTCGTACAATTCTTCTAATTGAGTTATTGACTTAAATTAGATTTGAAATATTACCCTTTTTTCTGAATCTAATGCATACGAATGCGTCGTGACGCCCACACGATCTGAACACAGTGACGACGCGTTGCGACAGTAAAACATATTTTAGTATCTGCCGCGGACTCTTCATAAATAACTCCATGTGGCAGTTTACGGTCACGTAATAAATATCAATAATTATTGTCAGGAGGCGTGTTGCCCCGTGTGCCCCACGCGTTAGATATATTTCCGACCGATGCTTTTTGCGTGCCATGAAACTCGAGTGCAATGCTGGTTTCCTTTGGCTATGAACAAGTGTAGGAGGAAAATCCTTTTAACCGCATATCCGCCATTTTGTACGTTCGAATATGCAATCTTCAGCATCTTGTGTTTGTTGAATTTGCGAATTTCCGCGCATACATGTCTCCACAGTTTTTGTTTTCTACATCCTTAAATTTTCACATACAAAAACTCTTTTATGTTAAAATTAAAAAATGTTTAAATCGTCAAATTTGCAAATGTACAATTTTCCTAATTATCGAATTTTTAATAATAAATTGGGAATAGATTTTTAATTATTTTAACATTCAACTCCACAGATTTCCGGATTGTTAAATTCTTAGATTAGAATATCTTTTTACTGTTTAAGTTTCGAATTTGCAATCTTTCGTATTTCCAAATTCACAACTTCCTAAATGCCCAAAGTTCGAAATTTCTAATAAAGTTTAAATTATCAAAATCTGTAGTCCTTTCAGTTTTCAAATTTTCAAAGTGTCACATTCCCGGATTCTACATTTGCAATTTCGAAATTTCGAAATTTTCTTATTTTCAAATCTCGAACTAAAAAATTTCCAAAATTGCAAATCCTACTTTCTCAGTTTCTCAATTTCCAAATCCCAAAGTTTCTACATTTCCATATTTTTAAATTTCCCACATTTATAAATCCATTTATTTGGAAATCTCCACATTTTCCAATCCCAAAATTCTCAGTTTCCAAAATTTGCAAAGTTCTAAATCCGAAAGTGCATAACCATGCAATATTGAGAATTACATGTCCAATTTAGGAATTTGGAAATCGAAATCGAGGCTATTGTGTCCATGCAAAGGAAAAGTGACATCACGGTCAGTAACTTAATACCAAACAGTGTATAATAAACCACTAACACATCGCATAACATACACGAGATCTATTAGTATATATACACATACAATGTACAATGCTATACACATATACATATGCAATTACACCATATTATACATATGCGCGCAAACTTACAGTTTCACATATTATACACATACATATACAGGGTGTCCCATAACAATACAATTGTCCACATTGTACATATGCTTACACATTTAGTATATTATACATATGCATATGGAATTACAATGTTACGTATTATACATATACATATAGAATTACAATGTTAGGTATTATACATATACATATGGAATCAGAATTTCACATATTATACATATACACGTTATACGAATACGTATACAATTGTACAATATGCAACTTCACTGCATCCCATGTAGGGAATCCTACAATTGAGTTCTGCTCAATGTACCGCCAGTCTTTACTCACCGAACGTCACAACGATTCACGCAGAATGCCATTTCCGTCTGGCATAAGTTCCCGAGCGAAAACTCGCGGTGTCTCGATATCCACCCTGTCGACGATCCGGTCCGCGAAGCGGCGATAAAGCGTACGCGACGCGAACTCGCTCGATGTCGTGCACTGTTATCAGAGGACATCGTGTGCGCGCAGCAAGGAGTACGTTTCGAAAGGAAACGTCAAAAGTCGCGTTCCATAAATTCCGGTGTCCGGTTTGTCCCCGGCAATGAACGTAATAACCGCCGGCATCGGTGGACGCCGTTGCATCCGGCAATGTTGTTACTAATCTCGATCGTGCCCGCTATAAATCGTTGGTGGCGGTGTTTGCGGCCATTCTTTTTCTCTTTTCGGGGCCGTTCCTCCTTTTTCCGACGGTTCGGTTTAGCGCATCGGGAATATCTTAGCATTATAAGGGCATACGCGCGATAAATCACGGCCGCCTTAAAGTTTATCGCGCCGGGATACCGTATCGCGGCCGTTCCCGCGTCGAAGCCTGGACGATTAAGTTTTTGCGAGCGTTGGTGGTCCGATCGTCCTGCGGTAACGGTTCCACGGGACCCGGTGCTGCTGCCGTTGGTGGTGACGGTGATGGAGGTGGTCGGTTCCTTCGGATTTCCGAGAGATAGCCTCGCCACGACGACGGATATTTACGGGCGTTTAGAAACCCTGGGTGTGGTTCGCATAAACACGGCGGTCGTGTCACGTTGAGCCGCGTAAAATACGTGGGATATTAGTCAGCAGCGAGGTATCGAAACTGACGTCGGCCAGGATCAAGGATCGGGCCGTGTTCGCACGCACCGTCAGCTTCGCTCGCCGGAGCCTAAACGATCCTGGAACACATTACGGTTTAATCGGCCCGCTTGTCCACTAAATATCGTGGCCGTCGTGATATTGCCTTTTCGATAATGTTAAGTGTTCGCGGCTCTCGATAACGCTCTGCGTTCGAGGCCGCGCCAACAAAAATTGACACACCGTTACGATGCTCGTTTTCAGAAATCGATCGTTCATCGTGACTGGATTCCTTTCACTCGCCGTGCCACATAGTTTCGCCAGCAAAGAATACACACTTTTATTAGGTCGGATTTTTAGGTGAACATATTACGTCTACCGGAAATTTCTGTCCATTTACAAAGAGATAGAAAATGTTGAAGTCTTTAATATATTCAACTCTTTGTACCCGAAAGCATTTCTGTTATTGGCAAATAGCAACCGCAAAATGTGACGTTTCATAGTCATCGCGATATCGTTCTGAACCAAAGATGGCCGCCCAGACCGTTTCTCATCACCAAGATCGAAATCACTTGTTTCAAATTTGTCGAAATATTTCCTACGTATTCTACCCGGAACAGCATCTCCACCGAAAACTTTTAACACATTTCAACATGCTTTGGTAGCGTTTCTATCTTGTTGAAATTCATACAGCATACTTGCCACGTATGAACTTTATCGGTATTCACGTTTTCACGATCGCATGTAACTTAATAATGACACGAAATATCCACAGTGTAGTTAATTTCGAAAAGCACATGTGTATAAATGTGATTATAAAGAGAAACAGCCATATATGACCCAGAAGAGCATGCGCATACATGTTCAAACTCGATACGAAAATATCGGACAGAACTTTTCGGTAGACCAATATAAAACTGCATATCTTTCTCAAAAGTCATTTATTTAATCACAATATGAATCATTTGCTTAAGTACACTTTGCCCACCGAGATTGTAATGCATAATGTATTTTTCTGATTAACGGATCTTAGCAAATATGTTAGCAATATTTTGTTTCATTTATTATTCATAGATCGAAGTAATGCAAGTGTTTGCAGGTAAATGAACAAATTCTTACTAAATGGACGATTGATTCCTAAGGAAATTTGGGTGTCACCCATATATGGATGACGTGGCAGTCAAAGTGTTAAATAAACCTCAAATATTAAACTATCTTGCACGAAATAGAAGATCCAGCAGAAGGAACCTGAATGTTACAAGCGTGCACGTCACTAACACGAATTTTGAATGTCCTGCAGGAACTTCATCGATCGTGGTTTCTTTTTTTCAACGATTACGCGATTCCGCGTCACAGAGTGCATACCTATTCTTTTTGCCGAGCGTTCGCCATCCCTCTAGGTCGAACGTTATTTTCCCGTCTTCCTATATCTTTTCTTCTTATTTGGACGTTCAACAGAAGCGAATCTGGCCGTGATTTCTCGCAGGCAATGTAAATTTTTACGTTCTAATTATACGGCACGTACGTCCCTGGAATTCGTAAGGGCGCTGTCTGGACTCGAGATGGATGGCCTGAGTTTTTTGCGGCACGGTGAACGACCAGCGCCAAGGAGGAGGTGTCTGGGGCGCAAACTGACTTCCACTCGGCCGATGATCCCGGTCGTGTACATGTGAAAGCTGTGCTGTCGATCCAGTGACGCCTGGACATCGGACACTGCACCCTGGAACGACGCTGTTTTGTCTCCGTGAACGTTAGACCACGTTGTACAGTCGACACCAGATCCGCCTTCCCCGCGATAAGTATGACGATCGACGAGGGAAATGTTCCTTAGCTCGTTGCTCCTTATAGATTTTTGAGGACGAGTTCGGAATTCCTGGACATAGGGTTATTGGGATTCACGGATATGGGAATTTAGGGATTTGGTGCCCTAGGAATGCGTGAGTTGATATATTTGGGAATGTAGGACTTTCACGATCTAGGTATTTGGGTGTACGCCAATTTGAAGGCCGAGGTAATTGGGAATGAAGGATTTCTTGGATCTAAGAAAACGATGGTCCAGAAATTTAGGAACATGGGATTTTCTCGATATAGTTCTCTGAATGTGCATCAATTCGCGGATCGAAATATTTGTGATTTCGGAATTTGACGGTGTATGAACTTGGAATCTTACGAATCTGGAACAAGAGCAACTGAGGGAGTGGGAATTCGACGTGGAACTTTGGAATTTGGAAATCGAGGAATGTGGGAATGTATATATTTGGAGGTTCAGGAATTTGAAGATATAGGGACTCGGTGTTTAGGAACTTGAGAATCTATGTACTTAAAATGCGAGGAATTTCAGATATATGCACGTTGGAATTTTAGGGTTTCGAGATATGTGAATGTAGAAATTTGGAGGGTCAGAAATTTAGGAAAATTCGGATTTCGGGTTGAGTGAAGTGTGAATTTAAGGACATAGGCATTTGAAGAATCTGGCACCTCAGGATTTTGGAATATAAGCTCTAAATTGTTATTAGAATTATGCTGCAAACATGTATGAATATTGAGATCTACGGGTTAAAAAATTTGGGGACATAGGTGTCTAAATTCCTATTTAGAATTTCTAAATTTAGAATTTTGTGGGTCTAGGAATGTTGGAACATAGATATTTGGAGATTTTCGAAATCTGGAAAAATTTAAAAGCAACGAAGATAAAGAAAATTGTAGACAACTATAACAAAACATGACAAGAGGTAGAAAAATATAATAACTTATAGAAAGACATCGAAAATTTTAAAATTTCGAAATTAATTGGAATTTGAACTGACAGCCTAAGAATCGGTTAAATTTCTAAACCTATCAATTTGAAAATTTGTCTATTTAATTAACAGAAAATTGATAAATTCAAAAACATGAATATTTTAAAACTTATAAATGTGCAAATTGGTGAATGCAACAATTTTCAATTTTCATATGTGTTCATCTGCGGAGCAAATCTACTTAGCACCTGAGTCTGTATTCGTGATTACGTTTCCTGTACAAGTAATCACGTGACATCCAATGTATAGCTGTCTATCAAATCGTAGTACAATAATTTTGATTCGTACAACACATATTTTAATGTTTAAAAAAGAATTAAAAACTACTTAAACAATTATTGAACTATTTATGTAAATTGTTCAATAAACTCTTTCGAAAATGTTTGTTTCAAAAAATAAATTAATTCTCATCGAATTAAGAAAATATTTAACGACTTATTGAAATATTTATATATCATTTATAACCTTCAAATGTAATTGTTTATTAAATTTATCCATAGTTCGATAAATTCTTTTGAAAATTCGCATTTGTAAAAACAAGTCAATAATCTTCGTATTTCTTATTATTTATACGTAGTGGTTTACTAACTTAAGATGTAAAAATAATTGATTTTAACTTAGCATACTTCGTTTGATAATAGAAGGTTAATCATCATCGGTTCATATTATGTAAATACAAACTTTGAGATACTCATTTTTCGAATATTCCTCAAAGATAAACTGCGAGTCCATATCTTAGTCCATATCAATTTGTATAATTCACAAAAGACGATTATTTTTCAGCGTTACAATGCATTAACGAAAATACGCGTCTCAGACATCCTAATTGCAAATGGTCCCTTCTATTGTGAAGTGTCCATAGCATAAATCATGCTCGCTTGGCAATTCTGCTTTTTACGAAGCTCGTATTTCATTGCATCTAGCGAAATGGATTTCTCTCGCGGAAGGAAGCTTCGTAAATCAAAAATATAAAAGCTACGCCAAGTATAACAGCACACGTCTCGTTTACAACTTAATCGGTAACATTGAAAAATCTTCTTTACAACACCATTAAATCTTAAGTGCGAAAGAAATCTCTATATTATCCGTTTATTGCGACTAAGTATCCAGCTTTAAAGCAGTCCGACTTCAACGAAACTCTTCGTGTCCCTAGAAAAATATGCTACACACCTTTTACGTTGCAACGAAATTCTCAAATTTTTAATCTTCTTAATCGTCCGTATCCAAACATCCCAAATCGCAAAACTTCGAAATTGTCGATTCGACAAATTGTTAGATTTCGAAACGATCAACTTGTCAAACACCGATATTTTTAAATCGCCAACTACCCAAGTTTCCCAAATCCACGAATTCTTGAATTCGAAACTAATTCAAACATCCACAGAGTTTCTCAAAAATAACAAATTCTCAAATATAAGTGAAACTGTTACATGTAATACATTTGCAAAAATTCTTGATGCTACAGTAAGCTCTAATATGACCAATCTAAAATCAATCAAACCGATCGATCATGGATGTTTATCAATCCAAAAGATCGATCGGTTAAAAAATAATCTAAATCAATTGAATCATTTTACGCAGACAATTGCCCGACGTTTAAAGTTTGAATTCGGAAGAAAGCTGAGGTGTTAAAGGAGATTAATTATGTATCATTTAAAGTGGTTCAGTACAGAAAACGTTTCAACCGTAATCATAGCCAGCGCTGTTGTCACGGTTTGTTGCATTTCGGAAGCGTCCGTAAAGTGTCCGCCTTTTAGCCTTAATTTAAACCAGGAGAGCAGAAAATACTCTGCTGAAGCCGACTCTGAAGAACAGGGAGGGTGATACAACACCGCGGCTCCTTTTTTGCCGAATAATTCTTGTCCGATGGTTCAAGAGTATGCCGTAAGACACCGACAAAAATATGTTCACGGATAATGAAACGAAATTAAAACGAGCGCAAATTGTTCGTATCCCGATAAAATGTGCTGGAACAAAGCATAAAATTGAGAGGAATTTGTGTGACACGCATGAAGAGATATTTATGTGGTAATCGAATTGTTGAGTGATGGATATGACGTGTTTTTTTTTTTGTACTTTTTCATTAAATTTTACGGTACACTATTGGTTATGTAATTTTTGTGGTCAGCGAGAGAGAAAATAATATGTTTATTTAAAATTGGAATGATATTGCGAAACAAATTTTTCGAATAAAGAATTATTAAGAATATGCGAAAAGAAAGGAAAAAAACACGGTTTCGTTGGTTTTGAAGGACTTTTGATGATTTGAAAAATTCAGAATGTGGAAATTTGGATATTTAGGAATATTGAAATTTGCAGTGTTCGAAATTTAAGAATTTAAACATTTTTTATACACGTGAAATATAAGAATTTGAGAGCTGTTGATGTGTTGGAAATTGATCATTTCGAAATTTGGGAATTTAGGGTGTTTGGCAATTTAGTAAATGAATGAATTCAAAATTCGAGAATTTGAGAATTTTAGATACTAGAGAAATTTTCCATTTGTAAATTGCAGAATTTTGAAAGTTCTAACACTTGGGAAATTCAAAATTTCGAAATCAAGGAATTCTTAATTGATAAATTTCGAAAAGGAATCTGGAGATTTTGGAAGTCTGAAAAATTGGTAATTTTGAAAAATTACGTTCCGTTTTTAGCGTAAAACGCGACAAAATGGTAATTCTTGAACGGTTAGTATATTTACGAATCGTCTGAAAATTAGTTTTTATATGAAACAGCTTAATGTTTACGGTAACACATCAAATTCTTTTTATATAACCTATTGTATAAATTCTACGAATACACAATATTTACACATATACGATTTGTATATTACGAATTAGTATTCAAGGGATACTGAGTTTGATTTTCAGCCGCAAACTCAGATTAAAAAACACGAGAGGGTTGACTTACGCAACGTGTTATAGTAAGAGTTAAACTAAACAACTTCAGGAGTACAACTGTATCGACTCGAGCAGGAGAAATCGATAATTTCTGTAGAGTAAAAAAGATTAATTTTTCCTTAAGAAAAACCAACAGTTCATTTATGTATTTTAATTACTGCATAGAGTGTAGGATGAAGGTATTTCTGGTAAAAACTTCCCTTGGCGTTTTAGCAGACCTGTGGTTCATGGATGCGTGCTCAGCCCCATATAAATCCCTACGAAGGAGAAACAGAGAAAGGAACAAGTGGAATCAGTTTTATGAGCACGCAATAAATTATGATCTGTCAAAACAGGACTACCTACTATTCGGCACGTCGACCGTTTCGACTGGTACCAGTTTGACGATGCAGGTGCGATAGTCCCTTTGCCGGTTTTTAATTTCGCAACTCGATCATTTTCCGTTCGTCGTCATTTCGAAATCGGGTTGCGAACATAACGAAGCGCCTATACATATAACGATGAAAAATTAATTACGGCAACGAAACTGTGATTTTCGTTAATGGGTAGCTCGATGGCGATGAATTAATTAGTCGTTCGAAAAATCACCTCGTCGAATGCGATAATTACGCTTTGTTCAGCAAGAATACAAATATACGGTTGTACGTGAAAAAACCTTAAATAAGGTATTTTCGCATTTTCACGATAATGAACCTCGATGATGAGTTCGAATCGAACAATCGTTATTTCATCGAAATTTTTAATTGTAGCAATTTTGTGTGATTATTTTTCTTGATATGTTCATTGATCGGATTTTGAGAAGGATTATTTCGGTTTTTGTATGGTTCATGATTCCGAAATTTTTCTTGTTTGGAGATAGAATCTACAGTCAATGGGATTTTAAACGAATTTCGTAATAACGCATTCTTGTGATTCAACATCTTAAATAAATTCGGAAATGAATATTTTAAATATTTCTAACTAAATTAAAGTATATTATAATTTTCCAAGTTCATTTTAATCAATTTCGACAATGAAATCTCACTAATTTGACAGATGATTATACTTGCTCCAGTGACCATTTCATGATGAGTGACTATAGCTGTCTATAATAGAGAAAGGGTTCATGAGCTAATCCCAAAATTGCGTAGAAGATTTTCTAGTCCATCTATGTATTTATAATATCAGACAACACGAAATACGACATCTGTAAATAATTACAGTTCAACCCGCTTCATAATTCATAATCGATATACCATTAATGTTGCTACGTGATTATGGGTCGAAATGAATGGTCGGTACACTTGAACGCCATTTAAAGAAGTTAAGTGTTAGAAGATTTTCAAGCTTGTAATGGCATCTGTAAATATACAGAATTATTTATTAAATTAATTTTAGTGTTATTATTCAGATTAACTTTTTGTTCGATTGATACGATTACTCTTCATTCGTTAATAGAACAATTGGTTTGGAGTAATTTTTACTGTTTAATAAGTCCTAATATCGGGACAATGTTAGATATTGGTTCGCATCACTAATTTAATTCTTTCGTGGTTATAATTGCATAATGGTAAATATAAATAAGTGCGAAGAGACATTAACAAATTTGAAAAATTATGAAAGTATTTTTACAAATTAAATGGATGTTTAACAAACGTTATAAATCATTATTTCCGTTTTGCGCAAATATTTATTTATTGAAAGATTCATTCTTTAATGATTTTTGAAATTCAGATAAAATATATAGTTTTGTGGCCTATAATTAAAATGTAATCATGCTTAAAGTTAGAAAGTTGAATTTTCTGTAAAAGGAGTACATTTTCGCTTGTAAATAATTGTAATTAAGTATTTAAGTACAAGTTTAAGTATTATGATTTTATTCATGTTTATTAATTATTAACGTATTAATGTACTTACTTAAAGTATTATTAAATATTTAAATATACTAAGGGATAATATTATATTTAACAAGGTATAAACTTGAGTTCTACGTTGCAAGGTTAAATACTTTATACGTCGCAGTGAAAACGACCGAGTGTGGCCCGGCATTGAATTGCAATTTAAAATATGATCATTTCATGTCTCACTCAAATCCTTTTAATTTAAAAATTATTTAATAACTACAAAGGCAATTCTATTTTAAATTCTTATTATTTTAAAATAATAATTTTTTTCAGTAAAATGTTATAAAACATCGATCTATGTTACAAAAGCTGTCGGATTTTGTTAAAAAAAGAAAGTACAAATTCAGTCTTTTTATATCGATCTGCATATTCTTTTTACGTACATGAATATGTATGAACATATTCAGCGTGAAAAAATAAATGTAATATTTCAAAAAAGTAGAAAAAGCGATATATTCCCGTCAAAATACTCAAAATTTTTTGTAAAATATCTTGAAAATTAATTCTGATTAGCACTATAGAGGCAGTTCGGACCAAAATCATTGAAGGAAATGAAGAGAAAGGATAACTAAACAACTGAAATATCATCTGTTTCATTATCGATTACTATAATTCATTCATTTTTAACGTGAGGCGAATCCATACGACTATAATAAAACCTTCTTTAGTCAACATTTTAAACACTATTGCATAATAAGCGTACATTATCTAGCATCACAAAATACAAAAGTTAATCTATTGATGCTTACCAATATTTTTAAATTTATTGAAGCAAAGACCCTAACTATCTCTAAAAAAATGTCCTGGCTATATTTTCAAAGTTTACGGCATAATTAAAGAAAAGTCTCGTACTTTTCAGAGTGCGTAACGCAAACTATTACTGTTCGAGTTTCGTACAGATGAAGTTTACGACATGGCAGAAAAACAGCCACTTTTGAAATGCTTTAGTTTATTATCCGTGTCATCTGTGTGTCAGGAGTACGATGGTACGTGACATATTTTAGTTTAACAAATCTATTCATGCAACAATTATAACTTGGCCCTGGAAAGTAACGGTTTCCAGGGCCGTGAGATATACGTCACGGAATTTGGGTTTTTCCAACCCAAAGTTCCGCGAGCATCCGGCATCCTCCCGCGTGTAGGAAACCCGTTCCCCTTCCAGGAAGGTACCACGCTAAGGGCGCAATGGAAGGGAGCAACGGATGTTGCAAATAGGGCAAAAATGCCAAAGCGACTATAGTACCATGAGAGATTGAGAGCAGAGAGTAGAGTAACCATAGAACTATAGAATAGTACAGACAGAACCTTATAACATAGAAATATAAATACTCACACACACTAGTTAACATAGTAAATAAATAGTTACTGTTTGTTACATAACCACGTGCAGTTATTAACGGTCCCAATTCCGTCCAAAATTGGGTGGTCCTTCGAACAGTGATTTAGAGGGCACCGAAGTACAATATTAAGGGTCTTGACCTCACCCTAACAATTACGGTGTTCATGTTAATGAACAGTGCAGAGTATGTTTCCCAAGCAAATGATCGCGCAAAGGATGAAATTGATAAACATCGATGTTCGAGTCCGCCGTGTACTCGAGTCTAATCTATGAACATCGGTCAATGATACATCAGAAGAAGGACAGACGACATCGGCAATTCCATAAACGTTCTAATCACCATGCTCTGATTCCGGGTTTAATTCGCGGACAACGCGCAGTACGAGTTCCAGCAGGTATCCAGCCGACGCTGGTCATGGTTAATCGTTAATTAGCAGAACGTGTTTTATGGCATCGTGTACCGCGACTAGCTTTCGCCTCGTCATTTGATTTCTGTCGAAGATTGGTCGATGGAATAACCGCCGGATGTCGATCGACAGGATATCCTGTCAGGTAAATTAACCAGTTGCCGTGGATGGAATACCGCAAATGTGGAAGTTAATGGCAACGTGTTCTAATTGGTGGAACGTAGCAACGCGTGCAACATCGATCTAATTGTCAGCGAAAAATGCATCTTGTTCTGTGGATTTATTCAATGAATCAGTTTAATCGCGGTATCTTTGCAATAGCGGCCGGTTATCGGGGTCGTGCAATCAGAACCAGTCTGTCTATTAACACTAAACCTATCGGCTCACATTAATTTTAAATTGGCATAATAAACCTTTAATTTTAAATCGACCCAATGTACGGTTCATTTTGAATTGACGTAACGAACGTTTCATTTTATATTCACATAATCTACGTTTAATTTTAACGTTATGGCTTTTTATACATACAATATGTATACATAATTGGATGTTTGTAGCAACGCCAAAACTACCCATTCGGTTAAAACATCCTATGAGTGTCTTCTGCCGTGCACTAACATTCATTCTGTAGGTGTGGTAGCTAGTTAAGAGTTATGTTTATTGACTACATTGTTGAAAGACATTGTAAATTAACTTTAATAAATATTTGATTACCTTTATTTCATTGACTGAATGATACTTCATAGTCTATTAATTACTTCATTGATCGACATTGTACACGAATTTTAATAAGTAAGAGAATAATTATGTATAATTGTGTAGGAATTAATAAAGTATTAATTCTAATAATTGTGTGTACATACTGTATGTATAAATAGCCAATTGTGTACATATACTGTACGTATAAATAGCCAATTGAGTATATATACTGTATGAATAAATGTAGGATCGGGCCAGAGGGAGGCGTGAAGAAAATACACGCACTTTCGTCGAAAATAAAAAAGCTTTACTAAAAAGGAGATAATATAAAATAGTTACTAAAAACGTGTTCGCCCGCGTCGCATCATGCATTCAACTGAAATTCGTCCGCTTCATTCATTTGTTACCTCACGCATTCCCTCTCACTCGCACACACGTTCATCTGCAATCATTCGTATTCTCTCTTACAACGTTCACGCACTCATCTCACTCGTTCTCACGTACATCCACGCACTCTCGCATTCCTTCATAAATAGCCACATCTTAATTTTATATTAACGCAATGTACATTTAACTTTAAATTGACATAATCCATGTTTTATTTTGAATTTACACAGTCCACATTTAATCTCGACTTGCCACAATACACGGCAGTATCATAGACAAAAATATGTGTCACTATTTGTAAAACCTTAGGTCAGGGCTGGCCAACCTTTCGCGTGTCATGCGCCAATTTGGTAGAAAGCGAATCCAGATGCGCGAAAAATCTTTAGCGCCTTTTACAAGGGTTCAGGTAAAGTGAGATATTGATGAAATATATTCTGCTTAGGATGAAGAAAGAGTTATTTAATCACACATCAGATATAAATTATAATAAGAAAACTTTAACACGTGTCTATAATGTCTTAATTGCTCTTTTCTAGGAAAAAAAATTTTTTTGTGCGCCAAGAAAAACCCTTCAATGCGCCAAATTTGGCGCATGCGCCAAGATTTGGCCACCCCTGCCTTAGGTGATCTAGATTTCACCAAAAAAACAGTTTCAGAAATTTCCTTTACCGATTCTATTCTTCTCTTATCTATTGTACTCGCCATACCCTAAAACAAGGCGCATACCCTTAGTAAGATTTGCAGATACCTGCAAGCGGTTGAAAAATCGTGCGCCACGTTAGAAGTAATATCTGTGCATATATTAGAGAACATAGTAATAAATATGGCGAGAACAGGTGTTCATCAACGTATTTACGGTCAACTTCTTGCACGAACCGCGTAAAGATCTTTTTCCAAGCATGAATAATAAACACCATTTGTACGATGTTATTTCGAGCCCCCATTGACGTATACTTTTCTGACGATAGATCTAACCAATCAACCACTATAACAAATGCCTGTTCTTTTATCTTTATTCTGACAGGCAATTCCATTGAAACGTATCGTAATCGGTGCAAACTTATGCGCGTACAACTTCACGTCGTTAGTCAGATAGTTTTTGTTCCGTTGAATATCATTTGTTATTGCTTTCAGAAACACTGCTATGCGTTTGATAATACTCGACGGATCTAAGAGTGAACGTAAATTGCTTTCGTATCTATTTCTATTTTAGTGTCACTATTTATCCCTAGAATGTCGGATGCTACGTCATTCAGTCCCAACCTTAAATTCATTTTGTATCGAAACGAATGGCACTGTATCGATTATGTAACAACTGGAGAGGAAATGTACACACGTAAAAGGTATAGAAGCAGAATAATTATCGTTCAATTACGCATCGTTGAAAAATTGATCACATCGCGCCCGTGTTCCGATTATCTTAATCACAAACACCTTTCCCCGTTGATAATGGTTATGACCAGAATAACATTCGGGTCATAGATAATGGTTATTGGTAGCCAAATTCTGTTCGCTCATTACTGGTAATTAAAATTAAATATCCGTCGTCGATAATAAATATTCGTAACAGAAATAAAGGTAATTAATGGCAATTAAAAATACGAAATCATTGATTACGGTAATTTGTAACCGAAATCGTTTAACTGAAAATATTAATTCATATTCTCTTAATGTTTGTCCCCCAACAGATATGTCCAATGAAAATAAATTAGCAAAATAAATTTCAGGTTCTGAGATGATGAATTATACTAATTAAATTAACATGCGAGTAACTTATAGAAACCGGTACTACTGGTAATATTTATAAAAACTGGCATTGCTGATATTATTAGCGATACAATCAAGTTACTAATGTTTACGACTTAACTGTAAGAACTAGTTTACGAACAGGCATCGATGTACCGTTGATATTAACAGTTATTGATACATTAAACGAACAATTACAAACGTCGATTACGTTTCCCGCAACGCGTATCAGTTCCATCCGACCGAATCGATTCAGCGTAAACAATTACCATTGTAAATTACGGTCAGCAAAATCGCCAGTCGGCGTTCAAATCGATCCCCCGAGAATTCTATTTAATCTTATCTACAGATCATTAACAAACATCAGCTATCGTTCTAACGAAGAGCGCGAAGGCACGCACGAGCCACGGCGAACAATCGCCTTATACACCCCCCCAGGGTAATAATTCTATTTCTCGTCAGCTCGTGCGCCGGACGGGCGATAAATTTCGCCGTGGCATAAGTAATAAAAAAAAAAAATGGAGGGAAAAGGTAACAGGAACGGCCGGACGTCTGTGCGTATCCATGTTGATCCACCGTGGACTTTATTGAGTATCGCCACGGAGCTTTCGCGCAGCCATAAATTGCTGGAAAAAACGATTGCACGCCGAGAGTTATCTGCTCGAAACGCAGTTAGCAAATAGCGCAGTGAACTCAAGTACAACGGCCAAGGGAAAGAGAAAGAGAGAAAGGAGCCGAGGGGGGAAAGGGGTGAACGAACGAAGAAAGAGAGAACATGGAATATCAGATAAGTCGAAATGAATTGCCCGGCGCAAAGTCACCGATTGTCAGAGATCTCGTTGCCGATTGCCGCGAGCTTTCAGTATTTCAGCTCACACATTTGATACCGTGCCGACACGCAACGCTTTACGAGTATGGCACACACCATCGTTTCTGAAATCGATGAACGATACGCGTCTCGTGGCGGCGATACATCGTGTAGCGAGATTGACAGCGACAATTTCATCCCTCGGCTACGTTCTCCTCGGTTTTTGCACCCTGACGCGGTCAAACGAGGACGTGTCGGTAAGAAATACCGTTACAATTGGCTTAACAGGATCATTTATGACAATGAATTACCAGAAAGCGCATTTGTTACTGTAATAATTGCAATAATTGCGTTAACCCTTTGCGGTCCTGTGTCGAGTGTGGCTTGACATGGCGTTTCTCTTTGATCGTGGAAATAATTCGGATAAATAGGTTGATTCAAGGCATTTTCATTTCTTTGCCACTTGTGACAAATTAGAAATATATTTGTTATCTGCGTTATTGGAATACATTTTATTGTAAATCCACTTGTTCATCTATTTTGTAAATTAATTAAGGAGCTGTAGGTAAAAGAAATTAAGGACCGCAAAGGGTTAACACTGTCCAACAAAATTTTAACTTTTTTTTTCAACGTTCTAATATCCGTTCAGTGATTATTATAGCGTTTCTTGTGATGATCATGAATCTACAATACGTTTTTCTCCATCGCGAACAGTTATTGAGAAATTTGATTTGGAATAAAAGCACATTTTCGAAATTCAAATCAGTTTTGTAAGGTAACTATAAACGATACTAAATGCAAGGCATCGCATGTTCCGGAACAATAAGGAATTCAATGTTAGTAAATCAGAGGCAAAGAAGTGGTTAAATATTACTTAAATGAAAAGGAAATAAGTACTTAATTATTAAGTAAATGAAAAACAAAGAAATGGTTTATTATTGGGTAAATAAAAGATAAAGAAGTGGTTAATTATTAAATAAATAAAAGGCAGTTAAGTTGTAATTAATATTAAGATTGTGTATGAAATAATGAGTTTCCAGATACGTTTAAAGTATCATAAAATATGTTATGTCAATTTAAAGCATTATAGAATAATATCAGTTTGAAACTTTAAATATAAGAAATAACATTACATAAACCCTTCGTTTATATTCATAATATAAAGTGGCTTGTTGTCAATTGCTAAAAACAATATCCGATTCTGGAGCTTCAAATTTGACACAAATTGATGACATAACAGTACCTACAAGTAGTGCTTATGTATGTATTTTATATTAACTTGTAGCAAAGATAAAAATAAGTTTAAGGAATAATGAAGTTGTTAAATATTTTAGATCCTATACTATATTCATAATTTTGTGTGTTTTTGGCAAAATAGAACAGATTTCGAATATTATATCGTCATCCTTTGAATAAATTTATATAATGAAATGTATTTATTATTACTCATTCATGTTGTTTAGTATTTAATATTTCATATTATTTAGTATAGAAATACTCAATTATTAGCATTGCTCACAAAAATATTTAAATAGATCTGTTTTCAAAACTAAATAATTATGCACCAAAGAGTTTAAAAATTGTTTTGTACATTTCATAAGTATCTTAACGTATAAGAATATTTGTACACTTTTTGTATGTTCATAAGAGACCGTAATAAATTACATCGATGGAAATGTACAATAGAATTCTATAAAATCTCCGATTTCTTTTTCCGCCTGACAATGTCGCTTCATATTAAATAGATATGCAATGGATACCAAATATTAAATTTTAAGCATTAAATAACTTCTAAACCTTAAAGATCTTGTATCGGCAGGTTGTGATGAGTTCTAATCTTGAAAATGTTAGCCCGCATTGTAGTTTACATAATATTCTTCAATCCTGAACAGACTAAGTAATGATGATTTCTCTCTCTGTGATAATCTCAAAAATTGTTGTACCTTTCAATCGTGTAAACTTTAATAAGTTTATTAAACGATTTGAAATAATCATTTACAATTTACTCAAAGCTTTCGTTAAATGTTACCGGCTGGAAATAGCTGCTGGAAAATAGAATAAATACTATTTCCAATAAACGCTTCATCGCTTCTGCATATAGAAGCAAATACTCAGACAGTAAATCAGTGATGAAATCGTTTGCTCGCATCTGTAACACACCACCTATCGAATAACTGTTAATTAACGTCGGCCAGTGAACATTAAGTTAAACTGAACATGAGGAATTGTGGTTGATAGGGTGTAACGCTATTTACAGGTGCAATGATGTTTCTTAAGAGCGCAAAGTGACGTGTAACACGACAAGAGCGCCACCAGCAAGAGCCATTTCGTTGGTGAAAAGCGAACAATGAAATGGTCGCCTCGACAGCGACGCTAACTGTCAGATAAGGGGCAAGAACTTTATTACTCGCCGTTATGAATCGGCCCTCCCGCTAAAAATAAACAGCAAACACGCGTGTACGCTCGCGAAAGGTTATCGCCGCTGTAAGAACACAATATAAGACATCAGATAAGATCCACGCTGCATAGCCGCTGCTGTGGGATTCATGATTATCATATATCTCGCGAAAGAGTTCCTATCTTCATTGGAAATCGGGTTGGGGGGCTTTCTGGAAGAACCATTTCAATATGAGATACTTTCGCGTGTATCTCACCTATTTTTAAACTATTGATCGCTTCTTTTCGGAAATGAAGCTAAAGACCCAATACTTGAACATTCGAGGTAAGGCTAGATTTACGGAACCCATAAATATGACGGATATTCGATTTCTTATCATAAGTTACAAGAATTATTAACAGTTTGTTAAAACAGTTGCTAAAACAGTTTCAATTTCTTCTAGGAAGTAATTTTATTTACAATAAATTTTATAGACAATTTTCATAATATTCTACGGATTTATGTATGAATTCATACGTCGTATGTGGGTGCCATGGTACATAAATTGTTAAAACGCTTTTGGCAAAACGTGTGTCAACGTTTATCGAAATGAAGGATCGTATCAGCTAGTTTACGTATCTCTTATTTACATCCTTACTTTAGTTTCAAATTAACAAATGGTCATCAAACGTTTGTACTTACACATCTAGTGTTAAGATTGTTAATACAAAATATAAACTCTGCGATATATATGGGATACATTTAAGATATAATTAAGATACGTTTAAAGTACATTCAAGATACATAAACACAATTTGTGTCGTTGCAAAAGTGATCAAATTGAACAATTTTGTAATGTCATGTGTTGAATTGTCAGTAGAAGAATATGCAAAAATAAATCTTTGAAAATATGTAACTCTGTCACCATAGTCAATGGGCCTAAGTCCGTATCCATACCTAAGAGCCAATTGGGCCAACATGTTGTAAACCCACATCGATATTTTTCCGCGAAGTGGCCGTTAGACTTTCTATGCGTTTTTGAGAAAATTCTTTACACTTAGATCAATCATTAAAACGTGCAGACTTTCTGTCGTGTTACATTCTTGTCTTTCCGACATAAGTTATGCATTCTTTTTCAAGAAATCATCTATTTCATTTATATCGTTCTCTATTTCTTTTTTAACATAATTGACAAGACAATGTTTAATTTTTATGATTAATTTAACTTATATAATTATATATTATTATACAGTCATGGACAAAATTAAGTGGACATTTCAGAAATGTAGACAAATTTTTTGTTTTATTACAATGTTTCAAATAAATTTTAAATTTAGAACGTGAATTATTTTTGTAGACTTGAAAAAACATTTATTTAATGTACATACTTGTGCAATAAAGTTTTCATTTATAGGCATTATTAGTTAAATTAAATTAGCCTTTTGTTATTTATGATATCTGTTCACTTAATTTTGTCCACGACTGTATGTATAATACATTCAGTACATAATTACGTAATAAATTATATGTATTATTTTATGTATCTTATATTTTTATGTTCATTATATATGTATATCAGTTTGAACCCTATTAGGCGAACATTGAATACGACAGGGTGCATTTTTATTTAATTTCTTGGAACTTTCTCATGACTAGCGACGGTCAATTAAGTGTTTGGGTATCTACGGAGGAACCGACAATTAATTCGAAATAATTTCTTCACGGATACATCATTCGATTAATTTCACATTAAGCATAGCGCCTTCTCATTGTAGCGAAGATGAGTAATGAATGAATGCAATATTCGATGTATCTTCTGTCAGTTAAAGATTCTTATCATTACGACAATACAATACACGGATATCTGATAAGGTTCTGGTTGCGTGATCTATGACATTTGATTATTGCACATCTGTTCGGCAATGTACTATTCACTAAGCATGTATTGTGTTCTGTTACACACATCTCATTAGACGCAATTGATTTATCGTGACCAATTCGTCCCATAATCTGCTGAACTTATTAAATATCAATTCATGCACAATTCATTTCAAGCATGCATTCTCACAAAAATCATTCATCAATGACAACACGAATATCACATATAGTTACACAACACAAATGGGAAGAATTTTGATAAACAATAAATGCATAAATATATTTACAAATAAATCGAATAATGCATTTAAAATTTTTAAACTTGTTAAGAAAAATAAATTGTTACAATTTCTTCTTAAAGCGTTTTTTGAAAGATAGAAGGAATGTATACATAAAAGGAATCAAGGATCTTTAAGTTAATGCATAAAGAATCACACAATCACCTGCAGAAAAGAAGTGTTTATTAATGTAAATGAAGTACAAGAAGCGCGGAGGTGAAACACTGAGTGAAAGCGTTACACTGATGAGGGTTGTTGCACGACTAACTAAATGAAAGCTCGGAAAAAAACATAAAATTATAGATTGAAAATACATCTAGTATCAATAAAAAGGAGCTTTAGTTGTTAAAATTCAGTAAGGTTGTAAATAAATAATTGCAGACTTGTTATACGTGAAATTAATTGTATAAAATACAGGAAAGCTATAATTTTAATTTTAATCAAGAATAATAAGAAATCATATAATTAATTCTACTTCTGATTAAGAATAGTGATTTCTTAAGTATTATAGTTTATTAACCACGTTAACAAATGCAAATTTTTACGGATACAATTGATACTATTTTCGGTCATTTTTTATTCATTTGCAAACATTTATACGACTCATACAATTTATCATGGAATATATTCTGTATAATATCATATTATTTATACATTCTCAAATAAATTTTTAACATCCTCAAGAACCAAAGAAATGGTACCGAAATACCTTTCAAGAAAACTTGCAGTTCTTATATGGATATTAGAGGTTATGTTCACTCCCATTGATGAACAATTGACTTAGGGTAAGTTCGATTAATCAGGGCTAATGTGACAGGAAAACTGTAAGTATATTTTGGTATATTCCGCAGGTATATTCTATGAGTATTGTCCGTTTTGATATTATTTGATGTGGAATTTTCGTGCCTTTTCGTATTGAATGGCCATTATACATTGTTTTAGCTTGTATAATAATTCCCTGGTTCCAATAGCGCATTATCTGCTCTTTGTAAGAAGTCGGATTGCGAATGACGGACTCATTATTTCGTCATTTGCAAGTTTTCCAGAGGCGACGGTCCAATTAAAATTTCCATGTGTTCGATTCCTGTGAACAGCGAAACATGTGCACCCCCGGCGTTATTTCATTACGCTATCCCACGAAATTATTTCACATTGTTCCATGAAAAATTCAATTGTAATAGGCGACGCAGTGAAGCGCAAATTCGCCTCTTTGTCGCGTGATTTTCATTTTTCGAACGTAAAATCATCGCGACTCGATCGATCCTGGCAAATTTGCGGTAATAAGCGTCTCTGATGAAGCGATTAATCGCCTGTAATACATGAAAACGTTGTTATCCAATTTTAAATCGGAAATAAATTCACGAAATATGTAAATAACGAATGAAAAGTAAATTAACATGCGTAATTATCTGTCACGTCGACGAAAAACAAGGTACCTCCCGACAAAAGCGTCTTCATAATTTTAATAATTTTTGTAATTTAAATTAACAGATTTGCTCAGCATTTTGACGAGTGTAATTGTTCTGGTATTTAGTTACAGATAAATATTGTGTCTACAGTTTTACTTTTATTTTGGTCATATCAGAATATAAATATTTTCTATGCAAGATGAATCTTTTAAACGATATACAAGTTTACTGTGGTAGACGTGTTTAACAAAATCTTGTTTCTATTTATTTTGTGAAAAATATTGACATTTAGATTACATTGCTCTGGTTTGATAATAACAGTATAAATGTAGAATATAAATACTGTCATTTTTTTTTCGATAGCTATGTTTACGATATACATATCTTTGTAGAGGCACACAGTGTGTGTACGCAAGTGAGAACAAATATTGTTCTTGTACAGATATTTTATTACTTTATGGCTTTACTGCTCTACTTGCTGTTATTTTACTATTATACTATTTCACTGTTTTACTATTACATTTCGCTATTTTGTGATTTAGAAATACAGTAGTTTTGCTGTTTTGCTATTTCAGTGTTTCACTACTTTACTGTTTTACTACTTTAATATTTTGCTCTTTCGCTATTGGACTATATTGCTAATTTGCTATTCCTCTGTTTTGCTATTTTACTGTTTTACTCTTCTGCTATTTTACTATCTTTCTATTTTGATACTTTAGTATTTTGATATTTTGATACATTGTTAGTTTGCCATATTTCTATTTTGCTACTTTACTATTTTACTAATTTGATATTTTGTTATTTTCCATTTTGCTATTGTGCTACATTGTTATTTTGTTATTTTGTCATTTTTATATTTCGCTATATTGTTACTTTTTTAATTTGTTATTCTTCTTTTTTATTGTTTTACTGTTTTGCTGTTGATTTTGCGATATTTCTAGTTTAACATTAGCCTTATTTCCTAATTTACTACTTAGCTACTTTGCTATTTGACTACTTCGTCGTTTAACCATTTTACTACTTTACTGTTTTAGTATTCTACTTTTTCTACGAAAACGAACAGTCCCTGTAAATTAAACCAGCAGTTCAACTTACAATCTCAATGATCCAAAAATCACTTTCACTACATGTCAATCTTCTATCTCCTTTCCCCATTTCCAAATATATTATTCTCATCCTATATATAAACAAAAATTTTTAAAGCTCTACATCTGTGAACCTTTCCCAGTTTGGACACGATTCGTATTCATAGAGATATTTCAAAAACTTCTGCAAAAATTATCAAAAATCTTGGCTGAAAAAATGGAACAAATTTCACGGATCGTAGAGATCGTGTCACAATGTTTCGCTCGCGATACAAGTACATAACGATCTATGCAATATCTCGTGTCCATGTTTCCCGTTCCAAACGTCTTGTTCCAAGCCGGATCGTTTTGTGTCGAAAGCGTTTTCGATAACCGTGAGATCCGGCAGCAAGGTTCCCCATCTAATTACGACTTTCACGAACAATCGTGTGAAACGAATGCATTGGAAACACAACGGGTTTACGTCACAGTGACATTAAGAAGATGTATATACGTGCCGGTCGAGAGAGTCAACGCGATCGAATTGCATTATGCATCGGATCATTCAAATGTTTTCTGTATCTTTCTCTTTCTCTAATTATATTTTCTGCTGGGGCTGCTTTCCGTTGGAGAAAATGCCGCGAGAAATCATAACGAACCGTGACCCACGTCCGTGCATTGCTAGTGATCGATCACTATCCGTGATGATCACGAAGTTATGCGAAGGACGTTGCTTTACCATTAGACCATCGTAAACACGACGTGTGTACATTTCTGTTATTCTATCTGGTTTGATCGTCGATATTTAATAGGAATCGTGATTCGAGAATGTCCTTTAGCAACTATAATAACTATCGCATGGGATCCTTATGATAGTTCTTTGAGGACACATAGTGGTTATACACAGTTAATGCTGATCTTTGACAATATTGTTATCATCGATGGTATTATTTTCTATCGGTGTTAAAGATACAGGGCACTGTTTATTATTATTACTTATTTTTTCATGTAGTGTATGTTTGTTGCAGCGTCAGCAGTGTTAAATGACGATTAAACAACGCGTGGAACCAGTAGATTCCCAATAAACGATAAAAGTGGGCTGTATCGAAATGAATGGATCAGACTTCGGATGACTAGACTTTATTTTGATGTGTACTTGTTAACTATTGTGACGAGAGTGCCTCTCCGAGGACGTTTTACATTTTACCAAGACTCAGAGTAGGCGTACAAAATTGGGGAAGTTGGTGAGGGGACACAGTTCGCTATTTTCTATTGACTAGATAAGTGTGATTGGAAATGGAGATATCATTGACGTATCAAGCTATCTGGACTTTTCTTAAAATTCCAGCAGAATTGACAACACTTTATTTTATTGAAGAAACTCGTGCAGCTTGTATTGGGTCGATTAAGTACTGCACCCTTTCTGACATTGTGAGTTTTTACATACTATTGCTGGTAATAGGCAGAGGTAGGGATGATGGTCAAGGGACAGTGTGACTCAGGAACGGTGCGAGATCCAGGATGAGTAAGGATTTGGAAATCATGATTAGTATGTTTGGATGGGGATGAGTCGGTAGTGTTTGTTTGTGACGTAGTGTTCGTGATCGCGTTGAACATCCAACACTAAAAACAAAAGACTCTACGATTAAGGCTAAGGGTTCTGATACCCAGTTATGACTGACAATAAATCGATAAAAAACTCATTAGAATGTGATGACTCCTTGGGACCTATTTCTGCTACGGGTAAAAACTATTATTCCAAACTACAAATGTATTTAAAGGAACGAAAAAACCTTTGCGCTATTGCATTGAAGAAAACTATGACCGAGGTCTAATCCTCTTGCTGCAAATATGTATTCTACGACCTAACATGTAGAATCACCCTCTTTTCGGTCAATTTACGTAATTACAAATAAGTAACAGTACTTACGCAATGAGAGAGTGACAAATTAGTTGCTTTAGAAACGATTATGGCACGAATCTGCTTAGTTATCTAATAAATTAATCATTTCTATCAGTTTGACATTCTTTTTGGCATGGTTATAAATTGTTGTGGTCATAATTTGCTACATTACGGAGGAAAGTTGTCAATTTATTTTCAACTTTAATATCTCTCAAAATTTATTGTGATAGAGACGTAAGTTTGTAACACTATTCAATGCTGAAGTCTCAGACATGATTTTCACTTTAGTTGGATGTAGAAATTGAAAACATTGTATATTTTAACATCATTATATGTTTAGGAATTGTGTACTTAGCAATTTACATGTTTTCGACTTTACGATATTTTGCATTAAGAAACGTGTAAACTTTTGCATTTAGGACTTTGCACATTTTTGCAGCTAAAACGATACAAATTTTAATACCTAGCAATATGCAAGTTTCCATAATTAAAAAAGTGCACATTTTCAGATTATTTTCTTTATAAAGATTAGTATAATCTTTAAAACATTTTAAATACAGAATTTTTTAAATTATTAAATGTAGAAAGTTGAAGTTTATCGAACGTAAAGATTAAGGTATTTCCAAGTTTAATATTTAATTTCCATGAAAGAAAATCTCAATTGTCCATTCAAAAATATTTATTATTACCAAAAAGCAAACGAAAATGACAATATACATCATAGTACTTCCTCGAATAACCTAAAATTTAATCATGTACCTACTATTAATTCTTGCAATTTTAATATCCTCCATGTCTTTATGTTTCTTTGTCATTGAAAATTATGACATCTATCGTATAAATGCGATCTATCGATTTCATTCTTATTATCGTTTTTATTATATTCTTGTTTATTTTAATTTTTTGAGCGATGAATACTTATCTTCATTTCTTTTGATAAAAATATTTCATATTTCTTTTTACGAATTTCATGCGTCTGCATTTCTTTTCTTCATTTTTTCTCCAAATGAAACAAAAGAGGATGCAGTATAACCTCGTTCGTTATTAGTTCACGGTCGTAATTATTCGCCGAGTCCAAGGTGGAACCCTTGATAGAAAGTGAAATGTATGGTGGAGAATGGCTGTAAGTCAATAGCAATCGCACGAAGAATGATTCTTTGCTTCAATTAACCTTTCAGGACAGCCATCTTCAATTTCCCGTGTTCTTCGTTTCCCTCGACCTTAGGAGGTGGCCCTGTAATCTCCGTTCACCATGACGTATTCTTGTTGTTATGGTATGGAAAAGACTGACACCTAATCATATTATACCGTTGACTAGCAATACAGTTATTACGATATTTCAATCTTATTTGTTACAGAATTAATTGCTGTACACATTGTTATAGACATCTGCTTCAAATAATTAAAATGAAAAACGAAAGAGTAATTTGGTTAAGTTAGGTTAGGTTAGGTTAGGTTAGGTTAGGTTAGGCACTCCAACTGTCGCACATACTCACCATTTCCCGTAATATAGCTATTTGAAATATGTATTTTTTAATCAAACCTATAATGTTGTACATACGATGTATAAACATAATAAAACAGCTAATAGTAGTATTTAATTATGGAGATATAATAACTTCGCACAAATTCATCAAACTGCAATCAAAAAGTTTTAGAGTCTATCTGCTATCGATAAAAACACCTTCGAGTGCAACGGGTTAATATTATGTGAACGGTATTCGTACATAAAGAAAGTGCTTAATTTGATATAAATGTGATTTATATCAAATTTTGTAGTACGGAAATTTGGAAATTAAAAAATTTTAAAGTGTGGTATAAAATATGAGGTATATATCGGGGTATAAAATTAGAGAACTTTCCAACTTCCAAATTTTGTAATTTACAGATTTCATATCTACCTATTCTCATGTTTTGAAATTTGGGAGTTTCGAAATTTAGGAACTTGAAGTTGTGGACAAACAGAGACATTATATTTTAAAATGTACAAATTTGAAAATATGAAAAGATGGGAATGTTGGAATATTCACAGAAATGTCGAATTTTGAGTTTGAAATTTCTTGGCTCTGAAATCGGTTAAATTACAGATTTTAAATTTACAAATTTTTTTATTTTACAGTTAGTATGAAATTTCGGGGCTAATGCGAAATGGTGAAATTTAGGCGATTTTAATATAGAAATTTGGAAATGTAGAACTTCAAAAACGTAAAAAATTAGGAATTGAGAAATTGAAAAATGTCGGAATTAAGAAATTTGCATAATTTGGTAATTTGAAAATTAAAAAATGTCCGAATTTGGGGGTTTCGTTAATTTGGTAATTAGGTAATTTGAAAATTAGGAAACTTACTAAGATACAAATTTAAACTCGCCACTTTAAAAGATTGTCTGACAGTAGTTAGTAATTCGTTATCACTTTTACATATTCCTACTAAGAGAATCTGGAACTATGTGATTTTATTTCGATAAAATTATGAATGCCATGCTAAGGTGCTAATTCAGGCGTCGATGGACGTATGTATCCCAAAAGTTCACATTGCTTTCCGTGCGTTCGCATCGAAGGTGCATAATATGTATTTTGTTGGCTCGCGGAATTAAGACGGAAATGCAATGCAAACAGGGCACCGCTGAAATAACATGGTTAAATGCGCAGTTCAGAGAGAAGAAAAATAAAATTCCAATACCACCGAACCTCTCTCCTCTCCCATCTACAGTTCTCTCTTTCTGCGTATTTGTTTCCCTCATATTTTCCTCCTTCGCCCCCCTTTCCATTTTGACTTGGCTCATTTATGCTAAATACAACACATCTTTCGATTACTTTCTGCGACCGACGTTGCTTCGCTTCTGTCCCTGTTCTTCCTCCTGCACACACATTCTTTTCATTTATATACATATTTTTTGTCTTCGTTTTTATACACACTTTTTCCTCCTTCCTTCAGTATGTTTAGTAATATTTTTCGCCGGGATTGTTAATATTTGTGTATTAATTTCATGCGGAGTAATAATATGCCCAAGTAGTTCCTTCTTTCTAAATAAAACGACAATGATAAAATCAACTTACAAAGTAAATAAAGCAAAAAATTAACTCGGACTAATAAATGATGATCGAGGCAAGTCTTCCTGAAAACAGGCAAATATTGCACGATTCGAAGATGTATGTATGTGTTTTAAATAAACTCAAAATTCGTGAGAAGGCACGTTACTTCACCGCTCTGTTTTGTCCCCACCCTTTCCATCTTATTTTATGGTTGCCAATGAAACAAATGCTTTTGACGTATTTACTGCATACACGCCTATGTCAATTATAAGTTACTGTCTTGTTATATATCTTCAACGCCGGACAATTGAAAAATATAGTTAATAACACCTAATTGCATAATAACACCAACCCCGATAATAACACCTTTATGATCACGTATCCCTTCCGTACAACTATCCCGCATCTATCATTATTTTGTCCACCCACATCACATTGTCCAGAATGTTGTAGTTTTTTAAAATGCCAGTAGAACGTAGAAAGAGGCAGGTAACAATGAAAATCGCCACAAAAGTAAAAGCTTCGTGATAAGTTGAAGCTAACAAAGAACCACTACTTTCATAACGTTTTCTGGGTTCGGTGCTCGTGTTCGCTTGAAACGCGCCTACATTCGCTTCAAATTCAGTTCTCTCCGCGTATTTCACTCTTCTCCTCTTACCCTGGTTCGCTGCTTGCTAAAAACTGCTTGAACGAACAACAGCGCGAAACAAAGGGTCCCTCGGGCGAGAACGATACACCAAAAGGTTAACGCGAAACGTTATACGCGATGCACGTTTCGCACCTTGTTTCTTGTTCTGCGCGGAAAGAATGAGCTGGAAGATGAGACCAGTAACGATAGACCATCCTCTAGGTTAAAATTCGGTGTGTGGACGTTGACCCGATACCAAGGATGTGGCAGTATCGTCGCTGCTCGTAAATTGTCCCCTCTTCCATAAATCTCACGTTTTCAACAAATACGTGTATCGTTAAATACGTTCTTCGATGCACCACGTGGTTAGCGAAACATGTTTTCTTTTAACAATCAAGTTAACTGCTTTCATTAATTGTTTCGGTGTAGCATAAATTTCTTTCAACTGGGAAAACAGTTGAGTGGTATTATTTAAGTTTAACTTCGTAATTTATGGGGAAACAATTCCTGATTTTCATATAACATGCTCCAGCACACGTGTTGGCACATTCAGCGCTCCCATGTATATTTACCAAATATTACCCTTTGACCTGGCCATATTATATGACCTTTTCTATTTTTTTCTAATTTTAGTAACCACTAAAATTTCAACTCGATGAGAAATGTTTTGGAGATTCCATCCTAAAATTGATTATAAGGAGCGTTTCCAAAGGCAGAAAAAGATCGCTGACATAAGAATATTGCTAAGAAAGTGTTTTACACGGTGATGAAACAAAGTTGAGATGACTAGATATGAACTACTATAAATTGTGTATTGTTGGAAATCACAACGCACATGATGATTTTCCCTTCCATAGGTCCCTTTCTTTATTTCCTTCACCTTATTGTTCACTAGTTTGAATCTTCCCCTCTGTTTTAAGTATGTCACCCAAACATGCCTCTTTTGAATTTCCGTCAGCTAAATGACTTCGCTCTACTTCCTAATTTCACCACTCCTTTTTAAACCACCCTTCTAAAAACTCAGCCAATGCGTTTTGCAGCCTCCACACCCTTATCCAAAAGATCAACCAATAGATTTCTTCAGATAGTTTATGTTTTCCTTGTCAGTGCCGTCTTTCATCAAAGATTTTCTACCAATACTCGACCGTACATATAAAATTTATCTTATGTAAGAACTAGATTAAGACCATTGTGAGATAATAAACTATTTAAGTTAATCCTCTTTATTCTGAATCAGGCTCTTCAACGGTATAAGTTGACATATAGAGCCTATATGTTATTTATCCGATGTTACCACGTTTTGCTCACGGTTGTGCGACAGCGGGGTGTTAAAACATGGACAATTATAGATTCGAAGTAATTGGCCAAACGGAAGGGCAATTTCTGTTCTCGATCTTAGCAGCTGAGAAGGAAACGGAAGAGCCTTGGGCGGAATCCTCTCTCGGCGGTGTCCCATGATATCCCAGCGTTTGATTTATGCCACGTGTTTATGCGAGCGTTCGCGCGGCTCGAACGACAGGATAAAGGGACGAGGAAAAGGGAGACCTGCTGCCTACTCCGCCATTGTCCGATGATTTACGCTCGTCCTATTATCGTGCGAAGATTTCTGGCAACGTTGTCCCCGCGACTTCGTCGTGGAACCGGGAGGAGGAACGAAGCAGGAAGAGGACGAAGAAGAGGAAGACAAGACGAAGAGGACGGCTGGGGGCCCGTGGTGAAATCGCCGCGAGAAAGCACGACGCTACAGGGCCGACTTGTCGAGTGATTATGACTTTAAATGGACTCTAAAGAGGTCCTAATGGCGTAATTATACGGAGCAAGCTTAATGGAAATTACGTTTAAATGCGCCCGTGGAACGCCTTCTGGTTTTCACGACGTTTTCACTCTTCTCCCAGCTGCCCTTTTCGCTCTCTTCGTTTTACCTTGCCACCGTGTTTGCTGCCTTATTTTTCTCCTCTTGCCGCGTATCGAATTGCGGATTTCGAAATGTGGTCGTGATGATGATCGCATAAAATATACAATGACGCTTGTATTTAATCGGAGATTAACATTGGATGGAAATTCTTTCATTATTATTTTGCGTATCTTCGGATTCGTTATTATGTATTTACATATTATATTATCATTATTTTGCATGGACTACGTAGAATAATGTCGCGTAAGATCATAATACGCAAAATAATGTCACATAAGATTGTGATAAATAATATAATGTCTCGTAAGATCGTACTACGTGAAATAATGCCAGGTAAAATCATACCGCGTAAGATCATGCGGTTCCCGTATTTTTGCCAAATATAAATGAACTTTGTATTTTACTGTGATTACAATCATCATAATATTTCTTCTTCATTATAATTTCTGGTTTTAGATCATAAACATATTTATATTCTACGTGCACATTTGTTTTCGATGTTACATTGCAAACTTGCAAATTCGTAATGCTTGTGAACTGTGTTATATTCTATTCCCAATTTATTTCTGTAGGTTAAACAATTATACGATTTTCTATTGAGTACATTTGTGATCTGAAAGACAACATTATTATTTTCTTATTATTAATACTATTGGGAATTAAATAACACGCTTCTTTGAAATGCCCTTTAGGTTACCTCATCTTCTGAATCTTAAATATATAATGAAAATGATAGAATTTTAAATAAATCAGCCAGTTTGCAATTTAATAATGCATACCAGCGAATATTGGGTTTCACGTTGTTTAATATTTTTAACTAGAAAAGAATTTTTTTCATTCTTTTTCCATGATGAATTTACAACTTCTTCTGTTAACAAACTTTTTTATGAGTATTTGATTAAAAATTGGATATTCTACAACAGATAATACTAAACAGTAAGACGATTGATTTAATAAGGGATCAGCCCTTTTGAATCAAAAATATTGGTGGAATGTTTAAGCATTAATGTTCAAAATTATCACATCAAACATCAATTCAAAATATCATTACTATTATTTTACCGTAAGGGAATCAGTCATTATTGCAGTAACCGACAATTAGACATTGTCTATTCAAAATATTAGCGAAGTATTATCGAAATATTATACATCAATTTTCCGATCATATTTTAGTATCCCGATGTTTAGTTTACCGCATGAAATAGCGGAGGTAAGAATTGATCGATGAGGGTTGCAAGATAAAGTGTTTCATGAGAAATATTTAGAAAAAAGGGTTTGAATCTTTGGGGCATGTAATGTTATAAAATGTGTTATGAATGGGTTGATTTATTACAGTGGTTCGTGCTTTTTAAAATGACAGATAGTTATTTTAAACCTTTTCAAGTGACAGTCGATGCGATATTATAAATCAATAATAGTTAAAAGAGACTGAATTAAAAAAGGCCAACTGACTTTACAACGGCATTTCCTATAGGTAATCGATTTGATTAATAACATTTTCCTTTTGTAGTTATGACACTGGATCGATTGTTTCCCACTTTAAATAGATTAAAATATGGTTCTGTGTTCATCTATCTACTTTTATTTTGCACAATTGCTTAATATAATTAAATATAATTATGTACAATTAATATAGATATGGATTTTCAAGTTTCAGATTTTCAACCAATTTTGTGATCAAATTAGCTGATTTCCAATCCTCTCTGTCTCCCAATTTTCAAATTCTGTTTTTTGGCATTTAAAAATTTTTCAAATCTGCAAATTTTCAATTCTCCACATTCTTTATTCTTCCAAATTATCAATTTTTAAATATTCAAATTCAAAATTTCCAAATTTTTATATTACTAATATTCCATTACATTTACTAAATTTTTAATTTCCAAATTTTCACAATTCGAAACTTAAAAATTATCAATTTATCAAATTTGCCAAATCCTCAAATCATGAAATACGAAAATTCCAATATTTTTCAATATCCAAATTTTTACATTTTTAAATACCGAAATTTGAGAAAATTCTCAAACTATCAAATCATCAAAAATGTTTAATAATATTAGAAAATGTTTGCGTTTTTTAATGCCAAGTGTCATTGTTAAAAAGAAAGTACATTGTAAGAAGCTGTACGATATATCATATTGTAAAAGTAATGGTGCAATACTTATTGTAAGTATATATTTATTTATTATTGTAAATTATATATTATGAAAGTAGAACAAATTATTTACAACTATTATATATTGTTCAGTAATATATCATTCATGATTATTATAATTCATCAATAGCATTGTTATTGCTATTTATTAATTGTAATAAAAATACCTGAATTATTCTAGAAGTGTAAGTTACAAAAATATGTAATATTTTGCTCAATAATTTCACCACCCATGGTGTTCCCTTTCATCCTATACCAGCTAAAAATTTCCTGACGAGCAATTTCATCAACCAGCGTAATACATTAAAAAATTAATCTTCCTCTCCGCTACGTTGCGCTGTTTTCCATTTCAATTAAATTTATATATATGTTCTCGTCTTTGGCCGGCGTTCGTTACCGCCCAAAATCGAAAAACGAGACGACAAAAAACGGAAAACGAGTAAAACGTTCGTGTACACAGTATACACGAAGCAGATTACCGGATATCGAGAGCGATCCGTCGAAAAGGGGTGGAGGGGGTCCGTGAACAAAGAACGGAAGGAAAACCGGCGCGGTCCCTTTCATTTCGTTCGAATGGAAAAAGGCGAAAATTAAAATCCGCGAAATGAAAGTGGACGAACGGAGGCGGAAAAATAGGTGGCGGTCGGGTCACGGGATCTATGAAGAGGAGGAAAAACTGCGCCGTAGAGGATACGAGTCGAGAAACGGGGAGACAAAAGCGAACGAGCAAGAAAGACAACGCCGGGGCGAGATCTGTTCGTTAATTGGTGGCGCTAATTAGCGCGCGAGGCGTCGCGTCGTCACGAAACCGGGTTCCCGTACACCTGTACGTGTGCCCCAACAAAACGCCGGCGGAAACGAAATTTCCGCGTTAATAATCCGCGTAAACGTGCGTTCGGTAACGTCGTTCCGTCGGTGTACGGATCCGCGAGTAATTAGTCATTCGTTCGTTCCTTGTTGGCCGTCTTTTGCCGCTCGCCACGCTATGCCGATGAGACGAGCGGGTAATTAGCTTTGCACGGCCCACGGAGAAAGAACGGGGGAATAAAGGAGGGCAAAATGGCGGTGACAGAGGGGGCAGAAGGAGGAAACGGGACGAGGATCTGGCCTCGCGACACGCCGCCGCTCGCGAATGTTCCGTGACGTTCGTTTTATCGTCGACCCATCGTCATCCATGATTAATTAGTATTAATTAATTAACGGTGGGTACACGCGACGGCCTCGAAGTATGCAAATGTCCACGCCGCCGCTTCTGCGATCTTTCGAGCTGCTTCAATTATTTAAAAACGCTAATGGAACAGAGCGTAGTGAAAACACGCGTCCCATGCACCACCCTCCCCCACCCTCTTGATCACCCTTGCAAATTCGTTCCCGACCAGAAATTGGTGATTAGTTAACGAATATACACGGAATTCAGCGAATCGCGCTTCTTTTTGACGGTAATGCGATTTAGTCACAGGGAATTCCAATGAACGTGGACAAAACTGATGTCTTCGATTCCGCGAGTAAGTTGCGAGAATAGTTGTAACATATTGCGACATGGAGATTGTTGGCAAACCGGATTCGGAATAAGAATGGTTAACTCTTAGGCAAGTTAATTTATTACAATACAACTTAATCCTACTCTAGTTCCTAACTTAAAATATAAAACAACTAGAACCAGCTCGGAAGAGTACTTGATGGATTCTAATTTACGAAACGAGAATTAGCTTACGAGCAAGGTTACTTGCAGAAAATTGAGGGAAAGTGGATTTCTGGGTGTGGGAATTTAGGAGTACCTGGACGGTCTACAGCTGGTGACTGGGAAAGGGCCTAAGTTTAAGGACAAGAAAAAGGAAACGGTATGGTAAAGAGAAAAGGGTGTAAATACATAGTTGGGACCTCCAACAAGATATGAGCATTTCTTATAGAACATCGAACTTTATTTTATTTGTTATCAAATATTTAATAATGTGCGCATGAATTTTTGTCTCAGAAATTATTTATTGAGCATTTGCGGTCCTAAATTTCTTTTATCTAGAGCTCCCTAATTAATTTACAAAATAGAAGCGGATTTACAATAAAATGTATTTAAATACTGCAGGGTATGTAATAAATATATTTTTAATTTATTACAAGTGGCAAAGAAATGAAAACATCTTCAACCAACCTATTTATCTGAATTATTAATATTTAAAAAATTTGGAGCAAGTTTTTATTTTATTTTTCCATGGAGGTTGAATGTTTTATGCTTAACATATTATCACATATATTTCTGACAATATCTCGAAAATTAAGGTCGACAAATGGGTATATGTGTAAAGGAAAGTCGTTCAGATTGATGTTCTCGATAACATGTTTTGAAGTCGTTGCAATCGCTGAACTATATTACCTTTTATCAATAATTACCGTATTAAAAATATTTTGATAAGTATCTTGGAAGTGAAGGCCGAATAACGGGTATGCACATAAACAAAAATTATTCAGATTAACGTGCTTGATAACATATTTGAAGATCATCGCGGTCGATAAAATATATGATCTTTTACAAACAATTAACATATTCAACATATTTTTGCAAATACCTCAGAAGTTGCGCAATGACGTCCTAGACAACGTATTTCAATGTCACTGATTTATTAAAATTGGTAACGCGTGTTTTTTTCTATATAATTATCATAGATTCTTCTTCCCTTTTTTGGAGAAATTTCAGGGAAAGAAATTAAGCGTAAAATTTCGGTGCCTATTTTAACCCGTTAGTTTCTAACATCAACACCTGACGCTTATTACAGTTCAAATGTAACAAAGCCGTATAAAGTATATCGTATTTACACATCGTGTGAGTTTTAAATGTGATAATTATAATTTGAACAGTTAAAGATCGTTAAATCGAGAATATACCTGGAATTTCAACTTTCCTTATTTATCTTCACGTTGTAATAATAATTACTTAAGTCTGTTTAGCGCAACTGCCTAAAAGATCATAAGTTCATAACACTGAATCTACATAGTTATATATGATTCACATTTAATTTAAAAGTAAAATCATAGTAGACAAATAAACAATTAAATTGGAAAATATTTATGTCGATAAAAATGAAAAGTATTCCTTAATTATCTATCTGCATAATAATAAAAAATATTTGCTAATTATTTATCTCGATAAAAAAACAGTACACGTTTCAAAATGAGCATTGTACATTTTTTAGTTTCAAGTAGAAAACTCGCAAATTATTCATTGAAGCAATTTGATAATCTTAGTGTTGAGGGATTAACACTAGATTCAGGGAACTCGTCAAAATAACGCATCCTAAATTGCTTCTTCTAAATTACGAGAATTATTAACACGTTGACTGCCACGCGAAAGCAACAGAAAATTTTTGTAGTATTTTCATTTTTAACAAACTTTATTAAATATTGTCACGATACCTTGCTATATTTATTTTTCATATTTTCAAGTAATTGATGAGAATACTTTCAGATAGAAAGGTGAACAAATTGTGAATAATATAGCTGTGAAATCTGTGTAGAAATTCGAGCGTCACCCATATATGGGTGACATGGCAGTTAAAGTGTTAAGAAGCTTCCGTGAGAATATACGAATATATTAATCTTCATCGAGACAGAGAATCACTATATAAGCTACTTTACGTATTACACATTATTTATTTATTTTTATAGCTCAGTTTCAATTGAAATATTATCATCAAACACCATTAATACTAAAACTACCAACATGGTCAAATGACCCTTTTACAAATTTCCTACTTCAAACCACAACATTTTTTAAGATGGTTTTTTTTTACACCTGTACTTATTGTCGTTGCCATAAAGAATAATTTATTTATGTTTCGTCGTTTGTTCCTTTATTTCTCAACATCACTTTTAACATCAAAATAATTGTGAACTATACATCGGTAGTTTTATTATTAAATGTTCTTAAATCTGTGGTTAAATGTGTCGAAAAGGTTACTATGTCATTTACGTATTTCCATTTTGAAACATTTAGCACGAACGGTTACATTCGGAAGTTTAATTTCGTTTTAAATTAATTTTTACAGGTAAATTTCGCAGGACACGGAACACATTCAGTGCAGAATACGCTCGCCCGAGCTGAAAGGGCGCGAGATATGGAACGGGCAACGAGGTATTAGCCAATATACCGAGGCTAAATCGCGAACAGAGGGACGTTCGATTTAACGGAAGTCGATTAGTACCGACAAGATGAATCACGATCGACCTGGGTTCTCGGCCAGAAACAACACGTGTTGCTTGAAAGCGAATGTATGTAAGTAAGTCCCGTGGTAGGCAGCCCGTTTTCTTCGAGAAAGAAAAATTCCTCGGGCTCGACAATACTGCACTCCAACTGAGTCATCGTCGCTCACGAACTCGCTTTAATATATTTATCACGATGTTGAGCAAAGGTCGAGCCGCCGACAAAGTGTGACGACAAAACGAGACCCGTTTTCCATTTTCTCGATGCAGTTCGATTGCTTGATCGATGATACACGTTCTGAATCCAAATTGCATTTCGGCAATTCTGCACGATGTAACGCCTCACTAATTTCAATATGTTCTAAAGGTATATGAAATAGCATCTAGCATGTTTCCTATTAATTTTATGTAAAATAGTTAATGTTAATAAATGTATGCGGTACATTTCTAATTTAGTAAATGCATGCACAAATGAAATGCATTGACCTTAATGAACACCTTTGATAACATTTATTCGTGTTAACACGCGTAATCTACAAATTTTTGCATAACGAGTCTTTACAGTTTGCGACAGTTACATGTGTAAATATTGTACACGTGCAGTTACCGTCAAATCTGGGATCTTAATAACTCTCAGAGTATTTGGTTTCATAAAATTCGGATTTATTGCTTTAATAAAATTAAATTTAGGATTTTCGTATTTTTAGAATAAGGATACATTATTTACTATAAAATGAAATAAACCTTACGAGACATTATACGAGACTATTTTTTGTTAAAGTTCGAACAAAATGTTTTGCTGCAAATGTTTGTGGCAGAAAAGTAGTGTAGCTTTATATAAGATTCATTCAAACATATCCCTCGACTAATAACTGAACACCCGTGTTGTTCAACCTTCTTAATAGAAACTAAAATATTTAGTCGGTACTTTAAAAAATAAAGTAATATAAAAAAAAATATTTAATTCACAGCGAAGAAATAAAACAAATAGTATGAAATGAAATATTTAGTTTATGCTTTCGAAATAAAACGATTAATGTAAAATACTTAATTCATAACATAGAAATAAAACGATTACTATGAGATCAAATGTTTGCCGCAGCTACAATATAACTATAGAATCTGGCGTAGTAGAAATAAAAATTTATGATGTTCTAATTTTATGCTATAAATAAAATGTTAAACAATTAAGCCCTATTTTATAAGTGCTGTCATTATTTTTTCTTCATTTTCATATACTTGCTGAAGATTAATCCTGTGTTACAGCGTCTTTTACGTAAGAACAAACTTTCAATAAACAGTTCTTTGTGTCGTGCAGAAATACACCAAGTAGCGAGCACCTTTATGTACTTTAGAGTAGAGTAGCTATAAATTCAACTGTGACAATCATTCAGAATGACTACAAGAGACGAATACAATGTGGAATACGAATTGAAACAAAAACCGAAATGTCTGTTATAATGAATGTTTACGAGTAATGTCGTTGGTAAAGAGTGTATGTAGCAGGTGTCTGTTGCAAATGTTTCAGGGAATTTGAATAGATCTGTTTGACTGGATCGACGGTTAGCTATAGAATTTGCGGGAACAGTGGTTTCGTAATAACGATGGAAACCCTGTAATGGCAAGAGCAGCCACAGAATTAGTGTTAGTACACAGACACTTGAGTAGCTGGATTAGAGCAGCGGCATACCAAATGGAAGGTTTCGGAATGAAATCCTAATTCAAGAATCCATATATCTAGATTAGGTTGAAAACGATGTGCAACTGTAGCTCGCATTTGCATCGTTAAAGTAATTAGCCCCTTGACAAGAATTGACAATATAAACGCTATTTAATTACGTACGGACTTTTATACTGTGGTGAATTTTTGTTCCATTGTAAAATTAACAAATCTTCATTATGCAGAATATATTTGGAAATTATTTTCGACATTAGCTTTTGAAATTATTCTGGAAAGTAGCTTCGGAAATTATTTCTGCGACTTTCCTTTGACAATGTAGTATTATATTTAATTTAACAGGGTAGTATTATATTTAATTTAACAAGGTAGTATTATATTTAATTTAACAGGGTAGTATTATATTTAATTTAACAAGGTAGTATTATATTTAATTTAACAGGGTAGTATTATATTTAATTTAACAAAGGATTGGTTTTCATTTTTTAATAACGTTAATTATGTAAAAGTGCATTGTAATTCTAATATATGGGAGTTTAAATTTATGCATTTTCTTTAAATGGTATTTTATACTCTTTGATAGTTATGGATTAGGTTATGCATACTGAAAACTGCATAATATTAAGATGGCACTGTGATAGCTAATTTTAACTACTAATCTTTTGTGTTGGAACTTTTTCTCGATTTAACTATACGACAGCTTTTCGATGAAAGAACTGATTCAACACTCATCGATCAATCGTGAAATTAAATAAAATTGGAATGTGTAAACAATTGTTTCGACTTATGATCTCAATTTATTATTTTATGTTATTATCAATATATATACTGACTTTTACGTAAAATAATAACTATTTAATGTTTGTCCTTGTAGGTTTTCAAATGCAATAATTAATATTTATCAAAAAATTCTTAATAAACATTACATTTCGTCTAATATTACTTTTGTTGATCACCATTCTTCTAATTATATAATATTTCCTAATTTTACTGTAAACTATACGTTCTTTTCTTAATTTTAATGAATTATCGTATATTCACGCATTTTTTTTAATGAAATCGATAATTTTAGAATCACGTACTATTATAGTATATAATAGTAACTGTCTATTATAGTAACTTATGTTACAAATTTCGACCCAAATTTCGAACGCAACGAAAATATTTAAAAATTGATAATGAATTATTTATCGACATCAATTTCTATCTCGAATAAAATCTTATTTTAATAATTAGACTAACGAACAACTTAGCATTCCAGTAATTATTCACAAGCAACGTACGAAATAAAATCTCAGTCGAAGTACAATCTCATTTTACATGAAAATGTTTTCAAATTAAGGATTATTCGTTACATTAAAAAATTTGATATTATTCGAAGTTTCTTATAGAAGATGTACGAGCAAATCACTCAAACAATCAGTTATTCTCAATTCTAAAACATCTTCGTTTTACCCACGACTTATGCCTCAAGATTATTTTAAAACTATATTCATCACCAATATTTGATTTACCAGTCAAATAACGCATTTCAATTTTTTAATTTTATATTCCAAAATTTTGTGGCGGTGCTTTTGTTGAAGTAACTCATACTTTGCCGAGATAAATAATTGTATATGTCATTTGATGCTTCAGTATTTATTTCTCCGCTTTATTATCACTTTAAAATTGTGTATTTAAAAGTAGTAGTTACAACGTTAAATACCGCGTGAGTCTATTCGTATATAAAGACCCAATTTTAATAAGCAACTTCAAAATCAAAATAATCTTCTAAGTCGAACGATCTCAACCGAGTCGAAAAGCCTGAATTCCACATAATCGATGCGGAATAACAGCAGTAGTTACTCTTGTTTCGCAAAATATCAGATCCAAATTACCATAGAGACCCGCACGAATCCTCAAAGCGCAACATCTCGAACAACTCGGAAAAGTATCTCCGCAACCGTGACTCGTTAACATCATTACTCGTAGTATTCTCTGAAAATCTAGAGTCGTATCTTCGACGAACAGGCCCGCAACCGAGCAAAGAAGTGATATCGGCAAACGTCCACACGAACAGAGACCAGGATCGTTGTACGTGGTAACCTGGTCCCGCTCCCACGGTATCTTTATTTCAATCGTTATCTTAAGTGTTCATTAAACGTCCAGTTACCGGTGGTAAACACAGGCCCAGAAGGCAGGTAACAATGCGCAAACGCGCTTACACCGGCGTTGTGAACAGCGGCTGATATTTAAAAGAAACGCAGCCCGTTCTGGTTAGCCGAGGCACCTGGATAGCAGATCATCGATCGCGATATCAGCCGTTGTTCAGCCTCCTTCGAATCGAATACCTCTTTATTTACCGTCGATAGATCACACGCTTCCAATTCGCGGCTTGTATCTCATAATTCAACCGAGTCGTTACAGCATATTTAATAATACTCGCGTCCTGTTGCCTGAGAAAAGAAAAAGAGAATTCCACGCTGACCTGCTGCCAGCGGCTCCGCTCAGCCACGTGGCTACATTCTGAAAATCTTGTCACCTGGACACATAACATCGATGACCAATCAATGCACGTCTCGAGAGATCAACGCGATTTTAATGATTCCGCTTTAAATCGACGGCTACATTTCTGGGGAAGAGATACAGTTGACATCTAGACTTCCATTCATCTGCATTCTTTTTTAACTTTCTGATCACATCCTAAGTACATCGTTATGTTTTTATAATTCCATAAAGTCTGTGAAGTTAAAACTTACTAATAATTTTAATAGATCAATCTTGACCACTTTTTACCATTCTTCTTTGATAAATGAAAAACTTATAGGTGCTAAATCACGAACGAGTGAAGTAAACGGACGTATGATATGAAAACTCTCTTAATGCTATGGAGTCATTCCACGCCGAATCGATCTGTTTTTGACCTCACCATCTGCGATTTTGTTTTATTCAAAATATGTTATAGTCTATGTGAAATTGTAGGGGGATTTAAGTCAGTAGAAGATATAAAAACCGTTCAATCAATAGCGGACTAGCCAATAAGTCACAACATCATACATTTGTTTCTTACCGAAACTTTACACGCGACATTCTCGAAACTTGTTTTTTCGCCAAGTTGAAAATCGGTGTACACAATTAGTCAAAAGTTACACGCCGGATCGGTCCGAAATTTTGTACACATTTTAATGATAGTATTGTCTCCGGCATGAACCTAAAAGTAAGTTAAAATCACCGAAATAAACATTCTTTTTATTGCACAAAAGACTACAATATTTCTATAAAATGTTAAGCTTTTTGTTCCGAGGTATGACATTCTTCCAATTTAAAATTTGTTTTGATATCTCAAGTTCATCCATTTACTATAACTACATACTAATCAAATTTCTTCGTTTTGGCTGTTTCGGATAATAAGAACTGACACTAGATTGTACACCGTTTCAGAAATGTAAGAAAAGAATCTATATGTGCTCTTGAAATCGACCGCAAGATTGCGCATTTTTCTTTTGTTCTTTTGCTTTTCCGTGTTGCGATCGAGTCAGTTTGGTTCCCGCAACTCCCTGTTATGTTCAGCACGTACTCGCGCAATGTATCCTATATTATATCATTTTATATTAAATACATAATCAAGTTCATATAAATATATCGTCTGTTAATCCACTGCAGTTCAAACTCTGTCAAGAAGTCGCTTAATGATGCTTCTAGCACAATAGGCTATACCTTCGCCATTTTGTATTTTATTTCAACTAAGAAATTACAAAATGAAGTCGAAGTATCAATTGATACTCCTCAGAATCATCCAAATATTTATTCACTCCTTATCCGTCAAAATAATTATCGAAAATCGGCTTGATTTCGGCTTTCTACATAGAGGTGCCCCCTTAAGGAACTCGGGAGTGCACGCACCGCGAACGCAGGACGCGTGCCACCGGAAATGAAGACACACCGCGGCACGCGAGGAAAATAACGCGATCTCTCGTTGAATAGAGATCTTCGACTGGAAACAGAAGTCGGTGGTGTTGAGACCGACCGCGATCGATGATCTCCTTTCCGGGTACCTCCTCGGGCAAGAGCAACACGTGTTGCTCTTAACTTCTGCGGCGAGGCCCGTGTGCATTTGCATATTATAACGATATCGATATAGTGGCACGTTAATACCGTTGTCGTGGCGCTCGCCGTATAAGCGAGGGCACACCTGCGCTCGCACTCGCGTTCGCGCGGCCCTCCGGCATCCGGTGATTGTCCGCTCCCCGTCTTTCCTCCTTCTCTCCTCGTACGCTCGCATTATTTCGCGATCTCGCCGTTTCCTCTTCGCTCCACGAGGGATACTACCGATCGTCACGCTCCTATGCCTTCGCTCGTGATGATCCCGTGGACCAACAATCAGCACCGGCTCAACCTGTTAGGGCAATATCATATTGGATCGTTGCATAAGTTCTGCGCCGACCGACACTTCGTTCGTTGGAACGGTATATCGGTTACTGTTCATAGCAAACTGGCTATGAACAGTGGTCTACCAGAGATTGACAGAGACGTCCAACTTACTGCTGTTTTACGAGCCGATTTCGGATGCATCGTGTTGAATATTTAATCTTTTTAGTGCTGGACGAAAAACGAGAGCCTATGCGAGAATAACCGGCCGAATTTGACAAATATACAAGGGTTTGAGAAAACGCTCATGAAAATCAAAGAACAAATGATATTTACATAATTGAAATTGCAACGTATTCAGAACGAAATAGAGAATAAAGCAATGATACTAATTTTTCAATATCAATTGAAAATCATATGAATAACATAATTATAAATCATTACAAAAAATATAAAAATTGTGTTCTCTCTTTCAAAACGTTTTTACACATAGGAAAAGGCATCGTTTCATCATAACTTTATATAAACCACTTAGTACGCATATATAATTTGTATTTTCAATTTATTTTGTAAAAAAATTTATAATGTTTCACACACAAAAATAAAAGATAACTCAGTGGTACAGTGCGGGCGACAAACGGATTTTATCTGTTACATGACAAGTGCTTGGTGTAGGTAATACAACATTGCTGAAACAAGATTATAAATATATTTATGATATAATTTTGTATATTATTTATTATTATAAATATTGCTTTGGTTATCTGGGTATTACAAATGTGTAACATTTCCTTATTATAACTCACCCAAATCATTTACTTAGCATTGATGTATACTGATGCATATGCCGTACTAAATTCTGAAAATTTGACATATCAGATCTTTGAGACTTTTGAACTGCAAAATTTCAAGTCTTTTGGGCTTTGATTTTAGAATTTTCGAACTATATGGCTTTAGAACTCGGAAATTTTTTGATTTTACGATTTTGTAACGTCGTAACTGTTTGCAATTTCTTTTACATATGTATTCATAAGAATTTAGTTTCATTCAACGCCCCCTTAATTTTAATTAATAATTATGAAGAATGAAGAAGTTAATACTCTTTTAAAAAACAACAATTCGAAAACATGTATAAAATGATGCATAACAATATATACTAATAAACAATTATAACAACTATTATAACTCTTAAATTCTGTACAAAATCTGAAGCAGCTAACATATTCGTAATAGTTAATTAAGTAAGCTACAAAATTAAATCCTTTAGAAATTACCCTTTATATCAACACTTATAATTTCTTCTAAAATAAACGTTCTATCATTGATTTTTAACGTGATCGTACTCATCTTGGTTACTTAAAAATTCAAGTATATCAAAGATTTAAAAAAATTACATCTTCCACATCACGTATGCATACCGCAAAATTGGTTGTGTAGTGAATATTAAAAATGGCTAATTATCAATATAATATTTCAATGTTAATAATTGTCCATATCAACGAAACAAATTAAAGTGCATAAAAGAAAAAGAATTGCCCAAATCTCGTCACAATCAGCTTATATCTGATCTATAATCGAACTACCTGCTAAATCGATTAAAATAAGACGGATATTACACGATAGAAATCAGCCGATCTGAACAAAAATACAAGGAACCCTTTCCTGGTTTAAAATCGTTTCTCAGCGTGTCGTCGATAAGGGTGGTTACGTATTAGACCTTGAAGCTCGAGGGTTGGTTAACCATCCTCTTCCCTATTTGGTCGATCTCAGCGGGCGATCAACGTCGTGCAACAAAAGGCAAAATTGCGTGGCATTAGTCAAACATCGCCACGCCGTAAAGCAAACTCGTCCTTCTTCCTCCGTTTTCGTGTATTCGGCATAGTTTCTCTCTCGCCTGGTTAGAGATCGTTCACCCTATCCCGAATTCGATTGCCGATACTCCTTCGTCCGTTAGAAACCGACCGGAATCGGACCACCTGGTGGCACCAAGAGCCACTGGATGAAGCCATCAATAATCTACGATCGACTAATGCCCGTCGCTACCACGCACGCATCGGGGCACACGTATTACGCCCGGATACAAACCGCATCTGGGCTTGCCGATGCGAATTATCGCTAGGTACGGGCAAACAGTGACGTGAGAACGGGACAAAAAGAGGTAGCCAGCCCCCGGGAGGGATGAATGGACAGCAGGAGGAGAAAAACGAAATGCACGAGAGATAATAACGAAGGGAGACGCGCGTCATCTACGGAGAACGCGTGCATATTATGCCCCTGACTCGGGATGCAGTCGGGAGCATCATAAATCTCGTGCCCGTGAGTTTCGACGACTTACTTTGCCGGGCCTTCGATCTGTTTTCTGTCATAAATTTCCCGTAATTCGACCTAGCCGAAACTCGTCTCTAACTTACTGTTTGCCATTCGACGGTTGCTCGTTGCGCATACCACAGTCGTCTACAGTTAGTGTAGAAAATACTCGTACACTAATCAGTTGCACGCAAGACTTCGTGAAATTGTTCTTTATTAAGTCATTTTTTGCAAACAATGAATCTATGTATATTCTGAGGCATTTTCACAACAGAAGAAATAAAAAGAAGAAATAGTGAAGTCCTATGAAATTAACACAAAAAAAGTCAAGAGAAGTATATTGAATATCATGCATGTACTTATACTAAATTAAATTAATTAAATTAATTTTGAAGAGTCAATACGTTACTTGGCTAAAAAGCGTATCTTCCCAAGATCGTACGTTCAGTATTTTTTTTAGACAGGTATTGAAATGCAATTTTAGCAAATTGTTTTCACATTTACAAGTACTCTTCGACCCGCGACTATCCTGGACCCGGGAACAATACGTGAATGGAAAGTTATTTTGAGATAATTTTATTAATTGAGACTTATGTAGCTTACCTAACTTGAAACTCGTGTATCGACACATTGCATCCGTAAGTTTCGTAAGTAATTAATTTGTATTTCCTACGACTAAGGTCTTGATCAACGCAAGAAATACGCGGACAATGAACGCGTTAACAGCTCGATTTTTCGTCGTGCAGTTTTACAGGACACGCGCAAGTTCGCGTGTACGTATATATGCAGCAGCTAATATTAGCCGGCCAATTTGTGCTTTACATTGTTCACGAGCGTCACGAGCGTGTAATTAACGTGTGTCGGGGCGTGGGTTTGAATATCATTAGCGACAAACGGGTCTCTATGAATTCGAATAAATCCGTATCGGGTGGACGGGGGCCAGTCGCGTTTTATCGCGAAAAGAAAAAGATTTATTTGAATTCTTGCAACACGGATCTGGCGATAAGCAACTTGCCGGCACCGGGAGATCTATCTTCTGGTGTCAAACGTTCCGACTTCTTTTATCGGTGGGTGTGAAACACGGTTTCTTTGCGTCCGCCATTGTCATGCTAATTATCGTTTGCATTGAACTGCTAATGCACACTTTCAGACGTAATAAGTCGTTAGAAAAATCGACGTGTAAACGAGAAACACGTACGGGGAGGTGTTGCTCGCAGTTGGTTCTCCATTTTCTTTTTTTTTTTTTTCGTTTGTTCGAAGAGTGATAGGTCTGATCATAAATTACGTCTTGCAGCGTTTAATATGCTAAACGATGTTTGCTGATTGTAATTTTCTGTGTATACTTTTCTACATAAGTCACGGGATACTTGTGGGTTTTAGTTTTATGTTTAAATTGACCATGTTGAATGCGATACCGACTTTAATAACTATGCAGTTATTCCGTGCATTGAACACAATTATTTTTTGTAACGCTTTTTAGGATGTAAAGTGTGAAATATGAATTTAGATGATTGTAATAAATAAGATTTTTTACGTGCTGACAATGAAGAGATTGACTGTTTGAAGTAGAAATTGTTCTGTAAATGTACATGAAAAATTAAAAATATTACATTCTTAATTTAACATTTAACCCTTTGCACTCGAAGGGTGACTCGTACTCACCACTTTTTTCGATACAGCAATTTAAAATAGGAATTATTTAACAAAACCTGTAGTGTTGCACGTACTGTAAGTACGACGTATACATATAATGAAGCAACTGATAGTGGCAAGTAATGATAGAAACATAATAACTTCAAAAGAATTCATTAAATCTATCTACCAAAATATTTTACAGTCGCTATCTGCTATCAATAAAAATATCTTCGAATGCAAAGGGTTAAATTTGTTATAGTGAAACAGTAACGTAATTCTGAAAATGTTTGAAATATTATATTTATTTCTATTTTACGTATTTGACAAAATGAATCCCAAATAGGTTGATTTGCGTAAAAATTAATTAATTATAAAAATACAGATTCGTGTTATACAAATAAGATAATAAATCTTATTATAGGTCTTATAAAAATAAATTCTATTCTATGTTCTATTCTACATTCTATTCTATTGAAGAATTTGAATTTATTCGCAGATAATTATGATAGTTTTTAGCAAATAATCGTGTGAAAGGGACTCTCGTGCCTTCTCAACCATCTTGTATGTTACGCATATATCTCGTACAAAATTATCTGACACGCTACATTCAATAAGTTCATAATTTCACAGTAGGAAGGTATGTTCTAAGCAATTGCACGTAAGAAATTTTTGTCAATGGCTCTTTCAATAATTCAATACAGTTGTTAACAAGAAAGAATCTTTATCATTATTCTATAATCTCTCAGGTTTTCAAATAAATTTGAAATAGAATTTTAAATGGAATCATTTTCATTTTTGTACCATAATCTTAAGAGAACTTCATTAGTGTATAGCTGTTCAGAACTTCATTTGTACCTATATGTAACTTACTGTTTATATTTTCTTTTTATATTCTACATGTGACTATATTTGCATATTATATTTTGATTTATATTCCTGATATTAATATTTTTATTTTTATTTATGTTCCAGATATTCCTACTTATATTCCATCATTATTATTATTTCTATTATTTGTAATCAATTAAATTTTTAAAAAAGTGTCATAATAAGGTATGTTCGTGAAGCATTCACCTTAGACTTAGCACATAAACTTTTTAAACGTTTCCAAATCCATCGAGCTATTTATCCTTTCCAAATCACATGGGTTGATTTTGATCGATTCTGTCTGAATTCCTTACCTAACATACCGAAGTTCAGCAATCGCTCTGTGCGCTACTCTTACCAGCTACACTTTTTCAAATTCTCGCACGAAAAATTATTAATTGCTATTCCGACAACCGGCATTAAGCGATCGGCAAAAAACACCTTCACCTTCATCGTAGCCGCTCATTTCATAAACGGTTAATTACAAGCGTTGAAAGGATATTTCTTTCTCGATGCAACGTGTCTATCATGAACGATCTTCGATTATTGAAAAACGTCGGGTGCATTCTCGCGACCGTTTACACGGGTCATGCAATTATGCAACGACCGATAAACACCGGTGTACGGTACGTAACGCGGCACTGGTCCAAAGTATGTAATCATCCAATTAAGTTTTTTGGAAATTCAGGCGGCAGAAGAATGCCGGTGCAGCTTGCACGTCCGCAACATTGAAATCCAGGCACGTATTATACCCGCGTCGCATTACCATACTTGTCACCGACTCGTCGCATTATATTCGGCCGGTGCACCGAGTTTTCCCTACTTGGCAACTTCCGGTGTAGCCGACGAACTCCTGTCCTTCCTAACAGGGCTGTCAGTGGTGCTCTGCAAATTTAATTCGTGCCGATCGTGACCCCTGATAATGTCGTTCCACTTAGGGGCCGCGGTAACTGAAACGGTGCGATGCGACCGCCTCGATCATGCCCGAGAAAAAAAAAAGAATGGACGCTGTCCGTCCGTTTTGGACACGGATACGACCGAGATATATGTATTACGAATGCATGCTTTTTCTACTTTACATTTTACGCGTAGGATTTCGTGTTATGCAGGAAAATTGTGCCAGGTCAGCCAGCGCGTAACGTCGTTTCTTATTCTGCTTGCATAAACGAACGTATCTTGTTTATATTGTAATTCCGTAAACTCTTCACACATTGTTGACCGATCGAGTTGATCACCTGTCCCACTTATGAACACGTTGCACTTTGCTAGTATGGATGTAATGTGTTGGCTTATACGATTGGGTAATAAATTCTCTTACGTTTCTTTATGAAATGCTAACCTCTTCTGATGTGAAACGTTAGAGGTAGTATATAGGGTAGTGCAGCTGTTAATAGTTTCAGGATTGTCTGAGGACAGTTTAAGGATAGTTTAACGATAGTGTAAGGATCGTTTAAGGATACTTTAAGAATGGTTTAGGGATAGTTTACAGATAATTTAAAGATACAGTTTGAGGATAGTTTGAAGACATAGTTTGAGGTTAGTTTAAAGACGAATATAATTATTTATGTAAAGAAAGTTCATCACTGAAATCGCACAATGAATTTACATAATAAAAATGTTCGACAATAGTAGAATAATTAACATTACGCGAAGACACACGAAAAATAATTAGTAACATTTTGTAATATGACTAGCTAAATATTTAATAGTAATTGGTAGATTCTGTAATTGTATCGAATCCTTCTGAAGCACCAATTAATCGTTTCAAACATAAAAAATTCTTTGTCTATAACTGCAAATTAATAAAAAATTTTGCCTGTAGTTAATACCAAAGAATGTTTGTTATTGCAAGTATACATTAAATGTACACATTAGTGTACATTATTCAGAAATATAAAAATAGTAATCATTCCTATGATTTATAACGTACTCAAAATATAATATGAACGATTACAATGTCATTATCATTAAATTAATATCATTATCATTCTTAGGTTTACCTCAATCATTCTTCTTGAATATATCATATTATTGTTAGCTAATGACATCTTATATTCCACTTTTCCATTACTCCATTCATTTTTTCCATTACTTTCTACTTTCTTATTTTTAATTTTGCTCAATAGTTTCTGATTTGCAAGATCTTTTTTATTTTTTGCTCCCTTTTCGCATGTTTACAAGCATATTAAACATTTTCATCATATTTTAGGTTACATTACATGAATTCCGTTAAGACTGACTTTTTTGTAATAACTTCAGTTTATATAAAAACAAATACATATTTACAACACGTGGGTCATAATTCAATATAATTGTATTCTATGCAGAAATATTTGGGTCAATGAAACATAATCATATTTTAATACGTTACAGAAGCATTACCTTATATTTTCCATTTTTCTAGAAAAACTGTCAATCATTGCATTAGAGGTCAATATCTGTATACATTATAGTGAGTGACAGTTTGAAGATTGAGTTACACAATTTCTATAAAAATTTAAAAATCTAATAGCGAAAATTTTTGTTATTGTGATGGAAGTAATTAGATAGAAGAAAATTAACATCACGTTATTACACGCTCACTAGTTTTAAAAATCATTCTCAGAATTGCAACGATCGAGCAAAATTTACATAATAATTAGAAGATTTTTTAATAGTTATTAACTATTGTTTAAAACAGATATTAAAATAATAGTCGATCATTCCAAACAAGGTAAATTATTTATTTATGACTTGAAATAAATTAAGAGTTGCATTAAAGTAAATACTGTATAAATTACAAGCTGCAAGGTATATCAAGTATAAAGTTTATACTTACTATAATAAAATTATAGTGTTAAATATATAAAAAAAAAACTATTTTTTTATCAATAATTTGTACCGATGATACTATTGCATAAAGTTTCCAATAAAAATAACGGTTACAAATGGTTACGGTTATTACAGTTTTATAAATTTCTTGTACCGATATCTATTTTACACAGCACGTGTAAAGTTTACGCTCCCGAAACTCTTGTTCTAAACTACATTTTTTTCTGATAGCTGGGTGAAAAATCGTGCGTCGCGGCACCCTGTATATTAATAAAGGTATAACTACAAAGAATACAAAAATGCGAATCATCCTGAGCGGTGAAGAATGGAAAGTCACACGAAGTTGACGCGGCACGCAACGTGTTAATTGAGAGGGTACTGACACGTTTACGACTCACTGTGCACGGCAGAAAATGCAGCGTGGTTAATTTATTAACTCTTTGGGTAATCAAATAATCCCCCGAGTACATGTACTTAGAACATATTCAATGTTTCGATGCTGCAGCGGCGTTCTTCAGGAAATGGTTATTCGTTCTCGGTTAAATATGGCTGTGATGCGATTCCGCCGAGAGTTAATGCTGTCGAACTTTCCTGGTGTGCTTCATTTCACGCTAACGAAGCCTTTTACTCAGAACTCCTGACCTCCGGCGACGTGGTCGCCGTAACACGTCCAGTAATCCGATTAACTGCTTGTTTCCGATTTTATTTTCACTCTCATACTTTTTTTCGCTGCATCGTCACGCGATAGCTATATTATGACCCGTTCTTCACAATGTGAGCCACGTAGAACTCACTTTTTTCCTACCTCCGATCCACATTCGAATATTTAAGCCTGTCAGAATGATGGATCGCGGAATATTTTTTTATTATAAATTATAGAAATTATTGAACTCCTTTCGGAATAAGAAAAAATTGCTGTATCCTCCAATTTATTTCTGCTTTACGCACCGATGCTAGGTACACATTCGTTCGTGAGTGATATACTTGCCTGTTTCAGTTTTACGTTTAAAGTGACATTATTAAACGTGAAATTAAATATTTTGCGAGTTGAACAAATAAATAAATTAGACATTTATCAATTATTTATATTGAATTTGAAATGATAGGTCATATAGTATTTTAATCTTATAAATATCAGCTACAAAAATATAATTTACTTACTGACCTATAACAAAACTCATCAATAATTCGTGCATTCAATCATTAATTTATTCTTCATTATGCCATATTACTATATTGCCCTTACTTTGCTATCCTATCCTTCAAATAGGATCATAATTGCAAGGTGACAAATTTTCTATTTCTCCATTTATTTATTTGTTTTCGTAGCTACTAATAGTTGAAAGCAATTGGTAACTGCATTTTGATACATGATTATAATATAATTTTTATAATCATATCTTCGGATCGTACATTTCTTTCGTATATTTCATATACAAGAATCATGTATTCATATATTTCATATACGAGAATCATGTGTTCATATATTTTCTATGCACGTTGTCCTAAAAAACACATACTCACACTTATCAATAGTTTAACTATCAATATTAGCACGACATTAGTGCAACATTATCAATATCAAGGATAGAAGAAGAATGCTTCGAATAACCCATTCACTTCAACCACCATACGCGTTTCCTGTATCGTCGATTAACGAAACAAAACGGATACGCAACCATGAAAACCAAATTTCCTAGAACCGCCTTGGCCTCTCAACATCCAGAGATCCAGGTTCGAGCAATGAAGCGTTGGAAGATCCACTATAATCTCGTCCGGTGTGCGTTTGACGAGCCTCGCCCTTTGCCCGTCCAGATGTCCGGGCATTCAGCCATCCTCGTATCCGGTAATCCGGTTAACGGCTTCGACTCCTATGTTTTATCCTAATGAGAACAACAGTCGTGTCCGATACGAGGCTCCTGGGAATCGGTGACTACGACTGATGAAGATGGAGGCAACAGTGGCAGGAAGGAAGAGACGAGCGAAAAGGGGTCGTTAAACTCGCGAGCGGAGCTCGGAAAGAGAGGTGAACAGGAAGAAAGAAGAAGAGGGAATGGTTCGCGACTCATGGTCCGCGCACAACACCGGACAGTGGTCGATACACTAATTTAATTAGCAGGAAATGGACACACCGTCTGCCAGGATTCTATGCAGCCACGTAGGACACGTGCGTGTGCAACAACATTAATGCGTGGACGCGTTCACGGGAGGCTCGAAAAGGACGAGCACAGGGAGAGGCCGGGAGGATCTTGTTTTGCTCGAACATGCCTAGCTATTCTGCCGTTCACGTTTCGCGATAGTATCTGCGGGAATCAACTATAATGAGATACGAACGAAATTGGAATAGGATAGGAAAGAGTTTCGCGCTGTCACGACACCGTAATTTTTGTTTCTCTTCTCATAAAAGTAGATTTGCGCGTTAGGGTCGTTAAGGTCGTTATATGAGGTCGTATTAAGGTCAATATATATGTATAGTCATATTAACCCATTGACTGCCAAATTTTTGTTTCCATTTTATCGCACTTGTGAAATCGCACGTATTTGTATAAGTTAGATAACATCAAAGTAAAAAATAATTTTGACTATTATAATGTGAGTGTTTGATGAATTACACATTTTATTTAATATAACGCTATTGCAAGTGATAAAGAAAGAATATGAGCAAGAATATACATATATTATTTGTATAATGGGGTGATCCCCATTTGGGAATCGTAATAGCAAATCGGTTAAGGTCATGATATTATGGAACTGCAAAGTATTCGGTAAATGTGATTAAATATTCGCATGATCTCGTTGCAAGTTTCTTATTTTATGTTGAGAAATTTATTAGTGTTCTAACCGGCGTTGATTTGCATGGAAATAATGGGTCAGTGTGCTTGTTTACTTTTTAAGCATATTTTTATTTTTACAGTGTCCATTATGCTCCGATGGATTTGATGCTAACTTTGAACTGCGTAACTATGTATTACAAATATGTAAATATGCTATTATTTAAATATGTAAATATGCAACTATGTAATTGTGTAACTACGTAGATACGTAAGTGTGTAACATTGTAGTTATGTAAGTATGTAACTGTGTATAATTGAGTAACCATGTAACTATGTACTGGGTATAATTATGTAGCTGTGCAATTATGTGACTGTGTAATGTGTTGAATTGTATACATACACTTAATTGCACATTACACAGGTGTACACGAGTGTGTGTAGAGGACACCTGAAACAAAAGTAACATTTGTTACATTTCACTTATAGGCCCTTCAAAAATACAATCAATTTTTAGAAATTAGCATTATGTCATAAGGAAGTCTGTTTTGTCGATCTATCATTTTTATATCGACAGAAATGATCTTTTGTGTAAATGCTGTTGTAGATGAATGAATGGTGCAAAGATGATTAAAAAAATTTACTTTTGCCGGAGTTATCGAAATTTGTAGCAGTCGAATTTTCATTCTAATTGATAATAACCCTCGTTATAGTTATGGAACAGACAGATATGTCGAAATGCAGCGTGGAATTTACATCGGTTCTTCTATTTCTTATCGAAACGTACTAACCAACCGATAAGTATAGATGTGTAAGTACGAAAAACATTTCCGTGGAATAAGACGATTCGTTTTGATACAACTAATCGGTAGCTATAAACTCTATCACAACATGACAGTCAACCTGCCGGTCCTCAACAAAATGATCGCAATCGTTATCTGCGATCGACAGGAAGAAATTACTCAAGAAGATGACAGTATAGTGGACGTTGAACGGCGGGGTTACTATTATATTTATTAAGGCTACATCGCGATCAGAGATCGAAGATAAAGGGCGAAATGCTGTATCGGACAATGATAGACGAAGAAACAAAGAGAAGGCAGAGCCAGAGGCTGGCTCGTATATCGTGTCTTATGATCGTGAACCTCTTCGATCACGTTTCCTTTCTCGTACGCGATCTTCTATCGATACGACCTATCGATCGACAGATTTTTCTTCGTTCACGAGAACGTACACCTGCGTTTCTGACGTGTATTCCGATGAAACGTGGCACTCTATGAAACATATGGAAACATGAAAGGTATTGTGCAAAAATGGTATCGCTAAGTTTTTTCTTCAGCTCTACTTTCCGAGTCATGATTTCTAAATGAAGGCTGCTTTAAATAATTTATTCCAATTAATGTTCATGAAGTATTATAGGTAAATGATAATATTAATTTCCTTTATATTAATTATAACATTTATTTCTTTATTATTAATAGTAATTTTAATGAAATATTTTATTCTAACATCAGTATTCAATAAATTATCCTGGAAAAATAATGATAATGGTTTATTGATTAATTAAATGATTGATCTGTATTGAATTGTGTAATTTGAGTGGGAGTTGCATAAAAATGGTAGCATTAGGTTCTTTGTTCATTTTACTTTCTAAATCATTTCTTGATTATATAAATGCAGTGACATGTGTTTTGTGTTTCAAGAATAAATGTATGTAGTATTTCAAATTTAAGGCACATATGTATTACTATCTGCACAGAGTCTCAAAGGATTAAGAATAATTATGTAATAAAATATGACACAAGAATGTGTTACATCAATGAGAAAACCGTCATCAACTGTTCCATCTCTCGACATTAATGTCCAATGACGTACAATACGAGTACGAATTTTTACTTTTAACATTCATTAATTGTTGAAATACAGAATGTGATTCTGTAAAGAAATTTTATTATAAGTGTTTCTTAGAATTTCCAGATTCAATTGTTTTCAGAAAATTCTGTCTTATTTCGTCAGGTGAAATCATCGATACTATAATTGAAAGCTCTAATATAAACTCACAGACTGAAAAAATTAAATAATATATAAAAAATGAATCAATACATATACTGAATTAAGATCAGAAAGTTCAGATTTACTGATTTCTTGATTTCTGAGAATATCTATCATGGGAAACAATTCGATGGTACATAATTATCGTAACGTGGTTCTTATATTACATCAATTTAATGTTTGATGCTTGTTCAAAATGACCATCCAAATATTTCATTAATGTACCGAGTACAAAACTGTTAATCGTTAAAATAGTTACTATGTATTGCACTGATTATTGCAATATAGCAATCGATTACTGAGTAATCAATAAGACAATTTTTCAACAATCAGCCAATTTATGCAAAAAAGCAATGAAAGTTCAAGATAATCATCTTTAGTAAATTTCAAGCTTCACAGAAGTACTGATTTATGCTTTCATGTCATCAAATTGTATCAGAGTCTAAAATCAAAACAATCTTAACGTTACGATGTAATTTTGTACGCAACCTGACTTAACACCATATCGAAAGTACCGCAACCATATATGTATTAGGTCCCGTAAGTTTTTTCCTCTTTTTGATAGAAACGAATAGATATTTATTGTTCAATGTTGATTTTTTGCATTCAATATGAACTATCACCCTCTTCCACCCCTCAAAAAATATTACTATTTTCTCTTTCAGAAATTATGGAGAATACATGCAAAATATTTCTTGTAGTCCGTTTTTATGTTATGTTATATAAAAAGAAGGATGACGTTTACGGGTCACCTTAATACAGTGTTTCCCAACGTGGGGCCCACGCCACACAGGGGGGCAATTTGATTATAACGGGGGGCAATTCGAAAATGGACTCGACACGAGTTTAACCCTTTCGCTCCGGGCCATTTAAATGCAATGCTAGATTTCGGTGCCAAATTTAACGAAAAAAGCAAATTCTTAAATAATTGCGGTAAATAATTATTAGGTATAATTTCGCTTGACGAGACTAAAATATCAAGTGGGTGTTTGGCGTCGTCAAGTAAGCCTCCCGGATGTTTTAAAATCTCGCTAAACAATGCAGTTGTTCGCACCTGAATGGCCCATCGCAACTTCTGTAGTGTTTCAATTCAATTTGTTAATATTAAAAATTATGTATGTTACATAGGGGGTCATAAGAATTTCAGAAAGGCTAAGGTGGGGCATGGTACAAAAAAGGTTGGGAAACACTGCATTAACAGGTATGTACATGTGATCGGTACCTATTCTTCATAGCGAGCGTTGCTTGACCGAACATAAGAGGAAACAGAAGCCACGAAAGCGGTAGTTTCCCATCAAGGGGGAACGAAACTTCATGGAAAAAGCATAAAGACGATAGGCGATGGTAATTGAATGAACGATTACGCGCGGTCGTTACGGCGAATAAATTGGCAGGATAATCGCGAGCGTAAGAAGCCGGGACCAAAGCGAAATACGCGTGGCGATGCTTGCAAGCGCGATAAAGGGTAAAACATAGGAGCCGAGAGGAAAGATACCGGTATCCCTAAGGCGTGTTCTTAGCGAAAAATCGCGCGTAATAACGTTTCGAGCGGCGCGTAAGCACCGAAAGAAACGCTTTATGCCGCTTACGACGGATTACGACGTTTCGCCAGAAGTCGTAAAACGGAACTGGGACTATTTGCCGAATTTTTATGTATTCGAACGCTTTATAGGCATTGTAATGGTCAGTGAATGTAAATCGAATGAAAAACTCGTGTCGTTTCACCTACGTGACGTTTATGGGTGAATAAAATTTGCAGAAGGAAGGATATCGGTTTTTTTTTTTCATTTGTTACGGCTAGAACTTCTGGCGGATATTTTATCTTATCTCGACACGATTTGATTGTTAACATTAGCTAAATGGAGCGCCGATATACCCTGAGAGCCAATTAGATCGACACTTCGGTCGCTGAAAGTTTATTTGGTTTTTTAACTGTGTTATGAACGTTCACACGTATCTGGGCTTGAAGATAAATGTCAGAGAGCATTCCAATGAAAATTTATTGGGAAGTGGCATAAAGATACTGATTATTTCCGTCCAGTTTTGTACGATTTTCGTGTATAAACGTATTGCGTATTGCACGTATACAATACATGAATATGGTACATACCGTATATATCCCGTATAAATATGTACTTTAAACAAACAAGAAAGAAAATACAGAAAAGGATACAACAAATTTAAGCATAATTAATATTGAGTATTGTTAATGATTTAATGTTTATCACAATTTGATATATCAATTTGATAATCTTCGTTATTATAGTAAGTGATTTTATCGATCAATGTAATAATTTGATGGAACGTATATTCATTTTTAAGGCGATTCTTGTATTTGTTTACGAAAATTCGTTTCTTTTCTTTAAAGTCTTACGATTTTTAGAAAATATGAGTATACTATAATAACAGAATTTAAATCAATATAAATGTTTACTTACTAATAATACCGAATGATAACTATGCATTAATTTCATTGTTTTATTTTTACTGTTTTTCTTTGTTCTGTTTGTTCAAGTCAATTTTGTTTTTTCTAACAAATTTTTATTTTTCAATTCCTAACCTTTTGCTGCGCTCTGAAGTCAATATGCTTTGAAAAATCGGCAAAATTACATTTTTGATTTTTGTCTAACATTAATGACGGAATTTTACAATAATCGAATTTATTAGAAGCACTTTCTGCTTCCTTTAATTACAATTTCTGTTATATGCCTAAAATATTGTAAATTCATAATATTTCATTTTTGTTTCAATAAATATTTTTATATTATCAACTTTTATTTGGGTAAAAATTATATTATCTTTATATTTAATTAATATGGTTAGTATTCCATTTATAAATGTATTTCACTTTTTGAATGAAATGTGCAAGCTCTTTATTCTTCAAGAGCATCAGAAAATTTAAATATTTCGCAATCTTTCAATTTTTAAATATTTAGGAGAATTCAGGAGAATTTATTAACACTAGATTAACGACCACTAGGTTTAATGACCACTTATGCCTGAATTGAAAATGAATTATAAAAATAAGTAAATAATGGATAATACATACATCGGTTTATAGAAAGATTCTTTGTCTCGATGAAGGTTAACATGCATTTTGACATAAACCTTTTAATAATTTTCGCAATCAAAAATAGAAAATGTAAGATCCGTCATTTTGACGGGTTTTATAAATCTAGTATTAATGAGAATTTAGGAATTCAGAAATTTGAAAATTTGAAAACTTTGGAATGTAGAAGTTTAAAAATGTTGACAATATAGAAAATTAATAGGTCGATCATATGAAACCCTAACATTCTGGAAATTTGTGAATTCGAAGATTCGGTGATTTGACAACCTGAAAAATTGAAAACTTGAAGATTTAGAAATTTGAAAACGTGAGAATTTGAGAATTCAAATGCTTGATGGTTTCAGAATTTGGAAACTTTAATATTTGAAAATTGTAAAACGTTCGATAATTTAGAAATTTACAAGAAAAAATAAATACATCTTAAATTTCAAGATGTATAATTCCACACACACCAAAGACTCTTTGAAATACACACACGACATTTCACACTATTCTCGCCAACCATCAAAATCAAAAGGTATAAAAATTAATCGGAATCAGATACATCGATCGGGTTCCAAAAATTCATACCAGATATAGTACAATGACGTGTGGTTCCAAGTGATGGTCATATATCCGGTCACATATTTCGTAGCATCCCCTATGAGATCCACAACTTACAAAATGCTTCACGCTCACTTAGCAGACCTTCATATATCCCAACCGCATAAACATACACAGTCCAATAATTATTTTAGTTTTTTAATCGGTCCAGCAATTAACACGTTGCCGCACAAATTTAATTTGACGATCGTGCTCAAAATACATTTTTTTTTCTTCGAATTGTTAAAGCATGACAAATAGTACAAAAAACAATTGACACGTTATCTCGGATGTTACATCTTTTTTCTCGACGTATTACTGAACAATTAACAAATAAATGCATTTGTACGCTTCGTACTACCGATGTTCCTTTCTATATAAACACGTTGACTGCCACACAGCAGCAATTGAAAATTGCATTAGGTAGTATTTTTATTTTTAACAAATATTACAAAATATTTTCACATCACTTTGTTGTATTTACTTTCCATAGTTTCAAATAACCGATGTGAGTAACTTCGGTTAGAAAATTGAACAAATTTTGGACGGTACAGCTGTTAAATGTTTGTAGAAATTTGAGTGTCACCCATATATGGATGACATGGCAATCAAAGTGTTAAATAGAATATCTAGGACGGCAACAGCCATCATTTGTCATGTATATCGTCGGACATTTGCGGCAACGTGTTAAAAATAATTTGTAATTTAACCCTTTGTGGTCCTATGTCGAGTGTGGCTCAACATGGCGTTTCTCTTTGATCATAGAAATAATTCGGATAAATAGGTTAATTCAAGACATATTCATTTCTTTGCCACTTGTAACAAATTAAAAATATATTTATTACGCAATCTGCATTATTAAAATACATTTTATTGTAAACCCACTTCTTTATCTATTTTATGAATTAATGAAGGAGCTGCAGGTAAAAGAAATTAAAGACTGCAAATGGTTAAAGCCGACAGAAAAATTTTCTAAGACACCCTGTACATAAAAGCCACGGTACAATTTGCAGAAGAACGTCGTAAATTATACCATGCACATTCTCAATCGACATTATTCGAATGGGGTGTATCATAAAATAGCAAAGAAGTCGCGTACCGGAAGCGGCTGAGAAATTGTGTGCGTGTTGGAAATGCGCATTGACGCAAAAAGCTGGTTCACGCAGATTCTATCGAGGTCTGTTTAAGGAACGGATGCGAATATTAAAACGGGACTTGCGCGGACGGGCTTAGGACGTAACATTCATGTTACAGGGAGGCCTGATGCAGGTAGTCATTAGGCTATGATTTCGCTGGCCGTTCACAGGATCCCTGTGCCACTGTTTTCGTGTTTTTGCAATCGACGATTCAGCGAAAAACTCGATTGCGGTGGTCGTATATGGAATCTGTAATTCGAGTGCTACTCTGTGATTCGAAAGCGCGTTTCGCTGCTAAGAAATGATTTCGAGTTGCCTGTTAACCCTTCGCGCTATTACCTCCGAGATTCGATTTGCCGCCGTTACCTGACTATCGTTTTTCTCTGATTTTTAATGTAACGCGCGGATTCTTCGGACTTGATTATGTCCGCGGACTGAAAAATTCGTTCAAATTGCCCGAGCTGAACGAGGATAAAGAGAAAAGAATCCGATGGAATGCGAAGAGGGGTGTTGCCGTTTTACGGGCACCATCTTTTTCTGTCCTCTGGTTTCGCTTAATGCCGAGGATTTTATACCCGTTTCGCTGCAAATGAATTTCGAATCGATTTTAAACTTGCGAGAAATGACATACGTTGCTACCTTTTTATCGAGTGGCATGTCGGGCTTCGCGAATCTGCAAGATAATTAATACAGAAAAATTACTTTCTAAATGTCCTGTTGTTGTTGACACTGTTTCAAGATTTTGTATGATAGATTTATCTATTGATCTCAACACGTTGACTGCTACGTGGGAGAAATTGAAAATTGCATTAGGTAGTATTTTCATTTTTAACAAATTTTACCAAATATTTTCACGATACTTCGTTATATTTATTTTTCATAGTTCCCAGTAACTGATGCGGTTATCTTCGGTTTGAAAATTGAACCGTATAATACGGCTGTTAAATCTGTGTAGAAATTTGAGTGTCACTCGTTTATGGGTGACATGGCGGTCAAAGTGTTAATGGACAGTGGTACTAATTGAAATTGTGTATACATTTGAAATTACTCATTTAATTCTTAAGAAACGATTCTCTGCAACATGTAATATTTTTGTTTTTACGCTTTCGTATAAAAAATTATCACGTGTTCCTAGAATTCACTGATTCGATAAAAATATCTTACAAGTCAAGCACATAGCTTTGAAAAATAGAACACAGACTGACCGGAAAATTGATCAGAATGGAAGGTAATAAAAAGAGATTGAATTTTTTTATATGCCATTCTCTCTGTACTGTGTAATATTTTTGCTTCTCCACTTTTACAATTTTTTCTATAAAAACTTTAAAAAAATGGTATTAACATGCACTCGCTATATAACACCTTAGAAATGTAGCTTAGAAATATATAATTTGAAAAACAGAAAAAAAAGTAAGGGAAGAAATGAAAAAGAAGTGAAATAATGAATGGAATTTTATCTTTCATCTTTCAATGATCGAAACTATCTGCAACGTTCATAATATTATAAGAACAACAAAATAATCCTTACTAACTGCGTAACGTTCAATTTCTTATAAGTGGATCGTAGATAGTAGATAATGGATAAATAGAGAAGATAATAAATTCTTCATTGCTTACGTCTAAACCCATCAATTAGTGGTTAAGAATGCATTAAGATACGAATCTGATATCAAAGAACCCGCTTATCTATAAATTCTACGAAGATAATGATGGTAAATGAGAAAGCAAATGTTGGTTCACACTGCAGCTTACATTCTATACGTATAGAAACACGCGTTGCTCTAAATACATCATGTTGTTATTTTCAAAACTTCTTAGTGTTTTTATCATTCAATTCCGCCATACTTCAAAGAACTGACTCTATCACTTACAGATCTTTAAATAATAAATTTTCAAATTTAAAACTTTAGTATTACGAAAGTTTGCAAAGAAAAAAAGTTACAGCGATTTCATAAATTGGGGTTTTGGAGATTTTTAAATTTGGGATCTTCAAGATTTATGGATTGGCAGTTTGGAAATTTCAAGATTTAAGGGTTGAAAGTTTGGAAATTTGAAGATATAAAGGTTAAAAATTGTGTAGCTTGAAAATTTAGGGGTAGAAAACTTAGAAACTGGAAAATTTAAGGATAGAACACTTGCAACCTTGAAATCTTTCGGACATACAATTTGAAAAGACTTTTGACGGTTTAAGATTTAAAAGTTTGGCTGCTTGGAAACTTTAAGGATCGAAGTTTTGATATTTGTGCCTATAATTATGAAAATTGTCTAAGTCAATTCTGATAGAATTAATCGATATTATATCCATCGTGTGGGAAATTGCTCCGATATTACTTTGTTTCTTTTATGCAATGCGTTGCGTACTACAGTTGGTCATAGCATGCATTAACGATTGCACACGCTTATTTTTCATTAGTGTATTATTATGTCTAAATATATCCTAAAATTATATAGTTTATAAAAGCTTCTTTTCCTGAATAAAACCTAACAAATTCCAACTTTAAAAACATTTCTGTACGAGAATCATACAAAAATTGCATGTTCATTAATCGAGACTAATAGAATTCTATTTTAAAATGTTGCATGATATAAAAATATTTTTTAATCCATTAAATATCTCGAAACAAGAAATGTGTGACTTAGACCACTTTCATAATTATAGGCACATTTGAAGATTTAAGATAACATGTTTGTCACAAGCCATTGAAAAGGGCAGTTATCTGTTTCATAATATATTATTTAACATCGTCACTTATTTCATCTTCATATTCTTCCGAGCAACTCATACGAGCCCTTCATTGTCTGCAAATGTTTAAAACGGCATTTGTTATAATTAAAAATACAGTAACTGTTCCGTGAATCGTTGAAAAAAATCGCCTCGAAAACGTGGTAAACACAAGTATGTATCGCCATTTTGCTACTAATCGAACAGCAATATCTTTACGCATAACAGAATGTATATAATAAAAGGCACAAGTTGATTTTATTACGTTCCCAAGAGAAAATTGCGCATGCATTTTAAGTTTCAAATTCAGCTCACCGTCGACAACAAAGTAAGTACATAACCCCATCAGTAGACATTCTTAACTCGTTGCATGCGGATGATCGTTTCCGAATCTCGTTCTCTTGTTTTGGCGACAAAATGGAATGCCAGTGACAAAATGAAATGGCTGTTTCGATGCGGACACACGTAATGTCGCTTCCGGTGTTTCACGACGACCGGAATCTCATTCGGGAAAATAATTAAGGCGCAACCAGATGTCGGAGAGGATAACGCTTCAGGTTTTTCGCGCGAACCCGTTCCTCCCATTTTCGTCGTCTTGTTTGTCGTTATCTTGATCCAAGGCGAGGGATACTTTCCTGAGAGAATGGATTAGGGTGTAGAAAGAGAGAGATCGTGGTTCGCGAGTCGTTGAACTGGCACGTTGTGCAATCGTTCCTCGTAGAAACGCTCCGGGGATTTATTGTCGGTATTTCGACTGATTTCGAAATCGTAACACGGTTCGTTGCTACTTCTTTTCTTGTTTTCCGCCAATTTTTTTCCCTTCGGTTTTATGATTTCAGTATCCGCGTTGTAGGTGTTACGTTTCTTGGAATAACGCCGTAGCAATTGAGTAATTCGGTAATTAATGCGATCGAGCGATCTGTACCCCAGTTCGCTATTTTTAACCAACCGAGCCATTATGCAATCGCAAAACTTCTTTTTATGTTGTATAAAATGTATAAACAATGGCTAGAAATGTGTTGCAAATAGTGGTTCATTTTCATTTCTGTATAAACCCGTTAGTCACTGTTTGTTTATGGTGATTTGTTGAATAACAAATTCAGCGTTGCATATAATCAACAATTTTATATAATTCCATATATTAACACTTTCATATAATTTCATATAATCTCATGCAATTCGCAGTGTTAATTTCATACAATTAACAATTTTATATAATTTCACATAATCAACATCTCATATAATTTCATGTAACTAACAGTTTATTTAACCACTTAAAAATACGTACCACCTACTACATGAATTATGAATTATTTTAAAATATTTATGTGTATATTCGTCAATTAAAAATTTTATTTCGTCAATAACGATCGTTCAAAGCTGTTTCAATTGACACGTATGATCTTATACAGAAAAAAGTTACAATTTACTATAAAAACAATTTTTGTACAAATTATAATATAGATATTGTTGTTCATAAATCATATAAATATTATTATTCATAAATGGAGTGTCTAATTTATATATCCATCATTGATATAGTAAATGCTATTTACGAGGAATAAAAAAGAACAAGAAATTGAACAAAAAGATAGAAATGATAGAAGATAATAAATAAAACAGAAAATTGGATGGAAGGATTGTAAAAAGGTCTGGCTGTAGAAGATCGCAACTTTGAAACGAAACAGGTGAAGTCCGTGGAATCAATGTGCGTTTTACACATTCTTGCTGTCTGTATACCTGTATCATAGTGTGCAACATAGAATAAAAGGGCTGCATCCGCTGTAGGACGTATCAACCGAACAATAGGTTTCCTCCATAGACGAAATTAATGTTATTATTGGACCAAATGTCTGGGGCCAAGTCGTGGGAAGAAACGTTTCTCGACGGCCTCCTCTTCCTTCAATTCCCCGTTTCCCTTCCTTCGCCATTTCTTCCTTCTTCTCCAAAGAGACATCAGGCAACTTGTGACTCGTTCTTCCAATTTGATAAAAAAAAAGAAAAGGAAACGATCAGGTAATTCGGACGATGAACTGCTGTTTTCCCAAGTATTATTTGTCAAATAAATGGAATTTATGGTCCGGATGATACCACGAATATTCCTTGCCATTTTAACTATTTTTTACGAGCTATATTTATGTATATTACATTTTGTATTCTAAATGAGTTATATAAAATATAAATTATATTTAATAACAAAATATAAATTATATTTAAATGTTATTTATATTTTATTTTCTATTTGATATGAGTTATATTCACCTTATATTTTGTTAAGCTAGATTTATATTATAATCTGCAATTTATATTTCATATATGTTCGATTTATATCATAATTTCTATCTTATATTTTGAATAAGTTTTAATTATTACAGATTTGATTAGTAGATTTTTAATTGTACAGTCATCATTCCGTAAGTACCAACAATATGACATTCCTGAAATCCAAGTTTAGAATAATAAAATCTTATTTGCTTGATATCGCTACTTTAAATATGGAATAATATGGTAATTTCTGCATCAAAAAATTCTATGTCTGAGAATGTGGGAATTTGAGAACTCAGGAATCTAGGAATTTAGAAATACAAAAGTTTGGAAATTTAGAAACTCAGAAGCCTAGGAATTTTCTGATGCAGAAACCTAAGAATGTAGATATTAAAAAATTTGTTAATTTTGAGAAATTAAATATTTACGAATTTGAGTACACCGGAATCTAGAAATTCTCTGATTTCGAAATTCTGGAATGTTACAATTTGAACAATTTTGAATTGTCGAATTTTATAATTTTATAATTTTGGAATTTTGGAATTTTGGAATTTTGGAATTTGAGAATTTTAGTAATTTTTGAGGTTTAAAAAATTAGAAACCCAGATACTTGATGACTTGTAAATTACCTAATTTAGAAATGTATTAATTTGAAAACATGAAAATCTATAAAATTCATAAACTTAAAAGTTCGAAAATTGACAAATCTGAAAGTAGGGAAAATTGTCAGGTGCTCGAACTTGTTCCTAACCAACGAAATCCGTTGTACCCGTGTATCCACTTTCGCAAGTGAACTCGTCGACGAGTGTTACATAGCTGTTCGAGTAACTGCATAAGAAGGAGTTTCTTCGAAATTCCGAAAAATCTGTTGGTATTCCCGTGCACGTGCAACCGATCGACGATACGCGTGAAAGGTTCTGTTGCATTTCAAAGGTGCGCGTGCAGCAGGTTCGCCCGTTTAAAAAGGGACAGTCGCTAATGACAGAAGGAAAGAACGAACGGGACAAAGCGAAATAGCGAGAGAAAACATATCGTCACGCAACTCACGGTAGATTATATTTCAGGGGCTCGACAGGAAGTAGACGTTCGATGGAATTCGGCCAAGGTAGGAGAGCCGTCCAAAGCTGGAAGTCGCCCATTATGATTACGTAGTTCCCGTTTGTAAAAACAAACGTTGCCGCCACCGTTCCGCGATAATTATCATCGGCCCATTACGAGCAAGTGAAAACGACTCGTGAAATGAACGTCAAGTAGCCGGTAATGGGCCGAGAACCGTGTTTTCCGACAAATTTTTTCCTTCCATTTTCCTGTTACGGAAAACGTTCGATTTCACGACGCCATTCGAGTGTTTTTGTGAATTTTATTCTTTAATCGTTCGGCAAAATATAACGAGGAAATTTCGGCATAGCGCGTCTGTTCGTATTTTTCATCGTTTTTCGCGACAAAGTTTATGCGCTTTATGTTTTTAAACATCAAACGCAGTATTTTTTAAGTATTTGTTCATTTTGACGAATTCAACGAATAATATTATAATTATTCACATTATCATTTATGTTAACGAATAACTCTATTATTATTCATATTACCATGCTACACAAAAATAATATTTTTATTATTCACGTTATCATTTATATTAACAAATAATATTGACATTATCCATATTATAATTTATGTTAATTAATAATACTGTTATCATTCATATTATCATCTGTATTAACGAATAATATTGTTATTATTCAGATTGTCATTTATATTTACGAATAATACTTTTCTTATTCATACTGTAGAGTTATATTAAAAAATAATATTATTTAATACCAAACAGATTGATAAAGAAGTATACTGTACCATCGACGTTATTCTTAGAAAATTCGGTATACATAACAATAATTCTGTTACTCTATGCTATCTTGATTAATTATATGATGGAGTATAATTACACGACATACAGTTGTGGACAAAATTAAGTGGACAGGTATCATAAATAACAAATGGTTTTAATTAACTAATAATGCCTATAAATCAAAACTTTATTGCACAATTATATACATCAAATAAATGTTTTTTCAAATCTACAAAAATATCTCACGTTCTAAATTTAAAATTTATTTACAACATTGTAATGAAACAAAACATTTTTTTCATTTCTGCAATGTCCACTTAATTTCGTCCATGAGTGTATTTACCACACGTCTTCCGCTGACCACAGAAACAGCCTAAATCAAAATTCTAAAGAAATTCAATATTCAACTAATTCCTCCACTATCAACAAAAACATGACCCTAATTTTCACCCACCTAATAACCAACTTCATCACAAATTAAGCTTCGTACATTTTCAAAAGATTCCACCATAATTCCGCAGAATTATTCGATATGATACAAATAAATGAAGAGTGAAATTCTTTTTAAATGTTGACACGTATCACTATCATAATCAGCTGATATGATATTACACGTAAGATGTAAATATGTGCATGTGTGGATTTAGATTTGCACCTTGTTCTAACAAAATGGCGAACGCGATCAGCTCGCGGAGTGTTAAGATATTAACTAACCGACATTTATGGATTATTAAACACTCATTGTCAATCATGGCGGGCAGAATATTCCAGCTCTTCGAGCAAATGACTGAATGACAAGCTACTGTATAAAGTTTCGCGATGCTAGACATCAACGTCACTCGACTGTCTAATTTTCAAGCTCGCTATACCATTCCCATCAAACATGTACCGTCCGTTCTCGTAATCGTAGAGTCATCCGAGTGTCTGGTCCGATCCGTTGCCTCTTTCATGCAAGCATTTCATCATCGAAAATTTCTTAACAGCCACGCACGTCTATTTACTTCTCTGCTCGCCTTTTCGTACCACCACGCAGCAGGATGGGGTCGATAGTCTTTAAATCGCCGGGGAATGATTGATTGCTCCCGCGTCACGTCCATCCAACTCGGCCCTTTTGCACGATTTCACTGTGTACCTTTCGCTTCTTTTCTTTTTTATATACCTGGTCCGTCAACCGGCCAGGGATCGTGACGGGCGCCATATCGATTTTCTTAATAATTAACAGCTTGTCGTTTCGCGTCTTCGCTACCCTTGCTGCATGACGACGATTTAACGGCAGGCAAACATGCTCGACACGTCACACCGTCGATTATGTATGTATGTACGCGTTTCACAGCCGAGCTACTGTCATCTTCCTGGCGAGCAATCTTCGGATATTCAGATTATGGCGATAGGTAGACTTTGTGGCAAATTACAACGCTCGATTCTGAATTCGCTGTATATATTGGATATTGTAAGTACGTTGACTGTGACTTAAGTCAAGTATATGACAAATACGAGCTTGTCGATTATTTCGTATTGCATTGTTCTAAGTCACGGTAATAGGAAATTATTTTTTCGAAACTGTAAGAATCGAACGTTCAAATAGTTGTTATGATGGAAGTGAAATCATTTTGATTGTGACTGTGGACCAAGATGTGCTCCGATGAATTTGCAACTTGCGTATAATTAAATCCAGTGAGTAAATTTAAGTATAAACCTCAAAGTATCCTCGATTTCGTCATACGAACGAACAGTTTTCGTTAGCAGTTTGAGTGTCGTGTCACCCACATATGGAAGTCAGAGTGTTAAAAGTAGATGGGATAAAACAAGCGAGTCTACGAAGGTATCGAATTGTAAATGGTAAAGAAGAGTAATGTTGGCACATAAAGGAGAGTGATACGCGATGGAGGAGGCGGTGGAGGAATGGGAGAAAATCGTTTGTAATTTATGATAGCCTGCAGGACATTGTTGATGCGTGCAACGGCGAGAAGAGAGGAGCGAAAGCGGAGATAATGTGCTACTGGAAGTAAGATCGAAATGAGAGGCCGCGTGCTTGATTGTTTTGAAAGTGTGTTGACATCCGGTGCAAATAAGATGAAATTCTCTTCATTGCCGGGACTAACTACTTGTCATTATATTTGATGCTACAGGTATTAAAACTATTTACGTCTGTATTATCAAGCTAAACTTTATACTACGACTTTTTTCTCATCACTTCATTTATCTTCGGTTCTTGTTGGTCTGCAACGCCATAATCTACTGTTATTTAACCGATCGCGTTATTCACAGTTAACTACAAGTTTGGGATAAGTATAAGTTAGAACGTTATGCACGTTTTGTATTTAGGAATTGTTAAATTATGATTAATGTTGATACATTGGTATAACGGGAAATTCGGTTGCAGTGACAATTCGAATCTGATTTGTTTCAACTGTTGTCAGGGTGATACAGGACGACTATTAAATTTAATAATTCTGACATTTCATGCAGATTATTATAGGTTGTACATCAATTAGAACTAAAAGTAGCGGCATTGAATGCATACTTATTTAAAAATTGAAAATAAAGAAGAATGATAAATAAATGAATACTGCAGTATCACCTATCACATACAACTATTCATTAGCTCGATAAAACATGATAGATATTTTGACAAAATGGCGGCAACAAAATTTTGTAATATAAAATGTCAAATCTGAAACTGGTCATTTTGCCTGGATGGTAGTTCTAGTGTTAATTAATAGTAACAAGAATGAGAAGATTTCGACGTTCAATATATTGCAACATATGTTTCGATGTTTCATAAAGAATCAATGATAAATTAATTAATAAGTACAATAAGCTATTGCTGTGGTACACTAATTACATTTTATTGTATCAATTTTAATTACAATAAATTATTACATCGTATACAAATACCTCTATTTCGCTAATGTATTTACCTACAAATGTACTTGTACAAATTATTACAAGCGAAAGAGGAAAAGAAGGAACTTTTAAAAATATTGAAACAATTTATGCAATGTCAGGAACTGGGTTTTAGAATTCATTGTGCGAGCACATCATCGTTCTATTAACACGTTCACGTTCGTGAACGCTACAGCATTCGTTTTCATTGTGATGCAAAATAACATGAATGCTATAGCATTGAAGTTCTAAGTCCAATTCATTTAATTTTGTGCAACGTTCAGTTTTTGTAATCATGACACATTTTATAGCAATGACCAACTAAGTCATTAGATATTTTCATATTATTTTTCACTGTAAAAATTTTCCTGCTCCCAAACGTGTTGGCAACTTGACCATTATATTGTAATATGACGTAAAAATCCTAATGAACAAATACAATGAGTTATTGAATCCTACAAAAATCTTACTGTTTTGTAGACTCCAAACGAGATTAAAAAATTGAAGCGTAACGTTGAAATACGTTTGCAGTATGTAGACACGATTTTCTGGGTTATATCTATTGTTGTGTCGCAATGTAACGGGGGTGTCAGTAGTATATCAGTATAGCCAGTCATTGTTGACAGCAAGATATTAACACAATGCAGGAGAAACGGTGCGTGTACGCACGTGCACGCAATACACTGTTCTCTTCCTGCTTCTGTGGTTTGACTTGGAAATTATGATCGCCGATATCGCGTGATTAAACGACGATAATGGAAATGCAAAGATACTTTGCGTGCAAGATAAAACCGTTCAAACACCTTGTGATCGTTTATTTTCTCATTTTTCAGTTTTCACGACGTTTCATGATGTATATCTAAGCGTGCAACGGATGGTATTTCGATTTGAATCATTATTTAGCATTAATTATTGAGAGATTATTTTTTAAGTGCGAATGTGGTTTGAGATTGGAAGTGTGATTTGAAGAATGAAACACGAAAAGTGACTGCAGTGATATCGATGGTCAAAGTGATTTAAAGAATGCAGATTTGCATTGTGCCTTGTGAATTGACAGTTTTTAAAAATTATTTATTATATTTTATTTAGTATATTGTCGGCTGAAGTGACATTTCTATATTTGTAGTTGATTATTTGTAATAATACACGTTGTAGTTATTTAATATTCATTAGTACTCATTATAAGTACATAACATTATTACTCTTTACAAATATTTAGCGCTAATGATGACCTTTTAAAAATATTTTTAAGAAATAAGTCGATCGAGATAAAATGTGTACTAATTTTAAAATTAAAAAGAATATGAACAATTATTTAGTAAATTTGTTATTATTAGTTATTACTAGTTAATTAATGAAGCAAATTAACAAATATAAGTAAATATATACAGTCATGGACAAAATTAAGTGGACATTGCAGAAATGTAAAAAGATTTTTTGTTTTATTACAATGTTTTAAATAAATTTTAAATTTAGAACGTGAAATGTTTTTGTAGACTTGAAAAAACATTTATTTAATATACAATTTATTTATTTAATGTATATAATTGTGCAACAAAGATTTGATTTATAGGCACTATTAGTTAAATTATTTATGATACCTGTCCACTTAATTTTGTCCACGACTGTATATTGAGGCAATTCAGTTACTTAAAATAAAACAGATACTTCATAAGAATGTGTATTTATATAAAAATCCATTCTTGTAGATAAAAATAAAATTCAATATTCAACGATAGAATTTGTTACACTGTTTTTAGAGTTATTGTATTGTATCATATCGTAACTTGGTAATTTATCACGATATTGGAAACACCAATTTTGTCTCTGTTTCTGGAAAATGTTTCGTGTGCAACGTTAGCAACAAATCACGAAGCTAACTCAAACCTGTAATTTATCGAGACAACGGACGAGCCAGAAACTGTCTGGGACAGCTGTTGAAACAAGCGTGCACTCACATGTGCGTTCATATTAGAACCATGTTACATTAAACGAAAAACGATGATCATGTACAGGGTGTTGCGTATAATTTTTCCTGATTTCAAACACTTGGGGTAACAAATAATAATATTTATGACGAAATTTAGCCGCAATGATAATATATTCCTCCAACTTATTTAGAAATTAGAATCGATCCATCAATTCTAGTTTTTCTTAATATTTTATTCGAGGAGATTGTTCGTTGCAATTATCCATATGTTATTTACATGAAACTGTTCAAAGACATTATTTCTTACAGTTGAAAACAATTAAGAAACTGACAAGAACAAATCTAATGAATATTCAAAGAAAAATTAAATTCAAACTTATGTTATACTAACAGTTTATCTCGTAATAATTCGATAATTTTTATGTGGAAATAATTTAATTTAATATATTCATTAAGAGCTTTATAGTTTGGATTGTAGCAATGTTTTATCTAACTATACAACTATAAGTACAGTGTGAGTGTGTGTAGGTTTCTCAATACTTTCGAAGCTTCGAAGGACCTAAACAAATAATTATATGTAATTTAAACAAATTTTATGTTCTGCAAGTATATAATTTCTATTTAATCTTGCTTGCTATAAAATTGTCTAAATTTTCTTGTTATATAAAATTAAGCTACATACAGGTAAGCTACATATCATTCACAACTGTTCACAATGTATTTCTATATTATTATCCACAGCTTGGTTTCAATTAAATTTGAAGCTCAGAAGAAAATATTATCTCGAACAAACGCATTAAATTGTAATATGAAACTATGAAATTATACATTCAGATTTACTGCATTAAACAGATTTCACTATATCCCTCAACTATGTAATTTCTATTCAAAACTTTTATTTCTATGAAGTCGTCCAAATTGCAGATAGATTAAGTTACGTTCCTTCCTGAATTTTTCACAACTTCAACATTGTTGTCTATAATTTAGTTTCAATTACATTCGAAACTCACGGAAGGAGTATAATTCCAATTAAATGTATGAAATTGCCGTACCAAAGTATTAAATTACATATTGTCCCTGCCTAAACGGAGATTTAGATCGAAATGTTACAACAAAAACCCGCTGAAGGCGTTAATAAAAAAGCAATGCCTTCGTATTCGGGGCAATGCTGTAATTAAACTTTTCTCATAGATTGGTAATTACTATGACGGTTAGAATAAGTGGTGTATGTAAAAGTGGTTGGTAAATCGTGTCTAGACGTGTATACAGCTTTAAGCGCTTCAATAAAATACGTCTGGTTTCGGAACACGTGGCAAAAGCGGGCAAACAGAAAGGTAGACGGGATAGGCCGATAAGTAAATGACTTTATTGGAGAGCAATGTTGTAAGCCAATTGCGGCAATTTGCTAAAATACTCGACGCTGCAACGTACGACAAACCGCAATCGCGTGATAAACGATCGTGCGAATACCAGGCGACTAACTATACGGAGCAATTTATCAGGAACGCAGAAGAAAAAGTATAATTACATCATTTTATCTTGATAATCTTTGGTCCGCTTATAAACGATTTTTTCTGAACAATTCTTGTGTGGAATTTTATTTTTCGTTATTTGGAAGCACTGTATATTATACTCGATTAAATGATTAAATTCATGGTTAGGTTAATAACAAAAAAGATTAGTATAAATATTTGTAGTCAATACTGTTATTTATTACTCATACTATTATTATATTTATTAGTAGAAACACAACTAATAATAATTAATAAACACAATAAGCTGTTGCTGTGGTCCGGTAATTACATTTTATTCTAACAATTTTAATAACAAAATATTATTCCTTAAATCATATACGTTTGTCTCTCTGATATATTTTAATTATTACTAATTTACTGTTATTTTTAGTTTGCATGTAACAAGTACAATACTTTTGTTCAATTCTCTATGGACATCTATTTTGACCTTTTGGTCACCTCGAGTTTTAACTTCCTCAATATTTGCATTAATTTTGCAAATTATTACAAGCGAAGGAGGAAAAGGAGAAACTTTTAAACTCATGATAAGATTATGCCAAAAAATATTAGTATAAATATTAATAGTATCAGTATAAATATATTAGTACAAAAAATTAAGTAGAAATAAGTAATATCGATGTTCGTCGACAAAATGTAAAGAACTCACATAATCTATGAGGTTCCCATGAACTGAATAATTTACGTCCACCTTGCAGACTTCGATATATCATAAATGCACCAACATGCATAGTTTATCTCGCAAACATAACATATGCAACTGAAATCTTGTTATACGATGTATTAATAGTATAACAAAATGTACAAAAGTCATATGATCTATACGCTTCACAATCTATGGGTTAAATAATTCATGTTCACCTTGCGGACTTCGGTATATCATAAATGCAAAAACATCTGTAGTTTATCGATCACGAACCTAACATGTACCACTGAGAACTTGTTACACTTTGTATTAATTGTATAACAAAATGTAAAGAAATCATATAATCTATGAGACCCACAATCTGTAGGTTAAACAGTGTACATTTACCTTGCAGATTACGATAAATCATAACCGCACCAACACGCACGGTTTAATAGTCGAATATCCTCTTAAAAAGTGACAAAACTTGTTGGCCAACTGTAATGCGTGTTATTTATTCTGGAACGGTCCGCGTTAACAAAACAGACAAACGGTCAGAAGTAGTTTGTAGCTCATTGCGGAGGATTTACATTTTTCAAGCCACCCTGTACATGCAACGAGCGGAATACGCTCAATTCGAAAGTGATTGTGTTCTCTCGCGCGGACCGCTGTAAATGGCGACCTTGGTTCTCCATGTTACAAACTTCAAGGCAACTGCAATCGGGTTGTACGAGTGGGTGGCTGTAAACGACGTCACAGTGGGGAGGTAAGGGTATATTCACATCGTGTACTGGAGAGGCGTTAGTGTAATTTACTTGCGAACTCCTTTATCAGCTGTTATCTGTAATCAGACTCGCTCGGCGATGCATTTCGTCTGCTTTCTCTCCGGATAGACGGGAAACTGATTAACGCGTCTATTCTGGCAGTGTTCTTCTTCAACCTTTTCGTTTGATTTTCTTATTAGGACGATGGTAAATTTAGAATTTTAGGGACGTATTCGGAGAGCTGGGTAATTTGGAAGCTTGAAATTTCGGGAGGAAGGGTACCCAGGGAAGCTAGAAACGCGAAAATTTGGAGATTTGAAGATTCGGGAAATTTACATGTTTGGGAATATCGTAATTTAGAGACTCGCGAAATTTAGAAGCTTATATTTTTGGAGAATTTGAAAAGTTTATGCATTTGGAAATTTGGTACTTTTGGGATTTGTTGCACTTTGGAAGTTTAGGAATATTGTAATTTGGGAATTCAAGAATTTTAGACGCTCAGGTTTTTTGAGAATGTAGAAAGTTAATATGCGCGGAAATTGAGTAATTTTGGGATTTGTGAATTTTAGATATTTTAACAATCGTAATTTGGGGATTTGAAAGGTTTCGATGCATAGATTTTTGGGGAATTTGGAAGGTCTACAAGCTAGGAAATTGGGAAATTTGAAAGTTGTATTTACGGATCTGTAAATTTAATAATTTGATAATTTGGTAATTTGGTAATTTGGTAATTTGGTAATTTGGTAATTTGATAATTTGACAATTTGACAATTTGATAATTTGATAATTTGACAATTTGACAATTTGACAATTTGACAATTTGACAATTTGACAATTTGACAATTTGACAATTTGACAATTTGGCAATTTGACAATTTATTAACTTAGTAATTTTGTAATGTAATTCTGTGGTTTTTTAAGAATGTAGAAAATTAACATGCTTGGAAATTTGATAATTTTGGGATTTGTGAATTGTGAAAATTTGGAAAATCGTAATTTGGGGATTTGCAAAGTTTCGAAGCATAGATTTTTTTGGAATTTGGAAAGTTTTTCAAGCAAGAAAATTTGGAAAATTTGTAAGTTGTATTTACGAATCTGTAAATTTGAAAATTTGATAATTTAATAACGTAGTAATTTTGTACTTTTCTAATTTTGTAATGTAATTCTGTAGTAATATGATAACTTAGTACTTTGTTAAACAAGTAATTTGACAATTTAAATATCTGACTCTTTCAAAGTTTGAAAAGCTGAAAATTGGAAATTTAAGTAATTTTTGGACACTTGTAAACTTGAAAATTTGGAAATTTCCGAATTTTCGAATGTAAGACCTACGCAAATAATGGACGATGAAATATTTTATAAATAAATAAATAAACGATGTTGCTATAAATAGTCCCTAATGCTATTTTCTGAAGTATTTGTTATTTCTTCTGAAATGCAAATTAAAGATTTCCTGCAACCATATTTACGGATCATTGTTTGACTACATTCCAACAAAGTTTTCTACTAAGATTGCCTGATGCTATCGCTTCGACATAATATTCCTTGGAATTCTTGCGAGAAACTGACAGTTTAAACGACAGGATGTGTTCAGTGAGTGCTCTTAGTCTAAGATTAGAGTGGCTAAGTGGTACAGTGATTGCTGTTACCTTACTGTCATTGAGATTACAGAAGTTGGAGAAAAGTAATGGATGGTATGTCAAAGAACAATATTTATGTGGAAAAGGAGGAAGATTAAGAAACAACGCATTCCAGATTTGTTTTTTTATCATACATGGTACTCCGTAACAAGTTACTGAAACTAATTTGTTTCTGTTGTCAACTACATATATTTAATAAAAGAAATATAATTAGTTTATAATACATAAAGTATATCGTTGTGACTGTATTACATTATATTATATTAATCAATAAATATTCATAAACGCGGTCAAAATGTAATATTTTCTTGTAATTCGAAAATAGAAATTTCCTTTGCATTCGAAAATTGACATACTTAGCAACTCAGACTGGTGAACATTGGATGAATATTTAAATAATATTCTTAAAACAATCCGTGCAAACTCAGTAATGAAACTTAATATTACTTTTATTTTCAATAATGAAGCTAAAGCACATATGTACATACTTTAGATAGCAATAACAAATGGAATCGGGATATTATTTCACCCCCGTCGGTAAAAGTTAAAAATTCAATCGATAGTAACGAGTATCAAAAATTGGCTAACGAACACAGCAATCAACACCCACGATTTTGCACAGTCAACACATTTGTAGTAAAACTATGAAATATCACTATCTGAATTATGAAACTGCTGAATTCTACATTACAGCAGCTGCAACCATTTAACTAGTCTTCAATTTTATTTAAGATCCCCTAACAATAAACCTACCCTCGATTAATGCATACTTACTACCAGATTAAAAGCGAAGTTAAATAATAAGTACAAAAGAGAACGATAAAACATAAATAAATGTGGGATTGGCGGGGCCGAATGTGGGGATGGTAGAGCATGAGTGTGCTGTGTGAATGCGCATGTATGTATGATGTTTGAGCTGAAGAGAGTCAAAGGATGAATGAAGAGAATGAATGCGGCGGACTGTATTTTGATGTGGCATGTTCGCGTGTTACGTTGCTTGTTTTTGGATTAGAATTGTAAAAGGCGTTGAACGGGAAGCGTTGAATTGGAATCCGTTATAAATAAACCTAAATTTCTCTCTAATATCAAACTATCCTACATAAATGTGCAGATTTTTTCATAATCTGAACGAAATTCGCAAATTTCAGGACAACAACGTTAACAAGTGTTGCAAATGAAAATAAGAAACTTACGAAACGGTAATTTGACCGCTCCGGTAGTTTCAACGTTAACATCGTTTCGAAGTAGCACTCGAGGCATCACGATTTCCAGCCACTATTGGCAAGTGCATCTATAACTCAATCTGCAGTCTTTTTCTTGCGATCCGGCTGAACAATCACGCCGCTAGGGTATAAGTAGCCCGGCACGGTAACCAGTTAGTTTCCATCGTGTCATAAACCTAGTCTCCTCGCAATTTCTTACCCAATGCCTCGCAAGAAGCAGAGAAACCAGGCGAGGATAAAAAGAGGAACGACCAATCGAACGGATTCGAATGGACAGGTAATGCTGGTTCACATATGCCCAGCCAGGGTGTCCACACACGCCTACCATCAAACAGCACATTCCGCGTGATGTTATTCGCACGAGCTACGAATGTGTAAGTCGGCCAGATGCTGGGCCTACACGGATGGAGATTGCGTGCGGTTTCACGTGGATCGTCGACTGATTGACATGAGCCAAGACCGCAAAAATGAACGCGACCGATCGCAGCCACGCCGTGTGTATTTGAACCGCAGCTATCCCGTGCGCAACACTGGAAGAAGGTACTCCCAGCATCGATTGAATTAGAATAGATTGCAAATGAGACGATCATTGGGCATGGTTTAAGATGAGATCGAGTTCACGTGCGTATGTGTACTTGATTGCGAAGGAGATAACATTGGATGAAAGTGGGGAGAAGTATAACTATCACCTACCTATGACTGTGGAAAATTAAATATGGAAAGTTAAACAGTACAAACTGTAACTATCCCGCGTGCAACACTGGAAGAAGGTACTCCCAGCATCGATTGAATTAGAATAGATTGCAAATGAGACGATCATTGGGCATGGTTTAAGATGAGATCGAGCTCACGTGCGTATATGTACTTGAGTGCGAAGGAGATTCACATTGGATGAAAGTGGGGAGAAGTACATCACCTACCTATGACTGTGGAAAATTAAATATGGAAAGTTAAACATTACAAACTGTAATTATCCCGCGTGCAACACTGGAAGAAGGTACTCCCAGCATCGATTGTATTAGGATAGATTGCAAATGAGACGATCATTGGGCATGGTTTAAGATGAGATCGAGCTCACGTGTGTATATGTACTTGACTGCGAAGGAGATTTACTTTGGATGAATCTCTTTGCAATAGCTTCCGCAGTTTTTTTAAGATGCTTGCGTTTTTTTCTGAGAAATGTTGACATTTCGGAAACTTCCTTACTTGTCAAATCGTCAGGTTCTCAAATTTTGACCTCACTCATTCTCAAATGCTCAGTCACCCAAAGTCCCGAATTCTCAAATTCCTAAGTTCGCAAGTTTCTAAATATCTAAATTATAAAATCCCCAAATGCCGAATTTCCAGATTTGTTAACTTCCAAATGTTTAAATTTCTAGTTCTTTAGATTTCCAAATTTTCAATTTTACCGTCTCTCAGATTCGTAAATTATGTAATGTTCTATTTCTCACATTCATAAATTTTCGAGTTTTGAATTTGTAAAGTCCTCAAATTCTTACATAATTCAAACGAATCGAAAAGTGTCTAAAAAATCGTCTAAAAGTCAAATACTAAACTCCATCGTCCAAGTATCTTCAACTTATAACTGTTTCTGGAGTTGTGTCCGTAGTGAAAGCTACCTCATTATTACCGAAATATTAAAATAAATAAATAAACTTGAAATGTTATGTTCACTGTGAATTTAGCAGTATTTAATTGCACAAATTATAATTAGTATTGAACTCCAAATCCGATGCTCGTGCAAATACGATTTACATTTGTCACGTGTGAACTGTAACGTGCGTCACGAGTCTGCCTGAATATTATAAGCCACGCGTTAATTCTCTTTGCAATGGTTTGCGCAGCACTTTTAAGATTCTTGCATTTTTTCATGAGAACAGCACTATTCATAACGCGAGTGAACAGTTCGTCTCTCCTGTTTATTTTTCCCTTAAACCTTGCTTTTCATCCAACCCCACACACAAAAATCTAAAGTATCCGAGTGTGTATACCTGAGTGATCAATGAACGTGACTGCCGGTTATATGGCCGTAATTCCGTGCACATTGGTAATCGGATAAATATTTATATAAAAATTTAAACTCGACGCGATCCATACTGCCGTTACCTAAAGCCTTTACTATGCCCACTGAAATATCTCGTATACGAGGCAGCTATTGGAGGCGTATCATCGTGGACGGAAGTGGATGCACGCGGAAGCAACACAGACAAAGCCATGACGTAGCGTAATCGCAAGACTGGCGGGCAATTATCGTTTCGAGTGGCTATCCGGCTAGTATCGGTATTTGGTAGACCTTATAATGGGCCGGCTGACGTTTTCAGACCGTAAATCGTAGACGAAGGCATTCACCAAGGCGGGAACTAATCGAATAACCCCTCTGCGCCCTTTTCTCGCTTTGTGAAATGGCCACTGATGTTCCATTCCATTCCGTTTCGTTTCGTTCCGCTACGGTTTCCTTCTATCAATTATTTCGAATCTGAAATCGTGCCTATAAATCCATGGAATCAGGATACACCGTATTATTACCCTGTTCTCCCTTATCTTCTTGTTGTTTCATTGTTTGATGAATCGATAAAACAACGCACACCTCCTTTTTATGGACAGTTCGATGACGTGAGCTTTCTGTTGAAAACTCACACCTTTATTCGGCACTGTTTCACTTTCATTCAATAACTGTTAATTCAACCCTGTTTCAAAACTCGACGAACACACAACTCAAATTATTTTCAATCTCTTTCTCGGGAATTTTTTAATTTGGAATGATTCCGAATGATGAAATTTTGGGATTTAGCAATTACGCGACATAGAGGTGTTGGATCCTGAGATCACAATTGGCATTGAGAAAATTAGGCTTCGACCCAAGCTTCCGTCAATACCATAGACATCGTTTATCGTCGCTTCGAACATACTTCCATTTCTATCCAAATTTGTTTAACCAATCAGATAATAGACACAGTTTTACCTCACTTTTTCCCAAACTTATACGCCCACTCCAACCTTTCTTGGATTGTAAAGAAGCTTCGAAGACTCATTCGACTTTAGATTTTCATACATTCGGTTTTATTCATTCATACATTAGACATTCAACATTCACACATTAGAAATTCGACATTCGCTTATCGCATTCACATTCTACTTGATGTAAATAATACACATTTTAAATGATATACATTTATAAATATACAATTCTAAATGATATACAATTTAGTTCTTATACATTCGTACTCTAACTTTTATGCATTCAATCAGTCCATTTTGTAATAAAGTGTAATAATTACTTAACAACTTGACTGCCACGTCACCCACATACGGTTGAAGCTTCAATTTCCAGGTGAATCAATCACCTATATTATTTAAAATGTTTTCATTTACCCAATTGGAAATACTCGTATTAATTACTTGGAAACATGAATGATAAATAAAACTGGATAGCGTGAATATATTTGGCGAGATTTATTAATCATGAAAGTACTACCTAGTCAAATTTTCAACTGCCTCATTCTGGCAGTCAACGTGTAAATTGCACGAAGTTATGATCATTCAATTTGATACAGTCCACTGATCTTAGTTGTTGGTATTTCCATTAATCCCACGCGTCGTTTAATCGACGCTAAAATAATTGCAAAATAATTCCAAAGAAAAAGTTTGGAGGTTTGGCATTTCGAGAATCCGGAAACCCGGATATTATGAGAAGTTAATAAGTAGTTTATGCAGATAAGAGCATCAATTTCGAGTCACAATTATAAGGCTATAACCAAGAGCAATGTAGCTGAACAAACGTCGTGGCGTCAGAGACGAGCTCGTTGTCGAGGTCGTTCGCGTTGGCGAGTAACCGCAGACTTTGCGTACTCCAATTATAATGGAATTAAGGTCGTGCGATGTGTCGTAATTATTCATCTGAATAGCGTGCAACAGGATTTCGTTGCGGTCGTAACGAGCGATCGGCTTGTGCAACCGGTATTAGTTTTCTCTAAGGCAGCAGAGTTTTATTTCGACCAGCAAAGAACGAACACCGGTGTATGAAATATCCGAACCATGGTATTCTAGTAGTAAAAACCGATACGCTTTTAATTTCGGTCGACGAACAGTTTCTGTCGTACACACAAACATATTTCATCAGAATTCGTAGTATATCTTCTCGCCTAACTAATTTGCCACTATGTTTACTAACGTATTAGTGTGTTTCACAATTTCTGTTGAGTTGGAATATTTATTCTTCGGCGGAAAGAAAATTTATTCGTAAATAAATACTATACTGGTGATAGACCGTACAATGCAAATAGAAATAGTAAATTCAATGAAAAAAGAATTTAAATTGACTGGATGGACTTTAATACAACTGGAGTAGTACTTTGCAAGTAATCAAGGAGTAAATGATATTTATTGAGAGATGAAAAAGGGCGATACAGTAAAACACCTTGTATTTAATGCAACAAATCTTAAATAATAAATATTGTGTATACATTTCTATTAAACAAGGAAGGAATTTACGGGACAACCTAATATTAGCAACAGTTTTGGATGATCCTTCTCTATGAACGTCAAGTTTCAGATTGGTATAATTCGAGTGCTACTTTACGATAATTTTATGTCACCGAATTGTTTCACATTTTAGATGCTCCGAAATCGACTTGAACAAACATCAACCTTTAACACGGTGACTGCCGCACGAAAGCAATTGAAAATTGCATTTGGTAGCATTTTCGTTTTGAACAAACCTTACCAAATATGTTCACGATACTTTGTTATATTTATTCTTCGCAGTTCCAAGCAACTAATCCGAGTATTTACAGTTAGAAAAATGAACGAATTTTGAATAATATGGCTATTAAATCTGTATAGAAATTTGAGTGTCATCCACATATGGGCGAAATGGCTGTCAAAGTGTTAAATCGACGTAGTACGAGTGCCACTTCGCAATAGTTTCATATTATACAAATCGATATTCATAAATCGATCATTGTTTGCTAATTCGTGTTGATCCATATTCATTCATATTCATTCTTGCAGCGTTTCAAGTACATTCCTATTGTTCTCAGTGATTTTGTTATAACTTTACGACAATGTAGCCACGTGGCATCGAGGGACGAAGTTATTAGAAAATGGTCGTTTCCTTTGGTTCTCTCTCGCGATCTACCAAAGAACGTTCTTCGAGGCGCATTCGGATGCAGCTCGTAGCTCTCGCCTAATTTCTTCCCGGCAGCGACACGGATGATACCTGCCACGGTATAATAATATATTTCTCCTTTGTCCTCGTCTGTTCGGTCTCTCTTGTCCGTCCCATAGGACGATCCTCTTTGTCTGTTGGCTCTTTGTTCTTACGGGGCACAATATAAGTCCGAGTACAATAAATTTGCTTCGCCCCGCGACGACGACGCCTCGCCATCATACCGTGGAAGCTCTTTTCTGCGAGATTTCCTCGCGAAAGAGAGAGACTCCTGATGCTGCTTCTCGGAACGCAGTTGATAAGGCGGGTTTTCATCAAGAAGCCATTGGAAAAGGGAGCTTTGCGCGAGCGGAGAACGTTTCTAATAATGCTGGGCGAAAACATCGGCTCTCCTTGCTACGCCGAGCATACCTGCAATTAATTCGATGAGCAACTAGGCGAATAACTTCTACCCACTTGGTTATGAATATTTAATTGTGTCGAGGTAATCGTGCTCTTATTTGGACTCCACCGGCGAGCAGCGATATAGGATCGCAAGGACGATTAACGAGATAGCAGACGAGGCTATTTCTAAATTCCAGTCGCCGTTTAACAGTTTACTACGTTTTTGCTGGCCGGATCGTTTCGCAATGTCGTTCTCGAGTGTACAGGTTTGGATTCTGCTTCTGACAAGTTAATTTCGTTCAATCTTTCGAGCACTGTGCCCGTTATAATGTATAGGACATATATAATATGTTGTCCTGGTATAGGACACATGATAATATGTCATATAACACGTATATCTAACATATAAGACATTTATCTTGTGCTATTATTTGAAATTAATTAAATTCATCGATGTGCCATGATGACAGTATGTCATCATTTATCATCATTTATCATTAAACCTATTGGCGTATTTGTATTTAAATTGTAATTAAAAATGAAGGCGAAAAATAAATGAACAAATGATCAAATATTTATTAGTACACATATTAGTTTTTCGTCTTGATGAAAATCAATTCGGATTTCAAGTAAAGCACTTTCGCAAATTGTATAAATTATAATAAGGATCTTGGAATGTGGTTATGTGATATGATCTATTATTTACAATTAATAAAATTCATGTTTGCGCCATAACATACAGGACGGTTCCAACTTGCATATATTGAGTAATTAGTAAAATATACATTAATGGAAAGACTCTTTTATATCAAAGTTTTATAAGAGGAACATATTATATGCACAGTGCACCTCCTATTTTTATTGATTAAAACAATTGGTACAATTGATTTTTATTGAACAGTTCCCGGCGAGAGGTACTGAAATCTCGTTTGATGAATTTGGGAATTGAAAATGGTAGAGTTTTAAAATGTCGTATTTTAAAATTTCTTAAATTTACTATTATAGGAATGTAGTAATTGCAGAATTCGGGAACCGAAAATTGAAAAATGTAGGGACTGGCATATTTGAAAATTCAAAAATTGGAAATGGTGAAATGTGGAGCACTGAAAATATAAGAACTTAACATTCCAAAATTGCGAAATTTTGAGACTGGGAAATTTGGATATTTAAGAATTGAAAATTGAGAAATTTAAAGTGTGGAATTTTGTTAACTTAAGCATTAAAAATTGAGAAATTTAAAGATTTGAAAATTTATAAATTTAATAGTTTAAGAGTTTAAGAATTAGAAAAGTTGACAGTTTGCAATCAGAATTCGTGAACTATAAATGTAAGGAATTAAAAGTTCCAAAATAATTATTAGTTACGTAAACTACAAAATAAATCTCAACAAATAATACTATATTTGTTAGTCTTATACTGATTTCAGAGAAAATACAAGATTATTTATGTTTCTATAAATAGGGAATTCAATTGTAACTTCCCCTAAATCGTAAATCTGATTCTTCAAATAAAAATCTCAGAACCATATAAAAAAAGATCTGAAATTCTACGCCAAAGCTATACAATGAAATGTTCTACAGCCTCAATGTACTTTATGCGATATACTGAAAGAGAATCCTACAACAAAACCCAGTATGCGGTCCTGAGTGCTTTAATTTACAGCCTCGTTACGCTGATTCGTTTGACGTTTTAAATAAGCAGAGGTAACTGGTAAAAATCCTCTCAGTTCGAACGTGTTAATGTTCTGTAAGAAAATATAATGTTCGGCGCGACCGGAGAACGATGTCTGCCATCGCCGTTGGGGGGCGGCCATTTATGGGATTCTTTTTCGACGGATGCGTCCCAAACTACGGTTAATTTTTAGGCAATGATGCAATATTCCTCCATCGAATCTCATACAGGACATTCCAGAACTTAATTTATTTAAGGAATTTATTTAACCCCTTGCACTATGTTTCATTTGGCAAATGCGTCGGACATAACGAAGTATTCGCTGCTATAACTATAAGACGACTGAAGAAAGTTCGAATGTCAAGACTATTTTGCATTCAGCGATCCTCAACTGTGCAAATGAAAATTACACTGAAATTGAACATTCAACCGTGTTAAAAATATAAACGAAGTTTACCGTATTTGGGTTTCAGGTGCGTCACGAGTGTAACTCGTTATTATAGTGCAAGGGTTTATGAGAATACATGGTTAATATTTATTTCCTTTTCGTTAAAGTGGATAATTCAGTCGAGTACTCAAGTTCGTTCAAATTTATAACAAATATGTTATCGTTTATAGATATTTTTATATATAGTATATAATTTATAATATTACATTTATTTTATCAATTTGTTAATGTCACTTTTATTCACTCGTATCTTCGTTTAATACTGTTATATTAAATATAAGACGATGTAATGATGTTCTTAATGAATTAATACGGCTTAAAGAACAACAATCCGTTTTGAGCAGTATAAACAATTAAACACTTTATTATATGCTAAATAACAAAAATAGATTTATTTTGCAGCAAACAATAGTTTGAAAGGAAAAAATGTTTATGTGATAAACTAGATTTAACTGTAATAGTATGGTTTCTCATTCGAATCATTAGTAACCCTCTGAAAATAGCACATAAATGACACCTAAGTGATGAAAGCTGTACAATACAAAATAGATAATCTATATTAATAATAGAAGAGAATGATTTCGTTAGCACTAAAATTATAAAACCGAACACTTGACCCGTCTTCAAGATTTCTTTTTTAAATCACAAGATTAAGATCCTTTCGTTGAAATTTGTTGGTTTTTTATCGAGATAAAGAATTAATGCATATTAATTGATGTTGCACCGTTTGTTTATTTATTTTTTTATCTTATTTCTAATTTTAAGTTACCTATGCATTATATGCCTGTAGATTTAGTGGTAAATTTTTATACTTCAAATAATTATTATTTTTAAAGTGTTATTGGATGTTCTAACTTCGCAACCAATTTCTGCAAGTACAAATTAACAAATCTTTACTATCTTCTGTTCTTACTTTTAATAATTCTGTTCTTACGTTTTTTTAATACCATATTGTATAATAACATTAACACTGAATTTTCCAATCGGTTAAAGTATTTAATTTCAGAGTTTCTATTTAGAATTGTAAAATTTGAAATGAAATAGATAAGTTTTAAACACTTCATTTAAGTTGATTTTTAGCAACGTACTGGATCATGTTCGATCGTTTACTTATTTATTCGTCCATATTAATTTCAATTTAAAAGCAATAACGTTTATGATACTCTTTTTATCATATGCACAATACAGGTTTAATAAAAAAAATTCTTGTTCCAAATTGTTGCACCAGAGTGACGAGTCTATCGTCTTTCGATCACAGAGGGATAATGGAGTTCTATACGCTGTCTTGATTACGTCCGCCATCATGTGCTATCCCCCTCGCTTTTTCTCATAGTTCATTCGTTCGGCGGATACGTGCACTATTGGCCTGCGAAATAAGTTACTCCGTGTACATCCGCATGTACCGTTAATGAGCCACTCGTTAAGAAACAAGAAAGCATTGGAATGCACACGATATGTGACATTTGCAAACCGACCGCGACGTCAACGAATCGGACATCGATACGGTGGCATTAACGAGCCATTAATATGTCATCATTAACAGCGCATTAGAATGGACGCGGAGAGTCACACAACCCTCGCAACGATTAACGGTTGTTTAGCTCTTTCTTTCTCCTTCTTTCGAAAAGCGACACTAATTTCCGTCGGGATACTCGTTATCGCTGCCAGCATCGCAATGACTCGCATGCGCCCATTAAAGTTTTCTCGTCGAATCGTTCGAAACACGAGTTTCACCAAAAAATTCCACGAGGCTACTCTAAAAAATGATAGACAATTTCAGAATTCGGTGGCATACAAATTCGAGCAACTTTCTCCCATTCCCGTCGGCAACATTAAGGATTCCATGGAAGTTGTTGAGCAAGAATCACAAACTACAACGGCTCCGATCGTTCGATCGAACATCGAATCCTCTGTTCGGCCGATAATTACATGCAAAGAAGCTCGCGTTGGCTACCTAGCGGAGCCACTTCGGTACATGGCAGAAACGGGCATAATGCGTATGGACAATTTGACATTTGCAAATAGGGCATCGCTTGTATTCACCGGTCGTATCGGCGAGCAGCCAGCGTACGTGCAAATTACCTCGCCGCGTAGGCGGAACAACGGGTTGATGCAACCAACGCGAAGCACAAAAGTGAAGTCGTCGTTGTGGAATCGGAATGAAAATGCTCTGATTGCTCACCTTCATCTTTCGCTCTCGAATAGCTGGCGTGCATCTATCGGTGACGCCTTTGCTTAAATATCAAGTCAGTTCGTAAGTAATGTCATTCATAGTTTCCCTTCGCTATGCGGGATGGCCTGTGCACCTATCCCCGATCACTTCGATTGTTTCGTTATTTATGAAGATACGATCCGGTATGGATACCTCCGGGGAAATGTTTGGAAATTTAGAATCGTCCAAATGCTTGTTCGGGAATTCTGGATTTGTGTATTCGAGAATTCGGGGAATTAGAAATGTGGTAACTTAGGAATTTCGAGGCTCGGAGATTGAGAAAGGTGATCATTTGAGTATTGGGAAGTTTAACAATTTATGGGTTGAGAAATTTAGGAATTTTGGGAATTTGAGAATTTTGGAATGCAGGGATCGTGAAATGTGGAGTTTGCATATGGAAAGTCTTGAGAATGTGGCAGGTTCGGAACGTGGAAATATAAGAATATAAGGATCTATTATTATAAGTTGAGAATTTGGGAATGTAGGGAATGCAGGGATCGTGAAATGTGGAGTATTTGACATAGGAAGACTTGAGAAGGATCTATCATAGTAATTTGAGAATTTTGGAATTTGGGAGTGCAGGAATCGTGGAAGTTTGTTCGTGGAAAGATTTGAGAATGTGAGAGGTTGGGAGCGTTGAAATCTAAGAATGTGGAAACCTGTTAACCTGGTAATTTAATTATGTAATGTTTTGGAAATTTTTATGTTTCAAAAACGAACTCAAACTGGATGCATTTTTTCGCATCGACTGATGAATAGTCGAGAAATACTTCGCTAATACCTGCATTTTTACAAAATGCATGCGAGATTTGGTAGCGAAAGCTGGTTCAGCTGGGCTTATCAAAAGTTATTTGTGTCATGTTCGGTAGCCGCATGTGCTACCGAAAATTCCACGGACACCCACGCACACCCAGAAGCACCTGGTCGACACGATAAAAAACAACGAGAAAGTAATGGATCCTGATAAACCTACTAACATCAGGAGCTGGCTGATAAATCTACAACAATAAAGTGGTGAAATTATTTCCGTGTAGTAACGCAAATACTTTTAGCTACATTATCGGGGAGATTGTTGGCAATTTTCAAGTATGCTGTTTATTTTGAAAATGGAGCAAGTCCATTTTTTGTTATTGCAAGATACTTGAGGATTCGTGTTTCAGTAAATTTAAAAATATCGGTAAACACTAATAGACAAATTTTTTGCACTCTTTTTTTTTGATAAAGTATTATTATTATCCAATAATTTTTGAAATGCTGGCTAAATGAATAAACGATGTATGAACGTTGAATTATTGTAATCGCTAGTTAAATACATAATTTCAGTTGTTCACTTATTCTTGTTCTTAATTTTTTCGAATCATTCAAAGCCGAATTGTCGCCATATTCAGATTCTGAACCCAAGATTCTACTTCTATTACCACTTTTCGTGAATCTTGTTTCCACGAACATAATACAAATAATGACATACTTCGGAAGTAAGGATTTTATTAGAGTGACTTCGTTAGTCAGAAAAGCATTTTTATTTTCATACTATTATCTTGCATCTTCATTTTCTAATACATCGTAATTTAAATTTTCGTTGATATTCTGAGCCATATTTTTTTTAATGGAATGAACTAATATGCAATTGGAGGTTTAGAGATAATTCAGGGATGCAGAAAACTAATGTTACGGGAATCTTAAATTTGAAATTTCGAAACATTAAAAATAAAGAATTTTAGAGATTATTACGTAGGGATCGGTATCTATAAATTTTGGAATTTGAGAACTTAGGAACTTGAAAATGTATAAATGTAGAGACTGGTAATTTGGGGATTTGACGACTTGTAGATTTGTAAAATAAATCTGGTCGTTTGAGAATTTGGGGATCTATAAATTTGTAAAATTAGGAATTCCAGAACCTGAAGATTTATTTCTTTAGAAATCTAGGAACATGAAAAATTAAAAATTTGTTCACTCATGAATTAAGTATTGGACAATTTGAGCACTTATAAATTTGTAAACTTAAGAATTTGAGAATCTAACGATTTGTTTATACAAAAATCTAAGAATTTGAGAAGTTACAAATTTGTTTATGATTCTAAAAATTTGAGAACTTGACGATTTGTTGATTCATGATTTTAGATATTCGGGAAATTAAAAATTCATTCATTAAAAAATTTACGTATTCCAGAATTTGAGAATTTGGTTATTGAGTAATTTGGGAATTAAGAAATTAATTAAATCGACACATAAACCTACAAAAGTAGAAAAACTTCTCGACCAACTCTCCAAAAATTTCAAACGAGACGTTTCACCACAAGTGTCACTTTTTAAACCAAAAATCGACCGACATCGATCCGTGTGGTACCAAAGGTCACTGTGCACCGTTCTCCTCGAGCTTTCGAGGCGCTCGAGTCACGAATTTACATCGCACTCGTCTAAGACACGTTCGTTTTATTGCTCACCTTCCGTTCGAAGTGAAAGAAAAAGAAAGAAAAAATCGAGAAGCAAAGAACGAGGAGAGGTTTCGAGGAAGGAGGACTCACAGCTGCGTAATGGAACGCCGGTCTTGGCTATCTAGCCGCACCCGCCACTAAATCACAAGATATTACCACCATTGTGCTCACAATCAGTCGTAATATCCACCAGCGACGAGATACGACCCCGTGTCAGAATATAGCAGGACCGTGTCTGGCTTGGTTACCGTCGATTTCCGATTATTATTCGAAGCAGACGATCATCGAGATGGCGCGTCGGTTACCAATTGCATGCCAGGCTCGTTCGTCGATTCGTAAATCGTACTGATTTCGCGAAAGGAGACGGGTGCAGCTGATGCGTTAGAATTAAAGAATAAAAGGAAAGATCCTCGCGATGCTCGTTCGATGCGGTACTCGCAGATCTGTTTTCGATGGTCGAATAATAGAATATCTCGAGAGTCTAGTCGAGCAACTGCGAATCGACTTTGACGGCTTCGTACGACGAAATAGGAACAGATTATAGTCATCCTTGACTCTTTTATGTTCCTTCGCAACGAAGAGACACGAACAACAATGATTTCACCGATGCAACGTTTACAAGCGATGGAGCAATAATTTCTTCGCACTTTCTTTTGCAAAATATTCTTTATGGGTCATTCCACGCCGAATCGATCACTTTTTGACCTCACTATCTGCGATTTTGTTTTAATCAAAATATGTTATAGTCTATGTGAAATTGGGAGGGGGGTTATGTCATCATTTTGCCGATTTCGAATTTGTTAAGAAATTACAAGCCCTCAAAGTTTGCAAATTTTTGTTTAAATTTTTTCGTCAAACAAATTGACGAAGTCAGGAAAAATATTTCATAATAGCTCAATGCTTTATGAACGGAACAACAAAAAATTTAGCTCAATCGGATAAGTAGTTTCTGCGAAAAAAATTCGTAAGTCTATTTTCGCAAAAGTGTGCAAAAACTGCAAACTTTGAAGGCTTGTAATTTATCAACAAATTCGAAATCGACAAAATACCTTAACCTCCCTCCTTAATTTCACATAGACTATAACATATTGTGATTAACACAAAATCGCAGATGGTGAAGTCAAGAAGTGATCGATTCGGCGTGAAATGACCCTTATGTAACTACACTCATGGACAAAATTAAGTGGACATTGCAGAAATGTAAAAAATGTATTGTTTTATTACAATGTTGTAAATAAATTTTAAATTTAAAACGTGAGATATTTTTGTAGATTTGAAAAACATTTATTTCATGTATATAATTGTGCAATAAAGTTTTGATTTATAAGCATTATTAGTTAATTAAATTTACCTTTTCTTATGTATGATACCTGTCCACTTAATTTTGTCGACGACTGTATATGCAGGTCGATTTTGCGCATCCACTCTCGACATTTTATTAAAAACGAAACATTACTCTTGTAACGTTTTCAGAGCCAAATTGCAAATCAACATCTGCAACGAGCTGCGTAATTATACGAAGAATACTTTGGGGAAGAAAGTGGAAGAAAATATTGCTTCCTTGCTCGAAAATCTGTCATAGCTGAAATTGTTGTTCTCCTTGCCTTCCTTATCAAGGAAAAGGAGGATAACCAGAGCTTCTTACTTTCGCTACCAGATGTCTATAATTTGTAATTAATTCTTTGATTGCGGCTTCACTTTCGCACGAAAACATCATCAGTATGCGTATACAAAACTGTGTTTTCAGTTTTCGGCATGGTATTACTGAAAACTAATCCTTGTATTCTTTTATAGCGTAAATTTAGTTGGAAAGTTGTGGAGGTCCTTGAAGACCCAAGCTTGTTCTAACGTTTTGCGCGTAGACCCTTGCTTTGCCTGTTAGGGTCGCTTTCCATGCCACGTGTGTTTTTCCAACTCGTAGAAAACACATTTTTTTTTGCTTGTATAATATCTTATTTTATCTATGCTTGTATATAATCATAGTTTCTGTTCGCGTCATGGTTCAGACTCCTAATTGTTATATGTTATCGTCATTGTTATTGTTTTATTAAAATATATATTGTTGTTGTCTGTTAAGCTGTGTCAAATTTACGTACATTACCTCACGTTATACTAAACTTTGTTGTTCCGTTGCTACGGTTTCGTTCAAATAAATCTCGTACACCTGAGAACCATTCAACCAAGTTTAATCAGTTTGTAGGTTATTTGAGTTCTGTGCGAAATGTTCCTTTTAAGTAAAACATTTGTACTTCGCGATGAAATAACGACGACCTTCAAATGATATTCATAATGAACTTGTTATGTTATTTTTTCCTTTCAAGAGTAATGAAAATGATTTTGATTTTCGATTTAAATGACACACAATGTATATGTATGTATATCTGAGATATTTAACTCAGGTACAGCTAACTTTTGAAATCTTTGTATACTTTTTCAGATAGTTTAATAATCTTATTCTACATTGAAAACTAGTCTACTTTCAAAAGTTCCTAGAGCTCTTATCGTACGATATGATAGAAATTGATTAATTTTATATCGATTCAGGAGAGAATACATTATAAGTAATTTGTATTTATTAAGGCACTAGACAACATTATCGATCAACGTCAATCACACAGATTTGATACGTGTTTAATCATATCTAATTCACATCTAATTCCAAATAATTAGAATTTGAAAGTCGCCAGAAATAAACCGGATGAAGATAACACGATCTAAATGTCAGATACATATAACTAATGTGCTAATTAGCGAAATTAGCAACAATTTTGCAATAGATTGTGCTAGAATGAACGTAACGTAACCGGAATCTTGTTCGTTTAAGCATTCAGCATTAAATCATGAAGCATTAGGTTATTCAGAATGTTCATAGAATTTACGGTAATCGTAAATATCCACGTATATTAAACTCTAATATTTGTTTTTTCATTTTAGGTAATAAATATTGAAGTCTTTAATTATTACCATTTAATTTTAAAGTCATAAATTTTATATATATTATAAATATGTCATTCTCTAACTGTTATATAGAAAAGAATTATTATTTGTGAAATCGTATATGCGTGAAATAGTGTTTTGAACATGGCAGAGGTTAATATTAAGTTTAGTGCATTGCCTACGTCGGATATTGTTTTATTATTAGAACTATAGAAACAGACACAAATATAAAGTTTGCAGTTACTTTTTATAACATTTTATTAGGATATGGGATGATCGTGTGACGATCAATAGATTCTAAAACTTAGAATATTAAGTTTATTGTAAACGACTCCGAAGGACATCTGCACGTTTCAAAGATTAAACCAGGAGCAAATAACTTTTAAAAAATGGATAGAAAGCCTGACGGCCACTTAACGGAAAAATAACGGTCTGGGTCTGCAACATGTTAGACTAATTGGCCTTCAAGTATGAATATGGACCTAGGTGACAGAGCTAAGGTTTTCTTTATTAGAGTTCTCTGCGCAAAGATATATTTTTGCACATTCTTCGAATGACAATTCAACACATTTTATTTGATTACATGAAAGTACCACGGACTGGTACATATGGCATATAAATGACGAATCTTAAGTTTAATGGTAAACATCTTTTTTTCAAATAACTTCATTCTATTCGAAATTTTATTTCAATTTTATTAAAGATTTGTTCGTTAAATTCGAGTAGCTTTGCTCTATTTTAAATTTCATTTTGGAGATTCCTTTTTATGATCTCTCATCTAAAATGTTGTTTTAAAGATTCGTTCGCATTTTCAATTCTATTTTACACTTTCTTCTTTCAAATTTTATTTTAAGTGCCATTTCAAATTTGCGTATATAGAATATTTTTAGCATAATTGTTTGGTATAAGTTCTCAGTTTTCCGCTTTGCATTGTTAAAAAATTAATAGTTTCGATCAAAATATCTTTCTGTCATCTTTTTATTTCTCTAAATTTATTATATTCTCTATGATAGATTATCCAATCTATCTGATTAATATCCAAACTTATTAATTAAAGTAACATATAACTCATTAAGATAACCGAACTTATTAATTATCCTAATACAATTAATATTCCATTTTTCCATACAAATACCATCCTTCTTTACTATTTTTGTTACCAATAATTTTGTTCCCGAAATTAAGTGGGTATAACGTGACGAATGTGACAAATAATGTAAATGAGTCGAGTGATTGAAAGCAAGAATAGCAAGTTTTTCATACGTTTTGAAGCAAACAGGTAAATTCACGATGCGTGCATACGTATTTATTCGTCGTGAATTACATACAAAGTTCACTGAAATGAAATCCATGGAATTCAGGAGGTCACGCCCAAAAATGTCTGCGATTGGTGCGTGTTTAAGTATCGCGATGATAATAACGCGACAGCTGTGTTGATAGTGTAGAATGATAAATAGATGCATTTGCCACACATGACTGCTATTAATAAATCTGCATAAGTCTTGATATGAAAAATATGAATAAATGGATTAGTTGATCACAATGTTGCTTTTTTATTGATATAGCAGTCATATCTTTTTTAAGGTATTGCCAATTGATCTACATATATTCAATAATAAAATGCTGTTAATAATTAGTGGTTCCGAATATTCTTCCTGCATAACAGAGTGTATATGTAAGTATATTCGGAAGGGGAAACTTGGTCGCAGAAATAAAGAAGATTTTGTATAGTCTGTATACCAACCAGGTATTAAAAAATAAATAAATGACGATGAAAGAAATGATGTAAAACTTTGGAAATAAAATAATAATTAAATATTTGAGAATTTGGGAATTAGAAAATTTACGAATTCAGGAATTTTGGGATTTAGAAATTTAGGGGTTGGCAAAATTTGGGATGTTAGATACGTGAGAATTATTTACTCTTTAAATAATTTGACAATTTGGGAATTTGGAAGTTTGAGATTTTGAATTTTAGAAATGCAGAAATTTGATAATTTGTACATTTGGAAACTGAAAATTTTAGGAATGTAGAAATTGGAGGATTGGGAAATTAAAAAATTTCAAATTATCTATTGCATATGTTCAGTGCTGCATAAAGTGTTAAATAATAAGTCTTGAAATTTTTTGTAGATACAAAATTGACAAGGTAAGAAACCACACTGAAACATGGAAATAATTCTTTTTTTTCCTACGTATTCAAAAGTTTTTATAAATTAATCTTTTTATTCGCTTTTACATTGAAATTTACAGTGGAACTACGACATACGTCAATATCACTTTCCAATTTCTTTTAACGTAATGTAAATCCCAATCATTTCACTTCTTACCAATGTAAAATATTTTATCTACAATATTTAGTTCTAGCGAAACTATAAAAGTACATTACATAAAAACATATAAAATGTATAATTTTGTATACAATTCTCATAAGTCTTTAAAAAGTATTAAAGTATGATTTAATTTATGCGCGAGAATCGCGCGAGAAGGTGGTGCTCACCGATTGCACCAAACAAACTTTTTATCTTCGTCTACGTTTTGCCAACAATGATAATCCTTATCAGAAGGCCGCCCCGATGACAACGACCAGACATAAGAAGAAAAAACATGTGCATGTACAGGGTGTTCCATCAGTATGGACAATTTTTTAACGCCAACCCCAACAACTTAACTCTGACACGTTTTAACTTATTCCAGGATTAAACAGTCTTGAAATTACAAATAAAGAAGGATAATAAATGCAGATTGTGAAGGTGTGACACGTTCGGGGAACCGTTCTGTGTAAAAACGAACTGCATCTCGTACAATTTAGCGACATTTCCCATAAACAAAATCCATATCAATTATCTCCGCAATTGAAAAACGCATTTCGGAAAGTTGAGGTACACTTTGCTCGGCAGAGATTCTCATAAACGACAAATTATAGTATGTACAGATGAAACGTACAGCGGAATGGAATGTTCTTTCCACTGAACGACACATAACAAGAGATTACAAGACAAAGGCGAAGTAATATCAAGAATCAGAGACGGCAAGGAAGTGTTCAGCCATTTCCTGAAAGTAAATTATTTTCCATCATAACTAGCTCAACCCAAACCAGAAATGACCTTCCCAATAGATAATCGAATTCGTCTTGAAATACTCTATCGGAATGTAAGTAAAACAATTTACCTTTCCATTAAAAAAAAACAGATTACCTTCATATCTCCTTGACTCCTCCATCAATCAAAAAACTAGTAACATCGTATGATCAGCCTCCCGATATCAAATAACTTTGGCCTGATGCGTTTTTTCCTATCACCAAGAACAGCCAAGTTATTCAGGTGGCTAGTTTTACGTGCCTCACCCTGTATATTTCTGCGATTACCAAGCGCTTTAACATACTGGTTACGATATAACTACGATAAACTGGTTGGAATGTAAGTGATACAAACCAGTTACAATACATTACACGCATCAGGTGTCGATATAACAGTTAAGCGCAGTTATTTTCGTAGCTCTTTTGATCCGCGACTGTAACTCATTCACGGCGTCGATGTAACCTCGGCTTTGCGCGTTCCACCGGATTCCGAGATGCAAATCTGAACCGGTGTTTCAGCACTTCGCGTTTCCATGAAATCGTGAAATAAATTTCTACCGACCAGGTTTGTGCCGCTTTTCTTGCAACAATACGCGTTTATTACGCTCGTGACTAGTTCGGCTTGTTGCGTTAGCCGGCGACCTCCGCATACGCGGCGTATTAAATTCAACTTTATGATCATCTATACATCAACCGCGCGGCATCGTGCTGCCCGTCACTCTTTTCTCTGCAAACAAATGCAATAAACTTCGAGTCTTTAACGATCCTCCTTTCCCGGGTTGCGTGTGTCAGACGGCGTCGTTGCAACCCGGCGATGACATCAGGGGTCACGCGAGTACTTGACCCTGCTGCTTTTCATAATATGGTCAATTAGCGCAAAATGGAACGGTGCCGAGCCGCGGTGCTCACTTTCCAGCTTTCGAGTTGCCCGGGAACGAATCTATTGCGTCATCGGGCGGTGTGGCTGCGATAGGTTATTCTATATTAAAATTTTTCACGTGTAGGGTCAATATAATAAAACGACAAATTAGGAATGTGGCAAAGTATGAATACGACACGGTCTAAAACTATCAATGTTGTAAAGCACGAGCGTGGTAAACTACGAACCTGACAAGCTATGAACGTGGCAAAGTGTAAATGTTGCAAAATATGAGTGCTGTAAAGTGTGCGTGTGGTAACGTATCAATGTTGTAAAGTATAACTGTGGTAAACTGCGAGTATGATAACCTACAAGTGTGACAAAATATAAATGTGGTAAAGTTTGAACGTGGCAAAATATGAATATGAGAGAGAATGAATGTGACAAACTATGAATATGGCGAACTATGAATATGTTACAAGCAGGAGGAGTAGTTCCGAAGAAGTAACTGGGAAACGAATGAAGAAAGGAACAATTGATTGTATTTATTGTTTTAAGAGTAAAGATCATCTTGTATTTACAAAACACAGTAATTGAGATAAATACAATTATATTTGTATTCAATTAAATCCATATTTCCCAATATTTCGACAATCTTCCTTAGATTTCACTTTTCAATTCAGTTACAAAGTAATAGCCGGTGACACGAAGTAGCTTCTACTACTTTTGTAGTAGTAATAATAATGTTGTTTTTTGTAAAGTTCGTCTAACTGAACACATCTATATGCAATTTCGGAGCAGACATTTTTCACACGGAAAATTAATGTAGTAATTTGTCATCGTTGATCGATTCAAGGCTGTTTCCATGTAAGCAGAAACGCAGAATTCTTTGTTTGCATTGTCTCACTCGTTCTATAAGCGACCATTCTGATAAGACTATTTGCAGAAAAGGCGACCAACTCGGACCCCATGATTTATTACGATTAGATGTAGACGTATACTGGTTCTCTGGCTTCATCCTTGATATACTATCCCACTGAAATTATTAAACCACCTTGAAGTAACGTCTTCAACGTCCGGTATTGTCAAGAGAAAGCTTAGGCTTCATATAGAAAACACAGAAGCTAGGAGAAAATGCTTCTTACATTTTCATTTTTAGGTAGTAGATTTGTAAATGTTAAACTTGAGTGTGTATATTTAACGATTTAAGAATCTTGTGGAAAATTATAAAATTTAGACACTTGGGTCATTGAGAATTTAGGTAATTTAGAGAATTTGGGGAACGAGAGAATTTGAGAATTTCGATTTTAAGGGATTTGGAAATTTGAAGATATAGGACTTTAGGAGTAGAAGGGTTTAGAGATTTAAGTGTTTAGGTGTTTGATACATTTAGAAATTTGGAAATTTAAGAATGTTGGTTTGTGGAAATTTGGAAATTTAAGAAATCGAGAATTTTGAGATTAGTAATTTAGAAACTAGAAAGTATAGAAGTATAGAAATTCAGAAATTTGGAGATCTAGAAATTTGATGGTTTAGAAAATTGAGTACTTTCAGGGTATTGAAATTTTGGAACCTCTGCATATGGAAACTGTAGGATATGAGATTTTGAGGATTTCTGTATTTAGGAGTTTAAGAATGTAAGACAATTGGAAATTTAGTAATTGAAAAATACCGATATTTAGCAATCTATGAATTCGTGGATTCAGTGATTTAGACATTTGGAGATTTAGAAAATGTAGAACCCTCAAAATGTAGAAATTGGAGACATCCGTATTTGGGAATTAGAAATTTAGAAACTTGAATACGTAAAAATTTAGAAATCTAGGAATTTTTATTGTTGTAGATCTAATTTGGGAATTTAGAAGACACAGACAACTGAGGTTTTGGAATTTGGAAATTTATGGATTTCGGAACGTGCAGACTCGCGAATTTTGTAGTAAATGATTTAGAAATTTAACAGTTTATGAAAGTTGGAAATTTTTCAGAAATTTAAAAATTCACAGAATTTCTAAAATTGAAAAATTCGAAAATCGTAAATTATATAATTTTTCAAGTATATATATTGAGGCTTATGCAATGAATGGCTTCGTTATAGCCGAATGTGCACGTTAGAGCGATAAACCTGCAACCGTCTTAACGGATCCTCCGATTCATTCGTCCTTTCCTTTTCATACTGGAACGTCGTCATCTTCTGGGGGGCTCATCCGCATCGAACATCATTCATTACCCAACACTTTTTCGTATGGTCGACAAGTTTCGAGAATGCTGGCGCAATTATATTAAACATAAATCAGTTATAACAAGCCAGCGCGGTCGCAGCGAGTAGCACACGTTATCGGTTTGGTTCGTTCTTCTCTTTTCTTTATTATTGTTGCTTTCTTCGTTTTTCTCTTCTTTCTCGTTATTGCTCATTTTCGAATGTATGTCGCGTATGTTACCTGTCGGATAGACAAGTTATGCGGGTATATGGTCTCGAGCATCACAGTTTCTACAAATTGCATGTAGAAACATTTGGCTAAATTGTGTAAATTGTTTGGTTGTTAACAATTTATTGTGACCGTTTAACATATCATTTCAATTTTTTCTAATGGATAAAATCGTGGTTATTAACGTTCTGGACGTATGATATACACGATAATATGAATATAACCATCTTCATGAATGTGGACATATAATGTGACATGTTACATTAAAAAAGATACATAATATACTATAACCTGAAAGTATACTATATTATGTAAGATATGTAATATGTTATAATTATATCGAAAATTCGATTTTACTACCAATAATTTAGAAACATAAGGATTTACATAATTTCTAGTTTCAATTGTTCGCATTTTCTACTACATTGTTCCACATGTCGATGTTGTACGTTTTAGTTCGTCTACATTCGGATATGCACATTGTGTTAATGTTCACGTTAATTCATCAATTTTCTTTCACACAATTTGTGATAGAAATTACTATTTCACGAATACGGTTCATAATTTCCTACTAAAAGCTCAGATCATTGAATGGCACGAAAGGTAGAAATACATATGTAACACACTCTGTCACTACATTCTACCAATTCTATTAATCAGCTAGGTTTTTAGACTCCCTGGCTGATCGCAACGATCTCTCGATGCTTTCAATAGCATCTAAACAACCCTGTCGAGCTCATTCTTCAGGTGCACGCGTTTCATCAGCGACAGAGTTCTCAAGCCCGATGTTCATTTCCCGTAACAAATTGAATGATAGAGAAAAGCGTAGGCCAGCTTTCGGCGAGTGTATTTCGTGTCCTAGTAAGGTTAGGTCGATTAGCAGCGGCGATAAGACGAGCCCCTTATTAGGCGAAACCCTCTTCTCGTCCTCGGGCTGAACGCTTCGGAGCACCTCTTCGTCCTTGTTCGCGTTCTTCCTTATTCACCGTCCCCGTCTTCGTTCTACCTGTTCCCCGCCTTCTTTTTCTTCCTACCAGCGCTAAGACCGAATGAAAATGTATGAGGACGGTATGTATGGAGCGGTGAGGGCCGTAGGGGAAGCAGATGAGATACGATCCTCTCCCTTTCTCTCCACGGTGCATCACGCGTATAATGCACACGTGTAGCAATTGCAGATGGCCGCGAACGAGCAAGGCAAACGGAGACGGAGGACGTTGAAATAAGTAGGAAGAGGAGGACTCGTGGGAGGGTGCACGGTAGTTTTGTTTTGAACTACGCGTACGCTGATGTACGCGTGGACGGAGATGGTTACGTACACGAGAAGGAGTTGCAAACGCCCTGAAAGACTTTGACGCCGTCGTTTCTGCACCTGACCACCTATCGGGCGATAAATTTCTGAACAAGAAGCGCTGCCTTAAAAGGACACGAGGCAACCCCTATCGCGATGTTTAACCCTTTTAGCGCCGACAGCGATACGTATTAGCAACACTTGCGGAATGCAATTGTCATTCATTTATTCTTCCTTCATGTTGCAATATCTTCTTCCTTCTATTTTATAAATATCATATCCACTGTTTTTTTTTTGCAAATTTATTGTTTACGTCGCCTTAGGGTCGGTACTCTTTGCTTAGGTAAAATTTTTCTTAGTCGGAAGGAAGAGGGTTGAACGTCCTGTGGGCGGAAAGAGGATGATCGTAGAGAGAAGGGTTTGTCGTGGGACTTTCTGTTGATCTGATCAGCACAAGTTGATATATTTTGCAAGTTTTAATTTTTACAATATATTCAAAAATATATTTTGAACTTCTGTCTATGTTATAAAGGAAAGCGTGAAAAAAATTGGGGAAGATTTGATTGAAACAAGAAGGATATCTTTCAAATTTCAAAGTACAGAATTCCACATTGACGATAATCTCACGTGATATACACGCACCAAATGTTCCATAATTCGCACCAACTATAACTCCAGAAGCTGAAATCCAAACCCTGACAGCGTTCCAGTTTCTTTCCAGAGGATGCACACGAGAAACAGTGTCGATATGTCCTTTTAAATTCTCCTGGAGACTATAATTGGGTGCAAAGCTGTGTCGTTCAAGCGGTTCGAACGTAATCGTTCCCCGGGGCACGTTAACGTTATAGTGTTATTAATCGGGCAATAAGTGGTGTAATCTAAACCATTACCGTAGCGTAATTATGCGCATAAATTTGTGCGGCGGTGGTAAAACGGCGAGCAACCTAACGGACGCCGGCGTAATAGCTTCCAACGGTGTTGGTCGGTACGCTCGGTTCTTTATTTGACATTATTCATCGTAAAGTTAATTGGCCCGCGGAATCACGACAGGTAAGGGGCGCCCGTTCTTGACTGGATTTTCGCGAAAGCGAAATCCGTGAAAGTCTCGAAGTTACTGAACGATTTCGTGTATCGAATTAGGAGCAACCGGCGATGAAACTGTGAAACTCGGACGATCTTGTCGCTCCCGCGAGAAGAAAGAAAAGAAGAAGAAAGTCGAAGACAGCTATAATTTTACCGACGAGATTCAGAAAATTAACAGTTTGTGGAAGTCGGAAATTTTTCAGAAATTTAAAAAGTCACAAAATTTTGTGGTTTAAAAATTTGGTGGTCTAAGAATTTGAAAATATGAAAATTTGTAAAAGTCTCGATATAACTGAACGATTTTGTGTACGGAATTAGGAGCAACCGGCGACGAAACTGTGAAACTCGGACGACCCTGTCGCTCCCGCGAGAAGAAAGAAAAGAAGAAGAAAGTCGAAGACAGCTATAATTTTACCGACGAGATTCAGAAAATTAACAGTTTGTGGAAGTCGGAAATTTTTCAGAAATTTAAAAAGTCACAAAATTTTGTGGCTTAAAAATTTGGTGGTCTAAGAATTTGAAAATATGAAAATTTGTAAAAGTCTCGAAATAACTGAACGAATTTGTGTACGGAATTAGGAGCAACCGGCGACGAAACTGTGAAACTCGGACGACCCTGTCGCTCCCGCGAGAAGAAAGAAAAGAAGAAGAAAGTCGAAGACTGCTGTAATTTCACCGACGAGAAATTTTCGAGCGAGATGTTTTAGATGTTTTTTCCGGCTTTCCTTTTCAAATAATTCCTGGCATGATTACACGGATCGTTACAGAGCCTGATCGAAATTCGGCTCCTGAAACGTTATAAAAATATATTTTCGTTTTTAATAAAATTTCGAGAGTGGCTTCGTAAAATCGAACTTGGTATCGACCTACATAATCGCGTGAAGAATATTACGGGAAAATATTGCCTCGTAAATGTTGCATCGACAACATTATTGTTGTCCTCGTCTCTCCGTTGCAGAGTATTTGGCCGCGCGAGGCTCTCGAAGTCGCAGTTCGTCCGTAGCTTCTCTTAACGGGATATCAAATTCAATAACATCGACTGAGTAAAAATTGTGGGACGAGTGGAGCGTGAACGCTTCGTAATCTTTATGGCGTCGAGGACTCATCTTCCGGTAGCCCGCCAGAACCGAAGACTCTCGAGCGTCGGTTTTCCACGCGATTCTTCTCTTAGAGTCCACGCAACAGGAATTTACTGGCCGTCTTTCGTCTATTTATTAAGCATCTTCTAATGACTCTATCGACGGCGCCTGCTACGAGGCGAGATCAAGATAGCGACCAGCAACTTACACGCGTTTCTGGCGGAAAGAAAGATCGTATCTGATCGGCGAAAGATCCTGACGTTGTTCAGCCATTAGCGTCTACATCACGGACGGCTGTAATCGATGTTAATAAGAAACGAATTTATCGATCAAGAAAGGTTAATCCCCGGTACTTTCCCTCAAATATTTGCGACATCATTGCCTCGTTAGCTGCACCGTCGAACTTTCCCCGATCGTCGTGGGTCGATATGGTTGCGATTGCTTGCTGAATGACCAGCCATGGGCAGATCGAGCACCGATTGTGCAGCTTGCGGGCATCGGTGTGAGCGGTACAGAGATTAACTGCAAGACGGAGAACGATGACTAATTTGTCTTCCAATTTATCACATTTCAGATTTCGAAATGTAGTAGTTACAATGTTTGGTAACTTGGATATGTATCAATACTGGGATTTGTACTTTATAAAAGTAGGTATGTACATGAAGTGAACTTGTTGATATTTAAATCGTTTGTTCTTCAAATTTGATGTATAGATTTGGAGCACTGGAATGATAGATTTAGGGATATGGGTTCTAAACTTTTATATTTTCGGAAATTCGCATTTTTAAGTTAGAAATTTATAAATTTTATTCTTTGGAAATTAAGAATGTAGAAATATAGGGGTTAACGAAAATTGGAATATAGGAAAACAAAATTGTAGGTACAGTCAGGCCCATAAGTATTCGTACCGTTGATGCTTACAAAAACAATTTGAAATCAAGTGACGCATGTAAGATTTTGTAATAATTTTTTTATAACGAATGAACACACGTATGAAATGCCTTTATACGAAATTTTAACAAAATCGAGTTAATAATAACAAAAGTATATTAATTTTAATCTACATTGTGCGTAATAACTGCCCACAAATTGTACCGTTGTACGAATGTTTTTTTTTATAAAAAAAACTACATATTACAATATCTTTGTTATTTAGTAGTATTTTTTTTTAGTATTTTGTCAGTCCACCTTGATGCCTAACAATTCCATTTCATCGATTTCGCATACTTTCCACTATGTAATTTCGCAGTGGTTCTTGGTTCAATAATATTCCACACTTCCAGAACTTTTTCTTTTAATATTTGTTTATTGCAAATTTAGTGTTCACGTAGTCTTTTTCGTATTTCTGCCCACAAACTTTCTATAGGATTTATATGCGTATATAGAAATATAGCAACATAGTAATATAGAAATTTGCAAATATACAAATATAGCAGTACAGTAATATTATAATATAAAAATGTAAAAATGTAGAAATTGACAAATATAATAACAGAAGTATGGGTACATAACAGTAGTATGTACCGGTATACCAGTATAGCAATATACCAATATTACCACTATATTAATTTACTAATTTACCAAAATATCAGTGTACTAGTATTCCAATACAAGTACACCAATGTATTAATATAACAATAACACTAACAATAACCAGTCAAGCGATACAACAATACAATAATACAACAATACACAAATATATAAATATACCACTACAACAAAACACAAAATATTAATATACCAATATACCCATATATAAATGTACCACTATAATAGTATATGTATACTGGCTTGAATATACCAATATAAAAATATGGAAAGATTGAAATACAGAAATGTCTACCAAACCATTTGTTGTCAAAATTCAAGGTGAAACATAATTCTGTATTGCAAAATGTACCAATTGTTTGCAATGTTCTCTCGGATAATGGTGCCCTATATTGTTTGCACGACTTAGATTACGTTCTGATACGATTGGGGAGGAATTGCAGATTGCGTCGATCATCCTTCACCGGTGCCCTGAATTAATTTCTCAACTGTACAACACGAGAGGTTAAGAACGACCAACACAACGAATTGGAATATTTATTTCTGGTCGAACCTAAGCTCCATTCCCGTTGTCTGTACGTTCTATTGCACACTTAAAGCTTACGTACAGTTATGCGGAAGGAAGGTGACGTTTATGCGAGGCAGCTTTATCCGAGCCTGACACACAAACTGATGGCATAAATTCGATATTTTTATTCGTTGATAGTAATCTTCCGAATGGCAATTTTAGACGGCACTCATGTACTCGAGGACATAAATTTTCTACCCTTAATTTATGATACGGTTTTCGAGAGATATTGGACGTACATGCATTCTATTTTAATTTGATGGATTCATCAATTCTATTTTAAGATAGAATTATATTTTACATCTTAGTTATATTTCAAATGTTCCATTTCAGTATTTCAGTATTACAATTATGTTTCACTTCAGTATCGATTCAACACTTTGATCGCCATGTCATCCACATATGGGTGACGCTTACATTTCCATATGAATCAATCATCTATTTAGTAAGAATTTGTTCATTTATCCAATTGGAAACACTAGTAGTAATTACTTTGACCTATGAATAATAAATATGGCAAAATATTTTGAACATGTTTGGTAGGATTTATTAATCATAAAAATACTATCTAATAAAATTTTCAACCACGTTAGCGTGGCACTCAACGTGTTAAAGATAATTACTAAGCAAGCCTAATTGCATTTTTGTGTGAAATACGTTTTCGAAAATAGCAGCCGATTAGTTTTAACGGCTCGCTACGAACATGCGGTGTAATTACGAATCGTTGGGCGAGTGCTTGCGAGAAAGTTGTCACGACCGTCCCTCTGGTGGCGAGTGCGTGAAATATTCGCGGTGTCCGCAGTCTACATATTTATCTAGGCATTTGTGGCCGTTTGTGCACCCGCATGCGAAGCGTAGCAGTGATGCAAACACGCGCGACTTCATGCTCGTGTTGTCCCGAGAGGCTAGGCAACGGCATTACGAGACGAAGGTGCATTGCAACACCCAGGTGTTTCGCAACGTGGTTCGATAGTCGATACGCCGTTTGCGCTCTTATCGGGGTGTCTAAAACCACATATAGGAGCGCATTCAGGGGCCGTGTAAACACGCGTGTGCCTCCTAGGGATTCCGGCCCCAGACTGCGTAAAAACGTCGAGGCCAGAATATACGATAGCCTGTGTACATACACGGTATTCTGTAACATTTTTCGCTCGTACGCTCGAATATAACGCCAGGCCCTTTTTGCATAAAAATATATGTCTACCCTTCACAGTTTCTACAATCACGAATTTCCGAAGTTCTAAATTTTCAGATATTTTAGTCCCTAAATTCTAAGATCGCCGAGGACACAAATCTCAAGGTTGTAAATACGTACGATTCCAAGTTCCACATATCTTGAGATCCACATATTTCATGTTTCCCAAATACCCGGAATCTGAAATATTCAAACTTCGGAATTTTCTCGTTTTCTCTTGATCTGCAACTTCGTAAATTCTCATACTTCCACACTACCGAATCCTTACATTTCCATATTCATAAATTTACAAGTTCCGACTCTCCGATTAATGTTACTGAAATATTGACTGGTCGGAAATTTTATTTCTTTTTGGAGCTTCTGCAGTAAATTCATTGGAAGTTGAAACTTGTTTTATCAATGTGTTGTTTATTTGTCTACAACGTAAATAAAATTGCAGATGTGCACCAGTCTGAGGTTCTAGTGATTAAATGATGTCTTCAACAAGAATTTGTCAAGGATATAAAACAATATTCGATATGTTCGTCCATTAAAGCTCTGTGAATACAAGCATCGGTATAAATAATTAATGTATTATAGTATTAAATGCGTATTTGTAAATAATTTAATCAAATATTGATTTATTTTTAAAAACTTCAATATTATACAAATCACAAATTGTTTAACCTTCTACGTTTTAATCGCTGACAATTAATTATCTATCTCGATCATACGGTTCATAGTTGAAATTTCGTATCTTCTCATTGAAATTTGGTAAATTAATGTCATATTGTACGTTCACATGCTCTACAAATATTATATTACATTACCACTATTCATCGGTCTGGGATATCCTAATTGAAATCCATAAATGGGAACATTACACGAATTCCACTTCGCTGTTATTGTTTCCAGCATCTGATAATCAGACATATTGCGTTCCAAAATGTTAACGAAATATTTATACAACCGCTGTCGTCAAAGTTCGAATCTTAAATTGACACAATAGGATTGCTATTTCAAGTCACTTTTATGTACTAGTCTAAAAGCACAAACGAAAAAAAGATTTGCAGGAAATACGTCTAAGATTTTCTTATAATTTTTATAATAACGGCAGTAATGATAGTAGTAATAAGAATAAAAAATAAATTATAATAATATTAAGAAAAAGTATGTTCTGGCTCATAATTAAAATATAGACGAGATCAATAACTCCAATAACCTGAAGCGAAAGAATTTGATGGCTATCTTTATTACATTTCATAAAACCAGCTTGTAATGTTCAGGACCGGTTTTGCTCATGAAAGAATCAGTGTGCAAGAAATATTCGGCTCCAGATACATTCTCAACGATACGAAATATATTTTGCAATATTAAAAATAGCGGGAATAAGCTTCCGCATAGTTCGGACACCCGATTTTTTTGAGAATCCGAATTCTTGCGTATTTTGATGTTGTGATTACTAATATAATAGTGGAGATTGACGCACATTAATTTTTTTGACAAAAGCAATAACAAGCCGTACAATGTATTTTTTCATTTTTTTCCGTAAATATTGAGAATTTCAAGAAATACTTCCAACAATAGTTGTAGATCTTTCTTTTTGCCGTAAATGGTCTTTCAGAAATTTTCTAACCTAACCTAACCTCAGTGTAAGTGGGGTGGGTGTGTATGCTTTCTTCACGGGGAAGAAGTGTATTAACTAAAAAAACTAAATGATGAAACTTGAATTGTGTTAAATGCGTCATGTTACATTTTGAATATTTAACGTCGTTTTTCTAAAGCATTATTGTTTGACAGGCAAAAAATAGTACAACATGAAATATGTATTTCGACGAGATCTATAACTTTTGTTGGAAGTATTTTTCGAAATTCTCATTATTTATAGCAATAAATGTAAAAATAGTTTACATTTGGCTTATAATATCGTGCCAAACTCGTGACAAAAAAATTTAAATCATATCTGCGCCATGATTGAGTTCAGAGTTTAATACTTATTATAATTTGCCTATTCAAGGATCCCAATTACACAATTAACTTAACATTTCGATGTTCTGTATTTGTCTTATTATTGCAGCAATAATTAGTTGCACTTAGATTACGCAACTACCGTAAAAATAATAGATTAAGTGGTTAATTCCCACTGATTTTCAGGAACATATGCACACTCAGCGTGCCAAAATACATGAGAATACATAGTTTCAAAATAAGTTAATGTCCCACCAACATACACGGAAATATAAGCAATAATAGCAGTAGCAAAGAACACGAATAATGCAAACCAATAAATCACATTTAAATTATATTTTATTCTTTTCCTTCTCTTCGGTTATTTATTTATTCCCCTGTCGCGGGGCTCCTGTACAGCCCGAGGCTGGAGGCCTTGCACCCGCTGCACCTCCCTGTATCCAGCCCTGGTAATCACGTAACCCGTGTGCAAAAATTTCACCGGAATCCTCCCATAATTTCTCCAAACTGCCTGTCAAAAGATTGCACTTCCTTGCTTCTCGTAACACACCAACGAAATGATCATCATCATCGTTGTAAATTTCCGAGAAAACAATTCGCATCGCGTACATAACTCGCATGTAACAGTTTCATACGAAATCCTCTCGCGGGCTCCCTCCGAATAAATTCCTTTCGGTGGGGCTCGCTTCCTTGTCCCGTAATTACGCGGCTGGAGTCGTTCGTTCGTCACTCAACATCGGTCGCGGCTTTTCAACGTCTCGTACGTCCGCTAATTTCCCTGAAATTGCGGCTTGTCAACGATATCCACCGACACGCGCGATGCAGAACTTCTAATTTTCACGCCGGGTCTCGATACACCGGCTTCGTTTCGGCTGCACCGAACGAAACGTGGAACGTGGCCGGTTGGCCACGCAACCCGTGGCGATTTTTGTTCGTGAAACGGCTTCACCTTCCCAGGTACCCTTCTAAGGTAGATTGTCCGTCCCGTTAGGTCCCATCCGCGAGGCAAAAGCAATCAGTTATCTCTCACCGTGAACCTTCCACCTACCGAGGTTGCAGGAAGCGTATCCAGGTTGATCGTTACGGTCGTCGTCGAGGCACCGCGGGTCATCTCGATTGCGGGGATAATCGAGCCTGAAGGGAACCGAATGAAGCTTCTTCTTCGTCCACGTAGGTATTTCTTCTTCGCGGTGCACCCTCGATGTTTGCCTCCCTGCTACGGATTTATCGACGCTTCATAGAGACGTAAAATCATCGTCTACTTCAATCTTGGACCCGCCGATCATCAACGGACGCGGGCTTCCCTGCCAGAAGATTATTGAATACCGTGCTTCGCTATCGTTCGTCGGCATCGTGGACTTATGGTCGACGATATAGAAAGACCGAAAGATGTTTGTTGTACTGGCAGAATCCGCGAGCACGCGAGGAAATGCAATTAGGGGCAATTATTGCATAGGTAGCCGGTGTTTAACGGGACATCGATGGTTAACGGGTTATCGAGGCGGGAAACCGTGCAACGTCGATCGATGTACGGCTGCCAACCTTCTGCTTCTTCATTCAATAGTAATCGGTCACTTTTTTAGGGAACACTGTGCCGATGCCCCCTCCAAGCTCTTAATAGTCGATGTACGTTGTTTTGCTCTTTATGTGCTGGTCCGAAAATTTTATATTCCCTAGATATTCGCGAAAAAGGTAATAGGGCGTTCGCGATAACAGGTTGGTATGCATATTGAAATATGGGAGCTTTTCCATGTTTCCGAATCACAAATCTGAATATCTATTGGCAAGGCTCAATACAATCGATAGATTTGGAAACGTGAAGAAAGTATGTGATTCTGGAGAGTAATGAAATTCAGCAATACAGAAAGATAAGAATAATGATTCTATTTATCCTATAGAAGGAGAAAAATAAGGATTCTAAAAGTAAGAAGAAATTAAGAAATACCGATATTTGGGAATGTGAACAATTATGGAATATAGGGATTTGGAGAATATAAAAATTGAACGTTATATGGGACTCAGATATTTGGGAATATAAGGAGTGATGGAACCAGGGATTTGGAGATATGAATCTTTGCAAGTCTACGAATTTGTAAAATATAAAATTTGGGAACTGTACGAAGACGATAATAAAAATATATTAGAATATAGTAGATTGACGTTATAGAAATTTGGAAAGACGGAATTTAAAAAATATAGAAGTTAAATATGAAATATTGAAAGTAGAGACTACAGAAAGTTAGAAGTATAGAAATTTGGGTATATGTCAATGTTAGAAATAATATTTAGAAATACAGAATCTGGGGAAATTAGAAATCTAGATATTGAGAGGTTTGCAGAATACTGAGATTTGAGGATATATCAATTTGGAAATACATATTATAGCAGTTGTGGATACCAAAATTCGAAAATATCAATTTCTAAAAATGTAGATGTTTGGTTATATAAAAATGTGCAGATATAAAGGTTAATAATATATGAATTGAGAACTACAAAAATTTATGAATACAAACAATTGGGGATATAGTTATTTAAAAGTATAATTATTTGGAAATATGATGATATAAAAATTTAACGATGTGGATATAAAAATAAGTAAGAATATCAAATTTATCGAATGTAGATGTCTGGAAATAAATAACTCTAAAGGTATAAAGCTTTGAAACATAGAAACTAGGAAAAGTAATTTACAATGCACACTTGTAAACAAGTACATAATATAATACTTGATAATTAATTTAATAATACACATAATACATCTCCAAAGAAATTCTCTAGAACCAACAGATCTCCCTGATACATGAATCTTCAATTACACAAAGGTCGTGACCGAACTACCGAGCGAAGCGTGTCAAAAATACACTAATCATTGTCGAAACACCCCCTGAAAATACAACTTATCACGCTCGAGAAGGTATAATAAACACGGTACGGGAGCGTTTCGCACTCCATTCGAAGAATGACGAAGACTGCTCGTCGCGCAAATGGTCCTTCGTTGATGGAAGAAGTCAAACAGCACCGTTCACCTTCCAGGATGATGAACACGAACGTGTAACGTACGTCCGCCAGCCGCTTATTACGTTTTCCTGCCTCTCCACCTCGCATTCCCGATGAACCATTGCTTTTCCTCGAGGACCCCTTCTAGAGAGGTTCATCTTGTCCTCGTCGACCGATGACCCGGAAGCTTTTATCTTGCATACGTGGAACCTGATGCGTGTCCGTGTGTGAAGCTATTTTATTGCGCGCTTCGGCTCTATAATCTTTCTCTGGCTGCGTGCACGACGACTTATTTTCAATGCCTATACTTATATTTAATGTCTATATCTTCTAACTAAACCGGTAGCTTAACTAGATAGAACAAGAAAGATCACGACGGTTAACGACCGTCGAATTTGGACGTCAGGATCCATTAGAAGACTCTCTTTGCAAAAATTTTGGTTCGTATTTGAAATAAACTGTATACGCTTCTTCTTGAGATTGATGTAATATGTCTCGCTCTCTATTGCCTCAGCGAACTCCGAAATAAATTAATATTTGGAGTTCTAATTAGGAATGGTGTGTTGTAGTAATTGAGGTAGACACTTGTATAATAAATACTATGTACTTAAATTAATATGATATACAATACAAGTTGTTTAGTGTTATGGTTTATGAATTCTGTGTTGTGTATCCTAACGAGTTCTAGTTGCGTTTTAGTAGTGTTCTGAGTGATTGACTGTGATATTCTACCGAGTTCTAATCGTGTCCTCTTTGAGTGATAATAGTATTCTTCCTTAGCGATGGGAAACTGTGTTGTAGGAAAACTTGGATTGAGGTATGTGATGGGGGTGTTGTATGTGATTTGTGGAAATAACGTCGGAGGTGGAAACTGAAAAATTGAACTAATTGGTCGGAGAATTCGTAGTGTGGGATCTGAAGGGAATGCCTAAACGTGATGTCGGTTGATTTTGGAAAAACCGAGAACTCGTGACGTATAGGTTTTATGAGTTATACCTGTGATTTTAGCAAGCAATAAACTTAGGATGTGCCTGGACGTTGAGACTACATATTTCTAAGCATAGCAAAGAATAAAAGAACTATCACAAGCTACAATTGCAAGTAAACTGTGATTTTAGAGAAATTCGCGGGGTTCGTAATGGCTTCATGAGTTTATTGCTGCTGTCGAGCATTGAACCCGTTTATGGTGGATTCTTTGTTGCCCTGACCTAAAGGGTCTACGAGGCAACATAAACTTTGTTTTTACACACGTTACAAACCGTTGTTGACGAAGTATTTTGCTAAAAGTTTACTTTGTCGCATTGCTTAAATTTATTTTCATGTGTCGCTTGTCGCGTTTCCTCCAGGCTCGTTGGCATAATCGATGGAAATCTTTCGGTTTTATGAAACGTCCCGATACGAGCACTCTTACAGCAAGTCCCTCGCGATACTTCTCTGTCCCGCTCATAATTTATGGCATGACTGAACATCAGCGGACTACAGTGGTTGATATTCCTTGCATTCGTACGCATTGTGCTTAACGAAGCTGCCTTTGCGATATGTCCGGCGATACCGGTTGATTGAAGTGACTTACGAACTTCCAGATGACCGGTTGCACTTGGAATATGCGCAGGCCACTATTCTTTGGATTTACGACGTGTGAATATGCGCGCCTGCCCGCGTGGAATCGTTGCAACATTTGTGCGGTTGCCTACTCTAGATCCTAGATCCTAAGTTGCGGTACATTGTGTGTCGTACGATTTGAATAACGCGTTCATGATTTTTTTTTTTACCGCGAGTCGCTTAAGGAACACGGCGGCGGCCTAAGATAACGCGTTCACCGTTTCTCGCTAAAATATTGCGCAATGACGAAGCAATCGAAGCGAAGATAATCGTAAATCATAGATTGCGAACAGTTTAAATCAAAGGTGGCCGCGTTTAGGAAACAAAGGACCTCTGATTCATACGCCGCACAAGAGTTTGTATCGAGAACTCTTTCATGCAAGGACACGTTCACATTTTTCATACAGGGGTCATGTTCACATCTTTTATACAAGGGGCATGTTCACATTTTTCACGTAGAAAACATATTAATACTTTTCGTATTGAGAGCATCACTACTTGCTGCTTTGTATAGAATAAATTATATGGTTGGAGACCACATTTTTATTTAATTTCATTAACTATAAAACTATCTTCTTATTTCTGATTACAATTTTTTTGGTGGTTTTCTTGTAACATGTGCTAATTTTCGTCAAGACGAAGAATTATGATATACATTAATTTATGTTCCATTGTTGGTCACTTGTAATTTCAAAATAAGTATGCATTACACGCTGGTAGTATTTGTGTTAAAAGTTACGAATACAGTCTATCACAAAGGTCCACCGTATATTCGACATATACACGATACGAATGTACACACAGCGTTTCACAAATATACCAACGACTTATATTTTCAAGGATCCGAGGTAGGAAATTATCAGTATTCCTCAAATATTAATTTATAAATACTAAATTGTGTACAAGAAAAATGACGACTTAACGTAAATATTAAGATGTATTCTCTCTGTGCCAGCCATCTGTATTGTAATGATTGTATTGTAATGTAAATATATCATGTATATGTATTGTTTAATGATGCTTTGGACACCAAATCTTTTCAGACTTTCGATTTCCCAAAATTGCCCACTGAATATGTCACATCTTAACGCACGGTAAGCATTTTAACTACTAATGACTTTTTATGAAACATGCAAATGAACGAACTACGCATAATTTTATTTAAATTTTCTATTTCGAAATCGCACATCATTTACAATAATTGGCAATCAGTTATTTTATACCGAAAGTCTTTATATCATTCATATGTTAAGAAGATTCATATGTTAAGCTCCAAGCTGATATGTCACAAGTGCTACTTTACGATACTTCTCTGTCATCAAATTTAATCATATTTTTATCCTGTTCAACGACCGAATAAATATTTATGATGAGGAAATCGGAAATGATTGCTAAATAAAGCAAGCAAATCACGTTGGTTGGACCGCAATATGAAAGGAGTATAACGTGTTTCTTCAGCCTCCGCATTAGCTTCCTCGATTAAAGCGCAAACAGTGACCGAAACCGCTGTACCAACTTCCCACGGCTGTTGACATGTTTTGTGTTCATTAGTCGACACTCAAGAGTCCACACAGCCGGCGAATAGTTCCATGACACAGGCACACGTACAATATCCGCGTCACAAGCTTTCGCCACGCCGTGAGAATAGCTGGTACGAAACGATTGTCCCGGCTCTTGGCCCTTGTCCCGTCTCGATCACAGAATTTTATGAGGCGAGCACGGTTCGTCAGAATGGCAAAGGGGATTCTACCGTTAAACGAGCGAGCCAACCGCGAATCAACGGTCAAGAAACATTTATGTGAGAAAAGAAACGAGTTAAGCATGAATGAATTTCATGAATCTTCGCCGGCTACCGGCAAATTTGCACTCGGCTGCAGTGTACGCTTCTGGTAAACAAGGATATACGTGTAAATTTGAGCTTTGAATTATACGATTATTATATTTTCGAATTTCAAGTTTTTAATTCATCCAAGTCCTTACATTCGTAAATTTCTATGTAGCAAATTTCTACTTTTACATAATTCTAAGTCCACAAATTTCTACACCATAAATTTTCGCATTCTCGAGTTCGGGGATGCACATACAGTCGTGGACAAAATTAAGCGGACAGGTATCCTAAATAGCAAAAGATTAATTTAATTTAACTAATAATGCCTATAAATTAAAACTTTATTACACAATTGCATACATTAAATAAATAAATTGTATATTAAATAAATGTTTTTTCAAGTCTACAACAAAATTTCACGTCCTAAATTTAAAATTTATTTAAAACATTGTAATAAAACAAAAAATTTTTTACATTTCTACAATGTCCACTTAATTTTGTCCATGACTGTACTTTTATTTCCTAAACTTCTACGTTTCCAATTTTCTGTGTCTACAAACACCTATATTTTAAATTTCTACATTCTCAAATTTCTGGATCTACAAATTCGTATGTTTTAAATGTTTACATTCACGAGTCCCTAAATCGACAAATTTCTATACCTGAGATTTCTACATCTCCAAGCCTTTAAGTGCATAAATTCCTACATCTTAAATTTCTACACCTTCAAGTCCTCAGATTGACTAATTTTTATACCCTAACTTTCAACACCACCAACTTCCATGATTCACAAATTTCTGTATGCCAAATTCCTACATCCCAAAATTCTAAAACTCACAAATTTCTATATTACAAATTTCTACAGCCCTAAATTCTTAAATTCAAATACTCAGATTCCTATATCCATAAATGACCAAATCCCAAAGTCACAACATTCTCATAACCCTTAATCCACAAATTTCTAATTTTCCAAATCCCAAGATACCTACAATAAATACCCACGTTCTCAAATTTCTACATCTCCAGATCCGTTCGTCCCCAAATTTCTATCTCCCTAAGTTCCCGCGTCTGTAAATTCCTATAGCTCCAAATACTTTCGTTCTTCAAATTCCTAAGTCCGCAAATTCCCAAATTCTCATAATCATTGATTTCGAAATACTAGAGCTCCCAAAACCTTAAAATCCCCACATCTCTGAATCTGCAAATCTCTAAATCTGTAAATATCTACGTCTCCAAATTCTCACGTTTTCATATTTTTGCATTTCCAAATTCCTACGATATCGTGGAACGTGAATTAAGTTGTTTTGGTCGGTGTTGCCCAAATATTCGACCTTTAAATATTTGTCTGATATGTCTGGTGTATAAAGTGCACAATCCGCAGCCAACTTCACGGTGTATTCACCTCATGGTTTATTTGCCGATGTAATTGCCATAGCGGCGCGCCATTCTCCACACCTGGTGGAATGGCCCGTACGAATTATACTGTGCGGTTGGACCACACACAACGAAACATCGACCCACACGAATTTAGCGTACGATCCACGATGGTATGCAAAGAATCGCTGTACAGAGTGTGAAAATATCCGCCACGATTTTCGCAAACGAATCTGTAAATCCACCTTTATTAACATTTTCAACGAAATTTATTTCCGAATTCATGGTTTGAAAGATATCTTGATTCTTCTTTCTTATTCTGCAATTAAAAGCATTTACAGATATCGTATAACGTGGCATTTTTATACCACTGATGCACTCTAAAACGGTTCAAGAATTGCGAACATCGCTGTATAACACTGTGCTTTGACAGCACAAAAGAACTTAATCTAATTTGAAATTAATAAAACTATCTAGTAAAATTTTCAGCTGTGTCGTGGCAGTCATCGTGTTAAATCACCTCGCGCTACTTAGAATAATTGAAAAAAACGTAAATAAATCGATTTCCCAGTTATTTCTCATCAACGTAATTAACAGAGAGTATTTTTGCGCAATTTGTGTGCAACAGCATCGCTCTCGTTCGAAAGGAAACGAAAAATCGTCGTTGATTGCATCGAGGTAGAAAATTTTGCAAAGCGATGGTACTCGCCATTGCTTCACTGTTGATTGTATTCCACTTGCGATCGCACCAGGTTTAAAATCAGGTAATTCGCAACAAAGACTCATTTGCATTCATTGCTGCTCGGCTCGTTCTCTTCGTGATAGCGCAGGAATCGTAGCCGTCCACGAAAACGGTACAATGCTGCTTCCATTGCATTCCTCTTTGCAAGAAAACTGCAGTGTTTTGCAACAAAGCAGCGAAATTTACGAGTTAATCCTACTTATGATCCTTGTAAGGTTCAGACCTTACGTATTCCGATACGGAGTATGAACGATTGGAACGTGACTTGTAATGGATGATGGAGACGTTGATGAATATTGGATTTATCGTAGGTTATGCTTGTTTCGACATTTTGTTCAGTTAATACTCGTTGGCTTCTTATTCCGGTATGTGCTGCAGGACATTAGTGCTCCGAACTTTTAGTCGTTATATTTGATTGTATAATAGATGACGTGGTTCACACATTATTATTTAAAATTCGGAGCCTAAAGGCGAAGAAATGTTTGGGTAACAAGATTCTGAATATTTAGTTGATCACATTTGGTATGTGACTTACAAAATAGGTCTTTGGATAAGACCGTGGATTAGATTTTTGATTAGGTTTTGTGACGTTTGCTTCTCACTTTCTTTGATGCAAAATGGGGAGCAGTATAGGAACGAGGATGCTTATTTTTGGTAAAAGTATTAGAAAATTTCAGAGTACATTTTAATGTGCAGACTATAAAGTTCTTTTAAGTCAAATCTATGCATGCAATTAAACCAAATTAGTTTGGTTGTTGATCGCTCTTTCTTTTTCTTAAAGAGGAATTATTTCAACATTGGGGGGCTAAATTATCAACATTGTCAGGAATATTATAAAATTAGGACGAGCGATTTATTTTGATATTATTTCGGATCGATTCAATAGAGATGCATCAAAATTGAAATTACAGATGGAAATGTATTGATAACAGAAACTAATCATGAGTATCTATTTTCTGCATAAAGCAATTGTAATGAGTTGTTGGTCGTTTTTGTTCAATACATTGCCATGAGGCAAACTGTAATTGCAATGGTATCGTGGCTCACACTAAAATGTGTTTATGCATAATAATTATATTTGGCTTAGTTAATGAAGCATAATATGTGTAATTATTAATATGTATACAGACGTAGTAAATTAACTGGTCGCATTTTAGTGTTCATAAAATTTTAACATCATAAAACAAAAAACATAAAACATGTTCTATACACCATAGGATATATCAAACATATATTCCCATAAAATTTAAAAACGCGTATACAAAAAAAGTGTACTATGTATAATACATTTATATGGAATTACTATATATTTAACATTACATAGGGATCACTAATAACGTCATCACTGTAATGTAGTTTAATAAATTAAATTCAATAATCCAATTTAATAATTTAATACAATAATTCAAATTAATAATTTAATGTAACAATCATTTAATAAATTGAATACTCACGTAAAATTAAAGAACATTTGAATAAATAGTTACGTGTATAAATAAAAATAAATTTAATCACGTTTATCTTGACTGTGTATCAGAAATCAATGTCCATATGTCATTAAACTTGATTTATGGTATCAATATGTATGTTGCACAAATTTATTTATAGTAAGAAACATTAATAAAATCAAATTAATTAGAATAAATGAAATAAATTTAACGGTCATAGAAACGTCTTTATTTTCTACGAACTTTTATGAAGCTCTTAACACCTTGAATAACCAATTATGGTAGACGTGTGAGTTTTCACACAAATCTATAACTTTTATTAATAATTATTTTGTATCGTGAATTATAAAAAACTATTTTAAATGTACAAAAGATTCTCGTAAAAAATTATTAACGATTTCCTACGATTGTAGAGTGACACCAGTTTTAACACCAAACATGCTGGCGAATAATGCATACAGAACTTAAAATTAAAAATAAATTAAGAAATAAACAAATAATTGACAAATCATAATTGAATACATGAATTGAAGAACTTTTATCGGTTCCTCATCTCCATAAAAATTATAATTTATTTTAAGATCTTAACAAATTTCATAATTCAAAATAAGGACTGCGTGAACAAGTTATTTGTTCGCTTTGGTCAATATTAATATCTAAATATCAATTAAGTACAAACAATTACAATTACTTTTCCTCATCAACAACTCTAGGCTGAACAACAAAAGAATCCCCTGAACTTCCCGCTCGAATACTTCATTTATCCTTAATCGTTTGTTCCAAACACTCGTCGATCATCCAGCGTTTCTCCACATTCTTGGAATTCAAATAAACAGCAGCAAGTCGATATAAACACGAGGGAGATCGTTTTACGCAGCAGCCAGGTTCATAGATTCAATAAAAACGGTGTTTCGAGTCAGCTGACTGACAGAATCGAATAAAGGAGCGATGATAACGAGCGGACAGCCAGGCGAAATGTGCAGTAACATTGCGCCGAGTTGTGTCAAATTATGACGATGGAAGCTAAAGCGGTTATGAATTTTCATTATCTTGGCCTTTGTGAAAAAAAGGAGTCCCCGAACTAACTCCGCGGATAAATTATCGTTATTTGTTCGAACAGTTATTAAGTTGGACTTTGCCGCACCGGCTCGAACGATCGAAACACCACATTCGTGTAAGCGAAAAACTGCATACGACTAAATTTCGATCACAAACGACCCTTCGGAGTAGATCCGTAGTTATTGGATACGGCAATGTGACGAAGGCTAAACGAGAGAAAGCTCCTTTTTCTCCACTCAGACAATTATACAAGCCTTTCGTCGAGCTTTGAATCGATTGCGCCACGAGACTGTCGAGTTAAATGTGTATAGAGCTAGCGGAGAACGTGCGGATACCAGATAGGGTAAAAATATGAAATATCAAGGTTTTCTATATGCAACATTCACATCTTTGACGTTGATAAGAAATGAAATATTATGGAGAATATCTTGTGGAGATTATGGAGATACGCTTTTGTAATGACCATTGTTGTTCATTGTATTTTCGTTTAATAGATGTTGTCTGATTTGATGGTAACAAACAGTTTTCGGAAATAAATACTCTCTGTCTTGAATAGTTTTGGTCCACGGTTAACCCCTTGACCTGTAACTACGGGCTACACTCGTGACGCACTCGCAGTCCAAGTATGGTAAACTTTGTTTATATTTTTAATACGATCGAATGATCAATTTCAGTATAATTGTGATTCGCAGAGTCGAGGATCACGAAATGCGAAACAATCTTGATATTCGAACTCTCTTTAATCACTTTAACGTTGTAGCAATTAATAGTTCGTTATGTTTGATGCACTTGCCGAATAAATCGTAGGATAAGGGGTTAATATTTCGTAACGAATAGTTTTGGTTAATGAATAGTATACATGAGTAGTATAGTATATACTAGTGTAGTATATATATAGTACCAATAGTAATGTGGTACAGCTTATTTATTTATTTTTTTTTGAATAAAGAATATTATAACGTCAGCCTGAATTAAATATAGGTTATTTTCGACAGATAGGAGATGTTGGGTAATTGGAAGATTGGAGATGTAGGAAATCGTGGTTTTAAATATGTATATATATAACATAAATGTATATATATATATATATATACATTTTATCAACGAAAAAATATGCCAGCAAAGTACTTACTTATCGTTTCCCTTTCAAAAAATTGGCAGCAATTTGTTTCACATCATATCGTGGTCACGAAAGGTAACAACTACGACGCGTTATGACATTTTCATAATGCCAGACCACGTTGTAATACAATGTAATACAATGGCTGATTGCCAGTTACGTCAAATAATGACCGATCTCGAAAGCTATCAGGTCTAATACGATTTGATGACGTGAAAGTACCGCAAAACAGCACTTGTGGCATGTTAATTCGAAGCTAATGATTTATGACCACATTGTGTACAAAATGCGATATGTGACAAGATGTTTCCATTGATCTTTTCAAATTTTTTTCAAACCTGAACACCATGTGCGTTAACATCAAAGAAATTTTCGTCGAATCGTTAGGTGGATCCAGTGTTATTAAAGCGTGAAAATTTACTTGCAACATCTATTAGGAAAGCGTTACATTAGGCTGTAATTATAGAGAATTGTCAGTTGCGATCGTTATGAATTCCTATAATGGTCAAATTAGTGCAACGATTCTGGTTACCATATGGTAAGAACCATGTTACGTAACATAATCTCGTTACATAACAGAAAATGTAGTATAATAATACACAAATGATCGGTTTGCTAAAATAGCAGACAAGTATATTTTTTAAGAAAGCGATTTGTAATATGTAACAGTACAACAACGTTGCTGTTATTAAATTATGTTGCAATTACAAAATTTTTTTTACAACTTGAAGAAAAAGAAAATTGAAGCAGTTCTATTTGGGCTTATGACGTTGCTTTTATTAAATCGATGAATTTATATTACTTTCATTTTACATACAACTTTTGTATTAAATTTTAATATGAAAATTTTGTAATTTATTTTAATATACAATTGTATTGTATTAGATTTTAATATAAAGGTTTTGTATTAAATTTTAATATTAGTATTCTTAATTAATCAATTTTATACAAAACCAGTTTTTATGAATGATTTCTGCCAACATCGCAAAATTAATAATTTTCTAGACGTGTCACTTTACCAAATTGACTAAATGACTCTAATAATAATCTACAATTATTTCACGGTACAAAAGATTCCACATTTTATCTATGATTTACACTTAAACTTACAAGAAAGTAACATGGGTTTAGATATTAAAAAAGTATAAAAATGTGACGAATGTACCAAATGTCATAATTAAGAAGTGGAAGGGATACTCAATTGCCGACGTTTTCTTTCATAATTACGGTGCATACCGACAGAAAAGATGAATGATTTGTCAAATGGCTGATCAATCGAGAAAATGGTTGTTCTCGGTCGTTGACGTCACTCAAGATTAATCAACTTCTGATTAATGCACAAAGACGAGAACAACGTGATTACCAATGACCGCGATAGCCTGTTGAGTAAAAAGCAGCCAGTCATTATTTGAAGCAGAAAATTGCCGATGGTGGATGGTAGACGTTCTAAATGTCCATCGAGCTCTCGAAACATCAGATAATAAGATATTCCGTTTCTTGGATTTCAAGATCGATTGTGCAACTCGGTAATCGTAGAAGTTCGCTGAAATTAACTTCTGACGAGTTAATGGAACTATCAACGTTAATGAGTGCAGCTGCGGTCATTAATTTCTTACGGCTTCATTAGGATCTTCGTTGCAAGCATACGTACATATGTTAATACGTGTCTTGTCGTGTCTCGATCGTTTTCATTTGAATATATTAAAATATTGGACTACTACATAACTTCGTTTTCGTTCATTAAAAGTAATTTTATGTGAGTGCAACTTAATAGAAATGGATTATTTCAAGTGATTTTATTTAAAAATAAATAACGACTTTTTCGAGTTGAATATCCTGATTCTGAATTTCTTAAAAGTAGAAATTGATTTAAGAAACGTTTTGGTACGTTAGTTTCTCACGCTTGAAAATTCTTTCTTCTGTTACATTTCTAAGAAAGCAATTTTTCTCGTAATCAATATACTTTATACATACGTACTACATAAATACCTACATATTTTACCACATTCATAGTTCTATTATAAATAAGTAAGTATTCTCAGTAAGGCACTTATTATGTAATAACAAATTAAATCAGATTAAGAGTAGACAATGATTCAATAGATCAGTACTTACTATGTATAACACATACTGTTTGATAACACTTACTATTTGATAACAAGTTATGTTAAGTTAGCATGAAACAACATGCCATTAGATCAAGAAAAAGTGTCATAGTTACAATTCGTTAACAGATTAAGTTAGGTTAACATGAGACACTTACTATTTGATACCATTAAGTTATGTTTGTATACGTCAATGGCTCATTAGATCCAAAGTAAGTACAAATAGTTAGCCTTTGGTAATAAGTTAAAGTATGTTAAACGCGAAACAACGTCTCGTTAGATTCAGAGCAAGTACAACAGTTACTCTTTGGTAACAAGTTGAGTTATGTTAGGAAATTACAACACCGCAATAGATGAAGATTGAATGCAACTGTTATTCCTTGGTAAGAAGTTGAGTTAGGTTAGGAAATTACAACGCCTCAATAGATCAAGATTGAATGAAACAGTTTCACCTTGGTAACAAGCTGAGTTAGGTTAGGAGAATACAGCATCTCGGTAGATCAAGATTGAGTATAACAATTACTCATTGGTAACAAGTTGGCTTAGGTTAGGAATATACAGCGTGTCGATAGATCAAGATTGAGTATAACAGTCACTCTTTGGTAACAAGTTGAGTTATGTTTGGAGAATACAGCGTCTCGATAGATCAAGATTGAGTATAACAGTTACTCTTTGGTAACAAGTTGGCTTAGGTTAGGAATATACAGCGTGTCGATAGATCAAGATTGAGTATAACAGTCACTCTTTGGTAACAAGTTGAGTTATGTTTGGAGAATACAGCGTCTCGATAGATCAAGATTGAGTATAACAGTTACTCTTTGGTAACAAATTAGCTTAGCTAAGGAATATACAGCGTGTCGATAGATCAAGATTGAGTATAACAGTTACTCTTTGGCAACAAGTTGAGTTAGGCTAGGAAAAGACAGCGATAGGTGGCAGCGGTGCTCCTTCGGACCGAAAGCGGCATTGCTTTGATCGTCTTCTCTGCTGTATATTCGTAAAAAACTGCACGGATAATCGTTATAGCAAAGCCGGTGCATCGAGCATCCTCTGGTGTCCCGGTCGTGTCGACATTAATACGCGATTGGATCTCTTTCGGTGCGAGTAGCTAAAAAAATGCACACGATCAGTCAGCAATGGCTAACACGAGAGCATCGAGGCCTCATCTGCCGCACCGTCGTGATTGCATTTGTATGGATCTGATCGTGGGGGCAAGCTAGGAGCTCAGGTAGCTAAGAGGATACCAGAAGGTGATCGCCGTCCCGGGATCATCGCGATGCATTCTATCCCTCGGGAACGATTTCGCCAGGAAACGAGCCATATGGTCGTACGTATCTGCGAGGAACCAGGGTCATTATAAATTCATCTTCGATCGCATTCCCCGAGTTGGTTATTGTTGTCGTTCGTCGACGATGCAACGGTTGGATGACTCGCGCGATTCGATCGTCCGACGATTTTTCTTCAAGATCCGCCGTTCCGCGGGAGTATTCGAGACCACGACCACCGAGAATTCATCTGGATTCAGCCAGACCAGGCCTGAACGATTCCGCGGATGGCGAACGTTCCTGTTGACCCTCCTGGTTCGTGTTGTTCGATCTCGTTGCGTTCGGCACGGCTCTTGGATAATGTCTCATGAATTTCTGCGGAAGCGATGCCTCTTGTACCATGTCAGAAGGTTATTATAAATTCATCTCCAGTCACGCTCCCCTAAGTGCTTCTGACCCTTGCGCTATGTTATTCTAACTACGCCTCAATGACTTAAGCGCTCCTTCCACTGCAGCGGGACTTCTGCGTCACCCGGATGGTTAGGGAATTTCGTTGATAGACGGAAAATGTCGCCCAGACATGTATAACATGCCTGATAAACTTGTGATTCGTCGGGCAGCTGGGCTAGATTATCGAATTAAACTTGGGAGACGTGTGATGTAGATATGTTTCAGTTGTTGGGACGCATTCGTAGAATCATAAAGCCGTGGGGCTTATTTTTAACTTTAGTAAATGCATGAATAATGAACAACTGCCCTTTGCAGCTCTTTACGACGTGCAATTTATATTCTTACATTTTTTTTAATTCAGCATTATTTTCGAGAATCAGCGCGGTTTATTATTTTATGATATTTATTATTTCATTATTTCATATTGACCTCGCGATGAACATTTCACAAGGGTGGTTCTTGTCCACGTAAATTTTCTACAACCAATGAAATAGTTTAATTTTACCTTAGTCGTTTGTTCACTCCCCGCAGCACTATGTGTTACTATTTTTCTTATGTGCTAAATAACAATTTTTTGGTTATTTTTGCCTTTCAAGTGGATACACTTATTCCATAACGTAACTTGTTCGTTGTTCAGTAAGTTGAATACCGGTGAACACACACCAGTCAAGGGCAAATAATGCTTTTGTGTAGGAAATATGGTAAGCACGCGCAAAGAAGTCTCTTATCTCTTGATTTTTAAGGATTCTCGAAGATTTGAAAATTTGAAGACGAGTTAAGAATATTGGGACTTGTGATGCTGAGATGTACGATATGGGGACTTAAGAATTTAGATCTATAGAAATTTGAATATTCAAGAATTTGGAGAACACACACTTGAGTATAGGAAAATTTGGAAATTTGAGGGTTGTGGGGCCTCGAGGATGTGAAGGTCGAGTAATTTTGTGATCCAAGGACATGGGAATGGGAAAATTAGTGTACTTGTGGATCTAGAGAAATATGAATCTGTGAATTTTGAGAAATAAGAAATTTTGAAAATTAGGACTTTGAAATTTGGAAACTAAACAATTTAGAAATATGGAAGTTTAGTAATTTATTAATTCTTGAATTTGAACCAGTTAAAGTTTCAGAACTACGAAAAATTGTCAGGCATTTGTGGACATTGGAATTTAAAGAATTAGAGATATGACCAGATAGTTCACTCTGATGCCATTTATTACTTAGTATTTCCTTTTTATACACATGTAGAATGGGTGACCATAGTATTTAGCACTTTCTTAAATAAGCTAATTTACCGTTATGTTAAAATTAAATTAATAATTAATAAAATTTAAGTAATATTAACTTTTGCTTTAATTGTTTCCCCACTTTGTACAATATTAACGATAGTTTAGAAGTGATATTATTTTACAGAATAATTCTAGTTTCCCAAGTTTATCAATAATTTCCAACCAGTGTCCTGAAGGTGATATATTTCCGTTTTCAATCGCTTACGACGATACACACAAAAATGTTGCATTACGCAGAAATAGAATATATGTCCTCCGACCTTAACACAGAAATTTGATAATGTCAATTGCAAGTTACGCAAGTGAGCAGAAGGTTAATTTACAATATAGTAGCAACACATCGACGAAAAAAAATCCGCAAATAAAATCCAAGCCCATGAATCTTACCAACCAAACGTTTTTATCTTTCCACGGACAATAAGGTAATCCTACGCTTCTAATAACAATCATTTGTTTCTACACGATGTACGTCGAACAGAAGCAAATAAATCCACGACGAGCCTCGTAGCTGAGTGTGACAGGTCTCGAAAGGCTATTACGAAACGCACACATTAATCGTTCAGGCCCGTTCAGAAGAATCGTCATCCTCGAGCGGACTGTAAGTACATTCCTATAGAAATCATGCGTGCACTCGATCAGCTCATCTGTCCGATTCTCCGAAAAACTGTTCGATGTCCGTTCCTCGCTATTACGTTTGTCGGTTGGCATTCGTGGGTGAATAAGTGGTGGCACACCGAACACGTGGATAATAATAGTTATTACTCACCGGTAATGAGTCGAATTAATCTTTTCAGACGAGATCATTCGATGGGCTTTCGATCTAAATGTCGTGCAGCTGGATGAGGCAAATCCATGTTGCACCCGATGCCGCAATCTGCTGCAAATGATTCCCCGTTAGATCTTCTGCAATGCAAACAATTGCATCGATGATGGGATATTCGAACGGTTCCTTTTTTCTTGCGGATGCCACGGTGTGTTTATCTCAACAGCGAGACGAAGTATCTCCGCGATCAGCAACTGATTAAGTATAATCAGAGACATTGATACTTGAGTACAATCGGACACGCGAAATTTCAATGTGAATCGCATTGTAAAATCTTAATATTCAATATAATCATGAATATACGAAACAGACTGTAAAAGTATGATTTTTATATATAGGATCGTACTTTTATTATTCGCTATTTACGTTGGAAACCTTTTTTAATCCTTCTCGTTTACACAATTTTCGTTTTAAAGCTCGACGTTCGCCATATTGAAAACGCAATTACAAAGTTGACTATACATCGATTATGAAGGTCTTATACGGAAGGAACATGAAGCAGTTAATTTATGTAATTTTATTTATAAAAGTAAGCAAGTATGTATAGTATTACATTTTATATCACAAAACTGAGCATACATGTTACAAGTTTATATACACACGATAATTTACAATTAAATAGCAATTGATAGTTCTAATTCCTATATTTGGTTACGTGTCCTTTTTAACTATTTTAGTATAAAATAGTATAGATATTATAACTACTTACTAAAATAGTATAGTATAGATTTCATTGAAATTGTGATAATCTTCCACATTTCTATAATTTGAGTTTCGGCCCTTGATTTATTTGATCATGAGCTTCACATTCTGCAAGAGGTGCATCAAACGTGCAAGAAGTACATTTAGTGCTGAAGGCTATCATGATGAAATAGCTAGGTAGGAATCATGACCGCTATAAGGGGGCTAAAGAGATTTCAATTTATAAAATACTTTATATTAAAAGTCATTAAGTTGCGAGGCACTGTAATTTTTGTGGATGACAGCCATTTTGATGATTATACCTAAATTGCTGATATTCAAGCGTTTATGATGCATCGAGGTCTATAAACCAGAATAAATAAATCAATAATAAATCATGCCATCTGTAAGACCCGAAATCTGTGGATTAAATGATTTACGTGTAGTCTGCAGGCTTTGATACATAATAAATACATAAACATATGCTGTCTCATTATGGCATGAACATTGTGGTACATTAGGAAACATTGAGTCCCAAAATGTGGGAAAAGATTTAAAACTTAATTGAAGGATTTTAAAAACTGAATTGAAAACCCTGTTAAGAACATGTTTCAGTTACAAAAATTTCATTGAAAATCCTGTTGTAAGCGAATTAATTTTCTGTAGTTAATTAATCGAAAAGCTGTAGCAATTAATTATCGTAAACAATTTATGTTGTAATAAATTATCGGCTAAGTGAGTTTTAATTAAACAAATTCCGAGTTATCAAACTTGGAAATAGAATTTTTTCCATAAAAGGTGCACATATGCAATTATATTACAATTACATTGCAATTATAATTCAGTGTACATGTAAAAATTATAGTACCTCATCTTACAGCATTATCTTTCTTTCTGTACAGAAAGGAACTGATAGTATTGACCATAATTAAAAACTAATTAATAGTGAAGCGAAGTTACAATGCTGATCACCAGTGTAGATCCAAATGTACTGCCACAACGGACAATGTTAAAAAAATACATACAAATAACAATATTAATATAACAAACCAGACTGCAAATAACTCTATCACGACCGTGACAGTTCACTATTTAATTCTCAGTACTAACAGGATAGGGATTTCACAAGCCTCTATTGTCCATTAAAAAAACACGTTCGCACAAAAAAAAACTTTATCATACATTCAACAAAAATGTATGGACAGCCAAGTCACTCGACAAGTCTATAAAAACATCAGGCTTCCAGTTTCTATTTGCAAGCGACACCTTACCGTGAAGTATAGTCTACCCGTCACAGGAACCTTGCTAGTATAAAGCAAAAAGAGTACGGCCGTGCTTGATTAATACCAAAAAGTTATTCTTCGCCTCGTACACATTTTTGGCTCGAGCAAACACACATTTGCATTTACAGTGGTCACACATATCAGACAAATTGAAGTACCAGGAACGTAGACACGTCTCACCGAGTTCCTAGAGCTCACACGAATCTCCACATACACGCGTCTCACATCCTTACGTACACGATCATATTTTTCAGTTGTTAAGGCGACGGGGAAACAAATACTGGGACGATAATCACGTAGCATAACGAATGTGTCTCTTTATTTAGAGGGAAAAAAATTTGTATGAAGAATACAAAGCAAACACAGGATGGATCGGGAAACAGGCACCGCGGTGCTTGTCACAGCAACGACAACGTCGCTCCTCGTGGAGGAACCTACATTCCTAGATTCCCGTGGTGTCGTCGCGGCTCTAGAAACCTGCATAACACGCTGGCGGCTACAAATGTCCCGTGATTCATGCGCCACGTGTAGCAAAGAACGTACACGCGGTGTCGCGGCGTGTACGCGTTGTTAGGCTCTGTCGCGTGCTTGCTTTCCGTGGCTTTCCAGGAATGCCTTCCATTGTCGCGGCGTTCTTAGATCCCGGATACGCGATCGTTTGTTTTACGAGCCTGGCCCCGTCACGAAAAATTACGGTGCACGGATTAAGTGACTTCCTTTCGATTTCCGCGGCTCGACCGATTGTACTGTAAAAGGACAAATGGTGATCGCCGATACCGCTTGTCGTCCTTTGCGGTACCCATGAAAACGCGGCACGGACCCGTTTCAATCGGCCACCGGTCGACGATCAATATGGGAAATTTACATCGTTAGCATCTGCTACCTATGTTTCCGAAGCAAATGGAGGTCTCGTATTAGGCAACCGAGCGCGGAATGGCGGCCGTTGCGCGGCGACATGCGCGGGCGTGTCCTTTGTGTTTCACCTTCTTGCGAAATCTCTTGGCGACCGGTTGTTTCTTACGTCGAATAAAATCGTAATTGCTTGTATTCTTTGTTGTTCCACGGCTACGGTTTCGTTCGAATAAATCACGTATACCTGGGAACCGTTTAACCAAGTTTATCCAGTTTCTAGGTTATTTGCGTTTCATACAGGGTGTCTTAAGTCAAACATTTATGTTTCATGGTGAAACGACGAATACCTTCGAACGGTATTCATAATGACCATATATTTTGTCTATAATTTCTGGTACTCTCTTCTTTGCTTGACACTAGATTTACGGAACGAGTCAAAATGACTTATGCCGCATTTCTTTATTTAAATTACAAGAACTATCGAGAAGCTTTTATCAAAATGTACGTTAATTTTTGACAAGTTAAACGATCATTGTATGAGCCACTTTACGTAACATACTTTATTTATTTTCATTCCTAGTTCAGTTTTGATTTTAAAATAAATGATCGTTACACGTCCGTAAATCTAGTGTTAATTACTGGTTTGTTCATTACTAGTGCTCACTGTGTGGAAGTATTACTTAAGAATGTAAAGTATAAAATGTACAAATGTAAATAAAAAATTTCACGAATTACATGATCGTTGGTTGCAACGAAAAAATTGCGATAGAGATTCTTCTCTCAACGTTAAAATTCCGATAATTCAAAGTCATCGCCGGTATTTTGTTTAAACGCAATATAATAGCTCTTGAAAACGCAAATTCTACCATGTATATGTTGACCTTTTAGTGGCCTTCGAAAGAGCTGTTCTTTAAAAAGTGTATCTTAAGTTGCGGAAACTATCGTGCTCGCTTTGCTTAGTATCTATCGGGTGTCTTAAATGTTTGGGACTTATACTAAATGTTAATGAGGTTAAATAGGTAGAAAAATTTGTATATGTATAAAAATATATATACATTTGTTTATTCGTCGAATTAATAATCTTTTACATATTCCAACTGTATTGGAACTAGCAGTAAATAATAATAGTAAATAATCACGGCATGTAAACGATAATACATTTGTAATAATATGTTATTGAGAATCGTATTGCGTATAGCACGTAAACGTATACCTCGTATAAAGAGGTGTAACACAAGTTTCGTCTGTAAATTTGCGAATACATATATCTTCCCAATAAAGCATTTCGGGACATATGTTTCTATGAAGTGTCATCGTCTATTTGATTTAGTAATTCGTACGAAGTTACAAGTCTGGTTCCAACATTCTCAGACGTTCTGTATAAAATCATGTATGCATCGAATATCTTTTACGCGCCCAAATAAGCATATATGCCCGTCCAGCGTTAAAATATCGTGAAACTTTCTGTGCATATGATGCCTTGCAATCATACGCAAGAAAACGAAGGCACCAATTTCAGTGAGAGGCGCACCCCTACTAAACGGAATAAACTTCTGGCCGGAAACCCTACGAGCGACAATTCAGAGTGTGGATGAACCATTCGGAAGCCCAAATATTCTCCGTCAACGTCGTAGCCTGTTCGATTTCTGGCAGCACCGAAAGAAAGGAACGCCCGAAAAAATGACCAGTGATTCATACGCCGCGTGTGCCACGAAGAGGATGGAAGGAGAAGGAGGATGCAAGAAGGGGACGTATGTCGTTGGCCTGTCGTACTTCCTTTCCTGTGAGCCCCGGGAAGTCTATTCAGAGGCTGCGCCACGACGTCCAGCATCCACATAGGGCCCCGGAGCGTTTCATGGTGATTACCATATTGCATGTCACATTGTCGGCGCACCCCACGAACGAGAAGAAGAGGAGCAGCGGCCACGAAGGACGAAAGAGGACGAGGACACTAACCACATTGCAATATACCTGAGGGAACGGCGTCTATAAACCACCGCAATTCTATCTACGTCCCTTCTAAGCGTATATAACTCCTGCTGCCAGGATTAAGCCTTTTATAGCCCTTTGAGCGGTGGATCCTCGGCCTCTTTCCGTCTTCAGCTTTGCCGTTGCTCCTCTCTGATGCCGCGAGTGCTCTTTCTTACCCCTCTTGCTTTGTCTCGTTTCTCCTTGCGTTTGTACCGTTGTTGCGTGCTCCAGGACGCAACTTGGACGAACGGGACGCTCGTTTGTTTCGTTTTTGGGAGCGCGATTCCGTGCTCGCGTTGATCCATGTCGGTTTAGAAACCCCGAACGTTCTTCTGCCTCCAATTGAGACCTTCGCTTATGGCTCTTATTCGATACCGTGATAGACATGCTGTCGACGAGGTTTATACAATTTCACTGTAAATTTTACACGTTTTTTTACTCTTTATGCGACTTCCCTGCAAAGTTGCCGTATTTTTTTATCGTTATCGAACTAGGTTTTTAACTGCTACCGACTGAGATAAGACGCTGACTTCGTTTTATGTTTTATAGTTTGCGTTTTATTTACGTTATTACCGCAATATTTGACGTCGTACTGCGAATTAGAAACCGGCGTAGCTTATGGTAGCTACTATTTAGTTTGCTTCATTCGACTGTGACATCGAGCAGTATGAAAGAATACTGGACTATATTTCATTTTTGTGTAACGGAGTATATTTTGAGTTTATCTTGTTCAAATATAAAGAAAAGTTTCATAAGTACTGTCTGTACCGTACAACCGTGATTCCATTATCGCAAATTTCACCTTCTAAACATCCACATATTACATTGAATTGTAAGGCGAGTCACTTTAACTGAAGACGCTGGCCGTTTTTTTCTAAAAAGAAAAGACAAAAATGGGCGGAAGTATTCTTTGAAAACGGTATTGCCGGAGATTCAGGCACCAGGCGGGCAGAAAAGACAGCCTCGGGATTCAGTTTAATATCACGAGTTTTCTTTCACACTCGTTCAGGGAGACGTTCTCATGCAGACGTGAAAAACGAGTAATTCTTTTATCGCAATATCCTGTCGAGGCTAGAGGGATCGAGAACGTGGCGAAAGGGGGTGCGGTAACAGGGGATGCACCATAGAAAGATACGCGAAAAGGCTGAGAAAAAGCTGGATACGTTGGCTGGCAAGTTCGCCAACTTTAATACCTCAAGTTTTCTCCTACGTATCTTTTGCTTCTTTTGCTCGTTTTGTTGTCTGCATCTTATCGCGATGTGTTGATGAATGTGAGAAATGTATACAGGGCGAGTCTCGTAACACTATGAATATTTAACACGTTGACTGCCACATGGAAGCAATTGAAAATTGCATTAGGTAGTATTTTCATTTTTAACCCCTTGCACTACGATTCATTCGGCAAATGCGTCAGACACAGCGAACTATTCACTGCTAGAACATTGAGATGGATAATGGAAGTTCGAATGTCGAGACTGTCTTGCATTTCGTGATTCCCAACTGTGCAAATTACAATTAGACCGAAATTGAACATTTAACCATACTAGAAATATAAGCATGGTTTACCGTATTTGGTTTAGTAGTCCGTCATGAGTGTAACTCGTTACTATAGTACAAGGGGTTAACAAATTTTACCGAATATTTTCACGACACTTTATTATACTTATTTTTCGCAGTTCCAAGTAGCGGATGCGAGTATCTTCAGTTAAAGCGTAGAACAAATTTTGGATAATACGCCTGTTAAATATGTGCAGAAACTTGAGCGTCACCCGTACATGGGTGACATGGCGATCAAAGTGTTAAAGAACCGAAAAGGATCTACATATATCGATAAAGAACACAGACACAAAGCGATTGCAGTACTGTTTATATCACGGTACTGAAAATCTTTTTTGTAGTGCATGATTTGCAAAGTATTTGAAGCTTGTATTTATTATTCACTCGTTCTGTATTTATACAGGTAACGCAGATAATTGTTGAACTTTTTCATTCAGTTTAACAGGTATTCAATTTTTTTTAAATTTACGTTTTAATACGTTTCAGTGAACGTATTAAATTATTTCGAAAACCGGATTTTGAAGGATACTGAGATATTATACTGATCATAAATACTGTACATATTATGACATATGAACATTTAGTATATGTTGGCGTATTCATGTGAAGTTTCTAGTTTGACAGAAACAACTACGTAAGCGTTTAGTTAGTATTTGAAATTCAACTTCGTTAATTAATTTTGTTTATTAATCAATATCTAATGTTTAACTGTTTGCATTCTGAAAGGATACCGCAATCTTTTATTTGTCCTCCCTCTTGCATCTAAATTGTGCAATCCTCTTACTTTTGGGACACCTTGTACGCAATAATAGATCACGCACGTTTGAATGTGTAATTCTTCATTTCTTTTCTTAGGGCATCAACAAAAATTCAAACATCTCCACTTTAGTAGGTACAAAATTGTTTTAATATTATTGCATATGAAGTAATACTATCAATTAAAAAAAAAAAGACATTTGATATTTCATTTAGTATACCTGTAATAAGGTAGCATTATTTAGTAAGGTGCCAAATTAAAATCGATGCTATAAATTTTCAATTTTTGTCGAATTCTGAGGATGTCTTGAAAAACCTAAACTCACATTGTTACTTGCTGCTCAAAAGCTATTAAAAATTATTTTATAACCTGATTATTAAACATAAAATACATTTATTTAATTACTCGTGAACACTATGTTCAATGACCAATCTTTAAAATAGATTTTAAAACAATCTTTGGAAAGGTCAATGACAGTTCTCCACAATAAGGTTATTATGTCAAGTTTAATTTTTCTTTCTTCTTAATCAACTTTAATACAAGAGAAATGTAAATTCTCTTGTTTCTCTGTTTTCTTGAAAAGCAGCGAAAACGAACTTGGTTTAGTCTGGCTCTTAATTACTGGATGTGCAACAATGTTTTGTAATATTCTTGATACTCATTGACTTAATTATTCATTATTAAACAAGGCTATATTATTTTTGGAAGAGGTGATATTTTCTCATTCACATGAATAACACGTACGACAAACAAAGCTGTGCGAAATAAAAATTCCTGCCGTTTTCCGGTAGCATGTTAATCTTTAAACGCGAGAAATGTTACAAATATTTTGCAAAGAATTCCTTTTACACAATAACACTTAAGAGTCAAATATTTAACGAGGATTTACCAGTGAGCGTGTTTGCGTCTACAACGACCTCTAAATATTAATATTTTAGCCAAGCGAGCACGCATTTTTCGTTAAAACCTCATATCAGTCACAGTATGATAAACATGAAGCATTGTCTGTGAAATTCCTCAGATTGTTCCCGTTTGAAAATACGCGAATATTCCTGTTTTTATCCAGACGTTCATTAATATATGATTAATTCAGGGACAAGGATTGCTTTTAAATCAGCCCCGCGGCTCCCAATTACATCTAAATAAAAATAATCAAATTACAGAGCAACGTGGTCGATAACGCTAAAACACGTAAAAATGGTAATTTAATGCTGAATTACATTATTAAACCGGAATGATCGGATCTGTTGGGACCAGACAGGTGATCCCGTAAGTCGATTACTAGCCAACGATAGAACGCTACAATTTACAGGATGCGATATAGTTGCGTATCGACGACTTTCCGGTTCATAGTTTGAACGTGCCAATTTGCGCGTAGTTTGTAGAAACGACCTTGTGCCATCTCGTGGTTAGATGAACAGCGATTGCGATTAGAATGACAATTACATGAATATGATTCACGCGGGAATCGTTCGAACGAAACATCGACTCATCGGATATTTCCTTTTCATTGCTATGCAATAATGTCCTGTATAATGATTTACGATAAATATGCAAGATAAAACAGCCACCTACGATTTCAATGACTTCGAAATATTTTGTCAAGGCTATAAACCTGGATGGCATTGTGCTGCTTATATAAGGACTCTTAGTTTTTTAGATGTTTGCAAAAATTTGTAAATTATAGGATCACGATATTGACAGCATTCAAAGACGAATTTTACCCTTTTTTTTACTACGGTCAATTTTCAGACACCCTCGAAGGAACACTCGGGGTACAACGGTACCTAAGTTACCGTGAGCGAAGATCCCCGCTCAATGAGAATACCGCCACTCCACTTGGCAAAAAGACACCTACAACCACCAATCGCTAGCGTGACCAATTTTATAAACGCCTACACAAAGGTCCTTAAATACATCTACGCAGAAACGTAACGAAAGAATTTAAACAAGATTTCAACAAGAACACATCTAGACTTAACATAAGTACATATATTGTCAATCAATCGTTAATATTAGATATCAGCGAGCATTGAATAGAACAACATCAAAATTCCTCCAAGTTTTACTCACTCATCATTAAATACAGTCCACTAATATCGAACTAGTTTGTACGTGTTTAATCTTCACCGCGAAGGGAAACGTGTACGCAACAGTGATATCTGAAAGAATAGATGCAAGATCCGCAGACGATATTCCATGTTTATGTTGTACGGTATCACGATATCGTTTAAGGGCGAAGGAAATGTTCGCTATTAACGAAAGATTACCCATTCGTGTGGCAGCGACATACTAATACCTATGATCTTACCTCGGCCTCCTTCAGGTCTTCTGCAACCATTTCGATCAACCCGTGCGTTTTCTGCTGCCTCCTTTCAGCTCGCCTAGAGGCCGAATTTTTCTACCCTCCGCCTTATCGACGCTATTTCTAGGCCCTGTTCTGCTCGCGAGTTTTCTCTTCTTGCTTGCTCGTACACTTCCAGGTATCTGAGCCCGTGATTACCGCAATTTGCTCGATGCCGCGTCGCGTGTTTCCTTCCCTTTGGGTCGAGTAAGCCCTCGTCCGAGTCGTTGCTTGCGTTTTTAGGATGGCCGCTTTGCTATGAGCTTCTTCACGCTGTCTGGCCTAGGCCTTCGGGCCACGCCAGGTGTAAATTGAGTTATTAAAGTCGTTCGTTTTTTGCGCGGTGTCGAGCGTTTAGCAGAAATTACCGAGAGGATTAATCCTGCTGGATAAGTTCCTTGACCTAGGAAACCTGTACACGCAGGCTTCGGTCCGTTTTGGATCTGTTTTGCGACGATTCTCTGCGTGTTGTCACGTGGCACTGGTTGCGAAAGAGCCAGTGTTATTAACACTTTTACTGCCACGTCATTCACATATGGTCGACACTTAAATTTCCATGTGAATCAATTATTTATATTATCAAGAATTTGGTTATTTACCTAATTGGAATCTCGTATCAATTACTTGGAACTATACTCATATAAGTTACATGGAACTATAAATAACAAATAAAATAAAACGTTGTGAACATATTTAGTAAGATTTATTGATCATGAAAGTACTATTATGTAAAAATTTCAACTGCCTCATTGTGGCTGTGAACATGTTAAAAGTGCTATTAAAATGATTTGCTACAAAATTTTGATACACATTTTACGTGCAGAATGATTAATAATGTTCGTTCTAAATTATTATGGTTCTACATTAAATTGTGATATATTTAAATTATTCAATTTCGAAGTCCATGATTTCAAATTTCTGTGTTGAATCCACAAGTTTTTATGCACCCGATTGTCAATTTTAACATTTGTTGATATTTATTTATAGAATTAATTAAGACCATGCCCTTGTATGTAAACCTTCGCATACAAACTCAAGAAAATGATTTAAACAAAGTTTTGGTTTTCTTTCTCATTACAGGCGATTGTGCATCCATGTTATGGGTAAAGTAGTTATTATACGCAATGTCCGACCGATTTGGTAAATGAATCGATATTTATCAAATTACCCTATCATTTCAGTCATTACTTATAATGACCGCCCATTATGAGTAACGACCGCATTAATCACTTGATACTACTATGCTATGACCTTCAATTCAAAAGTTTAGGTTTGATCAACAGAAATGATAATAAGGTAAGTTGTTCTATTTAAATCAAAATGCACATTCGGAATGAAGTTTGGAAAATAGAATTAATTTTATGAACACTATGTTTAAATTAGTAACAATTAAATATTATGATGTACGTTATTTTCGTTGCAATAATATTAGTTTCATAATATTAATAGTAATGTTCGTTTATAATACTTATAAATATTATTATTAATATTTGATTGCAGTGTTAATATTAGTTTCATTGCATAATGAGTGCTATTCGTTATATATTTTTTGTGTGCAATAACTTTTCAACAAACAGCAAACAAATCATATTAAGGGTTATAGATATGAGTGTTTTTTATATTAATAATATACGTCAAAGCCATCAGGGTCATTCCACGCCGAATCGATCACTTTTTGACCTCACCATCTGCGATTTTGTTTTAATCAAAATATGTTATAGTCTATGTGAAATTAGTGGGGGTATAAGTCATCATTTTGCTGATTTCGAATTTTTTTAAAAATTACAACCATTTAAAATTTGCAGTTTTTCCCTATTTTTGTGAAAATAGACATCACTTACGAATTTTGTTTTCAAAAACTACTAGTCCCAATGAGCTAAATATTTTTTTGTTTTATTCATAAAGGATTGAGCTACTATAAAATATTTTTTCTAAATTGGAAAATTTGTTATATAATATGAAAAAATTTAAACAAATTATTTTTTTACGTTTTTCAATGAAAATTACACCCGATTAAAATCTAAAAAAAACATACTATATTCCCTGAAGCTTCCCCTTTACAATGAGCCCTTCAAAATAATGGATGGTAGAAAATTAATGTCACAATAAGCTGGAAAACGACGCGGTGTACCTCCGTTTCAGGTAAGCGAGTCGTGCAGTCCGCGTTCACTGGCGTTTGTGTTTGATACGACAGTGTCAGCGAATGATTCTTCTTTTTTTTGTTTAAATAAATATAACAAATGCTCCTTTCAACATGCCGAGCCTTATTAAAATTAAAGTATAAAGTATACGTATTGTGTCGTCAAGAAAAATTGGACTTGAACCATCAAAAAATTTAATTTCAATTATATTTCGATAGGAAATCTGCCTTACGGGAGCTACGTTTCTCGAGCCCCACCACTCCTTATCCCCTACTATCACTACCTTATTTCCCCCACTCCTCCAGCTTCGTCTTGGAGGCTCGAAAATTTGCTTATAAGCAAATTTCGGACGAATATTTCTGCGATTTCCTAGTTCCTTGGCCTTGAAAGTCACATGATTTTCTATCACGTGGTTTCGCGATCAGCCACGATTGGTCGATCACTCTCATTTTCTAGTTCCTGACGTCATCAGAAAATCACCACAAGCCTCAGGAGCTACGATTGTCGACCCCCACTCTTCCTATGCCCGCTCCGACTATCCCTCTGCCTCTACGGCCTCTACGTCAATCTCCCCACTCCTTCCCGAGCTCCTTATACTATGAATTTATTTTTCTAATTTCGAAAAATCCGAATCGCCGGGACCGGGGCTCGAACCCTCGATCCTCGGGTGCCTCGGATTCCGAGTCGGGGACGAAGCGTGCTCGGCTATTCTCGCAAGCCCCACTTGTTTACTTACGATGCTCCTTTTAAACTATGCCTCGACGATCCACTATACTTCTACTCTATTAATTTACAGCTATTTTATTTAAGTGACCACTCTCACGTGTTTCCTTTCACACTATTTTTTACCTCCGCGACTTTTTGTAACAGGTATTAATCCTTTGCACTCTTGAATTTCTTTTACCTACTTTCTTAATTAATATACAAAATGTACATTGTATTTTGCATATATTGCAGGTAAATTATTCAACAGTCATTAACTAACACTTAGCTGAATTATCCAACAAATAAATAACTAACTAAGTAACCAAGTCGTTCGTAATATTATTTCGAACGTTAATTGAAATATTCGTAAAAGCAGTACTTTCTTAATTAATATACAAAATGTACATTGTATTTTGGATACATTGCAGGTCGGATTATATAATTGCAACGAAACTAATGACTTTTGTATGGCAATTTTTTTTAAATTTTGAGGTTTAGACATTTTTCAATTTTTAAATGAGTGGATGGAGAGAAACGGAGGTACACCGCGTTGTTTTCCAGCTTATTGTGACATTAAATTTCGATTATCCATTATTCTGAATGGTTCATTTTAAAGAGGAAGCTTTAGGGAATATAATATACTTTTTTCAAATTTTAATCAGATATAATTTTTATTGAAAAACGTAAAAAAAGAATTTGTTTAAATTTTTTCATATTATATAACAAATTAACGAAGTCAGGCAAAATATTTTATAGTAGCCGAATCCTTTACGAATAAAACAAAAAAATATTTAGCTCAATCGGAGGAGTATTTTTTGAGAAAAAAATTCGTAAGTGATGCAAATTTTCAAGGCTTGTAATTTTTCAACAAATTCGAAATCGGCAAAATGATGACTTAAATCCCTCCTACTTTCACATAGACTATAACATATTTTGATTAAAACTAAATCGCAGATGGTGACGTCAAAAAGTGATCGATTCGGCGTGGAATGACCCTACAGCAATTGGGAACATGTATTTTTTATCTAAATACATAGTGTACTGCATGTGATGTACAAATATAATGAAACAGCTAATAGTGACAATTAATGATAGAGAGATAATAACTTCAAAAGAATTTATCAAACTTTTCAACCAAAACGTTATAGAGCTGCTATCTGCTACCAATAAAAATATCTTCGAGTTCAGAGGATTAATATTCTTCGATCGCCAAATTCATAGACATCCAAATTCCTTTATCCCTAAATTCGTATATTTATAAATCCCTATATCCTCAAAATCTGTACATCACCCGGTGTCCCTAGAGTCCCAGATCCCTCGAATCCCAAATTTCTAGTTTCGCAAATCTCTAGATTCTCATATTTCCAAACCCCTATACCCGTACATTCCTATATCCTCGAATTTCTACATCACGGAATCTCTGAAATCCCATATACTTTCCTCTCCGCACGTTCAAATCCTCAAAACTCTGGAAAATCAACGGGAAAAAGCCCTGTTCTCTCTGCATTGGCACATTTTTCCCGCGGAAGTCAGATTTGCGGCTGACTGTACAACAGACTTTTCAATTACCACTTTTTCCTGCTCCCGCCCCGCGTTGTTTTTTTCTTCTGCGATTCGAGAAATTCGCGTTTTCCGCATCCTCGAAGCCATTTACCAGCAACAACGCAGCCTCCGCTTCGTCTGCTCCGTAGCTGAATCCGTGCACGTACGTGTGTCATTTGCGTGATTTCGCTCGGTCGCAACGTGCGTTTTTCCACGTAATGTTCCGTGAAACGGCCAATTACGTTGCATTACTTTAACCATTAGCTAAGCCAGATCCGAGAAACTGTTTACGTATCGTGGCAGAAACGCGGCACGTATTCCGTGTTCTCGGAGCGCTCCCGATGATGACGAGGAACGCTACCAAGAAAAAGCTGAAACAGTTGGTATTAATTTATGCCTTGGTTCACGGTTGCACTTTTTGCCGAAGAACATTATTTTTTCTCCTTATTCCGTATTCGCTACTCGGCTTTATTGCTTTGTTTGGTTTCTATGACGCGAAACACGTTTAGCCAACGTTCTATTAGCATCGGCTCTTGAACGTTAGCGACGTGTATTTACGGGCGAAGAAACATTTGCGTGAACTTTAAACATGTATATTCACGAATTATTATGGCTTGTAATCTTTACATACCTCTAAATTATTGGTTATAAAACGCCCATAGTCTTAGCTGTTTGCATTCTATCGGTGGTATTTAGGAGGGAGGAACGTTCAATTAGGGCACATAGTAAAAATGTTAACTGTATGTGGTTAATGACAAGTTTGGGATGAGCAATGTATGAGATGCTTTTCATTTTGCGTGTTATGTGCGAACGTCAAAGTTCGTTTATTTGGACATTTAGAAAATTACAAATATATATTCTTAAGTTACCAAATCCTCAAGTTCCGAAGTTCTCTAGTTTTCTAATTCCTAAATTCCTAAATTTCCGTATCCCGAATACTCAGGTATTCAAACTTCCATATTCTTAATTTCCGAGGTATTAAAATTCCCAAATTGCTTAATTTCCGCATCCTACGTACACAATTTCCCTTTCCGAATGACCAAAATCCTAAATTTTTGCAACTCTAATACGCAACTTCACAAATTTTTAAGTTTTCGAATTGCGAAATTAACAAGTTACCAACGTATCAAATGACCAAATGATCAAATTACAAAAGTACTAAATTAGCAAATTAGCAAATTACCAAATTCCTCACATATTCCCGAATTTCCAAGTTTACCAAACTATCAACGTAGCAACGTCCCAAATTAAATATATTTTACTGGAATGTCCAAATGGTGCAAATATTGGAACTAACGAGAAATTACCTGCGGATATTAAACAATGTTTAAATAACAAAAAACATATAAAAGGAATCATAATTTATCTTAAGAAACGCAAAATAATTGATGATGTCTAAGATGGAGTTAAATTTAAAAAATAAATGATGGGTATGAAGATGTAAACTAGTGGCATATTATGTAAAATAGGATATAGTATATCTCAAAATGTAGGAACATAACTATGTACCTAAATGCCGTTGCTAATGGTTAAAAAAATAATGCGTCATTAAATAAATAAATAAAAAAGAAAATCTTCCAAATTACCAAATCACCAAATTCATTTTTCATATCACGTATTTCCAATTTCGCCTATTTCCAAATTTCTAAGTCTCCAAAATCCTAAATTACTGTATCCCACGTTTCCAAATTCTTTAGTTCCCCATTTCCAATGTCACTGCATTCTCGAATTCGTAATCTTCCGAATTATTATTCAACTCTTAGATTTTCAATCTTCAATGTCTCCAAAATCCTAAATGTCCAAGTTGTCTTATAAACCATCATACATACAAAGTTTCAAAATTCTAAATTTCTACCTTTTTCGCCTCCTTCTGTTTAAAAAGAAATTCCAATAAAGATCTTAACATATTAACGAACAAAGCCTTATTAGAATCAATTTGCTTATGCGTGGGATACTAAAGTGATCTGACACTGTCCACAGAAAGAGTAGCATCTTCTACTTACTATCACCGCGGTTATCAAAAATAGGAGTCTGTATAATTTATCAACTAGGTATCATAAAATACTCTCTCTTGCCCCAAATACCTCGACCATGGTATAACATTCAGAATGATTCTAAAAGACACGTAGAGCAACTTTCAAGATGATACAATAACCTCTTAAGTTTACATCATCATTACGTACAGTACAACCTGTACGACCTCCATTTTCACAGTTAGCGCGTCAGAAAGATGGCATGGTCGTTAAATGAGCAGACATCCACACCCTGCACCAGCGAAAGGGTTAACAAGGGATCGCGCGGTGCTGAGCTCGAAACACGAATTAATGTTGGCCGCGTAACACCCTCATGAACATTATATTTTCCTTGCCTCGTAGGCTTGTTTATGGCTGCCTATTCCGTGTGGTTAATGGCCATCCTATTAGTCGTTGGTGTACCTAGAAAAGTCTTCTAGCGGCCGTCTAATGCGCCTCCGTTCTAATAGAATAATTCCTCGCTACATTAGTCAGTCCGCGACTCTAATCATGATTACAGAACGCGAACGGGCCTCAACGCGGCCAAGAAATCTTACTGGGCGAGAAGGGAAACGTACTATGCCGTGGTACGATATGAATTAAGTGAACGTCGCTTAAGGATTTAGTGAACTTTTGACACATCTGGTGGCGAAACTGAGGAGCTCCGTCGATCCTTGTCTCTCCTGGGAAAAGGACGAGGATAGTAATCTTGTCTTTCCTTCGAAAGGGACGAAGGCAGTAGCCATATTGCCGATGTGAGATTTTTAAGCGAAGAAGCAACATTTATCGCACATTATTTTTCAGTGAAAGCACCTATTTATGTACGAGCACCTATTGCTGTTCTCGTCGCTCCTCTACCGAGCAATGCAGAAGGACAAGAGTCGCGGAAGTTTCTCTATTTGGCCACACGAGGACCCCAAAGTAGATGAGAGTTAGTATGTTGCTTCACGAAACCTTTAATGACACTCGTTACATTGCCGGTGGCTGGGTCGCAAGAATGCACCAAGGCAATCGAGATCTCACGTGCAACGCGACGGCCAAATGGACCACGAAGAGATGATGCATTTTACATTAGCGATGCACAGATTGAATTATAACGTCGTGGCGTGAATGTCACGGGAAACTCGACTATGTTCACAGGATTACGTGAACACTTGGAAACTTCGGTTGAACACTTTCGAAAACGTTCCATCACCTATGCTCCAGGGATACACCCCTCGGGTGTGCATCTATCAAACATTTATAAGCATGCACTATTTACTGCGTTAATAACGTAACAAATTGTCTTTATGATTCAATAAAAAATTAGTCATCGTGATATTTTATTGAGGCAGGTTTAAAAATTCATGTAGTGTTTTATATTAAATATCGGAAGTTTCTGCTGCTATTTTGATAAAGATGAGTGCATCACTTGTCACAAACTATCCATGTGGTCAAACTGTATATATAGCGTTATTATACATATGCATATACGTATATCGTACTATGACCACTGTATTTTTATATACTGTATATAAGTATACAGTGGTCATACTATAATAAAAATGTTTACGGTTGAAAATCTGTAACTTGGTCAATTGTATGTACTAAATTAATTAACAAGAAAGGTGTTGTTTTTATAAGAATTACAGCACATATAAGAAGGGACAGGGAATCTTTTTTGGTTCATACCCTAACAATTTATGAATCTTGTTTATCCAATTGATATTTTACCATACAACTTTTATCACACTATAAAAATTAATTACTGTGAAATTTTGTTTAAAATTCATCGCAATGAATGTGAAGGTTTGAAAACTGGTCACTGCAGAAATTGAGAAATGTAGAAGTATGGAATATTTAGAGAAATAGAGATTTGAATGTTTGGAAATTCAAGAGTTTGAAAATTTGAAAGCTTGAATGTTCGATAATTTGGAACTTTTGAGGTTTCTATATATCGAAACTGGGAATTATAGAAATTGAAAAATGTAGTGTAGCGATTAAGTCGTCAATTTATTTCGAGTGCCTGGGAGGTCCTTGAGAATCCTGGCCCGTTCGAATATTTTGCGCGTAGGGCCTTGCTTGTGTTCGTTAGGGTTGCTCTCGATGCCACATGTTTTTCCAACGGGCAAAGAGAGTTTTGGAAAATCCAGGCAGAAAGCAATAGGCTCTCGTTCTATGCGCGTCGTGTTTTATTTCCATAGTTTTGTTATTACCGTCATTTAGTACAGACGCCTTATTGTTATATATTATTGTTATTGATATCGTTTTGTTTAAATATATACTTGTTTTGTTGTCTGTTAATCTGTGTTACATTTACGTATTTTTACCTCACGTTATCCTAAAGTAGGAATTTAAGAATTTTATAAACTTTAAGACTTTTAGAATCTGAAGATTTGAGGATTTGTGAATTTAAGAATTTGTGAGTTGAGAGTTTGAAAATTTGTTTAACTTAAATGTATTTCGAATGATTACTGTAATTCTGAATTGTTCCTACTTTTAATCATTCAGATAAGTTCTTCTAGTTCAAAGCCAATAATTTACTCCTACTTCACAAATAACTTTTATCCATTAAAAATTCGGATCATAAGATAATTGATAAAAACACCGACCGTAACAACGCTCGTTTACTTGTATCCATCCTATCATGTACTAAATACTCCTTATAAAGTGACAACCGTGTACACATAATGAAAGCTTCCAAACATAATTCTTCCCGCAACTTCCCTGTCTATCTACGCGTTGCTCAAAGAGACCTGTGTTGGATTTTTGCAGAAATCCTGTATGATATTTTGAAGGAATTTTTCATTGCTATGAAAACGTACGTTCAACGATATTTAGTTATAAGTCAGAGCCATAAAAAACGGTCAGCGCGAGCCCTGCGCCGAGGTCGTAGCTGACCGTTAAGAGAAAGAAGGACTCTCTCCTCTAGGGGGTGCATAGTTGTACTTCCCCTTAGCTTATGCGAAAAATAGCCTTTTGCAGTACAACCTAAGCAGTCGGTTCGGTAACAGCACATAGTAAACACAGTCCCTGAATTTCCAGCGCATTCAGGACTGAACACACTCTACATCTTTTCTATTTTTTTACTGTATATAATAAATATCCGTTACGTTTGTTGGAGGCAAACAAACTCTGTGGTTAATTATTCAACAACCTGAAACTACAAAACCTGTAGAACCCATAAAACACATAACCGTCGAAGTGTGAAGAAGGAAATATGCCCACATACATACGTTCAAGAGATTGACGCAATAAATCGGTATGTATCTGAAAATCATATCCGTCGATAATTTGGTTGCGTCAGAAGTTGGCAAAGGAAAAATCATTTCCGGTACATACACCCGATCGCTGACTTGGCGCAATTAAGTTCGCTCGTACTTTGCCGAGCTCAGCTGCGGATTCCGGCAGAACGTGAACCATCAATTATTAAATAACGATAATGAACGGTCGTATAAATTGCGCTTGTTAAAAAGTGTGGATCGAATGAACGAGGTGGAAAGTGTTGCGCGTGCAACAACGATTCGCGGCCGATTGTAGCATGAACTGTGAACACCGCGGCTAACGCCTCGATCGACTTTGACATTAGCACGAGATTGTGTTATAACGGGTGCCCGAGGCGAACAGCAACCTTTGCTCTAACCTAATGGCGTGTTTTTCAGGAAATGTCGTGTCCATTGACACAGATACCTGGTTATTTTTCGCAGAACTGGCGCCCTTTCTTCGCCGGAGAACTTGTTTACTCCAACACCGTAATGCCAATCTTTTGAAGTATTTATGCATTATGTCTGCGCACCGATCGCCGCTCTAAAATGGACGTGGCACATTGCTTCCATAAAAATTATTAATACGATTTATGCTTGAAATCTTGTTACACGATTCGCGACTTTTCATTCGAAATCTGGTTGCTCGATTGGCGACTTTGTCTTTGAAATCTGATCACTCCGTTCATAAATTGTGATCGAAATCTGGTTAGTCGATTCGTATGTCGTGATCGAAATCTGGTTACACGATTCATAAATTGTGATCGATATCTGGTCACCCCGTTTGCGACTTTGGATCTGAAGTCTGATTACTAGATTTGTAACCTTAGAATTGACATCTGGTTTCTTAATTTGCAAAATTTTATGTTTGACGGATGTTAATCTTTCATTTGACCATATTTGTAATACTAGACTGTATTAATGCTGGATGCGTGAACATTATCCAGAAGTTAATTACGAGTTGTACTTGAATAAAATAAGGCGTTAAATATCCCGTGTAACTTACGTTTAGTATTCTTCATTTTCATTTTCATGAAATTTGGAGCACAATTCGGTTGTTTTCTTGTCTTTAGAGTGTAATATGACATAACTAATTTTTCAGTGTAAGATAAAGGATTAATAACGTTCGAAGACTATTATTACAGTATTTGTATGTTGAATGGCAAGGTGGAAGAGCACAATTATCTTTAGAGGACCAAACAAGACCATGACACGGAAATAGTTATTTGCCACGTTTTGGTACTGTTAGGTACAACATAGACATTTTTGAGTTAACGATAATTTTATAAAAAGCTGTTGCTTACTATCTTTGCTATAATTGCATTTGGCGTTGAGAAAATCAGGGAATGTAGGGTGAAACTAGCGAGAACATAAACAGAACCTAACCTTGAATACCGTATTTCACGTATGAGTTAAAATTAGAGAAATTACTAAGTGTCGAATCAAAAGATTTCTAGGGATTTTGAAATCTAGAAACTTATGGATTTACTAGTTTGCAGTCTAGAAAATTTATGAATATAGAAATTTAACAGTTTATAAATTTAATTATTTGGAGAATTCGAAGTCTAGTAATTTGAGAATATGAATTTGTAAAATATCTGGGAATTTTGGAATATGGGGAATTAGATGTTTAGGAACTTCTATTTCGGAGTTGCGAATTTAAGAAATTTGATAATGTACAGATTGGAAGGAAGATTGAAAGAAATGTAGAAATTTAAACATTTTCTAAATTCGGAAACTTGACAATTTCTAAATGTAGGGTTTTGAGTATTTAGGAATGTAAGTCTTTATAAATTTCAAAATTTAACAATTTCATAATTTGAACATTTGGAACTTAAAGATTTGCAAATTCGGTCATTCGATAATTTAACAATTTAAAAATTTTGAATTCTAAAAAGTTGAAACTTCGAGAATTCAGAAGCTTAAAAATTTGAATATAAACATTTAGAAATTAAATTTGTAAATTTACGTGTGTCTCTATTTACAATCATTTTGTCTCGTAAGTTGCACGAATATTTCCATGTATTTTTGAACAGCCGTAACGTTATTCATTTTCATTTTATGCACGTTAAATGTCTTCCTTATTTCAAACCGATCTATCATCAAAATCTATCTATTATTTATTCCGCTAAAACATACATTTCTTGTAAATTCATACATTTGTTACATCAAAATATACTGTTTCACGTTGGACATTTTTAAAAAATAAACAAGGACAAATGAAACATAATTGAGAATATACCATTATGCATTCATAAATCATAAATCACGCATAAAATGTATGATCATACAACACTACATTTCCATCACGAACGGTATGTTGCACCGCATTATAAATCTCTCTAATCTAAACGATGTGACTTTGAGAGATTAAAGTTGCAACACGAAATCCAATGTCGTGACAACGCGATTTGCAATTTAAAAAAAATAAAAATAATGAAATCTTATGTTACCATTGTAAAGTCGCAATTTATTACGACATAAACACTAGTTTGAACGATTAAAATGGTACTTGATCGGTGTAGTTGCTAGTCTTGTTCATAATATTTAAATATATTTTTATTTTAAATTTCTGTATTAATTATAGTTATTTGAAATCGACAACCTTTAATTTGTCGCGCCGCGTGTCACTATCTTTATCTCATTTTTTCTTTATAGCTTTCCGATTACAGTTCTAGGAAGTAATTACGCATTTATTATCCATCATTATTCACAATATTATGTACTCCTTGCCCTCCTATAAATGGAACAAGCTGACTCGTTTCCTATTATTACTCCCAAGATTAGTTACAGACCAGATTCTAAGTTGATCTATCGAATAATACATATATATAATTTCTAAATGTTACTGTACTTTCAAAAAACATTAAAGATAAATATGAAGTTAAGATATATAAGACACCATGTTTGACATAGTAACAACAGAAGATGAACTAATTTGTTTCTTATAAAACACAAGAAAATATAAGTAACATTCGAGGAGAAAATTGCTAGAAGAGCTAGAAATTCGATGGTATACTAAATAAACATCGTGGATGCGATGATTCTGTTAATATTAAGCTGATTCTGAAATTTTAGCAAGCAAAGTATAAGTAAAATTTGATACAATGTTATTGATTGATAGCATTATATTTAGTATTATGTATTATATTTACAATAAAATCGGAGTTTTTCCCATTCTCATTTAACACAGTCAATAAGTATGATCCGCAAAGTGGATTAAACACACCTATACATTCATTTAACTACAACATCCTTTGTGTTCTTTCTTCTTGGTTGTTGCTTTTAATTTTGAAAAATGTAAAATTTGACAATTTGGAAATCTTGAACACACACAACGTAATGAGATATCTAATTAAAGTAGAATCGTGTTTGTTTCGATTGTCATAAGTTTCTTCTGCGGCCATTTTTATTACTTCTATATTGTATATTCTCAACAATATCAAAATTCTATAGTAGCACTAACCTTGATATTTATAAGATATTTTTGTTTCTGAAATTATACTTTTTTTTTTTAAAAGAAATATTTTTTTTAATATTCTTCACGAAAGTGTATATGACATCATCTCAGGTTCTCTGATACTTTTGTTTTGTGAATTTTCTTTTAAAAGAACAGTAAGTGTGAGTAATATAGAAATATATTTTTATTTATAGTAATTTGGGTTAGGATAAGGTGAATGTACTGTAAGTACTTCTTTTTACTATGACTATTTTTTATTATACAATATATTAATTCATAAATAGAACATATATAAATATTGATTATAATATATAATAATAATATTGTATGCAATAATATTATTATATATTATTAATGAAATTAAATCGTACACAGCTTTATAAGCATTTTTCATTATTTATACCCCCACGCCGGGAGTAGGTTCCATATATTAAACAACGTAATAAATTATATAAATAATCATGTAAATGTAAATTAATAACATACACGGCATAACCAAAAAAAAAGAAACAACTATCACATAATGCAGGCAGAATACTATCTCCCACGATGTATTTACAGACTAATCCAATTAATAACAAAATTTTTATGCAGGAATATCTGTAGCAGCTAATTGTTTAAAAATTCTTCTCGCGATACGAAAACCGACAAAAGCGACATCGAAATATTAGTTGATATTCGTTTTTGCGTTAATTGCAGGACATCCACAACCAAGATGAGTATAGTGGGCTCGTTTTTTCCTTGGAATAACAAGTTTTCCAGTGGACGGAACGTAATTATCTGAAAGTCGTCGCCGTGAACCGACGAAAGTTACGATCGGCCAAGAGTTTTCGAAGCTGTTTATCGAACGGCTAACAATTTGCAAGTTAATTTGTAACCGTTAATGGCACGGTTGCTGGTCGCACAAGCCAATAAGGAATTCCTTTTCCCCGCGAAGATAGCGATTTAGGAATTTACATTTCGCCGAGAGCCAACCGCCATGGTTAAATAATCAATTTGTTGATTTTTTAATTAGTCACGTAGTCGAACGTATACAGTGTACACGGTTCAATAAGTTTGTTATGTACAAATGATAAAGTCGGTTGACGATAAAAAGTATTAATTTCTATTTCATGTAAACTGATATGTATATACCTAACATCCCGATAAGAAACTTCCTGACCAGGCTTTCAAATCAAGATTCAAATCAAGACGGTGAATTGTAATTTAGAGTGTATTTTTTAACGATCATTATTTCATTGCGGATACATTAGCTTAGCGGAAAATGTCAGAAACATTATTACCTGAGGTATGTAATAGGACGAGTTTATAGAGAACGCAGACTTGCTGCGTCCGACAAGATCTTATGTTTGTCAACGATGGGCGGAGTAACTGCCTACCAAAGAGCTTATGAGCATCGACGTACTTATGCCATGTGCGCGGAGATGAGGTATCGTTGGTACGAGATTTCTGATTTTCTAATTTATTAACGTACTGAGATTATTCCACATTCGAAGATTCGGAAATTGGGACATTTGGAAATTAAATATTTGGAAATTTGGAAACTCTGGAATCAGGATATTTAAGGACTTAGATTGGAAAATTTGACCATTTAACGTTTGGCAATTCGAGAATTGGGTAATTTGTAAATTGTGCAATTTGAGATTTGGGCAATTTAAGAATTGGGCAATTTTAGAATTGGGCAATTTGAAAATTGGAAAATTTGAGAGTTGTGCAATTTGATAATTGAACAATTGGAGAATTGGGCAATTTGAGAATTGGGAAATTTGAGTGTTAGGCAATTTGAAAATTAGACAATTTAAGAATTGTGTAATTTGAGAATTGGGCAATTTGGGAGCAGTGCAATTTGAAAATTGGAAAAATTGAGAATTAGACAATTTGAAAATTAAGCAACTTGAGAGTTGTGCAAATTGAGAATTGGGCAATTTGAGAATTGGGAAATTTGAGTATTAGGCAGTTTGAAAATTAGACAATTTAAGAATTGTATAATTTGAGAATTGGGCACTTTGAGAGGTAGGCAATTTAAGAATTGGCTAATTTGACAATTAGACAATTTGAAAATTGGGCAATTTGAGAATGAGACAATTTGAGAATTGGGCAATTTGAGAACTCGTGAATTTGATAATTTGGGAATTTGAGGCGATAGAAATTTACAGATACAGAATTTCGAAATCTTCAGGCAGTGGAATTAATTACACTGTTCCGTAATATCGAAACTACTATATCATCACATATACTGACAATCAAATGTCTATGACATGTGATATGTCCATACGTAAGTTTTTACCCAAAACAGTACATACTGCTATTTCGCAAACTATTTTCTATTTAACAAACCTCTATAGCTCTGATATTTTATGCAAATCTAATAATCTTACTGGACAATTGTCTTTCAGATTATAAGACATATATGTAAAAGCAAATACGAAACGTTGTCTTGTGCGATCACAAAGATTAGAATACCTTCATAGAAGTCAAGAAGATGTAACTAATACTTGCGGGTATATATAGAAATGCTTTATTTATTGCTCCACGTTTTTCTGTTTGTTTTTTATGTAATTCAAGGGTACTCGAATGTTTGCTTTTAACCATCTGTCGCCATATTACGCTTTCACTCCTCCATCATTGTTCTTCCTTCTTTTCTGCGTAGTATTTTTCTTAAATACATAAAGTTTGTTCAAGGATAACGGGATGCACTTGCTGGATGACTAATAAAGGCCAACGGGAGGCCTCGAGGCATCATCAAAATGCTAATTCGCAGCTTAACGTGTGTCATGTTTGTTTAACGAGAACGTTGATAGTTCCGGGGCGACGGGAAATCGACCAGGAATGAAAGCGGTTTAGAAAATGTGTCAGGAAATAACGGCACCGACGAAACAAAACGGACGCGTGGATTCGAATGCGAATATCTTCGCTTAGCAATTAGCGTTGGTTAAGGCTGTCGCGAAGCAATGAGACGTCTCTCACTAATCAGGCAATTTGTATTGCGAATCCGTCATACGTGTTGCATTTTTTAATCAGTGTTTTGACGGTGACTCGCGACTGTCGCAGAAGTGTTCAACGCGTCATTTATTTCGAAAACAACGTTTAGTATGATGCCTTGTCGAGATAGTCGATATTAAAATATCATAAACATCTTATCTCGAGAAGAGATGTTAAGGTAACATTTTTCACATTTGGACTGATTGTTAATCGCTTTTTATGGTTATAGAAATCGGATCTGTCACGAGAAAGTGTTTGTCGATTTATTATATAACTCAATTTAGCTTTTCGATGATAAGTACGCAAAGAGTTATGATATTTTTTATACTGTTATTTTCCTGACACACCAGAACAAAAGTCATTTTAATAATTTTAGGGAAAACTAAATAAAAATACTTTTTCTAACGTAGAATAGATTTGTTATCATAAAGATGATGTACAGAAATACTTAAATAATCGTATTATTTTTTAAGCAACGTTGAAAACTATATCCGTTTGTTTAAGTAACGAAACATGGAAAGCATAATTAGCTTCGAGCCTCTCTATGATAGTGCGTATGTAATTTCTTTATTTAATACCAATTACAGTTATGACATGTATAATACATTTTGATATAGTTCTTACAGTTTTAATCATCCCCATACTAAGATGTTACTTTCGGCCCCAACCGTATTTTTTTAAACAGAAGCGTTATACAAATTATACATATCATTTAGTGATAATAACAATAGGAACTTATAAAGATATTATCTAAGAACGTCTTAACTGATTAGTTTAATGCAAATAGTTTAGACCAAACGGTAGTAGTTCACTTGAGTGTTCTAAAATAGCAATTAATTTTAAACTTTGTATGTTCACGTGATGTCATGCAGAACAGAACAGATAATTACGCACATGCAACTCTGAAAAACAAATTCTATAAAAATATTCTCAGAAATGAAGAAAAGACGTGTTATTCTTACCACGTTATTATGTTAGTCCCCGCTTTACCATAAACATGAAGTTATTTTTGTGAAAGATAATGACGTGCGGTGCCAGAATAATAACAAGGTTAGGTCAGTTACGCCATTTTATACTTGCAGTATGTCTTTCTCTAGATGGCGATAACTGATACACTACTTTCATAAAACTATAATAATACAGTTTGTACCTATGCTCGAATTTTCTAGTGCACCTTTTTCAAATAGTATACTTTCGATTACGTTCAGCGTAATGTGATAAAAATCGTATTTTGACTTTAAAATCGATTTAAAATTTTTAATTCTACATTTGCCCGTATATCAATAATGTTATGAAGAATAATAACTAATACATCATTTTAATAATTACAGTCATTAATTTATGGCACCCACTTATTGTGAACTCAACGAAACTTGCCGAAACTGTCATCCTTCTAAGAAAATTTTCTTACAAATATTTTACTACTAAAATAGCTACTTATTGACCATCTTGTATATTAGGAGTTGTTAAGAAGTAATCAGTCGACACCTCCTTTCGGTTAACTATTAACTCATGTTGACAAATTTTCTTCATACGATAAATTTTCAATTGTTAAATTATTATTATATACAAGTTACGATAAGTGAAAACCCCTATTCCACAAAGATTTAACACTAAATCAATCAAAATGATAAAATAACGGTTTTGCAAGTGCACAAGTATAGTTTCTTGTTTTAAGTTTCATATTTAAATAAGTTTAAGTTTCATATATAAATTGAGAATTTAGGAATTTGAAAAATGTAGAATTTGAAAATTTGGGAATCATGGAGCTTGGAAATTTGGGCATTTTTGACTATTTAGGAATTTGAGAATGTGGATATTTATCAATCTTGGAATTTGTGATTTCCGAATTTCGAGAGTTTAGAAATTTGCGAGTAGAAAATTTATAAATTCAAAAATTTGCGAAACTTGTTAAAATGCTTTCGTTGAAATCTGTATTGACTTTTATCAAAATGAGGAGTTAATGTATACATTAATTGACGTTTTATCGTTGTTCTAGTTTTCAACACCATCTTCAACCCCTTACCATACGAGATGTCAGATGCAGCATTAAATACCAACTGTTTTAAAAAAAAAAGAGATGCAGAATGTTACGCCTATTTTATATTCATCGATCCTTAACTATGCAAATTATAATTGGATTTAAATTTCAAATTGGAACTTATTAAAATTCGACTTACGTTTACTACGTTTGGGTGTCTCAAACGTAGTATGTATTATTTATCGCATTTAATTGAGTCACCACTCACGTTTATCATATTTTAGTGTCTCACGATTCATAGTTATTATATTTGATTGCATCGCAACTCAGGTTTATCGCATTTAAAATCGTCGTACATCGCATATGTCGCATTTCACTGCGGCACGACATAGACGTACCACATTCGAATGCGTCACAACTTAGGCTTATCACCTTTGACTGCGTTACAATTCAAATCGGTCGCATTGGAGTGCGTCACAAGTCAGTTTTATCACATCTGGGTACGTTATAACTCACTTATCATACTTGAATATGTCACGATTTTAATTTATCACATTAGAGTGCGCTATGTTCTAGAGTCATTATGTTCGCAACTTCGATTTATCACTTTTGAGTGCGTCACGATACACTTATCACATCCGAGTGCGTCACAAGTCAGATTTATCGCATTTAAGTGCGTTATAATTCAGATTTATCATACTTGAACATGTCACGACATAGACATATCAGATCCGAGTACGACACAACAGATTTATTACATATTAATGCATCGGGAAATAGACTTATCGCATCTCAGTGCGTTCATTACTACGTTTCACTTGTCAAATTACGACGCAGCTTTATTGTCAACGTGTAGTTTGTCAATATCTCCTAAATCGTACCACGTTCAAATCACGCTAAATGTTGAATGCAGGCGCCAGCTAACAGCGACGTTCATAATTTGAAACGTAAATATTTCAGCACAACCGAAAATAGTATTTTAAAAGTAGTATTCTAAAAGTTTAGAGTTGTTTATAACGAATTTAAAAAATCAGATAAAACTAATGTAAAAGTTTTATTACATTGCAATGGTGCTATCTCTTCTAAAAAAAGATTAATCGTACTTATTGTTATACTTACATATATAAACCAATATTTCTTATACATTATAATCAGATCACTCGTCCACCGCCAGAAACGTCCATGCCAAGCTTACATCGGCCATAGTTTTGTATACTCTCGACAGAAATTAAATAGCAAGCGACAGAACAGTTTAGAAAAATAGATAAAGACACTTTGAAACTCTTAGTTACTCGTAGACAACTTAGAAGAATCATAATTCAAATATACAATTTCCAAAGTAAACATCTTAGAATTTTTCCCGAACTATCGGGTGCTCCTTCGGATACAGTCTCTAGTTTTCGTTGGCACAAGCGTGCAGAATACCTACCGAGCTCGAATACTTTCGAGGTCATCACGAGTAGTTAACAAACTTGACAGCGACCGTACGTAGCATCGCGCAAAATTTTAAAGATTCGATACTCGAATCTCGAGGAGCGGCATTTTCCTCGAATGATCGTACGCGTTATGAAGGCCCGTCATCGCGTTAACAAGTTGACTGCCACATGGGAGCAGTTGAAAATTGCATCAGGTAGTATTTTCATTTTTAACAAATTTTACAAAGTATTTTCACAATATGCTATATTTCCAAGTAACTGATGCGAGTATCTTCGGTTAGAAAATTGAATAAATTTTGGACGACACAGCTGTTAGATGTTTGTAGAAGTTTGAGTGTCGCCCATATATGGGTGACATGGTAATCAAAGTGTTAATAAAACGAAGTTCGAGGAGGTCGGGGTGAGACAGGAAAGCCTATGAATCAGTCTTGACCACATAGCCGCAACGTTTCACGTGCGTGCGTGGTCAGAGGAGCCAGAAACGCCACACGTTCGGTTTCCTCCTCTGCACGAGTCGTCGCATGCGTGAAATCAGGGTGCGGCTACGTGTGTTTCCTCCCCTTTCCTCCCTGGCACCCTTCCGTGCCGTGTCTATTTTGCGTTTCTTCGCGTCTTTTCCACGTCATCCCGTTTTTCCGCTCGTTTCTGCCCATAGCCGCGTCCTTGTCGCCCTCTTCTCCGTGTCCATTTAGCAAATTGATTCCATAATGCAGTCCGCATCGTGGCTTCGGGCGTGATAACTTAAATGGCGGGTTATGGACGCACGCATGCCGGCAAACGATCAGATAAATTTTGCGTGGACTACGAAAAAGTGACGAAAAAGATACGGGGATGATTGGAAGGGCGTGTTAGGGTTTAATGCTCGTGGAATTCGTGAAACGAAGTCGATTCCAGTGGATGCCATTTGCTTAACCCTTTGTACGTACATTTTTCTATAATTTCATTCATCTTGTTGCTAGACGTTCGAGCTGGCGTAATTGTTCGTGGCACCTCTTTGAGCGAATTAACGAGACAAATTCGAGCAGATTAGATTCAATCGATGGTTCAAGAACGGTGAAGACGACATTCATTTTCGAGTAATTATCAAGGAAAATTTACAGATACTGTAGTACAGTAAATAAATTGTGGTATAATTCTTATTGTTGAGGATATGTAAGGAGTAGGTTGTTAAAAGTAGTCTCTTAGTGGAAAAAACTTTATTCTAGAAAGTAAAATAACAAACCAGGACGACGTACTGTCCAGTCCAAACCTATTCTTACATGGATCTATTCGAGGATTAAACAGTCGCAAATACTTATATCTACGGAAGAATACAGAGGTGTACCATTTCAGGTACGCTTACATCTACAGTCGTGGACAAAATTAAGTGGACAGGTATCCTAAATAACAAAAGGTTACTTTAATTTAACTAACAATGCCTATAAATCAAAACTTTATTGTACAATTATATACATTAAATAAATGTTTTTTCAAGTCAACAAAAGCATTTCACGTTCTACATTTTAAATTTATTTAAAACATTTTAACAAAACAAAAAGTTTTTTACATTTCTGCAATGTCCACTTAATTTTGTCCATAACTGTACATGCGACTTAGGTGTGAAACGTCACCGATGATAAAACATCTTCCAGAGCCCAACTGTTTTATTGCGCCTCAAGGGTTTGTTGGTTGGGGAGTTTTCTTATTATTATTTTAGGTCAACACTTATATCATAGGTTTCGTTTTTTGTAACTTTTTAATGCAAATGAGGGATAGTCGGAACATTCCGAGGGTCAGTTAGAAGAATGATTTCGGTAACGTATGAGAAGGTGGAGAGATACAGACGATACATAAGTCAACGGGTTGTGATTTCGTAATTAACTGTCGTTGCCTTTGTGCGGAAGGTTCCGCAGGCGTGAATCGTCGAACCGATCGGCTGAGTAATTAAGCGACGATTAACGAATTACTAGGTACACGGGCCATTCTTTCTGGACAAGAAACCGAAGATTAATGATAACTCGTACGCAGCGGGCAAAAGTTCGCTCGATTTGGTGCGACGGTGCGTGCGTGTTGCACGCCCTGCTGAGTCACGTGCACGCCGTTTTGATATCTGTATTTGGTAACGATCGTCGATATGATTAACAAAATATTCGACCGTCGTGTCAAGACGCCGAGGGAACAGCTGTGTTTGCATGGGCGTGACTTTTCAGATAGGGTGGATGTACCGTTCGCGGCCACTAAAAGAATTTTTACGACGACATTTCTAAAACTACGTATAAAATAGAGGAACTATAATGTCCGAACATGTATGCTCTTGCCTGCAAATAGGAGAAAAATGTTTGAAAACTGTCGTTCGTGCCCACATTAGGAATTTTTACGACTTCATTTCTAGAACTACGTATAAAATAGAAAGAGTGTAATGATCGAATCTTTATAGCTTTAACCGTAAACAAGAAAATATGTTGAAAAATTGTAGAAAAGCGCTCGTTTGTGGCACGTTAAGAATTTTTATTTTATTTTAGAAACTGCGTATAAAATAGAGAAGCTGTAATGTTCAAACCTACATACTTTTGTCGAGAAACGTGAAAAAAATGTTTAAAGACTGTATAATGACCGTCGTTTGTGACCACATTAACAATTTTACGACTTGATTTCTAAAATTATGTCTAATATAGAGAAACTGTAATGCTCAGTCCGAACCTTCAAACTTAAAGTCGTAAATAAGAAAAAGACGTTTATTTTTAACATTAACTTCAAGTTGAAGGGACATTTCATTGATTCGAAAGGTTTAGTAAATGGTAAAAGGTTTAAACGATTTAAATGGTGTAATGAACAGAGTGGGATGTCCTGAAAAATGATGATGCGAAGAAAAGACCATTACTCGCTAATTTACGATCGATGAATTTCTGATTTATCAAATTAAAAAAATGTAGACATTAACTTTCGAAGTTAAAAATTTGACCACTTCGAATTTTTTATTTCTCATATTAAAACATTTAGAAATATAGAAATTTAAAAACAGGAGAATTTGAAAATACAGAAGCTTAGAGATTCGATAACTTGCAAACATGAAAATTTGGAAATTTGGAAATCTAGAATGATGGGATGACAAATTTTTTAATTTCAAATGATGCAAACTTGGAAATTTGATGATGTAAGAGGAAAATTAGGCGTTCACGAGGTAAAATCAAATTTGAAATGAATAGAAAACAATTAGTGGTATCACGGATTTATTTCTTGGGTGTTATACTCACCGTTGCCACAAGGTGGCAAGACACAAAAACAGAAACATACATAAATACATACTATATAATGCGCGAAACTCTTAACGAATCTCAATACATATATGTTAAAATATCCCATGCTTACAATAATTACAAAATTTAAAGATCTAGAAGGGCAATAAATCTTCAGTTATGAAATATGTTGCAAACATAAAAAATCGTACAGTGATAAAACTGCTGGTATCAACAATTAACGTATAATAATTTATTAATGTAACGAACAAGGTACAAAATTTTTTACAACTATCAAAATACATAACCTAAAAATAGAAATTATATTTTTATCAATTACGTGAATTATGAAAGATTAATGAAACATTTGAATTCATATATTGGATGTTAAAAATTCTAAATTTAGATGCACAAAACACAGATAACGCAAGTGCTCCAATATTGCAATAAACAACAATTTTTCAATCTTTTCAACAAATGTTGCTGCTCGCGTTACACGTTTAACAGTATTAATTAAAGGTAAAACGATATCATTATGTTGCATAATTCCATTACTCCGTAAGTTCATACTATCGAAAAACAATAAAAAAGAAACAAGATCTTATGAATTCAAATGCACCGGTTGACATTGAACTACTAACTAAGTTATAATTAGCGTTTAAAAACGATGACGAACATTCGTTCATAACCGGTTTCTTTTCGATAGCATCGCGTTAAACTCGATATTTTGGCGTAATTTACACGTTTTCATTTGCACATTTAAAATATCGATATTCCTTTGGATAACGGTCTATGTTTCTCAGGAAAAGCCTCAAGGATCCTGTGAACAGGCTGCTATTCTCGAGATTCACAAAATTTTACGTTGTCACCGGAGAAACCAGTTCGCTGGTTCACGGGTGTGCGTGAGTGCGCGCATGTGGGTGCCCCGCTGGTTTTCGCATGGAATTTATTACAAATTATCCTGCGCGCAGTTAGAATCGATTAAAATTTTTGCACGTGGTCGAACGTGTTCCGAGTTACGTTTTCTCCGTGTACAAGGAAACACGTGGAAAATCGAGCCATAAAATGTCAACAGGCGTTTTTTTACACGCAAGGATTGCTATAAATGGACCTCGTTTTCTTAGTTTTTATAAATCAAAAGGAGTTGTGGTAGTATAGGAAGAAGTATACGTATATCAACGGTGCTTAATTACTTCATTAAAATGTGCTTAGGAGTGCACTGTTCGTTTTAATTATTTCTGAAAGTTTACTGTCGGTGGAAAGTATTTTCTGTAAATTTAACGTGTGATCAACTTTCTAGTAACAATAAGATTATATTTATCGTATGACACAGAAATGAAAATATGATAAGTATATTACAAGTAAAATTGTAATAAACATGATGTGACAAGTACGAAATGTAGTAGGTATGTAGTAATTACATTTATAAATAGGGAATGATATATCGAAGTACAATAGATATTATTTAAATGAATTATGTTTAGTCGAAATGTAGGAAACTGTATTTAAAGATAAAAGATGCTCATCAAATTCATACAAGCTATATATGAAAGTACTGTATACTTAATCAAATGCGACAGGCTGCATTTAAAAATGAAGGATACTAAATCAAAATGTAACAAATGAAATTTAAAAATAAAAATACTAAATACGAATATAATAAATTACACATAGAAATGATAGGTAATAAAATAACATATAATACATTATACAATGTAGAGATATAAGATACTAAATTAAAATATAATGAATTAAATTTCGAAGCGAAATATATCAAATTAAGTACAATAATAAAAGTAACACATAATAAATCAATATATAATACATTATATTTAAAATTAAATGATACTCGATCAAAATGTAACAAACTGCATTTAAATATGAAAAACATTTAATAAAAATTTAGTAAACGAAATTGAAAAATAAGGGGCGATATATCACGATACGACAAATTATGAATAAATAATCACAAAATAATTATGAAATAATGATTTAAATCGAAGGGAAACTAAATTTTAGTCATTAATGGACGATATACACGTATACAGGCCTTTGTACCAAGATTTGCATTCGATCAAAGAAAAATTGATTTGCAGGTAATAAATGACGTACGATAAAAATATCATGGGGTATACCTGATAACCCGCATTTAATAATTGTAATATTTTTACAAATTCATTATGCAACATATTAGTAATACATTGATATACACGAAAACGTTACATTACGTTTCGACGCATCTGATCGCGGCAAAGATCTCTGAACCCATTTTATTCTGATTGTGAGCTCGATTAAAGGAAAATAATCCTGGCGTATTTGCTGTCTGAAGCCACAGAGACGGTTCCCACTTTTTACATAACTATCTTCTTTTCCAATCAATTTTCTCGATATTTCCATTCTTCAGAACGGAACAAAATCGTGTGCATTCGTCGCGGAAACATCGCGATAGCGTGTGGACATTCGTGCAAAAGTTACTGACCTGTAAGTTTCTCTGATTTATATTAAATTCAACTTTCGTAGCGGTTAACGTATTCAATCAATAAAAAATGAGCAGTCTCAAAGAAGAAATTTCCAGACGGATCGAAGAATTACAAATTGCTAAGAGCAATGTCTCGTGATCGAGGCATTTGTACAGAAATAACTCAGAATAATAATCGGGCATCGAGGTTCGAGATTCCGAGGGTTGACACCGGCATACACCGTTACGACTGTGTCACACATGGAAATTATGCGCGCGTGCGTGTCGTACGCGACGCACGCGGCATCAGTGTACGGTGATTTATGAATTTATTTTTAATATTTTCGTCTTTACGGGCGCCGTTAGATCCACCCATCGTTTTATTATGCGACTCTTGCCGCTTGCGTTGCGCAATCGGAATGCGATCCACGTTTCTAAGAATACTGTTTTCGAATTTCTAAGTCAAACGAATTTTCTGATTACTTTTCGAGATCGTTCATCCGATTTTTTGGACATACTTTTCTTCGTGCCTGTGTAAGTCAAAGCAACTCATAATTGTTTGATCCCTTTTGTTTTAATAAGTTGATTTGTCTTCTTAATAAATCATAATTATGAAACAAGCGTTAGTTGCCAACAATTTACGAATTAATTGTAACATGAGTATTTATTACAAATAAATGGTGAATTAGTTAGAGAAAATACAGGGTTTGTCCGATAAGTATCGGGACTGATTTCTCTCCACCAGTGTGGAAGGTCGGGGAGCAATCTCTATTGGCTAGATTGGTGCAGGAGGTTGTTATGTGTAATAGAAATCTAGGTTCATTTGTCTCCCACCATTTGTTTTGTTTATATCGTGCTTGAAGTGGAAGTGTATTTCGCGTTCGCGTCGAGATTCAAGATGCAGCGAACAGTCGACCAGCGTTGTGCCATCAAATTTTGCGTGAAGCTAAATAAATCTGCTACGGAGTCATTTGATATGATCCGTGAAGCTTACAAGATCAATTCCATGTCCAAAACGCGTATTTTTGAGTGGCATAAACAATTCGAAGATGGCCATGAAGACGTCGAAGACAAGCAACGAGCTGGACGACCGAAAAAGGCTCGCACGAGCAAGTCAAGAGTAAAATCGATGCTCCTTGTCTTCTTTGACGCAACTGGTGTGATCCACAAGGAGTTTGTGCCTGCTGGACAAACAGTGAATGGATTTTACGCAGAAGTGCGCGAATGTTTGAGAATTAGAGTACCTACGCCGCGTACGATAAGAGATCACCAATGTCCTGGATGTTCCGTCACGATAACACCCCTAGTCACACGTCGTTAATTATGAGACAAACACTGACCAAGCACAACGTGACAACACTACTGCAACCACCCTACAGTCAAGATATGGCATTCTTTGACCTCTTCCTGTTCCCTTGCATTAAAAGAAGCCCCAAAGGACATCGTTTCGGGACGTTTGATGCGATTCAAACGGCTTCGATGAAGTGCCTAAATAGTTTTACACTTGCCGACTTCCAGAGAGCGTACTGTTAAGCCGCGGTAACGGGAACGGGGTGAAGAGACTCGCAGTTGCTTCACACAGTTAACTTTTATTATTCACAATGGTTCAGGATCACGTACAGAGCACTATGTTATAGATCGGCGGATAAACGGTAACTAAACTGAATTGAGCTTTTTTGGGGAGATGTTCAGGGTTTTTACGCCCTTTACAAAACAGGGTATGACGCGTAGAGTGATAGGGCGGTTGTGTCTCATGGATGATGACGAAGATGTTGTTCTATAGTTATCGGTGATAGAAAAATATGGTGACTGTGGAGGCTGAGGCATCGATGATGATGTGTCACCCATAACAGTATGAACAGTGGAAAACCCGCTGGCAACGGTGTATTGATGCAGGAAGGATACACTTTGAAGACAATTAATTCAATGCACGTATATTTTCAACGAATTTTATTTTAGGACGACAATCCCGATACTTATTGGACAAACCATGTATATTAATTATACACAAATCACAAATTTGTCATAAAAAAGGTTTTAATTCCGTACGTATTAAAAAGTAGTTATAAAAATGTGTTAGCTACAAAGAAATTCCAAATTGATTACACAAATACGTTATTTACCAATAAGATACAAATTAATTGCGGGAAATGAGTTAATTTCGAGAAAAAATTCATTTCGAATACATTACAAGGTAATCACAGAACATTTGTTGATTATACACGAATGGCAAAAAATGTATCGGTTATAGATAAAGTACGAATACATTATAAATCACTGATTAAACTGCGATTAATTCCAGTTCGAAGGTGACGATTCACAAGAACACCGTGAACAGAGTATTCGAGGCGCGATGATTAATATCACGTTTTCCACGATCGTGATGAATTGCGACAGTGTCAAAGGTTGTTTGCAAATGAACACATTCGAGACCGGCAAATTTTGTCCGTTTCTAATACTGAGTACCGGCAAAAATAATGAAACTCTGAAGAGGGTTGTCACAAACTTGTATCCTTAAAACAAGGATAAAAATTATAAAATTTGTTTTGAAATATCAATGTTGCAATTGAGTGTTGTTTAAATATGTATATTTATAATTTTTACACTTGCTTTATAGGTAGATAATAGATCACTTATTATTATTACGCTAAATTTATTTAGCATTGAAAGCACGTAATGTTGCAGGATTCAGAAACAAAAATTGCAGGACGTGAATTCACGTCAGTGGCAATCAGGAACAGAATTTAAAATGACGTGAATTCACGTCTGCGGCAACCAGCAACAGAACTTGAAAAGTCGTAAGCTCACGTCAGCGGCAATCAGGAACAGAATTTAAAATGACGTGAATTCGCGTCTGCGGCAACCAGGAACAGAATTTGAAAAGACGTGAATTCACGTCAGCGGTCGCGAATGTGTTAATTGTGGCGAACGCGAACTGTGATGCCCGGTTTGGAAAACAATTCCTCGAAACTGAATTCACAGTGTAGGGTATCACTTTAAATAATATACTTCAGGATCGTCGTTCGTAGAAATGAAGTAACACTTTATTATAACTGAGTTATGATGCAAAATGTGACGGTTAACAAAATATCTCCAGACTGACTTCGCACGGCGGGGTACACCTATTTATGTGTTTTTGGATGGCGGCTATGGAGGTGAAAAGGAAAGAAGCGTCTCGGGAATTGCTCTATGAACTATGAATGTTACGTTGACTAGGACGGCGGAAAGAAAGGAGAGTTGTTAATGAGTTTTGGGTGACTGATGGGAACAAACATTTAATTTGGATGACAAATGCAGGATGACAAATAATGTACGGAGTGTATAACAAAACGTTTACCGGACTTCAGGAATTCTACCAATGGCTAAACGACGTTTTGTGACTGTTCGATTAATACGCGATGTTTAACGGAACCGACGAATGATATTCGCAATGAATGTCTATACACATACGTCGGTTAGTTTCTTTTAATTAAGATCATTTGCTCGACTTAAAGAAACACGTAAATTACCGCGCCAGTTCTTCTTTACTTCGTCGAAGAAACTCGCGTTATCAGGATTTTCTTTCCTTAATTAAATTTTAATTCCTGAAGCTTAAATCGCCCTTCCGTCTTCGTCTTGATTACGCGGTTATCGAGGGTAATAAGGTTGACAGGATGATCGGACGAATTTCAATTAGATGCATTCGTATCGAATGATTGCGTTTAATGAAGCATCCGAATGTCCCAAAGAATTAAAATTTATCTGAGCTTGCTCGGCGATGTTTCCGTTATAAACCTGTTTTAATCGATCGAAGATCGCGATACCGTGACTTCGTTTCAAGGTGCTTCGTTAGAAAGAGATATTATGACTTCGTAAGAAACCACGTGGAGTTTTCGAATCATTTTCTTACTTAATAAATATGCGATTCAATTGATAAGTTCTGGGACACTTATTACATTCTACGGGAACGCAGGAAAAGTTGTAGCATATGATTAACACGGTCATTAACATACTGATCGTATACACCGACAATTTAATCTGGAAAGTAAGATTTTAATGGCAAATACTATCGACGTAATGATTGGTATACAGGAGTAACCGAATATAGAAGACTATAGTAACAGAATACAAAGGTCTGAAAAATCGAAAATTTAAGATTTCATAATTTTTAAACATACAAATCTACAGATTCGTACATTGCTAGAATATAAAACATTCATATTTCTCAATTTTCTAGTTATGAAATGTAAAAATCTCAAATTCCAAATTTTCAATTTCTCAAACATTGCAATTTCTTATATTGCGAAATTTAACAATTTTTAGATATCTAAACATTGTAATTCGCAAATTTTCCAATCCTAAATTCCCAGAACCGAAATGTCTAAGTTCCGAAAATTTGCAGACTATACATTCCAAGGCTATTATATACCTAGATCATTAATCATATCCACATATTCTTAGAGTCTCGAATCTCTAAATAAACAAATCTCCAGGATCCACAATTCCTATCCCCAAATTTCATTGTTCTCAAATCTTTTTATTGCCAAGTCTCTACGTGTATTTCCTAATCCTTAAATGCTCAAATCTCTATTACCAAAGGCATTATTTCAAAAATTTCTGTATCTCCAAATTTTTATATCGCCAACTTGCTGTATCCCCCAAATACCTCTATCACAAAATTCCTATACCCCCAAATTCCTATATCCCCAAATTCCTATATCCCCAAATTCCTATATCCCCAAATTCCTATATCCCCAAATTCTTGTATCCCCAAATTCCTATATCCCCAAATTCCTATATCCCCAAATTCCTATATCCCCAAATTCCTATATCCCCAAATTCCTATATCCCCAAATTCCTATATCCCCAAATTCTTATATCCCAAAATTCCTATATCCCCAAATTCCTATATCCCCAAATTCCTATATTCCCAAATCCCTACATCCCCAAACCCCTTCATTCCCAAATCCCTACATCCCCAAATCTCTACATCCCCAAATCCCTATATCCCCAAATCCCTATATCCCCAAATCCCTATGTCCCAAAATCCCTTCATCTCCAAATATTTCTAACCCAAAAGTTCCTATATCATGAAATTCCAGTTTTTATATCCCTAAGTTGCTGTATCCCGACATCCCTATATCTGCAAATATTTCTAACCCCAAAGCCTCTATATCATGAAATCCTAATGTACCCATATTTTAACCCGTCCCAAATATCTGAATTCCCACAAATCTACCAAAATTGACGAGCGAGAAGCTTTCTCCTTAACGTAGCCATATTTTCCGTAGAGAAGTCGGATTTTCTCTCGATCGTACTACTAGCTGGGACAAAAAAACTGTTCGACAGGAAAAAATACCGTTCAAAAAAATCGAATTCGATCGTTCTTACTACTGTCCTGGTATGCATTTAAAGGATCCTGATTTCACCGTGAACCACGTGGGCGATTGATCGATTCGAGGATCTATTCGTTACGAGGCTGCACGTAGCTGGCCGTAGGAAAGGCCACTAGCCAGTTGGCTAGAATAAATTGTTAATTACACGGAACCGTGGCGGTTAAAGAGCGCGTGGGAGCTTTTCGTTACGGGACCGGTTTCGGCGATGGTGATTAATTTTCACACTCGGTTTCTAATTGGAAAGGATCCTGCGACCGCTAGGAAACGGGACGTTTGTTTGCGGAAGTGTAACTCCGTGGCCGATAATTGAACACGGTGATCAGACTTTAAAAATGTTATGGCGAAAGTGTAGCGTGTTTTGTCGCTGGCCTCTCTTCTCGCCCTGTCACACTGTTGATTTATGGTTTTAGAGGTTAATTCCGCACGACTTAACGACTCTGTCCATTGTTAATGTCATTAAATTCCGCAGACTCTGCTACGAGGGGAACATTATGCTGTCGATATAGACGTACAGGGTGTCTCGCTTCTTTACCGATGAACCTGATCAACATATTCCATATGCAACAATGAGATGTTACGTTAACAATAGGTTTACGGAATTCGTAAAAATGACTGATCTTAGATATCTTGTTTTTAGTTACGAAAATTATTAGAAAGCTTATGTCAAAATGCGTAATAACCGTCATCGAGGTAAAGAATTTTTCTATAATTTGATTTACAGAATCATCCATTATTCACTTATTTTTAAAGTTTTCAATTTGGACATAAGCAGTCACTAAACGCCCGTAAATCCAGTGTTAATATCAAATACATCGTTAAGAAAGTCATACCTAAAGTACAAAATGAATTTGGACTGGTTTTCGATGTCACATAGAATGTGTTCCACAGTACATATGTACGTAACATTTGACCCGGCTGTTCTATAAATAACCTACATGCAAGATGCGACTTTAACATTTGTTTTTCTGAATCTGTATCTGCGAAAACTTGTAATTTGTCTTGCGTGGATGCAGCAATTAAATAACGAAAGTAATGTGAGAAATGTAATGTATTGCAAATAAAGTTACAATTAATTTTTATGACTTTAAACATACTCTCCTCTTCTATATGCACATCTCTGCCTTCGCGTCCTACATTGTAAAAAACAATGTTATAGCTTATCAGTTGTCAGCCTCTTCAACAACCGTACTGTTTTTGTTCTTACATGTTCAACGAATAGGAAATGTGTTCCCTTCAATACACTTTTGATTTTTGGAAACTCGTAGAAGTCACAGGGTGCACGTACCATTTCGTTATCAACATACACTTCATTTAACAATGGCAAACATTCCCTTGGCGATTTTTTTAATTTCAGAAGATTAATTAATTCGCTGCTCTACTTTAACGTCAGCCATGATCGCGGCATTTCGATGCAACAGTGCCCTATGTAATTAACGCTGAAAAAGAAACAAAAGCAGAGAAACAGTTAATACTACGAATCGTTGCTCCAAGAGTATCAAAATTGACGATGCACTGATGTCAACCTCGCCTGATACTGTTGCATAATGGAAAGTGTCTCGCTATTCCTCGTATCCTGGATAGTACTTGGCGTGTAAAAATTCTCACTATCCCCATAGACGTATTAAATATGTTCGTGTTATATCTCCTATTGACGGAAAAGGGGTGAGACGAGGAATATCGAACAGCTTGAGTGGTTCGAAGAGATTGCGTGATCGGGCAACATCAATTTCGAGGGTGATTCTCGTCGGTGTAGGAAGAGCCTCGAAAATTTCGAATGCCTCTGTAATCGAAGGACCACCTCCTGATGCACGCAGCTGAATAAGGAGAATGCGTGAACCATCTTCCTCCTCTGCGCCGCCATTTACCTTTTTCTTCTTTTGTTTTCGTTCTCTGCGATAATGGCATTCACGCGCCGTCGTTTAATAATACGGAATATTAATGACTCGGTGTATCTTCGTAAGATCGGTGGGTGTTCAATGAAAGAAGAGGAAAAAAACGATGAAACTTTACGTGGTAGGGGTATACGTTTAAGTTGCGACGAAGGTGCTTGCAGCTGGTTGCAATTTCAGTCCTGCTAGTTAAAATAACAGTTCCGAATAAGAGGAGGGCAAAATGTGCAATCGTCGTGTAGCTTTTTGTCCTGTCACTGACTGACGAGGAACTTTTGTATTTATTATAGAGAGAAAGTCGAGGGTTAAAAAATTTGGAAGTTTTGGTATTTTTTGGATCGATGTGATGGGAATTTGGAGATTTGAGTATTAAAAAATTTTGGAGAGTTAGAAATTGAAGAATTTGGGAAATTTGAACGTTTGTGAACGCAGGGTTTCTAGGTTTTGAGCGTTTGGAGAATTTAGCGATGTGTGGAATTTTACAACTTGAGAATTTTGACATGTGAGAATTGGATACAAGTGCATTTGGAAATTTAGAAATAGAAGAATACAGAAAACTTAACAATTTTCGAATGTTCTGTAATATATAATCAGCGATTCAATTTCAAAAACTGAGAATTCTTGACACCGGGAATTATGAATTTCCAATTGTGACTTGTTAATAATTGTATGCATTCTTTTCAGTTTGAACAATATTCTAAACAGTTATAACTTCTAAGCTCCATAACCTGAACACAATTTAGATAACCATCAGTTACCTATATGCTGCAGCAAAAATGTAATGGTACGTGCTATGTATTTCATTTCCGACAGAAAGGAATACACAATATTCATTGTTTGAGATTCATTTGTTGCATTAGATATGAACTGTTTTGTTCTGTCACCATCTCCCATCCCTCCGGAAACATTATTTACTGTTCCTAAAATTATTTTAATTAAAATTAATTTTAATTTATTAAAATTAAACTTGCTGTTGAAGTAATATTGTAATTAAGAAAACTCCCCTTCGACAAACTCTCGAGGAGCAATAAAATGGTTCGGCTCTCGAGATGCTTTATTGCCGGTAACGCTTTTCGAGAAAGCTAAAAATAGATGTACGTGTACCTGAAAAGGTACACCGCATGTACGTTTCGTAGGTATAAGTATTTGCGACCGTCTGCTTTTCAGCAGTTCGATGTTATGATCGGTTAGGACAGGACAGTACGCTGTGCCTGGGTTATTACTATTACGCATTTTATATTAAAGTTCTTTTTCACTGTTAAGATTACGTTTATCAACCTGCTTCCATCTCTCATATCCCTCAACACTTGCAAATTGAATTGCGATTTTATGCTGCGTCAAAAAAGGAAGGAACTAATGGGACTCCCTAATACTTAGCTTCTGTTCCCGTTTCAATTAAAATCACAGCTTCATCGAACCACGAAAGGCAATATCGTCGCTCTTTGACTGCACGTTGAACAACAAACAGTACTCCGGCGGTGTCATATTAATGAAGCATACGGGCAGGAACTCGTTCGACACCATAGCTTACACAACGCGCTAATTACGTTATCTAATACGTTCGAGGTGTACACGGCAGTCTGGCATGGTTTCGCCATCGATGGATGTAACTTGACGCATTCCTGTTCATTATCTAATTTGCCGATCGTTTTGCAGGCTCACGTGCCCCGAGCCCTATTTCGTCAGCGAGGGCTTGTACGCCACCATGGAGGAGCTGGAGAACACGCGTGAAGTTACTCTACACGTGATGACCATCGGCAACATCATCAACGATCCGACGAAGGTAAGTCGTTCATTCTTATGCAACCATTTTTCTTTCGTTATACAATTATAGGAGGACCTCTATGTAGAAAGTCGAAATTAAGCCGATTTTCAATAATTATTTTGAAGGGTAAGGAATGAATAAATATTTTTTATGGTTTTGAGGACTATTTAATTAATACTTTGACTTCAGTGTGCAATTTCTTTGTTGAAATAAAATACAAAGTGGCGGAGGTACAGCCTGTTGTTTTAGAAGCATCATAAAACGACTTCTGAAACAATATACACTCTAGTGTCGATTCTGATTATCCGCGGACGCCTTTTACGCGAATAATGTATCCCAGGGCAAGTATTAATGAGTTTCTTTAAATACAGCAATTTGGAATAGATATTTTTTAACTAAATTTATTGTGTTGCATATATGATATATAAACATAATGAAACAAGTAATAATGCCAATTAATAATAGACAGATAATAACTTTGAAAGAATTTATCAAACCTTTTAGCCAAAAAGTTTTTGAGTTGCTATCTGCTAACAGTGAAAACACCTTCGAGTGTAAAGGGTTAAATATTTCAAGATCTAATTGTTTGGAAATTTGTGAATGAAAATGTGAGAATTTGAGAATATGAGAATTTGAAAATTCACGAACTTTGAGTTTAGAAATAAATCCTTCACGCACTCACCGACAAAAAACTAATTTCTACCGATACATTTTTTCTATCAGCAATATCATACGAGTTACTCGGAAGATCCGTTTCAAACGTCTCATCCTATATGTTCATAAAAGAATCCTTCGTCCAAAATCCGGAAGGTACGTTTCGTTCTTATTTCTCTCGAAAATTAGCCGCGGTGTAATAACAAGCAGATACTCGAATAAATAAAAACACGGCTAATTGCGAGCACGAGATGTCGGTTCATTCGTCGACCCTTCGTTATCTGACGCGAGCACCGATTAAAATTACGTACGACCATGTAGAACCGTACGTCGGTCTCGCACGTTGCCCGGGCTATCTCCGGGCCCTCTTCTCGGGTCGCTAATTAAATGCAACGGCTAATTAGATAACTGATAAAAGGTTATGGCGGTCCGCGAGCCGCACGATGTACTTTTGGCTCCTCTTACATTCTCTCTAGTTCATTATCCTTCTCACGCCGCTACAGTTAGCCGTTTTCCTTCTCCTTTTCCCCTTTTCTTATCCTCCGATGTTGTTTTTTCCGCTCTCTTATCTTGTTCTCTTGCTTCTTGTTCCTCTTCGTCGAAGTTTCTTGTCCGACTTCATTTCTTGCCTCTATTCCCGGTCTTCTCTTTCCTCTTCGTTGTAAATCTTTCTCCTACGATTCACTCTTCCTCGTCCAAACACCAGTTTTGTTTCTTCTCCGCCGATGTGTTTTTGCTCGTTAAGCTACTTTCTCTGCTTGCCACTGTAACCCTTTCTCTTATGCGTATTTTCATTGGCCAATTTGCTTGTTTGAACTTCACGCGATGCTCCTCGTCCTGTACGATCCTTTGCTTCCCCTGGCATTTCTTTGCCAGGGGATACACCTCTTTATCCGGTGCATCTATGTTTCCTTGTCGCAGGTTATATTTCATTTTCTCCTCTCGCTCTTCGTGCTTTGTCTTTCATACCTGTTTGTTTCTTCTCGCTGCTTCTTTTCGTCCCTCGCGATGTGAACTCTGTTTGTTACTCGACTCTTCTTTCGTTTCTTCTTCCGATAACACAAACGAAGTACAAGTTTCATCTGTTGCTTCTGCTGTTAATTATTGTTCCTCGCCTTCTTTCATGTAGAATGTTCGCAGTAATACCGACCACTGATATTTTTGTGTACAGTTGAGAAAAAACTGTATTTTAGTACGTTGTACTGCATCTTATTAACAACGCGGTCACATGCATCAACTTCTCTTATTGAAATTATTTCCTGACGAAGGAAAGGTGACTGAGGTTTTCAAATAAACTGTTTTCTTTTTATAGTATATTAATCGAATGAAATTGACCTTTTAATGATATGTGGAAACGTGTATCGGGGTGAACTTATTCATATGCGTGACTTCAAGGTTATGCAAGAGTAGAAATAAAAAAATATAAACATAGAATACTATATTTATTAGTATTTTGTTACTGCAAATTGATAGAGCTATACATTGTGTTCAATATGATCTCCATTAGGTAGAATGCGTTTATGTTGATTATTCCTGGTACTGAATTATTGCAGAAGTTCTTTAGTACCTCTGGTACTTTGTACTAATGTCGCAGTGGATGTGGATGTCAAGAATATATCCGCTTTCCACAGCAAAAACGTTGTAACCAAAAGAAAGTGATGAATGTGCCAACTAAAAAGAAATATTCTAATCTTCTTTTTAAGAATTTTAAGGGGTTTGCAAAATCGGAATGGTTTAAGAACTTGAAGATCTTGGGATTTGAGAATCTGGAAATTTAGTAGGTTAAACATGAATGGTTTTAGGTATTCAGAAGCTTAGGGATTTGTAAGTGTTGAATAATTGATTGGCAGTGTTAATTGGCAGATAAAAGATAAATAATTAAAATAATAGTTAGTTTCTGATTTCAGCCATTAAATATGGACTATTTTACTAGTAACGCTCTAAAAATTGATTTCATTTTTCTACATTAAACATGAACTATAACGATGTTAACTTATGAAACGAAGTAGTTTTATTTTTATTCCTTCCTTATTTGTGTTTCTTCTTTTTTTCTTACAGCTATAACCATAAGTGTCTTACATTCACCCCTTTCATGCGTTTCCTCGAAACAGTTACTTGCGTTGATTCCGCCCCGAAACTCGAAACTCGGCTCGAATACCAGCGTCGATGAGGTATCCGCGACCTTGAGGCTTTAAAGGCTTCGCTTTGGATAGCAGCATAGAATGGGCAGCGACGTGGGAAATCTAATTAATGCGTTTTTACGTGGAACGAAGTACTACGTGGAATACCGTTCCGAGAACTCAGCTGGTGTGCTCTAGGTGGTGTAACTCGGACACGTGCTCGTTAATCTCGTAGCGTACGCTAAGATTGTGGGGTAGTGATCCGTTTTGCACTGGCTCACGAGTAAATATTCCATATAATTAGCTTCTGCGTGCAATACTCTCCTTATATATCGTTTACATATTTTTCAATTATCAAATTTTGCAATTGCCAGAAAATTTTCAAATTTTCAATTTCTCAATTTTCATATTCTTAAGGGGTTAGACCACTCTAGAGCGCTAAAAGGCGCTAATTTCAGGAATTTTTTCCGGACAAACTATCACAAAGATGAAAAATATGTTTAAGGGTCTTTATTACCTATACATCGAAGTGCTAAACTAAATTTTTATGTAGCAATTGAAAACAAAATGGCGGTTCACGAGCTGGTTGACTGGAACGCTGCTCGGTGGGAATATCTCTGCGGCCGGAAAAGGTTTTCCTCCGACTTTAAATAAAGGCACTTATAAAATTCTCCCGACTATAAATGATATTGTACCTTATTCTTACGACCCCAAGGCACCTTTCAAGCGAAAAAAGAAATTTTCCATTTTTTGAAAATCCTAGAGTGGTCTAACCCCTTAATGTCCGAGATTTCAAGATTTCGAGGTTTTTAATTTCTTAAATTTCTTAGTTTCTCAATTCCTACATATCTACACTTCAACATTTCTAAATTTCTAAATGTTTAAATATTCGAATTTCTACACTTTTAAAATTTCGAAATTTTTTAATCCTTGAATTTAAACGATTTTAAATTCTGTATGCTTTAAATTCCACAATTTCTAACCCCAAATCCAAAAATCCCCAAACAATGAACAGTTTTAGTTTGAAATGTGTATCTCATTTAATTAATACATTGTAATTTTGTTACCATTTTTCATGGATTTCTATGCTTGGAACTGCAGCGTAATAAAAGTCACTCAGTCGTTCATTTATTTCGTGCTCTACACTAATTATCTCCTCATAGAACAAAAATATGCAAATGTCCGAGTTTTATTTCGAGCCACTGTATGTGTATATACTACATCCTCGAGATCATAAATGACAAATATACTTCACTGACTCGATATTTCACTTTCATAATTGTACTTCCAGCGAATATCATAAACACGGGTGTAACAAAATTTAAGGTTATCAGTTATGTCAAACACAATCCCCATACAACCCTCAATATTCTATCGATGTTTCATCGCGAAGTACACATTTCAGTAAGATCGAGCGAGTGCGATGTTACAAAGCGTTAATGGTATCGGGAATCCACTTTTTCAACTGGAAAATAACAGTCGCGATCTTCCACGATCACGACGACCTTTTTCGTGAAAGTACTCTTTCCCTGTTTACCCGTGTCGCGATTAACGAGTCGAGAAACTGGTTCGCATCCCGGTTCGCACGCCTCATTACCTACCCGAGGGGTTCAAGTATTTTATTTATGCGTCTATAGTCGGCGATAGTTATTATAATTGCTTGTCGCTTACACATGATTTATGAGTACCCTGTTAAACGTTGCCTCTTTAACGGCTAAATTTGTTCGTAATGGCTACAGTAGCCGGGTTAAACGAAAGCCTTTCTTTGGTCCTTCAGGAATCGTGACGGAATTATGAAAAAGTTTAATACATTCTTCGACTACCAACTCTTTCCACTTATTATTGTTTCTTCCCTGTCTCCCGTATCGCCGACGAACGCGAGGAACCTTAAAAATGTCTTAAGGTGCAGATTCAGCAGATAATTGTATGCCAACCGCCCGGTAGTTCCCTGCGTTTGGGGCTGCATGGGCGGGTACTTTAACAAAAAACAGAAAATTTATATATTGACTGAACAAGTAATGGTTCATTATTGGATATGGCTGATTTCTGAAGGTACCGATGTTTTATACACATGCAATGATTATATGAACTGTTATAGTTGTTATTAATTAAAAATGTGCAGAAATGGATTGCAGTATTAGGATTATCATCGTTTTTAAGACAATCTTTATTGATTTCGCATAACTGAAAGCTCTGTAGTATGTTCAGTTTATCACTACACTCGTAATATGCAAGTTATAAAAAGTATAATTATATTTAGAATAAAAATATCTTAGCTACCGAAATTTTACTGCACCAGAATAATATTGTATTTTATGTTAAACATTATTGTATTAAACTCACCACTCGATTCACTACAATAGCTTGAAATATATTATGTATATATAGCGGCGGCCGACAACTTGGCCGGTGAGGACTGCAGATTGTTTACAGTTTTCGGGTCAACTGGTGTGTATGACCGCGCAAACCAATAAATTCCGTTGCGGAAAATGCGTAAGATTCGATGTGACCATATTTGTTTTTTCGGCCAATTACTGCTGTCGCATCTGAACGCCTGGTCAAACCTCCTCATCGGCCAAGTTGTAGGCCGCACAGTGTACCAACAACACGTATAATATTATAAATTAATACTGAAAGGAGCGCATAACAGTGACTAATTATAGAACAAAATTGTGTACTTTCATATAACTAAAATAGACCCTGAACAGGACTTACTGATCTTATCTTCAGTAGAACGATGAGTGGAAATTAGATCAAACTTTGAAAAAAAAACATGCAAAAACCAGCGCAGTTAATTCGCGCTTTTGTAAGCTCCTTTGATGGCTATGAAACAAATAAGCATCTTAGAATATCAACGTTAGTACAAGCTTCTTAATACCCACTCGAGATGTTACACCAAACTGATTGGCATTACTCTTTGCTCGCCATTAATTCACCTTCCGATTTCTGACTGCACGTTCCTTATTTATTTAACGACAAAAACCAAAATGATACAGCGAATTTAGCTTGCATAGGGTGTTTCATTCGAACAACGCAATTATCTCTCATTTATACTATTTATCGTCGAAAAAATGTTTAAGTACAATTTATTTTGTTTAGGATATAAATTTTGTTCATGCGATGACGCTTTTTTGTGCTTTATTTTAGTTTTCAAACATAATCTATTGCCATATTTTCACGAGTCTGGTACGTGACGCACTCGCGCTCCAACTATCATAAATATTACTTATAATTCCCTTCAATTTAGAATTCAAGTCCAATTATAATTTCTCAATTCAAAGATTGCCGAATACAAAAGGTAACATAACGTTTTAACTTACTTTATCAGTTTTAATTTTGTAACTGTGATTACTTAGTTCTGACAGACGCACCTGACAAATAAATCATAAAGCAAGGGGTTAACCCTAATGACCACTTATGTATATTTAAATACAAAGTGATGTATAAAAATAAGTAAATAATGGATAATGTGTAAACTGTCTTACACAATGATTTTTTTATCTCGACGAAGCTCAACATATGTTTTAACAAACACTTCTTATTAACTTTCGTAATTTAAAATAAGAAATACAAGATTCGTCATTTTTACGGGTTCCGTAAGTCTAACGTTAGTATTGTTTGAAACCTACTTGATTAATTTAAAAGACTATTACGTGGCACATTATGAATGAGACAGCCTGTATAATGCGCCATACAGAGTGTCTTCTTTTTTGCTTTTAAAAATTTCCGAGTCATCAGGTTTTAGAACAAGGATTCAATTTCTGTACGCTCATCGTAAGTTACATTTATGTTATACTGTTTATCCTTATTATCGATGCGAGGATGAACATCACAGCTTCCTAAGTGTCTGCTTCTACGTTCGTGAAACGTTATAATTACTGTGATCGATGTAGCGATAATTTAGTGAACTTCGCTTAGGGAGTTAATGCAACACGGTGTCGGTGTCAAAAATCAAGGAAAACCGGTCCTCTGCGGGTTTGATAACGTGTCTCGTGATTTCGAGCGAGCGACGTCCGTTAACGCCTGTGACGCGAGGAGCGGACGTTAGATTGTAGTAAATGCTACAGATAGATATTTGTAACTGTTAAGGCCACCAGTGCCCTTACATTGACGATAGATTTAATATTTCTATATACACTCCTGGATAAAATTAAGCGGACACTGCAGAAATGTAACAAATGTTTTGTTTCATTACACTGTTGTAAATAAATTTTAAATTTAGAACGTGAGATATTTTTGTAGGCTCGAAAAAACATTTATTTAATGTATTGGGTTGTTCGGAAAGTCATTTCGTTTTTCCCCATTAGTCTTGCGTGTGAGAAATTCTTGGAATTTGGAAATCTGGGAATTTGGAAACCTGAGACTGCGCATTTTTCAGAATTTGGAAATCTGAGAATTCGGATTTTTCAGAATTTGGAAAGCTGAGAATTCGGAATTTTCCGAATTTGGAAATCTGAGAATTCGGATTTTTCAGAATTTGGAAAGCTGAGAATTCGGAATTTTCCGAATTTGTAAATTTGAGAATTCGAAATTTTGCAGAATTTGGAAATCTGAGAATTCGGATTCTTCAGAATATGGAAGGCTCAGAATTCGGAATTTTCCGAATTTGGAAATCTGAGAATTCGGATTTTTCAGAATTTGGAAATCTGAGAATTGGAGAATATGAAAAGTGAAAAGCAGCATTTTCGGAATTCTTTACTTTTTTAAAAATGTTGTTCAAGCAAGAAAAGAAGTATCCCCCGAAATCGTCTCTCATTTTCGTAAAAGAAAAGAAAGGAAATAACTTTCCGAACGACCTAATATATAATTGTGCAATAAAGTTTTGATTTATAGGCATTATTAGTTAATTAAATTTACCTTTTGTTATTTATGATACCTGTCCACTTAATTTTGTCCACGACTGTAGCTGTTAAATACTCGCGATTACCCGACAGGGAATTCGGGCCTTGTAGGATTTTTGCACGCTTGTGCCAACAAAATACAATAACTATCTCGAAGGACCACCCGATAGTAATCGGGACTATACAAATTAGCTATGTTCGATACTATACGATTGTATGCTATGCGAGACGAGTTACTATTCCAACTGTGTTTGTATTATTCTATTTTCAACTACTCGTGTGGCTACAATTCAACTATTCAACTATGTCTGTATGGAATTCAACTCGTCAACTATATCTAATACTACTAGTCGAGATTCTACAATATCTCTCCGATGTCACCTCGGTCGGGTAGACTTGACGGGGGTGCATCGTTCTAATTGACTAAGTACAAATATACAAATTGTGGAAGGGCAACAAAGTTCACGCCCTACGTGGGCCCCTCCACTCGCAAATATTCCACGTTTTGCTCCTGGACCGTGGCAGGTAATAAGGATCAAGAAGCGCGCTGACTTTAACTAAACATGCTAGAAATAACGGGCTCGAAAGGTAAAAATGTCAATCTGTTGACCAAATGTGAACAATGACACGAAAATTGCATGGATTGAATTTTGCATCTATTGACACATAGTAACACGAACAGCATAGTAACTCGTCTCGCGTAGTATAAAATCGTAGAAAGGAACATAATAATTCGTCTAGTATAGCACTTTGTATAGATCACATAGACTTGAATAATAACATAGTTGGAAACATAGAGATTTTGTATAGTCCCGACTACTTCGGGTGGTCCTTCGAGTTAGTTATTGTATTTTATTGGCACAAGCGTGCAAAACGCCTACAAAGCTCGAAACTCCCTTCTTGGGTAACCACGAGTGCTTAACAGTAACACTTGGCCGATTGGTGAGGAACAGAACGAGCCGGCGAGAGAAATTACCATCGCCATAAAACCAACCGTTTGCAACAAAAGATCGTTGTAACTTAAAATTATTCCTTGTCCGGCCTTATCGTGTTTTTCAATGTGATAGTTGGATTAATTAAACTTTATTTCTACTTTCACACCGTTTACACGGTTTATCTTTGCCGTGGAGATTCAATTTGCCACCGAAGCGATGTTTACGACCGCCTCGTGGCCCGAGTGCCACCTATTCCGCGTAAATATCGCGTTAACGACCGAGCAGAATTTTCAAACTACCATGCAAAATAGCCACATAACCGGTTGGATCTTTTTAGCTAGACACATCTCGGGCCTTTCGTGCTTCGATCACGATCGAGCCGAACGACGTTCGTCGTCAACGTCAATGGTTCGTTTGCGAAGAATCCTACTGCACGTGGTATATCATATTGTAGCCGGGGTTAAAGGTTGCGGCCTGTACGAGACACTTCCTTTGACCATGGGTTTCGTCGGATCCGCGTAGCTGCTACTTCAACCTTTTTATGATATTTCCGATGTACGAATGCTCGTCGTTTTATCTTGTCGCGCCGTATATTTTATTTTATTGACGTCTGTCTACACCTTTTGCGATACGCGTAGATTATTCGTTGCTCACGCATACAAATTGCCATCCCGTTACCTACAACCGGTTACATTTAACACTGATGTTTGCAGTTTCTAGTTTGTATGTATGTTCCTTTTTTTAGCAATGCGATAGATTTCAATGTTTAATCCTTGGGCGGTAAAATAATGTCTGATAAGACGCACGAGATTTTTATGCACAAATGTTTATTTATACGGAACAGAGATGTAATCGAATGCTCGTTTCTTTTTTTCGCAAGATAGTTCTTAATTTGAGAAGGGGTCTGTTTCTCGTTTCCTGTACATTTTTAGTTAGCTTCAGATATAATAGTTACTTGTATAAAAAACTAAATTTCTATTTGGATGTTGTCTAACATGACAATGCAAAAAGCTGTGTGTCTTTACATTTCTTATAAATCAAATTTTGTTGATATTAACATACTTATCAAGATTTTAATTTTTTTTTTGTATAAGTTTCAGTTTAATATTTAAGTAGAAAACGTTTAGGTTATACTGAATTCTACAACAGTAATTTGATAAAGTTTGCATCTAAGGTAAGAATTAAAAATATCTGGAGTAAGATTGTTTTGAAAATTATTTGATTTACTATAATTTTATTGTTATTTAAGTTCGGTGTTGTGTTAATTTATTTTTTTTTTTATTAGGAAGTACGACAATATAATTTAACTTGATGTGTCGCACTTATTTGTGTTTATACTAATCTCGTGCATATGTAAATCATTTTCAAGAAAGGTTTGTACTTGGTTTGTAATACCCTATGTGTAGGATAACATGTGTTTGAAATACCCTAACTTTTTTATTGTTGTATGCGTACTTACAGTTCTTGCACCTGCGCATTCGATGAGCGCATGCGCAGATCGGTACGAACATGCGCAGATTACGCTAAAGCTGAACTTATGTACATCACCATATGGAAAAATTTGACAGACACAAAAAATCACGATTTATGATTTTTGTAGTAAGCACAATATATTTTTATAATATATTCTATATTTTTTAAATATATACAATATAATTTATGCATTACCGAGTAGAATGAGTCAAAATGTTCAAGTACCAAATATTAATAAATATACACTACTAAATATTGATACAGTTATTACATTTTATGCATCATATTTACAGCAAAGTATCATGATTATGTATTCAACACAAAAAACCTAAATCGATTATTTAATCATTTTTACGGAAAATTAACCGTAAAAAGATTAGCAAAAAATAGGTCTGTCGAGTTTGTTATTTAAAAAGCAACTTTAAGAAGAGTGTCACGAAGCCAAGAAACTTCACTTATATCTTTATAATGAGCATTCGAGAAGTGATATTGGTTTGGCAAAGGAACAGGGTGGCCCATAAATTTTATCCCATTTAAAAACTGTATAATGTTTTTTTCTTCTAATATACTTTTTTCAAATCAGGAAAATTTGTCTCTTAAAAATTAGGAAGTATTTGAAATAGAATAACTTCGATACTTCAAACGTATTACCTTTTCAGATTATTTCTATTTCAATACGTCACTCTTTAACAACCCTTAACAATATTTCTGGTAACTGAAATCGTTTCGACAATGCCAAAAGAGATTATATCAGAATGATGAAAATCTAAATACTGATCGCTATTCAGAACATTCATAACCGAGATACAAACAAATAATCATGTACAAGCTCCGATAATATCCGACAAACGATGGTGACTGAATTCTGTCCATACATTTTTATTCGTCTAACGCTTTCAGTTACTCCTATTCTGATGGCACCAAATCATTTCATAAAGTTTATTTATACACGCATAAACGAAAGTAATAAGTAAATAAATAAAGGGACGATTGCGCAGAATTTCAAAATTGCATCCTCCATTCTATGGGTGTGTTCGTTTAATTATGTCCCAGGCTGTTAGCGCAGCTTCGTGGTATGTATACGAATCACATCATGGTTTATATCTTGGAATCCGGCATTCGATATGCAAAATCTCGGCATTTATCATAAACTTTTGCGCATAACAAACCTCGTCACGCAATCGTCAAACGTCGGACGGTTCTACTCGCGGTTCAATTTAAGCATTATTTTCGAAACTGTCTCGTATCTCAAATCCGAAATTGCCGAAGGAAATCCGAGCGAAGGAAGAGCCTTGTATCTCATTGTCCTGGCGCAATTACGCGACACGAGGGGATCCTGTTTCCTACACGTTGGCCGGCATTACCGAACCGACTCGACGCCGAGAAAAAAGCAACACGCTCGAGCCGCTTTGCGCAATTTTCCTGTGGTCGGTGCTCGTGCAACCACCGACGTTAATAAGGTGTTAGCCGAGCTCGCGCATAATCGAGGAACACGGAGCATAGGATACGACGTTGCAACAAAGCGACGGTGACGGGTACAGACGAGCCATATCCGGGACGTCGGCCAATAAAATTAATCGCTTTTGCTACATCGCCTGAATAATTTATGCCCGCTGCCGTGTCTAGGAATTGGCCGATCATCGTTCGGGACATCGTCCGTGGCGTTCCGCTTGCGACATACGCTCTTCATGGAACGCGAGGCCTCATTTGTATGCGTCTGCACCTCGAAAATCATCTTGCGATGAACTGAATTATTTTTCGACTGGCACCACGCGAATGTTTAGGAAAGGAAGGTCGAACTATCGTCGCTGCTTGTGTTTCATTAGACTAACCTCAAAATTCGGCGAGTTTATCGCCCCTTTGGTCCTGCGATTTGTATTCTTCTGCACCACGAAAATCATCTTGCGATGAACTGAATTATTTTTCGATCGGCACTACGCGAATGTTTAGGAAAGGAAGGTCGAACTATCGTTACTGCTGGTGTTTCATTCAATTAACCTTAAAATTCAGCGAGTTTTTCGCCGCATTGGTCCTGCGATTTGTATTCTTCTGCACCTCGAAAATCATCTTGCGATGAACTGAATTATTTTTCGACCGGCACTATGTGAATGTTTAGGAAAGGAAGGTCGAACTATCGTTGCTGCTGATGTTTCAGTCGACTAACCTCAAAATTCAGCGAGTTTTTCGCCGCTTTGGTCCTGCCATTATAAAACAGGATCATGCGACGAATAGTTGTGGCTAACATAGACATGCTAAATATACCAACATTGCATAAATACATTTATACATACACTAACCCCTTATATTTTCAATGGTCTGATCTTTTGATAGCAAATTATGGTTGGTATTCCTTAAATACTCATTTTCGTTGTTCTAGTCCTTTGATTTTTAAACTGTCTAATGATTATGTCTAGTACAGACATATTAAATATACCAACATTTCATAAATATATTTACGCATTGTATGCAATCCCTCATATTTTCAATGATTTGAAGTTTTTATAGAGAATCATTAGCCATATTCCTTAAATATTCATTTGTAAGATGTATATGTTACAGTGAAACTCCGAAATCTGGAGAATGTCGACTTTCACCGGTGAATGTCAACATTCACGTAGTCGTTTGGTGTATGTCCGAAATATTTGCTAAATACCCTTATTTCTGACTTACACCGGTAAATGTCGACATTCACCATGCACTAATTGTCGACATACACCGGTGAGGGTCCGAATGTACAAGAATGTAATAAAATATTCGATCTTCCACCGACGTATTTGGCATGTGTTGACATTCACCGGTGAAAGTCGACATTCTCCAATTTCGGTCTTTCACCGTAACATATACATCAAATGGCTTTAAAGAAAACAAAACAAGTTTCGAATAACTTTAAGTTTCAACGTTTATTACAATTTTATTTGATACCTGTCACAAATTCTGTATCGAAGGAACATTTTGTTATCATTATGAATGTTATCAATAACATACATATTTCATATTTTAAATAGAATCTTTGATTCTACTAGAGTGCGTTGCACTCTAATAATAAACACACTGAGCTTTCGTATCTACACTAATCTAAACTATTGGTAGCAAGTTGTGGTGAGTATTTCTTAAATACTGATTTGTTGTGTGTCAAGAATAAATAAAGAAGAATAAAGTAAAGTAAAGAAAAACTAGTTAAGCAAGTTTCAAATACTTTTAAGGTTCAAGATTTACTGAAGCTTTTTTATATATGTCACACAGTGTGTTTCGAAGAAACATTTTGTATCAACATAAATCTTGTCCTGACGTTACATATTTCATATTTTAAATAAAATGTGTAATTCTACCAGTGCGTTGCATAAATATACTAACCCCTTGTGTTTTCAGCGATTTGAGTTTTTGGTAGTAAATTGTAATTGGTATTCCATATTTTAATCGGATATAAAAACTATTTAAGCATAATGCAGAACCTGTCTGCAAACAATAATACATAAGGTAATGTACACATTAACATTATCTTGATAAACATTAGCCTAAATTTCAAGAAAGCAATTGACAGAATTTAAGATATGAAAATTTTGTAACTTGAAAAAGAAACCACGATTTGATCGCTATCGTAGTTTTGATGTTAACAACGATTCTGAAGATTGTCTATTAGAAAAATGGCTATAAAGCAAGCGAATTAGCTTAGGAACACGAGAATTTCAGTTGCCACTTGCCTCCATCAATTTCTCCCAACAATAAAACGAGAGCATCGAAGCGAAATGCTTTATATACCGAGAAAATAGTTCGAACTGTTATGAAGAAGGAGAAAAAAGTCTTTACCTTGCCGTATATCGCACGGGTATGGCCATCGGCCGCGAAAAGAAACGAATTATATTAGTGTAGTACACGCGGGAGTCCACTATGTTTTCTGCAGCCGATGACGGAGACTCAACTTTCCCAATCTGGGTTAAGCGTCAATTCTTTCCGATCTTAAAAACCGTCCGGACGGGCACCATAGATAGCTCTAGCGACGTCCACGTTTGTCTCAATGGGTTCCCAGTAACCACGAGGTCAACACTCACATCGGGACATGTTTGGACGATGAGAAAACCGGGTAGAGAAAAGAAACTTAATGGCGGAAGATCTTGAGTAAACGCATTTACGTTCGCGAAGTACACCTGCGCATACCACCGTTTTCTTTTCATCGTAAACGAATTCCTCGATAGGTCGATGGAAAAAGCATCGAAGCGTTGCGTTTGCGACATTCGCGCGGATGCAGATCGCTGAATAGCAATTGTTTCGTTTCACATCAGCGTGGAAAGTGAAATTAAAATGGCCCCCTTTGCTCCATTACGGAATTAAAGTTACTCTATTAACACTATGCCGTCCGCATATCTTAGATAGATTCTTCTGTTCGACGCTGGCAGAATAGCATGGAAATTTTGGATTTTATAAATAATTTTTCGAAGACTGCGGTAATATAAATTCCTAAAATGAGGATTTGTCCTTCAACCATTCCCGCATTCTATTTTTACTTAAATAAAAACAATGGTATAGTTAGTTCTCCAGCTTTTACCACTCAAGGAAGATAGTTCAAATGCTGTTTTTAAATATGGCACCAAAGTGGTACCACCGGCACCCAACAGATGCACTTTGTATAGTACCAACGTGGTGCCACCGAACGACGTAGTGTTAACCTTTTGCAATCGAAAGCATTTTCACTGTTGGAAAATACCAAATGTAAATCTTTCTTGAAGTTGAAAAGTTTGAATTTTTTTGCAATTATTATTTTTTTATTATTAATCGTTAATTTGATCTGTTTCACTATGTTCAAACATCGCGTATGTGATACTATAAAATTAGTTAAAAGCTATTTATTTAACCAGTTAAGTGCCGAATTTAGTTTCAAAGGCCGCCACAGGGTGCGGAGTTAAAATCATGACGTGTATACGCGTTAAACGCAAGCTAAATGGTCCTACTATATACTTATATATATATATATATATATATATATATATATATATATATATACACATATACATATACTTATATATGTGTATATATACTTATATACTATATACTTATATACTGATATACCTACTATATACTAGATTCGGTATGACGCGTATACACGTCCAACGCACTTAACTGGTTAAAATTGTTGCATTAAGTCAATTGTCGAATGTGAGTCGCCTTTCGAGCGCACAGGGTTAGTTCTAAAAAGTCAGAATGAATATGAATGAATATTAATATTTAATGTAATATTTATACATTTATATGTTGAAGCCTGAAAAGTAGAAATACATTAATCATTCTTTATAGATCCATAAATCATTACATGACTTGTACTTGTTTTTTAGACTTCGCTATATCATAAATGTATTTGGGCGTTTCATAAATTTCTTCCTTCTTTTATCCGAAATAAATTCACAACATTTATTGTTCAAGGTTGATTCGTTGCGTTAGATATGAATTGTTCTGCTTTACCACTCTCTTCCAATTCTCAGTTATTTATCAAACCTTGTTATTTCTAAAATTATTTCTATAACTATTCTAAAATTATTGAGGCTTGAAAAATATTCCTCGTCGTGTGCTTTTATTTGATATCAAAAGAGAAGAAAACCTTATGGGACACTCTAACATAAACATCCAAAGTCTGCTTTTACAATATTTATAATAATCGTAAATGTATAAATATTCGGTCCTTCATACTGAAAAACAATTTTTATATAACCCGTCCTAATATTTATGTTACTACGTTAATTTTCTTTTACAGAGTTAATTCTTTACACACTTCGGCGTAGTACTTAAGTAATATTGGGCATAATTTATAACCAAATGCTTAATTAATCGAAGAAATGAGGGGTTGGTGCATTTATGCAAAGTAATAGTTTTAATGGGTCGATTAAAACACCATGTACGATCACGTCTTCTCTAATCTATATGAAGAGAAAAAGAAATTCGTTAATTCATGAACGCACGCGAGTTCTCCGGTCGTTGCGAGAATTACCAGAAACGTGCTCGAGGTGAGGATGCCATCATTATGCAAGGATTTTCTCTGTCGTCCCAGAAGCAAGTTCATGAAGCGGTAGTCGCATTTCTTTCTTTAGCTAAAACGAGGCTCGCGTTGTCGACGTTAATGCAAAATCTGAACTTATCACGCCACTAAAGATGATATTTACGGTTATCGGGACTGCTGCACCGGCCACTATACGCTGTAGATCTTGCTCAACTCGTCGGATCCACAGGCCGCAAACAGCCCGGGACCGGATTTCCCGTATCTGGTCCGTAGGTGTTCATTGTCAGTTGCGGTTATTAAGTCGCGAAAAATATGATTCCGTTGCATGGTCTCGAGGCAATGAGCTGAATCGATTCCGTGACATCCGAGAGGTCGACTAAATCCAATTAACGACGCTCTCAACACCGGCGCTAAGTGGTTTGTTTAATGAAAAGAGAAGGCATATTCAGCGTTTTATCTTTTCGCTATCAACCTCTTTGCCGAGAATACATGTATATTTCGGTAGTATTGTGAGATAAATCAGGCAATCTTATCGTCGTTAAATGCCATAGTGAAATCGGTTATACGTAGTTACCGATTTCATTAAGTGATTACGGTTATAGGTTAGCTGTAATTATCATTATAATTATTTTCAAATTATACTCGCATTTATCCAAGACTTCTCACTTGCTACTTCTCGTAGTTGTATATGATACATGCGTGAAGTGTTTCAAGATAGTAAATCGATTACACGTGTTATGAATATTATTAGTTTTCTTGCCAACTTGTGTCGAGTTTTGGTTGAATTATGTTCTTTAGATTTAGAAGAATTTATCATTGCGTATTAAGAAATAAATTATTAACTATTGAAAAATTGATGTAACATTTAGAGCTGAATTAAGTGATGATCAACAAACGTGTGACATTTTCCTCTATATGGTCATAGAAATTGAATCACATCACACCACTTTAATGAATGCTTGAAAGGTTACATATTTAATACGTATTTTTCTTCTTATAGATTAAATTAATCGTGTAAAGAACGATTGTGTGCTTGGCTTGAATCAGTGGCTAGATCTGTTTATTCAAGAACATTAATTAATTCTTAAATTAACGACAAAGTAAACAATTTTTTTTTAGAAATTCTTTAATACCTTCCAAATGCATTTTTCCAAAGATGAAGCTACATATAACAAACTTTGTCTATACTTTTGTAGTTGTACAAGACTAGAAACGCTGCGTACGAAGCGTGAAACCCTTTTGTATTTGTGTTTTTATATTTACATGTGCTTCATTTGTAAGGGATATTTGTTTTTCGTGCTGTCGAAATATATGTGCTACGTTTATAAAATTACATTGACTAATACTTTATTAACAATAAAATATACGTTCCATTTATAAAAATACGTCGAATGATATTATACTTCATTGACAATAAAAGATGCGTTCCATGTATAAACATACAGTCGTGGACAAAATTAAGTGGACAGGTATCATAAATAACAAAAGGTTAATTTAATTTAACTAACAATGCTTATAAATCAGAACTTTATTGCACAATTATATACAAAAGCATTTCACGTTCTACATTTTAAATTTATTTAAAACATTGTATCAAAGCAAAAAATTTTTTACATTTCTGCAATGTCCACATAATTTTGTCCATGACTATACATCGAATGATAAACTTCATTGGCAATAAAATATGTGTCCCATTTATAAAAATTGAACGATATCCTATAAAAATAAAATAATGCATCAGTCTTAACATTTATCATGTACATAATTTGAATCTTTCAGTTAATATACACAATTATTTATAAGTTGAATTAGGCAATATGATTTGTGGTCTAAAATGCCGACACCGCTCAAAATGGTTGCCGTCATTTCATGATTAACCCTCTGTCTACCAAGCGGGTCAATTGGACCCGACTGTACGTACATAGATACTGCGATTATTTAAACTTAAAATTCTTACCATCTAAATTATGTACCTACTCCAAAAATACGTAATACAAAGATATTACTTGTAAATATATTAAATATATAAGTTCAAAGTGAATAACTATACCATATATAGTACACGGGTCCATTGGAACAAGTACGGTAGATAATGAAAGTTTTTCTTACGGTAGACAGAGGGTTAAAGGGTCTCCAATTTCACTAAATTACGTTATCGTATCCTCTGACTTTCGGTGTTCTAAAATTGTTATCGAAAATGCGATTGGAATTTTCACAGATAATAATTAGTGTTATACTCGCGATAATTCTCATGCTCAGTTTACTGCTCAGTATTAACACTTTGACTACTGTTGGCGCCTATTGGCGTCCGAAACATGTTAGCTTCCCGGTACTGTAGGCGCCAATTGGCGTCCGAATCAAATTTCGCTTGTTTCGCATGTCTTAAAATTTTATAATTGCTCTTATGGTATTTCCTCAGAAATGCATGTCTGACGAAAAATTTCGCCGTACCCAGTGGACGTCGCGAGTGAATTCGTACCGTATCGTACGTGCCAAAGTCTGCCGTAGTCAAAGGGTTAAAGTCACTAAATATACCACGAAAATAATTTGCCTGGCCACGATCGTTTTTTTGTGGAAATTTGAATAAATCGTCGAAGAACCACTGCATAGAGGACGATGACATCGTTCAAAATAAACATCTTCCATTGCTGTGATAAGGATACATCGGGAACTGGTTGACTGGCCAACGACCGATGTGACGGTAAAACGAACGACCCTGAAAAAACTCGAGTTCGTTAAGACGTATATTGGCCCTTCATGAAAACGTTTTCGTATCCGGCGAGAACGAGTTGCACCGCGGCTTAGTGCCATACGTTTTTACGTTACGAGCTCTTAATCGGCCCAGAAATTTGCATACCACCGTGCCAATTACGTGTAATTTAAGATATACACTTATTAGCGAACTTACATTTGCCGATGTTGACCGGAAAATCGCAGCCGTTTACCAGTTTTTCTGGCAACGGAGAACGGTACGCGGCGATAACGTTCGTATCGTTTGAATCAATAATTGGTTATGACGGTCGAGCAACTTTTAATAAATTGCATTACGGATAAAATTCATCGGTGCAAATATTTTACTCGAGCGGTGATAAGTTGCTTTTAGAAAATAAACGTAATCGTAATTCAGAGAATACTTTGAACGTGCGGATGTATCTTAAAGTTGCGAACAAAATTACGCAGCGTTTACATAGTAATAAGAATTATGTCATAGTTATGTAATAACGTCCTATCGTGTCAACGTAATTGAAATTCGTGTCGAATCTTCGTTAATTAGAAGCTGTGAAATGGTTGCTCTTGTCTGCATAGGAAAAACGCTTTTGCAAATGATTTTCTTGCCGTTTATCTAATTTTTTTAGTTTTCACCTACTACGGCATGATGTTCGTAAACATCGTAGAATGTAAATCTCATGAAAACTCGCGAGGGAGCTTGTATAAATCACATGCATGCACTCGCCTTGCGGCGCGATTTTGATTTACGGCTAATTGCTCGCTGTTTTTCCGTACTTCTTTGCGTGTTTTGCATCTCATGAATGATAAAGTCATTTTCACGCCGACACCGAGCATTAAATTTGGCGAAACGCTGGAAAATATGTCGATCGTGGCCTTGCGAATTTTTAAGGATGGCCACAGTCGACGAGGGACTTGCGTAAAGATCATTTCCTTTGTATTTGTTAAAAATATTGGGTTGTTCGGAAAGTTATTTCGTTTCTTTTCCGAACAGACTTGCTTGTGAAAATGTTCGACCAATACTAATCAGTATAAGACCAATACTAACTGGACCATTAGATCAATACTAATGCAGAAAAACTGCATTTTCGGAATATTTTACTTTTTTATAAATGTTGTTCGAGAAAAAAAAGGTATCCGATGAAAATCGTCTCTCATTTTCATAAAAAATACGAAATTACTTTTCGAACAACCTAATATTAACCGGCTGAGATACTTCCATTTTGCTAGATAGAGTATGGTAGGTGTTTCCGATCTGACAGTGTGACAGAAATGGGAATGAATTTACGTCAAAATAGTTACCAAATATATAGAGTAAAACATGTTTGTGGGCAACTTTGTTTTCAAAAAAATTGAATTTAAAAGTTTGTCATTGACTTAACATGACGTTCTTATTACTGAATTTGAAAATTTATAAATCGAAAATTCTCGAGTTTACGAATGTAGAAAAGGGGCCTGGTAACTTGGAAATTTTGTAATTTGATGATATAGCGATTTGCCAATTTGATAACATAATAGTTCGATAATCTACTAATCTAAATCTAATAATTTTATAATTTAATCATTTTGAAATTTGATAATTTTCAAATTAAAAAATTGACTCCATGTCAAATTATCCACCATTAATTTAACGCATTACTTCTCAAATAAGAATTAGAATACTTAATAATCTTGTGTACTTTAAATTTAACAACTTTTCCAGAGGATAAATTAAATCTTCATAAGAATATAATCAACATTGCTACATTTTTTTCCAGAATCGCTGTTAGGCTTTTGCGATTCGTAATAACTATATTCACATATTAGCTAACAATAAAATATTAAATACATATCATTTACCATGACAATTCAGATTTAAAATTTAAATGTGCCGTCAAGATTTTGTAAGAGCAAAAGGAAATATGCAAATTAGCAACGCGGTACTGTAATTTACATTTTCTTACTATATTTCTTTGCTGTCAAACATAAATCATTACAGTCTGCATGTGACAAAACAAGACATGTGATACAATTACACTATAATTTTCTAATAATCCGCTATAAAATTGTACAAAATTAAGAATAAATGTCTTATCTAAATTTCCAGGAAAAATTGTAAGAAAAAACCCTGCGTCAATGAATCAACTTTCAATAAATTATACCAATTATTTAAATCATCGAAGACTAATACTCATAAGAATTAACCACACTATGTACAGCTAAATTATTTACTATTAAATTTCTTAGCTGTACATATTAAGAACTGAAATTGAATATACTTCTCGAGAACATAAATTTAGCTGAATTAAACTACCATAAATACTGAAACTCCAGACAACGATTATTTTACTCTCTTCAAGAATATTCACGCATGTGTCGTCATATAATTTGTTTTTAAACTCAACCAAAGGTTACATACGTATATATTATTGCTGTTTTTTCACATTATAAATTCACTTAAGATTTATTTACACAATTACTACAGAGTCACACTGAATAAAATAAAATTACAGCAAGAAATTAAATCGCTTCGTTTCCTAACCTTCATGAAATGATCCCTAAAAGGGTTATGATTAAAAAATTGAATAAAAAATAAGGTATTCATATTTATAAAGCAATTTTCAGCTTCAACGAATAATTCTCTATTTTTCATTTGTTATAAATATATCACCATCACACGTGTTCGGTATAACACTGAACTATTCAGTTTAAAGGTGTCGGTCTTTGCTGATTTCTGGTAAGTCGCTAATCGTACTCGGAGCAGGTGCTGTTTTGCACATTAATCGATTTTCCTTTTTTACCATTGCATTTTATTGCTCATGCAGCGTTGTTAATACCGGTGTGACAGATAACTAGATAGAATACGCAAATTTATCCGTTTAACACTAAGACGCATGCGTAGTCCACCACAAATCGAACTCGTTTCTAAATCAGCGCGAAAGGTGTTGCTTTCACGGATTTCTGTGCTTTTAGTTTCCGTGGACGAAATTTAAAAAATCTATTTCAATAATTATGAAGATAAATGTTTCAATTGATTTTTTACGATTAAGGTGTACACGTGCAAAGCTACTTATATCATTTATCAACAATCAGTTCCTATCAGTGTTTAGAGTCGAAGTTTGTAATAAAACCACAGTTGTTTAGAATTGAAGTTTCATACAAAATGTTCTGAACGTAATTCGTACACAATGTAAAATATTTGTTAACTCGTTTATAAATTTTGCTTTGTTTACAAACTTAAAAATGTTTATAAATCATAGTATGATTTCAAGTATATTATAACAACGATGCAAGTTTCATAAAACTGTAGCTCATGTAAATTAAAGCTGAATTTCGGTTAAATTACTGATTCGAATGCGAAAATTCCTGTTTCTTTCTTTAATTTCCATTTGTTAAACAATTTCTGTATCACAGATATTACAAATATGTTACCATTTGTCACTCGACAAACTTAGATACGCATGGTGTCTCTTGCTACTGGAATAGGGTTACATCCTAAAGGGTTGTGAATAGAAGATGCAACAATTATCATTAGATAATTAGCAAAAATAAATCTATGTTGAGAGTCACTGGGTCTACAATAATGGAAAGTCTTGACTCTCTTACTGGAGTCAATGGGCCTCAGGCCATGTGTATACCTAAGGGCCAATTTGGCGAAAGCATTGCAGACCCAAACCGTTATTATTCCTTAATAGATGGGTGCCTGTTTTACTGTGCATCTTAGAAAGGTCTCTTCACTTCTAGTTCGATTCTTGAACAGTTAAGACGTCCTTCTGAGTCGTTTATAATAAAGTTAGTTTCATCAAACAATTGTGCCACAAAAGTCTAAAGCCCATCCAAATGTGCGTCGCCACATCATTAGTCCATTCGTCTACACGAATTTCATCGTTTCAACGATCTTTGATTACTTCAATCTTGATCAATCCAATTCGTACAGCGCGATAACTTCAGCGAAACAAGGAAAAGATCGTCAAAATCTACGCGTGCATCAAATCGTTGAAAAAAGGAATCGACAACTACGAAGGCAAACGAAAAGCGTGTCTGACGTCGACGACCGCAAATCGCGCGGGTCGAAGCGTGTGAAAACACGGCTTATTAAAATTTCAAATGGTGATTCTCTGTATCGTTCCTGGTGGCATCGTATCCTTGCGGAGATCATTATCCCGGGAAACCGCAGGCGGAGCGTAATCGTTCGTTTTCTCGCGTGAAGCCACGCAGGGACTCCTCGCATCGAGAATAATTTGTTTACCAAATCTGCGGTCTGTACGTGCGCGATACGTCGGGCTGGAAAAGAAGAGAAAGACGAAGGCAGCGAACGTTTATCGCAATTCACCGCGACAATTTATCGACGTCGCCGTTCCTATCTCGTCCGGCTCGATTTGAACTCTGACCAACGCGAATGGCTAACGCGAAATCGTGAAACGCCTTCTACGCGACTACGTCGATGCCGTGATCGTTACGTGACCGTGCACACGGCCGGTCTACGTGCATTTCTACGCAGGAAACGTGGCCGAGCATCCATATTATATGGCCGAACCTAGAAACCCGCAGAAAACTGTGGGGTAATAAAATATACGCGTACGCGTCTCGTCGCAGAACGCTCCGGCATTCGCCTACCATTCAACCTTTACGATCCTCTGCTTCCTGCCGCCATTTTTGGTGCACGACACGAGCATTAAAGGTGTGGTTTACCGACTGCTTTATATATTTTCGGAGGATTCGACGGCGCTGGTACTCCACACGAAACGTCGTGACAATGTTAACCGTGGTAGCCGTGTTAGGTTCGGTCAGACACCCGAGTTCCGAACTGGTTCAGGATTAATGGTTAAGGGGTTATATCTACTTCGGATCGGGAAAAGTTACAGGTAGCCCTCCTACAACACGGCATCCTATAACACGGTTTCGCTCTAACCCGATAAGAAAATTGCAAAAAACTTTGTACAACACTGTACTCCTTCGGCCGCGGCGATGCTTGCCGTCTTAACACCAGATTTACGAAAGTTCAATGACCACTTGAGTCTAAATTGAAAATGAACTATGAAAAGAAGTGTACACTGAATAATACATATACCAGTTTATAGAAAGATTCTTTATCTCGATGATGGTTAACATTCATTTCGACATAAGCTTCTTAATAATTTTCGCAATTGAAAATAAGAAACCTGAGATCCGTTATTTTGACGAGTCCCGTAAACCTAGTGTTAAACACACACTGTTGCGGAAAGCAACAGTCCAGACTATTGAGACAAATGAAAAAGAAATAAGAAGTGCAGTTGCTGCAGGATATTCGACATCCGCATACATTTATATTTTTAATAAAAATTAAGTTGTTTATGTAGAATTAAAAAAAATATATTTGTTTTTAATAAGTTTTCGGAACATAACCCCCCTTTTTGTACTTGGTCTGGGTCTCATACAACACGGTTTCACACAACACGGCATTTTCTAGGAACCTAACTACCGTGTTATAGGAGAGTTACCTGTACGTGATTTTCAAGAATTTTTTTGTCATTTTAAAAAATATTTTTAATAATGCACAAAACACTATCAAAAAGTTAGAGAATGGAGTAGTTTAACTGAAAGGCATTGCAAGATAATAAAAGGTACTACATTAATTTTCATTGTTTACTGTTACTTTATTGTTAAAATATTTTGTCTGTTTTCTTTTTTCGGTTCTTAGCAATCTTATGTTTAAAACTAACAAATATTTTTAAAAGTTTCTATGCAATTTTATATTTAAAAGCACCAAATATTTTTTTACATTTTACGTTTGTGCTAAATTAGTAACATTCTGTGTAAGCAGTGAAAACGTTTTCTCATGTGTATTAATTGTAAGCGATATTTGTTTTTCGTACTGTCAGAATGTAATTCATAAAAATGCATTGAATATTTCATTGACAATAAAATGTGTGTTCTATTTATAAAAGTCCAGTAAGCAAAGCCCCATCAGTAATAAAATGTGTTTCATTTGTGCAAATACGTAATAAAGTATATTGCATTCAGAAAAATATACTGAAACAAACACAATTGAATATGTTCCATTTAGAAAATTACACTGATATTTCATTATTATTCAAACTTATTAAAAGTTGTAATTATATAACTTGTATCTCTCAGTTAAAGTACACAATTACAAGTTAAATTTCCCGATATGGATTTTACTAAAAATCATGGCATCAATCAAAATAGATAACTGTCATTTCATGAAAATGTATCAATGTAAACAGTTTAATAGAATATAATAATAGTTACTGCAGCGTACTATGCACACATACTTCAACTTTAAATATATAGTAGAAAAATAAAAGAATAAATGATAATACATGATTGAATATGCACCTAAATTCTTTATCTCCATAAAAATTAACACTGATCTCAAAAAATGCATCTTAATAAATTTTGTCATTAAAATAAGAAACACGGTTGGCCGATTTAGTACGAACAATGTTAGTATAACTTTTAACAATACATTTTCTTATTAATTTTAGCACAATTCACTTTAAAACTATTAGACGCGATAGTAAATGTAATATTTTGGTGTTATTGATTCTTACGCTTAAGTTTGTAATATTTTTAATAAACTGAATTATCTATATCTTTGTTGTAATAAAAGATTACAAACAAAATCGAATGTCATTCCTAATTCGGTTCACATTAATACAGACTGCAATATTGTCTCTATAATTCTCTTCAATAATCTGTCAAAGCTACCACTCTGTTAAGAGTGTATTTCATTAAACATACAAAGAAGAAAAGTAATGAAAATGAGCGAAGCAACAAGCATTCGTATTATTCTAAACAAGCAACGAACATCTTGTGAAGCAGTGTAAGTTGTTACTTTTCTTTTATGATTACCAAGTTAAGCATGCAAAACTGTCGAACATTGTAATTCCACTAGAATTTTTGATTCGTGCGCGACTTTGTTTCAATGAAGTGTTACAGTGCGAACAAAAGACAATCCTTTTGAATAGTTATTTAATATTCATCGGTATGTTGTTTCTTTTAGCGGCGATGAATACATACTGCCGTCGCAAATGCGTCAAACCGCGCATTATTTATCAAGCATTGACCCTTCACAAATATCGGGAAGTGGATTATGCAAGCATGCAACCGCAGACTATTTCGAAATCTCTCCCCGAGGCTGTCAAGAATTTCAAAAACGTTGGCTGACTTGCAATATTGTACAATCGATGTAAAGATACCTTAAATTTCGTATGCTTCGCATGAAAATGCTCGGCCAAGGAGCATCAAACTATTTAAATTCCTTCGCAGATATTTCATTTCAGTTTCTTCTGTAGTTTTCTGTGTTCTTCTTTCATCTCCTTCTCGTTAAATGTAAATAGCGTCAGCGGAAAGTTCATTTTGCAGCATCAGACTTTTTTAAACTATCAACAGTTTTTAGTATTTATTACAAAGCTGCTCTCTATTATCTACTGTAAAGACACTCTGTTAGGAGTAAAAGAGGTAACTATTCTCACACTAAACGTCAATACATTTTTCCTATTTTTAACCATTAATTTCTCTGAATTTTCTATGATATTTGTCCATGCAAATGAAGTCCCAAATAATTGGTACAATGAATGTGCACTGCCGCTCAAAAGTATGTGGATGCCTACCGTGTTCGTGAAATTTGTGATATGTCATGTATATTTTTATTAGGAAATAATATAGCTGATTAAACAAGTAACTTCACACTTATACAACGACTCGGATCACACCTCCGCAATATGTAGATATAATTTACAGCAATAAATTGAAAATAATGACATGGCCGACGCAATCACATGATTTGAATCCCGTAGAAAAACTGTTGGATCATGCAGATCGACAAGTTCGAAGATGGTGTCTCAAATCCGAAGAACATTCTCAGAATCTTAGGAAGATTCGTGAAAGATCCTAGAGTTTGTGTGGAACCTTATTAATACTGAAATAATCACGTATTGGATATGTAACGATAAAAAGATATACAATGTAAAAGACATGCACATGTAATTATTTTTTATCATAATTGGTGAGAAATTTAACAAATCGTTATTAAAATATGTTCACCATGCACGAACTGGAATAATACCAAGTAATAAAATTTACCGAAGACACCATAACTTTTTTAGGTATTTACAAGAATTAAGGAAGTGTCCACATATTTTTGAGCGGCACTGTACGTACGAAAAGGGACAGTCCAGAAACTTCTACTATTTCGTGAAATTATTGTATAATTTAAACTTATCATGCATTGCATCTGTTGCATAAAATGGATTATTTACAACAGTGTTTACACGATACAGTTGCATCGCACGAACAGTATTAGGGAAAGTATGTATATGTAGCATAAGCAGTGTACGGTCCGGAATAAAATGTCATCATAATGATATAAAATGTGAATTGTACAGTAAAAGTCAGATACTCGTATACGTAGTTGGAAACGTTCGTTCGTGCGCCATTTCCCTTAAAAAAGAAACTACTCGCGCCGATGTAACTCCATAATACGCAATAATTCCAAAATCACATTAAATTATCAAGGACACAATCTACATCAGCGGTTCACCACCTTCAGCGATCCTTCGTTTCTCGGCCACTTTACACCGGTTCTTATCCGATGCTCGCATCGTTTACCAGCGCAGCGGTCGTAATAACGACGTCCCATTATTTTCGCTTTGAAGAAGCATCGACTTCACGCTCGAAGCAGGTAGCCCGTTTTCCCTTAGAACGCAAGGAAGCTCTATCAGCGTGGCTACGTCCAATCATACTTATCGTTGGCTGGCTCCTTGTAAATATCAGGGAGACCCATTGTGCGATCTTACGACTGCATTCCTGGCAGACAATTAAGCCGGACACGGCCACCGGTAATGACTCTCTCGTGTTGCCGTTACGTGCGTGTACGCGTATATTACGATCGGTTGGCTATTCGCCCGTTCGCAGCTGCACGTGAAAACGAGATATCGTAATTGGAGAGTGTCTCTTCGACGATAGCGCGCCAACTCGGAAACATTGCTACAGGAAAGTTTACGGTATCCCGCGAATACCAGCCTCGTTTCGTCGGAATTTTACGCGAGCGTTGCATCTCCGTCACTGACACGTTTCTCGACGTCCACTTGTCTTGTGGGTTTTTTCGGGATTCGACTTAAATGAAGCGCGAGATATTGGGAGTACAAATTAGTTCGGTCCGTTTTTTCGTGATCAAAAATGCATTTATTACAGAACAATCTGTAGGAACAGATTACTGAAAGTATTGTCTGTAAAAAAAGCCTTTAAAAACAGGCATATTTATAACAATATTTGTCAAGTAAAATAAAATGTATCGCTTTTCTACTTACAATACATATAAAGAAATACACTTTCCTTTTAAATTTATGGTTTTACATTACTGAAATATTTTATATTATATCTCAAAAACATAGTTATTTTAACCATGAAAAAAAACATGGAGCGTATACGGCCCACTGGTTGACAACAAGTTCAGCGATAAACTAAAAGTGTGTTAAAAATCCATTTTACACTTGCCGGAAAACCCCAAAATGGATTTTCAGCGCCATCAGAAAATCCTGTAGAATACGAAACAGGTAACCACGCAGAAATCATCAGGTTTCTACGCGTTCAGCAGTTTCATATGATCGAACGTTCAACAAACTGTGTGAGAGGCGCGTCGAATTTTTATTCTCCTCGAAATCGCGTTAATCGTGGCATAAATCATCGATGCACCTTTCCCCGTTAGAAAACAAACGATCGAACTAACCGACAGAAACGAAACATCCATTACGACGTACATAGGCCGCCAGTTAAATAGAATTTCAATCAATTCCCCATCATCGTTAAGTGCTGCCGGCTCGTCGCCTATCGGAACCGTTCGTCTTCGTTGACGTGATTATCGTCATCAACGATGCCTAAATTCCGTCATCCGTTGCTTTTTCTGCGTTCGATCGACGCCGTCGTGTCTGAAATCTTACTTGAAATGTCACTGACAAATAATCCCCGACGCGTGAACGTCACTTTCCAACGTAGATTACTTCCTTGCGCGAATTCGAATCTGTTCGGTGAACGTTCGATTGTGTGGAAAGTTTGCAATTCGAAACTGGAGAGATCCGATTTGTATGTGGACAATTATGAAAGTGGTCTAAGTAAAAATTTAAAAAAGAGGGTTTGTCAGTTATTTCACACGTCATTATTTGAAACTAAATAAATTCAGTGTAATTTTTACGATATTGTCGAAAACCTAACCTAACCTAACCATTAGATAGTGGGTGTTGTTTCCACGTTATATGGAATCCATTTGGTATTAATTATGAAAGTGGTCTACGTCAAAAATTTAAGAAAATTGAGTTTACCGGATCAAAAATATACGGAAATATTATATTACTTTCATTATGCACGACAACTGAACCAGTAATGGAAGAAAAAAGTGAAGATATTACGTGTTTACTACCCTACATTCTACCAGTTTTTCAGGAACATTTTAAGAATCTCAAAACTTATGATCAAAGCCTAAAATGATAAAAATGGATTACTTTTTAAAAATAATTAATAAATCTTCATGAATTATTCCGTGAAAATATTATTTCTAATAAAACTCATAGTTTTTGATTGCTTTAAGTCATTTACCAGGTCCAAGTCAATTCAAACTTTAAAAACATTTTTGTGCAAGAATCACACAAAATTTTAAGTTCGTAATAAATTTTTATTAATCGAGACTAATAAAATTCTATTCTAAAATGTTATATGATATAAAAATATTTGTTAATCTAGTCAAACGTAATCCATTAAATACCTCGAAACAAAAAAAGTTTGACTTAGTTAGACCACTTTCATAATTGTGGGCATAATTATTGACCCAAAAGTTTATAAAATTATTATACTGCCGGCACAGAAAGTTTATTACTAGTAGTTTCTACGATGCTAACATCAATTTACGATTTGATCAATATACGGGAATTGCAGGGTAGGTATTTGCTGGATGAATTGACAAATGCTGTGCGAGTTGCGTGATAAGATTTGCGCAGTGCCGGACTATGATCTTTAGGGTCCGCGGGCAGTTAACGGTAAAACGACGTATAATGCATATATAATTTAAATAAGAATAAGATAGAAAAGTAAACAAACGATAAAATTTAAATTACCTTACAGATTGTTTTTTTATCGGGATAAAAATCAATACAAACTTTAACGAAAGCGTTTTCGTAAGTCCTGCAAATTTTCTAACGAAAATATTTTTAATTCTTAAATCTCGAAATTGTTGTTTCGAAATTTTCAAGTTTTTATATATCCAATACGCAAATTTCTACATTTCAAAATTCAAAGATTTTTAAACTCTAAGGTACTCTGATCATCAAATTTAAAAACTTAAAAATTTTAAGTTTTCAGAAATCGCAAATTGACAAATTTTTAAATTCTAAACTTTTCGAACTGTCAAATAGCCGAATCTTCAGATTCCTAAATTCACAAATAGCCGAATGTCCAAATTCCAATAATCGCAAGTTCACATATTCTCAAATTCCCAAATTTAAAAATTTTCCAATTCTAAACCTTCCAAAATCGTCAAATTTCCAAGTTCCCGAATTCCCTAACTCCAAAATTCGCAATTTCTGAGATTTTTAAATATTCTAAATTCCGAAGTTACCGAGGATTCATAACCTCAAGTTTTCAAATTTCTGAATCTACGAACTTCCGAATTTCCGTATTCGCAACTTCCCAAATTTTCAAGGTCTCACATATCCAATTTTGTCCAATTTCTGAACCTTCTAATTCGCAAATACTCAAATTTCTAATATTTCAACTGCCAAAATATTCTAATTCTCAGATTTCAAGTATCAGATTCTTGAATTTATATATTTCTTTGATTAAAACTTGCAATTTTCAAGATTTATCAACGAAAAATTGAAATAACCTATTCTAGTCTCTACTGTACAAATCATACTTTATTTATCTAAATATAGTTACAAATACTTTACGTATTTATTTATGAAAATTTTCAGAACCGTTATTCAAAAATGCCTGATTTTTGTTCGTGAGATTACTGCTTATGTCTTCGTATTTTAAACTTAAAAGTATACAAAGTACATAACATAAATGTTATATACTTAAATGGCAGATAAAATTGAAGTAGATAATGTTACTATACATTCCATCAACCGATATCCCAAATTGTATCCTGAGTTATCATCATTCGCTTCAACGAAGGATCATTTAATTTGCATTACAAGTATTTGCAAGATATTTATGCACTCACTCTAATCAAATGCAATTCTTAAACTGATGCGATATAAATCCTGTTTTGCAGTACAGTTATAAACCGGATATTACACAGGATGTTTCATTTTCTCCTACCACACGATATTAACGCATTCTGTGATTAAAAATAAGAATGAATGTTACAGAAATATACAATCGCGGATACATTATTAAAATATTATAACATAGCAAAATTATAAGCGACTGGTTTCTTGTTTAAGGGAGGATCCTGCTTTAGGAGCCCTAAAAAAAGCGTTTCTGGTGGAATTTTTTTAGGACAGAAAGGAAAGAGTAAGCCTAGTCAACCTTTTAGATAATTTTATTACATATTTGAACATGAAAACAAAATTTTTGTTAAAGAAAAATATTCAAATGCAGCCGAGTTTTATGCACATTTGTGCAACACCTTGGAATTGTAGTCTCCAATCGGCGGGAAAGATGCAGTTCGTAATTTTCGTTTGAAGTAAAAATCCAAAGAGAATTTTAATTTTCATATATTTTTCCCCCTAAAAATTTGTTTTTCATGTTCAAATATGTAATAAAATTATCTAAAAGGTTGACTAGGCTTACTCTTATCTTTCTGTCCTAAAAAAGTTCCACCAAAAACGCTTTTTTTAGGGCTCCTAAAGCAAGATCCCCCCTTAATGCGTTTAGTGAAAGGTATAAAAATCAAGACGAAGTTCGATGGTAATAGATTCGATTACTGAACGATGTGAATTTTATAATTTACAAGAAAAGACATTTTATCATGATTTAGTAAGCAAGAGTAATCGATCGAACAAAAATTCGGAGCAGCAATTATTTATAATTTCAGTATTTCTATTATAACGCTTTAACAAAACATTTCATGTTTATATAACATTTCTCCTGATTTTTAATAAAAAAAAAACATCGTTCGATGATACAAAACTGAAGCAGCCAGTATACTAACGAAAAATTTGTCCGAATTTAAGTTGAAAAGCCGGTATGTCATAAATTTACGTGAGATTTTTGTTATCGTGTCGCCTGAAATAGTTTGCTTTAAAATCGATCAGTTAATGCAATACAACTTAGTATAACGTTGATTACACGAACGCGTCGCGGTTAATTACCGTCATTCTGGAGGGAAAACGTGGATATAAAATAGAAGGGTACTCGATGCAAATTGATTCAACCGGTTCCACAATCGTTTCTCGCAATTATTCGCCGAGGATTCGCGTGCTCCTCGTTTGGCAAGCAAAATTATCATTATAAAATAGATAAAACGTACGTTCGTCGTCATGTACGTCGAATCTTCCGAGATCGGCATACTAAATTAATGATATCGATTACTGTCACCGGTATCTATCATAAATTGGGTTAACGTCAAACGGTTGCAGATAAACGTAAGCTGGCCGCGGGATTAAAACGACACAATTATGGAAACAAATATAAAATATTTAATTTAATGAAAATTTAATGGAGGATATTATTGACAAGATTGTGTATACTGTGCGGCCGATAACTTGGCCGGTGAGGAGGTTTGACCAGACATTCCGACGCGACGACAGTAATTGAACGAAAAAGAAAAGATGGTCGCATCGAATCTCGCGCATTTTCGGCGACGGAATTTATTGGCTTGAGCGGTCATACACACCTGTTGACCCGAAAACTGTAAACTGGTAGTAAACTGTAAACTGACAATCGGTAGTCCTCACCGGCCAAGTTGAGGGTTGCGGATGTACGTACAGGAATATACCATTTATAAGAAAACAGAGGTGATCATCATATCCTCTTGATGCCTCCATCTATCAAAAAACTAGTAACATCGGATCAACCTAGCACCTAGATAACACCGTAATTTTTACCTGATGCATTTTTCCTATCACCAATAGCAGCCATGTTATTCGGGTGGCCTAAGTGCTTCTTGGCCTAGTGGTTTCAAGTGCTTCTCTCTGTATATAGACGTACTACAGAATAATATTCAACAAGGGATACATTTCCGACCTGCTCATAATTTTACCTTCGTTATTTTTTACTTGCCAAAAAAAAAAAAAAAAAACGGGGAGAAATGAATTAGCGCAACCGAGTCGCTAATTAAATTAATCGGGCGGCCGTTCTCGCCGGGCGCGAATATTCGAGCGACACTTAATTGCGCAATAACGACTGTAAAACATCGTAATTAGCATCCGGCTCCGTAATTAGCCACGGAATACGTGCGATACGTTTCGATCGGTCGTGTTCGACCGGCGAAAGAGTCAAAGGAAAGCGTTCCGCGCCGTGGTCGTTACACGATCGGCATGAAATCGAAGATCATGTTCGGCAAAAAGAAAAATGACAGTCATAAACGTGCAAATTTGAAATAACGAAGGCTATTTCGCATGTAATGTTATGCGAGCTCCGATGTAGATGGGGTTTTCATTTAAAAACTTTCAAATTACGTGATTATAAATTTTCAAATATTCATGCTCTCAATTTTTCACATTTTCAAATTTTCGATTTCATAAATATCTCAATTTTGCTGTTTTCATTTTCGGTACTCCCGATATTTCCAAGTAATTGATTTTTCAATCTTTTGATCTTCCAATTTCTTGATCTTCTGATTTCTCCATTGTTCAGTTGATTAATTTTCATATTTACATATTTACAAATTTTCAAATTTTCAAATTTTCAAATTTTCAAATTTACCAATTTACCAATTTACCAATTTATAAATTTAAAAATTCACAAATTCACAAATTCACAAATTCACAAATTTACAAATTTACTAGTTTACCAATTTACCAATTTATCAATTTATCAATTTACCAATTTACCGATTTACCAATTTACCAATTTACCAATTTACCAATTTAAAAATTTACAAATTCACAAATTTACTAATTTACCAATTTAAAAATTCACAAATTCGTAAATTCACAAATTTACTAATTTACCAATTTACCAATTTACCAATTTTCCCAGTTTATCAATTTAAAAATGAACAATCTTTAAATTCTTCAATGTTTTCATTTCTTTAATTTGCCAAATTTTTAAATTCCTATATTTCAACGTCTTACATTTCGTACATTTCTAATTCTTCTTCTACTATACGAGTTCTGTTGGCGTTTGCTCGATCATCGAAACAGGGAACCTGTTATTGAAAATGACAGTCGGCAATTGATAGATAGGAAAAAGCGAAATATATCAATAAAAGGAAAATTGGTACTTTGGTTAGGTCAGGAAATCATTATCTTTAATAGAAGTGGAAGAGAAGTAAAGTGACAAATAGAAAAAATTGAGAATGAAAGAGTGAGTGGTTGATGTGGCCTTATCAACCCTTTTTGGAAATTACAGTAAGCTAACGGTTGATGATAGTAATAAAAATTGGCTCGGTCGTTGTTTGCGTCGAGTAATAAAAGTTCTATTATGGTATTGTCATAACCTGACGAGTCTACAAGGCAAGAACGCGAAATACAGGACAAACGCATACTTACAAATCAAGATGTGATATTTTCATTTGCCTATATCGACGTAAACGATGATACTTAACATGTTTTCACATACTACAACTATATCGTTCATACTACCACGATCGTTCTTTATGCAACGAATATGATTCAGTATAACCGGCCAAGAGGTTAAATAACGCGAAAATCAGGTCTAATTTGCAAACACTGTGTATTTATGTTCGGAATATTTAAATTTTCTCGATGTAAAATCGGACCAAGGATCGACCGAGCCAACCTAGCAACACCGTATTTCTTGATTACACACCGCAACCATGCAACTTTGATCGGCATATCTGTTGACATGTTAATGACCGTCTTTAGAATTCTTTCGTTTCGTAGGCAATCGTGAACGTCATTGTAGTAAACCAGTTCGTTGGCCGATGAAGGTAGTTCGTTAAATATAACCGAATACGAATAACATACACGGTGAGCCAATATGAATCTGTGTCAAGTAATCTTTCTACTTATCGTTTGTTTAAATACGTGTTTTGAGATAAACATATTCATCAATAATCGCAAAACAGTTGTCGATTCACTGTTTATTTTGATTTATTGATATCGGGTTTAAAGATATTCGATGAACAGTTTTAAATTGAAAGGATAATGTAGAATGGATGAATAAGTGGTGAAACACGCAATAATTCATACAATTATTCTTTATTTCGAGAACCTTCATATATATTAATTTTTACAGTTATTCTTTACTTCGTGAAACATTCACATAAATTAGTTTTTACAATTACTCTTTATATCTAGAAGAAATGGTATAAATTAAATTTTACAATTATTCCTCGTCTCGGTAAAAGTTAATACAAATTAATTTGTTCAATTTTTCTTCATCTTGACAGAAATTAACATACATTAATTTTTGTAATTATTCATCATTTTGATACATGTTAATATAGATCAATTTTTATCATTATTCTTCACCATGATAAAAAATTCGACGAAAGTATAATAGTATAAAAGTATAAAAGTATCTTACAGCAGGAACTTTAATATTCTTTATTGCTAATATAGTATTGTTAATACTATAAATTACAACACACAAGAAAGGCTGTTTAAGGAATAATGACACGAAAGAAACACTTTATTGATAATAAAAGTCTTCGTGGTTTCGCCTTTGGAGTCACTTGTCCGATGAAGAAGCAACACTAATAGTAACTTCATGAATATTGCTCAAAAAACAAACGAAAAATAGAAGGAAATGCACCTATGTTTACTGCAAACAACCACGCGGTTTATTTAACTTTAATATTCCTAACAGAGTAAAAATCTAGATAAAAGTCCTAAGTAAAAATGATTTTTAAAAATGATTTTCCTAAGTAAAAATGATAACTGAAATGATCTACTAATCGAAACCTTGAAATATCACAGTTATAAGTATCTTGTTTAATATTTTAAAGATTATTTTCTTATTAAGGTCTTCATTAGCAAACATGATTATTGCTTTGATTATGCCTAAATATAATGCAATTACCACGCTGAAAATATTTTTTTAATATCCTAGAAACTAAAGGTAAATTATATTTTAAGATCCTCAAAATCGGCGAAAACTGTGTTCGTCCATAAACAATTATTAAAAATGCTTTCTTAAATATCTTTGCAATTAAACCGAATGGCGCGTATATGTATAAAGAAAAGTTGTTCAGAATGACATCATTTACAACGTGCGTGAAGGTCATCGAAATCAACTAAGTGTATATGGCAAGAGATTCCACCGGCTCGTCCGCGTTTCTGCCGGATGAGGTTTAATTAATTTTGCCGTCGGATCTTTTTGCAAATAGGCATTCGAGGCTAGTTATGTTAGTCTTAAAATTCGATTGCGTATAGCGAATTCGCTGACTAGCGTATCGATGCTGGCGGACGCGTGCAGAATCGTAGGAATTGGTAACGGGAGCCCGAGAAATGGAGATTGCAGGGTTAGTCAGGAACGTAAACCGAAGTTAGGTCGAGCGTGGAGGCCTGTAATTTACCTGGTCCGTGGAGGAAGAACATAAGAGAAAAAGAGTCGCATTGTGTTTTATAAACAGTCGAACGTGGCTTCTAATTGCGCGACACGGTTCATCGAACGAGGAGAGCGGGAAAAAGTGCCCACGGCGATATCGTAATGCCGTAATTAATCTGTTAGCTGATTCGGTGACAAAACGTTTGACGATTGTTAAAATGATTGACTGTTTCCTTTCGCCGTAATCGCCGATTCGTGACTGAAAGCCATAATTTCAATTTTAATTATTCGCGGTCGCAGAGATCACAATTAACGCTGATATATGGTCGCGATATAAATACTAATTGCAAAATTATATTATACCGTAATTCGGTTTTATAATTATACATTTACGCCTGTAAATAAGTCATTCTTCCACTATGCTGTCATACTATTCTAAATTCATCACGAATACAAGTAATTTTTATGAAACTCTACAATTCGATGTAAATCCAAGAAATGATTGATTTATTGTATATATATTTTTTGTATATTATATATTGTATATATATTATTTGTAATTGAATATTTACTAACTTTGAGACAATATAATTCGTTTGACTAAATTTACACATAATTGAATTATTGTTCAATAACTATTTTCTTTTTAAAAGTTTCACTTATCGATGAATATCTTCATTGATACCATATTTATTCTCACATAAATTACTAACAATTACATTATTTATATGAATAATTATTTTATATCTTTAATTTACTATTTTTTTTATAGAAAACAGCAATATTATGTATGGTATAGTTGTTACAATCTAACATTGAAAATATTAATTTTAAAAACGTATATGAGGTGTCACAAAATCAAGTTACCATTCGCAAATTGTCAACAATACATTTATAAATATTATATACAATTTGCTGTCCCGCGCTAATCATTACCCACTGAATGTTTAATCAATAAATGAAATAATTTAATCAACAAACATCCAGCTAATTACTTATCGAATATTTAATCCATAAAAAGGAATTATTTCATTAACGAAGAACTAGCTAATCACTTATCGAATATTTAATTAATAAAAAGAGCTATTTATGAAAAAAATCTGAACGGTACACTCAGAATACAAAAATTTTCATTGAATTTGGAATTGACTAACAGAAAATTATGTCTAAAATCGAGCAGCTCTTTCGCCCCTCGTGTAGAACGAAGAACATCAATCCGCGTCTTTCAACACAATGCACGCTTGTATAACAAGTTAGGGGCTTATGCTTTATCTACAATAACACGTAATAGCTGGCATATGCATATGGCTGCATACCAATTGCCATAAATAGAAGCTGAGAATGCAGGTCTTGATCCGTGCAACCAAATCCTGCATTAATTCGCTTGCTAAGTTGATCTGGAGCTACGTGACGAATATTACGATAGTCCGTGGCCAACCAGATTATGGTATAATTTCTTTGCTAGTACGCATACTGCAGTACCAATAACGGTACATTCGTTCGCGATTACAGTTGCAAGCTTAGAATGATAAATAAACTTTATTAACCCGCAGCTGCAGTTTGCTATACGGCTACTACAATTTACAGGTCCTTCTAGTAATTGTGGTCCAGTTGTTTATGGTTCCCGTAGTAAATTCACTGATTTAATTTTGAATCCCCTTTCTTCTGAAATATACACGGTATGTGTTCGAGATTTTTATTCGTGAGGGTAGAAAGGTACTTATTTGGAATTATTAAAAACAGACAATTAATTATAAATTATCATTGCATGTACAAAATGTTGGTTCTTCTTATTTTATCATATCGAATACAAGTTTTGTATCTGATTTAAATCTTTTGAAACGTAAATTGAAAATATATATTATCTTTCCACGCTTTGCGCAACTTATAAAGTTGCTACTTAGACATTAAATTAATTAATTATTTATACAAAAAATGATAATATGGAAACTATTAAATTAGTATTCATTCTTTCATTTATTATATTTCCTTTGCTAGATAACTTTAAAGCTGTGAAAGGAATTTTATAAAGGAAAGTTTTGTTAATATTAGCGTGCATCGGGCACCGGAATTTCCTTATAACTATTTTCACTGTAGGCACACAAAATCGAAATCCTTAAAAAATTTCAGTGTCAACAAACACTGCACACGATGTGACGTAGTAAAATGACTATACGTAATGGAATCGATCATAAAGATTATAATCGAGCTAAAAAACGTCAACGAGATTATCGAACACAGAAGCTTTGAACCACAAAGATCGCGTTAAAGAAACTAGTCAGCACTTAAAGGGGTATTCAAACATCTGTGCTCCACGTGATCGTTGAAATTAAAGTCCGCTAAAAAGTACTCTGTTGTCGGGGTTAATGTTCCAGCAACGGCTTCGCACAAAAGTGCTCGTACAAAATAGAGAAGTTCAACTACTATGCAATTTATTTCCCTCGATTTCAACGTAGGGACGACACGCGAAAAGGGAGTGGATGAAAGGGCGCATAGCGTCCGTGTTTATCTACCTCCACATTATAATTAAAGCGAACATTAGGTTTATTGCGCCGCGAAATTATTAAATATCATTAAACACCGCGTCGACGACAGGTAGCCACGAACTTTTTTCTGTCCTCCATTACTGGCAGAGCCTCGATGAACAGGCATCATCGACTCTGTAATTATTCGCTGGTACGCCGTATTATCCTAATTGTCTAAACCTTATGGGCTATCAATATCAAGCTTCTCGATCTCAAGAGGCGGCCACGATGGATTATTATTTTCGTATCTCAGCGGCTGTTTCATTATACCGATCGTAGCGCATTTATCTCTCATTAACCTTGTACGATCGTCGATGAAAAAACGAACAGGAGAAGAGAAACCACCATGAACCGAGATGAGCAACCGGCGCACCTATGGAAAAGAGCGGCTGGAAATTGAATTTTGAATTACGATTCTCCGATGGTGCTCCCGTGCGAGCATTAAAATTTAATATCTCGGCCCGAGTCACGGTAGTTGGCAGAAAACGTCGAGATCGCCGCCATTGCGATCCTCACCTGCTCTTTATTTTAATCCGACCGTTGTCATTATGCTTCCGAACCGACAGATTCGTTTTTTGTCGAAATGCTACGAACTTCAACAAAGTTAGGACTTTGGGACAAGAATTTAGAACAGAATGGTGGTGGAAATTTTATATGCACATTGGAAGAGAGAAATAAAGTTTCGTTGGAAGCTAAACGTTTAATCGGATATGGTGGAGAGACACATGCATTTTCAAATTTCTTAATATGTAGATGTTCCAATTTTTGAATTTTGATATCTTTGAAGCTCCAAATTTCTGAGGTATTAAACCTCTACGTTTTCAAATTTCTAAATTTTCTAACTGTTTCATTTCCAGATTTATCGAAATCGCAAATTATTCAATTTTAACATTTTTTAAGTCTCAAACTTTTTATTTCGCAAGTAGTCAAATCTAATAATTTCAAAACTGTCAAACTTGTAAATTCTCAGCTTCATACATTTTTTAAATTACCTAAATTTCGTTAGTTTTTTGAATTTCCTAAATTTCCTAAATTTCGTAAAACTTTCTATAATTTCTAAGTTTCTCAAATTTCCATAATTTCTCAAATCCTCAAATTCCTAGACTTCGAAACGGCCAAATTTTCGCATTTCTTTACCCTTAAATTTATAGATCATCCAATTTCTGTGTCTAGAAAGGAGGGTGTTAAAAGATGTCCATTTTTGGCATCGCCTGGAAATGAAAAATTCGTGCAGGATCATTTAGAGTGTCTCCCATGGAACAAAAAATGTCCTTATCACTTTCCCGAGAAACGATGGGAAATTTGTCAAAAATACGTTCAAAGTATGAATGTAATTATAACGAAATTTACGTATACTTTACATTTTGTCGTCTTTTTCTTCGGATATCGAACCGCCTTCGAAATAAGTAGTAAGGAACTCAGCAGGCAGATTAATTGAAGCTTGAAATCGAGCAAATGCATAGTACCATAAAATCATGATTACATGAGAATAGCATCCAACAACGCGTGCTCCGACTTTGCATCCACATGAGTGTGCGAGTATGACTTACAGTGCGGTTTTACTTTTATATACTTTCAACGTATTTTTGACAACTTTCCCATCGTTTTTCGGAAGAGTGATAACGACGTTTTTTGTTCCTTGGGAGACGCCCTAAAAGATATATCCTGCATGACTTTTTCATTTCCAGGCGATGCCAAAAATGGGCATTTTTTAACACCCTCCTTTACAACCCCGGGCGACAAAATCTCTTCGTCCGCAATCCGTTTCTCGTAAAACCGGGGAAACTCTTTCGAAATTTCGCACAAGTATTTTTATCGGTAATTTATAACCAGTTACGAGAACCTGCCATTTGTGTTATTGTAGTTACGACCGAGAGCTACTAATGGAAACTCCGTGTTTGCTAACGCATCGTGGATTAGACGCGAAATAGACCTCGCGATCGAGTCTTTCCCGTTCACGATAAACCGAAATGGGTGTTCGATGGCGCACCCAAAGCTAGCTGACACGAACGTACCAGCCAATTCTAATTTTAATGAGTTTTACTTTTTACTCGTTAACAGCCACGTATAGGTGTCGTTCGGATTTTTGTGCGGCCACTTCGCAGAAAGCGGCGCGGCCTGTTTGTTACGCAATTACCATTAAAGGAGAATACGATACTTGGCTGAATATTTTGTTTTATCGCGAACGATCTCCATTGACGTTCTCCCTAGGCACGTCTACTTTTTTCGATAATATTGTTTACAGAATAAGCTGATTATATTAGGTTGCTGCATATGAAATACAGGATTTTTAAGTGAATATACATATAAAACTGTTTATTTAATCCAAATATGATTCATTTGCTTAAGTACACTTTTCCCAATGAGATTGTAATGTATAAATGACTATATTAAGGAAATTCTGATCTTTCGAATCAATAAACTCTGATATTGAATTTTTCAGTCTCTCTTCATTTTCGCAGCGTTTAGCCCGTGAAAACGTATCTAATTGTTTCAGAAAGATGAAAGTCGGTTGACGAAGTATTTGATAAATAACATGAGTGTTGACAAATTTCATACTTAAACTCATAATTTCGCGATCATTTTGTGCGACGTATGTGGCCAAGCGATGTTCCGGAGAAGTATTGGATCAAGCTGATTAATGAATGATGGGTGTACAATTTTCAATTTTTTATGCACTTCTCAAACCAGTCACACATTTCGTTCGTTGACAGTTTTTCCCTCAGATGCATGGTTTATATCGCCGGTGGCTCTTGCAGCATTCTTGCCAAATTTATACTTACATAAAAAAATTACACGAATATCGGTTGAATTCATATCGATACAAAATACAAAACAAATAACAATAGGAAACACTTTTAAGAAAATCTTCTTCGTTGGAATGTAACTCTGACAATGGACAGTACAAATATGAAAGAGATTATGACAAAAACGAAAGCACAAGGAAAACATGGTGACAAAGGTTGGCATGTACAGAAAATCCGACATTTTATATGCACCAACCTAATATGTAATCCGTCGTTGGAGCGGAAGCAACAAATTTCATTATTTTGGGGTAATTATTGGCAATGAAATTACTGAAACACAAAGTCGAAAATGAAATTGTAATTGTTGTCATCATGTGGATAATTGCGGCAATGAATATACATATGCGAGTGATTAGACAAAGTCTGATTGAGTATGAATTGTAGAAAGAATCTGTTAATATAGAGTGAATGAATATTGCTAAATGCGGATTTAATGATCGAATCTGTCAACGAACGAATGCATCTATATGAACTCATATGCACATACAGTCGTGGACAAAATTAAGTGGACAGTTATCATAAATAACAAAATGTAAATTTAATTAACTGATAATGCCTATAAATCAAAACTTTATTGCACAATTATATACATTAAATAAATGTTTTTTCAAGGCTACAAAAATATCTCGCGTTCTAAATTTAAAATTTATTTACAACATTGTAATAAAACAAAACATTGTTTACATTTCTGCAATGTCCACTTAATTTTGTCCATGAGTGTATGTATATGTATATGAGAAATTATGATAAAGTTATAAAATATATATGTTTTATATTCAACACTACATATACTGGCGTATAATTGACGATAAAAAAGCTAATAGAAAAATAAGTAAACAAACGATAACACATAAATGCTTTATCTTGATAAAAAGCAGCTCAAATTTCGAGAACAGTATCCTAACAAATCTTAAAATTTGTAAAAGGAAACTCGTGACTGGGTCAAATGAGTCTAGTAATTTTAGTGTTACAAACTACAATAGTGTCCAAAAAGTATATTCTCACATTTAAACGAGCTATTGCACATACGTACACGTAGCTGTAATCAAATTGTTTAGTGACATATTTACAGATCTAATAGGACAAATTAAAGGCGAGTTCACTCCGTCCTCCATGTCTACAAATGATCAAATCGATAATGATTGTATACATTATATTGCTTTGTAACACCCTGTAACAACTACGATTATCGTCTGTCAACTATACTGGTGTCTCAATACACTTGTAGGAGTAATTTATTAATATGTATTAATGAGAAATATGGAAATGATAATGTGTGCTATTAATGTTTATATAACCTTTATTGTGCCAATCGAGTTTATGAACTTTAACGACTGAAGAGATAATTTGTTCGGATCCAAGCACCGAAAAATTTGAAATACACATTAGGAACATTAAATCATTAAACATTGAATATTAGAACAATAAAATATGTTACAACGATTTATGAAGTACATAGTGGACTTCGATAAGATGCAAATAGTGGTTGGCACAGACTATGTTATACGACATAACTGTACAAGATAATATCGCCAAGACTTATTTGAATGCCGTTCAGCAACGTACGGTTTGGACCATTTCCAGAATTGACCCGACTTTCGAGAGCTGAAGTAACAGTTGAAGTAACATTATCAAACTACTGAAATCAACATTTGAGGTACTATGTAAATACGGAAGACATTTACGATTGAAAAACATCGAGGTAATATTATTTATTAATACAGTAATGTACAACAATTTGTGTACAAAGTTTTGATCTTCGCATGTGGATTTTCTAAAATTTCAAGTAAACCATTTATCAACTGTAACGTTGAAACATTATAAAAAAGTTTATTCGTTGTATATTCTCATTATAAAACATAATAAGTCAAGTACACCGTTTCTTTCGTTATTTTACTGTTAATAAACAACTCACCATAAAATATGGCACTGTTTTAATTAATGATATTAATTAGTTTCGAAATACATACAGGCGTATTTAGTACTTATCAAGAACAGCAATTATACTTGTTGCAATTATCAGGAACTAATGATGTAATTATGCTTAAAAAACAATCTCTGAAATAGCAAACAAGACACTTTCGTGTTCGATGTTTAAAGGCTTTTATTATCTGATCGTAGTATCTGCCATTATTAATGAATTTATATATGTACTTAAGCTGTAATGAGGACATGCATGCCAATTATCAGCCAACGTGCAAATCTGGTTTCCCTTAGAAAAATATAGCAACTATGTATGAGTGAGAAGGCCTTTCACTCGTTGATGTTTGGAGATTTTTAAGGAGTTGAATGTTACGAGATGGGTCAAAAATTTGGGAATTTTTGGATTTAGGAACCTAAAGATATAGAAATATAGGGATTGTGGTGTTTAAGAATCTGGAGATCTAAAAATTTTAGAATTAAGGAATTCAGGGATTGACAGTTTTTTAGGCCTAGATATTTGGAAATTTAGCAACTTGACCTTTTAGAAATTTCGAGATCTACATATTTGGGGACATACAAATATAGACGACGACCTAATCTCGTTTCCCCTTCCGTTGGTAAAAAATGTTTACTCTTCCAACGCACCGAAAATCTTAAATCGTCTTAACAGAGAAAAAGAAATTAAGCGGTGCTTTCCATGTCATTGCGAATGAGTTTCACACACACACTTCGTATATGTCCTGCGACTGATGGAATAAGTGCGTCGGAAAAAAAGAATAAAACTTTTTCATCCGAGTCTTCGTTTTCGTGAAGATCGACGTGCAAAATGTACTCGGTGCATGTCGATTTTGTGAATCTAGCTGTACAATATTGTTTGATTCTTATTTGCATTTAGAGACATATAAATGACCTCGGTTGATAGTTTATCGTTCGCGCTGTGCTATTATTGGCACAATTATTCAGTATCTAGCACTTCCTCAATATGGCAGCTTATTCGAACAGTAAATATACGGATATGATTCATCCCATCCAATTTTACTCGATCAGTAAGAGATCCTTTAAATGAACGTTATGAACATTGGATAGGTCGTGGTGGGCCAACACTCTGACCTTCGCGATCATCCCATATTGCACCACTCCATTTTACACGTAGAATGATCTAATCGGTTGAATGTGATTCGAGGGACACTCCGCATAACTTTACAACGTTTAATAGTTATTTTAAATAAACCCATTGAACCCCATCAGACCCGAATTTTTTTTCGTTTAAGAAAATATTATTTTATACTAAAATTAACTTAATTCATGTGAATGAAAGTAACAATATACATTTTACAAAAATATTTATTTACTTATTTATAATTCGTAAATATACGTTTTAATGGAGATATGGGCCTTACGCAAAATTTGTAACATTAATTAGATACTTTTAGAACCCGAAAAGTATTATATAGATTACAATGTGCACAGAGTCCGAAAGGGTTAAGATGACAATAATTCGGGAGGTAACTGTGTTTTTAGTTTCCTCTTGCGAGAAAGTTGTAAAGATCGTCCCTCTGGTGGCGTAATCGGACACCACGATCAAGGGGCCACTGGTAAACTGCCAAATGCACGGAACAGAGTCAAAGAGTTTGACAAAGGGTCGGTGTAGGCCACGGTTATTATCGGTGTATCGCGAAAATCGTTTCATTATCTAGTCGTAAAACGGCAATCGTGCATTGTGTGGTAAATGCGCGTAACGTGGCCAGAAGAACCCCCTGCGGAGAAGCGACGATAGTCGATTCTCGGCTCGTAGCTCGATGTTGCTCGACAGAGCGGCGCCAACCGGTTGCAGCAGTTGACTGACTTCCTTCCATCGATCTTAAACACGCCGACCGTAGTGTACGAACCGATCGTGCGTCCCTGAACGACGCTGAAGAACGCCGAGCATCACTGAATGCGGCTCGATGTATCGATAAATGCGTCGTCGAGCTACAAGCTACTCGGGAAACCTCCGGACAGACAGCCAACGAACAAGCGGTGTCTTCAGCTTGTACCTTTCCTTTTTTATCCCGGGTTTATCTGCTTTCGCCCGTGGCAGACATATTAGACTTGATTTATGCTGTACATCTAGCGACCGATCGACGAACGGCCATCGACAAAATATCGGGGAACGTATACCCAGTCACCCAGGAGTTGGCGCATGGACTCTTACGTATTTTCATTGGTAGGATCTTATTGGTTCAAAAATCAGTTGATTCAATCAGTTGATTGATCAAGTTCGGATGATTTACGGTGAGGATAGACGTACTTCTTATGTTTCATTTCAACTTCCTCACACGCCAATTCCTGAGTGACGCTCTGTACATACAGTCATGGACAAAATTAAGTGGACATTGGAAAAATGTAAAAAATTTTGTTTTGTTACAATGTTTTAAATAAATTTTAAATTTAGAACGTGAAATGCTTTGTAGACTTGAAAAAAACATTCATCTAATGTATATAATTGTGCAATAAAGTTTTGATTTATAGGAATTGTTGGTTAAATTAAATTAACCTTTTGTTATTTATGATAACTGTCCACTTAATTTTGTCCACGACTGTATGTATGTAATGTCGTTACGTTCGAACTATTCTTTGTATTTAGCCATTTCCAAAGTCTTCATGAGTTACCTTCAATCGCGCGGGTCTTCCGTAAATCACGTCGCATAACATTAGGTACACTCTCGTTATTACATATATTTTATAAATAGATGTGTTCCGTGAATTTGTAAATTATTTTATCAATTATTTTGTGAATTACTTTGTAAATTATTTTGTAAATTATTTCGTAAACAATGGTATCAACGTCGTATCAGTGCATGTATATTAATAACATGAATCGATCTCCACTAAAATTACCGACGTATAATGCACAATTATGTTGAAGTTAAAAAGGAAGTTGAAAAATAAATGAACAGACGATGAAACATAAATGAACTCACTTATTGATTCTTTGTTTTGATGACGATCAGCACAGATGTTAAGAAAATCATCTTATAAATTTTTTCGTTTCAACTAGGAAATTTGTAAAAGGGTCATTTGACCCCTTTGGTGGTATTAGTGTTAATTATTAACCTCGTATGTCTAATCTGTGACGTCTATGACGTAAAATATTTTGGTTAACGAACTTTGACTATATCATTTTTACTTCCAGTTACACTTATTTTATAAAATCCATATCTAGCATCAACGAACTTTGAGTATATCATTTTTGCTTCCAGTTACACTTATTTTATAAAATCCATATCTACCATCATCGAACTTTGACTATATCATTTTGCTTCCAGTTACACTTATTTTATAAAATCCATATCTAGCATCAACGATCTTTGACTATATCATTTTGCTTCGAGTTACACTTATTTTATAAAATCCATATCTAGCATCAACGAACTTTGACTATATCATTTTTGCTTCCTGTTACACTTATTTTGTAAAATCTATACCTACCATCGACTTAAACTGATAAACAACTTACACTAATAAAACGAAACTGATTTCCATAGGAATTTGCCATAGCAATTTCCCGTATTTTTTGTAATGAATGCCACACTGTTGCACTTAGGTTATTTCTTCATTTTACTCGCTGTAAGGTTGTTATTTATTTCGCGTTCTTTCATTTTCTTAGAATAAAACATCAAATTGATTCATGATCGAAGTAAGTATTTTCCGGCTGATTTTTACAAGTCGGAACATTCGCCGAGTTAATGACATATTACTAGAATTACGTATATAGAAGCATAGAGAGAGAGACATGAAAGGAGTATGGTGAACTGTAACGCGTTATACCTGTGTAACGTGCACAGCAACGAGTGAACGTACTTTAATGTTATACCGAAGAAGTTAATAATAATAATCTATATGCGCATAAAAGGCACCATTCAGCTATGAGACGTTTAAAGAATTTCAGTTTTATCTGTAATAAAATAGCTCGTAATAAATTTATACTGCCCGCTGCTATATACGGTAAATAAATTATTTAAAAGCGTGAAGTGTTAGCCGATCTTTCATCGGCCAAGATAAGTGCTACGAGAAATCAGAAAATTTCTGAAACACCTACTTCGACACCTTACGGATTTAAATTCGGTCATAAAATGTTCAGCGAAATATAAACACAACGTTGGACTGCGAAAAAACTATATGGCCGATTTTATTGCATAATGTGGGAGAATATGGAATTTGATCGTTACTTATTCGATTATTATTTACTTACTTAATTGTACATCGTGTACAGAATTTTCGGCAGAGGTGTTGTCGGAATATGGGAGAAATTAACGGACTTACTTTAAATTAATAAAAATTAATTTCAGCTCGCAAACTTTTTACGACACGCGATAAAATTAATTGAACTAATCGATGATACGTAGTGAGTTGAAGAAGAATTTGTAAGAAGACATTTAGGAGATTTTACGCAAACATAAATCATGTTTTTTATTTTTAAACGATCATAAACCAATTTGCTACTTAAAAACATGTTTTTCTTTAAAACACGTTTTACGGAGTTATCTGTGCGATAACTCTGTCAATTTTCGATATCTTCTCACGAAATTTGACGTACTGTAAGTGATAAGATTATCTGCTGTATGTCGAGTTACTTTCTTTATATTCGTTCTACCTTTTAACATTTTATTTCCTAACAGTAGAAAATTTATTACCGAAGATTGTTGGAACATTGGAGACATCAAAGCTTAACGATTTGAAAACTTAAGCATTTGAGAACTTTGCTGTTTGGAGTTATAGAAATTTAGATCTTTGGAATTTGGGGATTTGATAATTTGAAGTTTATAAATTTGAGAATTTGAGAACTTGAAAATTTAAGAATTGGTACATTTCGAAATTTAAAAATTTGCTTATTTTGGAGGTTGGAAGTTTCTGGAATGAACTAGGTAGGAGATTTGTGTTTTCTAGAATTTTATGATTTAGAAGTTTAGAAAATTGGACACATGAGAATCTGAAGATCTGACAATTTCATAATTTAATATAACTTAAGAAATTTAAGATTTGAAGAATTGAGAATTAGAGAAATTGATACTTTGAGAACATTGAGAGTTTGAAAATTCGGAAAGTGTGAGAATTTTGAAAGTTTTGAGAGTTATGAGTGATTTTAAAATTTGACAATTCAACAAATTGAAAATAGATGACTTTAAAGATTTTGGAAATAGAGAATTTAAGCCTTAAGAATATGCACATTTGAGAATTTAACAATTTAACTGTTTGATGACTGGAAAATTTGAATATTTGTGAAATTTAAACTATCATAATTTTATAATTTGATGACCCGAAAATTTGAATATTTGTGAAATTTAAAATGACGTCATTTTTTAATTCGTTGACTCGAAAATTCAGGAAATTAAAAATGTTATGCTTTGTGCATTTAGGGACTCGGAAACTTGAGAACTGAGCAACATAATAATTCAAAGTTAATAATAAATCAAAAAATTTGAAATGGTAAAACTGAAAATTCAATTTTAAAATGTCGGAATTAAAAAATTTGTAGATTTGTAAGTTTTACGAATTTCTGTAGATAATCGAGTAAAATCTCTGTTTCTGAGTACTGCCTACATTGAACAAGATTCTGCAGCGTTTCATACAAAATGCAACAGTGCGTTCTCAAGGTTTCAGTCGACGATGCAAAAACCGTAAAATTGAAAATCTCATGCGTCGTAACAGTCAAATGAATATTCCAGCTTGAAAAGTTGTTCGGTTGCAAATTGCAACATTTATCTCGATAATCTTACGGAACGGTTGACCGGAAACCATCGGGAATTAATGGTCCTTGGACTGCGGTACCGAACCGTACAAAAAAATCACGTCGGTGTCTGGATATTGATTCACCAAAAAAAAAAACGCGTAATATCTTAAATATGATAACTGGAGTAATCAGTTATTGCAACCTGTTTCTTTGACCTCGAGTTATCGATCCTTAACTTCAGATGCATGAAAAATAGATGAGGATATCATGGTAACTGTTCCGTTTCGATGAACGTCCACCCGACCAGGAAATTATAACTAAATATAACAAATTGAAATGTTTATAAAACAAATATTAATAAGGATGTAATAAGGATAGTAATAAGGATGTGTGGAGAAAATGAATGTACGGACGATCGTAAAATAGTGCAACCTGCTCTTCCCCGTGTCCATCCCATTCCGTGGAACAGGAAATTTTATATTTCTCTTAATCGAACATGATTAAGCTAATTGACAGACAAAATGAGAAATTCACCGTTTGATGATAACATGCTCGCGATGTCGCGTTAAAGAAATTTTTAGCTGAACGTTGAATTTACGATACGAATACACTTGCTTGCATCACTTGAAGTTAGAAAATTCATTTAAGTCAAGTTGTTTAGACCAATTTAAATTTGGTTGAATATAAATGCGTTTATAAATAATTCTGTTAATTTTAATTCAGATACGAAAATATCTACATTTAACTTGTGTGTAGTCATAACATAAGATATCACATAAGATGAATTAAAGATTAAAATTGTTACTTACTCTCAGATTGCATTTAATTAAATTCACACCTTTATATATCTGCTGCATCTACTGTTTCTAAAGTTATATTTGATATTGTATTGTAATTATTATTAACATTCAGTTCGAATAGTAATATTTACATATTACAAATATATTTCTTGCATTAATATTAAATGTTAAATATCAAATATTGAAAATTAAATATTAAAAGTAAAATTTTAAATATTATGTTACATATTAAAATTTAAAAAATATAAATACAAATTGTAATAAATCTCAGTTTTAATAATTCATCTATTGTATCTATTTAATGAAATCAAGTAGAACAAATTGAATAGATTAATGTGTCTTCAAAAGTAACATTCAAATTTTGTTGTTAATATATTATTAAACATTCAGTCATTACATTTGGTGAATTAGGGTTATATGATGAAGATGAAGATATTTTTAATTCTTCTGAAAATTCTAATTATAGAAAATTGATAAATTTTAATCGAATTGAAATTAAATGTGCGATAATAACAAACATATTGCCTTACACCGTTACTATAATATTTTAAATTTAAATAATTTTTTATTTTATTTCATTTAAAATCATTCAATTAGGCTTATTTGCATATCAGATTTTGTAGTTTGATAGAAATATGATATTGATTAAGGTATTCATACAGTGAAACGGGAAAGTAATTGTTTAATATACTATTGCTGATTTGTTTTAAATAATCGGTACTAATATAATAAATCCTCTGTTATTTGAACGTTCAAAATGCTATCATAATTCAAATTTTTATCATTGCCTTCTCTCTATATTGTTTTTTACTTGCGTTTCGCATTAATCATTCACACCATAAATTCTACGTTATTTGCCTATCAAAGTGCCATGCTGTTTCAGGACAAAACTAATAAATTACATGGCGTAATAATATACCATTACTTAGAATAATGCTCCTCCTCTACTCCAAACAATGTCCGGTTTATGAACCTCCATTATCCGCAAATAATTCAATTCTTCGCCTTTCGTTCAAGTCCGATGGGGGCCTGTAGTAATACTACCGGTCAGAAATATAAGCCTATTTTATACTAAATTATATTTTATGACATATGCTACCGTGTACAAGTTCATGACGAGAAGTTTAAATTTATTTCCTTTTCACGCTGTATAATCACATGTATCGTCAAAATAAATCATAGAATCTAATTTATGCTCATCGTTAATCATCAATTCATTAATTTATTAAAGATTTTATTAGTTCTACTGCAATTGAATTTTCAGAAAGATTCACAACCGAGGAAGGAAAAAGTATTATTAAATAAACATTAAGTTAAATTTAATAAACATGCATCTAATATTTACATATTTGAACATTCTTGTTGTAATGCATCATGCTGGATGCAATCAATCTCATTATAACTATCAGGGTGCAAAATCTGGAAAAATGGAGAATTAGCAAATTTGACAAATACGTGCATTTAATATTTCGAAGTTGAAAGATAATTAATATTGGCAAATATGTGGAATCTGAATGGAATAAACTTATTATTTTGATGTGATTAAATAAACGTATACAAAATAAGCAGAAAAATAATAATAAATTGCTGGATAATCTCCATAAACAAGAAGAATTGAACGAAGAAAATAGTTTGATAGGCACAGTGGTGTTCTATGAGGGTATGATGCTTTAAATAATTAATATCGAGGGTTCGATACAGTTAAATTAATCGCCAGATCAGTGGATCGCGTATCATCGATGAATCATTAACGGGTTAAACATATTTCACTCTTCCGTTCAAAGTACTCTTGTTTCAAATGAAATTATCAATGTGCAATTTGTTCTTTACACACTATGAAGCAGTATTTAAAGGATATTTATTCTTTAATTGCAAGATATCAAATATATTTACAAGGCTGTACCTAATTTTCATCCGGAATCTCAAATTAACACCAGAACTACTAACAATTAAGATGAAATTATTTCTATCGGAACCAGTCAAAAACTACGTAACAATAGAATAATTTTATATTATTAATGACAACTATAATAATGTAATTAAACCCTTCGTTTATTATTTCTCAACTGGTTCGTCTACATCAACTTCATTTCGATGATCTATGTTTATGTTTGCATCTTTGGAACTTGTAAGCACACAACCACATCTTCTTTTACGTAAATTACAAATATTTTCTGATTCTCTTTCCGAACCTTTTGAATCTTTTCTTTGAACTGTAATCTTATTATTACTATATAGTTCAATTTCATCATCTGCTAATTCACTTTTGTCCGTGCTCATACAATTTACTATAACATCCTCGATAGCAAAGCATTTCATTGATATACTGTTCACTTGTTGCAACATTGTTGCGATTTTCGACCATTTTACCATTTTTGGGCTCGTTAAATATCGCCACGTAAAAAGGAATTATGTCGTGTTCCAATGTCAATGACATACAAAATGACCTCGTGAAACATGGATGACTATGTTACATCGTGTCAAAATGACCAGTATCGGCATAAATAACCACGATGAAAAATTATATTGATCCCGGATGAATAATCAAAAAATAAAATTTATTATATTACGCCTCTCTAGTTATTGCTCCAAAAATCATCACATTATTGGGCAAAAAATGTAACGTGCAGTGAGAATTTTAAAATGAAATTATAAAACTAATTATTTTTACTGCTTATGGTAGTTCTAGCATTAACACTACGTTTATGGAACCCATCAAACTGACGGACATTACATTTCTTATTTTTAATTACGAATATTATTAAAAAGCTTATGTCAAAATACACGTTAACCTTCATCGAGATAAAAAAATCTTCCTATAAACTGGTATATGTGCTGTTCATTATTTCCTTATTTTTCTAGATTATTTTCAATTGAGCCATATGTGGTCATTAAACGTTCGTAGATCTAGCTTTAATTAAATCACAATGGGTTTCTATATCTACGCATCGCACTGTAACAAAACACTCGGTATATCAGCAGGTTCGTTACATATAAGTGACATCAGAAGTGAGCATGATGGTGAGTCCGGCACCATGACACGCATAATTTCCTCCCTAATTTAAAAGAACCGATGGTTAACGCGAGAGAAGCATGAAAACACTTTCGTATCGAGCGAGGCTCGTTCACGGTGAACGAACAGCGACCAAGGGATCATCTTCTGGCCCGTCGACAATGAGTTATTAAACAATTATATCCGCATCAGAGGAATAACGTTTCCGCAGAGATTCGACACGGCGATAACCGACGTCGACAAACCCCTAGAGCATAGTGCATCGAAGTAAGAAGAAACCGAAAGAGAAAGGAGGACGAAAAAGAAAAGTTCGTGGCTGGTAAACTCCATCATCCGGTCTGTTAGCCGGTAGTAAATCGCACCGATCACTGAATTAATCGATTGGTAAATAGCCGTTTGATTGCACGACACGTCTGTTAATGAATTCGCATAATTCTTGTTCACAATCCCCCTCGAAACCTTGCCTTCTGCACTTTTTCCACCGGAAAGTGACGTATGAGCGCGCTTCGCGAGCATTTAAACGATATCTGGTGACCTGGTGTCTGTTTCTTGCCGGGTAACCGGACGTTCCTCAAGATTTATGGAACGATGTTGTTGCCCTGTTTTGCCGAACGATACGGCGAAAATGCCGACGGGAAGAATAACATCTTCGATTTTCGTTGCACGCTGGTGGCAAGTTTTTGCTGGGTAATTTCGTAAAAAATCGGAAGGATATGGTTTATTTAGCTCTCTGGACACGGTTTCTCTTGTCCTCAGGTTACGCTGAGATAATAGTTGCATGGCGATTACAGATAAATTGATAGTACTCGAAAAATCAGTAATGTTGGGGATTAGGTTAGTTCTATTATTATTTTGTACCAGTTGTGTCCGGTCACGCGTTGCAGTGGCTCATTCTGGTTAAACGAAAAGAGAAAATGCACGTGTGTGCGTTCTTTTTTCAAGAACAGCATTTTTTTATCTGTCACGAGTGTAAAATCTATACAGATGCTCAAAGTAAAACTCGAACCGGTACAAATTTTTGTTTTATGAGTAGATAATTAGTGTAGACCACGAATTAAATGAACGATAGAGTGTCTTTTATTAAGCTGTAGTTACAGGCATGGAAATCCATGAGAAACGAAAATAAAATTACAATGTATTAACCCCTTAAACTACAATTTTTCCGACGGTTGCCTCAGTCAGAGATAACTAATTATTACTGCAGCGTCAAGGTGATCAAGAAAATTTGAAATCTTTGGTATATTTTGGATTTAGCGATCTGCATTTATACAAATTATAATTAGTATCGCACTTAAAACTCTATCTTTGTACGAATACAATTTAAGTTCGTCACATTTGAACTGCAACATGCGTCACGAGCCCGACTCGATGTTACAAGTCAAGGGGTTAATTATGTAAGAAACAAAGTGTCCAACAGAAGGGAAATTCATTTCGAACTAAAACTTGGACAATAGAGAACTTTTATTTATTTATATCTTTTACATTATTTTTAATACTTAGTTGGCAGTCCTTTGTTCTGTCTTTCAATCGATGCGGAATTGATCGCACTAATTTTTCACAATATAAAACGTCAATCTTTCTCTATTCTTCTTGCAATGCCTTCCCCAAGGCCGTCCTTTGCATTCGATTTCTATTCAGCTTGATACCCTATTTGTTATTTGAGCAGCGTGTGTTTATATTCAACGTTTTATAAAAATTTCAAAGCAATTGGTGAAAAACTTTCCGAGATTTAAGATTGAGAACAAACAACATTTACATTTTTGTTTATATAAATTAATAGATTAACTTGATACATCGAAAAAGTGTCATATAAATGATGACATTATTGAACATGTGTCTAGGCGATATAATCGCAGTCACTTTTTCAAATCGGTTCTGAGTTCTGACATCAGCAACAATGGTTTGTACCAATATTGTTCATCGAAAAAACTAGTTCTACAAGCCGTTACATAACAATCGTTAAACGCACAGTTTGTCAAGTACATTTCACCAAATATAATTCCAATAAAATTTGAAGAAACCCAAAACAGCATAGTCGCAACAATCTCGCTTTAATTTCCTGTTCCGTTCAAAGAGGCCACCCTATTCTTCCTAGATACGCTCCGGCGAAGCTATTCAAGTTTAAATCCTGACGAGAGGTTGGCAAACCGTGCGATTTGTTTCAAAATTACGTTCGTCAGCCAAAAGGACACAAAGAGCTTTCTTCCCTGTTTTTCGCGTTGACGGTTCGCGCTAATTGGCTTCCGCGGGACGCGTAATGAAACGTAAATATTTTCCATCCGTCTGTTCCCCTCCCCTCGGTATATCGCCGTCTAGCCCTGATGGCGAAGGCAGCATTAACGACGATATTTTCAAAATTACGAAACCGGCAGTCCGAGCTCGGCGTGACCTTTAGGCCGTTCTAAAACAGAGGAACCTACTAATGGGTGCCCGTTAATGGAGGACCGGGCGGCGACCTTTCGAAAACAATCGATCGCCTTGCCGGTCCTGGCTGTGAACCAGGAACGAGCCTTCCGAGTGAAAGTCCCCCTAGCATTGGTAGCATACCTCGTTTCTTCGCCGATACATACACCGCCGCCGCGGTTAAGTGGGTCAGTTGCAGACGTTGCACCACCACCTTCCTTCTAGCGTATCAGTTTCCGCTTCGTGTCACGGGATTCCAGCGGAACCAGCGGGATTTTAACACTAGAACTACTAACCAGTCAAAATGACTGGTTTCGGATTTGGCATTTTTTATTACAAAATTTTATTGCCGTCCTTTTCTCAAAATGTCTTTCATGTTTTATTGAGCTAATGAATGGTTGTATATGTTAGGTGATGCTGCAATGTTTATTTATTTATTTTTCTACTTTATTTTCAGTTTTGAAGTAAGCATGCATCTAATGCCGGCACTACTAGTGTTAATAATCAATAGAGTCGTAAGCCTTTTCCTTCGTCGTTGCCATGTTTACAGCAAAGGACCAAAATTTTTCTCTTGATCGCATATTTCGATGGTAAAATACCAATTGCTTCAAGCAAAAATTTAATTGAATAATAAATAATTTTCGAACGTACAACACCAAACACGTTTGACGACAGATTACGTCAAAATAATATTTCATAACTTACTTTCATGAAGAAATTTAATTATTCTAATTTTCTTCATGAAAAAAATATTTTACATGGTTATTAATAAATTTTTCTTTATTTACTGGTCGTTATACATTGCGGTGTTTCATATTAGGTCTCGTTGCGTGTTAGAAACTTCTTGTTCACCTGTAAGTCAAAGACGAGAATGACCATTTTTCGTCTATACAGAAATGCTTTACTTAATTACTAATATATTTTGTTGCTTATTTACTGATCGTGGTGTATTGCGGTGTTTGATATTGTGCCCCGTTCCATGTCAGGTATGATTACCTTTTCAGATAGTTTGTCTCCTTATGATCCCTTCATTCGACTACTGTATATCGTTCGAGCAAGTTTTTACGGGACGATGAAGTGTCACTCGAGTTCCCCAGTTTATTCTTCAGCGACACGCAAGGCGTAACTCGTACAAAATGGCTCGCATAGTACTCGCTAGGCGAAGCTAATCAGCAAAATAAATGACTGTTACTGGCAAGGGGAAATGTGAAATAGTTGCGTCGCAATTCGACTATCAATTATCCCCGAGCATATTCTGATCCGGTCCATTTGCTCGTAAATACCGGCTGGTCGAATATCGTAAATAACTTATGTTCTATTAGCCAGCGCACAATTTACACTGGATTGTATAGCTAAAAATAATGGAATATATTCCCCTAATTTGTTCTACAACACGAGACCGAACAAATCTCGGAGAAACATTACTGGAGACGTAGTGATTGGACCGAGCTGAAAATTATGAAACCCTCGTTTAATATTAATCCTTGGTTTAATGTTTATTGCGCCCCGTTGGATGAATATTAGCTAATGGTCGTCGAGCCTCCTTGAAAGTCAACCTAATCAACCCCGTTTCCCGGAAATGTTACCTAGTTTTGTACATTCCGCCGTTCATAATACGAAACCTGTATCTTAAATAATTCACTGCATGATATGCACGTGAGAAATGGTGAAATGTTCGACATGTTTTCAATAAAGCAAAGAAAAAATCAGGTATCCTATTACGTTCGCATGTAAATTGTTTACGTGGATTAAAGTGACAAAGAATTTATTAACACTTGAACTGTCGCCGTACGATGTATATTTATTTCAAATTGAAAATCTTAACAATGTTAATAAGCTATTTTTTGAATGATTCGATCGTTGTTAACATTACTGAATGCATACGGAGCAAAGTTGTGGTTATGTGGACTTCGGAGTCGCGACTTCTGTTTGCTAGCCGATTAGTATAAATATAGTATTGTTGGATTCCAGTTGAATTTACAATACTTTATTTTATTAGAAGAGAAACTCGTACAGCTTCGGTCGACTATAAGTACTGCGCAATTTTTGGCACTGTCAGATTTTATATACTATTGCGGGTAGTAGGTTGATGTAGGAATGATGGTCAAGGAACAGTGTGACTCAGGGACGTTGCGAGGTCTAGGATGAGTAAGGATATGACTAGTATGTTTTGATGGGGATGAGACTGTTGTGTTTGTTTGTGACGTGGTGTTTACCTGATAGCGTTGGTCATTCAACAGTATAAATCTAAAGAGGATAGAAAACTGTTGAATAATCAACCACAGAGTTTGTTTGCCTCCAACAAACGCTAACGAATATTTATTATATATACAGTAAAATTAGAAAATGTACAGAGTGTTTAGTCCTGAACGCGATGGAAATTCAGAGACTGTGCTATGTGTTGTTGCCGAACCGACTGCTTAGGTTGTACTGCTAAAAAGGCTATTTTACGCATAAACGAAGGGGAAGTACAGCTATGCACCCCATAGAGGAGAGAGTCTTGCTTTTCTCTTAACGGTCAGCTACGACCTCGGCGCAGGACCCGTTTTTTATGGCTCTGACTTATACCTAAATATCGTTGAACGTACGTTTTCGCGGCTAAGAAATATATTTAAAATTCATTCAAAATATCCAGGATTTCTGCAAAAATCCAACAAAAACAGAAATAAACTTTAGAAAATAGAAAAGATCGAGACAAACAGAAAAAAGGTAACGGCATATGTGGTGCCAAGAGCGCCAGGGTACTAACGCGACCTCGAGCCGTGGTCGAACCATAGTAACGACTCCATTAAAATATCGGCGTGTTTCTTCGACGAAATTCACGTTCGCCCGTCGTCGCGGCGCGAAAACGTTGCTACGTCGCTTTGTCCATCGGAGATCTCCGTTCACCGTTTCAGATACCGGAAGCGAGGTTACGGCTATCGACACACGAGTCGGATGACTCGAGGTCGCGGGTGATCGATGGCTCGGTCGATTGCCACGGCAACCATCGATCATCCGACTCGTAGATCTCCCGTGCCTGTTTCTCCGCTTCCTTCCTGTGAAATCTACTGTGCCTGTTCTTTTCCCCGGGCCGATGTTGTATGACTGGTATTCGGTGGCAGGTACTTACGGACGTACGTTTCCAGACGTACCTGAAGTAGTTTCCTCTAACGGTTCAGAGGTGTTTGTATTGGTAATAGGAAGGAAAGTTTGGAATAGCTAGGAAAGTAACATTTTTTAACAAATGTTGAATAGTTACAGAGTTTTTGCTTCCAAAGCGGAATGAATATTTATTACAATAATACAAAAACAAAAACAGTAGAACTCAGTAAATATAAATGTTCAGTCTTCAGCGCGCTGTTAACTCCATTGCTGTTCTTAGGAAGTGCTGGTACCGAACTAACTGCATGGGTCGTGGTGCAGGATGCTTTTTTTAAACGGAAAAGAATAAGTTTTTATGGGAAAAACTCGCACTTTCCCAAAACGGCCAACTATGACCTTGGCACAGGGTTCAAACTGACGATTTTATTATTGCACTTAGCGATGGTCAAACCTCGTTGAACGCACGTCTTTGTTTCCTTGTGCCAATCGCAGAAGTACATTCAAAATTATTTCAAAATCTTCATTCAGAGTTCATGCAAAAATCCAACAACTAATAATGCGGTAAAGCTGCTATTGAGGGGAGTTTTGCGACTTTTGGGAATTCGAAAATTTGTGGACGAGGTTCTTGTGGAATTTTTGGTCAATGGGAGTTGACGACTTCCGGAACTCGGGAGGCTGCGGATATGGAAATGTAGGGATTTAATAATATAGATATTTGGAAATCTCGAAATTTGCCAATATAGGAATTGGAGGATCTGAAAATTTCGAAATATAGGAATTTGGTAATTCAGAGACTTGATCGTCTAGAAATTTAGTGATCTAGGCGACTGATGATCTAGAAATTTAAGCACTTTGGTATTTGAAGATTTAGAATTGTGGGAACAGCAATTTGGTAATCTAGGTATTTGACCTAAATTTAGAAACTTGAAAACCTAGAAAATTAGACATATAGTAATTTGAGGATCGAAACATTTTAAAATATAGAAAATTAGCAAACTTGGGACAAGATGCCTTGAAATTTAGTATTCTAAGCGATTGATGATTTAGAAATTTAGATTTAGATTTCTGGAAATATAGAAATCTTGAGACTTCATTAGTTAGGAATTTGAGGACCTACTTTAGAAAGATACGAATTAGCGTTCGTTCCAAAAAAAAAATTTGGAAATATAGCAATTCAGTAATTTAGAACTTCGATAGCTTAGAAGTTTAAGAATCTACAAACTTGATAATCTATGGAACTGACGTTCATACAATCAGGTAGCTATGTGATTTCATGATCTAGAAATTTGGAAATAACGCATCTTAGTAATATTAAAAATTTGGAAGCATAGAATTCTAGGAATCCAGAAATTTATAAAACTGCGTGTCTAGGGATCTGAAGTTCAAGTGATGTGGAAATAATGAAAATTTGCGAATCTACATATTTGAAATGTATACAAGTTACAAGTATAGGAATGTAAAAATTGTAGAAATTGAACGAATTTGAGGATTTATAAATTTGTAAACCAGAATATTTGGAAATTTAATAAACATAGAATTTGAAGATTCAATGATTTGAAAAATTGAGAATTCGTAGTTTCAGAAATTTGGAAAATGAGAATTTTAGAATTCGGAAATTTACAGAATTTAGTATTTGCGAATTCAGAAATAAACAAAAATTGGGAATTTGCATGTTCAGAAGCTTTAGATAATGGAAATTGAATGCTTTAAGAATATTTACGCTACATTTATTAGCTGTTTACCTTTAATTTTCATTCTTTATTACTTCAATTAAAATATTCAGTATCCTTCAATTATTTAAAAAAAAGTGTATATCACGTAAAATAACTGTTTTTATTTTAGATATATCATAACTAATTATGTCACTTTTTTGTGTTATAAATGTAAAGAAAAACTTTTCAGAATATGACGTATGATCATTCTGATTTATTCAATATTCATATCAATAACTAAATCATACGGTAACATAAAATTTGATTACAAATTGCTGATACGGTGTACGTTTACGTGAAATTTTGTAGCAATGCTTCACATGTTTGATGGAAGTAAACGTTAGCGAAGTAGAATTTACGCGATGCTGCAATTATGGTACACTGTTATTATTCAGAAAGAAGTTTTCACTGTTATTTATGAAAGTTTAAATACGATTGCACACCTGTTGCACAAAACCGGATAGTTCTTATAGTAAATTATAGTTGCAACAAACTAGCAACATTAAATTAAAAAATTCAATGTTCTGAAATTTCATTTCAACGTCTTTCATTGTTTTATTGGACAAAGTCAATAGGTTGTTTTATTAATATGTGATCTCTATTTATATACAATACATATATATATTTTTTTAATTTAGACTATTCTATTAATGAAAATTAATTACTAGTTAGCAACAATTTCGTTACTGTAAACAATGATCGAAAACGAATTTTTCAAGAGATGTAATTGCGTTTAGAAAAATATTAAGAAGTAAAATTTTTAGAAGATGAACTGCAATATTTATCTACTTTTTTTAAATAGGAACATCAGATCAATGTATGTGAAGTATAAAATTTTGAACAACGTCTAAAAGTATTTATTATAATACTGGTACATTGTTTAACAAATCAATAACGGTATGAAACATTCAAATTTACCTTAATTATTTATTTCATTGCTTGAATTATTATAACTGCATAAGAAATTGTTGTTTTAACTGAATTTATTACAAAGGTCTAAAGTGTAATGGTATATTCAAAGAAGGAAGAAAATCACAGATGAAGTATTTACCCGATGTTTAATAAATAAGTGTTAATTGTTTTTATTATTACATAAATTATTATAAATGCACAAAGCTTTGCTGTTTAACTCAATTGATTGCAAACATTGAAAACGTAATAGTAGCTTCAGATGAAAGAAGAAAATAGTAGACCATTTATTTACTTTTTGGTTACTAATAAAATAAGCACTTATAAATCAAATTTACCTCAACTACTTACGTTATAAAACAACTTACTAATAATTCATAAAGAATTACTGTTTTAACTGAATTGCAAATGTGAAAAATCTTAAGATACTTTCAGAAGAAAGAAGAAAATGTCGGACGATGCATTTCTTGATCGCTGACGAAATAAACCTATTCTAAACTTACATTACCAAATTACTACTTTACAAACCACAAATAAGAAGTACAATTGTATACATTACCAAGTACAAGTTACTAATTCTCTAAATTGCAAACATTACCTTTAGAACGGCTCTTAGAAGACGGAGAAGTATAATCAACGTATTAATAACAGCACCTTTACGATCACGTATTTCTTCTAGGCAACCATCCGGCCTCTACCTTAGTTCGGTAAAGAAAACTCTCCGTAAAAATCAAGTTTCCACTTCGTGTTTATTAACGTATAAAAGTTTCGCAACGGCAAGCAGGATAAATCGTTTCAGCGCAGTCGACTAATGTCCCGTGCGTTTGCACATTGCGCGTAAAAGTCCCTTCATTTTCAATCTATTATTGATCGTATAATGAAACGTGTGTGCCTCTCGAGCATAAGTAATCGCACTTAACGATGCAGGATCGAAGTTATTGCATTTCACCGACGATATTCGCCTTCTGGCTTTCTTTTCAGCACGGTGAATATTTGCATAAACGACATGTTAACGTTTGCGTTTATGATAGATGAGCACCAGCTACTCTCGTGTACCCCGAAATGCAACGCTGTTAGGAAATTCATTACAAAATTCAACGCGATAGAACTTCTGCGTTTTACTTCGCCATTCATTTTCAGCGGATAGCCAATGCAAATTTGCGTAGCACTTTTTCTTGTTGACAAATTAACACCGATACTTCACGCGCGCACGATAAACCATCGAATGAAGCTGTTCAAGAGATTTTTTATGAAACTCATCGGTGAAGTCAGGTTTAACTGATTGAGCGGTTAGAGACATGAAATTCAAATGAATCTTTCTTATTGACTTAGCAAGATTATATGTGAGCTTCTACGAGTGCAAAAAATATATTCCTGGAAGTCGCAACTTCTTATGTTGCAATAGAATAGGTGTTAAATACTTTTAAAGTGTACAGAGTTGAGCACCCAAAGTTGGCCACCTGAATAACTTGGCTGCTATTGGTGATAGGAAAAAATGCATCTGGCTAAAATGATTTGATATCGAGGGGCTGATCGTCTGATGTTACTAGTTTTTTGGTAAGTGGAGGCATCAAGGAGATACGGAGGTTATCTCTGTTTTTTTTTAATGAAACAGTACACTTTTTAGTTACTTTTTGATAGAGTATTTCATGGTGAATACAATGACCTATTGAGAAGGTCATTCGTGGTTTGAGTTAAGCCAATTATGATGGAAAGTAATTTACTTTCAGGAAGTGGTCGAACACTCCCTTGCTGTCTTAGTTATTGATATTACTTCATCCTTGCTGTCTCTGGTTATTGATATTACTTCATCTTTGTCTCGTAATTTCTTATTATAGGTCATTGAATGGAAATAAACATTCAATCACGCTGTACGTTTCATCTGTACATACTATGATTAGAATCTCTGACGAGCAAAGTGTATCTCAAGTTTCCAACATGCGTTATTAAATAGCGGAGAAAATAGATATGGTTTTTATGAGGAATGTCGCCAAATTGTACGAGATGCAGTTTGTTTGTATTCTGAACAGTTTCCCAAACGTATTACACCTTCACGATCTTTATTTACGAATGTTATTAAAAGTTCTCGAGAAACTTGAACTGTGGATAACAAAATACGAAGAAGATCCAAAACAGCAACCGATGATCAAAATATATTTTAATCCCCTAGTACAAAGTGAAACATGTATGGTTTTACAGTAGTTCATATTTAAACAAATATTTTTCGTAATAAATAGTAAAAATTTTCGTCATAGGTGTTTTGATTCCTTCTAATTCATAAAAAGTTGCTTTGATTTATGTCCGATAATAGTTTAAGAAAAGGAATTTGGACGCATATTTGATTATAATATTAAATTCTTATCAGAAAATTAATACTGTACTACAATGAATGTTAGCATTTCATATTAGATGGATAATATCATTTCTTCTGTCAGGGAATTACAAAAATTCATTTTCATACAAATAATAAAATTAAGATTAAATAATTTAATCTTATGATTAATAGATTTACCAAAGATTAAAGTGTTCTAATGTTAATTTTAATTTTAGTATAATCATAGTTTAATGGAAAGTCGATCCGGTAACAGATTTTACATTTTTCATATAAAATTAATAAAATATTTTATTCGTTATTGCTGTGGGATTGGCGGGACCTCCATACTCGATAAGAACAAATGAATACGGAAAGGACGTGTATCAGGCGGACGCCAGAGGCTCAGTTGGGTTGCGTCGACGACTCATAATCTGAGGGGCACGGATTCGAGTCCCCTTTCTGTAAAAAATTTGTTCGTATTCCTACATTGCATTATTATAATTTGTCTCCGTGGAAGTAAATTTGAATTTTACTGTCACTTGCGGTCACATTCCACTTATTGTTAGAGCGGTATAGCGGACATTTTGTTATTGCTTCCCGGAGGATTATCTTTTGCAACGTCTCATTCCCCTTGATAGAACATGTAAATGTACATATTAAATCGATAAAAATATTTGTTGTATTATTGCACGAGTATAATTTATTTTCGTCTAAGTAAATGTGAATTTTATCGAAGTCATACCCAGTTTCGATAATTATGGTGGACATTTTACTGTCCTGTTTCCTGGATGTTCACTAGTTTTCCGTAACGAGTTATTACACTGTCCAGGAAACATAAATGTGCGTATTACATCGATAAAAATATTCATTTCTTTATTACATGATTATACATAAGTTGTTTACGTCCAAGTAAATTTCAGTTCTCCGCCATCTGAAATTATACCCGTTTTAAATCAGTATGGCGGACATTTTGCTATCGTATCTTGGAGGATTGCTAGTTGTATATAACGTGTTGTTACGAAGTTCAGAAATTATTATTATAAAAATGTTTCTTTCTTTAGTGCGTTAGTATAATTTGTCTCCCTGCAAGTACATTCGAATTTTACTCTCCGCAACCGCCTCAGACGAGTGTGGCGGACATTTTGTTACCACTTCCCGAAGGACCATAAACTTTTTACAACGCGTTATTACACTTTCCAGATGGTATAAATATACATTCGATTCTCGGTTCCATCACGACGGTGTAGATACGGGTGGAATTACAAAACGTAGAAGAATCCAGCAAACGTGCGATGAAATCTGACGCAATACAGAGTTTATCAAACTACATTTAAGGAATTCAACTGAAATCCTAATCCTAAGATATGTTATAGGGAAGTTATCATACGTATCGCCGATATCGAACGATCCGGCGTAAAACGGTTCGAAAGCTTTCTCCGATTTCCGCGAGAAACTATTTGCGTCGCCCGATAACTGTCACGGCTCGGAATATCAAATAAACGTTTCGCGCGTCCCATTTACCCGACAGCCGATCGCAATTTATACATTCGACACCGAAATACAGCTTCTATCGATTCGGCGAACGTCTCTGACGAGGTTGTAGAAGGTTCCATCGCGAACGGCTTGTCTCGTTCATGCAAATCCCGTCCGTTGGTTAGTTGAAGAGGCGAAGTCCGAGAGTCGAAAGGCACCGGTGGCAAAACGTATGGACTTCGTTACTGTCCGTGGACACGGTTATCTACGACCAGCCGAGAACTCTTCCTGAATAAACACCAGAGGCTGGGGCTGCTCTTCGACTTCTATATTACACGAGCAACAGCGTCGTCCCACCCCACGCTCGCGGGGATCCTCCTCGACGGAAGATGGCACCGGGTCATCGAACGTGAAAAACTTTCTACTTCTGTAGTACACGGTTCGCGGTCCGAGTTATTCCTTCCTGGACGATGTAGATTGGCCGCGTTGCATCTCTTCATACAACCAGATACTAACTGAGAGATAAGGGGCTACCTGATACCGCGTTGCCACGTACAGATGCCGCGCCGTGTTTGGCCGCGATTTCTACCGGGACGAGATCATTTCGCCTGCAATTCGAACGAACGGACTACTCTTTATGCAAAACAATTGTTATAAACTTACAAAACGACTCATTCGATGCCTGGGAAGATCTTCTGTTAGTTTGACCGACACTTTTTCACTGATACTTTTCATCCGACATTAGGGTACTTGTTATCGTCGCGATTTGGAGAATAACACGTCACTCAATATGTCTCCGGTTTGACAAATAAAAGACAACGCTGTTGTCAAACCGATATAATTCATCGATAGTACTAAACTTCAGACGGCACGTGTCAAAATTTCATAACATTCTGAGAATTAGTTTAGAAGTTACAGTCGTTTTAGTGATGCCAGTTTCGTAATTATCAAGACATTGGATAAAATAGAGTTCCGGATGTTCATTAAACACTGTTTTTTGATGGGAAAAAATACTGTTGAAGCCAAATAATGGTTTGATAAGTGTTATGGAATCTCTGCAACAGAGAATTCCACGATTATAGTCTGGTATACCGAATTTAAACGCAGTGGTACAAACACCGATGACGCTGAACGTTCTGGTCGCCCAAAATCGGTAGTTGTCTCAGAAAACGTAAAAAAGTCCATAAAATAGTTTTGGAAAACCGCAAATTGAAGTTGTGTGAGATAACTAATACCTTAAAGATATCAGAAGGTAGTGTATTCACAATTTTACACGAAAATTTAAGCATGCCTAAGTTGTTGTCAAAGTGGGTGCCGCGTTTGCTCACACCAGACCAAATGAAAAAAGTGCTGTTTCGCCGAGACAATCGGTGAAATTGAACGAATTACGTTTCGAATTGCTTCCTCATCCACTGTACCTTCCAGATCTGGCCTCCAGCGACTACTGGCTTTTTGCAGATCTCAAAAAGACGATGTAGAGAAAGAAATTCGACTCGAATGAAGACGCGATTGCCGATACTGAGGCCTATTTTGAGAGTAAAGATAAATCGTTTTACTAAAGAGGCATAGACAAGTTAGAGGAGCGTTGGAATGAATGTGTTACTCTTGTAGAAGAGTATGTTAATGAATAAAGTGAAATTTAAAAAAAAAGAATTTATTTTTCTTAGTTAGACCGGGGACTTATTGAGTGATGCGTTACATCAAAGTTTTTGCAGTGATTGCTTTTTATTAGATACGGTGCTGAGTTTTATTATACGTTATATTTATACAGGGTGTCTCATTATAATCTTTTTACGCGATTATCTCGCAAAATATTTATTATTCCAAAAAAATTTTCAACCCTTTCGCTTTGAGCGCCACTTATAGACGGCATCACTTGTATCGGAACGCCGCTTGCAAGCGGCATTATTAATTATATTAAACATTCTATCATAAAGTTTCGTGAATATGTAAATGCCTATATTAACTACAATTTTCTCAGTCTTTCCATATTAACCCCTTAACCTACAATTTCTTGGACAGTCGTGTCAGTCAGAACTAACTAATTATTACTGTAGCGTCAAGATGAACAGGGAAGTTTTAAATTTTTGGTATATTTTGAATTTAAGAATCTGCATTTTAACATATTATAATTGGTACCGTACTTAAAGCTCTATATTTATGCAAACACGATTTACGTTTGTCATGTTTGAACTGCAATGTGCGTCACGAACCTGACTCGATGTTATAAGCCAAGGAGTTAAAAATGTATATTATACTTGCTATATTGAGGCAAGTTAATTTTAGCATTTAAAATATGTACATTTAAAATTATACCTTTACAAAAACAACAAATTTTATTCGGCAAAGTTGTTTCATATTGGGGCAATGATAATTTTACTCAGCACTATTTAAGACTTAGGAAAACGTATAAACGAATTCAGTGACGATACTTCGTCGGACTGGACTGCCGAAGCGAAAGGGTTAAACGAAATATGCTCTATCTGAAGGGAAGCATTCAATGATGTACACTGTCTTTTTCTAGGTGGAGGCGCCTCCAAGATTTGAAGGCTACCTTTGTTTTTTTTTTAAATAGAAACGTAGTTTTTTTCACGCTAGACGCATAACTTACCTTAAGACGAATTCATTGATCTACATTATGTTGACCTTGAAATGTCATTCATAGTTATTTCAATGGCTTGAAGTTTTCTTATATGCGTATAATCGGCCATCGTAAAATTAATCGCTATCAAAATGAACACTTGTAGTATCTACCAACTCACCACTTCGAAGCAACTAGAACTTGTAACATGAATATCAATAGTACTACTACTCGATATCGTTGTGCTAGTAGATATTCTGTGTTTGAAAATATTAATGTCAATAGCATTCAAACTCATCAGAAGATAAGAAACATTTTCTGGACGTGCAGTGAAGAAGAACACTTCAAAAGATTCGAAATGTAGATTCGTCTTGAGGTAAGCTATGTGAAGGAGAAGTTTGATGGATGTTCAATAGCGAGTCACTCTTGACAAAATCGATCACATCTTTATGTTCGTCGCCGTTACATTTTACGTAAGCTTCGTAGACCCTTTTGTGATACATATCGTGCATTATTATTCCTCGAAGCTGTCCAATTACCTTAGCTGGCAATGCAAATCGTGTTAATGGATCGAGAAGCATGGCACGTCGTCGTGACGAGCCGCGGGGGAAATCGCCACGACACCATACGCCATTCCTGGATTTCTTTGGCGAATTTCCAAACGCGCCGAATGGCTCGAAACTGCCTCCCTCTTCCACTATCCCGCGGGAAAAGTTACGTTTATCTAAGGTTTTGAGCCTATTTCGGAGCGGGTCGCTGACCTCCCCTCCTCTGTGCGCTGCCGATTCTTTCTTGACGTTCCACACTTTTATCGTGCTTCTATTTAATGATCATATGTCGATGCTTTTAATTAAGATTTTTTATTGGAATAATACATCATTTACTACTGCGCGATATTCTTATGTTGTATTTTATTGCTATTTCTTGTAGAGCGATGTTGAACGTATTCGGTAAATTGTAGTGTGTTCGTATTTTTTAATATCGAAGTTTATCGATGTTTTATTTGCAAAAATAAGAAAAAAGATGTTATATTAAGGTTGTGGTAAAAGCCTGATACGCAATTCGGGAATTCAGAATTTGAGAATTTAGGAGTATCAAAAGGGACTTTTGGAACTTGCGAAATTTTTCAAGATTTGATAATTCATAAATTTTTGTATTTTGAAATTCTCAGATCCCCAATTTATGAATTTTTGAACTTTTAAATATTTGTAATGCGAAATTCTTAATGGTTAAAACTATTAACTACGTAAATTTTCAAATTCTCAAATAACAAATTGTAGAAATTATACATATTTATAGAAATTTACAAATTCTCAAATTCATAAAATCACAGATTCTCAGATTTATAGATTCACAAATTTACAGATTCATAGATTAACAAATTTACAGATTTACAGATTCATAGTTTTATAGATTAACAAATTCACGGATTCACGAATTTACAAATTCACCAATGCACAAACTCAAAAACTCACAAATTCACAACTTCGCTTTCAAATATTCGTATTTGCGTAATTCTTGTTACCAGTTTCTGACGAAATTTAAAAATTTCCAATTCTTAAATTTCATATCTCAAAATTTTCAGATTTCCCAACCTTCATACTTCCTAGTTCTAATACTTTCAAATTTCAGAATCTCCAAACTCGAAAGATTTACCAAATTACTAACTCACCATATTATTAACTTACCGAATTCAAGCGATTTAAAAGAACAAAATTTCCTAATCAACAAATCTTCAAATTTTGAAATTTTATAATCATCGAACTCTTAAAGTTCGAAGTTTTCGAATTCATCAATTCATAAACTTCTGAACTTCTAAATTAGCAGTTTACTAAATTTCGAAATTTCTAAATGTCGGTTTTTCTCAAGTATCAAAATTTCTTAATTTTCAACCCTTCGAATCGGCAAATTCTGAAATTTTTAAACATCGAAACCCCCAACTTCTGAGAGTTGCCAATTTCGAGTTCTCAAATTGTGAAACTTAATAATTCTCGACTGCCAAGATTCCAAAATCTCCAAACCGATAAATTTTCAATTCTCAAATCACTGAGCTACTAAATTCTCCAACATATGTACATATACACCTTGATTCTTTATCGTCACGAAGATCTGCACAGATTTCCGTACGAACAAATTTTATTAATCACAATCTGTCGTTTGACCGCTTTCGTATCCTCCGGTGTCTTTAAAAACTCATAAAAGTCCGTAAACAATTATTACTCGCCACTGCCTCCGTGTGTGGTTGTTTCGATCAAAAATTGTTTGGTGTTTCGCATAAAGAGCAAGTAACGTGCTTTCCGGTCGGGTCATTTCCCATTGGCACGTTGTTCCGTGTGTTTCTCATTTTCTTCCCATTGCTCCATCGTTCGTTTCTTCTTCTGGTCGCTGCTCGTTTTCCGTTTCTGCCTCTTGTCCTGCGCCAACAAACCTTTCAACGTCTCTCCTCGCACTATACACCTGTCAGGCGCCTCGTAATTGTGAGACGGCTTTATAGCTCGAACTGATATCCACGAAGATAGCCACGTTTCCATGAGACGACGCGGTCAGATCGTGGAAACGAAAGACGTTGATCGTGAAATATCTTTAGAAACGGAAATTACACGAATCGCGTGCTTCATCGACCTATCGCGGACGAGACGGTGACAGTCCATAATAGTAAATCGAGAGATAAAAGATTTCGAGTCGATCGTGATACGAGACCGAATAATGACTGCTACGATGCTATAGTGTTCGATTCTGGTATCGAGATGGAATTGATTGGAGATGGAAACCGAAGATAGAAACGGGGAATTTCTAATGCACGTACGTGCATAAATCACGCTGCTGTATTTTTAACCCTTTCGGTACTATAAGCACATTGATGGGCTCAGAAAAATGAGCTCATCGTGACTTAGCTCTGAGTCTATGTGCAGCGGAGTCGAACGTTCGTTTATATTGCCAGAGAAATTGTTTTTATTGAGAACGTGGTGTAAAAAATGTACACGCGACATCCGGATGAGCGAAGTAGGACATGCGTGAGTGCGTTGTGAGTTATTGTACCATTTATTAGGGGGACCGGAAAGTAGTGTCGTTTCCGTGCATTCGTTTCCTTCAGATATTTTGCTCAAAAATTGATTTTGATCGATTCGGCATAGAAAATTTGTACAATAGATGGCAAAAGGATGTTGATAACGAGGGTGATTGCATCATTAATTAAAAATAAAAACGTATTAAATATTTATCTGCAAAAAAAAGACATTACTTTCCGGTCCCCCTAATATATTTAAATATATATTAATATTGAATACTATCTACGCGTGAGAGATACGTTCACTATTCCGCATTACCACAGATGTAATAAAGTCTATTTCAATTTATAATTTTTACCTTAAATGGTGTCACACAAAGGGTAACGCTTTATTTCAAGCAATGTGATACAGAATGTGAATCATTATCTGGTATCGACAATTTATGAGACCAGTGTAATACTTGTACTAACAATTTATTATATATTTATTTATATATTATAATTGTTATAAAGGTGGATTTTAAAGAGTGATAACTTTGGTCCGACGATATAGCATTATGGCAAACTAGCATTGTGCGACATCAGTTTTTAAGTAATATGCAGGATATACGGTTTCGACGATTTTTAGCATGACAAATGGTTGGTTCTTGTAGGCATAAATAATGAATTAATTAATTTGTATTTGACGCTTGGTATTGTCGGCTGACAAATGTTCAATCGTTTGTTTAAGGTGATTAGGTCATGGTGCTCGCAATGATACATGGAGGTTTCGAATTTTCGCATATTGAAAAATTTGGAAATATAGTTTGTCGGAAGAAGGGAAATCTAGAAGTTTGTGAATTTGAGAATTTTAGGATCGAGGGATTTTGCAATTTGGAAATTTCAGATGTTGAAAGTGTAAGAATTTGGAGATTTAGAAATTTCAAAATTTGATAATGTTTGGAGTTGAAAATTTATAGATTTGGAATTTTAGGAATTCGAAAAGTTATAGATATTGGAACAAGGAGATTTGCAAAATTTCGTACAAACGCCATATTTTATTTAAAATACAGCAGTACTTTTATATCACGAAAAAAATTATAGCATCTTCTAGCACATTTGAAATAACATTATAATTTGCTTGAAGTTTTTCTCAAATATTACGCGGACATATAAACATTTATAATGTATTATGTATGTAACATTTACAATGTAACGTTCATTTACTGAAAAACTTGGTAAATATTTCTAGCGATTTCCTAATTGTTCATACATAAAGAATCGCGTGTCCGCTCAAAAAGAAACGAGTAAAAGCTTGTACCTGTTTTTATACAGTCTACTATTCTCTAAGCAATAAAATACACAGAATCCCATAACACGATTCAGCAACCGATACCTTGGGAACAAAAAGGAGATAATTTTCAATGAGCGAATACAGATTCCGACGTTCTCACGCGTGACATAACGACAGGCAATAACAATAAAATAGAATGAGAGGTTAGGCTACGCGAAAGCATCGATCTCCGTTAACGACATAACACGGCGTCCCTCGTCGACCACCATAAGCAAGATCCGTCTTTCGTCGATCTTCATTGACCGACCGAACGAAAAACCGGGACGATCGAACAACCGATGTCACCGACACGAAAAATTAATCTGTCCTTTTCAGGGTGGCTGTCCCTCGACATTCCACCTCGTTCGCCACGTCGTACGTCCTCGTTCTACTTGACGTTCCCCTTTTTCACGGTGCCCCATGAACGCAAGAAAACGTCGAAACACACCGGACGATCGTTGCTTAAAGAAACAGCTAATTAATGATTAGCGCGCCGCATCGAAAATAGCGGCGACCTTTTTGCTGCGTTGGAATCACCAACGATGGACGTGGAAACAAGTTGTGAACGAACTGAGAACGTTTTATGTCCGAAGGATCAAGATCCTCGTAATGGCTGACGCTCCTTGCGCTACATTGCTTTTATTCTTCGGTCGTCAGAAATAAATTGGTCAGAGTATCGATATGTCACATCCTGTTGGGGTTTGACGTTCGATTTCCTTAATTTATTATGATATGCATATAATGGTAAAGATAATGATCAGGTGATGCAGCTAAATGTCCTTCAACAACGCGAAATATAAATATGGACATACATTACATAGATGCATGAATATATATGCAGCTCAATGACCTTCAACAACGTGAAATATAAATATGGGCATAAGTACATATAGGCATATAAATGTTTCTTTCGTTATATATGATTATAGTTCAGCTTCGTAGAAGAAAATTTGAATTTTACCGCCTCATGAAGTTGCACCCCGTTTGGTGACGTTGCTGTTACTTTTTTATCGTTACCAGTACATATTGGTCATAGTATCGACATGTCACGTTCCGTTGGAGTGTGGCGTTCGGCTTTCTTAATTGATTACAACATACGTATAATGATAAAAGTAATAATACGAGAATGCAACTTAATGACCTTCAAGAACGTGAAATAGGCATACACATATTAATGCATGCACACATTTATGTTATATGAGTATACACTTGTTTCGTTATGTATGATTATAATTTGTCTTCGTAGAAATAAATTTGAATTTTACTGCCTTGTAAGGTTGCGCCCGGTTTTGATTACTATGGCGGACATTTGCTATCGCTTCATAGAGAATTACTAGGTTTGTGTAACGCGTTATTACGCTGTTTAGAAAGCCGAAATGTACATAAGTAGAACAAATTGTGAAGGAACTGAGAACATTTTACCTTTGAATGATTAAGATCCTCGTAGCCGATGCTGTTGATGCAACATTGTTTTTATTCTTCGGTCGGTAGAAATAAATATTGGTGAGAATATCGATATGCCACATTCTATCACAGCTTGATGTTCGATTTTCTTAACCCATTAACTGCCAAACTTTTATTTCAACTCCAGTGCGTGGGTTGTCATTTATGTACAAAGACTTTTGCAAGTTGAACGACATTGAAGCAAGAAATAATTCAGAAAACCAGAATGCAAGCATTTATCGAATACATATTTTATTTAATATAACGTTGATGCAAGTGATAAAAGGAAAATTTATGTAAAAATGTATATTCGAATCCCCATTTGAGGATCGTGGTAGCGAATGGGTTAATTTGTACTACGTGCATACAATGGTAAGAGTAATAATCAGAGAATGCAACACAATGACGTTTAAGCACCTAAAATATAAAAACAAGCATACATTTTGTCATTAGAATGAATCAAAGAAATTTTTGTTACGAATAAAAATGAATTCCAATCAATAATTTATATCAATCTCACAAATATCTCTGTTCGAAACTCATTGAGCCTGTGGATTATTCGAAACTTACTCGAATAATCTTCGTTCGATGATTGTCTATAATAATGCTCAAGTGTTCAGCTATCTCGTTAATGCTACTCCACTAGCTATCCTTGTATACAGCTCAAAGAACATAGATACCGATCTTTCAATTCCGTTTTCAATGGCAATGTGTGGAGCTCTATCAAGGTTAACGTCGAACACTGATCATCCTTGGCTCGGCGTTTGGTCACGCACATATTCTTGATCGGAATACGCAAGCATAGAAGCAGATACGCAACTAGTAATGTATTATAATTGCATTTCTTGCGATGTACCGGTAGATAGAAAAACGAAATCCTGTCTTCGTTTCTACGTGTACATATGTGTTCGTGTACGAGTCAGGTTGAAACGATTTGAGAATATCCCGTGGCGGCATTAATTATTTAGTGGTCACTCCGGTGTGGTTAATTAAACGATCGACCACCTAAGTTACATCGGAAGAGGGTTGATCGGGTACGGTGCAATTTTTTCTTAAAGATGCGAACACTGAACGATGCAATTTACAAATGCTATAAGCCAGTGCTATTCATTGAATATCGTTTGTGATACGCTAAAGACTACTCGATGCTTCAAATTATTACTTACGAATTTTTTTTTCAAAAACTACTAATGCAAATGAGCTAATTTTTTGTTTGTTTTATTCACAAAGGATTGGGTGACTATAAAATATTTTTTCTGACTTCGTTAATTTGTTATATAATATGAAAAAATTTAAACAAAATATTTTTTTACGTTTTTCAATCAAAATTATACCTGCTTAAAATTTGAAAAAAGTATATTATATTCCCTGAAACTTCCGCTTCAGAATGAGCTCTTCAGAATAATGGATGGTCGAAATTTAATGTCACAATAAGCTGGAAAACAACGCGGTGTACCTCCGCTTCACTCCATCCACTAATTTAAAAATTTAAAAATGTCTAAACTTCAAAAATGAAAAAAAATTCCTGTACAAAAGTCATTAGTTTCGTTGCAATTATATAATCCGACCTGCAATGTATCCAAAATACAATGTACATTTTGTATATTAATTAAGAAAGTAGGTAAAAGAAATTTAGGAGTGCAAAGGGTTAATACTTGTTACAAAAAGTCGCGGAGGTAAAAAATAGTGTGAAAGGAAACACATGAAAGTGGTCACTTAAATAAAATAGCTGTGAATTAATAGAGTAGAAGTATAGTGGATCGTCGGGGCATAGTTTAAAAGGAGCATCGTAAGTAAACAAGTGGGGCTTGCGAGGATAGCCGAGCGCGCTTCGTCCCCGACTCGGAATCCGAGGCACCCGAGAATCGAGGGTTCGAGCCCCGGTCCCGGCGATTCGGATTTTTCGAAATTAGAAAAATAAATTCATAGTACAAGGAGCTCGGGAAGGAGTGGGGAGAGTGACGTAGAGGCCGTAGGGACAGAGGGATAGTCGGAGCGGGCATAGGAAGAGTGGGGGTCGAGAATCGTAGCTCCTGAGGCTTGTGGTGATTTTCTGATGACGTCAGGAACTAGAAAATGAGAGTGATCGACCAATCGTGGCTGATCGCGAAACCACGTGATAGAAAAGCACGTGCGTTTCAAGGCCAAGGAACTAGGAAATCGGAGAAATATTCGTCTGAAATTTGCTTATAAGCAAATTTTCGAGCCTCCAAGACGAAGCTGAAGGAGTGGGGGAAATAAGGTAGCGATAGTAGGGGATAAGGAGTGTTGGGGCTCGAGAAACGTAGCTGCTGACAGGCAGATTTCCTATCGAAATACAATTGAAATTAAATTTTTTGATGGTTCAAGTCCAATTTTTCTTGCCGACATAATACGTATACTTTATACTTTAATTTTAATACGGATCGGCATGTTAAAAGGAGGCAAAAACTGCAAATTTTGAAGGCTTGTAATTTTTAAACATTTTTACACGTGAAATAAAACAAGCTAATTATTTCTTATACGTGTACGTTCTCTCCCATTTTGTATTTACATAAATGTTTGCACGTGACTTTGCACCAAGTTACTACAATTGGATTTACACTGATAAATCAGTTAATTTTATCGAATTTACGTGAGTGTGCTATAAAAGAGCACGACTAATTAAGTCATCAACGTAAATAAATCTAATGATATGTTTTCTTAACATTTTTCTCAATTTTTACACATATTTTTCTTTGGTATGATATATCTTTCAGCAATATTTCAGGCGCGGTACTACATTGCATCGAAGCCAGAGATGTAATGATAGGATGTAACTCCTTAATCATATTTATGATTTCTTTAAAGTTGCTACGTAACCTTTCGCTTATATTTTTCTCTGTAGCACCGACATTTATTCATATGCATACACATATGTATTTATTCATGTATACGTGTTCGTATGTACTCGGGCATATTATTAAATTCTCAGCTACCCATAGCTTTACCTTGAAACACGTTTTGATATGAACAAGACGTATGTACGTTACCTACCGTCCCAAAACGTGTAATCAACTGGTGAAAAATATATAATAGATGTATTAATAAATAAATAATATAAAACCTATGAGCCATTTACTTTAAAACTGGGACAAGTTGATTTTTGAAAATAATGAAGATGATGATAATATCTAATTCTCAACTCAACACTATTGGCAATTTCCGCTTTTTTACCGTAGTTTGAAGACGCTTAGATTTGTAAATAAATGTTAATTGACCATTAAAATACCTATTAATTTTGTCATAGTTTGACCCTTACGTTGCGATGGATATATCCTCTAAATTCTTCTTACTACAACATTTACTGTTTTCTTAAACTGGTCTATCATTTCATCTATATCTTTTATTCAGTTTTATAAGTTTTATTTCATCTAAATCATTAGATCTAATGTCACTTAGATGAAATGATAGATTAGTTTAAGAAAATAGTGTAATTTATAATTTCTCGTAATAAATCAATTTATTAATTGAACATCCGCAAATATTTTAATATTTTACAATCTCAAGTATTGAAGTAAACACATATTGATGGTTTTATGCTAATTAATATTAATTTCATAGCTGATATCAATTTTGTAATAGCCAGAGGGTGATCATTAGTTTCGTTGAGAAGAATACATGCTATTATTTATAGCAAGCTCTTAAAATTACTTGTTCCGTATTAGATTAGCAGTTGTTTGACGCATAGTGTCAGAGTATACTTACAATTAGTTCTACAATTAATTATACGTAAACCCTTAACCCTAGATCTACGGTCGTTTTGTTATTACTTATTGAAACTAGGTTATAAAGATAAATAATGTAATGAGTAGTAAATGGCATATACAATGATTCTTTATCTCGGTAAAGATTAACATGCTCTGCGACAAATTCTTCTCAATAATCGTCACAATTGAAAATAAGAAATGTAAGATCCAACATTTTGATGGGTTCCGTAAATCTCGTATTGGAAGGTCACAATAACAAAATATCGAATTGTACCAGTTTCAGAATAAACGGCACAGATATCGATTTACGATAAATAGAGGTGGTACTTCGAGTGGTACTTCGAGAAAGAAGCATCGAAGAAACAGAAATCGAAGAAGGGTGTCAAAATAAGTCCATATCCTCTCTGTTACGTAACATCACAGAGAGGGTTATCCGTCGAAGCCATAATCGCGCGGCATTTTTCACGGAGAACAGATCGGATAGAGGAACGTATGATTCGAGAAGTTTTTTCCAATTTTCGCTGGTTCGTATCTGGAAATCGGCAATCGGCGAGAGAACGTTCAGAGCCGAGATTCGACGAACATGTTCGGTACGTAGCTACGGGATCTATGGTAGAGAAATTTCTCTGCGTCGTTGCCCATTATCGTATCGAGTATCGACCGCACGCCGCAATTTCTGCCCACCGGGTCACGTCCAGCCGCGAAATCGGTATGCGGAAGAGAAAATATCGATGTTTATCGCGATGCGGACGGTCGCCGTCGGTGCCCCGACGCGAACCTAATCTCTCGACGTTGTCTCTAACGGTGCTCGTAGCTCCCCGTTGATAACGTTTCCTTCGTTTTTCGGCACCCCGTGGAAGCGTACCCCATGGGGGAGGCATTCGGCGGATAAGCGAATTCATATGGTGTTCGCGACGGGGGATTAACGCATCACCTATGGGCTACCCGATATTCTATTCGTACAAAATCTATAATCGACAATTCTTCAAAAAGAGTTATCGACAATTCTTGAACGGAGATAAAGTCATCCGCGAGTACAGTTGAAATTCTCACGGTGCACGGTGTGACATTTAAATGGTCTAGGCGGAATTAATTATGTGCACGATAACTTATTTGCTTCGGAAATGTAAGATCCTTGGTTATGATATATGTAGCTATAAATCTTCTCTCGATTTTCTAATGGAATTTTGAACGGGCTTTAGAAATCGGAGATGAAAGGTGAGAAATTTGGAAACTTTGGGATTTGTAAACACAAGAACTTGGGAATTTATAAAAGTTGATAATTTTGGGTAAGTTGAGAATTTGTGAATTTCATGATTTGTGTTTTAATATATAAATTATGTATATACCTAATTCCTTTTTTACACAAATTTGATTTAACACGAGTTAAAAAGAAAACAAATTTTTCTTGTTTTGTTTTAACACGAATAAAAGGTGACAATGCATAAAATTTTGTAATGTTTATATTATTTTAACTTTTTTTATATTAATGAATTTCACATATTATTTTCTTTTTCTCAAAGTATAATTTATTTTGTATAATATATTTAATTAATTAAAATGTGTAAGCACGAAATAAATTAACTCTAACAAGAATTTTTTAATATTGTTTACATCTAATTCTCTTTTTCCACGAATTTTTTGGGAACGTATCTATCGGTTAAAAAGAGAATTAGGTGTATAATACGTGCAATAATATCATACATACACATAATACATATAATAATATTATATGTGCATATAATAATATCGTATGTACATATAATGCACATATTAACATCTTATATACATATAATGCATGGATTAACATTTTATATACACACAATGCAGATTATGATATTATATATTATACATTATAATATTATTACGAATATAATACGTGTACCGCACAGAAATATTAATACATGAACTTTTGAAAGAGAAATTGAGAGTCAAACAACTCTCAGTATGTTTATCGATCGAGATCAACAGTGCAACAAACACAACGCGCAGTATGCAAAAGCAGCTATAATATTTTCAAATTAAATATAAGTACCGTAGAGAGAAATAAGCAGACAGTCTGACTAAGGTAACTTCAATAATCATAGTCCTTGGTAGAAGTTACCAAGTGGCATTCGAGGGAAAACCAGTAACAGAATAGCAAACCATATTGCACATTTATCTGATGCTTATCGAATAATGGCTTATCATATACGGCGTATGCATAGCAGTTACTGCGCTGCGTGAATTGAATCGGTGAATTGAAATTTGCTGTTGGCAGATAAGACGAAGGCTTGAAATATGTAAGCACCTGTGAATTTCTAAAGAACCGTCTGCAAAAATAATCGTGCAAATTTTTGCTTGAGCAAAAATGTTTTATTGCTCAACGTGTAATAATCTTGCGTTCGTTCGTTTCGCTTAGTAAGATGCAAGGGACACGTTTCTATCGAAATTAATTTCTTTTTAAATATTACAGGGAAATTATACGAGCAACTTAAATTATTAATACGTGCTGTGTAACGTTACTTATTGATGAGTAAAGATGTAATGTATTACAATATATAGGTTACTAATTTTATTCAAAACAATGTTGCAGAAAAGTATCTGAAATATCATCGAAGAGAAATAATTACTGTAGAAAGTTACTATTTTTTAATAGGATGCATGCATTCTTATAATACAACGAAATCGTTGCTAGTATTATAGGAAATTTTGTTTCTAATTACAGTAAATTACATGAATCATGCAAATTGTTATGCAAAAATCATTCAAATCGTTTAAGTTAAAAAAATTTCATCATACTTCCAGCTGATTACGGTCAATGTTATATTATAAACGATAGCAAGACCCCCTGCTACCCTTATCAATACTTTTGCGATAATGAACGTTGTATCTAATAAAGATATCTCTTGTTCTCAATGAATCTTATTTGTTTTTCGTTATCAGGCGATAAAGTTGTTCGTCTTAGGGATAATTATGAAAAATTCTGCCTCTTAAATGTTGAAGTAAGGCATGATTTAAACCCAAAGCGATAAAGATAACGTGTTAGATTATTTTTAAGTATACAAGTATTTCACTCTACAAGTACCATAAACTGATATATTCTTATCATCAATATCCTAAAGTGCATGTATCATCAGCGTTATCGGAATAACTCCGCGATTTGCAATAAGATATTCCACTCAAGACGATTGCTTAAGAATTAAAAGATTGACCAAATCGCTCGTAAATAAAACTTTTTCAAATTACATACAAAGTAGACAAATATAAGACATATTTACTAACTGTGACATAGAATGAACGAAGTCTCTTGAAGTATATTTTAAAATGAACTAATTAAATATTTTACTTATTAAAACTGTTGCATATTTTGTAAACTTCATTGAAATTCGTTACCAATTTCGACTTGAACTCCTAAGGACAAAATGGAGGTTAGGACGAGGTTTTGAAATTTTCGAAAACTTGGAAAATACTACCTTTTGTGAAAGACGTAGGTTTACTTATTCTTTTTTTTCAAAATGCAAAGTTCCACAGTAATATCGAAAAAGACGAAGAGCGACACTTGGATCGTTGAAGTACAGCAATCGGCCAAGAAATCGCTAAGCAATGGTCTACTTCCTCCGCTAACTCGACACCAAATCGTGAAACATCCAATTAAGTATTCACCTTACAACACATTAACGTAGACGACAATTACTCTTCGTCCCATTTCCCGACGCAGTCCACGATCGTCGTTCGCGCACAATCGGAATACACATTACCCTCTCAGATGCGATTCGTAGGAATAAGTAGCATACGTTAACCCTTTACATACTACGTGCCACTATTGTAGCTTTCCACGGAACAATTATTCAGAATGAAACGCCTTGATAGCGGTTTATTGCATTATACCGCTCTCAAGACGATCGTTTTAATAATAAGAAGTTGAGTTGTATTTTGCCTAATCTATCACGTTGAACAATTGCGAAAATTTCCTTCAAACTGTGCGTAAACACTAATTTTCTTAAAGACTACGATCTTAAAGGTACAAAAGGTTATACATTTATAAGCACTTTATATATTTGTTTGTTAATTGAAGGTAAACCTATTATTAATCGTATATTTATTTATATTTTGTCTCAAAGCAGAACTGTCTCAACGTACGAGCAAGAAAAATATTCTATTTCATTTCTCGAATAGATGACTTGAACCGATATGACCATTCATCTAACACTAGGACGATTAATACAATATAACCCCTCATTTAATAGTATGAGGATTAATCGGATTTAACCATCAATCTAACAGTATGTCGATTAATAAAACGTAACCTCTCATCTGACTGTATACTGATTACTACACTCTAACCCATCATCTAACAACACGCCTAATAAAATAATTCTGAACAGCTTTCATATTTCACCAACGATCCGAGATAGCAAGTCGAGAGCTTAGATTTCAAAATTCAGTAATCGTATCCATAACAATTGGCGTTTCAACGTGCTTTGCCACGGATGTCTATTTTCGCTATGACAGTAACACGTTAAGTACAATTATTACGATACTAGGCGCGCCGATACTTTTTCGATGCACTATAGATACCACGAATTACATAGTGTGAAATAGCAAGCATCGATCACATTATCCGTGTCGATACGGGGAGAACGTTGGAACTGTATGCCGTAGCCAAAGGGTTAAACCGACGTACCAGACCGTTTCAGTGTCTGTGCATAGCAACTCAAACGATCGAAAGCAAATTGACTCTGAACGTTGCGTGTCACTCTGCGAGATCTCCTATTCTCAAAGCAGCTCTTTCGAAGATACTCGGTGAAACACGACGTCGTCGCGTGCCCCCTTGGGTTACGCCCTCGAGGAATCATCCCTTGTCCACTTCTGTTTGCTCTGCACTTTAACCGCGCTGCGATCCTGTGACTTCGAGGGGATCCGGTGTCGTTTTTTCGGGCATCGACACAGATTTCTGTACCCCCGGTCGTTCTTCTCTCTTTCCATTGATATGTAGCTTTCGCTAATAGCCAACTAGCTCTTTCTGTTCTCGAGAGGACACCAGTGGAGGACGTGTTCCTCGAGAGCAACGTCAATATTGGCTTATCCTCGCTGCAAGATGGCAGACGAGCTTCTGAAATCCGCAATGATCGAGTTTAATGACACCCGTCATCTTTCGTGCTGTTGAATGAGGATTTCGATGGCAGTTTCGATTTTTCTGTTTGTTTTTAACGATTGAATCGAGCTTTTCGAAAACTGTGCTGACAGTTTTGAGGAATGGAATTGTTAGGACTATTAAGTACGATGATTATTGGGCTAGGGATAAATAGGTACACGTGTTAATATTACGTTGAGTCATAAGTAATTTCTGCTTTTTTTGTCACTCATTTGTTTTGCTCTCATTTAATAACGAAATTATATTAATTTATTATATTGGGATTAGGAAAAAGTTTGTGGAGTTTTCTTTTTTTAGTAAAATTCAACTGTTCTTATTGCGTGAGAATGCAATTATATAACAAATGCAATTTATAACACATACACACACATACGTTGTACAATAAATTGTTCTAATTGTTTACAATAAATTAGGTTCAATAATGACATTTTTTTTATTTATTGTAATTATGTTATCAGTTGATTATTATTTTCAAAAATTACAATCTCTGAAGTTATCACAAAAATAGTAGTATTTACATTATTTAAAGTGCACACTTTGTGTATAGTATAAATTATCGAAATACAATTATTCATAACAAATTTGGTTCAGGAGTCACAATTTTTCATTCATTGTTTAACGTTACCAGCCAGTTATTGTTACCAAAACCGATTATAGTCATTATAGAAATATCACCATTAACATTATATCAAGTATATGTATAATAAATATAAATTGTGCAAATGACATAATCATTTACCCTAAATTGAGTTCTACTTTCACCATTTTTTTATCATTTATTTATGTTGAAATCGATCAATCGCGGCGGAACTTCAATTTCATATATAGTATTCTTTTGTTTTTTTTCTATTATATACGTTATACTGTTTCCCTTATTTAGATAGAACAGAGAAAACGCAGTGAGTCGCATGTGCAGAAACATAAAAATTTATTATATTATATAATTATTAATACCATGTTTATACATATATATGTACATATATGTGTATAGTCTTCGTAAATAAAGTGCGTATCAGCCAACCACAAATATTCCTGAATATTAATTAAAATCTACAACAGTGTAATATTATTAGCGAATTATTATTACAGAAGAATTGCAGTGAGTGATCATAATCAGCGAATTGCACTGCACTCAGGAATTCAGGAAGACCATTCTATAATAAATACGCAATTCCCCCGATAGAAAGCAGTGACAATATTTAAGCAGTGACATTCTTATATGTCCGTTAATGGGATCATTTACTTCAAGCAAAATCGATCATCTTTATCGAGGTTCGTCGATCGCGCGGCGTCGGTATCCTCGGTGCTTCGGCAACTTCCAGGAAAGGGTGGGATCTGTGCGAGTGCGCCGGCGCAAGAAAACGAGCCGGCTTGCGCGCATGCGCATTCTTGCGGTTGCTCCGAGGCGGGAGCGCATGCGCGCGAGCGGCGGAATGGAACGGGGCGCGGTAATTAAAATGCTACGTACGAAACGCGGTACGCTCGAAGCTCCCTTTCTTTCTCCGGCAAATAAATTCAACGACGGCTACTCGTTCCTCTTCGTTCCACAGCCGGCTTCGCTGGAAATCGTCGGCGATACCGGGACAGCCTCGACGGAGCCGCTGAAAGAAATCAAAGCGGGAGACGGAGGAAAAAAAGAATTGCAGCTCGTAACCAACGAGAGAGCGCTTGTGGCGACAGCGATACTAATTTCACCTCTGCATTCCATCGCCCCGTTGGCCTGTTGCCTTAAGGCACGCCTCGTTCACGCTCGTCGCTGTCTCGGGACACGCGGCCGAGGGACACATTTTTCGCGATAGAACCACCAAATGAGAATCTCTGACGTACGAGACGATCGAACAATCGCCTCCCTTCGTGGCTATTTAAGCCTCTACGGGCCCGTGTAACTATTACACCACGTTTTAATTTATCGATATTTTACCAAATAGTTATAGCTTCTTTCATGAGATAGATTATAGATCTTAATGTTATAATATAGCCCAGATAACCAATATCAATATTTATGACAGTTGCTAGGCTCATTAATCTGAAATAACAAAATAAATGCTATGAAAACTGTCTGCAGTAAAAATAAGTGAAACTATTTGATCAAATTGATATTATTTTTTTTTCTGTCAGTGATAACCAAACTAAAATCATGGGCATAGTAGCTCTGTGTCCGTATATCAATAATAACCTATTTATTTGCATTTCAATTTTCGATTTATTACTGTTCTTTTATGATACAGTTTTGTAACTTTGAGGTTACAGTAGCCGTTGTTACCTGAGAGTCATGTACTGAATATATTGCAATAAAATTCAGCATTAAAATACAAGATTTTGCGATACATTCAAATATTCTTTCCAAATTCCCAGTGTATATATTACTTATCGTACAAATGCTACCACATACAGCGCATACGCTTCTTTGTATGAATATTACTATGTACAGAGTATACAACATAAATCAAACACTTAAATTATACTCCCAACGAAATAGCATTGAAATTATATTCACAACGAATTTAGAACGCATTTTTTATCCTGAATATGGAAACTGAGTCATAACAACTCCAATTAGTTTTGCCTTTAATAGAAATGAAATAATTTAGACGTTTGACGTAAATAGAACACCCCGTATATGCTATATTATGCCAGATATTTTTTATACGGCTTGTTAGATAACAGAAAATAATATATAACCTTGTATCCCTACATCGCTTAATTACTTGCTTAATTATCTCTTTGAAAAATATCGAACAAGAAACCTGACTAACACATTAGTAACAACATTTATATAGCATATATTTGCTTCTGTAGTAACCTTTGTAAAAAATTTGACATGCATCATTGGCCAGTTCTAGAACATTCTAATTATATCACCATGTTGTATAATACTAATAACCTGTTCTTCAGAATATTTCATTTATTTGGTAAACTTGTATGATTCAAAAGTACACTTCTTTTCACAAATTACTGACATCCCAATTAATATCATTTAATTAAAAATGTGATCTCGTATTACCTCATATACTATCGCTTTTTCTAAAAACATTTCTTACCTTAATTCAATTAAAAAGTAATTTTATAAAATAAGATCATATTATACCAATATCTCTTGCACAAATCTCTCAGTTTTAATGAAGGTTAGAATTTCTAATAGAAAAATCACTTTTTTGTACTCATTGCTTACAAAATAATATAAAACTGCTCTGAATAACGTTTTATTATTTATTTATATTTTAAGTTATTACTGTTTATTACTATTGGTTATATACTATTGTTCATTTATACGTTTCTTTTGTAATTCGATATGCAGGTGCTTACAAAAATTAAATGCCAATATTTCTGCGTACATATCTACTAACTTGCTCTGAGGACGTGACGACACTAAAACAGTACACGACTGCAGATAACGTGAGTAACAATAATAATGTAAATCTGTTTGAAAAATATTTTAAATATTATTACCGATTACATATATATATTATTGCGTTACGACACCAAATCCATACTTGAGAACTAACCTAACCCCATTTTTGTCTTTCCTTCTATTGATTCAGTTATCATACTAGAAATTCGTTCGTTCTCTCGCCCTTGGTCATTCTTTTCAAAAGCAATAAAAACAGATTAGCATTAAAGTGACTTACAATTACATACAGAAATATAATTATAGTCACCCTTTTAGTACTTTTCCCTTTTTCTTCCAAGAAAATCGTCCTTTGGACTCTTTCAACGTACTCCAAAACTGTGATTACTTTATTATCTTATCAAACTTTTGGTATCTTGAATTATCTATAATTATTAAAAAAGAAATTGTCTGCACATTTCCACGTCGTACAAGGTACAGTTTTAAATGCGTGTTGCGTACAAATCCACAGTGTTTGTTATTTCATAACAGTTTAGGATGACAGAAATTCGGTAAGCGATCTGTTACAGTATTGACAAGTTGGCGGTAAATAACGCGGATGTTTAGTGTCCCGTTTCTCTCGGTTTCAACATTCTTTTGCACAAGAAGTACTGCTTGCACAAAGTTAATTCGACATGTGAGATATTGTTGATATCCAGTTCAAACACGATCATATCACGGCACACAACAGCGAGGTCTTTGCTACGATCGTTTCGATTTATACGATGGATATCACGCAATCGTTCCATGAAATTCTTCATCCGTACGCGAAACCGTGACAGCTGAAGCGACGGTATCTGTCAGTCGATCACGTTGCACAATTAGATCTCTCTCTCTTTCTCTCTCTCTCTCTCTCTCTGTTATTACAAAAGCACATCGATTCGCGCGAAGTGGACGGCTCTCGTACGATCGCATAATTACTGGGATGACCTTAAAGTCGGTCGTGCAGGCGTCGAACGGTTTTGAAAGTTAGAAAAAAATGTCGGTGCGTAATTTCGTCGTGGAACGTGGCTGACATTTCGAACATCCGTTACAACGACATTCAGCGAGGCTGCGCTCGCGAGCACGCTGTTTGCTCACGCGTGTTCAAGTAGCGTTATTAACTCGACCAATTACCGATACGCGGCGGCTATTTCTGGAATAATTAATGATCGATCGACCGGGGATCATCCGGAATAGGAGGGGTCCCTCCTTTTATCTAGCTCGTCAACAATCTTTTTTTTCTCCACCTTGCTGTTCCTTGGCTTTCTCACGGTTGACCTTAATGTCGTGAGAAGCCAGGCATGGATCGAGAAAAACGCGGCTAGAGGGAAAGCAGAGACGACATCACGGGGTCTGGATAATTTCGGGATATCGGGGACCCGGATCGGTCAGGGCATCGTGCAACGTTAGAGACAAACTTGAGGCGTTCGAGGGCTGTCAGGTTAAAAGGCCGAGGCGGTAAATTATCTGGCGTACACTGCAGTCGACGGAAATTGAGGCGTAGACGGATAACGAGTCAATGGATGGGAATGAAATTTAATTGAATTTCATTCGGATGATTTAGTGCTGTTGTGGGAGGACCTTTTGGGGAAAAGGGGAGAGAGCAGATATCGAGGCGTTTTCTACAGGGACTTAACAAGATAAAAATATTGTAATCTCAATTGATGCTGTTATTGATCAATTTCTTTTCGATTTTCCGGATTTTTATGATACGTCTTTCATACAAGGTATTCCAATAAATGTATATACTGTGAATATTAATATAAAAACTAAGAATAGTAGCGTACACGTTGTAGTTAAGTTTAATTAATTATTTTATTTATTTTGTGAGTAATAATCTTCTATTGTTCGTAACTTTGTATTATATTTAATTTATTTATGTTATATTAGACATTTACGTTATATTCGATTCATTTATGCTATTATTGTATACTTGTATTATATTTGTATAATTTATGTTCTATCGGATATTTATGTCATATTTGATTTAATTTACGTTATATTGGACGTGTACTTTAATCTTAATTTATTGATAACATAAAGAACATGTTGAATCTTAACACGAATTTATTATCTTAAATACTGTATTTTTTAGCTTAAAAATTATACTCGTAATGTGAAATATGAACAGCAGCCATTCGAAATTTTACTTTAATACCTCTGATAGTTTGCATACAATAAATTCTCGAAAGAACTATTATTTTCAGCTATAGATACGAGTAAAGCTTCTTAATTATATAGATGTGACTCAAAAACGTCCGTATACTTTGTCTAGTTAAAAGGTCCAACAATTTATGTTCTGGGTTGGCGAGAATGGAAAGCTTATGACTGCCTTAATCGCACGTAGGTACTTCAGAAAATTACTGTTGCAAGTAAAAACCTACTTTAATGTAGTTCTTAATGGATGGAGGATTTAGTAAAATAATTACTTATACGTTCAACATAAGACATTATACCCTGTTGCTAATGACTTGAAATGCAACCTTGTGTTTACTTCGATATAAATCGATTAAATATTCTGTAATAAAAGATCTAATTATATGTTGAACTGATTTACTATGTGGTAATAAAAAAGCTAATTATACATTGAACTATCTACTATGTGGTCATCAAAGAACTGAATATAATAGAAGTAGTTAAATGTAGAGTAATAATAAACTAATTATCGAGCTAACTAAATACGTAATAATAAAATAGATTATATATAAGAATAATAAAATATTTAATAATAAAGAAACTGACAATACATTAGTATTTGTACTTATTTAAAGTGGCAAAAATATACAGTTAATAACTTAAATGCAGTTATTATATGAAACAAAATGTTGATCTTCGAAACATTTTTATTTTTTATTTGCTATTTATAATTTAACCGTTCTACAATCCTGCTGAAAAAACTGGTAATCTTACTTGAAGTTCTCAGTGCTGGAAAATTCTTTTGTTTCCTGACGTGAATAGAAAAGTCCGTTTCTTAAATAAGCTTGCAGCTGTGCAGTTTAAGATACGACTAATTAAAAAAAAGTATTTCACTGTTTTTAATCCTCCCATATTTTTTCGTTGTACGCAGACGAATTGTTAATTACTTTAAAATAATTATACATTGATGAGGTCATAATTGAAATTATTCCAGATCTTGGTTATTGTCTGAAAATCATTACGCCATGTGCATATTATTAAGAATGTATATTATACGTTATTAACAATTTAATGCATTTATATATTAATAATTTGATACATTTATGTATTAATAAGTTGATACATTTGTGTATTAACATTTCGATACCTCTATATATTAATAATTTAATACATACATTTTATGTATACACAAACATTAGATTTCATAAGGTTTGTATATTTCATATATACATTGCAAACAACTTCTGAAGCCATTTCTATTGTGTAGCTTTAGGAACGCGTAAAAATAACCCATCTTGGACTTTTTATTTTAAATTCCAGAAATTATTAAGATATTTTTATCGGAATATGTGTTAACTTTTATCAAGACGTCTTTGTTAAAGGTACAATATTTACATTTACATAATTATTATTAATCTAATAGTAACTGCTCATCGAACAGTCCGTAAACATAAATTAAAATGAAATTACTAATAGTCACATATGAAAACATGATCGCTGACTGACAAATTTACCTTACGCTAGTTGAGAATAAAATCAATTTAACAAGTTGCAATAGTGTCGTACGTGACTTCAATTGCAAAGAATCGGTAACTAAATGATAAGAAGTACAATTAGTAAAGTAATGTTATATAAAAAATTTCCAAAAGAAATATATTTTACTAAACGTTAAAAGTTCGCACTAATTTCACACTAACTCGTAAAATTTTAATTGTTGCATTTTGATATTTACTCACCATGTATGATACAGAAAGAAAAGTATGAAGGACGTAAGAAGAAGGTATATTAACTCGTTGTCAGTTATGGTGGCTCAGTTGAATTAATTATTTATATGAAAAACAATCGAAAGGAACTTTTACAGCTCTCAATGTCGAGATACTGATGAAATATTAATAACCCCAATTCTTCATAATCTATCAAGAGCTATAGTGTGTCTGACCACGAATATCAGTTTTTACTGTGGCGGTCAACCTGTTAAAGATTTTCGCAATGGAGTTATCGGTATCATAACTCAAAAAATATCCAATCAATCAACTTAGCTTGTCTTATAAATGTAGATATCTGCATTCCCCTCTGAATCTATATTTTTAAGAATAATCTTTGTTGAAGTTATTATTGCATAATGTATTTAAACACATTTAAGGTCACTGTGTTAAGATCGTACAAGTTCTTAACGCTCTAAGCTTGTAAGGTTCTAAGAATCATTGCAAACCGTTAGATTGTTTCTAGTATCTTACTCATTGACAAAACTACTGGTCTCACTTCGAAAAATACAAAAAGTCGAGGAAGGATGTTCGTTGTCAATCCTAAGAAAATAGGCAATAAACATTCCAGAGACTCATGCAATTATTGGATAGTTCTTTTGAATTCGATTCTTGAAGCGTTTAACCTTCTACATTCCGAATTTTATTATCAACAATTCTTAACGTTTTCAAGTGTTTTATTATTCATGAATTTTCTAAAGTTAAAAATAAGCTCAATGGCTTTTTGATTCTATGAGTGGGCCGCAACAGTAATCACATGTACAGGTTGTCCAACAAATAGTGTAGGAGCCGGAAAAGGGTGATAGATGGGGGTGTAGGGACGAGTAACAGTTGACCGATCCGTTGAGTTACCATCGCCATGTCCATATGTTTGTTCACGACCACGGTCAACTGTTACTCGTGTCTACACTCCCGCCGCTGAGCTCGCGCAATTCTCGCGCTCTGATTGGTCAATAATGTAAGAATGAAGCCTCATCCGATATTTTGGCAAAGGAAAAAGTTGTTCAGAATAGCCCCATCTATCACCCCTTTTCGATTCCTACAGTATTTGTAGGACAATCTGTATATCACGTATATCTCTAACAAACGTCAATCCAATTTTCCGAGCATCGCAAAACAGTTGCCTTCGATGGTCGTTAACCATAATAGTTACGATTGACTATCGATTAATGTCGCTAATTATGCGATCACCGTACGACACCGTGCCGATCTAAGCAGAAATGAGTCAATCGCAATCGTACTCTCATGTAACTCAAACGTGTAATTAATATAAGTGTATTATTTCATATCGATACTGCGAGTTATCTTTTACAACACCTGCGAACTTCGGATCCGGTTGTTTGTTATAAAGTCATCGAGTGGCAATAACACGAGTGGTACCAAAAACAAGCCCCCGGTAGACTGCATATCAAACACGGCCGACTCGTGTACGATTCGCGGTACGGTTTCTCTCGAATCGCGAGCGGGCACGCGCTATTCGGCCCGAAAGCGTTGAATGAAGCTCGTCGTCGTCGTAAGAAATGAATAAAGAAGCGAAGATCGGTTGCTGCTGCCGGTCCGGCTACTGGTACCGGTTGCGAAGTGGTCACACGTACTTCCAAGTAAGAGCCGCGGACGAAGTTGCATGCGAATGAAGCCACGCTGACCAAAACGGGCATTCGAGACGGCCGGCTGGCCCGATGGCTCTTCCCTTTTCTTCGGGATCTCTCGTCTTGGAATACCGTACGGTTCCTTCTTGCTGGCCGCTTCCGAGGAAGCCGCTTTCTTTGGACTCCTCTTCAGCGACTTCACACGATGCCCGCTCCTCTCGTTACCCTCGTTCCGTTCCTGTTCTCGCATGAACGATGCTTCTGGTTAACCGCGGATTCGTGGAAAATCGCAGACAACATTATGTGTAACGGAGTCTGCGAATCCTTCGTGTTTTAGTTAGAACGGAAATGACGATTTTGCGCCCGTCCCTTTCGATAAGCGATGTTGGACGACCGCTTAAGGAGGGGCCTCTGAATAGAAAGCTGAAATTAAGCCGATTTTGAAGAATTTTTATGTAGGATGAGAAGGGAATAAATGTTTTGACGGTTTCGGGGATTATTTGATAAATGCGTCGACTTCATTTTGCAATTTCTTTGTTGACGTAAAGTACAAAATGACGAAGGAACAGCCTGTTGTGTTAGAAGCATCATTAAGCGACTTCTTGACAGAGTTTGAACTGCAGTGGATTAACAGACGGTATATTTATATTAGGGTGTCCCATAAGTTTCTTCTATTTATGATGCGAAACGAATAAGCAATACGTATTGTTTAACACTAGGTTCACGGAACCCGTTAAAATGACGAATCATAGATTTCTTATTTTCAATTGCGAAAATTATTAAAATACGTATTGCGAAATGCACGTTAACCTAATCGAGATAAGAATCTTTCTATAAACTGGCTTATATATTATCCATTATTTATTTCTTTTTATAGTTCATTTTCAATGCAGACATAAGTGGTCATTGAACGTCCGTAAATCTAGTGTTAAGATCGATTTGTTACATTAAAAATAAATTGTTCCGCTCTATCATCACCCTCTTCCGTCTCTCAGGAAACTCGTTTTTATTCCGTATTAAAAAAGGAAGAAACTTATGGGGCAACTTAATATGAACTTGATTATGTATTTAATGTAAAATAATATAATATAGGATACGATATACAAAGTGACTCGATCGCAACACGGAAAAACAAAGGAAAAAATGTAGAGATTATTAAATATCTCAGCGGAGAGATCCATGAAATTGTTTGGCAGGAAGCAACGACGATGGCGACAACGCGACGACATTTGAGAGCACAGCCCGGCGAGTCGGCGTTTCTGTTGTGAGCCACGGTGGCACAAGTTTTCTTTCGAAACGCTTTAACGCAGAAACGGCCGCCTGCGGCTCGACGTCCTTTGTCGTGGCACACCGCCGACAACTGCAGTGAGACATAAATTGCAATTAGCACCGGCGTATCTGCGACGCGAGCGCAAAACCAACTTACGCTGTGCCTGCTTCTTGCACGTGTGTCATTGCGCATCCTCCGATGCACAGAAACTCAAACTTTTCATAAGTATATGATCCTACGATATTATTGGGTCCTACAATCATGAATTTGCGAAATTGGAAATAATACCACGAAATTTATTTAACTCTTTAGGACACGATGCATGGTGGGACATATTTAGAACTACCTCGATATAAATACCATTCTAGAAATAAATATCATTCATATTATAGAGAAAAAAGGATATTATATAAAGAATATAATATCATGTGTTTAATTTATTAATAATAAAGCTTATAATCTTATAATGGAATATATACTATCGAATATACTAGCAGACTATTCAACTATGGTAACAACACTCAACTAATCTTAATTGTAACAACATGGTTCAACTCTCATTTCAACACTGACCCTCCGGTCAGGAAAATCCTCGCAGGACCCTTTTCTCCCCTCTCACTCTATTCCCAAAAACGCATCGTACGTTCGTGTACTATGTCCATCGACGCTTTCCTTTTTATTTCCCTGTTAGCCAGAAGAGCTCAAGACCATACCAAAAAACGCATATCAGAAATGCTTAGAGGATTGCAAAACGCCCTGGCACAAATTATATCTAAGGGGGATTACTTTGAAGGGGACAAAATTGATCTGGATGAATAAATAAATATTTTTCGAGAAAAATAAAAAGTCACCTTTTTTTTGAACAAACCTCGTATATACATATATTATAATCACATTATTCAGAAATACTTTTCATATTAATAAACCTTTTATGCTAAATATGCGTAATTTTGTTACTTTACAACGTGGGTCCGTTTTATTTTCTGAAATCCTGAGTTCCAAAGAGTTAACCGATGCCTGATAAATATCCATTCACCACTGCCTAACTCTGCGCAGCCGAACGGAACGCGTACCTCTTCTTGCAATAAAGACGTAACGCATCGCTGTAACGCCATTAAGACATGTTGCATCATTGCCACGCGTTCGTTCAGCCCTGTTGAACAATAACTTACAACGGTGAACGAAATCGCCACCATTGTTTGTCTGTCGTACGGAACAAAACAATCGTTATCGAGAAGTTTCGCCGTGAACGGGTAACAAACGCGTGATTTTACACGATGCCCGATCGTCGTTCCTTCTAATCTTCTCTGTTTTCTTGTTGCTTACAACTTTACGGTTTCTCCTGTTTCGTTGCTTATTAACTTTTATGCCTTTTACTTCCTCGTATAAAAACTCTCGGTTCTTCAGCTTCTTATGATTTGTACAGAATAAGGACAGCTGTAAAAAGATTGGAGATTTTAATGAACGCATGCGAGCCAGTTATTATGAGTAATCTCTGATGACGAGTGCCGATGCTATCACAATAAACCAGCACGTGGCATAGCTAAGCTTAACGTTTCAATTTACTTTGTTTATCTTAACATTGCAGTTATAATTGGCTATGCCAAAAAATTGTAGTCTAAATGATTAAGTTCTGAAGGACTTAAAAGCAGAAACTTATGCTCTGTCGGAATGATTACAAATATCAAGAAATGGTAACGTTTTACGCGTTCTGGCAATAGAACGAATAGTGAAACAAATATCTTTTCGTTCATCAACATCTACAGCCCTGATTATTCATTTCTCGTTTATCGAAAGGCAATAGGTCTGAACGTTTAAACGCGTATCCACAGCAAACCTACATATTTCATACCTAAACCTAACATTTCAACTCACTTTGTTTATCTTGGCATTGCAGTCATAATTATCTATGCCACAGTAGAAAATACTATTTAAAGGGTTAAGTCCGGTAGCACTTAGGAGTATGAAATTCTGCTCTGTCGAAATCATTAGGCAGGTCAAAGAACAGCAACGTACTACGCTCTTTAACAACTTCTTCGCATTTTTCTTGCCCGTTTCATATTTCCTCGGTCTTCTGCTCACCTTTCTCTCCTTTCCACCGTCTCCTCTTTCTCGAAGTACCGAACACCGAAACGTTGGTCGATAAAGTACAAACGCACAATGGACGTGGAAGCATAGCAACACGTGGCACATAAATCGCGCATTATGTGCGGCTCTTTGTGCGCGACGAGAGTAAATAGGCTGGCGCGCGCAGTCCGGCTACCCTTTCCTTTGGATTTCCTTTCGCCTGGCTCATTGTTGCTGCGGTTGTTGTTGTTGCCGCCGTTGTGGCTGCAATAGACATTGGCCCGAGCCAGCCATTACGCCGACGCGGCCGTCGTCGTTTTTCGCAACCGCTCCACATCGTGATTTCCTGAAGGTGCAAACAGCCTCGACGACAGCAGCGAATGCCGCTGCGCCCAGGTCGCGAGGTTTTCAATCGAGCTTGCGACAAAATCTATCGCGAATACGTAGTCTGCCCAATAAATACGCGAGCCGAGTTCATAAAAACTTAAGTATACGCACTCCGAGACCAGACCGAACCGTTGCAGCTCGCGTCTATGAGGGTCGTAAATCCTCACTCGATTATTCGAAGTCGTTAGATCGCGTATTTACTGACTGGTAAATTAATAGAGTCAGGATGATTCTCTGGATGTTTGGTTTAGAACTTAGACTTGTTTAACTTAACAAATATAACTTATTCGTAAACGAGATTAATGTAAAGTGCAGGATCGTGTCGGATGATTGATGTTTTCTGTTTGATTGATATTTGTATTCTGTATAAAGGTTTGATGTATTCTGTCTTAGAGATGGAATAGTGTCGTGTAGGTAAACTTGTGGAGATGCGTATGATGGGGGTGTTGTCCATGATTCGTGGGAATACAGTCGAAGGCGGAAACAGAAAATCACCTGATTGCCGTGAAAGTAATGGTGTGGGATCTTGAATAACCATCTAAATGTGACGTCAGTAACTTTTTGAAAAACCCAGAATTCATGACGTAGAGGTTTTATAGTTTGGACCCTTGACCATAGCAAGCAATAAAGTTAGGATGCGCCTTGACGTCGAGAAAACATATTTCTAAGCGTAGCGAAGAATGAAAGAACTATTACAGGTAATAAATATAGGTAAAACTGTGATTTTAAAGATATCCGCGGAGTTCATAGTGGCTTCGTGAATTTCTTGCTGCTATAGAGGGTTCGTAGCTCGCAAGGGCGATGGTTGAGAGGGTTTATGGTGTTACGCGGTATCTGTCCGCGTAACAACTTATAATACATCAATCTTATCTCCTTCAAAGTAGTCCCTTTTTGTAAAAATACAATTGTCCCATCTTTGTTTCCATTGTTCAAAACATCCATGGAAGTCCTTAGAAGTAAGGTTCTTCAGCTGCCTTGTCGTTTCACGTTTTATCGTTACTTCGTTGTCCCAGTGCTGCCCCGCATCACTATTTTGAATTTCGAGATCAGAAAAAAGCTTCGGGGGCCTAAGTCTCGAAAGTAAGGAGGGCGATCGAACGTGGTTCTTGAATTACGAGCTAGAAACTCGAAGGCAATCATTGCCGAATGTGTAGACGCATTATCATGATGCAGCAGACATACATCACCCTCACACAAAATTTGGTCGCACACGACTCACACGATAAATTTGGGGATTTATGGATTTGCAGGTTTTGGGATTTGTGGATTTAGGGATTTGTAGATTTATGGATTTATGGAATTGTGTATTTGCGAAATTGGAAATTTGTAGATTTGAGGATTTATAGATTTGGGGAATTAGGGATTTATGAACGTGGGGATTTGTAGATTTGGGGTCTTAGTTTGCGGACAATCACTGCTGAATGTGCAAACGCATTGTCATGATGCAGCGGACATCCATCGCCCTCACACAAATTTGGTGGCACACGTCTCACAGGATAAATTTGGGGATTTATGGATTTGCAGATTTTGGGATTTGTGGATTTAGGCATTTGCGGAATTGTGAATTTGCGAAATTGGAAATTGGTAGATTTGAGGATTTATAGATTTGGGGATTAGTGATTTGTTAACGTGGAGATTTGTAGATTTGGAGACTTAATTTGCGGACAGTCACTGCTGAATGTGTAGATGCATTATCATGATGCAGCAAACATCCATCGCCCTCACACAAATTTGGTCGCACACGTCTCACACGATCCCTCTAGCGCTTAAGAACCTCCATGTGGAAGGCAGTATTCAATATTCATCCTTCGGGAAGAAATTCATGGTAGACAACGACATGAATGTCAAAGAAAGACGAGCAGTATGATCTTGATCTTTGATCGGCTTTTTCGACAGTTTTTCGTTCGTGGTTCATCTCTTGCTTTCCATTCCTTAATCTGTGATTTTAGCTCGCTGATATACTTGTAGAATCATGATTGGTTATCAGTAACGAACATTTCAGGAATTTCTTGAGTTTTACCAAAAATGTGATATTATTTTATTATAAAATTCACTTAATAGTGAGTTTAATTTACTATCACGAATTTATTTATCAACTATACTCGCGTTGGTGCTGAAATTTTCTAAAAGCTTCAAGCTTTGCTTATAAAATTATCCTTTTATTGTAACATGAACTTAATTAATAGTAAATTTAATCACCATCTTAAATTTAATCATTATACCAGCTACAGTTACGTTGGTATTTAAGTAGATGCTGATGTGTTCTAGAAATTGAAGCCTCCAATTTCGTTTATCTATACAAATTTGTACCTTTGAAACTTTTTACTTTAGAGTCGTAATTTTTATTTGCCTTAAATGGTATCTAACGAGGTAGCTTCATAATTATTGAAACCCCGACTAAGGTCAAACTGGATACAATTATAGCTCACTTAAAAAATAATAATGTCGCAAAACTGTATCACGGAACTCTGAAAAGTAGGACACAATTTTAGGTTTGTCGTTTCTCGACGTACATTGTAACCAAATGAAAAGTGCTGGGTTTATTAAATCACGTGTCGTAATAAATTATTCGTATATTTATATTCATAATATACGATCAATCAGCTCTTATCCTGAAACTTATATCTTTGTAACTAAATAACAATGAAATAGTTTGCAATACCGTTGTAAACTGACAATCGTTTGATGAAGTATCAAATTAATTTTCATTTCTGTTGAGAAACACTTTCCTATCGCGTTGTTCAGTTTATCAGTAATAAAAATCGTGGATATATTTAATCGAAGCTAAGATATTACACGACTCTATCAGGCGCATTTCCATAAATCTCGTATAGTGACTTCGAATGTGTAAAATTAAAAGGGAAAAGCGTAGGCGACAAACATGTCGATGATTGTGAATGCGAAAGGGTGATCGTTCCCATGATCGGCTTAGTCCTCTTAAACATCGATTACACGAAATCTTGTGGGCGTAGTCGAGTCAGAAACGATATAAATCTTGTCTAAGTTTAAACTCGTAACATCTTTTTCGAGATTCAAATGGAAAGGAAAGTTTCTCGTTTCGGTATAACTGGTCGTAAACTATTGGCGTAGAGATTTTTTAATAGAAGTCTAAAAATAACAAGAATGAAGCTGAATGATTACAAGAAATGAACAGCTGTAATGATAATCAGTTGCAAAATGATTTTTACTCGTTGACGTTCATTTTAATCGCAAATTTTTATGCTTGGTACAAGATTACGAACCATTCAGTAATTCAGTGGTTTTGTACTGTATATTGAGACTGAAAGATCATTTTTTAAACACGTACGTGATTCAAAAATACCATTGCAAGCGTTTGCAAATACTATTATTTACAATATTGTTACTTCGATTGTTCATCATTCACCATACAGTGAACTACATATATTATTCGATAAAACTGACATATGTCAATCAAACTTGCACTTATACATTCGATTACATCAATATTTAATGAAATATAAAATACGCCAGAAGAGATAAATATTTCAGTAGCACTTTCACAAAAGAAAATATACAAAATACACAAATTGCAACAAATTGTTAACAGTTTATTCGGAATCGAAGGTGATTTCGAATTATCGAATGATTTTATTTTGGATTAACATCAACTGTACAATATTTAAAGCCAGATTTATTGCATCTGTTAATGAGCATAAATATGATCAAAGATCTTTCATTAAATCATACGAGTATCGAATTTGCTCCGAACGAGGCAGTTTTAGCTGACAAGTAATTTTTCCGAGTTTTCCAAGTTTAATACCACCGTAACTGAATTGTTACGGAAACTTACGTAAACAGGTGTATACTGGGTCAGTCAAACATCGAGCCACATTCGCACTTGATTAAATTATGCAAATCGATCGGATCATGCGTGTCCGCGGGCTGGAATGTAAATTACGGCTGGAAATACTACTGCGTTTGCGGTTTCGATGCCTTGTGAAACGGTTTCTTGCTAATTTATTGGTCGATCGATTGTCGAACCGTCGTGTTGCTTTGTACGTTTCCTGTCCGTATACATATAGATACTTGTTATCCGATCACAAACAATTTATTCACCTGATATTTTTGTACCTTTCAATGGTGTTGTAATTTTATGCAGAACTTTGTATTATTGAAATTCTTTTATCCTGCGCCTTGTCGCTGGAAAGATTTTGAATTCGTACAATTAGTATACGTGCATACGTTGCTTCCGAACGTTCGACACTTTTTCTTATTTTTTTTTTTATTATATTGCGGAGTTGTGGAATTTTGGGAATTTGGGGAGCGGCCACTTCGGAATTTGGGGATTCGAGAAACTAGAGATTTAGGAATTCAGAGATTTGGAAACTTTGGAATTTGGAAATTCGGATACTGGGAATTTTGAGACTTCAAATATGTGAATTTTTCGGAGTTTGAGAATTTAAGGATTTGGGGATTTGTGGATTTGGGGATTTATGGATTTGTAGATTTAGGGATTTGTGGAATTGGGCATTTGTAGATTTGTAAATTGGGAGATTTAGAGATTTGTGGATGTAGGTATTTAAGGATTTCGGCATTTGGGCATTTGGGAATTTAGTGATTTTCTGGACTTGTGAATTTGTGAAATTGGGAATTTGTGGGTTTAGGGTTTTGTGAAGGCGGATATTTGTAGATTTTGGAACTTAGGGATTTAAGGATTTATGTATTTGTGAAATTTGGGATGTAAGGCTTGGAGATAAACTGAAGATGTAGAGATTATCTACCTATCTGCCACTTCATTTTCAGCGTACGCACATCTCGTTGCTCTTCTAGCTACATGTCTACATCTCCAGCTTATCTCCATGCTTTATATCCCAAATTTCCCAAATCCACAAACCCTTAAGTCTCTAAGTCCCTAAATCTACAAATCCCCACATTCACAAATCCCTAAATCCTCAAATCCGTAAATCTACAAATTTCCAATTTCGCAAATTCACGATTCCATAAGTCACCGAATTCCCAAATCCCAAAATCATCACATCCACAAATTTCTAAATCCCCAAACCCCAAATGCTCACATCCACAAATCACTAAATCTTCAAATTCCCAAATATACAAATTTCCAATTTCACAAATTCCCAATTCCATAAATCATCAAATTCCCAAATCCCCAAATCCCTAAATCCTCACATCCACAAATCTCGAAATCCCCCAATTTGGAGCAAGCGAACGCAGAAGTACGCGTCACGAAATGGCGGAGGTCGAACATTGCTGATCTCGACGTATCGCTAAATCTTCAGAAAACAATGCTTCACGCGGTTGCAATAAGTTCGCGTAGCAGCCGGTTAACCGGCAAAGGCTCGACCAGTTCTGGCAGATGGATAACTTCTTCAGCGGCGACGGAGAGGAGAGAGAAAAAAAAGAACATTGTTCGCGTAAAAATGTTGGATCGTAGACAACGTCGTCGTCAAGATCATATTATTATGTACAGCGAGGAGATACCTGCTGTTGGTATGCATGGGGAAGCGGATTGGCCGAGAGAGAACTCGCGTACGCACGCACGTACGGCGCAGCTGGTTTGTACGCGAGCTTACACCGTAGTCAGGGCATATTTATGGATTAGCATACAATGGTGGTGTTTATTAGAGATTCCTCGAAGGTTCCCACCTTCGACGCCAGCTCCGTGTTGCTCCTTCGTCCCCGAGAACCGTGACGCCCTTCGCCTGGAAGCTCCACGTCGAAAATCGAGCTTGGATAGGGTTGATCGAGCTTCTTCCTCGCTTCCCCTTTACGTAACCGCGTTCGCCTTGCTTATGCGTTACGTGTTTCAGTAGCTACATCGATACTACATTTTAATGGAGGACACTTAATTCGTGCAATTGATTTTCAAATTCTTCTAATGTCGTTTGAGAAATTGGGTAGTGAACTGGAGACGCGGAAGTTTCAATATTTTGGGGTTTTGGGAGACGGGAAGTCAGGGAGATAGGAAATGGATTATTTAGATATTTGAATATTGCGGTGGTTAGGTATTTATGTATTTCAATTTTTGGATACTTGAATATTTGGGTATTTAGATGTTCAGGTATTCAGGTATTAAGGTATTCCGGTATTTAGGCATTTAGTTATTTGGGTATTTAGGTATTTAGGTATTTAGGTATTTAGGTATTTAGGTATTTAGGTATTTAGGTATTTAGGTATTTAGGTATTTAGGTGTTTAGGTATTTGGATATATGGATATTTTGATATTTACATATTTCGATATTTATGTATTTAACACTAAAACTACCGACGTGTAATGCACTATTATTTTGAAGTTAAACATGATATTGGAAAATAACTGAACAAGCGATGGAACATAAATTATTACACTTATTAATTCTTTATCTCGATGTGAATTAGCAGAGTTTTCAAGAAAACCATCTTAAAACTAAATAAATGAATAAATAAATACTTTCAAACACCGTTTTGGGTACATATTTCTTTACGTCCCTCTACTTTCGAACATTCAACATTCGCACACACCATCAGGAACCAATTGTGTGCGAAAGTCGAGGGCCCACTGTATACGTACAGTAGCGGACAAAAGTTTAGGACAATGATTTGATTTAAAATATTATACGAACATAGTTCCTTTTTTTGTAACTTCGCTACTGAGCAAAATATCAAAATGAAATTTTTTGTATAAGTGTATAAATAAATGTCTAATTAGTTAACACCGAAAGTAGAACACTATTTATAGTTTTTATGAATAGTAAATCAATTATTTATTTTTTCCATTTAGTCTTAAACTTTTGTCCGCTACTGTACGTATATAAAATACTGCCCATAATTTCCTACCAAAAGCTCAGGTCATCGAAAATAGGAAGGTTCGGTATATCCATGCAACGCACCGTAATATGAAGCAGCTGTTACATAAAAACGAGACTATGCACGCCGGAAGAAAGTATTTAACAAGAGAAACTAGAGATCCGTTTCTGAATTGTACGGATTGGCGACGAGACATTTGTGTGCAACGAGAACGTGGAACGAAGAGGTATAACCGTGTCCGTGTCGCATCACGGAAAGACAATGAAAAGAAAATGCTGCGGAGTTCTTGTTAAGCCAAGCTATTATCGTTAATTAAATAGCGCCTTCGCTATCTTGGCTCACGTCCCGTCGCCGTGCCCGTATGATGACATCGTATGACACCGTAAAGACTTTAAGTCGCTGCTCGTTATCGGAGGAATGACGGACGCGTCCGTGCAGCTAGAAAGGGCTGCGATCTCCATTCTGGAGCCATAGCGGCGCTATCCGCGATCGCTAGACCGTTCACGAAAACGAAATAAACCATGACAGTATATATGTATATACAGGGTGCGCCAACTGTAGGTAGCACATGATAAATGCTTATAAAATAATGAAAATGTAATTAAATAGACTTCAGTTCGCGGTACACCCAACTCTTTTTTTACACGATTTTGAAATAACGCGGTTCACCAATAAGAATAAATACACTTTTTTACACGAATTTTTTGTTCTAGCACGAATCCCTAACAAAGTTTTTAGAGACTTTATAACAACAAAGAAGCAACAGAGGCCTTTAATAACGAACGAAATTCTTCATTTAAATCAAACCCGACAGTTGTTCTAGACATATCTGACATATCTACTGATGATAGCATTTTTGGTCTAGTCCGTAATAAACGTGCACGCTTGTTATCAAGTAGCGATGAATAGTTGCAAAATTGATTTTTATTCTTAATTTCAATTTGAATTTTTATATGTTTTGTACTTATGGATTGAATTTTCACTGTACATCAATTTGAATTTTTTTTTGTAATAAAAATGAATTGTTTTTGGTTTATAAATACATATGTAATATGGATTTCATTATTACTTCTTTTGCACGGTTTTTTTGGGAAAATATTTAGAGGTTTTTCATCTTACACGATTTTTTAATGTTATGGAACATGTCCCCAAATTTACCATATGTCGCATGTATTTTTTTACACGATTTTTTTTTGCACGCTCTACTAAGGAACGTATCTATCGTGCAAAAAAAGTGTTGGGTGTATTTATTTTCTTTGGTTTATACCATTACAAAAAATTCATTTTCTGCATACAATATCGGGCAAATGGTCTCCTTTGGGAACAGCGCAAAGAAATGCTCGTTTTTGGCCATTTTCCATCACTTTTTGCAGCGTTTCAGGCATTATTTCCGTCACTCCTTTGCGAATTGCATATTTTAGTTCCTGGAGGGACCATGGTGCATTAACATACACTTTGGACTTTAAATATCTCTACAGAAAAAAGTGTGGAGTCGTCAAATCGGGCGACCGCGGAGGCCATTCGTAATCGCCACTTTTCGAAATTAAGCGATTCGAGAACAATCTTCTTCTCAACATCGGCCCGAACAACCTGAATGTTCTCGTTGCTGCTCTTTGGACGCTGTCTTGCACTCTTTTCACGGCCACGAACATTACCACTATCTGGAAACTTATCAATAATTTTCGATACAGTTTTCCACGTACCGTTAAAATTGCGTCTATACTTCCGCTTCATACCACGTAAAGTTTTGATAAATGAGGACCCTTCTCTAAAATATACTTCTACAATGTCAATCCGTTGTGCTGGCGTTAAGTTGTTCATGGTGAATAATAATGGTATAAAATAACATGTCGAATGGTCTAATGTGTTCTTCGAAATGTTTACAAATAGCGATTGTTTTAGCGTTCAACATATAGTACCTACAGTTGACGCACCCTGTATATACAAAGTGTCCCGAAAGTGTTGAAGGAGTCGGAAATGGGAGGTAGGTGGGGTCATTCTGAACAACTTTTTCATTTGCAGAAATGTCGTATGGGGCTTCATTTTTAAATTGCTAACGAAAAACACCAACCAATCAGAACGCGAGAATCGCGCGCCACGTGATTCGTTCGCGACCACGGCCAATTATAACTCGGGCCTACACTTCTGCCTCCGAGCGCGCGCGATTCTCGCGTTCTGATTGGTCGGTGTTTTTCGTTAATAATTTAAGAATGAAGCCCCATACGACATTTTTGCACATGAAAAAGTTGTTCAGAATGACCCCACCTACCTCCCATTTCCGGCTCCTTTAACACTTTTGGGACACCCTGTATATGCGAGTCTACTCGCCAATACATGTAAGTGAGGACGCTATTAGAACAGTCTCGTGGAGACACGTGCTATATTGCAACTCAAATGAACCAGGATGCCGCAAACACGACACGCCGTTTTCAGATCGATTTAGACACGATCATACCGGAGGTGTGACTGTCTACTCATCGATCTACTCATTGATCAATATCGGTATCGGAGCGGGACTGGTAATTAGATACATCGCTATGGTATGGTCTAGTCATTGCATAGAGGCATGTAAAGTGGTACATTTTCAAATACTCAAATTTACGAATGATCAAACCTTCCAATTTTTTTAATTCCAAATTTTTATGTTTTTCGATTACCATGATATCGAGGTTCGAAATTCTTGAAATTTTTACTTTTCCAATCTTGAAATTCCGAAATTTCTATGTTTTCGGATCGACAGCTTTCCGAATTTTCAAACTTACTAATTGCCATATTTTCAAGTCTTGGAAATATGTGAATTCGCTGTTTCGAATTTCCAAATTTCCGAATCTTTGGATTCAAAAATATTAAAATTCCCACATTTGCGAATCTCCGGATCTTCAAATTTATGAGTTTGCAAATCTCCAAATTTCTATGTTACTAAAATGGTATATTTTCAAATCTTCAAACATCCAAATGTTCAAATCTTTAAATCTCCAAACCTCTAAATTTTCAAATTTGTGAATTTCCACATCTTTCATATTTTTCAAAGCTCTAAATTTGTGAATTTCCAAATCCGCGGTCTTCCATATTTTCAAAACTTCTTGTGAATTTGTAAATTTCTAAGGTGGCGTATTTTCAAATATTGGGATATAGGGAGGTTATTTATTTAAAAAATAAAATAAATCTTAATGTCCTTTTGAATAAACTAACTTTATTATGACCGACTCGGAAGGACCTCCGGACTGTTCAAGAATCGAACTAAGAGTGAAGAGACTTTTCTAAGATGCACAGAAAAACTGCCGCCCACTTATTGAGGAAAAATAACGGTCTGGGTCTGCAAGTTAGGTATAGACATGACCTAAGGCCCACTGACTCCGGTGACAGAGGCTTTCCATTATGGTACACCCAGTGACTCTCAACATAAATTTATTTTTGCTAATTATCTAATGATAATTCAACATCAAATCATCAAGGTTTAAATTTTTGTAATTTTGCATATTTCTGAATACTCAAATTTCCAAATTTTCATATTCCAAATTTCCAAAGTCAAACTCTTCGGATCCGATCTATTTGCACCAATCTAGCGCGTCGAGATAATAAAAAAATGTCCTGCATTTACCAATATTTTTACAATTGTAAACTTACAGTGCGTATATAGAAATCAGCAGTAAATTCTTGGAACACGTGATCGTTTGCAACACAGTTACAAATGATAAGTCAGAAATTCAAGGTACAAACAAATGTACGTAACGGTTTTACGAAACTCTCGAGCGTAACAATAATTGCTATGAACCGAACGAAGATTAGGTACATTTGTTGCAATCGGCGAAGCGAATGCTAATATTTCCAGCAGTGTTGCAACTTTATTTTGAAAAACAATCACGTGCATGCGTGTGCCTCCACGAATGACATCTAAATCGCTGGTTGTCATCGACGGAATGACGGGCACGATCGAGCGCGCACGCGTAGACAGCTGCCGATTTCCATGGGAGATGTCTTCGTTTACAAATGAGAATCATTAAAATCCATGTGAACCGCGATGTTCATCGCATGGAATTGCAAGTACTATCCGTTTACATTGTTCAGTAAGTATCGGCCAAGATTTTATTCCAATTGCTTGCTAAGAAGATGTACGAAGCGAATCACGGTGTGCAGACAAAATTTTGATAGCTCGAATTCCATGAATAATAAGGACAATCGAGTTTGACCGAAGACACGTTCCAAAATTTAAATTAAATTTATACTTTTTATTAAGAGTAATAGTCCGTATCTAATAATTTAATAACAGTTATTAATTGTTCTTAATAATTTAATAATAGTAAAGTTTGATCGAAGACACGTTCGAAAATTTAAATTTTTATACTTTTCATTAAGAATTTTTTTTTAATAATCGAATAGCAATGTAAAGCAATCATTAACTATTATTAATAATCTAGTAACAGTCAATTTTGATCGAAGACACGTTACAAAATTTAAATTAAATTCACACTTTTTATTAAGAGTAATAGTACGTATCTAATAATTTAATAACAGTCATTAATTGTTATTAATAATCTAGTAACAGTCAAGTTTGATCGAAGACACGTTCCAAAATTTAAATTAAATTTACACTTTTTATTAAGAGTAATAGTACGTAACTAATAATTTAATAACAGTCATTAATTGTTCTTAATAATCTAATAATAGTCAAGTTTGATCGAAGGCACGTTCCAAAATTCAAATTAAATTTTTACACTTTTTATTAAGAGTAATAGTACGTATCCAATAATTTAATAACAGTCATTAATTGTTGCTAATAATTTAATAATAGTCAAGTTTGATCGAAGGCACGTTCCAAAATTCAAATTAAATTTTTACACTTTTTATTAAGAGTAATAGTACGTATCCAATAATTTAATAACAGTCATTAATTGTTATTAATAATCTAATAATAGTCAAGTTTGATCGAGGACACTTTCCAAAATCCAAATTAAATTTACACTTTTTATTAAGAGTAATAGTGCGCATCTAATAATCTAATGTTATTGTATAAATGCGAATGACAGTATTACAAATGTATAAAACATTTAATACTTCATTTGACAAGAAGACCTGATTAGTTATTCGATTGTGCGATATAAATCAATGGTATTGAAAATTGATTACGCATATATACGATGTACCAACGCATACGTAAATCATATTCAAGCTACGTTTACGCATATGTGTTTGCTAATGAATAAACACATAAGTGCTAAAACGTACCGTTAATAAAGGGAGATACTTTGTTGAAGAAACAATGGCTATCGTGTTGCAGTTTGTAAATAATTACATGGCGCAACGATAATTAGAAAAAAAAACAAAACGATACAATGTATTAAGTGTCTATTCGCAAGTTGAACATCGTAGAATGTTCACATGGACTTAAATTGTATACTTCGACACTATGTTTTAAAGAAAAGAATTTATAGATCCTTTGCCTAACGCCATTTTAACACTCTGTCTTATATGAATTGCATAAATCATTTTATATTTTTGTTGAAAATGTTTATTTATAGTTTTCTTGTATTTACATGAGCTCCTTCTTATTTCACATTAAGATTTTTCGAATTGTAGCTTTCGATAATTATATGAAGCTACATAAAACTGTACAGATTATTTCTATTCAGTGCAAACACTTACATCGATAATAAAGAAATAAATAAGAAAGTTTACAATGGGGTACAATTCTCTATTATATTTTTGCGTGTATAATAATTTTATTACGGAATATACGTAAGATTGTTCACTCATCGACAAAATTAAGAGAACATTGCAGAAATGTAAAAAAATGTTTTGTTTTATTACAATGTTTTAAATACATTTTAAATTTAAAACGTGAGGTATTTTTGTAGATTTGAAAAAATATTTATTTAATGTATATAATTGTGCAATAAAGTTTTGATTTATAGGCATTATTAGTTAATTAAATTTACCTTTTGTTATTTATGATACCTGTCCACTTAATTTGGTCCACGACTGCACATACGATAGTTATAGACTACAAGTTTGTAAAGTAACGCAGACAAAATATAACGTTTTTTCGAAACGGTATACTATAGGAACTTTCTTGTGATGTGTCGTTTTCTAACATTCCTCTATCATAAAAAATGAAGGTTTTCAACTGGTTTCTGCGAATACCGCAACGAGATAAAATAACTCTGAGAAAGGCAAACAATTTCCTAAGTAGGTATGGCGTTGTCTCAAACCGTACAGAATTTCATTTCTCTTATCAAATTCTCTGCACAGTCATTCGAATCGCTTGATTAAAATGATTGACGAACGTGCATATGATTCGCATGAACGGGAACGACCAACAAGGCAGGTTTTAGTATCCCGTCTACATTATTTATGATCGAAATTTGTAGATCAAAAGTCTAAATTCCCTGAAATTACATTAGTTGTTTAAGTTATTTTCTCTATTTGTAGCACTTGTCTAACGTCCGGGATGATAATGACAGGTTATACGTTTTGATATTGATCGAGAAAAGAAAGAATTTATTTTCCGGAATGTTACAATCGCTACAACTTTTTCATGATTGTCGTGTAATTTTGAAAAATTTTTAAAAAAGAATAATTTTAAATCAGCGTTACTTGTTATTTCGTCAAGATTATTGTTATAGCTAGCACTATTTTGATTTTAATTTTTGTGGCGATACTCCTAATGAGAAGTACAGATATTCTTTTTTAACTTTGTTTTATACAAATATTGTTTTATATAATTGTTTCGCTGAAAGAGACCATACAAAGCATTTTCTATGTTTATAATATAACGTAAAATATTATACAACAGAATAGTTTTTGTAGAAAAGCGAGTTTCTTATAATACCCACGTTAAACTTGTATGCATTTTAGAATTGCACTTATGTATTCGAATAAAATCGTATAAGCGTAATTCATAATAGAAACATATTATATGTGAAGAGCTATACAGTTGTTTTTTAAATCCTGAATAATAAATATGGAGCGATCACGTTTTGGAGAATGATCTATTGGCTCAATTTTTTATTACAGAAAATATTAATTATAAATTAATGTCAAGATTTGACAGATTAAAATAATTACTTGTTTATCTTGAAGTATATCGAGCAATAAATTGCATGTTGTCCGAGTATTAATGTAAACCACTGTATACCGGGTGATACATATGAAACAGTACTCCTATTTATTTCCGCCTGGCTTATAGACAGAAGAAAATGTTAAAGAAAAAAATTGCACTGTTTAAGGTGATAAGTATGGGAATATAAAAAAAAATTGTTCGACTGTTTCCATCGTTTTCGAAGTCATTTGAAAATTATAATGTATCACATGGTCGTAGTAATGGACATCAACTACAACACTATTATGCGAAAAATATACATATACCACAATCTAAATTGTCGCTGATCTTTAAGAGAACTTGAGGATTGTAATAGTCGGAAAATTCTTTTATATCGCCATACTTGCCTCCTTGAACAGCGCAACCTTTTCCTTTCATTTTTTCTATCACTTAACGTATCAACATTTTTTTTATCTCGAAATCGAACTGAGATAAGTGTTCGGTTAGTCGCGAATCACCCGGTATACATACAGTACATAGCAAATAGTAATTATAAAACCGCGAACTGATACACACGCGTGGCTTTCAGACCAAGTTTTATGAACGTCACTTGATTGGCAAGTGACATTTAAGTATCGGAACGCGCATTTATTTTTAAGGATAAAGTAGAAAGTGTCAATTGGTGTTTAAACGACGTCTGTACATTTTTCCCTTTGTCGATCTGTTATGCATTATTAATGATACCATGATATTGTAGGCTTTAACGTCACGTTACATCGTAACAAATTTTCAGTCGACGTTTTCTGACACTGATATATCTCCCTGCTAGAGTATACGTGCATACGAGGTATTAATGAAATCTGTCACAAAAACAACGAAATTATTGTTCTCAAAATTTCTACTACAAACTTCCCCGTGAAACAATATGACTACAATTCGTCCTCAATGCAACGTACGTTAGATGTTCTTTTAAAAACATTAAAAATGTTTCATAAATTAAATCGTTTATAATTTTCAGAATTTTTACAATTGTGTCAAAGTAAAAATTGTGAGCGTGATTTGTAAAGACATTTTTTAGTTTTTTTTTTATATATTTATTATACATTCGTTTATATTTATTTGTAAATAACAAATTGACTGCCAGTATTGTTACCCACCATCATGGCGACGTCATGAATCTATCACAACAAAATATTAAAAAAAAAGTAGAGATGAAAGGAAATTGTGTATAGATTAAATATACTGTGATGGTTCCACAAACGAAGAAATGGAAAATTTTTATTCAATAAGATAGACGATAATATATTTAATCCATAATTCTTAAGATAAAAGTCGTACTATACCCGGCCATTTCTACTGTGGCAACAAGTATGTTAATTTCATTTAATCTTATTCTGTTCCTCTTTCTATTTTACAGTTAACAGTGCTTTCCGATGAAAAACACGTGTGAAATAATTAAAAATAAGTCTTATTAGTCACGAAATCGTTCGCGCGGGATTTCAGTTATGGTGCACTTATTTTTGCACTTACTACTGCCAACTAAGAAACAACTTTGTTCCTTTAGCGGCAGACTACGTATAAATATCAGCAGTTATCGTCTAAGTTAAATATTGTATCTACTTGATTACTTTATCAAAAGAAAGTGATGACATTACTTATGCAATGATCTGATAAGAGGGTCAACTAACCGCGAATTGTTTTGCTACATAATCTCCGTTAATTCAGTGACATTCTTGCCACTGAATTACTATTTTTTCCAGATTATTTCAGTCAAAATTTATAATGTGGATTCGAATTTTGCTACTTTTGCGTCATTCGTGTTATCTCTTCCTAATATATACAGTGGTTCTCAACCAGCGATGTACATACGTATGAAAATACACAAAAGATGGATTAATAGCACGTAAATAATGTATGCAATATACAATATAAAATTTATTATGCATAATTATTTTAATATGTATTGATTGTGAAAATAATATATACATATAGAAATACAAGGAATGTATATGGAATGAATATCATGTTTGCTAAAAGAATCCAACATAATTATTGTAGACGGAATAAAAGTTACTATGATATATGATATGTCAATTACACATTGTTGTTTTATATAGAACGATAATCGTAACGATTGTAGAAAATTATATAACTAAATTCGTTTAACTGTGGGTGCGTTTGACCTAGATCAGATAAATTTAACAGATAAATCTCATAAATATACTTATTGTTAATTCAGTAAATAAACACATGAAACCAATCAACTTATCGATCGAAAAAAATGTACAGTGTATGGATATCCTTATTTCTACTTTGTAAGCATCCTTTTTAACTCATCTACAAGGATAGAAATATAAATAGTTTAAGCCTGGAAGCATTGATGTTACAAATGATTGTACTCTTGCGCACATGTGTAACTACTTATACAAGCATTTTCCTTAAAAATAGCCTGTATGTGCGTCAACAATTATTTTAGTGACCATTAAACGACGCGAGGGATTAATGGAAATCCCAACAACTAAGATCGGTGGACTATATCAAATAGGATGAAATATAACTCCGAACAGTTAAAGTAACAATTATACATTATTACAAAATTGACTGATTGAGTGTATACAAATTAGAACACGAATATATAAGAACTAAAATGTATATCCAATTAGAATGTGAATGCGATAAACGAATGTCGCAAGTCGAATGTATGAATGAATATCTCTCCGAAGCTTCTTTACAATCCAAGAAAGCTTGGAGTGGGCGTGGAAAACTGTATCCACTATCTGATTGGTTAAGCAAATTTGGATGGAAATGGAAGTATGGAGTGGGATAGGGCGTTTCGAAAGTGTTCGGACTTGTATATTTTACACAACCATTGCATTGTAAACTTACACGTGCAGCATGGAAACCAGGACATATTGTTAGCAACGAATAATTTATTTCACTTGATGAAAAACAGCGTTTAAAACTAAATGGCTCTAGCGGTGATATAAATCTAGCCACGTGTACTCAATAAAGATGGGTCATGGGGTACTTGACTCAGAGTTAAGAGTTTAAAGGTGACCAGGGCTTTGAGGCATGGATTTGTCAACGAATAGCTGAAATTGCCTTTTTCCTCATCAAAAACGCAAGAATTACACAATCAGGGAAATCCCCCCATCGACAGTCCTCACACTATATTATTAAAAACGAGTGCTTTGGCGGAAACGATCAGATTTTCAAAGTTGTACAGTCACGCGACAAAGATTTATCCGGGTACACTCCTATAACGAGCGTCCTCTCGTAAACACATATATTATAAGTTAAATTGTCACATGTCTTCATTTTATATTTTGTTAATTGTTGAACGTAAAATTATACTGAACTTTCACACAGTGCACTTAGAATTATTTATTTAATATTTCTCGATGCACAAGCACAAAGTGTCCGTAGAGAATAATAAATATAAGGAATACCTCGACATGAGAAAATTCGAAACAAAAGACTCTAGTACGAAGATGAAGGACTCTCAAAATCAGGTGGGACTAAGCAAGATACTAAAAACCCTCAACGAAATGTAACGATTCACAGGGCCTTGATACTGCTATGGATTGATGAACCTCTTGATTTCTAGAAGCTAAAGTGCTCGAAGGGACGAAAAACGATTATTGTAATGACAGAACCTGGGGTCGAAGCCTAATTTTCTCAATGCCTATTGCGATTCTAGGACCCAACATAGTCTACATAGACACAGCCGAAAATAATAATTATTCTCAAAACACCCCATACGATTCTTAACACTGCACTAACCTAGCTACAACATTTTAACCGAATACGTTCAACCATTGAAACGAGATCGGTCGCACACAAATATGATTCAAATCTCCGGTTCTGCAAATAAGTATTACTCCTCGAGAAAAAAGTTACCCTCCTTACGATGAAGCCTTTAATGGCAGGATCACGAACGGGTCACGTCGTCTGATATCTCCGTAGCATCTCCCTAATCCGGTCATCAGCGGTGCCAGAGGAAACAGAGCGGGAGGTCGAAAACGGTCTATCGGCGCTCGTGTCTGGGACATTTGGATTTTTTGCCGGGACATCGTGGTACCATAACACGTTCGAGAGCAACTAGCACGGTGTCTGAACGTCATATCGTTGAACGGCGAGGTGAGTCGCGTTTGTTCGACTTCCCTTGGCGGGGCAGCACCGCGAAAGAAAAAAGCAGACTACAGCCGGCAAGGGAATGGTATTTCATATTTTACGGTCGGCCGTGCAGGAAGCAGCACGGCTCACGAACCGGACAGTGCTCCTAGCTTTGATGGGGGACACAACATCGTCTTCGGTCTCTCGAGGATCACGATTCGGTGACGTGTGGCCGGCCTGCTATCGGGATAACGTCGTGTACGGGCGCATATAAACGTAAAGTTTGCGGTGAAGGCTCGGTACGTGGCGGGTTCAACCGGTAGAAAGCCACGTAGAACGTTCGTGGGGGCCGCACACCGTTTCCTAGTAGTTCTGGTAGCCCCGGGATCAGCCGGAACTGCCGGGAAAAACGGATCGTGGCCCATGCTTCGCGATAAATAAAACCGAGTCGAACACCGTGGCGACGGTGTTCCGTTCCGCGAAATCTTCAATCGTACTGGATGGACAACGACGGACTTCCTAGAGTGATGGGGATTCGCGATCCTTGTATGCTCTGTCCGACCACGGAGTACCGTAACCGCATGGCGATTTGCCCACCCCGCTAGGGAGATTTCTCTACTGCGTTGCAGAAATCTACCAAATTCTTTGTTGCTCGTGGCTCAACATATTCGCTGGAGCTTCGTTGAATATTGCACGTGGTGAACCGACTACTTATTTTGTTACTACACTATACTTGTTAAAGCGTGATCAAAGTAGTTGTTGAAACTTGAAAGTTATCTTTCAGGTATGCTCATTCCGCACTTCAACGTTAATGACGAACAGATTAGTTATTTTTTGGACGGCGGAAGGTGTTGAATAAAGGTCACATAAGTAACAACAAATGACTGTGTTTATTAATAATTAAACAGCGTGTTTAAATACTGTACGGTAAGGAATGAATATTATTGCGAATCTTGATGTGTGTAGAATTTAAAGGTTTTAGAGAATCTTGTTTCATTGAGTTGTAAGAGAATCTTCTTGTATCGAATGTACTGAACTTTGCGAGAATCTTGATTGTATTGAATTTTTCGAGAATCTATTCTTGTCGAGTAATATGCTCTTTTGAAATCACCTCGGAAAGATGAACTGATGGGGATGACAGCTTGTGATTGGCTAAAATTATTATATTTTGGGAAGATAGCCTCATACAAGCTGATGGTGAAAACTTGCGATTGTTGACATTCTGTATTGCTTTTGCAAGGTAACGAGCTATGATCATCCTCAGGTAATGTAGGTACTCACAAATGACGTGTATGTGAATTCCCAAAGTATCAACCATGTCAGGAAATAACCTTATGAAGCCCTTTGAACTTAGCGATGATGGTGAGGTTAAAGAAATACGCTAACAATAGTAAGTCACAGAAAAAGAAAAATTGACGCTAAGACCATGGTAAAGGACGTCATTCTTCACTTCGTCATCAGTGTGTTCACGTTGATTTTTTACCCCAAGGTATCACTATCAACAGTGAGTATTTCTGCCGCGTTCTGCGTGATATGCACAAGAGTTTACGGAAGAAACGTCCTGGTTTGATCACAAAAGGTGTGGTCTTTTTGCAAGCCAATGCACGAAGAACAATATCCTACAATGATTCCGTCGTAATAATAAATCTTTCTATGTCGAAGCATTCCAGACGTTAGTTAAACTCTGGAATAAGTGTACAGGTGTAGCGGAAAGTTACGTGGAAAAATAAATCCACTTTCCACATTTTGAAATTTGTTCTTCTATTTGTTTTAAAAAAAAAGTCCCGGATCGACTTGAACGACTCTCGTATTTACTCGTGACGAATAAATAGCGATTAAGCTTCTCATATTTTCGGTCGGTGTTCGAGCCGTATTCTTCCGTACACGTCGAATAATTTTCTTCTATAATGTCCCGGAATCGAACGTTAACCGTTCCTAATTAAGCCAGCGAAGCAGCCCGAATAAAAACGTGAATCTTCCCGATGCATTCAGAACCGAATGTTCCAATTAAAACAGCGAAAATATAACATTTGTGTAATTACATCGACGTTCTCTTTCCGGCTGAACTGAGAGTAAAGCGATCGAGTATTCTGGCCGTGCGACCGAATGTTCCAATTAAAATGCGGTCGTAATATCTGGTCAATATTCCCTGTACAAAACTCGATTTTCAACCGGCGACTGGAAAATAAGGCGGAGACGAGAACGGGGCGATGCCGAAGACGACTCTATCTGGCCGTATTGGACGTCTTAACCATACAGCGAAATCGATGGTTTGGATCTTTGGCATGCACGAAAACCGGCTGCGTTTCCAATGAGTCACCGATTGAGGCTGGACCTCGTGAGGCTGCTTGCCACGGACCGGTTGCACGACCTCAAAGCGCCTTAGCGCCTTTTAAACCGATGGAAAACACTTGTTAACGTTCACCGCTCGAATAAAGCGGTGGCTGTCCGAACTAAATGTAGATGCAGCTCTTATACGCGTTATCGGTCGGCATCTGTGCCTCTATCGAGGTCCTTTTTTATGGCCCTTTCCTTCTTCTTTTGCTACGCTTCTTCTGCCTGCTTCTTCTGCGTGCACGCGTTTCTGCTTTGGTTCGGTTTGGGAAATGCGCATAGAGAGTGTGTTGTTACGTTCCTATCATCTGTGACAGTGTTGAAAGCGTGAATTGGCCGTGTGTAACATGTTTGCTATACAACTAAGCGCGTGTAGCGTTTAAATGGATACCGGAAAAACTGGCATTAATCATTCGTGAAATCATTACACGTCCATTTGTACGGTCATTTGACAAGAAAGTTTGAAACTAGAGTTTCAGGGCATGAAGGGTGTAATAGATATCAACCAAGGGAATGTACATACACAAGTAGATACACGGAGATTTAGAAACCTGTGAATTTGTAAATTGGGAGTTCAGTGTTTCGGGTATTTAAAAATTTGTAATCTAAATTTGGTATCTTAGGAATGCAACCTTTCAGGTACTCGAAAAATTAGAAATTTGGTATTTTAGTAATGCAATGTTTCAGATACTTAGGAATTTGGAAATTTGGTACTTTAAATATTTGAAAACTGGAATATTTAAAAAATTATGGAATTTGAGAATTTGGGGACTTGGAAATTGGAGATTTGGGTAGTTGGGTAGTTGGAATTTCGAGAACTTAAGAATCTGAAGATTTCGAAGTTTGAAAACTTTGGTGGTGAGAAATTTCGAAATTGGAGAACTTTCAGATTTGGAAATATTGAAATATGAGAATGTAGGAATCGAGAAATTTGGCAGTTCGCGAACTTAAATATTGAAGAATTTGAAAATTTGAGAACTACAGAAATTAGCAGTACTGAAATTTGGAAACTTAGTAATCTGAAGATTTGGAAATTTGTGAACTTAGGTATTAAAAAATTTGGAAATTTGAAAACTTGAAAAATTGGAAATCAAATGATTTGGCAATTTAAGTACATTTGACTTTGAAATTTTTGAATTTGTGAACTTATGCGTACATAAATTTAAGATTTTGAGAGATTTTTTGTAGACACAGTAATAAGCTATCCTCAAAAACCATAATAATATTAGAAGTGGAAACTTATTAACCAGACCTGTAAAATTTTATATCACTACCATTCTACCTGTGGCGATATAACAAGAGTCTACTATACATATTAGCGTGAATAACCACGGAAAGTATAGTTGTTTTTGAAAGACAATATTTCAAAATGTATAATTTTTAATTTTTAAACCAGCAAACTGTGTCTAAATTACATTGAACCATTAAAAGATTTAACAATAAAAAATTATTTAAACCCTGTATTGTAACGTGAATATACAGAAATAGCATTGAGTTTGATAAATAACTCTATTAAGATTGTGAACTACATTTTCTTCTAATTTATATCCGGAAAATATGATCGTTTCTATTAAGCACGCTTCTAGTTACACTTTCTCTTTTCTGTGATCGAACATAGATATACATTCTGTGATCAATCATATTCAATTATCTCCAGAAGATAATCCGCTTACGTTTTATTGGATAAACGATAGGATCTCAGTGGCGTCAATAAATGGAATTAGCTCATCTACCATTCAGCTGATCTTCATTCTTGGTCTTTGACATCGTTTAACTAATCTGCCGATCAACCAATATTCATTCACAGGTTTAATATCATCTGTCCTTTGTAAACTGTTTTGTTTACCTTAATTATCTGACACATTTCTGTGACTTATAAGTATGTTACAAAATGCTCAATGAAGAATTGCATGATTGGTATGAATTCTTGAGAAAGGAGGTGATCAAAAGTAAAAAAAATTCATAATGTCACAACGGTTATTAATAGAATCTTGAATAAAATCATTCGTACAGTGTTATTTAAAAAACTTTTTATGAAAATAATTAAACGATCAATATCTTTTATAGCCGTGAACTATGAAATATTATTATTTATAATTACATAGTTGTAGTTGTATTATTTGATAATTTTTCTAATACTGTATTTGTATCTTTAGAACATTAATAAAATATTTGTTTAGTTTATTAAAATCTTGTAATTGCAATGGACTATCATAAGTGACATTTTTCGAAACATATTTCACCTTCAACGTTTCGAAATCTGTTATTTGAAATGGTGGAATTTAAATACAATTTGAGATGAACGAATTTGACTGTATTCGGAATAATATGAATGTTGAAACGATGTTATGCTTACTTAAATTTGGAAGGAATGAAAAACTACATTTTTCAAATAAAAAATATATTTGTATTTGTAGAAATACACGAATACCTTAATCCTACATTTTTCAAACAGAAAAATTCATGCGTATTTACATGAACTTTCCAATTTTTTTAGAAATACTGGTATACGAATTTCATGAATATAATATTTCTCTGAATTCTTATTACATTTTTCGTATTCGATAATTACAGAAATATCTTACGGAGCTCACTTATACAAAACACATCGTATATTATATTTCTTTGTTGTCGGAGCGTAAACTTTGACAATGATTTAGTTCGCGAATGCTTGAAGTGGAGAAAAATTCACAATCATTTTCGCAGGAATATGCCATTGTTCTTCAAGATGAAACAATGGAAGAAACAGCTGGGAATCAGTCATTAATACAGTGGGAATTAATCATCCTTCATTTCAAATGCATGCATAAAACGTTCAAACAATGGATCGTTGAAAGTTTTTTGTTTATCAGTACCGCAAATGTTTGCGAAAGTGTTACGCAGAAACGATGACAGTGTCATTGTCGAATCATTGATCAAAGATCTAAGCGAAGGACAATTCTCGTGCACCTATTATGTCGTCATTTTATTTATCTATGAATGAGTTACAAAATTTGTTAAGAGATTTCTTAAAAATCTGTGATCATGTTTATCGATATAAGGGATTAATGTGTATACTCGATTATATTTAATCCTTTATACATTTAATTGCTTACTTTATTTTTCATTTCAAATTATGCGTGTATTATACATTTCTAGGTTTACTTAATTAATTAAAAATAAGGAATGACTATAAATCAAACATCTGTTAATTTATCAGTGTTAATTTATCTTTATCATAGCTGTAACAGAATTTCTCAACTAAGTATTGTCTGAAATATGAAGCTTTAATTAGTGAATTTGGAAAACACAAAAGTTAAGAACCTCAAAATTTGGGAATACAGAAATTGAAAAATGTAAAAATTGTAAGTATAGAAATTTAAGAAATATGACATTTGGGTTGAGAAATGTAAAAAATATAAAATTTGAATTGAGAAATAAAAAAAATATAGAAACTTAAAGAATATAAAATTTTGATTGAAAAATATAAAAAATATAGCAACCCGATGTCATAGAAATTTAAATATTCAGATATAGAGGAATATACAGAAATATACGAGAATATAAAAATTTGTGGAATGCAAAAGTTTACAACTATAGACATTATATAATGTACCAATAGGAGAGTACAGAGATTTGCAAACTAGAAGATAGAATATAGATATCTTGGGATATAAATAATTAGAATTATATCTAAGTTTATATAGCAGAGTGATCGATTATGTCCTAACCGGAAACTTCAACTGACAGCTACCTGTACATACTGTGGAGATGCCAAGTATCTTACTCAGCAATCATTAGTTATCAATCATAGTCCGTGACATGAACATCGTTCGCATAAATAAATAATTATTAAACACGCGTTTCTATTCTTAGCGCTATAGTATTCATAATATGGTTCCTTACATGCTCGGACTACTTTTGTACCGTTAAATAAGAGATCAGATCAATATGTTCTTTCAACAAACGATTATACTCGCTGATACGCTTTTCCCCTGTACAATGAAATTTTCATTAAGTTCGATTTAAACTGATGAAAAGGTCATTCGGTGCTTAATTATAAATTCACTGCTGCCTTTCATATAATATTTTTTTGCATATATCGTATGCTGGTATGCCATGCATATATTAATTGAGTTAAATATACACTCATGGACAAAATTAAGTGGACATTGCAGAAATGTAAAAAAATGTTTTGTTTTATTACAATGTTTTAAATAAATTTTAAATTTAGAACGTGAGATATTTTTGTAGACTTGAAAAAACATTTATTTAATATATATAATTGTGCAATAAAGTTTTGATTTACAGGCATTATTAGTTAATTAAAGTTACCTTTTGTTATTTATGATACCTGTCCACTTAATTTTGTCCACGACTGTATAAAAACAGTTTTCAGTTATATACGCAATGCTCCATGAAATCACTACGTGACTTTCTGATTCTAATTGCACTCTTTTGCAATAATAGAATTTTCTATTTTAGAACGCCAAGTTTTTTTTTTATATAAAAGTGTTGTGTGCACAGTACAAATTATAATTCAAAGAATATCGAACCACCGAAATCTCAGATTCACTCTTTGGAATACAGTGGGACTAAAAATGTCCAACCTTTTTGATGCGCGGTAATGTATGGTGAGACATTTTTAGACCCTCGAAACAAATACCGTTCAAGAATCCTTTGGGATTATTCGAGTCCCATCCTGTATCAACAAATGAAATTGAATTATTATTATTATTTTTGTATGTTTGCATATTATGTGATTCCTTCGTTAATAAATGTTAAGATTAGGCTCGAAATTAAACAAATCGTGCGAGAACACGAAAATCGTGTATATTTCAGAGTGTATGATATGTACAAGTGATTCGCAGCAATGCAGTCTTTCACAGTCGAATGTCGTATCGTAACTGTCAATTTTACGATAACCTATCTACAAGATAGTAGGAGCGGCGCGTGTGTGTATAGTACATATATTCGTGCGTGGACATGACTTTCTTATATTTGTTTGTTATACCTAACAATAAAAACATAGCGTATTGTTTAATATAAAACGCGATCAAATTACTGTTTAACACGAGTCTATTTTATTTTCAGAAATGTTGAGCCTGCGTGTTCTTCGGGATTAAACGTAATGAACAACGAAGTAGTTAGGTTGTGGAATCAGTGAATCCACTCGAAAGGCAAAAATAACCAAACAACTGGCGAGGGGAAAATGTGTGTACTTTATTAAAACTAAAACTTGATTTAATGTTTAAGAAAAATAGTTGCACCTTGCAAACTGACAACGGACTCTAAAGATAAACATAAATTTGATTGTGTACTCTTTGAGAGTTATTGGAAATCTACCAAAGGGAAAAAGTAATGTTCTCTCCAGAGAAAAGTATGTAGTGGAGACTCGAGTGCTGCTGGGGGTGAACTAAGTTGACTAAGTGAACTAAATGACTAAGTTGAAATTAAACTATTTCATTGGTTGTGGAAAATTTAAGGGAATTCACAGCTATATTATTCAAAATTTGTTCACTTTTCTATCTGAAAATACTCGCATTAGTTACTTGAAAATATGGAAAATTAATATGACAAGGCATCGTGAAAATATTTAATAAAATTTGTTAAAAATGAAACCTAATGCAATTTTCAGTAGCTTTCGTGTGGCAGTCAACGTGTTAAAAAAAGTTTAAGAATATAAATTGCACTGTAAAGAGCTGGCAAAGGCAGTTGATGATTACTCATGAATTTTCTAAAGTTAATAATAAGCCCAATGGCTTTATGATTCTATGAATGCGTCGCAACAGAGCCCAAAAAGTTAATAATAAAAGCACAGGGATTTCGTGTATTTATAAAGCGCGTATCCCTATCTTCAACATTTCTAGACTCGCATTCACAGCTTCTTTGTCAGTTCTTAGCCTAACTTTTGGCTACCTAGTACATTGTACGTTGTAGAAAGTCGAGTTTCATCGATAGTCGCGTGATTTTTCCATACTGTTTGATCGGCAGTTAAATAATCGCGAGGACAACGGGCTCGTTGGAAAGGGGCTATCGCTCACGAGCAATTTCCCGCGAACGTTGCGCGTAATTAGGAGCTCACGGTGCTGTCGTTGGCCAGTAAACAATGGCAAAGTTTTCTCGCAGGAAAGTAAATACGTCAACGCCACGGTAATTGCCGGACGATTACCGGTCGCGCGATTACTGTGAACCGGTGCCACATTCGTCCGACGAAACTACTATGCCGTCGGTCTTCCGAACTCGTCTTTTATTGATTCCTTGTTAATTAGACGTTATAACAAGCACGAGGTCGCGGGCATTCTTGGCAGTACTCGTCTGAAAATCGCGATGTACCTGGAAGTAACGGCTAATTTTGTTTGGGACATTCTGTCACGTACGTTTTCCTAGAAAATTCATTCGGTCGCAACGTGAAGCACTCGCGGAGCGGAGATACGATGGAACATTTCTATATGATTACTGGAATTCCTTTATGTTCGCTTAGAAATTACACCTACCTCTGTGTTAACACTCGTGGGTGGAAATAAATTCTTTCGAGCTTTGTTGAATATTGCACGTGGTGTGCTGACTTAGTTTATTATCACAATCCCGAAGGACCACCCGATTAATCGGGACTATACAGTTATCTATGTTAAATACGATACGAGTTACTATGTTCGAGATTCTAACTGTTCCTATACTTGTTCTTTTGCTGTTCAATTTCAACTACTGTTTGTTTACTCTTTAATTACTAAATTCAACTATCTATCTTTCTATATACAATCCAACTAGCCGAGATTCTACTAGAACTCTTCGATTTCATCTCGGTCGGGTGGACTAGACGGGGGTGAATCGTTCTAATAGGCTATGCAAAATGTACAAGTTTGTGGAAGGGACGCAAGGTTTACTCGGGCCCCTCCACTCGCAAAAGTTTTGATCGTGGTCCGTGGCAGGTAATAAAGATCAAGAAGCGCGCTGACCTTAACTAACCATGCTAGAAATAACGGGCTCTAAAGGTAAAAATATTAATCTGGCGACGAAATGCGAACAATGACTTGAAAACTACATAGAAAACGCGCGGGTCTTTATGGCTTCCGGAGTTTATGGCTGCCACGGAACGGTCCGCGAACCCTTCGATGGGACGACGGTCTTATTGCTAATAGCTACATAGAAATTCTAACTCTATTGTAAATATGAGGGCGTGTTGGCCTTAACACTCTGTATCAGGATAATTTTGAGCGTAACTTCTTGTAGGCTGCGATGCACTCGACATTACAGCATCTGAAGGGATACGAATTAACTTTGATATGTTCTGTTAATTATGAGAATTCCAATGATCAAAACTAAAAGTTCACTTCATTTTTGCCTACCTTATTAAATAATACTGTTGTATACGGGCTAGGGCAGCACCGTATACGGTACTGCCGAATAATAATATGTATGTGTGTGTGAGTGCGAGTCGCGATGAGCTATCGCGGAAGGGATAGCTCATTAGATACCGAACCGCGCAGGTGAAAGATTCGCAACGATTATAGTGCCGATTAAAGCTTTATTTTTCTGTTCATTAAAATACATTATATTCTTTTCTCTATTAAGTTTCATTCTATTTCTTTTTATTTCTTTTCTGTACCACAATACTGTTACTTTTTCCTCAACACTAAAACTACCAAAGGGGTCAAATGAACCGTCTACAAATTTCCTGCTTCAAATGACAACATATTTTTAGCTAGTCATTCTTTTTGACATTTATGCTGATTGTCATCAAGATAAAGAATCTATAAGTGTATTTATTTATGTTTCATCGTTTGTTTATTTAATTTTCAACTTAATTTTTAACATAAAAATAATTGTGCATTACACGTCGGTAATTTTAGTGTTAATATTGTTACTTTTTTCTTTCACGGAATCAACTGAGGGTTTAAGATAAATAGTGCTACAAAATGAGAGTTTTCAATTTTCATACATGCAATGAATTATTGCACTTTTTTGAGACATTCTATTTGTAAATTAAACAAAACTAAACGTTCACTTACTTGAAAATGATTTACTTGATAATTAATTACTACAGAAATTGTTGTGAATAATCAATTAATATTTCTTTACGACTAATTAACTAAATAGTTGGATTTTTGAGGATGATGTTCCAAAATTGCATAAAATTAAAAAGCTTTTGGACCAGATTTTCTTCATTTCTTTGTCACATGCTAACAATGACGACTTTTAATATAATAAATGCAATATTTATACATTCAAATCTCTAGTATTCACCATACATTACCAATAATATTAACACCCGGGAAATGTGTCAGCCATTTTAGAATTTTAATAGAGCAAACCTTACATCGTGATGTGTGCTCGCACTGCAAGATGTTCTACTATACTAATAATAGAATACTACTAATAATGGAATAATACTGAGAGTAGATTGGTAACAAATGAAATGGGCTTATAATGTGGACATAATAAAATGAAAACAAGTAGAACAAATGTAGTGGAATAATGACTCACAATGTTTTGTCCACCATTGTATTTCACTTACAGACAACGAAAAACATGTGTATAAACCGATAATAGGTATGAATAAATACGGCAAACGCGATGCGCCAATAAATGCCAACATTATTATCCTGAATACATATTTCAAGCCTACGTTCAGACATCTTACAAAAATAAAAAATATAATTAAATATGTTTATACAGCGAGGATAACATGAAGTGTATCTCGACTTTACTATCTTCCAGACGCAATCATCAATAAATTATTTGAACCTGTACTCAATATAATAGGAATAAAACGTATCCTTTCTCCTATACATCGAATAAATCTTCTCTTCCTGTAATGATTTCAATATAACAGCAATAAAATCCGTATTCTCTTAATTAGCAACTACAACTTTGCCCATACTACGTGGGAACGGTTACTGATCCCCGAAACGATATGGTTACCGCTTTAAAAATTCATTCGTTAAAACTATATACTAACACTCGACATGCGTATAGTGCGAGGACATCACTAATATCTGTAATAGAATCATAATGGGGCCCCTCGATCGCCCTGTACGTGGTCTGTGTAGACACTGCACTGCGTTGCAGATCGTAGATTGCTTTTAACAGTAGCCGATGCAGCATGGCTGCTTGCAAATCAGTATCGTGGCGACCCTTGTACTGCTAATATAATATTCTTTTCATCCTACATATTCATAATTTCTTGCATAGCGTTTACCAAAGAACCGCGACTTCGTATTTAGTATGCATTCCGAGAGAACGGTAATCACGGCTGATCAGAGAGATAATCGCGACAGGGATGATGATATGATCTTATTTAGACACGTTGCTCACCATTTCGTCATTACACGCTTATAATAATAAGGTTTTTGTCATAAGCCCCGAGGCAAGATACAGAATTAGCGTGGTGGTCGACGTGTTAACAACGCGTTCTTCGCGTTCAATTTGCTTATCCGCTGCATAAATCGATAGCCGAGCGATCGAAATCGCCAGATTACCACCAGCGAAGTTTGAAATTCGTAAGAAGCGTTAGATTGCATATTGAGGCTGTATAGAGTGGTTCAAAGTAAAACTCGGAAACTTGCATATTTTTTTTTTTAGTATTAGTGTAGATTGAGTGACTTTTATTAAGCTGCAGTTACAGGCATAGAGATCCATGAAAAACGAGAACAAAGTCACAATCTATTAATCAAATAACAAACAGAGTATCAAACTGTAAGGAAATTCATCTTAAACTAAAACTCTTAAGTCTATAAATGTTGACATTTCATATTGTGAACAATTATTGCGATCAATACTGAATCGATTGAAATCTGTCAAAACAAGCAAAGGACTGCAACTAATTATTAACTCTATTTCTACCAAGAGGTGTCAACAGACACCTTCCATATTTTAATATGAAATTATTGTCTGTGTTGAATCATTTCTCCACAATTCATTTTTTGACTTTTCCTACAATAGTTATTAAATTAATTCAGCGATATCATTTTCCTCTAACTCATCCTAGATCTAAAAATGTCCATATGGTATACTTAATTCTACCTTGAGGTGTCTTTTGACACCTTAAGGTTTTCATGATAGTGTCTAATTTTAAACTATTTTGCAGCATCATATCAATTATAGTCAGATTAGAGAAACCCAACTTCAGTTATAACGAAAAATGCAGGAGTTGCGGCATAACTAATATTCGCTTATTTCCCATGTTGCAGTCATGTGCACACCGCTGCAGTGATTGTATATTTTGGCGATTGATGAACTAAGGCAGAATTTACAACCTAATTAAATAATCTTCAATAAATACACGTCAATATGTCAATAAATATATTCCGCAAATTATCTACATTTAACTGATAATATGAAATCCCAACCAGTTTTGGTAATTATACAGTCGTGGACAAAATTAAGTGGACAGGTATCATAAATAATAAAAGGTAAATTTAATTGACTAATAATGCCTATAAATCAAAACTTTATTGCACAATTATATACATTAAATAAATGTTTTTTCAAGCCTAAAAAAATATCTCACGTTCTAAATTTAAAATTTATTTACAACATTGTAATGAAACAAAACATTTTTTACATTTCTGCAGTGTCCACTTAATTTTGTCCAGGAGTGTATGTATTCAAACGAAAAGGCGTCAAAACACGCCTTTTGGTCGGAATAGGTATACACAAAATCCTGGTAGAAATAGTGTTAAGAATAATGTATTATAAAAGATACGTATGAATAAAACTTCTCTATTGTCCAAGTTTTAGTTCAAAATGAATTTCCCTGCGGTTGGACACTTTGTTCCTTATTTAATTAAAGATTGTAATATTGTTATCGTTTCTCATGGATTTCTATGCCTGTGACTGCAGCTCAATAAAAGTCACTCAATCGTTCATTTAATTCGTGCTCTACACTAATTATCTACTCACAGAACAAAAATATGCAAGTATCCGAGTTTTATTTCGAGCCACTGTGTTGGTTTGGTGCATAAGGCGAGACTAGATCGTCAACTCGACACGTCCTGCAGTGACGCCATTTTATCAGGATTTCAGCCGCCATACAGACAAAAAAAGACGAGCGAGCTCGAGGCAAGATCCACGGGAAAGATATACGCAAAACGTAGAAGACACGTAGCGGATCGTCGTCGATCATCAGACCGGAAAAGGCCCCCGCCGTATATTTTCTTCGTTTTGCGGCACGTCACCTCTTCACCGCCTCCCCGACGCCCGTGCCGCGTCATAGGCTCATAGAAAATTCTATTATTCTATTCTTATCATTGGGATGACGCGTGCTGGCTCGTATCGACAGCCGGATATATAATGCAACGTGAGTTTCTGAGCTTACGGCGTCTACCGGATGCGCCCACACCGAGCTTGCATACTGAACAGCGGCCCGTCTTCTAAGGTTCAGCTACGAAACGTGCTGGCTCGTCACGGCCACGCGTTTAGCCGCTCGAACGCGTTGCTTTTCGATCATCGAGATGCCGAAACGAAGAATCGGAGCGATTGATAACACTGTCCAACAGTCAATCGACGTTCTAAAATCCGATCAGTGTTTCTTGCGCTGTTTTAGCCCACGTTGCTATTTTGCTTCTGATATCATAAAAAAACGACGTTTCAACTTTCTTTGGGTGCTTTTTAAAAGTGAAAATCTGCTCTATAGTTCGATTTTCCACTACACCCTTACTTTGTGAGATAAAGTGAAAAATGTACGTGAAAATTGGTGCAAAATCGCTGTCTCTCTGCGTTCATAGATTGTTTAAACGTGTTTAAATATTCAGAATGCATAAAAGGCAGATACCATTGTATTCAGGAAAGTCTATAGAATCTTCTGATGCAAACGGAATTTCAGAATTTTTTATAGTTACCTCACAAAATCGGTTTGAGTTGCGAAAATGTACTTTTTTTCAAAACCAAATTTCTCAAAAACTGTACGTGTTGGCGAAAAACGGATTACAGATTCGTAATCAGCGCAAGAAACGATAAAATTCAGATATAAAAAATTCAGAAATTTAGGAATTTAGAAATTTAGGCTAAAATAAGTAATTTAGTAGTTCATAAATTTAGACAGTCTGAGATTCAGAAAATAAAAATCTATAAATCTAGGAATCTATAAATCCATAAATCTATAAATCTATAAATCTATAAATCTATAAATCTATAAATCTATAAATCTCGAAATTTTGAAATTCAAAAATCTAGAAATATAGGGAAATGAAATATAGGAATTCAGTAATTTAGAAATTCAGAAATTCAGAAATTGAAAAATTGCGAAGTGGGCGAATCGAGAAATTGGGAAATTGAAGAATTGAAAAGTTGAAAAATTAAAAAATGTAGAAGTTCAGAAGCTGAGAATCTCAGTAATACAATACATGAAATACCAAATGACCTCCGAAGGTTCAAATTTTGCAATAAATAACTAAAAAGTGCACGACTGAAAACAATCGCACAATAACTGTTCGTATAATCGATAGAGCGATTAACGTATCAGGGAAAGGGTTAATCCGTATCGTTGGTACAATACAGGAAAGAAGAAAAGGCCGAGGTGTGACATGTGCGCGCGAAATTCGAATTCCCGTGACTTCGGTTCGCACCAGGCGGTATTGTTTTAATTAACACACCATGAATTCTGGTCTGCCATACGTAGAACTAATTCGCCTTGTGCGAGAACAATACGTCACGATCGACGTTGCATCTGCCACGCGATAGGTCGCCTCGCAGCCGTTGATTGCGAAAATGGAATGCCGGCTGGGTCGACCGCGAAACAGTCGAGAAATATTAAAAAGGGTGTTGAAATACAGTCTAGCACGACAAATCTGTCGACCAGTTTGAGCCACGGAACCCACTCCATCCTGTGAATTAAAATTCGAAGGGCAGGCTGGTTTACAACAGAAATGGGAACGCTTCGTTAGTTCGGTCACAAGCCATTCTTGGATCGACCGAATATTGTCGCGATTCTCTTCAAATTCGTGCGAAAATATATGTTGACCCTCTGTTGCATTACGTTTTATTTATTACGTGGGTAAAATTATTGTTTGGGAAATTGATTATCTTCGATTTGATACGCGAGTAACGAAGCTTTTAAGTTTATTTAAATTTATGCCGAATAATTTGGGTCGCATGAAGTATTGTATAACGAAGGTTATTAATCGAACTATATTTATTATGTAATGTTTGGTATTGACAGGAACATGCAAATTTTATCGGAGATTTCGTAATGTTATATGAAGTCTAATTAGTGACGTTAATTTTGTAACAGTCGATAAAATTATTATTTTAAATAAATATTTTGTAAACAAATTTTGTAAATGAACATCATTAGGGTCTTCTCTAATGCTATTAATCTGTAGAGTACATAAAATAATACCATAAAATTCTTGTAAGTTTCATCATTTTTTAAGAAGTATATATTATTAAATTGTTGTTGTAGATCGTTGCATATTAAATAAATAATTTCGGAAATAGAATGTCACATTTGATAACGTGAAACTATACATATTTATATGCATATAAATTTAATTCTTTTTAACCATTTCTTTTTATAAATAACAGGTGTCTATCTCCATATTTTTGTCAGCATTACTTGTAACAATTTAAAGAGTGCTCTTTTTGAAAATTGAACATGCAAAGAAAAATTTGTACATACCGTATAATCACATAATGAATATTATTAAATGTACTGAAAGAAATTGTTTAATTCTTATTTCTTTTCCGTTTATTATTTAATTTTACTAACTTTTTAGTTTTTGGTTTATTATTTTACTTACTTTTATTTGAAATAATAATACTTTTATATTGACTACTTAACATCACCCAACATAGTGAAGATGGGAGATTTGTACAAATAAATAAATGTACATATTTGTCGTATAATTTCTGTTTTTTGGTGTTTTAAGGGTATTATAATAATTTGCAAATTTTTCAGAGATGGGAGGAAAATAGTTTAATCTTTGAGATTGATGTAAATCGTTGTCAAATTATATTCACCAAATTGTTATTTGTACATTCTTTTATTTTATTTTTATATAAGTTCGAAGAATTAAACAGTTCTTAATTAATTTCGATAAATATTCTATAATACATTAATTTTTCGTTACTAAAATTTGTCAATCGAAGAGACAAACAATTTTCAAATCTCTCAGCTGTAGTAACATCAATAAACAAATTTGTCTATACTGGTAACTTACTTAAAAAAATTATGACTTTGTAAATCTGCAACATTGTTTAAAAACGAAACAAAAGTTGCATAAAACTAAAATAGTAGATTTATATTTCATAAAAATATTACAATTATATAAGTACATAAAATGATTGTATCCATTTATGTTAAAAAAGTTATATTACTCAATTATAATTTACGTACCTTGTATATATAATTTATTCGCCTAAGTTATGAGATTGCAATTAATTTAGACAGCCGTAGAATTGTTAGTAGGAACCTAGCAAGTACTTCATGAAGTCGTACCGTAAATAATTTAAACTAACGCGGCTTCAACTCATTAAACAAAATTATTCTATCCTGGTGATTATTTAAAAATACATAATTTATCTCTCTTGCAGTTTTTACAGGTGGCTTATAATCATTCTTCAATTTTTATCTTGCGAAAGTATTTGATTCGAAATGTATGCTTGAATTCCAAGAACCAAGATTGATGCTGTCTGTTGCTTAAAATGCCTTCTTCGAGAAGGCTCGCAAATGTTTTTAACAGCAATTGCAGCATTAATCTCTTTGCGGAATTCGTACAACATGCATTATCGTAAATAAGATTCATTAAACTTCGTGGCCACTGTTCTCTGAAAACACAAACCGCGGCGGACGGATAATAATGGGCTTTTGAACTTAAGTTAAAATAATTGCCACCCAAAATCACATAGCGTGCCTATTTGATAATTTTATCAGTGGAACGATTAAAGCACAAATAAAGCTTCGTCTTCTACTGGTATTGTAAATTTTCATTGCAGTTTGTTACAAATTTAATGTAAGAAATGATGTACCGTGTAAATTTTTATACTGTGATTTTCGTCTGCTGAGTTTTTCATAAACAATACTACTGACAAAACAGTTTCATTACAATAAAGTAGTTTCTTGTTGAGTTTATTACAATACTACTAATAAAAAATTTACTGTATCAAACGATATACCGTAAAATCATTTGATTTTGTCAAATTACTAAATAGCTCGTTGTATAATTAATAATATAACAATTGCAATTACAAAATGGTCAATTCACAATTAATGAAATTTCAATTTGTAACTTTGCAATGTTATGCATTTTTCTCCGAATAAATTTGTATAATAGATAATATTTGTTATTTATTGTTATATATATTTTTTTCTTTAATAAAAATGTTTTGTGTTGTTATTTTTGTTTTTTGTTAAATTGAAAAAGGCTTCTATATTGATTATTTTTATTTTGTCTTCTTTAAAGAGAAAATGTATTTGTTTCTGTTATTTTCACTGTATTTTGATAAAAAATATTCTTTCATCAATTATTTGTATTCTCTTTTTTTTAATTGAAAATATTTTTTGCTAATATATTAGTAACACGTAGTTATTATTTCTTTTATCGATATACATATTTGACAACACTTAATCAAATATTCTCTTATTATATATTCGATAATATTTGATCAAATATTTCTCGATTAATATTACTTGTGATACCTGAAAAATGCATTATTTAGCAAAATATAAAATGGCACGCTACAGACCGTTAAAATACATCGAACACATTCGGGTTTAACAGAAAGACGTACAAATTGCTTTGTCGTTCAAAAAATCTCTTCTTCAAGGAATCATTAAATTTATGACCACAGTGTCCTGTATTCTTGGAAATAGTTCGCGATGTTCCGTGAGACGTGTCGCTTAATCAAAATACTCTTAAATCGTTTCTCGACAGTGCGGTGACTCAAATCATTTCCTGAATCGGATACATCGTGTATTTCACGCGTCTCATCGAGCGTTTCTTCTAAACAGCCGTGATTAATTTTTCTTTTCCTCTTCGTCCCAATTTATAAAGCAATAAAAGTCCAAGCGATCTGCGCAATCTTCGAATTCCATCGTGCAGATGTTCTTTGTGATTTAAGACGCGCGAATGATCTTTGAACTAAATCGCGAATCGTCGATCTAGATCTTTGTCCCTAATAAATATCTACGCGGCGGCTTGTTAACGTGCTTCTGTGCAAAACTGCACTTTCCTTCTATATATTTATCGGGGTTACTGTTCCGGTTACAGTTGCGTTCATTTCAATCGCGGTATTGCTCAACTCGTCAACTGATTAATGTATAATAAATTATCAAATCTTTTATAAATCCTTTCAACTAGATACGAAATATTACATCACAGCTAGCACGTACGAAAGTTTTGTCGGCACTTTAATGACTTATGTGCGATACCATTTTATATGCATGTTAATTATTTGATCCTCCTTTTAAGTGTTGTAACGTGTGCTGATTAAATATTTTTTATACGAAAGTAACCAATTAATTAACTAATTAAGTAATACAATTTCCTCCAGTGTTTCTTAATTATCGTCCCAGTTTTTAAATTCATCTTCTGTTAAGAATATATTAGAAGGTTCATCGGTTTATGACATGACCATCGGTCCGGGCCGGTACCAGGGCCGAATCCCAGGACAGGGGTGTTATAAACTGTGGCCACTTATTACAAGCAGTCAGCTATGCGGAAGGCACTTTTTTGCCACACGTAGAAAAAGGGAAAATCTTCAACCCCACCTTGATCGCGCATTGCAAGGAAAACTGGAAGGAGAAGCTACAGGATTTAGTTTCCCTTTTCGGATTTTCGGGCAGATTGATTTTGATTAGCACAGTGCTAACAAGCGTTGTTCCGACCGTCGGACACACAGTTTTTTGTAATTTAACGAAGGGACAGTCCCCTAATAATCGAGCGTTCAACATTTGTACACAGTTAACTAATAAATTAGTATTTTTCCTCTTACTCTATATTTCTTCACTTCCACGATCGTTTGGGCGCGAACATCTTCATTTTTTGAGAAAATGAAAAATAATGGATATGACTATATTGTTAGATTTAATGTGAATTTACTTTGGGTAAGGAATGTGAGTAAATTTAAAAATTTGGATATTCCTGCATTTCCAAATTCTTCAGTTTTTTAATTGTTAACTTTTACGTTTACAAATTTTTTATTTTCTTGAATTAGCAAATTGTTAAATTTTACAATTTTACTACTTTCAAACGATTCACATTTTCTAATTTTCGGATTTCCTAACTTCCTAATTTTTAATTTCACAAAGTTCCAAATTCCCAAATTCTTAAATTTTACAATTCTCAAATTCCTTAAATCTGAAGTACCAAAGTTTCAAATTTGCAAGTTTCTCAATCCTCGTCGAAATAGTACATTTTCTCAAGAAACTTCCATCAGATATTCTATTAAAAAAAAAAAAAACAATCATTCTTAAAATATTCAATGTTTAAATCTTAACGTAAACCTTATACGATTTGATATTTAATTTGCTTACATTTTTCAACGTAAAAATGAATTATAATTTATTTTTCAAGTTTTCTCGTGTATCCTTAGCACGTGTGTTCTATTTAAACATCGTTATTTTATACTATTTTTATGTTATTTATATCTCCAGGATGAATATCTGAAAATTAAATTTATAGTGAATATGACCGAGCAAACGAATAAAATTCGCATATATCAATATGTGAGAAAGGTATAGATATTTAAATCGTACAAGATTTACGACGAGGTCGTAACTCGTTAGAATCGACAGTTTAGGAATGAACCGCACAGTTATCATTTTTATCGTAATCTCGGTACGAATCTTATTAATGGTTACATAGTAACAGATGCGAAGTTGTTTCTTCAGCAAGTTCTTGCCGTACTACGAGTTGTGATAAATGAACATAACCGCACTCTTACACGTTCGCAAGTTTTTTGTTCCCTTCTCTCACTTCTACGATGCATAATTATGAATTGCTGATTTCTCGGAACCTACAGATTATTGCTGCGAAGGAATTTCTCTTCATAATCTTTATGCGGATAGGAAATACATCTTTCGAAGGTATTTGATGAAATTACTGCATAGGGTAGATGCGTGCAATGTGAAATACTGAATAACGTAGATTTTCACGTACATTATTATCGCAGTAGAATATTAGTACATTATCACCATTGTAGAATATTGGTACATTACCACCATTATAAAATATTAGTACATTACCACCATTGCAGAATATTAGTACGCTAATAGAAAAAATCATGTAAGAACGGGAAAAAAATTGTACTCGAAGGGGAAAAATAAAATATTTTAATCAAATATTGCTAATTTTAAATATTTTAATGTCGCTAAGTTTGTTCTCCTAGATCCTCGTCGGTAGTTACATACATACATAAAGTATTCTGTATTACTATCGACTGATGTGTGAGTCGGTTAATTATACACGGAAGATTGTCAAATTTTTAAACTTCCATTTGTCATATAATGAAAAACAGTTAGTTTTAAAGATACATGAAATTTTGTGATTTACAAAAGTTGAATTGAAACAGTTGAATTTCTCGATGATGATATTTTTATAATATATCGTTATGTTTATACTTGATTCAGAAGATATTTAGTGGTGAATGTACCTTTTTCTTGGTAGAATTATTATTTGCTGAAGGACGTGAATACGCACCGTGTGCAACATGAAACCTTTCCGACAGTCAATATATTTTTCAATCGCATACAGTAACGAAAGTACCTGGTGATAACCTGAATTATTGATTTGTGATAGGAACAAGTGGTATTTGCAAGAGTTATTTCGCTGTAGAAGGTAGGCCAGGAAGAAAAAAGGACGAGCGCAAACTCTTGCGACATGGTTTTAAAATCGGACATAAATTATAAAGAATGATCATAACGCGATACGAATAATGTTGATGTCGAGGATGACGATGCGAAGTGTTTATCGTGATGTGAATTCAACGAAACTGATAATAATGCCGCGAAAGTGTGAATGATGCATTCCTTGTTTTGATCTTAAAGCGTACAAGATACGAATAGTTGAAATACATTTTGAAAACACGAACTGTTTGCTAATTTTCTGTTTATTTAAACAGACTAATGAATTTGTCATGATTGTTTTTCGTTATTTGCTCTTTCAGATCGATTGCCGATTTTGGATACTAAATTGTCTTCTTTCTCCAGATTATTTCATTTCTACACACCTTCTATGAGTTACCTTAAGTTGGTCTATCACTAACTTGTACTGTCTTTTTTTGCAATTATATGAATAACAGATTATTTTTCTAAATTTTAATCCACTAAAATACATATAATTTCTACAACAAGTTTGCATTCACAAAACATTCATATGATATACTAATAATCCCGAATTCACTGAACTTGAATTATAAATACAATTTTTTGAGAAGCACTCAAGGATTGTTTAGTGTACACTTTCCAACCTATCAAACTTTGCTTATATTTTCAATATCAAATATATCAAAACTTCATAGATTTTTTAATCCGAACACTTCGTAAACTGCGTAGAAGTACGAATTTATTTTTATAGAGAACAAATGAAAATTATAATTTCTATTTGAAATGAATAAATCAGTTATTTTATTCCGACCGAATAAAAATTGCAATAATTAATTAGAAGGGCCCAAGTACACGCATTTTCACAGGTAAATTGAACAAAAATTCATGTAAACACTGACGCGATCGCGTCTACTTCGTATAAATCGACGTACAAATTTATTTCCATCCAAGACATTCATCGTTCCAACAATGGATAAATCCTCGACCAATAAAAAACGTCGTTGTGCGTCGTAGTCACGATTGCCATTTTCATGCATCGTTATTTGGTTTCCAAAGAACTGCGACGACTGTCGACGTTGCCGGTAGGGTAATCTATCGAAGTTGCCTGAAAAAGGACACGACAGCATGGAAATTCCTCCCGTAATCAGCGCGACTATCGCGGCCAACCAATGCAAGCCGTTCTTTCTTTGTTTCCTGTACCGATGATACATCGTATAGAATTGCTTAACCCGTCGGTGAGTCATTAGAATCGAATACTACGTACTTGCAGAATGGGCTTTGTGGTCCGCGATGCTCGTCACGCGTTCGTGCCCGCGAGATAACAGTGGCTCGATGCAAATGAAAAATCGCGTGACAAAGATAGGGGATTACAGCCGTTGCGCAATCGCGCGCTTAATGATTTCGACGTACCGACTAAATGTATAAAACTTCGCGTTTCCTATTTGCGGCCATCGGCTGTTGACCGCGCGAAATTATTTACGAGCCGATCGCAAAAGGTCGTCTACGAATTTGCGTAAGCTAATCGCGTTTCGATCATTTAACCCCGGATCATTTTTTTTTTTTTTCATTTATTTATTTAATGTCGCATCAGCTTTTTAGCCGTTAGCGACCACATTTAGCACTAGATTTACGAAACGAGCCAAAATGACTCATAACATATTTTTTATATTAAATTACAAACACTATGAAGAAACTTTTATCAAAATGTATGTCAACTGTTGTCAAGATAAAGGATCATTGTATAATACAGTTCACGTATCATACTTTATTTATTTTCTTTTCTAGTTTAGTTTTAATGTAAAAATAAATGGTCATTCCGTAGCCGTAAATCTAGTGTTAGATACATACAGGATGTTCAAAAAAAATATTCAATATTTATATTGTATGGAGGACACACTTTGCTGTGAAAAAAAATTTTAGTAGACATAGGTCGAAAGGTCAACCGTTCCTGAGATATAAACATTGTCGTTCGTTCGTGTCATGATTGATTTATTACTAAATTTTCGATATTTACAGAAGATTTTCCACCTGTCCACCTTCCGTTTCTAGGCACGTGTGGGTGGGAACTTTTCGATTAGATTTTTCCGTGTAAAGATGTGCAGTTAAAGCACTTCCATTGGCACGGTCATACATAAAATGCATATCTGCCATTTCTTCATTCGAATAATACATATTTGCGATATTTTGTAACCGTGTATTATCTACGATTGCTGATCCACAACTGATTGATTCTCAATGAAATTAACTATCGGCACTTCGATAAGAACATTCTGAATGCGGTTTGTAAAATAAACGTTGCATGCGATGAAAGCAAGTTAGTCAATCATGATACTATCAAACAAAAATGTCTATATCTAAGAAATGGTTGACTTTTAGACCTATGTTTGCTCAAACTTTTTTACTCGGTGCAGTGTGTCCTGTATATCATACAAAAATTGAATGCTTTTTTCTGAACACCCTGTATAATAGTTATATTCTTACATTTTGAGTTATACTACATCGTGTTTTACATATACCTTGTATACCTAGTTTGCATCTATATACCAATTATTTATTTTCTAAATCTTATCTTCTTTAGTTGTTCTGTACTTAAAAAGAAACAACTGCAGGAACTGAAACGGTATAGGACGCAATCAATTTTACATTAAGTCTCATTGAAGTTGTTCTTCCATGTATACGAAGCGATATAATCGAAAAAGTGCTTATCACTTGTTGCATAACTATAGCAGCAATGTTATTAAGCTAACTTCTCTCCGTCTAGATCAACAATAGACTTACTGAAGTAAAATAATTAAATTCTTAATCATAACGTAAATTAAAATTTAACAAAACTCTTTGTTAAACAATGCCATATGGTACATATTTGACCGAAGAAGAAAAGGGTGAAATTTTGGCGTTTGTGGAGGAAAACGTTGGTATTCGGGAAATCGCTCGTAGAAATTTCTCCATGAATCAATCATCTATACCATTTACAATTTGTTCATTTACCTAATTGAAAAAATACGTATCGAATATTTGGACGTGCCAATAATAAACGAAACGAAATATTGTCACATATTTTGTAAGATTTATTAATCGTAAGAACACTATCTGGTATAATTTCCAACTTCCTCGGCGTGGCAGTCAACGTGTTAAGCGGTGATTTATTCGAGACATCAACATAGGACTAATGCCATCGTCCTACACTACATTACACGAAACGATAGATTCCACGTTATCGTCTTCACTCCCTCGGTCACATATGTACGTGGACAGTTAGTTCACGTCCCACATAAAGCTACATCGATTTTATTTTCCCCGACTTTGTTTCTATTTGTCGAACAATTTGCGAATCGTCGTTCGATAGTCCGAAAAAAAGTGAATTGTCCAATTTTTCTATATGTAAAAAAAGAGATAGCTTTTTTTGTAACGATAAAGTGTGAAACTAGCTCCCCATTTTTTGTAACTTTCTATTCGTGACAAATTTAGTTTTTGCTCATACCTAAATTTCAGAAAAATCATACAGTACATTTAACATACAATTAAATTTTGTAATAAAATATAAGATTTTCAGCATTGTGTTTAAAATTACAACAAGATAATAAAATGGCTTGAAACCGTTTTGGTTTTCACATACATGTCACTGCGGGGTGTCGCAGTTTTTTTTTATGTAAAACTTTCCTATCATGGTACATATGTACAAATGATAAAAATATGCTATATAAACATAGGCCCTTTATATTTTTATCGGAAATTTGTGAAAAATATATGAAATGATAATGGACGATTTTCCCCTTCGACACAGCATACATACAATTGTCAACTTTCGTATCGTTTTTAATAACTTTAAATAATGCATTCATTATTGTTTATGGAATATATGTGGGGTCCTGCCTTTCCTTCGAATGTGCCTAAAGGATCTTTCGAAAGCTAGGGTCCCTGTAAATGAATAAAACAGACACGGACAAAAGGTTTAACGGCAAAATTATATATTTTAGAAAATTGTAGTTTAACACCAAACACGCTCGAGGCTGGACAAAGACTGTCTTTTTCGATCTTCCAACGCCGCCTCGTCCCGTTAATCGTACATTCTTTTAACATAATCGATTACCATTGATTCTTCATTCTCTCATTTGCTTCCCTCTCCACGTGTATTTAATTTATTGTTGTTTCTAGTAAAGTTACACGGGCAAAACCAAAATTATCGTCCTACACTATGTTACACGGAACGATAGATTCCACATTATCGTCTTCACTCTCTCGATCACACACGTGAACAGTTAGTTCGCGTCCCACATAAAGCTACATCAGTTTCATTTTCCCCGAATTCGTTCTATTTGTCAAACAATTCGCGAATCATCGTTCGATAGTCCGAAAAAAATCGGTTGCAGTTTCCCGGCTAATTTTACGTGGTCGGCGCGAGGAATCCGAGGGAGGGCGTTGCACCCGGCCGGTAAATGAAATAACGCGATAACCCGTTGGTTCGATTTCGACAGATATTTTCGGCCAGCGGGAACTCGTCGTATAAAGCGGGAGCAGCACGTGGCAGGCCAGACCGAAGGCATTTCCATGCGCATTAACCGAACAGACGGTCGTCCATCACAGAAGCGTCGCGGGCGCAATTAAGCCGAGCGGTGCCGCATGCAAATCGACGCATTGTCTTGACCCGAAGTGGCGCGATGTCGCTGGCCCCGTTCTCTGTTTTCGCATGGGACCGCTACTTCACAGCATTCCCGAAATGGTTGCCATAATGGCTTGTTTACGTTTATGAAATAGGGAAATTAACGCATTTACTGGCGCGGTGAAAACGATCGTGCGTCACGCATTGCAGCGGGAATTATTAACGCTTTGATCGCCGCGCTTGATACCGCGTCTGCTGCGCCGTATTTTCGAAATAATTATCCTGTATCGTGGATTACGCATCGAATCCGATATATCGTAATTGATATGCTCGAATCGGATGTTGTAATTATTTGTCTTGTTTGTAATTACGCTAATTTCGAAAGTCGCGATAACTTTAGGGGAACTTTGACGAGGTTAACGTTTATTAGGTTGTAACGTTTGAGGATTGAACATGATCATTTTTGTTGCTTTGTAAATTGCTAAATTACCTCGTTAGTATTTTTAACGGTTGTTACCATTCGCCTGTTCGAATGGTATGTTGTGAATGTTGTAAGATAAAGAAAAGTTATCGTCACTTTGCTGTGATATTAGTTCACAGTTGGTGTAATATTCACAAGCTTGGTGTAATATTAGTCCAAAGTTGGATCATTCTTTGATGTTACTGTAAATTTCAAAATTATTTAATTATTTTTTTTTATAATTGTTGCTGTTTACCTGTTGAAACCACGTTTGTAATTATTAGAGACAAATTTTGGAAATTATACCACAATCAGTTCTGGTAACTTTGAGAAGCTCAGCAACGAGGTTAGCATTGACAAGATTAATATTGATCGGAAGCTAGGGCATGATCATATTTGATCGTCCTACTCTATAAATTGCTAAACTACGTCATTGGTACTTTCTGACGATTGTTGCCACTTCCTCTTAGCGTTTTAGCAATTTGCAGATTAACAAAGTCGAAAGTGATCATGTTTGCCTTTGCGACAAAGTTATATTAAGTTGCTTAAAGTTATTCCAACTATGTAATGGTATCGGTAAGGATTAATGGCTCTCAGTTAGTTATATTGCAAACATACTTTGTTTAAAATTTATTTTAAATTAAACCGAGTGTAAATAATAATGATACATGTATACAAGGAGTTTCCTATTTGGTGATACAATAAGGAAGGAGGTGAGAAAATCAGTTAAAAATACAAAAGAAATATTTTATTTGCAAAAAAGTTTATTTGCTAATCACAGTCACAAATTAGCAAATATAAGTAATGGATAAATATTGTACATTAGTAACTTTAAACAAGGAATGAATATTGCAAATTGGTAAATATAAACAATTAAAAAACACTACAGATTAGTAAATATAAATAATTAAGAATCACTAAGAATCAATAAATAGTACAAATTAGTGAATACAAACAATTAATAAACACTAAAAATTAGTACATTTTATTAAGTAAATTTTATTACTTCATTATTAATAAATAGTTATTAAATCACTAATATTTATTTATCCTCAAAATTTTGTATACAGACACATAATTCTAATCATCAACTTTGTAACGATATACACGAATAAAGTTATTAAAAATAATATTATAGAGAATAATAACTGATAATAACTTTTAGCGGTATTAGTAACTATATTCAGAAAAAGAAATGTATTTTATTCTGTCGTAAAGTAATTTCCGTATTTTATTTTCATTTCTGAATTAAATTCTATAATCTGCAACTCGTAGTAGTATTAGAGAATTGATTTACTGATTGCTATTATTAAAAAAAGAAAGTAAAATACACTAACATGTTATCTAAGTTTTATTTACGAATGTGTACCGTATAAAATTAGAAATTCAGAATACTCGTTTAAAAGTAAACGATTTTATGTTTTCGATGAGGTTTTAAATAACTTGATTCATGAATAATGTATTAGTGGTCTGCCTAGTTAGACTTAGTTTACTAGTCGTAACTTACACACTTCAGTGTCTCGAATACGTACATTTAACTTTTACCATTGATAAAAGATATCACGTAACATGTTTGATATTTAATTAAAATAAAGACCCTTTCATAATTATTCGACGCCTATCTTGCTTTTATACCTCAACTATAATTGTTTTAGTTAACATTCAAAAATTCTTTACTCCATTGAATGAAATTTACGATTAAATTTACCAAATGTTATTAACTCGAACGAACTAGCTCTAATTGAAAATTAATATTTGTCACACTCCAATGAGTATTTCTATAGTTAAAAATATATATTTTGTGAAATTAATTACTAACTTTCTCAGATAACGTTGAAATAGATTACAAAGGAGTTTGAGTATCTTGTTTATAAAAATGCGACATCTTTTCTATTACATATTGGCATAGCACTCATAATAAGTAATGTCTTTCAGACTTAATATGCAAAAATGTTTGTGTAACAGTTAATCGATACGAACTAACTGTACCGAAGTTTAAATACAATACACAGCCAATTCTATGGACGGAAAAAATTGAATAAAGCTGCACCCTGTCCAACGCCTCTCAGTTTCATAACCGATTGATTGCTAAGACAACACTTGCCATTAGTCGTTTTGCATAAAACGAGCCGTTAAGCGTTGATTACGTATTCGTATTTAGATTAATGCCAATACGAGCATGGTCGCATCACCGCGAAGAAAATAATCAATGAATTTTTCATGCGAACCTATACTTGAAAATGAGAAATATGTTCCAATATGTACTCATACGTTCGTGACGTCGTTACAAACTTTTGCAACTCTTTAATGCATGCTAAATTATAGTAATGTCTGAATTGCTTGCAACTGATAAATACCACTAATTGTAATTTTTTTTCACGTGCCACGTTTAATTGCGTAGAATACAGAAATTTATGATCTATACGTCTAAACGTTTAATACATTTTTCCTTTATTTTTGTAATATACGGAAAATAATTATTTATTATTTGAATAAAAAGACAAATAAAAGAAAACCAATATTTTACATTTGAATTTACTGTGAATTTTACTTAGAACTCAAATAAAAATTGAGCGATTTTAAAATTATTACTAATTGTTAATAATCGTCATTTATTTTGTTACATGATGGCCACACTATGTGATATAAGAAGGTTAGAGAATACACACTATAAAACCAAAACGACCCGATTTCGTCACTGTTTTAATGAACTTAAATCAATTATTTATGTCTTGAACACGAGGGGAAAAATAATATTTTACAATATTATAAAGTGTAAATGAAAGCAAAAAATATTTTACACAATTTCTCACTGAAGAATTCTCAATTCTACAAATTATAATTAGAACCTAAGTTCGAAAAAGAAGAATTACTCCTAAAATAAACATTTAATACTTAAATAAAGATGTCATGATTTATCAATTATTACCAATTATTTATAATCAGAATAATTTATTTTGTCACGTCAAATCTATAATCTGCGACATAAGCATGTATGATAATAGACATGATAAAACTGAAAAATATAAAGTCTAAAGTTAAAATTAAGAATATGAAAGTTGTTTCTAGTGACCGGAATACGAACAAATTCTAAAGTCTAACAGAGTCGACTGCAAACAAAATCAAGATACGAGAGAATAAAAATTTGAAGTTTATTTTTTCCTACAAACGAGAGAGCAACGCGTGTGTTGGCTAGAGTTGTCGATTCAAGTGCAACGGGGTATTTCGTAAGTCTTTTGTCCTTTCTCGATTCCAGTCAGGATCACCGTAGCCGGTTCGGTTCGCATATATACGGGAAACGGGTTTCAGTCAGAAAGAGCTTTGGTAGTTTAACGTAAAAGAACGGTGCTTTGTCACAGGAACAGAAAGAAGAAAAAAAAAATAAACGCACCTCTTTCGATCGATCTCGCTTCAACCACAACCTCTTTCTTTCCCTCGTTCTCTCCGTCTGCTCGCAAGAAGAAGGAACCCAGGGCAACGAGAAAGCTGATGCTAGGTGAATGCAAATGAATACGTCCAGCGGAACAAGCTATTCTGCAGCTTCTAATGTTTGCTCTGTAAGGTTTCATTTCGGGCTTTTCGAATTTTTGCCAGGAACACTTCAAGTTTTGGCAAAAAAAATTTTTACAAAGAATGGACCGAATTTTTTTCCCCCAGACGCCACTTGAAATACATTCGGCCGTTCTTTCCTACTCTTTGTCGAATTTACTTTGTATTTTTGAACAACCGCTGGAATGTTCTAGGAAAATGTGTTAAACTGAAGAATTGTGAAATACTGGATCAAAGATGTCCTGGTTTCGTTTTTTAAATTCACAGTGAATAGGTAAATGAATATTGCACACTTAAATGATATATTTCAGGGATCGTTGCTTTTTCTTCGGTATAGTTGTAAGTGTGAAATTTGTATGGGTTATTTAAATAAATAATTAAATAATTTTGTTGTATCAAAGTGTTGTACATTATTTTCACACTGATAGGTACGCAGACGTATTTTTGTTTTATGATATGCTTTTAGTCTATTTCTGATTATCAAAGTTCATAATCAACGGTTCATTTACATATTACAACAAATACCTCAAATTAATATTTTGCAATAAAGGTTCATTTGATTGCATGGAAATTATTATAAACATCGGTCCTACGATTAATATTCCGGAATGAAAGATAATAAAGAAAGAACAACGAACAGAACAGGGGAAAATAATTATTGATAGTGAAGCGTAGTATGTAATTATTGAAAACATATTTTTACTGTTTTAAAATTTTTCAGAATGATTTATAATGATATTGATCTGAAGAAACATGTTCAAATTAATTAATAAATGTGTTACCGAAAATGAAGCTTTTAATTGATTAATGTTATCATATAGAGTCAAATGTTAATTGCTATTTAACATATTACTTACAAAATAATATTTCGTATTGAATAACGAAGCTTGTTTATTATGAAGCACATAGTGGTATCAGTAATATGATCGATGTTTTATATAATTTTCATGATGGAATGCCAATGCTGTACGAATAACCAACACACGATGAACTAAAATATAAATATTAATCCATATAGAAAAGCAACTATATGTTTATGAACATAATAATCATAACAATAATTATTTATATTTTATTCTCTTAAATAAAAAAATGTTTGTTGTTTAATTACCTTGCATATTTACGTACTTTCATTTTATATTAAACAGATGCACGTTTTAGTGAAACGAAAAATTTCAACATAAATGTGTAAAATGCTTTTTAAGTAGAACTATTTCAGGAAAATGACTATTTGAAACAATGAATTATTTAAAGTATTATTGTTCTTTTATAAATAACATAAGAAAATCAATTTTATTTTACGTTTAATTCAAAGTAATCGTTATCGTTAAATAATTATTAAAGTAAATTCGTCATCAAACTTAGAGTACAGGAATTTTTACGATATAACTTTATTTACTCTCAAAATTATTCTTTCAAGAAACAATTCGACTTTAAGACAGGCACCTTATACTCAATCCATTGTTATAGTAAAGGAAGTAAACCTCTTCACAACTTTTAAATACTTACTGTTCAATAATACACTGAATTTGTATTCTGAGAATATTCTGAATTTATTTACACTTGACACGGTACAAAAATTTGTATTTCTGACGCATTCGTCAACGTCAACAGAATAACATAACTTTAAAAGCATTTAAAAATCATCTAAAGAGACATTTAATCAAACAGGATAAAATGAGAAACGATTTCACTTAAAACCCGAATAACGAAATAATTTCTGAACATAACAATTTTTTAATAAAATAAGAATATAATAATATTTTAATAAAAGAAAAATATAATAATTTTTTAATAAAATAATAAACGAAATAATTTTGTAATGAAACTATTGTGAAATACTTTTAAGAAAAAGTCGTTTATTCATTCCATCAAACCATCACATAATTATTATAAGTACCATGGACATTAAGTACATTATCTTACCAATAATCTATCAAACTGTTCGCATAACGTCCAAATCTGAACTCAAATAACGAATTCGATTTAAACGATAGCATAGCGGTCTCCGTCACTACTCGAAATTCTTGTCGAACATTGTCCGCGTTGTCAAAAACGCATCGAACGTACTCGTTCTTCTCTCCGGCCCTAGTGGTAAAAAAAACTGGTAATTAAATTTTATTACTGCAACACTCGAGACAGCAATAGAAAGGAAAATACGCAACAGCCGGCCTATCGAAGGTCTCTTATTAAACGTTTGAGAGTCGCTGACCATAGTGATCGTTGGCTTTGCTTTTCTGCCTGATCTCCGCCCCCTCGATCGACAAATGCAACCCTCTGCCAGCCCCGTTCGCGTTTCATTGTTGTGAACGCATGCAAGTTGCGATTCCGGTGCTGGACGAGTATCAATTATAACAGGATTAATTCGAGTGCAGTCATTGTTTTTTGCCAGTCACAAAAAATCCCCCCTGTATGTCGCGTTTAGCCTCATTTCGAACAATATCCTCCGACCAGCCTCGCCCCTGCCAAAGAAACGGCACGATTGCAAATTGCGCTCGATGAGTTGAGAAATTGGGGTCGTTCGTAATTTCCGCTGGCCATTTCACTGATGATGTGTTCCAGGTTTTTAAATAATAATGGTAGTCATTTTTTGATAATAGTTTTTTTAGTAAGAATGGTAGCAGTTTAGTTAGTCTATCAAGTCTGTTAACAATTCTAGAGATAATGATAGAATACTACTAATTTGGTTAGGGGATGGTAACACTAAAACTACCAATGGGGTCAAATGACCCTTCTACAAATTTGCTACTTTAAATGACAAAATTGGTTAAGGTGGTATTCTTGACATTTATATTGATTGCCATATAGATAGAGAATCTATAAGTGTATTCATTTATGTTTCCTCGTTTGTTTATTTATTTTTCAACTTTATTTTTAATATGAAAATAATTGTGCATTATACGCCGGTAGGTTTAGTGTTAACAACACTGGTGGTTGCAATAATACGAGATCATATTTTTGTATTATCAACAAGTATCTTTCTAATACTGTTCTTGTGAATTCTGTTATTTTAGAAGGATGATTTTACTGCCATCAGTGCAGCTTTACGACAATATCTTCCTGAACGGGACACCCCTTACATTTTGGACGTCGATCTGGATTTCTTCAGCACGAAAAATCCTTTCAAAACATTGCACGATCGCATCAATCTCTATGACAAACTTGCGACCCTCTACGCTTTCTCACGACCCGATTCAACTGATCCTGAGGTAAGTGCTTATTATTCAATATAATATTTAGTGTGGTGCTTGAAATTGAGTTTTTAAAACATTACTCAGGTACTTTGATATTCTACTTTCTACATTGAGAAACAGGCATGATCACATTCAATATATTTCAATCACTCACAGCAAATAGGACATAAATTACAGTTTAATTTAAAAGAAAACTGTGAGGAGACGAAATAGAATGTAACATAGTACTTGCATATTGTACATTGGCACAAAAGTATAAACATATAATATTTAACATGTTTTTTTCACATATTCAATACGAGATCTGTTGAAAATTTTTAATACGTTAAATATAATATAGTTGTCTATTTTAAATACGTTAAACAAAATATAGCATATTTTCTTAAAATTTTAAATATTTCCATCACAATACAACAAATGATACAAATTAAAGTTCAAGCACGAAATAAGATAAGTAAAAAGAACAGTGTAACATAATATAAAATATTATATATACAGGGTGCGCCGTTAGAATCCGGACAGAATTGATTTTTAATTTCCCGCTACATTAGTATTCAAATGAAGGCGCTAATTGGGTCATGAAATGAATTGGGTCTATTTATTAAATACGTCAATAAAACCTTGTAAATCTTGCATATCGATGCAAAAATATTAACCCGTCAATTCATATGTTCTTTTTTAACATATTTAACATGAAAAGTGTTGTATAACTATGTTATACGCTACATAATTAAATTCAGAAAATGAAATGTCCTGTACATTATATTTCTTTCTATACAACGGGGCTTACCGCGTAAAGAAAATAAACAAAATTGAAGATCGATTCGATGTCCGTTCACAATTCAAATAACGCACTGATAGGACATACCGAAAAGTACCGCAAACGCCGAGAAATATCAAAAATACCTAAAAGTACCGGAAATACCGAGAAGTACAGAAAAAAAATTACCCGTCCGACTTGACCAAAGAGTGATCGATCAGAGACTCGTGTAAACTGGCCTCTTACGATTTAATCGTGCAACCAGGAGCAAATCCCCAGCTAGACAATCGGCTCAGAGGCAGCCAGTTCGAACCAGAGGCGAATTATACACGAACAACAAGCCTCTGGCCAAAGACGGAATTTCGCAATGTCGAGAGCAAGCAGCGGAGGGGGTGGAGGGGTGTGTATTCGCAACGAGCGGAAGATTTGCGAATAATTAGGTGGGCCGACAATGGCCGGGGTCCCGTGGCAGACCGGATACACAATGTGGCCTGCCACCGGCGGAATAATAGACAGAGAAGAACGACTCTATGGGGTTTTAGGATTCGACGGACATAATGGCACTGGCCCATTGTCTACGTCGTTGCAGACTGCCAACATCCGCTTTCGAGGGCGGCTACGTCGGCTCATCTGCATTCCGGCCTTCAACCCTTTGACTGTTTAGTTTCCAGCATTGTGGATGCAAATTTCGCCGCGATCCAGCCGATGTTCGATTGTCATCGATCACGTAAAACGGTACCCGACGCTGCACGAGATCCTGATCGCCGTATTGTTCTTAGGAAACAGGAAGCAAACCGTGGATAAAGGGGTCGGGGGATGGCTCGTTATCGTGCACGAAGAACCCGTTTAATGTTGTTTCTCTTGCGTCTGCGGTTACGTTCGATTCTGGACAGATTTAACCCTGAGTTACATCTCTTCCTCATCTGCTACTTGAAACAGTGTACTGTTGAATTTGTGCACTTTTTTGTATTGACAAATATTAATGCTAATGAAGAGGACTCGTTGAGTGCTACGATCACTCGCTTATGAAACTTTGTCAACTTACTGGGAATGTCCAATTGTTCGTTCCTTTTTGGAAGCAGACGTTTCATTTTCGATATGGACAGATTTAACCCTTCGTTTCATCTCTTGCTCATCTACTGCTTGAAACAATGTACTGTAGAATTCGTGCACTTTTTGTTTCGACTAATATTAATGCTAATGAAAAGGACTCGTAGAAGACTCGAAGGAGAATTCGTTTAGGGACAGCTGTTTAACACGTTCGTAGAAAGTAAAGGTTTCAGTAAAAAATAATATCAAAATATCTAGTTAATCCGTTGTTCATTACTCTGAAATGTATACTAGTTGCAGAAACTGAAAACCTTCAGTTACATTATTATACATTATTATACAAAATTAAATGAATAACAATTGGCTTTAAAATTTAAATGCTATATCATCCATATCACGATGCATCGCATTATTTTATGAAAATAAATGCTGTAACATTCACGTCCATAAACATGTTAAAAGATATTAACAAAAGTTATAATATATAAGAATAGTATTGAAAGGTGTCTACTCATTAAATTCCAAAATAAAACGCAGTCATGCATATAAATATTAACTGCTTGGTTAAAAGCTTCACTGTAGGTCTAAGAAAGATCTACGGTTCAAATACCAGTTACCAATTTTCTTTTTCCGTTAAATATCTAATTATATTAAAGTATTGTTATTAAATTTTTGAGGCTAACTGCTTCAGTTGACGCGTTAACAGACTTTCAAGAAATATATCGAATATTGGAGCAATATCCAAAAATGACCCTGCACTGTCGTTGCTCTTCAAATGTTCAGCAATTTCCGTTGAATCGTTACATTTAGATTAGATTTTTATTACTCTAATAATGAAAACGATACATTAAATACGTTCCAACTGGTAAATAAAGATACCATGAAATATTAAAATTGAAAGTCATTAGTTCAAGACGAAGTTATGTTGCTAGTATGTTATAATAATAACGCCCAATATACAAGATAGTAACAGCTCTATATATAGTTTGGTTATGCTAGGACTATGGCAGGTAATAATTGATTAATTACGTTGCATTTATTTCAAGTTATCTTCATTATACATAATATACATTAATATCGTACATTATGATATTTTATAATAATGGGTACTTATTTTATACATTTTGTTTATAACTTTTTACATAATAATTGTTACTGTACATAATGAATGTTAATAATTTGAACATTCTGTTTTCTCGTCAAATTATTAACAATTGCAGATTTCTTGTTTGTAACAAAGCTTGTAATTTAGTAACAGATCGCGTTAATGGTCATTTGTAGTGAAACTGGGTAAATAGTTGATTACTAATGGGGACATGGTCCCTAATGGCTACATTTACCTTAATTGCAAGAGATTCCACGAAATCTGCGATCATCGGAGTATCAATTTATGAGTTACCCTAACAAGGGGACGTCAGATGTTGCTATCTTACTTTCACTAGTCAAAGGTTGTTTCTCACGGACTTTATTTATTCGTGTTATAGTACGCGCTTTCTATTTGGGTATTTGGAAATCAGATACTTTGGTTTGCATATTGGGAAATTAAGAAATTTGATTATTTCGATAGAGAGACATTAGGAGATTTTATTGTTTGACCATTGGGAAATTAAGGGATTCGATGATTTGGAAATTGGATATTTATGGACTTTAATGACTTTGAAATGTAGAAGTACGATAATTTGGAAATTATGGGACTTAAGAATTTGGAGATTTGTGGATTAGACAGTGGGAAATTTGGTAATTTGATGCTTCACTTATCTAGAAATGTTTTCGAATTTTTAAGAAGTCGAATGTGTACCCAAAAATTTGGAAAAAAATAATTTTCCATCGAGTAGAACGCGAGAAGCACAGCAAAAACTGAAAAACGATTGGCGCCCCATAACTATCCCCGTAGTGATGATAGCGGATTAAAACTCAACCTAACTTAACTATCGAATGATGTGAATTTCTTTCAAAAACGTTTAGGAGCACTTTTACCATGCTTGTTCGGCTAGACCCTTTGATCACTTGTAAAATTTAGAAGTTAGTTTTAAAATGAATTTAAGGATTTAGTGATCGGAGATCTAAAAAATTTGGAAACTTAAAAACTCAATTGTGTAAGCTTTCAGAAATCGGAAATTTGAGAATTTAGTGATTCAGATATTTGTGCGTTTAGAAAAATGCGAGTTTGACGATTTAGATTTGACGATTCATAAATTTATAAGCTTAGACTTCGCAATTTAGAAATCTTTTCTTCCGGGAATTAGAAGTTTTTATAATTCCGAAAGGTAGAAAGTTTCGAGAATGAATAATTCGGAAATGTGATAATTAGTAAGTTTCTAAAATTGAGAATTTGACGATGTGTGAATCAGTGAATTCGGTGGTTTGAAGATTTGCAACTTTAGGTCCATCAGAATTAAAAAATCTACCTATTTGTCAATCCCAGAATCACCAACAGTTTCTCGTGTTGTCCTCTAAGCTGCTGTTTATTACAACCCTCAAATATTGAGTCTCACGTCAAGTTTCCCTTAAAAATATATTCCTTCTTCAACACGTCGTCGTCATCGTGAAATCAGTATTAATCGTGTCGGGTATCGTTTTCGAAAATTTCATACGGTTAATCGCATTCTTATGCTACCTATATATATTTACAATAGGTATCAAAATTTCAAATATACATTAGAATTCCCATGAAGCACCTATCCTGAAGACTCATTAGCCACTGCAATTTTCCAAATATACTGAACAAACCTTTCAAATATTACCTTAATCATCCAAATATCACCATTCAACTTTCATCCTCTATTTCTCACGAATACCGCCCTAATCTCATGACGACCCAATAACCATTCATGATCTTCAACACCGTCATCTTCGGACAATGCAGGATTTCTCACGAATTTTCATTCGCAACCGTTCCGCAACAAAACGGCATTCTCCGATGGTTGTTTACGAATCGCGAGGATTGGTGGCAGGGAAATTCTCGTCATCACCGTGGGATTTTCATGCGAGACACACGAAACGCCTCGTCGTTATGCTAATCGTTCGGTCCGGTTAAATGCGCGCCAGTTAAAAGCTGGCTGGAAAAGAGACTGGCTGCTCTTTCGTCTAGCGAGCACCGGCGAGCATAAAATCACGTTTCCCGTGCATAAAATCACTGGTCGTCACACAGAGCACGCTTCTGCATGTATGAACGCACGGTGGATGGTTTCGATCTAATGTATGCGGGTCCGACGTGCTACCTGTCTTACCCTGAGAACTCGACGTTGCATTGTGATTGTAATCGCCGACTGCAGGTCAGCCCGCGGCCTAACCGGGGTCAGGGTCATTTCTGAATTATTTAAATTATGCAACCCGCCTTCCTTCCTACGGAGACGCGCGTGTGTGCAGCGAGAACTTCCGCGATCTTTTGTCCCGAACGCAGTCGACGACTAGCAGAAAGGGGAGGCTACGAGAAGAGTCAAAGAGAAATTCTTTTTATGTCTCGATCGGGAACACGTGGTGGGCTAATAATTTTATCGGGAAGCTCCGAATGTTTTGTTGCTTTTTAATTGTTTGATCGCCATGTCACCCATATACGAGTGACATTCAAACTTTTACTTGACATTCTTAATTGTAATTAACACGTTGACTGTCACGCTAACGCAGTTGAATATTTGATTAGATAGTATTTTTATGATTAATAAATCCCACCAAATATGTTCACAATATTTTGCTTTATTGATTATTCATAAGTTCAAGTAATCATTACTAATGTTTCCAATTAGATAAATGAACAGATTCTTACTAAATAGATGATTGATTCATATGGAAATTTAAGCGTCACCCATATTAGGATGACATGGCGATCAAAGTGTTAATAATGACACACTTTTACAATCTCTAGTGTGGTGAATAAGAAAAAATATAAACTTATGTTTGGGCAACATAACGCAGAAAGAATATAAAACTGTGAACTTTAACCGCGTGATTTCGCATTCGACAATGCACATTAACACTGAATCTACATATAATGCACGCTTACCTTAAAATTAAAAACGAAGCTGAAAAATAAATAAATGAACGGTAAGACATTTAGTATACGCATTAATTCATGTTGATGAAAATGACCATATATAAAAATGGAAGAGTTTCAAGTGTAGAACGTATATTTTTTATTGGTACAGTAGACTGTTTTACGCTATAATATGTATTTTATATTGCAAACATACCGTTTGTAATTGATTTATATGAGATCAGTAAGGATTTCATAAGATTCTGAAATAGATCTCCTCTCAAAATCATCGAACACATAAAGCGTATTTTTCAATAAATATTTACAGCCGTATAACATGTTGCTTGTTTTTTATTTCAGAAAAAACTTATACAATACTTATAGACTATACTTAATTTTTGAAAAACGTATACAACTGTCGTGTCTTATTTTGAATCTCATACGCTAATCATTTAATTACAATTTAAATTGCAATCAATTACAACATTTTTTCATGATTACATACATACGTGTATATAATTGTGTATACATATAAATATATATAAGTATATACTTTGATCAGTAATTTTAGTACGAATCCTTAATTATCTACCCCGTTCAAACTTCAAATAACAGACGCAAAATAACATATTTGACCATGCAATATTTCCACACATGTTGCTCTAACTTCGACTTAACATATCATTTATCCGAAGTTCCACAATTTTTCGCAGCGTGCCAAACAAAAATGCCGCTCTCACATTCTCGTAACATAAATTCAACCGTAATAAAAGAATAAATTATCAAGTTGAAATCGATCGATTACACGGCACATGTGTCGGTGAAAGGATTAAATTGCTATTATTTATGCAGGAAAGATATCTCGAAAAGGGTTGACCCTGATCAAATCTCATCTTCCCGATCCTGATCCACGGTTCACCGAAGGCGTCTTTAAATTTCGATCGATTGGCATATTAAGTTCCGTGGGCCTTTGGATCCCATCGTTTCGGTTCTTTTTCTCAGGATCGAAGTCGCGATGCCCCACCGGGACATCCATGCGAAAGAAGAAATAACAGGAGCGGGGGGTCCAGTATGCAAAACGGGCCCGTTTTCCGGCCTCCCTGAATATTGATGTGTAGCCGGCTATGCAAATGAGCGTGAGAATGCAGCTCGTGCCTTATGGTGACGCGAATAGACGAACCGGAAGTAAGCCAGCACCCCATCATCTCCCTCTCGTAACGTGCCCTTTCTTTCATCGAGGTCGAATTATAGTCGTTGACTTTTCTTGCCTGTTAGAAATGTCGACTGAGCGGAAACTGGATTTATTTTCCAGTTGTTTTTCTTCGTGTAGAGGGTGTGTCTCGCTTACGTTAAATTGTCATTTGAAATGCGTGGCCTGGGTTTATTGCAAGACTTGTACTTATACCGGGTTCACTGGATTTATGGATGCAATTTCTCGGTACATGGGTTGAGTATTATTTTAGTTAACGAGTTATGCAATCACTTAGATACGGTTGAAGTATTGCTTCGGAGTGCGAAGTGAAATTGATGCAATTAACTGTTGAATTCAGAGCTTGTGAAAAGTATAGGAAGGTTGTATACTCTTCGAAGCTTCAGGCTTTTGTGATCTGCAATTTTATAATTTTATAATTTTTAAATCGCTAATTTTTTTATTCTTAGTTTTTTGAGTTTATAAATTGACAAGTATCAGAAGGTATAAATTTTCAATTTTTGAAATTTCAAAATTTCAAAATTCCTAAGTTGTCGAATTCCTAAGTTTGCATAATCTAAAATTTTCAGATCTCAAAGACCTCCATTTCAAAATTTATAAACTTCCAAACCCTTAAATTCTTAAACTGGAGAATTTCTAAATTCTCAATTTTTTTTAATTTCCTCAAAGTTAAATCTTCGTGTTCTCGAATTTCCACAGTTAAATTTTTTGAATCACCATATCCTTTTCCAAATTTCTAGATTTCTAAGTCTCTCAATTCTACAATTTTCAAATTCTTAAGTTTCCAGTTTTTTAAATGGACAAATCACTAAATTCCTATGCTCCTAAATTACAAAATTGCTAAATTCCGGAATCCCTAAATCTCAAAATCTCTAAATTCCCAAATCCCACATTCCTAAATTCCTAAATTATTAAATTCCCAAATCTTCAAAACCTGAAACTTTCAAGTTTCTAATCCTCGGGAAATATAACTATTTTAACCAGTGATATTTTGATAATTTGAAGATTTGAAATTTACGACCATAAAAATTTAAAATTATACTTTTTCAAATGCGAAGCTTTATTATCTTCAAAACTCGAAATTTTCTAACTTATTGATTCGGAAACCATCTTCCAACATAAAAGACTACAAATATCGGAATTCGTTTCCACGCCTCTCCACACTTTTACTATCCAAAGCAATTGAAAGAAAGTTCTGCAACCCTATAATGTATCATTTCTCTAAAGAAGTACGTGACACGAAGTATCTCGACAGATGTCTCAACAAAAATTGTCGTAACTGATCCGCATTCGCCAAAAGTCTACACGAAATCGTTCTATAGTTAAGAATTTGTTGTCAGCCTTCGAACAGCAATAACATCGTCGCCGCGAATATTTCGCCGCATCCGTTTCTCTCGTAGCAGATCTTTCTCTTAACATCGCCTCGGTTGAAATATCAGTCGGTGCTTCCAGTTTCGGAACAGGAACTGGAGGGAGATAAACAACGCGGAATTAAATATACAATAAAAAGCACGGTCGTGGACAGCGAAAGGGCGTGGTGGGGGGGATGGAAAAAGAAATGAAACTGCTTTACCGGCTGCGCGTCCCAGCTTGACATTTCAATCCCCACCACAGTCTGCTACCACCCGCATAAATAAATCCAATTGGCTCGAATAAAATGTACGAAACGAAGTCGCACCAATGGCCGGGTATGTATTTTATTTTCTCTCGCTTTCCTTTCCACCCCGTGTTAGCCAGCCAGCCAGCCAGCCGGCTGTTTCCTCGTTTTTTCTTCGTCCTCCATCCCTCAGCGTCGACTGCTCTGTCGTAACAGCACAGTAGGATAATTCAATCGTGACTTTTTACGGATTTCCCATCGAAGGAAACACGCCAGTTTCGTGGTGGAAAGATTTCGTTTTCTCTCCCTTTCGCCATCGGCTTTTAAAATACTCGCGGAATTTCTTGCCACCGATGTTCTCGTCTTTGATTTAACTGTGATGAATTTTTAAGAAGCTGCGACGCTCTTCCGACGTTCTTCATGGTCGTGCACGCTCGTTTTTGTGGTAATTGCTTATTTAAACCTTTTGGGGATTTTATACAGTCGTGGACAAAATTAAGTGGACAGGTATCATAAATAACAAAAGGTAAATTTAATTAACTAATAATGCCTGTAAATCAAAACTTTATTGCACAATTATATACATTAAATAACTGTTCTTTCAAGCTTACAAAAATATCTCACGTTATAAATTTAAAATTTATTTACAACATTGTGATGAAACAAAACATTTTTTACATTTCTGCAGTGTCCACTTAATTTTGTCCAGGCGTGTAGATCGTAACGATATTACATTTTAACACTAAAAGTACCGACGTATAATGCACAATTATTTTGAAGTTAAAAATGAAGGTGGAAAATGTATTAATAAACGAAGAACCATAAATCAATACTCATATTCACTGTTCATCTTTGTGAAAATTAGCACAGATTTCAAGGGAACCGTCTTAACAAATTTTGTAATTTAAAATATGAAATTAGTAAAACGGTGATTTGATCGCTTTGGTAATTTTAGTGTTAAATTGAGGAATGTGAAACACTTTATTAGTCCTTTTATTTATACATATACACTGTATTTATCCAATTCTGTCAATGGTGCGTTCGACTTTGCTCAACTTCACCAACGTTGTGTTAATCGTAACCATACACAATCACTCGTAGATTACTTACTAATACATCATTCATCTTATTCTACTAATACATTACAAAATGTATACTAGCCGTCAGAAGTCGCTGCAAAATATTTAAATATTTTTCGAATCTGTTTTGCTGGCACTTCTTATTTCATTGTATCAAAGACTAGTCTCAAATACCTGTGATATCATTTGAAAATGTGCACCGAAAATTGGAATTGTTATCGAAAACCATTGTGGCTACAATTGATTTTATCTAAAAAGTCACTTCGTTTCTTTCGTACGAAATTTTATTTTGTATTAACTGCGAATCCAATGGAATGTTTACAAATTAATTTCAAAAGGAACAGTTTCACTTACATAAGATTCACGAAAACATTGCAAACATAATGAATATCTATTCCCGAATACTTTTAAATCAAAGTCCCAGCGTCTGTAGCGTAGAAATGAATTATCGAACATATTCCGCGCGTTCAAATTATCCAAAGTTCATCGACCGTCTCAATCCTGTAACAACCTCCACAATTAATTATTAGCCAGATTTTCGCCGAAGCAGTTCGTGAGCTGCGATCGCGAAAATCGATGGAAAATTACACGCTGAAAACAAGTAACGTTCGTTTCAAGTCGAAAAGGGTGAAGCTCATTATGTGTTACGAATAAACGTTACGGCAACAAGGTTATAAAGGGTGCCACCGCGGCTTTATCGATTTAATTGTCGGTAGGACCTAATTGTAGGGGATGAAGAGCGACCTTGAGAAGGGCCGAGAACATTGAAGGCGAAGTTGAGTCTCTTCTGTGCGAGAAGGTAATTACGAAAGTGACCTACCCCAACGAAATTCTCCTTGTCAATGAAGAAATCTTCCCTTCGCACAACGGCCTCTACGTGATCCAGTTTCCATCCGACCGTTTTAAAAGAGCTCGTGTATTTCCCGCTTTAAGGTGATTCTATCATAAACACGCTTTATAATGAAATTTCAATTCAACGGAATAGTAATTCATATTTATGTGTTAGTGAATTTATAAAAAGGTTAACTATACCAAAACGGAAATAATTTCTTTTCGAAATTATTAAGTGGTATTTAACATATGCGCAATATTTGCTAGAGATACATTTGTAAACATACGTATTTTAATTTTTGTTAAGAAACGATTATGAGCGATAGGAAAATAAAGATTATCGTGTAACTTCGGAAATAAAACTAAAACTAAGTACATATAGTGCACAATTATTTTGATGTTAAAAATAAAGTTGAAAAATAAATGAACAAATGATGAAACATAAATGAATACACTTATGGATTTTTGATCTTGATACGTCGAACTTGAGACTAGTCTTTGGTACAGAAAAATCAAAGTTATTACTAAAACAGATTTCAATAAATATCCAGCGACGGATGCAAGTTCGTACAACTTACTTATACTTCTAATTTTTGAATCAAATAAATGTCATCAAAATACAGGCTCCAAAATGTTTAAATAAACAAATATTTATAACAAAGGCAAACATGAACAACCGTCAAAACCTCGTTGGAATTTCGTAAATTTTTAAAGACTCGTCAGAATAAAGTGCAAGTCGAAAATAACAGCGTTAATAATTCCACGAATAGTTTAATATCTGACGGCAAATGTTTGAATAAACGAAATCTGTCCACCGCCAAATTAGCAAGTTTCCTTCACCGACAATCCCGTAAAAAATCACGATCTTCCTAGTTTCGACATAGTACATTACAAAAATACGGTACAGACGATTGCCGGGAGGGACTTCGAATTATCTTCAAATCAAACAGAGAAATTGATAAGCAAACCGGAGAGCGCATTTCGAGAAAACCGGATAAGAACCAACACTGCCATCTGTTATGGCTGATAAGAACGAGGGGTTACTTCGCAGTTTCCGGATAAGCCGCACATCTCGGGGGTGACGTGACGAGCGACGCAGACGCCGACACCGACGCCGACTCCATGTGCTCAAAATGGCTGCGGATCGTTAAACGGTCACGCGCAAACTCCCCAGGGGGTGGTGGAACAGAGATAGTTGCTTTTAGGGGTGTCCCCGCTTCCTAATAGGATCGAAGAAATAGTTACGACGTCAAATCCACGCAGTTACGTGAAGCACCGTTTCAAGATGCGTTTCGATGAACACGCAAATGACTCACAACCCTTTAAAGGCTAGTCGTCCGCTTGAATAATCGCACAATACCTTCATAGTTTGCAGATTCGATCCTTTGTGAACGCAACCATTTAAGCTTAATACGTGTGGAAAATTCTTACTGGAACTAAAATCAGTTATTCTCTATTGTTTTGGGAAATTTAGACGGTATCTACTTCTTCTGTCTATCTGCTTATGAAACAATAATATTTATTTCTACACGAGGCAGTAATATCTATTGTGATATTGTTTGAAAAATAATCATATTCGTTTTTATATAAATAATTATGTTAATTTTCTATTGTTTTCCGAAGTTCAGACAGTATCGATATCTACTCCTTCTATCTGCTTATGAAACAATAATATTTATTTCTACACGAACCAAAAATATCTGTTGTGATATTGTTTGTAAAATAATCATATTCGTTTTTATATAAATAATCATGCTAATTTTCTATTGTTTTCCGAAGTTCAGACGGTATCGATATCTACTCGTTCTGTCTATCTGCTTATGAAACAATAATATTTATTTCCACACGAGGCAATAAAATCTGCTGTGATATTGTCTGCAAAATAATCATATTCGTTTTTTAATAATAAAAAATAACTGAGTCAGTACAGAAGTATTAAATTGTAATGAATAATTTTGTATGAATAATTCCATAAATATATTGTTCGAACAATAATCATGTTCATTTTCAAATTTATTGTTGAAGAACTTGCACAAAAGTTTCCGAATTTTGAGGTTTGAAATAAGTGTGTAATGATTTTTAACAGGATCTTGTATTAGATCATTTTGTTAGTGATATTGTTTGAAAATGAAACAGTGAACAGTTACTTACATACTTAGATACTTTTAATTAAAGGTCGACAACTCTTTGTACTTATAACACCATTTGATTTTTTTGTCAATCTTTTTATCTGATCTTCAATAAACTCTCATATACCAACTTTCAAATAATATGTTAATTTTATTATATATTTAAAACATTTTATAATACATTGTACGGTGCTACAATGAATATTATATTTTAATACTTGTATCTTAATATTGTTTCTCAATACTTGTCAAATAATATTTATTTCTGTAGGGGACAGTGGTATCTACTTCTGTACAAGACGTTAACCCTTCGTCTTATGATTTATTTGTCAATGATAACTTGCTAATCACAGGTACAATGTTAAGACAGATAAAGAAAGTTGAAATGTTATGTCAACTTTGTATTCAGCAATCCCTGACTATGTGAATTATCACTAGACTTGATCTCCAAAATAAAGCATATTAAAAATTTGAATTGGATTTATCACAGTTGAAGTACTGTCACGCGTGAGACCCGCCAAAGTATGTCAAAGGGTTAATTCTCTGCATTCGAGGGGCAACTTACATTCGCCATTTTCCTCAATGCAACAGTTTTAAATAAATGACATCTAACTAAATTTATAGTTTTATACGCGCGATGTTTGAACATAGTGGAACAGACAATATGGGTGATAATAAAAGATAATAATTTGAAAAAAAAAATGATCAAACTCCTCAACTAAAAAGTTTCACAGTAACTATTTGCGAACAGTGAAAATGTTTTCGAGTGTAAAGGGTTAATAGTATCCATTAGAGTGTAAAACATCGATACTTATGCGTAAGACAGTAATGATATCTTCTTATACCTAAAACAATAATAATTGCTTGTTATACGTAAAACAACAATATCTTCTTACGTGTATGACATTAATAATACCTTCTTATGCGTAAAACAATGATATCTACTTGCACATAAGACATTAATATCTTCTTATGTGTATGACATTAATAATACCATCTTATGCGTAAAACAATGATATCTACTTGCACATACGACATTAATATCTCCTTATGCGTAAGACGTTAATAATATCTTCTGACGCGTAAAACATTAATGATATGTACTTCAATGACAGACATTAACAATATCTGTCTCTGCGCGAAATATTGATACTATTGTGCGTAAAGAATTAATATCTGCGTACTATTTTTGTTTACGACAGAAGCAGAAAAAGATAAATTAAAGCGTATGCGTAAAGATAAATACGTTTGATAAGTGTATTTATAAATTATGATTATGATTTGTGTCGTATACGCAGGCGATATTAAAAATATTAATTGGACCACTTAAATATTAAATACATTAGTATTTATATCAGTAAAGATTGAAGATCAGAAATAAAATGACAAATTGCATGAACTGGTCAGTTTAAATCAGTGAACAAATTAAGTTATAAAGTAATATGCATTTTATTATATTCTTTGTATACTTAAATAAATATTGTAAGTTTTTTAAGTTTCTTATTTAATGATACTTAAAAAATACCGATATTTATAATGCATTGTAACACTACATTGTGTAAATAGATACATTTAATTTTGTTTGTATGTGAAAGTATATTTATACATTTTTTTTAAAAGTCTATTTATACAGACATTTAGTCAACTTTTTTTTTATTAAGTCTATCTAGTCTATAATGTAAAATTATAGTAATTTTATATACTGGTGGGTAGACCAATAGGTGAATGGTGAATGAACGATTGATTTAAATGTTTGAATACCTTCAGAAATATGGCACAAAACTCGTACAGGTTAAAAAAGACATAACGTTTTAATTTTTTATTCTTTTCATTCTGAAAGGTAATTACGTAAATTACAAAATACGAAAAAAGCTAATTGATAAACATTCATGAAAACAGCGATTAAAAAGATAATATTTAAGATACAAATTTTTTATTACAAAACATAATTTAAGTTTAGAGTTAATTTTTCAACGATATCACATACAACATGTATAAATGTATGCATTTTAGTAATGTTAAAAGCCATTACAATATTCCTATTTGTAAAATCAATTTGATTATTTAGTTTTTGTTCGTTGCACACTTCATTAAATTATTAAAATATTTTAATATTCGCCGGGGTTCAAATTAAATAGCTAATTATTATTGTTCAACGAGCAAATGGAGAACTTTCATTTTGAGAATAATAGAATCCACGTACATGAATTCGAATATTAATTGCTCGTTCATACAAATATCTATTAATAAACCTTTAATGTATTCGTTGTTCAAAGCTGAAAAAGCTGTGTCGGTGTTTACATATTAGTTAACCATAGAAATTCAATATATCCACCAAACCAACCGATGAAACTCCGTAATTTTGTTGCGATTTTCATATAAAGTCTAAAAATGATACATCTTTTATACGCGTTCGAGCAAATAATAAAGTATAAATCATTATTTTATATATCCGCCAGTTGTTACGATTTTTAAATTAACGAAATATTCTTTTTGTACGAATTGAAAAGCCAAATTTTAATAATTCTGTTATCAGAATTACAAGCGCTGTGTGTTTCACACTAATTAATACCGAATTTACGAGGTTTAATATACACATATTTTTAAATTCAGATCAAAACACAAATATATATAATTAAAGAATAATACTATCTTATAACTGATTCTCTGTTTCGACAAAAGTAAATAGTTAAATTCCCGACCTTCTAAATTATCAAATTACTAAATTTTTAAATCTCTACAACCCCGAATTATCAATTCTCTAAATTACCGAACTCCACGATTTCCACTTCCCTAAAAGCCTAAATTCCCAATTCTCTAAATTACCAAATACCTGAATTTCCACATTCCTAGAACGCTAAATCCTGAATTTTGAAAATTACCAAATTTCCAAAGTCCATAGAACGCTAAATCCTGAATTTTAAAAATTCCCAAATTTCCAAATTCCACAGAACGCTATTCCTGAATTTTCAAAATTCCCAAATTTCCAAATTCCATAGAACGCTATATCCTGAATTTTCAAAATTACCAAATTTTCAAATCCCATAGAACGCTAAATCCTCAATTTTCTAAATTACCAAATTCTCAAATTTACAAATCATTGCAACCCTAAATTCCCAATTCTCCAAACCGCAAAATTCAAAAATCTTCAAAGCCTTGAATTCCTAAATTCACGCATTTCATAGTCTCTAAACCGGTAAATCCCCAAATGTTCAAATTTTCTGATTCCTAAATCCGTAAATTCTAAATTTCACTTCTAAATCCTCGAATTTATTAATATCGAAATTGTCGAATCTTTTAATCCCCGCGCAATCGGATCAGGTTTTCCCCGTCGGGGGTTTCGTAACATACTCATTTCGAAACCTGTACTCATCGCTGTCCTATCTCTGAACACCGGGAGTCACAAAGTTTCCGGGCATCCGTCGATGTTCGATGTTTGTATTCAAAATTCTCGGCAACGGTCTGTCGGGAGGACGGAGGCACGATCGAATTATCATGTAAGTAATGACACTTATATACGCAGCCTCGTGCTTCGGAACGGAAGTAACCATAAGATCCCGTAGGGAGAGACGTTGCCGGAGTTCGTTGACCGGGGCTGTTACGTTTTTCGACAAACTGACAGGGGTCATCGACCCGATCATACGCCAACATTTCGATGTAAAGGTGGGCATTAATCCGCGAAAGGGGTAAGCGCATCCGGCGATAGCGTGTTCGCGCTTTCCGCGTGGACCTTCGCCGCACGCTTCTTTCCGCAGACGCGTGCGATCGCATGCCAGTAATTGCAAGCATTCACTTGCAGTTTGCACATGTCAAAAACATTGCAATTGGACATCGGTTACCAACACCATCTGATGTTCTCCGAATTATTGCACCTGAAAGGGTTTCTCGACCTTAGCTTATTATTCAACCACGCCGAACCCAGGGGTTGGACGCCCGAATCCGCTTGCTGCTACCGATACCCTAATATTGTGCTTTTCCACCGTCATATTTATTTACTGTGCATATTAAATTTACCTGTGGACATACTGTACGTATCTCGTGCACGGTATATTTAATATCCAATACAAATGTACTTGCATACTTCATAATTTCAACGTCGTTTGCAGCTTCTTTTCTTCGTGGGACGTTAAATGACAAACATTTTGCAAGAAAAACGTTTCCACATTCCATTAATCAACTTACTTTTAACTCGTTAAATAAACGTTCGTACGTATATAAATACGAAGAGGTATTATATTACCTCAAGAACGTCATACGAGTCATTTAAAGGACAATATTCTTGCAGTTTGTTGAAAGGATCTTCAGGATGTATCAGCTTATTGAAAGGATTTTCATGATGCATCAATGAGTTACTAGCAACCGTTTAAGAAAGCCCATGGCGATCGTACACGATTATGTCATTAAACCAATTAGAACGATGCAAAATGTTTGACATTTCGTTAAACGTTTGCTAATGGCTGACGAATCACGTCATAGATGAGAATAGAAAAGATCGTTCTGTTTGTCTCGGGTTGGAAGACTGATGACTATATATGAAAAGACTTGATTGCCAGGCAAGTGGTTGGAATCTTACTTACCGCATAATGAGAATTCCTCGATGATCACGAATAGTTATGTTTAACAATGGGTCATTATCGATGACAAATGTTACGTTCCGTAATGAACGAGATTAACGGGCAAACGTTCGTTATTAACAATCAGCTGCGCGAAGCGTGCATATTATTGGCCTAACGAATTGAGAGGATGCGCTCATCGATAATTCTAATATTTTATTCTTCGTTTCCTTGCATTTCCTTGCGATTTATTTGAATATTTCGTTGAATCTTAGTGTTTTAATATTTCGCCCAATCGGGCATTTATTGTTTTTTGTGGTTATGCGTGTAAGGATAAAATTTATCAACCCTTTATAGTCGAAGGTATTTTTACTAGCAGCAGATAACAACTCCTTGGTTGAAAAGTTTGATGAATTCTTTTGAACTTATTACATCTCTATTATTAATTGCCAATAGGCTTAGTTAAAAATACCTATTTCAAATTACTGTATTGAACAGAATGGTGTGTGTGTGAGTCACCTTTCGGGTGCAAAGGATTAATACAGTCTTTGGAACATTTTCCATTCTTAATTATCTTCTTCAGCTTAAGTAGAAATTCAGATAGAAAATAGTTGATCTAAGTAAGTAGGTATATGTACTTATGTATGTATCGCACATACGAATAATATGTAAAACTTTCTAAAAGTTACTGAAAATTTCCAACTGGAAATTTGAAATTAGCTTGTAATAATTTTTAATAGGTTTATATATTAGATCATTCCATAAATGATACCAGTTAATAAATGTTCATATTCCCTATTTAACCGAATTCATCGTCGAAGACTGCACAAAAATTTCCAACTGCAAGTTTCAAATTAACTCTTGATAATCTTTAACCGTATGTACGTACGTACTTACTTACTTATGTACACGTCAATGATATGTACAATACACGATGATGTCAGGGTTTAGACATCAAATTTAAAATTATTTCGCTATCCTGCTTGCAACGAGTACTGTCGGAGTCGTAAATATGTCGTTTGTAAAGTGTCGTAAAATTTTCAGTAGAATTCTGAAATTCAATAGCAGTATAAATCCGGAAGATTCTATATTTTGCATTGTTAGAAGCACAATTTCCGTTTGAAGAATTTTAACATATGCAGGCTTTGGTATTTCGAACAGTTGATGCTTAATACCGCATGCTACAACGGCCAATAAGAACGAGACTCGTACGAGCTCGTGAAGATCGGCACGCGTGATAATTTGTTAATCGTCAGACCGCCCTTGTTAATGACGTACGGCGTTCCTGTTTCTTAATTGCTTCGCGATACTTAATTCTGCCTGAAACAGTATCACTGCTGTCATGAGACGACTAATTGATTCCACGCGTTGACTCCTGAACGTTATATTACAGCATGCAAACGCTATTATTGCACCGAACAATAGAACCTATTCATAAACCCATTTCTTCGATTTTCCATGGTCAGTGAAAATGATCGTACTCGATTTTTATATACATTTGTTGCTGAATATTTTGTAAAAATATTTCGAACAAGTTTGAAATTATACAACTCTTGGAATTATATAACTCATAATAATTTTTAATCGGGACTTGTTTCGTGCTTTTATAATATAATATACCGGACATGTAGAAAGACAATGACAATGGCTGATTAGCTTTACGAGCTAATTTTAATATTCAGTTGATGAAAATTTTGGTATCGGCCATCTGTTCGGTAGTCAGATATTTCAGGTTAATGTAATATTTATAGGGACAGAAAATTCTCATTTGAGTTCATTTTGTATCGCATTAGATGTTCCTAAACTTCTATGATTTGTCAGTTAATTCAACAATTTATATAAACATTAACAATTTTAATGATATGTTATATTTATACAACGTGTGAAACTTCGCCCATTTCAACTCGTTCATCCATTTTTATCTCATTTTATTTCATTTATCGAATAAATAATTTTGCAAAATATTTAAAGGCCAGTTCACGCAGATAATTTAAATTTCATGAAGTAACGAATCAGATTTGATAGATATAGCGATACCGTCGATTTATCAAAATGTTAATGTTATAAAGAATCGCATTATTCAAAATTTATAACGATTGACGAAAGAACCCATTAATGGACATTCACGTGGGCGACCAGTCTTGCCATATTTAACTATACCAATTCTATGAACGATACTCACTTCTCGACTAGTTTGCTCGTTTAATTCATAACGTTGAGTAGTCAATCGCCATTTAAAGGAACATGGTAATTCTAACTCGATGGATATTAAAGATGTCATCAAATTGTTTCCAGCGAATCGAACTGTTCGTTCGGTTTGCAATATTATTGCAAAATAATGATTTACGGAAATAGCGTAATAGAAATAGCGATTCTAAACGTCACGACGTATGAGCAATTTGAACAATTGGTAAATTTTAACCGTCTAAAATTGTTTCTCAATAATTTATGCATTTATTAATCGCCTTACAGCCTCGTTCAGATTAGTCAAGTTACTTAAATTCAAATTTGTGCTCATACAAATAAAGATATTTAGCTTCAAACAGTTTGAGTGCAAATGGCCACGCGGAAACATAAAATGGTGTCATACTTCGCATGCACTTTCAACCAATTTTTTAATATTCTTGTTCTTTCACTTATGGAGAAGTATCGCATGTGCTGAACTGCGTTTATAAAAATCGTTTGACTTTTATAGTAACTGGCAATTTAGTTCCATCTTTATTTTAAATAGATCTGTCCTCGGATGTGCTGGAAAATTATTAGTGAATATTATATTCAATTTGATGACTTTTTTATTTACATACTAAAGCTTCCTACAATTATGTGAATAACAGTGTATATTTTTATTATGTTATTATACGTCGGATATCAAATTATCAGACATTCTTGCTATGAAATCAATGATTTAAAAAGTAACCCATCTTTCTCAAATATGCAATTGGATAATTTACGAGATTGCGAATAAAATACTTTTAACTTAAATTTTCAAACTTGATCAATAAATTGCAATACTTGCTCTTAAGAAAATGAATTAAACAACTATAAATATTATGCACGAATACATTTGTAATTAAGCGCAATTATTGTATATTAAATTGAGATTATTTTTTGCAAAATGGTCTTTTTATACGTGGTATTGTAAAACTATGTATTTTAAGAGAGGTGCCATGTGAACAGATATTTCAAGTTATGTAAAAAGCAGATTCATATTAATAAAATAGTTCTAAATTACTTTATTTTAAACACTTTGAGCCGAAGTGACTTCACTAATTTGAATAAGGCTCAAAGATATGGTAAATGAGTGCAGTAATGGTCATGCTTGGTAATTTATGCATAACGTGAAGTAACGTTTATTAATAAACGTACTCGCAGGTGTGCAGAGAAATTTTTAATTGTCGCTTCACTAACGTCGACGAACAAGCTGATCGTATAGTTTAACGTACATATTCTTCGACATTCCGTTGAAGTTAATACCTTTAAAAAAACACATAAAAGTAGCAATTTTGTATTGACATACAAAGATTTTTGTACAAGACACTGATCGGCAAATATGTCGGCCGCTTCCTTACAACATCGGTTTTCGAAATCAAGATTAAACATTTGTGAAAAAAATTGTTAATAAAAACTACTGTGAAATATAATTTTAGCAATTTTACGTATTATTGCTACGCTTAGTAGAAATTACTGATAGAATTATATTTGATAACATCATTTACGCTATAAAATGAATAAATATTGTATTATAATCAACATCTGACGGAATAAATAAGAACGAACTGACAAGTAATAGTGTCAAAAATTAAACATCAAAATTACAAATACTTAACAACGGGAATTAAAATTTTAGCTATACGTATTTTATTAATTTAAACAAATACAATTACAACTATGCAGTCGTTTCTCATAGAATTGACTGTTTCTAATTATTTGTCCGTCGGTACTGATTAATATCTTTCTTCCTTTAATAATCTCTCTTCTATTTCATATAATGTATAACTTACTTTTGACATGTTTCTTTTAATGATTTCAAATGTACCTGCAAATATAGATAATAGATTTATTTCTCTCTACCCTTCAGTTTTTGTTACTTTTCATATCAGATTATTTCCTACACTTTAATAAACTAAGAAAACATACAACTTACTTAACAAATTCGCAGTGAAAAATAATTCATACCGTAATGTAATCCACAATTCATAAAAATTGCATGATAAATACAATTTTCCAAGAAACACGCAAAAGTTCTTGAACTTCGATTCCTCGAGTGACCAAAATTTCATTGATAATTCACAAAATCTGGTATATAAGAGTTTCCTCGAATTTCTTATTCCAATATTGGTTGTAGATGAATGAAATAAACTATTGATCAATTTAGAAAATTTCAGATGCGATCGTGGATCGCAATGACACAAACGGAGATTCGACAAGTGGAGAACTGCTTACTTCGATTAATCTCCTCCTTATCTCTCCTTATCTCTATATCTCTGTACGTCGGTATTGATTGATATCAACATGAACAGATGTCATTTAGTCGACGCTGGTGTTTCCACCAGCGAAGCTAGAAGCGGTATTAGGCGGTTCCGAGGCGGATTGTATGCGCACGCGTTCGCTCCATGTCAGCCGGGCAGTTCTCTCTTTTCCCTCGTTTGGCTGATTAAAATTAAAAACTACGCCGAGCAAATGCTGCGACACCTGCACAAATCTACATACTGGATCGACGGGTACGCGTCTAACCCGTCCTCGCGGGTAGATACACGCGACGCGTTGCCTCCGCACACGCGCCGCCACTTTCGAATCGATCGACCTTGCTACTCGATCGCAGCTTCTCGAACGATCCTGTGGATAAAATCGAAGCAAGGATCGATAAGCTTCACGGATTTTCGATTGTGCTGTGCGCGGATTTACTGAGGTCCTCCTTAAGCAAGCTGAACAAAATACGATTCAATTCTTGTAATTAATCTTTGAACGTCGTCATGTGGTCTCGTAATAAGCTGATCTATATTGTTTTAACTTTGGTTCACGGTAACTTTGACATTAATTAATCAATAAAATAAAATAGGTATGTTGACAATGTGAGAGGAACGTGTGTGTTGTTATAGTAGGCTCCAACTTTGCTTATAGAATTGAAACGGAATCTCCGAACTTGAAACTTAAAAATATTTAACGAATCGCTTGAAATATCAGAACCTTTCGAAATTAGTTCAGTAACGGAATAACCGAATAGTAGCAGTTTGGTTCATATGTCGTCGACTTAGGACAATTTGTAATATTTTTCGTTAACACTAAAACTACCAAAAGATCCTTCTACAAATTTCCTACTTCAAATGACGAAATTTGTTTGAAATAGTTTTCTTGGCACCTCTGCTGATTGTCATCAAGGTGAAGAATCAGTGAGTTCATTTATGTTTCATCGTTTGTTCATTTATTTTTCGACTTCATTTTCAACATCAAAATAATTGTGAATTATACGTCGGTAGTTTTTGTATTAAGTAATTTGAACCGGATAATAACATTCTTTCGAGTTTCTGTTGTGAATAATAATAATAAAATGTCAAGTTTTTAAATAAAATATGAACAATTGTTTAGGAAAACACAGAACGCTGGTTTAATGTATATTAACGATGTTCCACCTATATTTCATTGCCAAACTTACTTTCGTTTGATTTATACTATGCTTTACCTACCTGCGCAAACATTGCCAACGTGATCTGCGCATGCACTTACCATCCTGTGTATACGTTTATGGAACTACGCATGCGCTTAGGAACCTGCGTATGCGTTTATGGATCTGCGCATGTGCTATTCTGTCTGCGCAGTCTCAGCTTAAATATCCTATGGCAATGCGCATAAATATTTGACCAGATGGAGAAACTACTCTTTTATAATCTAAATTTTATTAACTAGTACCTCATAATCGAAAACCTAATCAGATAATTTTGTTAAATGAAGTAGTAACTATTTTATACAGTATATTCAACAGTAATGTTATCTTTGCAATTTACCTGAATAATGCTAAACATATATTATTGTTCGTAGCAGGAAATCGTAATCTTAATTTAGTACATTTTATTTAAATAGTGAAACATTTATTTCAACATGACAGATGTTGTATGCATGCAGAAATAATTGATTAACACAAGAACTATAGACGTTCAACGACGAGTTACTATTAAACACGAACATAGCGTAGAAAAGTGAATATATAAAAAATAAAACATGAACTTAGCTCAGAAATTTGCATCGAAACAGTCGTAGCATTTTCTTTATTTTAAACCTTCCATCGCTTGATTACTTTTAATTCTTCGTCCAATTATTACAGGTTACTAAGGTGCAATTGTCTGTTTAAAGGATTAGCTGTATATTAAGATAACATATTAAACAAAATGCTAACACTTAGCCGACCGCATGTCTCACAGAGACCTGTACAGTTTCCATCTCGCATTTTTCTGAAGTAGCACGGACTGAAATTTGTTATTTGAAATAAAAAGGTCCGAAAATTATTTATGTGATCAGTTATATCTTACTGTTGGAAGAACAATTTCCCGGCTTTCTGATTCATTGCACCACTGGGGCCATCTAGCCTTTTTCGGGAATAATTTACGCCCCCACTTTTTTATAACAATTCTTTTGCTTTACAGCGTGACGCTACCTCGCAGTTCTACATTAACTATGTACACACTCACGCATCTCTTTGATAATAAACCTAGATTTTCTGCTTACGCTGTTCGGTAGCTATAATTTCCATTTCAACCAACGCCCTGCCACCCCCCGACACTTACGGTAAAAATTCGTTCAATGAGTTCACATATTGCATGTACAAAATTCGAAATTAAAAGTTTATAATAGTTATTTTCTAATCCTTATTCAAAATGTATAGGTAATAGAAATGGGTAGATCTACCCGATCGGTCGGCCACCGACTAGCTTGGAAATGTGTAGATCTACCCGGTCGGTCGGGTAAGTGTTAACAGAGATCAACAAATACAAATATTTTGCCGCTCAATAACCTAGTGATGCAACTTTACTTGTTCGATTCGAATCAGGAAGAAAAATGGAAAAGTGAACCGATAGCATGTTATACGCACGACTGTCAATCATTTCGAAAAACAGACAATTGATAGCACGCACGACCGATCGACATGAAGTAATTAAAAAGACTACAATTAGAAACGGATTCTTCGCGGTGTATGACGGATTGTGTGAACAGGAATTGTGGCCGTGTCACGCGAACGAACGTTTGCAATACCGGGAAATCTGGATTGGACGGTTTTGCGAAACATACTCTGCGGCGATGGGACAACGAATCGTGAAATGCTTGCCGCTTGATTTATGGGACAGCCTCGTTCAACGAAGAGATTGCATTCTTCAAATACTCAGTGGTACTATTGAGTTAGCTGGGTTTGTTACGTGCAATTCCGTCCAGCGTTCTGAATATTTTCATGTTACAGTTGCAGTAATTCATGAACATGGAATAGATGGTTACAAATTAGCGGCAATTACAGATGCATTGCTGAAATTAATTAAAATACCGGAAATCAACATTGGCCGTGGTCCGACCTTTCCACTCGCAGAAATTTCTTTTCTTTCAGTTATTTTCTTCTCTGAGAGAGTTCTTTACTGCCGCTTAGAAATTTTTACCACCCAGTGCAAATTGTGTATGTCACTTTACATTGTATTGATTAAGAAGTTACGGTTAGATGATAAACTCTATTTCAGAAATTCATTTCTTTTCTTTTGGTTATTAATACTATGCCGTCCGCAGATCTTAGATAGATTCTTCTGTTTGACTCCGGCAGAATAGCATGGAAATTTTGGATTTTATAAACAATTTTTCGAAGACAGCGGTAATATAAATTCCTAAAATGAAGATACGTCCTTCAAGCATTCCCGTATTCTATTCTTACTTAAATAAAAACGATGTTATAGTGAGTTCTCCAGCTTTTAACACCCAAGAAAGATAGTTCAGATGCCATTTTTGTTTTTTAAATATGGCACCAAAGTGGTACCACCGGCACCCAACAAATACATTTTGTATGGCACCAACGTAGTGCCACCGGACGGCATAGTGTTAAGAAAGAGATTTATTTCTTTAACCTCTACATTACTTAAATATTGCAATGTATAAATATCTTCTATACCTAAAACGCATCGTACAAAATTATAATTTATAATTAAAGTACAGCTAGTCCGGTTTGAAATACAAAATAATTTTTGCTTATTTGAATGATCACATTGTTCATTTTGTCTGGACAAATATATTATTCTGATTATAAAACCGGTCATTAACGATCGTTTCATTATTAACGGATTATGTATAAAGACAAAAAGAAACGAGGGAAGCGAAAATCCATGAAATGGGAAAACAAAAAAATTACGCGATTATGGGATGCATTTGTATTAATGAACCAAATATGTCCAGCCGCGGCGTGGCACGCGCTTTTTGTTTGAAACGGCCGGCTCTGAAAGCGAACAATTCATTATCCCCGTTTATTATGCTCGAAAAACGCAGCAAACTGATTTTAATTTATACCGTGGCCGATTCCGCTCGTCACGGGAAAACGAGTAATTAATTATCGATCGGTTACAAGAAAAACTCATCTGTCTGGGCTTCTGCCGAATAAAAGTCGATTTATACATATATGTATATTGTATAATAATGTCGAGAAACATTCTGACCACTTCAGAAACGTATCGCATCTCTTCCAAGTAACTAGAAAATGCACTTTCATAGTTTGTCTTTGTAATTTCTGTATTGAACCATTTGATTGTAATTATAACGGTAAAAAAAGAGAAAGTGAGTAACAGCTTTGTTTCGTAGATTTAATCATTTTGGGTAATGAACGGCTCATTTACTGGTTTATTACTTCACTGAGGTCACGTACATAGACATCTCATTAGAAATTTTAAGTTCCTACATTTATAATGTCAGTCATTTGAAACATAATTATATAGATAACTGTAACCAGTTGTAGATATAGATAGTGCAATTATCTAGGTTATATTAATAATCTGCCTATGCATGATTTAGGATGTTTCAAATTATCAAATTTCCAAATTTAGAAGATTATGAATTTAAAGAATTGGAGATCTTATGATACAGGTATATATAATACTACAGAATATAAAAATTTAGAAATTTCCTATCGTAATTATTCATGTTATATGTCAATAGCCAAAATTATAATTATGCAATTCATTTTATAAAGTTTTTTAGCAACGTCGATTCCACACCATATGTGTTCCAATATGTAAAACTTTAAAATTCATCCCAAAAATTAAATTATTTCTGAATAATTCGTTCTGAACTTCTTTTCGTCAGATGGCTGCAAGTGGGTGAAAAATCGTGCATCGTGAAGATAATACCCCGTATACTCGTTACGCAATCTTCACCCCTATAGACGGACGAATTTATAGAGCGTATCGATCAACAGATCGAAGGTCTCTCAATCCGCCCACGCCCAGCGTTCTCAGTTTCCTTTTCCTCGCTGCGTAAGGGAGCCTAAGTGATCGTAACAACGGAAAAGGATCCGTACGCGTATGTGCAGGTACATGTAACCGAGGACAGCAATATCGAGGGTGGGATTTATGGGGCATGACGGAGATTTACGACGCTTCTCGTATCCATGGGTTTCATGGATGGCTGAATCGACGGGACCTTGTTCCGCTCGCTTTCGACCGCCTCAGAAGTTCTTTCTACCGATGACCGTCGTCGTGGTGCACCATCGTACTCCTGGCTGCACCTGCAATCACGATCGCGTAATCAAGGAACGTCAGATGCGGCTGCGATCGAATACGAATCGGGTTCGGACGCGATAGAACGCGTGAGAAAAATCATTGTGATACATTCCAGCGCAACTTGGGATACCTTTGGCCGAGGAGGGTAAATCTCCTATCTCATATTCCCAAATTGTCACATTCTCAAGCTCTCAAATAATCGAATTTCGCAATTTTCAAATTTTAACATTCTTTATATTTTCAAACTCCTAAGCTGCCAAATCCTCACATTGCCAAATCCCTATATTCCGAGATATCTACAAATCTAAATCCCCAAATTTCCGAATCTTTATATGTATATCCAAGTCTCTGCATTTACAAATTTTTGTTTTTCTGTGTACTTATACTTCTAAGTACCTATATCTCTACATGTTTTTGTTTTATAAAAAGTAACGACAGTAAAAAGAAATAAAAGATAATAGTAATTAATAATTGAAATGGCCCAATAACAATAACTAACACTTCAAATAACCACATAATAATAATTAATAATACAGATAACCAAATAACAATAATTGACAAGCCAAAATAATCAAATTGTAATAATTAATAATCCAAACGATTTCAAATAATAAAAAACTTCATCGCTATTTGCCGTACAGTAAATAAAATTCATCTACCGACGTAATGAGTAACATCGATATTATAATAATTATTTGATTATTCAATTAGTAACATTTCAAATTATCATTTATAATTTAACTCCCAATCGGAAAATATTAAAAGCTGCGCGCGAAAAATCTGTGTAGCAATTAAATCTGCGAAATATGTTCGAATGCAATTTATTAAAATCGAAATGGTGAAATTTTAAATATCAAATTAATTGCAATTGACGCGTAGCTACGGAACCTTCACAACGAGCGAATATTTATTCTGGCTCAATGGCGAGCGTTTTAATAAATTTAATTAAACATCTTCCACGGCGTACAAATAAAATTTCTGTAATGGTGTTTTTGCAGCGCGTAAATTGTTTCCGCGAACATGTATTTATATTTCGACTGGTTGCGAAAGAGTCGATATTATTATGAAAATTTATATGTATAACGAAACAGAGTTTTACCAAAATTGCTTAATTAGTGCACTGAGATATTAAACTCGTTTTTCGGTTACAGCAGAACTATGTCGTTGTGTTCTGTAATTTTGTATCATTTCAAATATTGTAACAAACAGGAACTTGCATATGCGTGAAATTCAACATTTAACAACTTAAGAAGAATTCTCATTTCCAAATATTTGAAGTACTTGTTTCATCGGTGTTATTGATTTTTAAGTTTGGATGTCTGTAAATTTAGGAAATTTCTACTTTCCAACTTTCACGCTAGAAATTTAAAAGTTATGTAATTTCGAAATTATGTGTTCTTTAATTTCCGACTCAAAAATTCCCAAATTTTCAAGTTTGCACATTCACTACTGCATAATTGTCATATTTTCAAATTTATACAGTTCCAAATTTTCAAATTTCCGAATTTCCGAATTTCTAAATTTCCAAGTTTCCAAATATTCGACTTTTCAAGTTACTAATTATCCAAATTCTTAAATTTGCAAATTCCTGACTTCCCAGTCCCTTCGATTCCTAAATTTCTAATTCCATAAACCCCTAAACCAAATTTTTATATCTCGAAATCTATAAATTCTTAAATCCCAAAATTTCTCAATTTTTAAATCTTCCAGTTTCCGAATATTTCAATTTAAATATTTCCAAATTTTAAAATTATTAAATTATCAAATACTTATCTATGACTACTGCCATATTCCCATTATATTTCCAAATGTTTAACTTTCCAACTTTTCAAATCCCTAAATCCCACAATTTCGAAATTCAAAAATTCTCTTTTACAAATTACGAAATTTATTAATGTAATTTCCATCATGTTAATTTTATCGAATAAAAGATGGTTCCAGACGACTCTATATGGCAAAAATGATCAAAAACGATACCAAAACCCGAGTTTTATTAATTTGGGGGTTCCTGTCGCTGGATCGTTACTAAAATCTATACAGTAAATTTAGAGTGTCCCATGAGCCTACCCTCAACATTTCAAGACAAAAATCACAAAATGATAAGTGAAGAAATACGGATCGAGTCATTCCAGGACATAAAGTGGTTCTATATCTTGCATATCCATCCAGGAGACGTCATCCTACTGCATTCGGCAATTAATATTTCTATCTATAGCTCATTTTTAGTTTCAAATTATGTTTGGCTTATAGATTGGTTTAGTGTTAGACTTTCCTATATTTGTGAAACATACAACGAAATATTCCGTAAAATGATTGGCGATGTTGGGTAGAATATCTGGCAGGAATCAACAACCTAGAAAAGGTTAAACGTGCATTTAGTTTTTATCGAATGTAACCTTTTCAACCCTTTTTCAAAGCTTCGCGCAAAAGTTTTCGTCGATGTATCAGTGATTTGATCGATGCCGCCGGCTACCCGTTTGTTTCCGCTGTAATCTGTCTCTCTGTGTGGCCGTCGATCATCGAACGTAGATATCAAAGGGGACGGTTCGTTCTTCGATCTATTCTCGGAGATCTCTATCGCCTACCAATCCTTTCTCCCGCAGTTATATTCGTCTTGTAGTCTCGAAGACGAATCGAATTTGGAATCAGAGATCCAATATTAATAATGATCCAACAGAATTGTGAGTAATCATTAACGGGATCTAAAAGGTCTAACATTAAACCATGATATTAATGATACTGATATTGCAACTTATCTCTTGATTCAGGTCGTGAAATCACAATACATTGGTTCAGTCTATTATCTTTATTCCGTGTTGCTACTCATAAATCAGTATTCTGCACATTTTTTCGAAAATATACTTTCGAAGTATTAGGGGAGAGGTGTTGTGATTAATATGTTCGTTCTGCTTCTTCGCTTCCGCGTTGTAAAGGTTAGGTCGGTCAGGAAAACCTTAGATGATTAATACGATTAATCATGATTAGTATGATTAATGTGATTGATCGTCTAATCATCATTTGCAATGTTTCAGTGTTTGCAATAGACATATTGCACTTAACTGTCGAATGTTCACTTTTACGGATATATAAATTTTTTAATTTTTAAATTCTCAGACTTTCAGATTCTCAAGTTCTTAAGTTCTCAAATTCCCAAATTTTCACATTCTCGAATTGTCAAATTTTCAAATTGTCGAATTGTCGAACTATCAAATTCCCAAATATTCACATTCTCGAATTGTCAAATTTTTAAATTGTCAAATTGTCGAATTGTCGAATTATCAAATTGCCGAATATTCAAGTTCTCAAATTTGTAAAACTTCAAATTCCTAATTTTTCATATCCCCAATTTTCAAAATTTATGAATCATTGATTTTCGAAATCTGCAAATTTGCAAATGTTAATATTTCTATATTTCACAATTCCGAAATATCTAATACCCAAATTTTGGAATTTCTACCTCCCCAAATTGTAAAAATTTCAAACTCTCAAATTCCAAACTTACAAAATTCTACATTACCAAATTCCTCAATTTCCAAATTCCCAATTTGAGATTTGGGAAAATTACAATTTCAAAATTTCAAGTTACCAAATTCCTAAATTCTTAAATTTTTGTACTACATAAAATCCCACATTTCCAAATTTGTATTTCCCAACTTTCACATTTTCGCATCCTAAAATTTCTAAACTAGTTAATTAGCAATGAATCAAATTCTTAGTTTTGCAAACTTCCAAATTCCTAAAATACCGAAATTCTCAAGTACTGAAATTTCTAATTGTACAATTAATAGTATAGTTAATTCTACGATTGCCAACCCTCTCAAATGACCGATTTAAATCGGTTAAAACCGATCTTACAGAATCAATTGCATAGATTGAACCCTGTGTACATAATATTAACTACTGATAATTATTTAATCCACAGAATGCAAACATGCAATAACATCAACAAAATTAGGGAGAAATTTTATTGAAAAGAAAATCAAATCGTTTCGTGTGATGTATCGCGCGGTACGGGTATCCTCAGAATGTTTTGAAGTCGATCTAAAGACTTCACGATCGTTTCTAATTATATTTACATATAAAATTTAATCAGCTACAAGTCGACAGCAATCTGAAGCGTAAACAGTTTCCAGAAAATTATTTCTTCTGTTGTAAAAGTTGTAAATGCCATGCAGCGAAGAGTTAATAGAGTCGTGCCATGCTTAAGCCTCCTCCTGGGTGGGCTATTCATGTTACGTAGACATGTAATTAAAATCTATTACAGAATATGAATATTAACACGTGGTTCTCATATTCCAATAAGTGTAGATCGTTTCTAGCATAATTATCAACAAACCCTTGCTACTATTTGATAAATTGCCTGCAGAGTAAAATTATATTCGCAATTAAGATTCTGCGTGAATCAATTTAAATCGTGTCGATCAGATAAGGGTCAAATAATAACCATTTTTCATGGTTTCCAACCCAATCAAATAATACTAGCCCTAGAACTACCAGCGTTCAATGCACACTTGCTATTAAATTCAAAACAAAGCGTAGAAGTAGGTGAGTAAATTCTGAAGCATAAACTAACATGTACAGACATTCTTTCCAAAGAAAAATGACGATCACTTTGACAAAACTTTGTAATATAATAATATCCAAAAGCAGTCTCTAGTTCTAACATTATAATTAATATTTTGTATGGCCTCTGTTGATGTCAGATAAATAATAATTGTTCTAGTTGAATTATCGAAGGTGTTCATTTACTCTGTTTATATAGTCTATTCAACGAAAGCATACGTTTCACGTACGCAGTTACAAAAATTACAACAAAAGAAAGAAGATACGAGACAATGCAGAAACGCCTGACAGAATTGAAAAGAACATAAAGACACGAACCTAAAAGAAAAGGTTCAACGCGTCAACTACGTAAAAGGAAGACGGTCAGTCAACGCACATCGCATGCTTCAACAATAATCAAACGATGTCCCTGCTTATTTCGCGTAGATTGTACACGCGTTGATGTTGTTCAAGTTATTTGATAGTCTGTCCCCATTGCTGCGGCATGTTTGCAAGTTCCTTCTCGTTAAAATTTACGGCATGATAAATGAACTGCCGATGCCGTTAACCACGTTGGAATGTGGCGACGTCCGTTCGAATAATCACAAGATAATTACTTTCCTGCACACGGTCCGTCCAAACCGCTCAAAAGCCGGATCTTCGGTGTTCCCGCGGGAGTTCCAAGGATTCATGAGCGGGCGGACGCGTTAAACCGCAGGAAGGAACGGTCTTTCGCTGATCCGGATATCTAACTCGATTGCAATTCCAAAGGCTATATTTCCGTTTACCGCTGTTCCAAATTCAGGATACATTTTATCTTGATGCACCATTTCTTTCCTTTTCTTCTTCTAACAATATTTGATAAATAGTCACGAATTGTAGTCACTTTGAACGTCGAATGTGTGAACTAACTATTAGGAAAATTCTGTCCGTTTACGAAGAGGAAGAAAGTGTTACAAGTTCTGATACATTTAACCCTTTGTACCCAAAAGCATTTTTATTATTGGCAAATAACATATGAAAAATTTAGTGTTTTATAATTATCGCGATATTGTCATGAAGCAAAGACAGCCAGAGAGTGTCTCATCACCAAAGTCGAAATCACTTATTTCAAATTTTTCGAAACATTTTCTACGTAAACAAATTTCGACGCGCTTCGGTAGCGTTTCTACCTTGTTGAAATTCATGCAACATACAGTGCCACGAATGAACTTTATCGGTATCCATGGTTTCACGATCGCGTGTAGCTTAATAATGACACGAGATATCTACAGTGCAGTTAATTTCGAAGGGCATATGTGTAGAAATGCGATTATAAAGAGACACAGCCATAATGACCCTGAAGAGCATGCGCATACGTGTTCGACCTCGAAACGAAATTATCGGACAAAACTTTCCGGTAAAACTAATATTTGGTTCAAAAGTTGTATCTTGTTGCAGTTTGGTAGCTTTGGAGTACCGTACAGCTTACTTTAACGCGGTAACTAGGTGGATTTTCTGCATCTGTTGCAAAAATGACACTGAATCCACCTGTTGAACGAGTTCGAAAAAAGTAGATTACGTAATCTGATGAGTATATCTAACCCGATGCCTTCGGGGTTCCTGTTTTCGGGATCACGGAAAAGGTTTTATTCATAGAAATGCGACAGGAACAAAAAATCTTTGAGAAGATGTTAAAAATTGACTGCCATTTTAATACAGGTCGAACATTTGAAAGAGTTCGACGAATGGATACCTGCATTCTTAAAAAATTTTTTATAAACACATTTGCTATACCTGTAACAGTAAATCAGAAATATCTTCAAGCGTGTAACTGCCAATCAGTTAAAATAACTTTTTTTGGGTTTCACATTTGAGATTACAAAATTTTGTTGCTATATTTTAGTCGACATGTCTATCACATTGTGTTGAGTATAGTTAGGTGTGTCAGTTTATGTTTCAGTATTTACTTATTTACTGTTCCACATAATTTATAATTTTTAAAAAATTTGCATTTAGCACGAGTCGTTCTTACGTCAAAAACATAAATCTTGTTAACAAAACATAAAAATGAGGATAAATTTATACGAACTTCTTTCATCTATTTGCTGATGAAGAATTAATGTGTATGTTAATATATATTTTATCGTTTGTGTATTTACTTGTCTATTTTAATATTAACTTCAAGTATGCATTATTTTCATTATTTTATTATTGCTTTAAAGTATACATTATATTAATTATTTTATTATTGCTTTAAAGTATGCATTATTTTAATTATTTTATTATTGCTTTAAAGTATGGATTATTTTATTTATTTTATTATTGTTTTAAAGTATGCATTATTTTATTTATTTTATTATTGCTTTAAAGTACGCATTATTTTATTTATTTTATTATTGCTTTAAAGTACGCATTATTTTATTTATGTTATTATTGCTTTAAAGTTTGCATTATTTTAATTATTTTATTATTGCTTTAAAGTATGCATTATTTTATTTATTTTATTATAATTTTTATATTTGCATTATACGTTCGGCAGGTTTGACGTTAAACGATCACATTCGTACCCAATAATAGAACGATTATTCCGTAATTAATGCTAAATTTACGAACGCTTACCACTGACATGTGTACCCTTGACCACTTATATTTAAATTGAAACTGAACCGTATAAGTAAATAAATAGTGGATAATACGTAAACCAGCTTATACAATAATTTTTTATTTCGATGAAGGTGAACATATATTTTAACAGAAACTTCTCAATAATTTTCATAGTCCAAAATACGAAACCTAATGGCCGTCATTCTTATGAATTCAGTAAATCTAGTGTCAATAACCTAGCACCTAATTGCAGTGTCCGCCATTGGCGTGGTCAAACTTCCTAGTTTCATGGTCAGCATCCGATATCGAATCTCCGTTCGCGGGAAACAGCGAGTCCGGAGGGCGTCAACGACGATAGGTTTATCGAACGACGAACCGTGTTATCGTCGGGCTACGAAAAAAGCGAAAGAGAGTATCAGAAACAGATAGACGGAAAGACGGAGGGGAAAAATGGACGAGGAGAAGGTGGTGACGAAATGGACGAGCGTATTCGCGACAGATAACATCCTCTCCCGGAAATACGACGCGTCACGTCGCATGACGAAACGTTTAGCGAAATGTCGACGCGAAACCGCGAACTGTTCGAAAACAACGGAGATCTGGAAAACATTAGCGCTGTCTAAACCGTCGAGACAATTACACGACCGAAGTTGAAAACAACGATACCGAGAATACGATGTTGCTGCACTCTGTCCGCCATTTTCTCGCCATCCTCGAAACAACACGCTCAACTGCGTGCTTCGATTTCCGGTTAATGAGGCCATTTGCTTCGTAATTCGGATGTGCATGTGTTCTTTGAAGATTAATCCTTCGCGGTCGGAAACTAATCTCTTCAAACTTATCTAGCATACATTCGACTATATTTCATCGTAAAAGATCTGTAGAATTTACTTGGATCAAAAGATCCTTCGGTTTTATGGAATATTATTGTTACCGTGAAAGACCGAAATTGGAGAATGTCGACTTTCACCGCTGAATGTCAACATATACCAAATATGTCGGTGAAAGATCGAATATTTCATTACATCCTTGTACATTCGGACCGTCACCGGTGTATGTCGACAATCACATATATGCTCTGGTGGAGGTCCAAAAGAGAGGAACCGACAAAGAGGCGACTGGTTCTCTTCCGCCAAATCCTCAGTTCTGCTGGGAGTCAGTCAGCTTTGTCAGTCTTATGCAAGCTTTGATGATGCGAGCAACGTTTTCTTAATTTTTTTGTTCCGATACCATAATTTATACTGAATGGATACTGCAGTAAATCGTGATCTTTTTCTTGAAAAGTTAAAAAGATTAAGTTGAGTTTTTTCTCATTTAGAATGTACTGTGTGTTTTAAATTCTTGGTCACTTCTCTCAGAAAGAAAGGCGAAGAAGTTATGTCACCCTTGTGACGTTTTATAGCGACTGAATTACGGAGAAGAAAATATAAATCTCCGACATGTTCAACATTCACCATTAGTGCATGGTGAATGTCGACATTTACCGGTGTAAGTCCGAAATAAGGGTATTTTGCAAATATTTCGGACGTACACCAAAGGACCATGTGAATGTTGACATTCACCGGTGAAAGTCGGCATTCTCCAGATTTCGGTGTTTCACTGTAACATTATCACTAGTATCGGTCGTTATGAAAGTAACACGTGTGTACCTCGTTTCCATAAACGCAGATAGACAATTTGTTTGTCATAGTTCCATGTGCACAATGTGCGTTCTGTTCTGGTTCATAAAATGAACATACGATTGTCAAATTTCATTGCTAATTTAGACTACTCGAGTAAATTTCTACCATTTCTGTCTTCTTATTAATAATCATAGTGAAACTGTTAAACCAATCAGTTAGAACGTTCCTAGATAGTATCTTTATAAATTGCTTTAGTTCATTTCTATGAATCATGTATAGTTTGTAGGTTGTAAGACTCCTGTTTTGGAAAGCGCGGTTGGGGACGAAAGTAACATGTATGACAACGGAAAGAATGTTAAAAACTGTATCAAGGGTGATGTATTATACATGTCGTGACGACTGTAATTGGCAATAAATAAATAAATCACATACACAGTACCAAAGAAACGCTCGAAGCTAGTTACGCCTTCTATTTTTTGTTATTTAATCGTTTGTTTTATGATTTACTTGACAGGTGCGTCAGTCATAATTAATCAGAGCTAAAATATTAAAAGAGATATAAAAAGGTTGAAGTGTTATGTCAACTTTGTATTCAGTAATTCTTGACAATGCCAATTATAATTGGACTTATAATTGAAATGTATTGAAAATTCGTGTAATATTTATCATGTTCGAAGTGCGAGTGTGTCTGGTGTCAAACATCTGAAAATATAGCAAGTTGTTAAAATGGGTACTGTTTCCATGGTTCCTTAAAATGCAATATGTTTATTTAAGCTTTCCTTTCTTTTATTTCTTATTGCAAAAATCTATTTATTATAATTAAAGACTGTTACTTAATTTTCTACAAAATGGTGCATATTACTTTAGAACTGATAGCTCGGGAAAGTAAAGACAGTGAAATGATGACACGAGATCGCAATTCTTTTACATCTTTTGAACTCTCAAAAAGTTATAGACTTATTAATCAGAAAATGCTTCTGGTGTAGTAGTAGTCTAAATAAGTTGGATGTAGAGTGTATTTTTCTCCCACCATTTTAGAAAGTCTTCAGAAATCGCTGTCGCGTTAAAAACAATAAAGTATCCAGGGTATATACACATTCTTCCTGACACTGCCTTTTTTAAATGTTTTGTATGTTCGCCGTCTGGTGACGAATAAGATATTTGCGATGGTAGATATGTTAGAAATGTCTGATAAAAATTGCAGTTCCTTATAGCCAGTGTGCCAATAACAACCAAGTCAAATATTATTCAATACTTTGCTGAATTGATTAAAGAATAGTGCAGAAATTTGAATACACATCCATGTAAATAATTGAACTTTGTAGCGTTTAAAGACATAATATTTCAGTTTTCGCCATATTCATCCGATTTTGCCATACTTGCTCTGATAAATACTACAGTAGAAATAATTACATCTAAATACTGTGTCTAGATAACTATATTGAGATAAATATATCTAGAATAATTATATTATAACATGAATTAGAAGTAAAGTTAAAAATTATTTGCTTAGATTTCAAATCGTTAGAGTTATTTTATCGACAGTTAGAACCGTCATTTTATGTTCATTTATTAATTATTGAAACATACTAAATGTAAAATTAGTCACTGTAACGTCTGGTAAACAATGATTAGTAAAAACATTCATTTTAACGTTAAATAATACATACATTGATAAATATATATATTTTCCTAACATTTATAAATATTTAATTTCAGTAACATAGTTATTTCCAAAATATTAATTATGCTTCTCAAATCAATTTCTATTTTCCTAATTTGAGAATAACATGTTCGTTTTCTATGATAAATTATATTTGCGAATTATACTGTATCGATCAACATTTAATACAAGAGTATAGGTTCTTTTTATGGAACTACATTTCTTCTCTTTTATATTTATTTATCTTTTTGCACGAATGCGGCACATAGTTGAATTTTATAAGCGATTTTATCGCGACGATCTGCGGGGAATTAAACGGAACGTAGCGAGTTATTTTCGCGGTATTTTGCCGGGACAGAGCAGTCGTTTGTTTTATGGCGAATCGATATAACCATATTGTACGATTATACAAGTTTATCGAGACGAAGAGAGATCGTCGGGTTATAAATTCTGGTCGGTTTTGTACGCGATCGATTATTCAGAGATGACCCAACTGCATCTGGCCTTTCGCGTCTCCTACACCGAAATGCAAACGTGATAATTGAGATTAAAATTAGTCCGCAGACTGCCGGAGAATATTGAATATTGTATCGATATCGTAAATATATAAACATGTTCCTCGAACCCTCAAAGCTATTGACAAAAGTATTTTTATTATTTCGCAAGAAGTACGTTTTTCAGCTACTGAATTTCTACACTCCTAACTTCCAAATGATCAATACTTATTTCGATAAATAGGATACTTTTTCAGTTTTAAAGATTTGATAAATGTAACAATACACAATAGAAAAATTGAAACATTTACAATTAAAATATTTGAAAGTTTAGTAATCTCGTAATTGAATATTTAGATACTCGAAAATTTGAGAATTTAAAAAATTCACACTTTAAAAGATTAAGAATTTAGATACTTGAAAATTGAGAAATTTGAAAATTTGGTAGTTTGAACATATGAAAGTTTGAATATTTGAAGATCTCGGAATTTAGAAATTTGTGAGTTTAGATATTTGAAAATTAAAAAATTTGAAGCTATGGAAATCTAGAAATTTGGAGACCAGAGAATTTAAAAATTTATGAATTTAGAAATTTGTGGATTTAGAAGTTTGAAAATATGGAAAGTTGGGAATTTGAAGATTTGGGAATATAGAAATTTAAGAATTTAGAAACTTGCAAATTTGAAATTTGTATGTTCTTACATTTTGTAAATTTCTGAATTATAACGCGAGATTTGCTTACCATACTTTTCTCAATTAAATAATTAAATTTCTCGATTAAATAATTTATCTCAAATCAGATAAAAAATAAACTCAAATCGAAAAATAGTTGACGAAGTAAATTTCCATGAATGTAGACAAAAATTGCAGGCATAAATACTTCGAATATTTGAATTTGATTTACAGTTCTAGATAAAACCATCAAATAGAAAGCATAGTAAACATATTAACAACACCTGAGAATAACCCTCTTGGTTTCCCTACTTTCTAAAATTCCCAAAAGCATGTTTAACGTTCCAAATATTTTTCATTACTCCCAATACAAGAATACAAATATTTCGTAATGAACAATACGGCTCGCGTCGATTACACAATCTCCCCCACGTTTGACGTTATCAAATGAGATCAACCAGCAATTAGACTCTACGCAGAAAGCATACGACATCAGGATCATCCATGATTGTCGATTGATGGATCCACGTCGCAGGATTGTGAGTCGCAGTTCAGTATCCCATTTCTCAGTGCGTGGACCACAGCCATTCCGCTAATTAATGTTTACGATTTCCATTAGCGCGACGCGACCACAGTCGCTTTGACTTCCTGCGAGGGGAACGCGAGTCTTCGTGCGTGTGGAGCAACCATACTTGCACATTCAACTCCGCAAGCAGATACAGTGAAATTAATATTCGGACACCGCATTCTTATTTTGTCGCGCCATAATTTTGTTCGCAACAAGAAAAACGTAAATAGTCAGATGCAATATTTAGTTACTATGTATAGTTCGTAGTACTACAAATTCTATTTACAGAAGTTTCGAAATTTATTGAATAAAACATTGTCGAATTATAATGTTACTTTAATATTCGGACACCGCATTCTTATTTTGTCACGCCATAATTTTGTTCGCAACGAGAAAAACGTATAGTTGGGTACAATATTTAGCTACTATGTCTAGTCAATGATAGTTGACATTCTATTTACAGAAGTTTCAAAATTTATTAAATAAAACATTGTCTAATTATAACGTTACTTTAATATTCGTTCACTGCATTTTTATTTTGTCGCACGATAATTTTGTTCGCAACGAGAAAAACTTAAATGGTCAGATGCAATATTTAGTTACTATGTATAGTTAGTGGTACTACAAGTTCAATTTACAGAAGTTTCAAAATTTATTAAATAAAACATTGTCGAATTATAACGTTACTTTAATATTCGTTCACTGCATTTTTATTTTGTCGCACGATAATTTTGTTTGCAACGAGAAAAACGTAAATAGTCAGATGCAATATTTAGTTACTATGTATAGTTCGTAGTACTACAAATTCTATTTACAGAAGTTTCGAAATTTATTAAATAAAACATTGTCGAATTATAACGTTACTTTAATATTCGGGCACCGCATTCTTATTTTGTCACACGATAATTTTGTTCGCAACGATGAAAACGTAAATAGTTGGGTACAATATTTAAGGGTAAATTTCCCAATTTCCAAATATATAAATGCTTAATTTCCTAATTATCGTTACATTGTTAACACCAAGATTTCAGAACCGGTTAATGGCTATTTTATAAATTTCTTAATTTAACTTACAAAATTTGCATGTCCGGTTTGCTGGAAATCTGTGTTGGTTATTATTGAGAAAATAATAAATGTGTACTTATATTGACTTATCTATTTATTTGTGTACTACAATTTTTATTTTGTATTAATGTGTGCAATACACGTTGGTAGATTCAGTTGTAATGTAAATATTATTAACACTAGATTTAATGAGCCAAAATGAATCATGACACATTTTTTATTTTACATTATAAAAACTATCAAGAATCTTTTATCCGAACATATGTTAACTTTTGCTAAGATAGAGGATCATTGTATAAGATAGTTTACGTATCATCCTCCATTTATTTTTTTCTCAACTTTAGTTTTTGTTTAAAAAAATGAAAATGAAATTAACACAATGAAAATCGTTTTTCCCGTTGTACTTCAGAAAAAGAACTCTATCCCGAATTTTCAAAATCGCGTACAAAACGGAATTCGTTCGTGAATTTTCAACATCGATTTGTTAGAAAATCTCGCCGCATGTTTTTTAACATTATTTCTACCAAGAGATGTTAGAACACACCTTTCAAATTTTAACATAAAATTATTCTCTATATTGAATCGTTTCTCCACAATTAACTTTTTTACTTTTCATACAATGGTTGTTAAATTAATTCAGCGATATCATTTTTCACCAGTTAATTTCCCTTGTTGCATTTTAGTGTACACCACTGCATTGATTGTATATTAGAGTGTCCCATAAGTTCTTCCCTTTTTGATAGACATTCATACACAATATATATATAGTTTAAAGTTGATTCGTTGCATTAATTGTTCAGCAGTATCAACTTTCTATCCCTCTATCCCTCTATCCCATTTTGTGTCATATTACAAAAAGGAAGAAACTTATGTGACCCTAATATTTTGTAGCTTGATGAATTAAATAATCTCCAATAAATACACATCAGTGTATCAAAAAATATATTCCTCAAATTATCTACGTTTAACTTATAATTTGAAATCCCAACCAGTTTCGACAATGATTTGTATTCAATAGGTGTCAAAAGACACCTTTTGGTTGAAATAGGTATACACAAAATCGTGGTAGAAATAGTGGTAAAGTACAGCATACCTTTTACGGTTACGGCTCTACATTACGAACGCTCTATAATAAAAACAGCCGTAAATCGTTACATTAAAAAATGATAAATTTCTGCGACAGTCCACGAAAAAAAAAAAATTGTAATCGAACGAAGGGTAAAAATGTCCACCATTAAACGAAACAGAATGGCGGCCACCTATGTTAAATCCGTCCATATTCCGCGCGTACTTAAAAGCGTCCGATCGATCGTAATAAGGGTCGAAATTTATGGGTACGCGATAAACTGGAATATTTACAACGCTATCGCTGTTAATAAATAACAAAATCGTCGGGCAACGGTCGTCTGAAAACACAAAAGGCCGGGCCAGCACGAAGTGTAATTTATAAATATCGCTTGGCCAATTTGTTCGCGTCCCCGAAGCGATAATTTCGCGGGTCCGATAACCCGCTCGCATTGTCCATCGATTCATAACTATCGTCGCGTTCCGCCGTTCGAGATATCGCTGGACATCGTGCGCCTTTCGCTCTTTCCTTCTTTTTTTTTTCTCCTTTTTATGGGGTGACGCTCGTGACAACGCTATAACCCGTATCATGGACCACCGTGACAATAGAGAGCCGAGTTCTTGCGTTTCGAAGACACTTTTAGCAGAATGAACACTTACGCAGATAACGTTTCTGTACAAAACTAATTCGACTTTTTTTTTACTTCTTGGATCGTCATTTCGTTGTAAAGGATTTATGGGAAACTGGTAAGTAATTGGAATCGATAAATATTGACAGTGCTGGGTAATGTTGGTAGGTGTATTATACATTATTGTTATTGTATAGGTGTTACTTATTAGTTAGTATAACGTGGTATAAATAGTAATATTAATGTAATAAATCAGAAATGGGCAATTGTACTTGTGAAGACATAGTGCGAAAATATATTATCAAGCGGCGTACAATGACAAGGATTGATATGGGGTTTCTGAATTTGAAATTTAAAATCTGACAATTTTTTAATTTTACAATTAATCGCCTCTTGCACTCCGAAAGTGACTCACACTCACCACTTCGTTTAATACAGCAATTTGGAATAGATATTTTTTAACTAAATATATGGCGCTGCACATATGACGTATAAACATAACAAAACAGCTAATAGTGAAAATTAATAATAAAGAGAAACTTCGGAAGAAACCATAAAAATTTTCAACCAAAAAGTTTTAGAGTTGCGAACTGCTACCAATGAAAATATTTTCGAGTTCAAAGGATTAAGTTTATAAATTTATAAATCTAAGGATTACTAGTATTTTGAGTTTTTCTGAACTTTATTTATAAGAGTTAAAAAATTTATAAGCTTCTATATTTTGGTGTTTCTAATTTTTAAGTTTCAAACTGTTTCTAATTCTCTAAATTTACAAATCGTTAAATTTCAAAAGACATGAATTTTTAAGTTTGCAAAGTAAAAACATGTAAATTTGTGACTTTGAAAATTTGACATTTCTTAGTTTTCGAATGGTCTATCGTCTTAGATTTTCAACTTTGATTTTTCTCAGCTAATAAAATTGAGAATGTGCAAGTTTGTAAACTCAAAAATTTTGAATTTGAAATTTGAAAATATGAGAACTTGAAATCGTTAACTGTTTAAATTATTTAATTTCTAAATAACAAAATTACGACATTTAAAAACTTTTCAATTTTTAAGAACACAGATTTAAACATTTTTAATTTTACTTTAATTTCAACTGTTCGCGTCTGTTAGTTTGTACAAAGATTCTACGTTATAAAATATATAAATTTTCGAGATTGCAAATTTTTATATCCTAATTTTAAATTCTAAATTCTAAATTCTAAATTCTAAATTCTAAATGATCAAATTTTTGTATTTCTAAATTTTCAATTTTCAAATTGCCACATTAAATTTCAGTTTTTAAGTTATTACATTTGACAATTATAAAATTGACAAAATTCTACATTTCCATATTTTTGCATTTGAAAGTTAAGAAGCGTTGAATTTCTATCCTAACAGATATGTAAATTTGAAGATTAAATTTTGAACTTTGAAGATTTGAAATAGATTAAAAATAAAATAATAGATTGAACGTAATCATACCATTTACTATATCATCGGAGTATTATTTTCTTCTTTTAAATATCCCAGGTGTAATACATCCAAACATATTATATTTCAATGTGTCACATTCTACTATCATTTACATCTACTGTACCATAGATGATATCATGTGAATTGTATTTTGTATACATTTTGTTTAAAACTCTAACTTGTACATACATTACTTAAAACTTCATTTTGCATGTGTGTGGCTTAAAAATCCATTTTATGTATACGTTACTTAAAACACTATTTTGTACATGTATAATTGAAAACTCTGTTTTGCATATGCAGTATTTGAACCTTTATTTTGTATGAGTGTTATTTAAAAATCTATTTTATTTCTACGTTACGTGAAACTCTATTTTGTGTATAGATTACTTAAAACTCTCTTTTGTACATGTGTTAAGGAAAACTCTATTACATAAACCTCCTTATTGTATACACGTTATTTCAAACTCTATTTGGTACACGTTAGAACTCTATTTTATAATATGTAGTTTTTCAACGAGTCCAGCAACTTCGACAGGTTTTTACGCAAGATCAGCAGGTGCCCTGATACCTATGGTCAAGGGGCATGCATCGAGCACAATGAAAGAAAGGGTTGATGTTGGTCCGAGCGTATTATCCTGAATTGGTGGACACTTCGTATATGCAAACTTGCGCCACATGTCTAGCACAGTTCAATGACCAAAGTTGCCGCAACACACTACCACGTCCCGGCGTCATGAAGCATAATGCTGTGCAATTTTCGTCGAATGTGCAATCGCGCCAGGTGCACACAGACGTAGAGAACATCCCCGAACGTGACGATCTGCTAGCACTCGCGAAACAAGTTCCCTCTCGGGGCATCGCCACCGGAAGAAACATTTGCCTTCCGCGGGATAAACGGAGACGACAATCAGAGTTTTAGTTCATTAACGGGTTTCGCGTTCGGCGAACTTTAAGCTTCCTGACAGAACCCTGAAACCGGATTCCAAAGTGGTATCAAAACTGTTATCGCACGAGGTGGTCTGAAGCTGATAATGCAGTTTGCAAGCAAACGATTTTATGACTAGAAACGGAATCAATTTTCTTCGTTACGAGGATAATTATTTCGATGATTAGTTTGAAATTATATTTCCTATAATTTTCAAATTCTTTCTACAGGAAATATTTTATTTTCACGTTTCAAGGAAATATTTTACAAATCAACGATTTTATACGATCATGTTTCGACAGACTTTAATTATACGTATAATTTAATCGTACAAAATCGTAACTATGTACGACTAAATTCTACAGATTTTAATTACATGATTTAGTTATTTACAGCAACGATGATTGAATTACACTAATTTTAATTGGATTGGTTCATTTGTACAAATGAACGATTAAATGGTACAAATTTTAATTATATGATTTGTACGATTTCAACTTTCTTCCAAATTTTTATGCTTTTATAGTTTCATATTTCCAAAATATTATATGTATATTCAAGGTTACGTTTCTATCTTTTTATGTTCCTAAATTTCTATACTTCTCAACTTGCATGTTCCAAATTTCTACATTTCCAAATTTGTATATACGATATTCCTAAATTTCGATACCTAATTCCGAAATTTGTATATTTCTCGAATGTGTATATCTGCAAATCTCTCTGGACCTTTTAATTTGTATACGTTTCTAAACTCATACTTGCTCAATTTCCAAATCCAACTTTTTATTTCTCTAAATTTCTACATTTTTGGAGCTCCATATTTCCAAGTCACTTCATGTATATCTAAATCTATATTTGTACATTTCTATCTTTAGCGGCACACAACTATACAGGAATTGCTCGTTTAACAGTATCAGATAACACGGTGTCGTGTAACTTGTGATATAACCAAGTAGCTACTACGAGAAAAAGAATTGTTCGTATGAGCTTTGGTTTCCGTGAAAATTAAATTCGAATATTCATTAAAATATTTATAACAAAATTTGTTTATGACGAAAAGAATAGTTCCAATGATTATTCACTAATTCGCCAACTAATGGATGTTATAAATTAATATAACACCTTGTATTTCATTTAATTTAATCGTACTATATAGATCCGTTTAATCGTACTATACAAACCCATTATGTTATTTTTATTTTTATCATTATTTGCTAAAGCCATGCGTGCCATATACAAATTTCCCAAATCTATTCTTGTCATATACAGAAATCTCAAATCCATTTTTGCCTTATAAAGATTTTCTAAATCTACTATTACTTATTTTATCAGTTTCTACGCGAAAAATATGTACGTAAGTAGTCTTCTACTACATGATTTAAAAAAGATAGATCAATGTTTATCGTACAAAAATTTCCAATTTCATCATGTAAAGATTATTTCTCAAATCCATTTTTGTCATACAAAGATTACACAAATCCATTTTTATCATACAAAGGTTTCCCCAATTCACTATTTCTTATTTTATCAGTTTTTATGCAAAAAATGTGTAAGTATTTTTGTTTTACTATTTAGAACAGATGGACTTGAATGAAACTGGCTCTCAGGTGTAAAAATGACATTATACTTGCATCCAGTCTGTAAGATCTTAACAACCTCGAAAGTTAAGTCTGTTTATTTAAGTTTTCTAAATTTACCTTGGAAATTAAGTTTCATAAGTCAAGTTAACAACATATCAATCTCTTTAACCCTTCGTATTCTAAAGACAACTCTAAATAAATATTTAGAACAGCTCTACAACAACTTTAAATAAATATTTTTTAAATGAATCTACAGTATTATGTACTTATGTGATATTTAAACACAGTGAATCAGACAACAGTGGCAATCAATTACATTGTAATTTCAAGAAAATTCATCAAACTTTTCAACCATCAAATTTAAAAGTTACTATTTGCCCACAATAAAACTGTTACGAATTGCAAAGAATTAGCTCGCCCCTATGTGCATTGATTTTTCCTAAAAAATGTCAGCCAGGAACACCGATTTGCATTTATCCTGCAGTCTTCGCTCGATCGGTTAATCGAGCACGATAACGATGTTTGTAAATCGCGCTCAGCCGAGATCAGGGGTTGAAATCGTACAAAGAAAATGGCGCGTACGGCCACGATGTTTCGCATATTTGGGGTGAAAACCGTGGCCCGTGCGTGTAGGAGCATTTCAGTCGAGGGATGGATTTTTTTCGTCCGTCCAATCGGCACGCTATAGGAGAAAGATGGCGCTCGCCATAATTTATGCACCCCATCTTCGCGTGCGTGATTTTTGTTAGGGCTGTACGTGTACATACACCGCGCGTGGAAAAACCGGCAGATGCTGGGGCCGTAGGAACTTTTGAAATGTCGAACCGTTTTAAATGTCACGTCGAGTTGAAACAAAAAAAAAGAACGAAATACAAAAAAAAAAATGGACGAATAGTTTGGTTACGCGTTGACACTGGAATAGAAAAGGGTTTATAAAAAAGTGATAGTGGAAATAGAGGGTGAAACGAAACGTGTGAGTTGGTTGGGGTGGGTGTGTAAAGCTTTTTGTGATTTTTATTTCGGTCAGAATTATGTGCGAGCAGTTTTTGCTCAGGGAAAGCAATATATCGTGGACACGAAGCGTGTGATATTTCATTGATATTCTGTAATATGATAGATACATAGAACCAGTAGGAAATAGTACAACTGAAAAGAGCTACCGAGTGTATAAAATTAAAAAAAAAGAATCACTTTTGACTATAGATTTACGACCCACTTTTTATGAGGAATATATGTATGTACACATACATAAAGGAACATATGAGGACAAACATGTATTATAAATATCATAGGTTAAATAATACATATACGATAAATATTACATTTGTATGTAATTGAAATATTGAACGGTTTTAGTTTGACTTTTGTAATCAGTGGTGTAACTTTGACACTCAAAGTTCGAGCTAACTTCATTCTGAACTTATGTACACAATTGTGACTTATTAAGTAAATTATAGGTTACAGAACGAATATAGTAACTTAATCAGAAATACATCATACAGTACCAATAGATTATTTACCAGAATTAGTTACAATATTACGTACGATTACTAATGTCCCAGTGTTCGTTTTTATAATATCTTTCTTTATTAATAGTATAATAAAAAGTTTGATTATAAAAAAATCAATCTACTATCGCGATATATTGTATTATAAATATGTACGGTATCTATTAAAACGATAAAAATACCGACTTTTGTCACATTTTTCACAGCAAAAATTGTTTTACCGCAATGAAATAAATTATTTTAATAGGTTATAATTTCTTACTTCGTTTCTCTGTTTTAATTTAATTTTAATTCACGCACGGGACTTCAAACGCAGGTATGTTTGAATAAGTAAGTAAATTTTGTCGGAATATTTTATAGTGAAAAGCTAAACAGGCTGCTGAGTAACTCAGAATCTTCAGATAAGAGGAAACTAAAAAATGCAGCGATGTCTGTGTGGGTATTCGAGTTTATCAGCTGCTTCTTATCGTATTCAAGATGAACTAGAATTTTTCGAGAGTGTCTAGGTCATTTTAGCTTCACCATATGGTGTTTCAATTATGTCGAGAACGACTTCGTTAAGCGATTTTAAAGTATCAGTAAATTTCTAAAATCACAAGAAAAATTCTTTTATCATTTAGCAATTAATGATAATTAACGAAACCGTTGCTTGAACAATTGATAAATGATTGGTTAATTAATTACTGATATACGTAAACTTAATAATACGATTAATTGGTACAAAGAATTATTATCAATGTAAATATGAAATATATGCCATATCCGTATGATAAATATTATACATAGATTTAAAAATAAATGAATACACATAACTATTAAACATAATGGTTTAATACACATAACTTTTACTAATGCCAGAGAAGTAATTTTTCTTTTCCATACTAAAACAATTTTCTAAATTAGTTTACATATAATATCAAATAAATAGTTTATATACAATCTAATATTTATATTATTTGTCATTTTTATATTCAAAATATTTATTTTAATTCGAAATGTCATATTCCGATCAAATTATCTTGAGATACTATTTGTCGAAATTCACTTCATTCATTTATTAACTAAATTTATCTAAAATTAATTAGCTTTGGAAATTATTCTTATTACAACTAATTTAATTATAACGCAAATAAAGTGTGTTCAAGTTTACTTATTGATCGACATTTATCAAAATTTAAATTCACGAATGTATTTTAGAAGTAGCTGTTATCGTGTACGTAATGGTTTATTCGTTTCTTGAACTTACGATTACGATGATCATTATAATTCAACATTTTTAGTATCTGTATTGCTGTCTTAAAATAATATAAAATGAAATGAAATGATAATTATTGCGTACTCCCGGTTACAATAATGAAAAAGCAAACAACTTTCATCGATATTATTTTATTCATACATTATGTTATTTAGATTTAATATAAGATATTATTTCGTGTAATTTGATGTGTCTCATTTGAAGGTTAAAGAAAATCTAATTACATACGTCAATACAAAATTTCACAATTACAAAAGTTTACCGAAAGTATTTGTATAAGAAAACATTTATTTTCATGAAATACATATAAAAATCGATATTATTCCGAAACTTTTGTTCTTAACTGTATGTAATAAATACTTCACAAAGTATTAAATATATGTATATGAATAACTCAAAAGAGAATGTATCTCAACAACTTATAAAACATTAAGTATATCTAAACAGTACACAAAATATAAACATATCTACATAAACAGCCCACAAAATGTAATGAAACATGAATACTCCTAAACAGTTCATAAAACATACATACATCTAAACAGTTCACAAAGTGTAAATTTATCTACAGCTCAGGAAATATGAATACGCATAAACAGCTCATAAAACGTAAGTACATCTAAACAGTTTACAAAATGTAAGAGATGTAAAGAGCTCACAAAATATAAATACACTAAACAGCTCACAAAATATAGAACATCTAAACAGCTGAGAAAATACAAACGCACCGAAAGATTTGACAAAATATTAAACGTATTTAATCACTTCACAAAAATAATATATTCCCCCGAAAGAACCCAACCGCCATGGACGATTTTAACCGAGCGACACGCATAGAAACGGCAGCGATCTTCAGAGTGCCTCACCCCTCATGCAAATATCCATCTGGAGCCCATAAACAGCGACAATTTGTCGAGGAAACCGTACGTGTCTCACCGTGAAAAATATCATGGCGAGCGACGCATGCTAATTCGTGAAGCAGGGAGCAGGATCCTCTTGGCGAGATGTCTTATCTCCGCGGGGGTTGAAACGTTAGCAGGCGAAAAAAAAAGCCGGGTACAAGCAATTGGGGGGTGGCATCGAAGCAGAGAAGTCTAATAATCACCCTTGTACTATGCCCCGTTCGCTTCTCGAAGACAGTTGGGCTCTCTATTTAATCTCGAGGTGACAAATGGCCGTGGCACTGATTCGTTCAGTCAAACATAATCCTGTCACCGCATACAAACATCGATCGGGACCAATATCGACGCGGGACTATCGAACAGCCCTCGTGAAATGGCCGAAACGAATATGGGAGGTCCAGAAAGAACGAATTCTCCATTCTCTTTAGGATTATTAACGTTCCCGATGTATTATCACTGATCGATTTGATACCATTTAATTTGTTGTCGCGTTTTACCGAATTTAAGTATTAATTTTTGTAAATATAGTGACATTTTTACTGTTGGGAGCTGCGAAGCTAGCAGTCGTAGATGAGAGGAGTATACTGATTGTATACTCGATTATAGGGTTTCTTAAATTTGGGAATTTGAGACCTTGGGGATTTGAAAATTTTCGAATTTTGGGATCAGAAGCTTGGGGATATAGGAATGAGAGGATACAGCGACTGGAGAATATAGTGATCTGAGGATATAGAAATTTGAAGATATAGAATTTTGGGTATGTAGGGATTTTAGGACACAGATATTTGGTGATGTTGTGATTTGATGATATAGAAGTTTGGAAATATAGAAATGTGGGAATAATGTAAAGTTAGAACGTCGTAATTTCGGAATATAGTAATCTGAAAATACAGAAATGTGGAAATATAAGAATTTGAGAATATAGTAATTCTAAAATGTAGAAATTCCGGGATACGGTGACATAGGAATTTGAAAATATAGAAATTCGAGGGCTATATGGATTTTGGTATATACAGACTTAAATGTTTAGAAGTTTAGGAATTTGACATTGTAAATAATACAGTAAAATTACAGTAAATTTAAGAAAGAAAGGAAAAGTAAAAAATGAAGAATGTTATGAAAACAACAAAAAATATATTAATTATGCGGGGAATTGAACTTGTGATAAAGTAATTAAAAAATTCATTATTTTGCCATCTTCCCTATCATAGCTTCTGGGTCGTAATTAAGTAATTTAGTAGTTCAGGAAATAGAAGATGTATTTTCTTTTAATATTCGTGACAAATGAATATACGATTATAGCATAAAGATATTTGAGTCGAATAACAAATTGAAGAACAAAATTAGGTTAAAAAAACTCTTTGAACCTACTGTGTGTCAGACCTGATCTGTCACATCATTTTTGTATCCTCTTTCATATATAACATTAAGAACATTGTGCAGTATAATGATTATTTTGACTTAATCGGCGGGAATATATTGTAACAATCGCATATAAAATTATTCGTTCTGTATCTGATGTTCGTCAATATTAGCACTCGGCCAGTGATAAGTCTGCTCGGAGATGGAAACTCGATATTGTTATCGTTAATCGAAGAAAAATATCGGTTTATCGCAGGAGCGCGAATTATCTGCTTACCACCTTCGTACGAGAATATTGATTTTGCCACAATTTATTTTCGGCAATTTAATTTTTCCTACGTAACAAAATTCGCTACTGCGAATACATTTTTTAGAAACGCAAGACATTTAGTGTTTAGATATTGTTAGTTTGATACTTAAATGTTCAAGGTATTCAGTAATTTTATAATATACACATTTATACCGAAAGTGGGGGATATTATGTGAGAGATATTTAAATATCTAAATAGTAACATATAAAATTATAATTATAATTATGCAATGATAATATATATTGTGTACTATTATTAAAATTATATGAGAATTACATTAATATTATAGTCAATATTATATTTGCAATTATGGTAAATTTAACTTGTATATCAATTTTTCATTTTGCATGTACAAAGTTCGTAGTAATTTTATAATCAAATTATGAAAATCAAGAATGGAAGTTATTATATGAGTAATACTTAAATATTTAAACACACAAATGAAAAAATATAATGTTATAATTAAAATTGTAAAATGAAGATATATTATGTATAATTATACATTTTATTGTTACTGTAATTAAATTGTATTTATAATTATGACAATCTTAACTCAAAATTATTTGAATAATTCATTTTATATGTCCAAGATATTTAATAATTTTATAAGAAAATTGTCTAAGCAAATAGTAGAACTCATTAACTAACTAATACTTAAATTTTTATATAAATTAACATAACATGCAATTAATTAACAGTGTAATTAATAAAGCAATATTATAATTACACGAGTAATTGCGATAAAAATATAGGACCATAAAGAGATATATTTTTATCACTAAATAATAGACAATTGTTCATAATTGAATATATTATTTTATATTACAATATATTTTATCGGAAGTTCTTCGCAATTGTATGTTGTTCATCATTTTTTCATATCTCTTGTATACTTATTATTTCTATATTAATTAACATTATTTATCCCAATTTATGACAATATATTTATGTAATGTTTCTCTTCACATTTTCGGTCTCGCTAAAAAAGTTCAGTCAACAATTATCAGTTCTGTATGATCAGGATTTTTTATTGAAGGTTTTATTACTCACGTTGTCGACTGCTAAATCCATACAGACAGCTTGAACTGTCTAGACTAAATTTAATATAATTAATACAGCGTCGAACGAATGTTTATCCCTGTCTATACTTTTCAAAACAAACATCATTCTTTTCTCTGAAACTCCGAACTAAAATTATGTAAAAACGCGTCGAATGTTTTCTTCCATTACGGTTTCTCGTTTTCACTGTAAACTTTTCAAAATACAATTTTCATAAAATACTAACAAATCGCAAAACATTATTGGTTCACGTTTATACGCACTTCTCTTTTGAACCGTCTGCTTCGCAGACTCAAAGTAAATCGGAACGCGTCAAATATTTGTGTACTCTGTTGCAACCGTTGTACTGCACTTTCCAGAGTGTTTGCCGACAGGAAATTATCTCCGTTATGAATTCATAGTTATCAGAGCGTTATTTTCAATCTGATCGATTATGCAAAATCGACCGACACGCGATTATTGATTCACGCCCGTAGACGTTTCCTGTTCTCGGAATTTCGTCTCTCTTTCGAGCTCAAAGTAACCGGAAACACCTTAAATATTTGCATGCCCTATTACAGCGGTGAAAATATTTCGACCGTCCCTTTTGAAGTTGTACGTACGTTTTGACTCACTGTCCCAGACATTTTTCTTCGAAAACGTTCTCCTCGCTTTCAAATTCAAAATAGCCAACGAGCCATTGAACACGTGGCGCGTATTCTGTTTCCCGCTCGAATTTTTCCCTTTTCACATTTTATATGTCGTACATATCTCTAAACGTTATCTCTTTCGAAGAATAATTACACGGAGAATCGATTTTTGGACCAACTTTGTTCGCGATGTTAACGACAATAAAAGGAAATCAATCACGTAGTTTGATAACAAAATTTGCTGATGAGTCGCGGATCGAACGGGACGGTTCGATCGTGACCGAAAATAACATTTTGAACTGATCGATCGTGATCGTGATAAGTAAGATAACTTCGCAGTATTTACCAGAAAAGTGTCGGATCATCTGCTGCAGCGCCAATCGTCACGACGAATCGTTAATTGGTAGATAATTATTATTAGCCATGACAGCTTCGTTTCCAGACTTTTATTTCATTCGGGAACAAAAATTGTTCCATTTTTCTATTATCGTTGAAAAATAGCAAAACTTGTTTTTGCTGAACAAACGCACGATTTATAGTAATTACTTTTCATTTTCTTTTGTCAATTCTGCTGGAAATTATGAGTTCCGTTTAAAATAATATCAGCATTTGTAGAACTTTTGCGGAGAGAAATGTTTTATTACAACTGTTTTTAAAAAGTGTTTTTAAAGATTGTATGATAAATTTCCCATACAAACAAGTTATTTTAGAATTTTCATTTATCAAAATATTGTATAAAATCAGATAACTTGAAAACTGAATATAAGTTTAGTGTAAGATATAATATTATTGATGAGAATATATTATTCTCTACAGAATAATATACCATTAAGAATATATGATACGTTTATTTAATCGATTATATGTACAGCAACTGTAAATGTTATCTATCAAAATTGTAGCCTGAGTAATTAAATGAAACTTGTCAAATATAATATCTATGCGAAATTTTTTATATAATTATACAAATAACTTAAAGTTTAAGTATAACTTAAATGAATTGAAATACATAAGATGTGTATTAATATAATATAAAATATACATATTTCTATAATAAAGTACTTATGAATTTACACCAAAGTATTATTGTAATATTTAACTGTGATGTATACAATAACAATTAATATTGGCTGTTGTTAAATAATAAGTAATTGAATAATTATATAATATTATTATAGTACTATTCATAGAATAGTACTCAGCATTTATCACGAACATTAACCACTTCCTGTTATGCAGCATTTTGATTTTCATATTTTATTAGTTTTATTGAAATTAACTTTTTTTTCAAAAATCTTTATTCATCTATTTCCATATTATAGAATCAAAAATTATCAATTTTCATGTACACTTATACTGTGAGAATGTTTCTCAAAAATATAACAAACTACGTATTTTATATAAAATTTATTGAAAAATTCCATAACTTTTTCAGTGCCTGATTTAAAGATTAAATTTTGTTTTCATTTCTTTTTGTGTTGCAATTTTATGTAATTTCTTTAGATATTAGTTTGACAATATAATTTGTTTAGTTTATTACAATTACTTTTACAGTATTATTTATATTATTCATTACATTTATTTTTATAGTATTATTTATATGATTCATTACAATTATTTTTACAGTATTATTTATATGATTCATTAAAATGATTGTTACTATATAAATTTTATAAACACTATAATATTTCAGTTTCGGGGTTATTTAGTGAAATGTGTTAGAATAAAATGGCTCAAAAAAATACAGAATTACATTTGATTTACTCTTCCAATTTTTCTTTATTACGTGATTAGATTCGATTAAAAAGTTACATAGGTTTTAGTATCTTATAATTATAATTATAAATACAGTATAATATGAATATTGACATAACAGTAACAGAATATTACATAACAGTTATATCATCAATAAAACATTCAAGCATAATAAATTATTTACTCATAAATTCAATTACGATCATTTCTTTAAATATTAACAACGAATAAGGAACAAATCTTTAATGGTAAAAACATATATTCACAGAAATAACCACGCATAATTATAAGTAAAATTAATTAAAAACACGAAAATTTTTATTAACATCTACAATATATTATTAATATCTATATAAAATTAGTCCGTTTCAATATTATTGAAGGTGTTTCTAGAAAGTAATAAACATTTATCCAACTGCATGTTGTTTCATTCGGTATCTGCCAAAAGAAATAAATTAAACGAACATTATAAATTGTATGACAAACGTGTAAATTTTAGAACACTAAAAATTCATAAAGAGGTATTACATGATTTTTATGAGTTTTATACAAGTCATAATAAACGAATGTTATAACAAAAAAAAAGTATTCAGAACGCGTGGAAACATATCGAATGAATTTCATAAGGAATAAACGGAATCCTAAGGAAATGTTAAAATTGAATTTTATGAAACTACATACACTGCGTATAAATATCGACATGAGTCATTATGCGTTGAAAAATGACGTGAGTTCAGGAAACTTGAAAAAAAATAATTAGCGTTTGATCTTGTTCGATACGCAACGTTCGTTCAAGGAAACGGAAAACGTTCATATTTCGAATTCCTACGTACAACTGCTATAAAATCTAATTTCCATTAATAACATCAATAGATATAGATATATATATATATATATAATATTTAAATTTATTGTTTATAAATAAACATAATTTTAAAATATATCGACGAATAAATATAATTTACAAATATAATATTAATACAAATGTATAATCTTTAAATATAGTGCCTATTTATAAATATAATATTTATATAGATCCTTCATTTGTTAATACAATTTTTAGATATAGTTTATATATGTATAAACATAATCTTTATACGTGTATATGTTATCTGTCTACACACAATTTTTTAAATATGGTTTTTATACATAAATACACTTTTAAAGCATATTGTCTGTACGAAAGTGTAATTTCAAACTATATTAAGAACTTGGCCTTGATAAGATAAGCGTGTATTTAAAATAAACCACAAGACTTGTTTAAGCATAACCGAGAAAATCTACTTTATAAAATCATGAATTCTCAACTCGTAAGTTTTCAATGTAACCGTGGTTTAAACATTAAAATAATTAATTATATGTTAATGTTAGAACTATCAAACTATAACATTGAACCCGTCGAACTATTAATTAGTAAATTAATTATTTTAACTAAACTCGAAAAATGAAACCTTCTTAGTTTGTGACTTCGCAGTTTGAAGGAAATAACTCAGTGTAAATAACAAAATAATTTAATCCATACTCTCGTTTTTACAACAAATTTAATTAAATTGAAATGAAAATTGAAACATTCTTAAGTAAAATCCAAAATGTTAACTGCTCGACATCGATGCTCGCGTATGTTTAAAGCACATCTTAATTATGTAAGTTCGTGAAAAATTATACGGTATTACATTCGTAATAGTATACACGAGTCTAAAAATAAACATAGTACTATCTCTATCTGCTCTGAACGATTCAAATTGACTTAATGTATGTCGTACTCGTAACGAAGTTTAAAATCAAAGATTCGATTGGCGAGCGAATAACCGTGGCATACTACTTTTGGATATATTGCCAATTCCACTTGTTCTTCTTCCTTTCTTTTGAGTACTCGCCACGTTCTACATGTTCTGTTTTCGATAAAAGTTTCTGTGGAATGACGGGTCCGTTCTTGGAACGGGAATCGAGATATCTTAATCCTGTCGTTTGCATATGATCTGCAGAAGTGACTGCCCGTAAATATTGTATTCGTAATTACTATTTTACAAAACGGTAAAAATTTTAAACAGTTCGATTATTTTTCGATGGATAAAATTCATTTGATTGCACTACAATCTTGCTGTAAAACGAGTCATGGTCGAGTAATTTAAAACACTCCCCTTAATTCTTTACAAATTTAAGATACTCGTATAAATTTGTTTTTAATTCTTTGAAAATTTCATATGATATTAATCAAAAATTGTGTTGGAACTTTTTGATAATTTTACATAATACTAATACAAATTCGTGTTTCAATTCTCTACAAATTTATTAAGATGAACATTTTGATATTGATAAAAATTTATTTTTAATTCTTCACGATTTTTCTAAATCGCCAATAAAAATCTGTTCTTAAGTTTCTACAAATTTCTGAAGGCATTGATACAAAAATTTTATTTTAATTCTTCACAAATTTTTCGAGATATTCATGAAAATCTGTCAGAATTCTTTACAAGCTTTTTAAGATATCTACAAAAGTTTGCTTTTATCCTTTACAAATTCCTTAAAAAATGTATAATAATTTGCATCGTAATTTTAACATATTTCTTATGACATTGATGAAAATTTGTTTCTAATTTTAAACAGGTTCTTACGAAATTTTAGTTCAAAACTTTCTTTCAAAAATGTTTCTCCATGTGCTCGGTCCAGCAAAGAATTTGATATTCTATGAAAAATAATAAACGGTTCAGAATATGTCGAATATTCCATAGTAGATTTTTTTTTCAATTGGTCACAACGAAATTAATTATTTTTAAACAAAGTTACAGTTAAGATTTCAATTTCAAAAGTGAATTTCCATTTCAGAAATTATATAAGCAACGGCTTAGATTCATTATTAAAAAACATCAAATTTTCCTAAGTAAATAAATTTTTGTTTATATTCACCATTAAACAACATTAGATACTACTCAGTAAATATACATTTCCTTTTGTATTCACCATTAGAGAACATCAAACATCACTCAGTAAATATTACTTCCTTTTTTTAAACAAGAATTTTTGTAGCGTGCCAAAAATATCGAGAAACAATTATTGCAAGTTCAATTTTCAAAACCATCGTTCCGATAGAACCTTTTCGATCGCACAGAACTCCAAATTTTTCCGATCACGAAAATCTCTGAACGTTTACACAAGAGCACCAAAACCGCACGATCCCGTTCGTTCTTAACAACCATCGAAAACTATCTATCGCACTATCTTCGGCTGGTAGTTAAAACTGACGCGATACCACCGTTCGAACAGCACGATTCGAAAAATGATCGGACGAAGCCGAACGTTGAAATCACGAGGCATCAAAGTGATCCAGCGCGCGATCGATCAACCGCGAACGGGTAGGCGATCGTTCGCGCACGATCGTAAACACACACCGATGGGTCGATAATGCCGAAAGAATACATCACGTTTGTTCGCGGTATGGCTCGCGTTCGTCACACTTACTTCGACAAAAATCGGTATCCTGTGGTCGACCGTCTCGCAGCTCGATCACCGATAAATCCCGTGCTTATCGGGGCTGTGTGGCTGCGTCCGCCGGTACTTTTCCATTATCGATCCCCCGCGCATCGTTTCTCATTTCGTTAATTTCTCACATGGAGAACTTCTGGCCGCCTACTACTCGGTCGACGATCTTTCGGCAAGTCCAAGAGCACGGTATGAAGTTCCTACTTTCTGAACGCTACGTAGGAACTCTATACCTCGCTGCTGGATCTCTACCATATATGCGTACGTACTGATCGGTAGTACCTCTCCCTCGCGTTCTCCCCTAGACACGTCCCATTTTCTTCTCCTCTTCGTTCGTCACTTTCACGATCACTGTTCACTCGGTTAACGCGCACTGATCGGAGCACTGGCCACTAGGGGGATGAACGGTCCGGAGGGATCATTTTCATTCGGGAGCGGGTGATCGAATGACGGGAACTTCGACGAATTCGGCGTTTCGAAACGTCGGCTCATTAACACGGAGAGAGGGAGTACCGGTCGTGTAGGGACTTTGACCGATTTTGCAAAACCTGCTCGCACGGAGGCCCGTGAAGAACTGAAGAGTCTCGAGGGGCACCGACTAGAAGCACACACGGCGAGGACACACACGGCCCTCCGATTTCCCCTCCTTCTTTCGAGTCCACCGGCGACACCGACGCCCCTGGCGGTGAAGAATGACACGACGTCCGCGGAGGAAGAAGACGAAGACGTCGAGGAAAGGGAGACGGGACAGGAAGAAGAGGATCGTCGGATCTCCGAGGATCGAGATTACGAACGATCAAGGTTGCCCTGCAAATCGGAGGAAGATGGACTTTTTTTCGCGTTCGCGGCACTCAGAGAGCCGTTCGATGGATTTGGTGATGTGGCAGCTTGGCAGAGTGACGAGCGATTTATCGAACTTGGTATTCGATATCGTCTTGATCATTGATATTGTTAAAACTGTTGTAAATGTTTTTTTTTTTTGGTTTACTTTAGACGGATTACGGAGATCGACAGGACGCGGTCTGATCATGATATTATGATCTCGATTGTTATAGTAATGATACGAAAGTTATAGATTCTTTCAATTCGGCGAAGGGGGGATGCAGATTGCTCTTAATTTTCGTGCGGTATAAATCTTTCGAGTTCGAAATGAACGATTTACGATTTAGGATGTATGGTTACAGGTGTTAATTACTCGGTACATATGCTTTTTTTATTTCCGAAGGACACTGTTTTTAAACATTTAGTAAGTGTTTGTTTGTATTAGGAATTTAATTTAAGATTGTGTATTACCGATAGGGGATATTTTATTAATTCTACTGATATCCGACGTAGTGTAAAAGCGTAACACTATTATAACGACAGGAAAAATGGTTTTGGTAATTTTACTGATAATGAATTATGAAGTTTGTGTGTGAAGATACTAGAATTTTATAGCGTGTTGGCAATTGAATGCAACGCAGGGTGAGAACTAATGATATAAGTGAATAAATGATTGATGGTTGCAAATCTGAAATTAACAATTATGAAACAATCTCAAATTAAACGTAAAATACACAGAAGTACGTGTTCTGAATTTAATGAGACAAAAATTCAAAAGTTACTAAATTTATGAAATACATCTCAAAACAGATATTACTACGATATACAAAAACATTATACTTGGAAAATAACTACCGGACAAAGAAGTAAATAGTTCTTTAAATATTATACTAAATTTTGTTTAATAATCATTTTTCTTTGAATAATTTCAATATTAATTACACTTGAAGGAAATTAATCAACCTTTCTTTATTGCTAATTTATTATTTTTTTAACTTACTAATTAACTAAATTTTTTTTGCTTGAAAAACATGAAATATCTAGTGCTTTCATTGTAATTATTAAAAATTTAGTTGGTACTTTAAAAAAGGATTCTCAAAGTTTAGATTCTCAGTATAACTCAAAGTTCTTATAAATTATTATACTTGTTTTTTAACTAGGAACTGCACTACAAAAGCAAAAGAATTGTTGATACTCGAAACAATATTACATAAAACATTAATATTACTAAAAAAAAACATTATGAGTGTCGAATATTAGTATTTTTCAATCCATCAGTTTGATTATAAAGCACGAGAAAGATATTCAACTGAAATCCTTTCTACAAAACAAATTTTTTACCCAACTAAATACCACATTCAACAATTCCCCAGAACTGTTTGTAATATCAATTTTTATTAACATACTATCTCACCACAGCACTTAGGATATTTTAATTCCTTCAAAAAGGCTATCGAAACTTCCACCGTGTCACAAAACGACTCTACTTAATTAGTGATCGAGATCACGGCACAAAATAGCACAAGAACACAGCGTGAAATCTCACCATCGACAGTTACACGTTTTCAACGACCGACATTGTGAATGTTGAAAAAATAGACGAACACAAATTCGAGGATATCGACGGTTCATTATATCGACGTCAGATGAATCGAGAAGTCGATCCGATGGCCGCACCTTCGATAAACTCAAAGAAGAGGAGACCGCCAATAATAGACAATCCGACGTTCAAAGGAAAATCGAGTCAATTGAACGATTCGATTACTGGGTGATTAATAACACTAGCTGTCGGTTGCTCGCGCTTAAATGCATTAGCCTGATCAACGTGACCACCAGTGAGTCAGTCGAATGATATCATTGCTGCGCGATTAGAATTTACATAAAACAGTTTCGTCGATCGCCATGTGAGGCACAACACAACCATAATCGCACGTGTTCGCGCAACAACGAAGGAAAATTGATAGTTCGTTCTTTTAAACGGTAGAAGAAAATTTGGTATTTAATATGAGTTAGAAACTCGGTAATCCTTGACACTTGCAATTCATGAAATCAAAGGATCTTTTGATAGGAAATATAATAATCAATCATTTATATGGATGTAAGAAAATGTGTAGATATTTCAAGTTAGTATTTGTGTAATTGGTTGATTTTCAAATAATATTAGGGAAGTTGTTTTACGTTCGTACTTCTTTTGTACATTGCTGCAGTATTTGTGTTTTACAGTTCTGTTTATTGGAATTTTTGATGGTTAAACAAGTAAATTTGGGAATTCTTTACTTAACAAATTCTTAAACTTGAAAGTTCTTAAATTTTCCAATTCACTAATTATGAAATTTTCAACTTCCTACATTCTGAAATTGACAGACAGAAAATATAAAAATTACTATATTTCCGAATCCTTAAATTCTACAATTTCTACATTTTTAAATTGCTATGTTTAAAAAATCTCAAATTCCAAAATTTCTTTTCGGTATTAGTACATTTGAAAATTTGGAAATTTGCAAGCCCTCAAATTCTCAGATTCCAATGCTTTCTCAAGTACCAAATACTTTCTCAAACCCAAATTCTCGAATTCATAAATTTCTGAGTTTCCAAATGCCCAAATTACTAAACTCCAAATTACAAAATTTCAATGTTTCTAAATCCTCCGACAACGCGTACAGACGCCAATTAAAAAAATTGTTGAACACCAAACTTTCTAAATTTAGAAATCGTCATACGTCGTAAAATTCAAAATATGTCGAAGATGAAAGTGTGGGTGCGTGCTTAAAGAACAGCCCGCCTCCCGTTGTTTTCTTGGTTAGTGGAGCCAATCTGAGTATCAACGGTGCTCAGTTAATTATTCAAAGCAGCTGGCTGCAATGGACACCCGCTGAACCAATCAAATCGAATATAACTTGAATACACAGGGTGTGTTTCGAGAAACGAAAGATCAACGAACAAAACGTTTTCGTGTAAGCAGAAACATAATGGGGTTTCTATTTTTTCGCAAATGGGACGCTATCAAAAAGATGATCGTTCAAAGAGAAAATGATTAATTTCGACTCATAAGTTTCGATCAATTCTTTTCTTCGTTCTTACACCCTCGAACTGTCTGTCAACTAAATTATCACCGGAACTACAAAAAGGTTCAAATGACAGTCTTTTTCGTTTTAAGTTACAAAATTTGTTTTAAGATCCCTTAAAACCTTCGCAAGAATGAAGAATCAATATGCGTATTAATTTACGTTTTATACTTAGTTTATTCTTTTCTTAATTCTGTTTTTAATTTCAAAGTAAATGCGCGTTGTATCGGCATGCTATCGACGTAGGCTTACTAAGAAGCAAAGAATCTGTTGTTCGACTCGGTAGCTCGGCGAGCAAAGGGCTGTTTTCATCTCCCGAAAGGTTATGGTTCGCCTAACAAACACATCGGACAGATGTCTAGCAGTCGTACTTGCATACCGAAGGAACGTGCACGCATCTGAAACGAAGGAACCACGAAATAGAACCGGCCACATGTGAATTGCTTTTAAGTTGTCGCAGCCATGCTACACGTGCTCCCGTACGTCCCTCTTCCGCAACTTCGTCGTGGGAACTTTTTTTTCCTTCGAAGAAGGCTGCTGCACGCCCGCATCCACGCATCTTCTGTCTACACGTTTTTCCCGTGCACGATCGCTTAGAAATTGACGCGGCGTGAAATATTGACCGATAAAAGTGAATTCTTCGTGACAGAAAAACGAGTTACCGTTCAAAGTAACCGATTACCCGTTCGAGTCGTGTGATACGGGTAGCGTTCGTCAGAAAACTTGGTTAAATCATCTATTTTGATAGAACTGGGGGAAATATACATTCTTTTGAAAATATTTAATATTTTGTTACACTTGACAGGATATTAAAATATTTAATGTCCAGTTATATTTAATAGAATATTAGGATGTTTTATATTTAGGTATAACTAACAACATACTAAGATGTTTATTATACTTAAGATATTAAATGTATTAATATATTAATATCAATATATAATTAATATATAATTAATTATTCAAAGCAGCTGGCTTTAATATTAATATATAATTAATATATATTATTATTAAGTCATTTAATATCGTTTCATTTGCAAAGCTATTTAATATCTAGGTCTTTGATTCATAAAAAGCCTATATGTTACGGTAATAATGTATCGAATGATCCTGTCGAAAGTCAAATAGACGCATGATCAATATCTTTTTTCAGTTATGAAAAAATTTATTTGAATAATTATGGAAATTATTCGAACATTTATATAACACAGTAAATTTGCAAAATTAAGTATACAATTTTTCTCGGAATAAATTCGTGATACATGAATCATTTGTTTATCGTTACTTTCACATTTTTAGGGTTTCAGCTTCAAGGAATTGAAAAGTATATTCGTTTGCAGAATTGTATAAGTCATGTATTGAAAGGTTAAAGATGATATCGACTTCGTCTCAGTTACTTCGAAGGTCGACACTCCTCGAAAATATATTTCTTATTTCCAGGCTGTTCAGAACAGACAAACCTGACGAAAATTTTCCATAGTTTTATTGGAGAATCGCCCACGCGTTTCTTACATAGGTGACTATATCTTACCAAGGTTTACTATCATACATCAATCGTACTACCATCTTATTAATGACCCCAATATAACATAGTTAATTGTACAAAATGTTCAGATCCTCATCTAACCACGTCACCTATATTATACAGGGTATACAGTAGTACAGAATGGTGCATTGAAATACAATGTACTTGAATGTAGTATATTAGGAGTATTAAAAAAAAAGAAATTATAATTAATATTTAAAATAAAAGAAAATAAATATCGTAATTGATCTATAACAGTATATGTTACTCAACATGTAAATTTAATTAAAGGTTCTCGAAAATGACAGAGAATATCATTAAAATCGGTAAATTATTATTAAAATCGAGTATATCCGTCTATACAATTATTGAAACTTTCAACGAATTAAAAAGTAACAGTTTTTAATCGTCGATTTAACGAAGAGGGTGCAATTGTTATCAGTCGCGTGGTCCAGTTTCGGTTGAGCGGAAAAAAAAGTAATTAGTTCGTGCGTTCGATAGAAGACAGATACGTAGCTTCGGATAATCTGGTTCCCGTAGGCGGTCCTCTTTTTTAGCCGGCGAGAAAAGCCCGAAGGTATAGCAAAGAACACAGACTCTCACCGTGCCAAGGATAATTAACCCGAGCGGATCTTAACGAGTCCCACGATTCCGCGGCGAGGATCACGACACCGTGCGGCAAAAACGAGCTTCGTTTCGGGATGAAGAACGAGGAGAAGAGAAACCCGCGGTCTCCTTTCGCGATATCGCCGTGGATCGCACCTGTTCCACGCTCCTCTCGAACTCTTTAACGACTCTTAGCTTAATCGGTGTCTAAATTACACGGGCCGGCTAGTCGCTTCCGGGGCACGTCGCGAAACCGGTTGATTTACAAGATAATCCGATTTTTTTTTTTTTGCACGCCGTTTCCGACCGATACACACGCGATCTCCCGCGGACAGAACGAGTTCCCTTATCGCCCGATCGCATTTTAATATCGCGATTTCCTTCGCCACTGTAATTTTCCCCTTTTCCCGGCTGATTGAATGTAAATAAGCGGCGAACGTAACTTTTCCGCCGTCGAAATTTCCATAGTCACGCCGTGCTTCCGGCCGTACGCGCGGAACTAACGCGAATCCGTTTGCCGGCGCGATAATAATTAATTCCTTGTCGTAACGTCGAAACGAGAGGAATCATCGGAGCTTGCAAGACGAACGGAGGCGGTAAGAGGCTGGGGGGACCACATCAAGGAGGGACAACGGGAACCCTTCCGGAGGAGATCAAGGTTGCAAAGTAACTCCGATGACGCAATCGCCTGCAGCTGCATCCGGCGACATCTAATTGCTCTCGCCTTGTCATGCCAGCGGCATTATGTATCGTGGACGGCCGATCTCTCCCTCTTTCGAGCACCCTCTTTCCTCCTCGTGGACCGGGAGAACCGCTCCAAGAGGAACGAAAGGGGAACCGCTTTACGAATACGGAGGAACTTCACATGTAGAATTTAACGTGCTTAAATATATCCAACTTGAATTGCACGGATCCCATATTAACACGAGTGGTCCACGGACCAGGTGCCTCACGCGAATTCGAATGTGTATTTAAAATTTGGAGCGCCTACTGTAAACATGTGGGTAGAACAAGACGAGATGCGTGGATTTTGAAGTCGTTCCAAACGGTTAAACATGTGTGAAGGTATCGAAAATGATGCCAAACACGATTATCGTTGATTTGACAAAAGATGTCAATGACGACCAAGTATTGTCATCGACGATGAGTTGTACACGTTGTAACGTGGTTCCAAACGATTTTATGTGACAAAGATTGTCGAAACGGTACCGAAACACTGTCTTTTATCGATTGACGTCCATAGGTTTCTATGGTCGGATATTCACCAAAATCTATAGATCAAATTCAGAATGATCCGTTAGTCAACCCTTTAAAATTTCGGGGCAAAAGACACAATTGTAAGTTGTAGCGCGCTGACGAACTAACAAATGCAGTTGGAATCGCCCCATGAATTTCTATATTAATATTATTAAGATTTAAAATATGTCCAGTAATATTTGAGAGTGATCTTTGAATTCAATTCAATAATAGTTCAACAATAGTTCAATAATAATATTCAGTTCAAAATTTAGAATTTGTCCAGTAATACTTGAGAGTTGATCTGTAAATTCAGTTTAGTAATAGTTGTTTATGTTACCTTCAGTAGGTCAATCAATTTCTCTTGATGCAAAATTATTCATAATAGTAGTTTTAACTTTTATTTGTGATCAAATATTTTTATTAGACGGTTTATATAAAATATAAGTTAATATTAAATTTAATTTTACTTCTTTTTCAATATATTCCATATTTATATTACAAGTACCACTTGAACTATAGCGTGCTCCTTTTGGTTTGATCGAAGAGAATCAATTAGTTTCTGTATGTGATATTGAATATTTCAGAACAAATTTTTCTGTAATTTTTGGCAGTTGAATACGTGGGTATTATACTTATAATATTTTTGGTGTCAATAATTTTGATAAATTGTGGTTATTCGTTAATTATATCAATTGTAATTTTATTTCATGTATATTTAGTAATTTGAATTCGTAGAATTTAACCTCGGATCCTATACGATAAGATATTCATTAATATATTTAATCTATTTATCGACTGAAGAAAATAAGAAACAAAACATTTGAATTAATACGCCTACAACATCGAACACAAATAAAAGTAATTATAATATGCGTCTTCAAAAATAATATTCGACACCTAATTCTTATAATTTCTTATCAAAATTGATTCAAACGAGAATCGTTTACCATACACTTTTTGGAACGTACAAAATTAAAATTCAGAAAATTAAAAAAATTAAAATGTGATACTGCAATATCATAACTAATAGCCTTGCATTTGCCATAACTAGTAGCGCTGCACTTACCATAACTGGTAACGTTGCACTCGCCACAACCAGTAACTTTTCATTCGCCGTAACTAGTGGCGTTGCGTTTGCCATAACTACCAGCGTTGAATTATCCACCGTGATAATAAAGTCTTCCCAAATAATTGCAACGAACAAGTATATTTTCTATCGAAACCGATAAGTAACGTCGGGAGTCCGCTTCCAGTAATAAACAACTGTTGCGATAGGGTTAAAACGCTAACGGGTTAAACGCAGTTAAACGGTGGAGGGTAATCGTGCAGCAATTCGGTATTAATTAAAATCCAATCGTACGATAGAACCGCGTTATTATCCGCGTCGTCGAATAAGAGGAGCTCGGTTGGTCAGCGAAGATCGGCACAACTCGCGGCTACTTGAACGATGAACACCGCTGCCGGGCAATAATGTTTTTCCCCTCTTTTTACCGTAATATCGATCCACGATCGACACACGGTCGTAACACGCTGCAATTTAGAAGATGACTCGGCAAATAAACACGGGTACTCGCGAATCATTCTCGCATCCGCGCACGAGGTGGAACTCGTTTGCGGGTGAACGAGAGATCGGACACGAAGATTCGATTTGATCGGGCCCCGCAAGGAAGAGCATTGCAGGACCGGTTTCAAGGTGAATAGCAAGGTGCTCACCCGTCGAAATTACTCTGTGTTACGAGCTGATGGCGAACGTTCACGCTGCAACGTCCCTCACCGCGGCCTAACCGTAAACATATGCGGGGCCATGATAACGAGAAAGCGGACCCCGCGTAATTCCCTCCTGGGGAATAAGAAAAATATACGAAACAGCATTTCTTGATTTTCGGATCGAGTCTCGCGAGAGTAAAATTACAAATTTACCGCGTTTTTGTGGTATGCCGATGTTGTATTCTGTTGAGCGCGCGGCAATTAGGGAAATTGTCCATTTGAAAGTTGCAGCTTGGAAATTTGGCACTTGAGACTTACGGAATTTTTAGATTTAGGAATTTGGGAATTCAGAATTGTGGTGATTTGAGATTTGCAAATTTTCGAATTTATGGAATTTGGAGATTCGTTTCAGTTCCAATGGAAATGCGGGAATTTAGGGATATGGGAACTTGGTAATGCGGGATCTTGGGTATTTGACGCAGTGGAAATTTGAGTATTTTAAAATGTAGTCATTTGAGAGCTCAGAATTTTCACGTTGTATAGGCTTAATTAAAATTTAAGAATATGACTATTTAGAATGTTGGGATTTAGGAATGTGGGGATATAGAAATGTAGAAATTTATGAATGTGAGGATTTGGGAAGGATGAGATATGTTCGTTTTGAAAATTTGAGGATTGAATAATATGAAAATTTGGTAATGTGAATTTGGAAATATAAGGATTTAGAAACTTAGGAATAAAGGATTTTACATTCATTTATATCACCGAATGCGACAACAAATAAGAAAGCAGTCATTTATAATTTTGTCATGTCGGCCATAGAAAATTTAACCCATATACTTCCATATATCGATATAATACAAATATTTTTCGTAATTCCTCTGTTATAACTTTGAAATAAAACATTTATGACATTTATTCCTTCACATTGTGTGACAGAAGACACTAACATCTAACCTAATCTAACACCGTTCGCCGGAATAAAAATGAAACATCCTGTACATACCTCCTTCCAAATAAAAAATTGTCTTAACAACTTTTACAATATGCATGAATTTCTCGTATCTTTATCAACGTAATAATATTTAATTAAAACATGGTCGGCTGCTCTTCAATGTTTTACAAGATACAGTAAAAGTAGAGTCGAGTGAAGTAATTTTATCCTTGGTTTATCTGCGAAGAACATAAAATTCCTCATATCCATTAACATTTTGATAAATGACGTCTAAAGGCAGTCAAACCGGAAAGTTACTACATGCGCGGATAGACTTCGTCTCATGAACTACCTAAAGCCATCAATTACTCTCAATTATAGCAACTACGTAGAATTCCTCCGGATCTGGCGATAATACGAACAGGGTACATATTCTCAGACGAGATTACGGCATCGATCCCATCGGCAATCCGCGATTTCACGGCAATCGATACGGTTAGGCAAGGTAATTAATCATCGGCCACCACCCGAGCGTCGATTATTCTATCAAAAACAACGGAAACAAGTCAACGAAGTCACTATGTCGGCTTACTATTCCATGTTTAAGAGTTTCGTCCCTGTTTCGCTAGAATTGAATGAATTTTACTTTGCCGACCGATTGCATAGCGAGATTCAAAAGAAATTGACACTACTGTATTCGTTCAGAATTTCTCGAACGTCTGATTGTCGATGTGCTGCGATATTTATGCAATTATGTTTCAAATGGAATCTATAAATTAAATTATAATTCAGCACGTTGATTGCCACGAGAATTTCACGTGGTTTTTTCATGTCAACATAAAGTTTGTATTATGCAATATATGTCATATTGAAATATTATTTACAGCGGATAAATTGAATTGTATAATCATGTTCATCGAGCATTTTCCACGGTAAAATATAATAACAATTATCGAAAAATTTATCATTACCGATATTTATTGTAATTATGCACTTTTATGGTACTATTGTTACGTCGTTGTTCTCTGGTGACCCCCATGGCTGTCAAAGCGTTAATACGAATTAACCAGTTTGCTGTGGCGTCCCCTTTTAAGAGCGAGCACCTATACGTGTCGCGAAAATCGACGATGGCGAGTAGCCCCAGGATGCATAAATTTATCAGAAATTATTTATACTTTTTATTTGTTCGTTTTACTTCATCTTGGCTTCCAAACGATCCAAACATCTTAGAATCTACGAAAAATTGCAATTTAAATAACTTTTGCAAAAATTACAATTTAAATAACCAATGGAAACTAAATTTTTCGCATGACGAGTATACTCATCATGACACAAAATGGTGACTGTTCTCAGTTACGAGTATACTCGTCAATCACAGCTAACTGGTTAAGATTTATTATTTTTACCTCCACAATGAAAATTGACGTCGAACTGGGTATTAGTTAATTGAAGGGTACCGAGTAAAATTTCGTACCAAAAACTCGGATCAGTGAAAAATAGAAGGGCACTGTAGAAACATAACCGCGTTCGAATCACTTTTCGAGTTAAGCTCGTTCGTCTCTCGCGAGGAGTTCGAGCGACGAAATCTATCGACGCGTTGCAATCAAACTTGTCGAGAGCATCCGAAGAAAGCGGGGTTGGTTGGCCCTGAATTATAAACGTCTGCACGGTCATTACTCGTCTGTCAGTCGGGCAGGATGGAGGGTAACGCGTAAAACAGAAGTTTAATACCCGGTAGCGAGGTACTCGTGCCGCCCGTGCGAAGTCGAGGACGCGAAATCGCGTAAAAGCGCCTACGTGGTCGTAAACGAGAGCCTCGTCGAAGGGACAGGAAGCCGAACACTCCCCTCGCGTTTCCGTTCTCGAATCATCCCCCTTTTCTCCCGCGAAAATCCCTCCCTGCTTTCCGTTTCCCTACGCGGTCACGAAATATGGATAAGATTTCGTTTCGAGTGCCGACGGTATTAGAGCTACCGACACGGACTACATGGAAACGAGGAACTACGGTGTAATCCGAGGGAAAGTCGATGCTCCTGGGATCGAGGTATTATTTCGAGGTAATAAGGTGGATATTGAAAATTACTCTGGTGAACCATCGCCGCTCCGGGTGCAACACTGAGCTCTGTTTTTCAATACCTTTCTTTTAAGGGACACTGCGGAGGTCGCGTTCTGCGCGGTACCGTTGTTATTTGGATTTGCAATTTTGTTTGGCCATGTACAATACGTACATTTTGGACTTAATTCGGTTAATTTAACACCGAAAGTACCGAAGGCATGAAATGATTCCTTTACGAGTTAATTATCTTCGATTACAAAAGTCAAGATGACTGTCTTTGAATCGGTTCTCGACGATGAAGAATTTGTGTGTATATTAATCTTTATTTTATCATCTCTTTATTTTCTGACTTCATTTTTAATTTGATAGTAAGCGTACATTATACATTCGTACTGTTAGTGTTAAAAGAAAATTTGACGGGTTGCAAAATCGAGAGTAAATTTCGCTTCCTTGCGAAGAATATTGTAAATGAGAGGAAAGAGTTCATTGGTCAATTTCTAGAGATTTTGGAGGATCTGAAAATTTGTAGGTTCGTAATATTTGGAAAGATAGTAGTTTGGAAATACATGGATTTTTATATCTACGCATATGGCGTCTAGGAGTTTGGAGGTTTGCTCATTTGGAAGCCTTACAATTTTTAATTTTTGTTGGGAAGCCAGAGTTGGGCAATATTGGAATTTGGGTACGTAGCAAATTTGCGAAATAAAAATTTCGTAATTTAAAAACACCAAGATTAGGAAGTTCTCTAAACTGTAGAAGTAATAAAATTGTTAAATTATTTCGTATTCGCAAATGATAATATTTGAAAATTTAACACAAGTTGAATTGAAGAAATTAATTAGCAGTTTGCAATTAATAGAAATCATAAGTTCGGTATTAATTTTATATTCATATATGTTGCTTAATATGAAAGAACGACTCACCGAAATTTCATAAATATTCTCTGAACTCAAATATACGATAATTTATTCGGTCTGCCCACCTTAGGTAAAGGATAATTCATGACAAACGAAAATAAATATAGTCGGTTAGAAAGGTTTAAATAATTGTATGGGAAAATAAAATTAAACTTCTTGAATAATTTTACCGCTAATATGAATATTAACTACGTTTGTTTTCCTCGTAACTGGTTACGAGGAAAATCACGGGAATTCGTGGAAAACGTAGGAAGGTTATGAAGAATTGCGAAGAAGATTCAGAGGACTGCGTCGCGAAAAGATATTGCGATGAAACTGTGGGTTTGTGCAGTTTCTCCGTTTCGGAATCTGTGTTATTGTTTCAGGAAGTCCTCTTTGAAAAATGTAGAATCCATTTCTGGCTAAAAATAAAAGGATGGAACACACTGTGACAAGATGAGAAGCTTGCAAAGAATGACGAAGAATTGTGAAAGATCGTGGAAGAACGTGGCATTTGTTTTCATAATTTTTTTGTCTATTAATCGCGACCTGTTTTGTTAGAAAATTTGTATGCAAAATGCACCAGCAAAATTTTCTTCTAACTTAAAACTACGATATTGTTCTTTTAATTAAAAGCCGTTTTGTTAAAAACTGCGTTCACGTGCCCGTGCATTAAAGTGGCAGGAGATTTAAACAGAAGTTTAAATACAATACAGAGTTCGAATGTTACTAATAAATATTACGTTATGAGTTTATGTCGAAGATTCAAAGAAGGAATGACATGAACGATGATGTTTTCGAATACTTTCGAAACACAATTTTATTGTGTAGACTATAAAAAGATTGACAGGAACCATCAATTTTGTGTGGCCCACGTACAATTTTGCAATCATCGGTGAATCATTCTGACTTTATGTGCTTCTGAGTCGAAGAATTACCTTAATGAGATGCTAAAGTTGTAATTAATGATGAAGCAACAATTAAAATCGGAGAAGAAGTACTTTTCCCTTTGGAACATCGTTTGCTTGTAATTTGTGATTTCTGTATGCTTTTAAGTACATGTATAGAAAGAAATACAAATAATTGCGAAGAGGTTAATAATGCAAGTACAATCCCTGCTGCAAGAAATGACATTAATCAGTGGCATAATCGAATAAATGACGCAATAACGAAACGATATCCGCGTCCTTAAACTCGACTCTGTCGTTCTCGAATAACAGAGTCTCCAATGACGGTATCGAATCTTCTAAACGTCCGGCACATCCGAACATTGCTGGAAAAAGATGACAAAATGGAAGCCATTGGCATGCATGTGACCCTGAGTGCAAGAGCTCGAACCCCAGTTCGACCTTTTAGAAAACCAAGGGGGAAACACCCTGAAGTGGTGGGGGGGGGGGCGAACCGTGGTTAATGCAGGGTTGCAGGGTCGTTCATGGTGAAAGTAGAACGAAAACCCCTCGAAATCGAATCAATTAAGCCACGTGCGACCCCACCCTCTCTTTCGTTGCATTGGTGACTCGATCTGTTCGGAGATTCCTGCAAAATGGAGGAAATCGACAGCAATTCGCTCGAGGACGAAAAGCACGCGTTCGAAATTAAACGATGAGAGTAACGTTTCTTCGGAATTTTTATGATTCGTTCTAATTTATAGTTGTTTGGAATTGTAGTAGATGAGATCTCTTGTGATCGGTGGATGCTTCGAAGAAATATTGTTCTCCAGGAGGAAGGAGTTAATTTTTTTTGTTCGTGTTAATTTTTTTATATAGAGAGAATTTATTTGTTACGTTCTAAACGTGACATCACTTTTCATATCAATGATTAGTTGAACATTTTAGTATAATGTCAAACACAAAAGGATATCTTATCAACAGAAAAAGTAAGAAACTATTTTTGAGTTCTGTGTGTCACTGTTCAATTTACTAACCTTCTTTGCAGTTTGTTATTAATTATAGTATGCCGCGTTTAGTGTATTTTGCAGATTTAGCTGATTTTCTGAATTAATTAGTTTCTCAGACTGCTATATAAGGTATAGACATCTTCACATACTTTATATTAATGTGACAATTGTTGCTGTGTATAGAATAAGTTATTCAAGGGTAAAATAAGCGTAATGCATAGCTGATAAATGTTTCTATAAAATGCATATGTCCTAGTGCATAAGTTCCATTAAAATGCATATGTACTGGTGCATAAGTTCCATTAAATCCCACCTGTACGATTGTTATTTTAGCAAAACAGGTATTATCAAAAAGATATAAACAATCAGTTTGATGACTTTCACATCCACTATTCATTTCATTGTGTTAATGCGAAAGGAAATACTAAAACATTGAAATTAAAAATATTTTATTTGTTACTTTACATATCATTTTCTAATCTAGCTGCTCATAAGAAAGTATACTTACATATTTTAATAAGTTACTAAATACGTATGTATTCGTAATGTCATCAATTTCGCAAAAACGACGTATGAGTGTATATTACAATGATTTGCAAATGACGTTCAAATCAAGGACCTAACTTCATAAATTCGTAAAAGTGTCTTCAACTCGTCGAGACCGCGCTGTGCAAGGGATCGAATCGTCGAAAAACAAAAAAATATAAACGAAACCAAAAGAGGGGTTGAATGATGGAGAAAGTGAGGGGTGGAGAGGTGAAATAGCACGCGTGACGGCTCGCCCGTTATATTTGCGGACAGGAAATCGGGAAATCGCAGAAGTGGAGCGCAGGAAATTTCCAATAAAGGGAAATCCAACATTCGGTGCCGGCCGAGTGCGCGGCCCAATAACAAAGCAATAACTATCGACGATGTGCGCACGGCCATTATACGTGTCCCACCAGCATCCATGTAAACGTGGCTACGTGACTGTGTAGCCGGTGCAATTGCATCCCATCCCCTTCAACCCAATCCACCCTCTCGTCCGAGGGTTGCGACACATCGCTGCCTGTCTCTCCCTACATATTGCAACACGCGTTCCCTTACTGCGTTTGATATTCCGCGAGCGAATGCTTGAGTCGCGATCGTTGAATGAATACAGTGACTTATTAATATTTAGACGCTATAGTGTTTTATCAATCGCTGCGCTACATTTGTTCTTTGTTTCGAAAGTCCATTGTTTCGCGAGATATTTAAGGGTTTGCATTTCAGTCAATTTGAAAATACTTGGAACCATTAGTAAACAAGTTTGTTGTATTTTGTGATTTTATATAATGTATGTTTGTTATCGGATAGCGGGAAAGTGCAGGCTGAGAACAAAGGTTCTGTTATATACAAATGGACTTGTTCCACTGTCGAAATTAATGAGTTATTGTAATTGTTAATTAAGTATATTTCGGTTATACTTTTTTTAATTTCTTTGAATCGTTTTGTAAAAAACGGTTGAAAATGTGTAAAATAATTTGGTCGTTTTACCAACTATTTATTATATCATATAGTCGCTTTATTCTACAATAAACGGTAATTAATAAAACATAACATTTTAACACCTTACGTATTTATTTTTTAATATTTTATCTTAATTTTGTAATAATTGAGTATCATATTTTATGCTAATTCTGTTACAGAATTGTTTAATCAATTCTCAGTTCAAATTAGCACCCGATGTCAGCACACAGCAAATTTAGAAACAGATGAATGTTTTATGAATAACAACTTTTTTTATCGGTGGCCTTATAAAAAAAAAATACATAATGTATGCTTATTCTTTAACATGTGCATTGTGAATGCCATAACAGCTACGATAGCTTGCGACATAGCACCTTTCATTGATGGCGAAATCAAAAAATGAAATCTTGTGGTTCATTGTTAATTCGGCGGAGATGTCGGGAAGGTCATAAGTATACTAACTTCGCTATTATTTCTCTATAAATTATCCCGTCCAGAACGTCACATTAATAGTCAGCTAAAAATTACAAATGTAGCTATAGACAATCGCAAATCTTGAATTTACTTGATAACATTGAGGTTTCGTTACTTGATTGACGTAACGGATAATCGATATCGCAGGCGTGTTTACGCGAATCGTGGGTGCATGAAACAACGAAAAATTCGGGTCGAGAGCGTTGTTGCATTCGCCGGAACATCCGGTTCGATTGGTTTATTGCGCGGCCACGATCGCACGGGTTATCGCATCCGGAAATGGAATTGTTAGGGGCGCGTTTCACACCCTCCGTTCACTGGCTAACCCCGATTCTTTTTTTTCCACCCCTCGATTTTTCGCGAACTGACCACGCAAATAAAAAGTATCGATGAATGACACGTTGTAGCAGCAATTGGGCCAACTCGTAACTCATCGATGGATCCGTTAAAGCTGAACAGCGTTCAGGAAAGAATGGGTAGAACGTTATTCTCCAAGAAACGAATGTTACTCCAATTTTTTAAATACCTAAACGTCTATTATTTCTATATGTCATATCTGAATATATTACCAACATTTATTATTATATAAAGATTATAAAAGCGGTTAATTATATTAGTTTGTCGGAGTACTTCATATTAGTATACAAGTGAATTGTTTCGTAAATAGAATGTATTGAACAATGTAATAGTAATTTAAATGCAATTTTCCAAGCAATAACTAAATTGGATAAACCATGGATATATTGCCTAGTTAAAAGTGGTACATGTAATTGTATTTTTAAACAAACACTTGTTTAATTTAATTTAAGCTTGAAAATATTAAAGGTAAAATATTAGACGGTATTTGTATTTCAAGCTATTTGAAGATATTTGAATATATTTGAAATAAAGTAATTACCACCTGCTTATTAATAGGTACAACGATTTAACGCGAGGCTTATGTTACCCTCGATAAGTTTCTGTCAATCTCATTCCGTTATCCTAAATTTTGAAAATAAGCTCGATTTTAACTGAAGGTTTTTAGTCTACAAAGTTAAAAATAAAGTTTTGGTGGATAAAATCGTACCGCGTACAAAAATTATCACGTACCATCGAGATGCAGCAAAAAGCTACTCTTGTCGTTATAAAAAAGCAACTGCAGACAGCAGAATCCATAGTAACGAAAGGCTAGAAAAATAGAAGAAGCGTCGATTCGACGGTGACGAAAAACTTTCGGTCCCTTGACGAATACCACCGTCGAAACCCCATAACTCTCGCCCATTAGGCCCATCACGCGGATCAATCGTCTGGCTTCAATGCGACCTTCGTCGTTTATTTAATTACCGATTGTACCTTCTTCGTTCGCCCCTTGTCTGGCTTATTGTTATGACAGTCTTAAAAGTGTTGTTTGAAGGCGAGATCGAGTGGTGTTGCTTACGTTGATTTTTTAATGAGAATCATTCATACTCATTCAATCGACATTAAACGGAACATATTACGCGTTATGTTCGAGCAATTTTTCCATATGGATATGCTACTTCATGAGATTTATTCCATTTATCGGTTTGTATTCTAATGAATATTTGTACGTGTTCATGGTAATTGCATCTGTGCTTGTGCATAAATGAGTTTCCATAATCTCTCTACCTTCTGTAACAGTGACACGCAACTTTAAGACTACCGCGTCAATTAAAGAGCGGTGACATTAGGTTCCTTTGAAATTTCACGGTTTTACTTTTCGAGTAATTTTACGTTAAGTTTATAGATGAAATATTATGAGAAAAAATAATAGTAGTGATCAGTATGGAATATGTCCAAAAATGTATATCAATTACTTAATGCTACATTACAAAATTAAATTAGATACTTTAATAAGTTGCACGACTAAATTAGGTTCTTTAATATTTTACAAGATTTAAATTCGGTGTTTTAATATGGTGCCTACAGTAATTTTGATAGTTGCCTCATTCAACGCTAACTAATAATTTCATTGCAATTATATTATTTATTACAAAACATTAAAACTAACAAAAGAAGATAAAATGTTATGTACTGTTTGCGTTTAGCGATCCCTGATTGTGCAGCTTATAATTAGAGTTGAATACAAAGTTAAAAACACGCACCTGATTTGTCATAATCGAACTATACATAGTATGCATTACGATACAGAGCAAGAGGTTATTTATATCATAATTAATTATTAATTACTTACCATTAGACTGCGGATGTTTATGCATTTACGATACATCAAGGTCTGCATAGTATAAATAAATCGTCCACAGCCTATAGATTAAGTTATTTAATGTCTGTTCTGTAGACTTTGATACACCATAAATAAATAAACATTCGCAATCTATTTGCGATGATATCTAATTATATCAATCTAATATATGAACTGTTCAAGTAATAATTCATTCAATATATGATCTGTTTTCTAAAGTTGATTTAATGTGTAATGAACTTTGGATACGTATTAATAAACCTTGAAACTGTTTTCCAATGTTTATTTAACGTATACATTTTTTTCTAAAGTTTATTTAACATATGGCCTGTTATCATAACTTTGTTTAGTGCAGGAACTGTTTTCTAAAATTTATTTCGTACATGAACTCCTTTTTAAACTTCATTTTACATACGAAATCTTTTCTGAAGTCCATTTAACGTACGAACTATTTGGAGATTAGTTCGTTTAATGTATGAACTGTCTTATAGTTTCGTTTAACGTAAGAATTGTATTCTGAATTCCGTTTAATGTAAGAGCTCTTTTCTAAAATTGATTTCATATAGAAATTATTTTCTAATCTACGTTTAACATACGAACTAAACAAAAATTAAAGTATTCGTTAAGAGATTTATCAGGACCGCAGTTTCATAAGTGTTGAGACGCAGTGGTATGTAACGATACGCTTATTTACTCGCACTAAAGCGACGGTTTCCATAAATGCCATCGCCGTCCAATTCGCGAATTTCTATCAACGAACGCCTCGTTTCACGGTAAGAATTTATAGATTTGCAGAATTTGGGAAGGTAGTAGTTTAGAAATATAGGGGTTTTCATCTTTACAAATACGGCGTCTAGTGGAGTTTCGAGGTTTGCTAATTTGGAAGCCTAACAATTTTTAATTTACAATTTCGGAATTTGGATACATAGCAAATTTTAGAAATAAAAATTTCGAATTTATTGATATTCGTGAAATCAAAACTTTGAGTATTCATAAAATTTCAGAGTTTGTGGATTTCTACGAAAGATTTCCAAATGAATCTGCGAATGTAGGAAATTTGAAAACACCATGATTAGGAGGCAACGAACGCCTCGTTTCACGGTAAGAATTTCAATTCGGGGGTACGAAACGTCATTGAAACAAAGGTGCGGTTGACCCGGTTCGAGCGAAGATCTCGCGCGGACATTCACGGTCGAAACCGGGTGAAACCCTCGAAAAATCTCTCGATCTGTCATCGACGTGCCCTCCGACAATCCCGAAACCATCCTCGTGCCATCCATTTATCCGACTGACGCATAATAAGCCGGTCGAGGGTTAAGCGGGAGCTCGTGCCTTCCAATCACAAGAAGGGTGGCACGGGGCGAGGGTCCTGACGCGGAAGGACCACGGGGGTTGAAGGGGGACACGAACGGTGTTTTTCGACAGAATAAACCGGGGCGGTCTGTTGGGGGTGCATCATACACGCGGCATTTATGCGAGGATAAAAGAGGCCACCCTCGCTCGCGCAGCGCCATTTTTATCGTGTGCACCACGCCCGTAACCAAGCCCCAACCCAACCCTCACTCAGCACGGTCAATTGTCCTGCCTGGATGATCGCGGGCTCGCGACCGATCCTCGTTTAACCTGGATGCGTGCAAACAAGAGAAAATGCTTTTGATTTTCCCCCTTTTTGTTCATTCGTTCATTCCCCTCCGCTCTTGTTTTGAATCCGGAGAAAATCCAATTGGAATTTTCTGACGCGACGATCCGCTCGTTCTAGTTTTATCTTTCTGCTCGTCGATTCCCCGATTTCTCTCGATAGAATACTACTCTTCGATATCCTGATCCCGTTCGGTGTAGTATAGTTTTCGGAGGACCATTTGAGAAATATATGAGCGATAGTATAATTGGAAATTTCCGAAAAGAGAATCGTTTTATTTTTATCTTCTGTTGATTGAGTACTGCAATTCGATTTCCTGTTTTCTCTCGATAGAATACTACTCTTCGATATCCTGATCCCGTTCGGTGTAGTATAGTTTTTGGAGGACCATTTTAGAAATATAAGAACGATGGTATAATTGGAAATTTCCGAAAAGAGAATCGATTTATTTTTATCTTCTGCTGATGGAGTTGTGCAGTTCAATTTCCTGATTTCTCCCGATATAGTATAGCTCTTCGATTTTCTGCTTTCTTTCGATAGAGTACTTTTAGATAATTCTTTTGGAAATATGAGGTTCATGGTATAACTGAAATTTTCTGATGCAAGGGTAGGATCGGTTTAATGATGAAGTTGTGCAATTCGATTTCCCGGTTTCTTTCGGTATACTATAGTTTCTGGAAGATTCTGTTAAAATTATAAAGTTGATAAAGAAATTTTCAATATCATACAGCTTTAGGTAAACACTCTTAGAAATATAAAGTTACCTAAACAAACCTATAGTATTGGTACATTGTGAAATGCGCGTAACAGTAGCTTTAATCTAATATAAGAAACACGTGTAAATATAGGTTCATTCAATTATGTCTAGATAATAGTTTAAAATATTCTTTTAAGTAAGAACAATAAGAAATGAACGAATTCCATCTTCAAGATTAGGTATCCTGTCCTCATATTTTTTAAAGAGTTTGATCAAGTATTGTATACGAATAATTGCTTGCTACAATTTATTTAAATTTAATTAAAAATAAACTTTAAATTTATTTATGAATGTAAAATTACGAAGACAGTTCATACTAATAATCATGTTTCAACAAAATAAATAAACTAATGAAACGCAAATAAAAATAAATTAAAAAACCAATATCTTACATTAGGTACGTTAATCTAATATTTTTAAGGAGATCATCCAGAAGTGCCATAGCTCCCTTTTTATTTGAGACTGGAGTGAAGTCTGGAATGATCGATGATAGTATGACTCGAAGCTTGTTCGGAAATGTAAATCCACTCATTCACTTATGTCTTCCTCCCTGGTAATCGACATTTTCTACAATTACACGAGTACACCGGTCGTTTCTCGTACGACTCGACCCAAGATCCTCGTAATGTTCTTGGGAACATGAAGGGGAAGTCAGGGGTGAGTGCTCGTAAATAGGATACGACGATCCAACGTGACAGGGGAGGTTAGCATCCCTCTATTAGCATATTATAGTGCGAGCACAGTGGCGCAGTAGGCAATAAAGTAGACGAGTAACAGTTAGTGCCTGTAATCCCTTCGGCAGGGCATGACAGAGCGATAATAGTAATTCGAACAAATCATCAATTTGCCATCGATTAAGAACCCCATACTCCGTTACATGTCGTTCACTGTTTGCAATAATAATGAATCATACTTTACGTAGCGCAATCGAGGTTGGAATTTTTTAAAACCTTGAGAAGCATGATATAACCCCGATCGTATTTTCCGAAGGAAAGATTACAGAAATTAATGATTTTAAGAACTAAAAGCGCAATTGCGAAAATTATAGTGGCACGAAACAAGAAAATTAAAGTTGGAAGAAGAGAAAAATATTTCTATGAAACTACAATTTAATTGCGAAGTACTTTCCTTCGAAAAAAAACGGCAAAATTAATCCTCACTCATGTTTCTCAGAGGAAAAAATGCATAAAAATTATTGCTTTGTAAATTATAGTGGTTTAAGAGTAGAAAATTAATCTTGAAAGAAGATAATTATATTTCTTTAAAACTACAATTTAATGATGAAATATTTTTCTTTAAAGACGAACAAAATTAACCTTCACTGATATTCCTCACAGGGAATATACATGGAAATCACTATTCTGCAAATTAATGTTGTTGAATAAATAGAGGAAGAAATGTCGAAGAAGGGAAATGCGATTTCTATGAAACCAGAATACGACGATGAAATATGTTTTTTCTAAAAACACATTGTCTATTTTCTGTTAAACAAAATATTCCTTGCCAACGGTAATAACCTTGAAGAAAAGTTAAATATTATCGGTAGAAATTGAAATTCCTGAAACTTACGTCCGAACAAAAATAGAAAAATAACGAAAGGATACGAAGAACATCTGTAGCGAGCAAGAAACAAATCCCGAGAATCATTTCGTTGTTATTGTAACTTCTGAATCGGAGCCAACGGTTGGATAAAAAATTAATATTCGCTTCAGTGACGTTTAGAGTTGTCCGGCACAGTTTACTCGTTCCGATCACTCACCAACGTGATTGGTTGGATGAAGAAAACAAAACACGAAGTCCCGCTCTGGATTAACGTTGTGGCCGGCCATTGATCTCGTTTTTCATTCTCTTTTTATAGGAGCAGGTTTTCAAGCGAACCGATTCGATCGGTGACGAGCATCAGGCGCCATAATAAATCGTAATGTTTCCGCAAAAAAAGAATTAAAAAATTTCTATCGCAACGGACGACAGCACTCACGGAGCCCCGTTTTTCTTGCCCTTCCTCCGTCCCTTCCGCCCTAAATCGTCCATTATTTTAAAACTGGTTCTTCCCGATGCGACTCGGAGGATGGTCGGGATACTCTGGACTTCAGTTAAACCGTAAACAGCACGATTGATTTTAGTTACATTTTAATAGAGCTCGATTTTAACGGCACTTTCATCGAAACACGAAACAGTAGGGTGCGATGTATCTTATATTGAATCGAGGATTTCAAATTTTGCAATGTAGAAATTCTCAGATCTTCTATTATAATTCTTGACAATTTTTTAATGTTCCTAAACTCTCAAATTTTTAATTGTTTAGATTTCTTAAATTCCTACATATTCGTTTACAACCTTTGTAAATTTGAAAATGTTCTCAAATTCCGAACCCTTAAATCGCTAATTCTCTAGACTTCTAAATTCCCAAAGACTAAATTTTCAAATTTTCTCAAATTGTCAAATATACAGATTTCACAGATTTCGATTTCCCAAATATCTAGAATTTTGAAGTCTCATGTTGTTGACTCCCGACATTCTTAAATTTCTAAATTTTGGAACGGAAACTCAGTCGTTGATCAATTGATAATAATTATTAATATCGTAATATTATTTGTAAACTATTATGTATTTTTTATACAATTGATATATTTCTGTTTATTCTTAATTATTTTCGTGCTGTTACACCGAGTAGACTAAAATAATATACAATGAATATGTATTTCAGCGATCTGCGTTTTGACGAGAATTAAAAATGCAATTATATTAATAAACATAACTTGTTTATGGACGTTTTTCATATCGATTGATTAAAATTAACATCACTACATAAAACAGGTTATAAATTTAACATTAAATTATTCATACGTCGGTAATTGAAACTTCCGCATGCCTTTAATGGTGTTTGAAGTAGAAAATGATTGGAATAACGAACGACGCATCAATAATCACGGAATTCCACTGATTTTAAAAATAACTGAAACTTGATCCAACAATTTATGCTAAATTTGTAAAAACCTTGGTTTTCGATTTCGCTATGAAATCTACGAATGACCCGACAATTTTATGCGCTATCTAAAATATATATTTCATCTTATTCTGGAATTTAATTAAATAGAAGTTATGCTAAAACCTCTGTTTAATTTGATCTTCTACAAATTTTAAGATCCGGTTGATTAGAACTCTGTAACAGTGGTTTATTCTCAATAAAATACCATTTTCTTATGAACCTAGTGTCTAGTATGACTATCTGCAAATGTCAAACAGCTGGATAGTTCTAACGCAAGCGTCTATCTAAATGGAACCTACATTGATGACCCGGCAATTCTGTGGTTTAGGCCGGTAATTCTGTGCTTACACAGGATTCTAGACCAAATACCTATGTGGGTCGCTTCCCAAAAGGGATAGTTTACTTTTCAGATGATCCTCAAACAGTTAGGAGAAGAAGTCTACTATTCGTGACACCTATAAATACCCAAATGTAAAATGTAGGAGTCAGAATTATTAAAAATCTGAAGTATTGATGTTTTCTGTTTGGATTTTAAGTTCTTCGAAAGATTATTCTTACTACTTTAACTCAGATAATTGCACTTAGTAGCACTGTACATAGTTTCAGGAACTGACCAAAATGTAATATGTTTATTTTATTAGGTATTTTTATATATACATGAAAAAATAAAATATCTATTTTACGTATTTTCACATATACGTCAAAGATAAAATGTTTTACACACGTACGTCACAAATTCAGAACACCTATATATTTCTGAAATCGTTGTACTGTTTAGGCTTATTAATTCTTGTGTCAGACATTCTACTATACGTATCTCTTGAAACCATGGGTTTATATCATAAAATAATTGAAAGCCATAATTAAACCTCATAACCGTGGTCTATAACATCCATGCTCACAGAAAACACTTGAATAAATCTAAATATATTATATTAAACACTCGATGGTACGAACATAGTAACCTCCAACATAATTTACATTTAATTGAAAATTGTTCATTTTTCGTGCTACTTTGCTGCAACAACATCCTTATTTGCCTTTGCAACGCAAAAACATTGCCATGAGTAGATTGCACTGTCAGCCCCACCCGTTTCAAGGACAGTCATAGCCGAACGAGATGTGCATCGTATGAAAATGATTAAGTATTTTCCTCGGGGAAAATATTTACTGTGGGTGGGAAAATTATTATACTACCAATGTATACAATACGTTATATTCCAAATGTAACGTACTGCAATAATGTATACAATATACTATAAAAATAATATATCGTAACAATTATACATTGTAACAAAATACACAATACATTATATTGAAAAAATAATATGTTGCGATAATGTGTACAATGTATGATATTATAAAAATAATATGTTGTAACAATGATATATCATAATAAAATATATAATATATTATATTGAAAAAATAATACGTTGTAACAATGTATGCAATTTATTATAAGAATAATATATCGTAACAATGATATATCATAATAAAATATACAATATAATGTGCCGTAAAATAACAGTAAAAATATCTGTTCTATTCCAACGAATAACATTATAAATATTAAAATGTTACAACGAATTATTGCTTCGAGTATAGTAATTTCGGCATCCTCATCGAACGGGTCTGCAACGAGCCTAAGTTAGGCCATAACAATCGAGGGTCGGCAAAGGTTCACCGTGGAAAACACCCTCCGAGGATCTTCGAATCGCGAGTAACGCGTTTCACACCGTTTCCTCCGCGAGGAGAGCGAACGGTGCGATAGTAATCACCGCTACCGCCTACCTTAATGTTCATCGCGAGTAGCGAATAATATCCAAGCGTTTGTCCATTAAATTCCGCCATTTTAGATACCACGGGAGGGGTGTCTCGCTTCGTTTCGCAGCCTAAACGTGCACGCACAACGTGTGCAGAGCACGGGGGCGGCGAGGGGGCGAGCGAGAAACAAAGAGGCACGAGCGAGTAGCGCGAAGGAGAAACGGAGAGGGCAGAATAAAAAAGTAAGGCGCTATCGCAACGAGGAAGTCGGCGTTTCGCGGTTGCGTGCTCGGCATGAGTTGACGTCAGCCAAGATGGCTGCCGCACGGCCCTCTCCTTCATCATCGCGAAACACACGAATACACGCATGCGGTCGCACGCGCGCGTATTCGCGCTCGACGCAATGACAGCGGGGTGGTTTAGGGGATGATTGAGTGATTAGTCGAGAACTTAGCGCCAGAGAATGAGGAAATAATAAGAGGATACGCAGAGGGCTTGCGCTGGTTTCGGGGGCAGTTTTGTGAGCGAAGATTGACGAGACGGTGTTAAGTTTCGGACAAACGTGGAACGGCGAGGGATGTCGCAAAGTTAGGAACTTAGGAACGTTTAGACGCTTCTGTGTACGCATTTCCATGTTCGTTAATTTCTAAATACCCTTATTTTTGAATTCCTGAATTTTCGGATTATTTAATTGTCCAATGCGTTGATTTATAAATTTCCAGATTTCGTAATCTTTCCGTCTTTTCGATTCTTGATTTCCTAGCTTTTAAATGTCAAGATTTCTTGGTATTTTAATTTTTTGGTTTCTAAACTTCAACATTTCTTAATATCTGCAAATTCCTGAATTTCTACTTTTTCTACCCCACGTGTTCTTGCATCCCCATGTCTTCAGAATTCCAAATTTCCAAGTACCTAAATTCATAGTTCAACAAATCTGCAACTCCCCGATTCTTCAAGTCTTCCAATTAAAAAATTCTCGAATTCTCAAATTTCCACTTTCTCCAAATTTTCAAATTTTCAAGTTCCCGAATCTTCAAATTCTTAAACTTTCAACTTTTTAAATTCCTACATTCACTAATCCACAAATTCCTAAATTTCCAAATTCCCAAGTTCCCAAATTGTTCACTTTCCAAATTTCAAAACCTTAAAATTTTCACATTCACAAATTTTCAAATTTCCAATTTCTCAACGTGTATGGCTACCATACACTCCAGCTTTTTTTAATTGCGTGTGATTAATAGGTAGCACAGACAATGGATTTGTCATTCGTTATCTGTTCATTTCAAAATTGCAAAGTGCATGCAAGCCACTCCTCTAATACGATACTTCTTCAACTACATTAGAAAATTGAAGGAAACCTTTTAAAACATAGTTTCGCTTTATCAAGAGCAGAAAACTATAATGATCCTTGCATGACATACTGAAAAAAATGGAAGAAGCATGAAGTAAACTATTTTCGCCTATTTATTTTTCGTTTTTAAATTTTTACACGAATATACCCTTTATGTAAGTTATGAGGAATAGAGTTTTTATATTTAAAAATTTTCCAATAAAATATTTTCGTAAAATTTTTTCGTGAGTTTTGAAATTTTAGAATTAAGATTAAAATTTATTGTAAAATTTTTTTCTTTATTTTATATATTTCATATCTTTGTATATTATGATTAGACCATACAACCTCTAAACTTAATCCCTTTCATTAACAAATAATTGTTGTTAATAATCTTCATCACTATTAATCGTTAACAACAAATTTCATTAATACATTTGAATGTTTACAAAATAATTTCAATTTTGCAAGGATAATTATCACACGTAATCCTGTGTTAGGGCCACGAAAAATTGAATTTTCGGTTTTGAAAATATTGTACTAATTTATAAATAAAAAGAAACCTGAATCTGAACTCTATGGAAATATTCTAACTCTTTATACTATGGTAGTATAAAGGGTAGATTATATTCCACAGTAGATTATACATGTTTTTACACGAATGAAAATTATCGTGGAGATTCTATCTCTCAACAATTATCGAAACAACATCGAAAGATTTTTGCAGAAATAACAAACGACAGTGACGATATCAATTTCATTCGCAATTCAAATTAATTTTTTCCATCCGTGATCCGAGTTGATAAGCGACGAGAAAGGTATGGTCATTCTTTAAAAGTCTATTGCTACAATAATCTTGCAGACACGAACGTCAGCGAAGAAACATTGATACATATCGTTTCTAATCTGAAAATTAAATTTCATTTCTCGATTTAGAGGCTGCTATGAAGCAACTGTGAAAAGTTACCACGTCAAGTAGATACGTTCGCCACTTCCGGAGTGGAAGTAGTTTAAGTAAGCCGTGACTCAGACTTGGCTCAAGTACATACGCTCCGGATCTTTATTTTTGAACCTGATTCCTTCATCGTGATTCCTCTGTGACTTCCGTTTCAAAATTTCCGTGCTTCAATTATACCGTTTTAATACTACAATTAAAGTTTCTTAGTACTTCAATTATAATATTGTAGTATTCACGTTTTTCTGTATTTTGGTACTCGAGTTATATTGTTTTAAATCTCAAATTATTCCTATTTCAGTTGTAGAATTATGTTGCACTTTAGTGTTTGAATTATGCTGCCTCAGTACTCGAATTTTACTGTATTTTAGTACTCGGATCATGCTATTCGTTGTAATTGCGATTTGTCAACATGAATTCACATAAATTTCACTAAACATGAGAATAATAACGTATGAAATATTTAAAACGAATTTTCTGTGTAAGCTAACAAACTTTCTGTATAGACAAGCTGTTTATCTATAGACTGTGTGTAGACCAGAGATCATCACGAGTATAAAATGACAGTTCTGTCAAATGAACACGCATTTTATAACAAAATAAATGAATGATTCGAGCGGAGTATCTCCTTTGCAAAAAAAGTATTTGCAACATTTTTAATCGCATTCGTTATCGATCCGTAATTCAAAGTAATCGCATGTGGGACTTTTTAGTAGATTTATTTCAGATCCAGCTTGTACGTGATTGCATTCATAATAGCCTTTGATTCGGCGGATTGCAAAATTTTCGCATCGCTTTACGTTCTCTTTTTCCTTTGATTCACGGATGTTCAATCGAGTGCAGGAATTTTTAACATTTTGCGAATCCGTTTCTCGCCAATGAATTTAATTATTGCAGCAATCAATGGAGCAGCTTTGATTCCCTTCCCTTTGTGCAACCTGATAATATTACCGTGAAATTTCGTTATCAAACTTTTAGGCTATCGAATTTAGTTTTATTCACGTATTTCATTAAAATTCGAGATAAAAAATTAAAAATCTTCTATATTAAATCTTCTAATATGTTTATTTTCCGTCACAAAAATAATCATTCTTTCCTCCTAAACCGAGGAATGAACTCCTAAATCGAGAAATGTAAAAAGGAACAGTTTTTTTAAAAGGAACGGTATTTTTAAACATAAAATTCCACTTTATGAAACAAACTCAATTTTAATCATTGTCAATAACTAATAATAATTAGTGAAATTATTAATTATTGTAACTAATAATGAATGAGAATAATTAGCAGTTATTATGACCAGTAATAATAAATAATAATAATTATTCCACTGACTTAATTTAAATAACATTTATCCATTTTGAAACGGAGTGGAACAGATGGTAATTAATCGGTTGATATAAATAGCTTTAATTACTTCAAACGTGTAGCGAAAGGAAGATAATTCTGGTAACCTTGATGTACGTGGTTCAATAAAAAAGTAATGAAATTCTTTGCTTCGTATGAGAACATGATCCTTCGCGTCAGACGCGATTCACATTAAAAACTTATATTCAGCTTTATTGTACTGTAATATTACATTGTAATTAGTACTATAATTAGTGCAATAAATACTGCAGTGTAATTAAAATTATAATAAGTGTGATAAAGGCTACATTATAATTAGTATTATAATTAGTAAAATGAATATATGAATTAATTGACATAGAGTTAATTACGAAAATTTTATTACTTTTTCATTCCAACTGATTACACAATTTAAGGTTGATATTGTTGATTTAGTAGATTAAATAGATGTATTTTGTAATAAGATTATGATATAAATATTTGAATTTACAAGTTAAAAAATTTGTTTACTTCAAGATTTAGATTATTGGAAATTTTTAAATTTGAACATTCATATTCCTTCTAATTTCTATTTAATTTCTCCCATTTCCTCTTTTTCATAAATTGTATAAAAATTGCGCATACAGGACACATACAGGACGATTCTCCTAATATACCTAATTTGAATAACTCATAAATCATTCACTGTAGATAAATTTTTCCAAACAAATATCATTTCCAGCGGAGGATATAGCAAAAATGGTATCATAAAAATACATTACAAAGAGAGCAAACAATTTCATCGTCAACGTATGAAGCAACGAATTGATACAGAATATATGGTACAAGATTAACTCTCGTCGGAGCAGGGAGGTTCAGTCGGTTAAAGAGTTAACGAAAATTTAACGGCGAGTTAACATCGCGACACGCTGAGCCAGTAACCTATATACGCGCACACTGGGGGTTGAACGAAAGGACGAAAGAGGAAGACAGAGGAGCAAAAGGGAAATGAAACGAACGACGATGGAGGGGGTCCTGAGTAGAGGGGGGTATCTGTGAGCGCCACCCTTTCGTATGCAAATTCTGGAACACCTGGAGGCAAAGGTCGCATGCAAATCAGCCCTGCAGCCATCTGATCGGACCTAACCGCGGCTCCCCGTGCAAACACGTGTTTTTTACAGCCTCCAAAAATCGTGTCGGCGTTCGCATATTTTTTTCTTCCCTCTCGATTCTTTTTTTCTCTTTTTTTGTTTCGTTCTGTCGCCCTGCCGCTCTTTATCGCGCGAGATTTCGTATACATTTTCACGGGAGCTCTGTTTGCCGACAAGCGAAACGATTTTCACGGCAAATATCAACAACTGGCCGGTCGCTGAAGCCCGAATAGAGAGCCAAAAAAAAAAAAAAAAACAGCCACCGGTGGCGGTTTATCAAATTTTTCTCCCCCTCGATACGCTGGCCGTCCACCCACCCATTAATTTGCGTACGCGTGTCTCCGGAAGGGAGAAAAAATCTGCGAAAACGACAAATCCGATCAACGGATCGTGGATATACTATCGGGGACGATTAATTCGCCGGCAGACCGTGTAAATTCGCGGTCGACGAACGTCCGTGAGATCGACGACGTTGTTTTGACGATCGTTGACTTCCGTGGCGAGAATTATTTTGCGGTTTTATTCCGTAGGACGCAGCGGCGCACCAAGGTGGGAATTAATGGCTGGTAATTTTCCGCGATCGACGATAAAGGTGTTGATTCCTGTTGTAATTGATTGCCGATCGATCACGGGCCGATTGCCTGTATCGTCCTGTCAGTACGATTTATCCGTGTCGTTCTGATCGCGTTTATGCAACGTGATCCGTGTGTAAAGCATGTTTTCTTTATGTATGCCTCTGCTATATTAAATCGTATTTAAATTGAGTTAATGCTTTTATTTCTAACTTGAAAATGCTAGTTTCATGAAAATTTTTCTTGGTTAATTAAATCTTTTCCCAATATGGCAGCAGAACAAGCGTGTACTGTAGTTTTAATAGTTCAGGTTGTATAAATAACGAAGGTCGGTTACAATATATAAAATATTCTCGATATGTAATATATTAATATAATGTATATAATGTATGATACATTGAGATGTATTAACATAATGTACTATATTAACATAATATTGATAATATATATATTTATATATCACTAATATAATGGTATATAAATATAACGCTAATAATATCTATTCATTTAAATCTCATATTACTTTTCTAAAACCAAAATGACAGGGCAATAACATACTATTTGCATTCGAATACAGTAAAATTTTGATTATTCCAACCGGTCGTTAAAAATCTTCTTAAATCACCCCTTTTATTCCCAAAATATTCTAACTCTCTTAGATGTCCACTCTTACTTCTTAAATTTTATAACTTTTTTTAATATCCATTTTTACTCATTTCCGAATATACTAACTTCCTTAAATCTTCATTTTCATTTCCTAAACTTTATTAGCTATCGATAGAATTGTTTTTAATATTTTTCTTTCATCGGATGTATTATCTGCCTGAATTTTATATTATCTTAAAGTATTCCTTTAGCCGTGATAAGACAATACGCTTCCATTTCATCGACATTTCAATGTCAGCAGCTCAAATTTCAACAACAGAAACCGATCTACACACGCTGAATATTAACCAAAGACTGCGCATATTACGAGGAACGATGAGTCATAGAGAAAGAAAGTACAAACGAAATGAAAGCATATAGGATAAATGCATTTCTTTTCTCTACTTCGCGCCATTTTGGACGATGGCAGAAATTCAATTGCGAATAACTTCCTACGCTACGTTGGAAGGAAATTAGAATTACTGAATACTGTTATATAAGATTCGAAATCAGACATCGCGTTAAAATATCTTCAATGTTTACTAATCAACAAGATAATTCCAAATCATTACAAATTTCAACGATACTTATGTTTGTGTTTATCGCAAAAAGGGAAGTTTTAAATGCAATAAATAAACTTTACATCGCTATGTCAAATTTAATTATTTGAAACAGGATTATTGTCTTTCTGATACAGTTAACCTTGTTAAAATTTCATTGAATATTATATCGAGCCAGGCGAGTTTTAAAGAAATTTTACAAGAAACTTCTCGTGACATAACTACCTTAAATATCGAAGCGTTTCACTCTAAATGTAATTGCGAAAATATCGAAAATAGGTTCTCCTTTCGTTACCTTTTTTCTAAAACGGCACTCGGATTTCTCGCGTGCTCGAGGCAATAAACGGCAAAGAATGAATCTATCGAAATAGGTCTACTAGTAACAGTAATCGGCCTCGTTGACAAATACGGCATCGACCGTCCAGCGAAATTACAATTCCGACGAAGGAACAAACTGTAAAAAGTTCTAACACCGAAACAACCAATTTCCTAGATTCGTTATACTAAAATTCTCTACATCCTACTGTGTACTTTACAACGAACATAAAACGAGGTTTAAAATGCCGAAAGAAACGTTCTCGGCAATATTTGAAGCCGAAACACGCGAGGAATATGAAACGAACATATTACAGGACGATACATATATGGGTGAGGCGATTGCATAAAAAGGAATATATCCAATTAACCTTTTTTAATTGCAAGTTTCGTCATACATTTCATATTCGTCCCAAGGCGAGTCCTCTTTATATGCGAGCATTTCGAACGCAAAAGCAATTCGCTAGAAAATTATTCCCTCAAATTTTTTATTAACGCCCAATCAAAATGTGAATATTTTTGATTGAAATTATTAAACGTTCGAAATTTATCTCAAGGCCTGACTATTTCGATTTTGAATTACTCGTGCAATATGTATTTTGAATGTATAATAGGTATTTTGAGAGTAGACGTGAAATAAAATTTATTTACGAAAGGTTTAATTAAGTAATCAAACTATACATATGTATTGTGTAATAGTCAAAATTATAAAAAATGTTATGATGGTATTAAATTTAGTAAAAAGTTCATGTAGACAAATATATTTTGAACAATTAGAAATTTTAGATGTTTACTATCGCAAGAGAGGATATAATTTCTAAATTTTCGGTTTCTACATTTCCTAGCTTTTGACATTCTTAAATTTGTTAAACTTACAAACTTTCAAGTCCCTAAATTTTCGAGTTCCCAAATCTCCCAATTTTAAAATCCGAAATTAATTTAAATTAATTAATTAGTTTCTAACCTGCACACTTTTGTGTTATAAGCCTTCGAAATTTCGAAACCATTAAATTCGTACATTTTCACACGTATAAATTTCGCTACCTTCAAATTCCTAGATCCACAAATTGGTAGCCTTTTAAATCTCTAGATAACCTTATTCGTAGATCCACAAATCCTCAAATACATATATTTTTATATCCCTCGATACCTAATCTCCTAGGTCCTCAAATCCATACATTTCTAGATCATCGGGTTCCTCGATTCTCGTATCTGTAAATCCCGAAATTTCAAAACTCCCAAACTCATCATTCATCCGTAAATATTCAAGTCGTTCAAATTCCTTAAAAGCGAATAAGTGAGAGGTCTTATTTCCCCTAGGGTTCCCAGACTTGCTCTCGATTGTACCGAGCGCCATTCATGAGTCCGTGGTCGCGCTTTCTAATTATTCTCTTCGTTAACGACCATGGGCCCTTAGTTAGCCAACGTGACGATACAAATCGTAGTTTCTTACATACATATGTATGCGCGATGTAAATCCGGCTAAACACTATGATATGAGACGAACCAGCTTGGACACAGACGTTACTTAAGGGTCAAAATCCGCACGCAAAAACTGGTCAATTATGCAAGAAATCCTGTTGATTTTGTTTCGTGTCCTCGCAAAGAAGACAACCCTTAAATCGTGAGAGTTTGCTCGTGTCTCTTCGTTTCTGTTAAACTGGACAATGCTTCTTATCGGTTATTTTTTTGGATCACGGTTTAAGCACCAATTCACAGCTCAGTTAAACTTGAATCTTACATTGCTCTTAATTATATGTGTATGGTTTAAAGAAAAATTCGAATAAGCTAGTGATTAAATTAAATATTATCCCATATTGTAGTACATATTATTATCAAAAATTCTCTGAACACTTCTTCAGAAATAAATGTAAGAACAAATTTTAAACTAATAACGCCTATACAATATAATCTATACAGAAGACGTAACTACACAATCTATACAGCCTGCGTACATTTTCATTTCAAAAAATGCTCGATATTTTGAACAAATACAATTTAAAAAACAATTTCATTACCGTACACATTCCCGTCTAAACGGGTACTGTGTGAACTGCAAACTTGCTGTCTGTATTCGATATATCATAGAACTCTCGTAACATTTCGTTTATTTATCAAGGGATGGTTAACTACGGTATTTTCCGTATTTTTTCATTTCTTCCGTTTCGTTCCTCGCAACAATTCGTGTTCGAAGTGCGTTACAAAAGTTTCGTTTGCTTCGATCTCGTGATTTCAAGTCGGACGCAGTTTTAGGCAAAACGTCTCGCAGTCTATTGCAGTTTGCCGGCAATGTGCAAAGGGACTTCCTTTTTCCCTCCCTATTTCAAAGAAGTTACGGGGGACAGACACGAGGCTGATAGGCACGAATTAGCCTGAAACGCGGCTCGAAGTTCGGCAAGTTCAACCCTCCTTCGCAATTATTGATCTGATAATAGTCGCGGGCCAACCGGTACACACGATCCGCCTATTTAAGCCCGTTACATGCACGAAATGCACTTTCGAGTTTCCATCGGCGCTAAACTTTTTACTGGCGGGCTCGCCTTTCTTGTCGGCTTAAATAATTGAAACGTCCGTCTGATCGCGTTGCGACCACGCATTTATCTCCTTTTCGACTTGAATTTTTCATCGTTTTAGTATGTACGGCGAACGACGCCGATCGGTAAAAGTTTCTCGCTTAATTTTACAGAAAAATGAAATTGCGTATTGTTCCCTTAAACTGTTTCAATCGGGTCTAATTGACAGACATCAATTTTACGTGCTCGTTCCCACGTGATACGCGACAAAAAAATTACGCGTACGGATAATAATTAGTTCTTACGTAGCCGTCTTATTTTGGAAATATTAGGAGAGCAAATGGAACGGATACAAGCAAATCGGTAATTTGAATTGTAGTTAACAAATGTTTTTGTTCGTGACCAATTCGTTGAATTGATATTGTGATAATTAATGTATGTAGAATGATATGTAATTGGTGGTACAACCGGGCTTAATTGTACATGAAAAAATGAGTGGAAATTGTGAAGTATTCATCTGAAATTGTGTTTATTGACGGGTTTTATTTGAGATTTTGTTTATTGATGATTTTTCTTTGAGATTTTGTTTTTGAGAGAATTGAGTCTGAAGTTACATCCGAGACGCGTATATTTAGGGTCGTGTCTACATTTTTGGCGAAAGTTAAGACATTTTTTTTTTTTTTAATAAAGGGTTTAGAGTCGCATCAACTGCAGTGGTTTTTAGCGATTGTAACTATAAACTATAGGTTCATTAAGGAAAGATGGCCGAGCTCTGCGCTTAAGGATGAATTTCGAATTTTGTTGAGTATGCCGATGGTGTCACAGAAATTGAGTACTGCCTTGAAGTTTGAAAAGTTGAAGAAAATTCGTGAATCCGTGAGAAGTTTGTGAATTTGAGTTTTTAAATCCGGAGATTGGAGGAATTTTAGAATTTTGAAATTCTGGTATTCAAGAAATTTAACAATTTTATAATTTCATCGTTTAGATATTCTGTAGTTTGAGCAACTTCAAAATACATCAACAATCAATGGCATCGTAAATTATAACATAATAACATTGCTACAACTATTCATTATTGTGAATAGCTATAAATTATTATCAAGGTATATTGTTTCTAGCTGGGTACGTAGCTAAAATTATGTATTATAGGAAGAAAGTAATATAACCCATTACTCAAAGATGGTTCATATCTGAGACAAACCACGAAAACAGCCGTTATTTCTTAGTTTAAAAGTTCACAATCTTTCCGTGCATGTCAAGCCAGAAACGAACCTTTTCTGACATACATGAAAGTTTGAAAAATAAAATTACTTTTTGAAAGTTGCTAACTTTTCTTGACCATTAACATTAAAAGTGACAACATATATATTTTTTCAGCTATTTCTAAAGATCATTTAGAAAGGGGATAATATATAGTTCATGAAATGATGACTATAACTGCAAGTACGAAGTATTGCTAAAATTAATTGTAATCGACAATATTATGAAACTAATTAAAGTTGCCACCACCGCATAATTTCAAAAAGGGATCTCTCGAATGTAATAAGATGGCCACCCGCGGTAGCAGAAGAAAATCCCGAGTTACTGTTTATATTCCGAAGGACTCGTGTTAACGGTGCTCGCCAGCGAATCGTGTCCCATAAATCGAACGTAATTAACCACGTGGCTAATAAATTAGTCGTTCGTTCCATCGACGACACTTTTACGCGGGTCTGCGTGAAACGTCTCGTAATATTATCATTTCTGTTCGTCTCCATCGGGTGACGCGTTCGCGCACTCATTCGAGCCCGCGGGCTTTTATCGACGTTGCGTGCGTCTCGCTGTGCCACATGACGCTCAGGAATTTTTTAATGGTGTCCCATTGCGCGGAGGTTCGTTAAATTTCACGGAGAAATATGGCTCGTTCTGGCGTGCGGTCCGCGCTCGTAAACACGCGGTCGAACCTTAAATTTTTCCTAATAAGGACACGCTATCGGGCCCCATTATCGGCGTCCCCGCTCACTATTGTCCCGTTAAGACACACCGTAATCGGGCAACGTTCCAAATAACTTGTAATTAATTATCGGCCGCGAGAAGATTATCGGCGGACAGTTACGAAAGATGCTTTTAGGGACTGCTCGCCACTTATGGGAACATTCTTCCTTTTCCCCTTAATATTTACAGTTATACACGAAATTCCGTGCTCGCGCGGTTGTACTTTTATTTATGTGTATTCCTTATCTGTATTTGTTCGACGAACACGAAAGAAGTTTTTAGCAAATTGAACTTTTGTACGCGTAAGGGACGAAGGAATAGTTAATTGTCAAAGTGGAACTCGTATGATCGACAAATGATGTACATTTGTTAGAATTGTGCACGCGTGTGGACAATTTTTTTTAATAGAAAAAAGGAAATGAGATGATGTAATTGTGTATTCGTTTAAGAAGATTGTGTAATAATTAACACTAGGTTTATGAACGTTTGACTAGGTTTTCAGAATAAAAATACTAATGTGAAATATTCATATTGAATTATATGTAGGTTGCCCTTATAACAAATGATAAATTAGTGTGCTATTTTCATTGTCTCTGTACATTATTTTCACTATCAAAATCACAAGCAAATAAATCGTGTAATCAACTATACAAACTATGTGTAGCTGTGATGCATCAATTCACACTATCGCCACAAATGACTTGCAAAATGTCATTACACATTTTCGTACTTGCAATTACAGTTTCCATTTCATTAAGTACGCTATAGTATATTGTGTTATTATAATACTATACCACTGCAGTGTAATTATATTAGCTACTTATCTAGCTACAAATATCATAAAACTCGTACTTGCATTTTTCGAAAAAATACTTCAGAATTTTGAATTATCATAACATTTCTCTGATGCATAATGCAATGGAGTATTAACCTCGATGTCAATATGTAACGATTAACAACATTATATAATTAGAACAATATATAACGATATTCAGAACAATGCACATCAAATTCTGAATCACTTTATTTTCTACAACAGTCGTCGAAAAAATTACTACAATTAATTTTTAAACACAATGAATCGTTCAAAACGACCAAAACACAGAATACGGGCGATAAAAGCGGTATCAGAAACAGGCTACTCGTCATCCGACGATTCAACTAGAAGACAGGGAAAATAAACATGGTCAGCAACATTATCAACGCACTCTTGTGTCCATCGCTTCAGGGTCCAGGAGAAATTGACCGAAGAACGTAATTCATGACAGTGAAACGCGAGGCCGACTCATCGAGTCATTGGCCTCGGTTTTACGACGATGACATCGAACGTAAATCGTCGTCTTTACTGTGGCACGATTTTTATTCGGTTTACTGTGCTTTCGAAATTGTGGTCGTTGAAAAAACTAACGCCAGCGGTTCTTTGACCTTACTCCACGAAAATGTTTAACTCTCTTTAACCTGTCGCTGTACGATTTATTCGCTCGACGATCTTTCCCCAAACCGATTGATTGCTAATACTTTCACCATTATTTGTATAATCGCGTAAATCCACATAAATTAAGAAATTTTAAGTTGAAGGTACCATAATTTTGTAGTTAAATACTCTTTTGCGTGACATAGTATAAATTGCTAGTTTTTGTAATTCTCGAGAAAAATCAGTATCAGCTGCAGTTTCTTCAAGGTACTGGGACCTGTACTTTTTATTTTATTTATTAATTTATCACAGGTTCTTCTAAGTTTTTATTTGTTGATGATGTTAAAGTCGATGGTCTATAGCAACTGTAATAACATTATTTAGAGCTGCACAATTGACGATCAACATTTATTGAATACTGTTAGAGATGTAGGAATTACGTCGTAATTAATCTATATTTTATTTGATCTGTTACAGAAATATTATTTTTTATAAGACTAAATAATTAAACATGTTTTAGAATAGAATTATAAAATTATATTCTATGATAGAATTATACAGAAGTATAATCTGGTTTCTATACTATGACTCTCATATTAATGATACTATACTGTGTATATTATACAGTACTGTTACTATATTCATACTTTATTGTTTATCTGAAATTTTTAAGATTCGCGAGCATAGTGACTGCCTCATGTCATTTGATTCTCACGGCTGCAGTTTAATTTTAAATAATCTATAATTTAATCTTAAATAATTTATTTAATTTTAAATAACCTTCAAACACTTTGATATTGGAAAAAGATACTTTCAGACGTAATAGATATAATAGAAGGAGGAGGAAGTTATACTTCTTTGTAGAATAATCATATACTGAATTGCACCGTTTATGTATACATATAATGAAGAGCTCATAATAATTTAACTCCTCTCTTTAAATGCACCCTCAACTTGCCTGAGAAACTAACTTTAATCATACTGAACATTGCATTAATTACGATTACTCCGGTAGCATAAATCGAATCGAAAATTATATTAATTCAATTCAGCTTAAAATTCATATATTCAGAAACTCCCTAGGATCTTTTAAACATTCGTTAGTCGACCGTTTTTTAGTTTTTAATTATGTTAAATTGTATTTCTCCCTCATTATTTTTCCTTTATTTAACTCGTTTTAACGCTGGCAACGCTTGCGAAAAGAGTAATTTTGAATAAATTATAATTTTCTCTCTTTATTTCGCAACATGCACCGTCTTGAATTGTATAAATATTCTGACTACTTTTACGATTCTAAACCTTACGGAATTACATTAAATCGCTAAAATTACTGACATTAGAAGTGTCATTTTTGTATATGATTGTAAAACCATGAACCGCGTTCAATCTCTTTCTACATTACGTTTCATTAGGTACAAAGAATTTGCCTCGTAAATAAATATGTAAATAATCACCGAGTCGTCATCGGAGGAATATTCGATACATCCGAATAGTATTCATTCGCATTATCGTACGATCGAAAAAATTTCCCTGGGACATTATCATGCACGATATCGTTAATGGACACGAAAGTCATTACCTGTATCGAACAACCGAGCGAACCGGGCGCAACGATTTATAAACGATCAAGGGACGATTCGAGCATGAAACCAGGGGCTGTACGTTTTTAATTAACGTGTCTTTAATTAGCGGTAAAAATTATCTTAAGATTTAAAATTGAACCGGCCCCGTATCGAGCTGGGGAAATGTACAACAGATCTTTGACGGATAAACACACCGTGGATACGTTTTCTTTCGCGTCTGCTCTCTATCTTGTCCCTCTCTGTTTTCTCATTTTCCTTTTTAAATTGACGCGGTGCACGCGAACGAACTTCTCTAGGCAGAGCTCGCCACGACGACGGCTCATGTGAACGGCCAAGCAACGTCCATAATTAATGATAATTGTTCAACTAGCTTGATGGCTTTAATTAAAGGCAGTTCTGCAATTCCGCACGGCGAGCGTCCTCCTATTTTACCGTCTCTCTTCACGTTGCCCCTCGGTTTGCTCGTTTTGCCGCCGCGCGCGGTTAACGTTTTATAAACGACCGACTATCGGTTCCCGAGATTAGAATCCAGCCTGGATTTGACGAATCGAAAACAAAAGGCTATCCATTATTGCCTGCGTGTCAGCATAATGAATGAAGAGCGCGGAAATTCTATGGTTTCGACGCTGTAATTACCCGCGGAACGCAAGAATTACCCCGTTAACGATTTCTTCGGAACCCTCGTTAAGGCGCTCGTACTCGTTACCCTCGAACGCTCTCTGTTATTTCGACGCGTTGTTTTCCTTTTTTTTTTTTTTACTGCCACCTTTATCTCTTCCTAATCGCGGAAGAAGATCGACGACTTATTAATGGGAATCCTCTGTTGGCCCGTTAGTTTCGTTTTTTCTTTTTCTTCACGATTGATGCGCCGAGCCAATTTAGCTTTCGTGCGTTAACGCGAGATCGGTGATCTACGGTACCGGTTATTTAGCTCGTCGATCGATTATCGCTGATTTGATAATCGGACGATCGATAGACCCGATAACAGGGAACCTAAATGCTACGTGTACCTAATACGAGAAAGCTGGTATTACTTGCTACGGGAAAAGTTATGGGATTTTAACACGTTGACTGCCACATGGGAGCAACTGAAAATTGCATTAGGTAGTATTTTCATTTTTAACGAATTTTGCCAAATACTTTCACGATACTTTGCTTGTATTTATTTTTCATTGTTCCAAGTATCTGACATGAGTATTTTCAGTTAGAACATTCAACAAATTTTTGATAATACAGCTGCTAAATATGTGTAGAAATTTGAGTGTCACCCGTATATGAGTGACATGGCAGCCAAAGGGTTTGACAAGGTTATTTTTCGTTTAGAAATTGCGATAATTGTATTTAATTGTTCATTATGATTAATTAGTAAATTGACAATACTTAACTAATACTTCGTTTTAATTGATCCCTTCGTTAGAATCAATATTTTATTGGTCAATATTTAACTAGTACTTAATTGTAATTGACCCCTACTGGTTTTTCGAGCGTTGTGTCAGTCAGAATTATCTATTCATTACTATAACGTTAAGATAACTGTGGAACATCGATTGCGATAACCCTGAAATATATTGTCAAGGTCAATATTCTGAATAACTATGCTTAAGTGTGTAATTAACTATCGACCTTATTTTCTGTGATACACGCAAGAAACTTTATACAAATTGGGAATATACCAATGGTATAAACAACGCACTATAAATTGTTACAATGTATCCACTGTACTATTATTTTTTTTAATATTCCTAATGCACTGTATTTAACCACTTTAAATTTTAAGATTCTCGTTTGAATATGTTACCTATGATACATGTATAATAGTAACCAATTTTAAGTTAGGATATGTAAGTCAGAATAGAAAAGAAGTAAAATTCTAATTATTATTTGATGTAAAAAGGATAAACCAATTACAGTAAATATGTAATAGTAGAATTCACCAATAAGGCTGTCAATTTAATTGGAATCCTTTGAAAGTAACGCAGAGTGACATTAAAATTGGTAAACTGTACCTTTTTCTATATAATTACCGAAGTTCGTATCAAATTGAAAAATAATTACATTTTTCAGATATCGCTATAGCGAAAGGGATCTAATCATTACCAATTCCTGAATTGTAACCTACATTCAATCAACATGCGATTATGTCAATTATAAGCAATTGTATGCAATTATATGCAGTTATATGCAATTACGTGCAATTATATGCAATTGTGTGCAATTATATCAAATATTGTATACGTATTTTTGTGAAATTTGTAATTTGTACGCAACAAGTAGTTCTCGACTGTATCTTTATACTATATAAAAATTAAATCTATAGCATTTACTTGACAAATTTTCTAGAAAGAATATTTCTGCTTATTATTATTATTTTCCCAGATTTATAATTCCACTTTAACAAGTGTTTATAATTTTATAGATTCTACCTTACAGACACTGTAATTTTTGGAACTTGCATTGTTGTGTTGCATATATATGATTACAAATACAGCGTAAGAAGTATATATTTCATTTGTTTAATCTTTGTACCTGTTTATTCTAAACGCCAAAAATAGTATCTCATCGATGTGATAAATTATTACAGCTGAATTGTTGCGAAATATTTCAGAAGTACAATTGATTATAAGAAACTGTTCGCATCAGAAACCTAGACATTAATTCCGTAATTAAATATAAACAGAAGAAATAATTCGAAAACTTGATATATAAATCACCAAATGTACGTCCGCAGACCATAGATAACATAAGTTACATTCATTTAGTAGACATCAATAAACCATAAATTCCTAAACAGTCCACATCACGAATCCAGATATTAATGTCGTCCTCAATTATAAACAGAGAAAATAATATATAAACTTTTTATAAGCTACTTTTTCGCACAATCATCATCCGGTTTATACAAACGTACAAGAATAACTAAGTGCAGTTCGACGTGAAATTAAAAAGTCGAATAATTAAAACTCGAATACCTGAAGGATTCCTCGCTAATTGTATAAGTTGATGCACGTGCAAACGCGAGCACAAAGAACGAGTTCGTTCTCGTTCGACTGGAGAGATTCCATCGGCCACAAATTGAAAGAGTTCCAAGAATTTCCCAAGGAAGAAGAAGCGACAAACCGGAACAGTTGCTCGTCCCTCAAAACACCGGTGTCCGAGGAAAGAGAAAGACAGATCGCTGTATAAAAGTCAAAATGATCGTTTTTTCTTCTAAGCCGGCGTAGTGTCCGCGTAGCTGTACGGATTCCTCCGTTGAAGAACCCTTTGGGTTGCGCGAGAAGAACGCCGGCTCGGCCCTGCCATGTGTTTCGAATGAATTTACATGACGTCCCGGCGTGTAGCTATGTCACTTTTTGCTCGTGTGCGCGCGTACGTACGTGTACGTCGACCAACATGTGGGCAGTGATTCCCTGCAGCGGCAGATGTTGGACCATCTTCCCTTCGAGATACGAAACTCGCCATGATTATACCCTATCTACCCACCGAGGGCAGGGCCGTATCGTCTTGCCGGATTCCTCGGTGCCTTCATCCACACCGTCACGTAATACGCCTCGAAACCACCCTACACTCCACCAAACCTTCCACCCTTTATGTCACTACACCTTGACAATCACAATTTGCTACGGGCAACAAGATTTACTGCGGCAAATCGATTGACGATATCTTCGGATACTTTACGCATTTTATTGCCGAGGGGTGGTCTTATTTCTATATGCAATTCACGGGGTGGTACAATGCTCAGTATGTTACCTTGAGTTGCTTGCGTGGATTTTATTGATTTACTTGAGGGGTGACAATTATCTCTGTATCTTGGAATTTGAGAAATGATCGCATAAATTGGTATATATGCTACCTTGAGCTGTTTGTGTGGATTCTATCGATTCATTTGAGGGGTAATTATTTCTGTCTCGTAATATTTGTAAAATGGTTAAATAGATGACTTCGTACGCTATTAAGTAAGTTTGTAGATGAGGAGCTTTAACAATATATTCTTAATGAACATTTAATTATGGAGACTATAAAACAGTTTAAACAGAAAATATTTACAGAAGCGTTTTGTGTTCCTTCGAACATAAAACGGTAGAAATTATTTGCAGAAGAAGGTGTTTCTGTAAAACAAAATATTCGGGGTGTCATTTGATGTTGTTCGATATAACTGTGTTTTAGGTTAGAAATATATTTTTATAGGTAACTTATATTTTAAAGAAGTCTTTATACTTGAGAATTACGATATGTAGTTAAAATTGAGATTAGAAGTGTTTACGGTTTGAAAATTAAGATGCGAGATTACGATTGAGGTTAGGCTATAATTTTGGTAGAAGGTTGTGCGAGTTTTGGTTAAATAATACTTTCTTGTAATCTTTAATATAAATAAGGATTGGGATCACTTCACTGGAGTTGTAGGATATTTTCAAAAATTTTGTTACCGATTTTTCGTGGTGATTTCGGCCATGCACTGAACAAGCACGACACTCCCGATCTATTTCTCTCCGGTTTCGCGATGATTCTTACCGAAATCGCCACTAAGCAACAATGCACACTTCTTATCCAGTGTCACACCTGAAACAAACAGGGAAAAATATTTGATTAGTGTGATTCAATCGATGAAATATTTTATTAGTACGATTAAAACGACGAAATATATGAATAGTGCGATAAAACTAGTATGGGCATTATTAATACAGCCGGCAATCGTAAAGAGACTGGAATTTATATTAGTTTAATAAACGTAACTAAAATAAATAACACTGAATAATAAAAAATATTTTAAATACGACTTGACAAAATTATAATTGAATATTGATATTGAAATACTTCTAATTCAATTTGAATAAATTTTTAATATTTTAGAATTATTAGCATTTTCATTTTGATTATACATTAAATCAAATCTAATAATATAGCTACATTATTAAAATTTGAAATTATATAAAATGTTGCTATAATAAATAAACTGATTTAAAAACCGCTTCCTGCTACACTACTAAAATTGAAGACAGTTTAACAAATAAGTAAGAAGAAATCTTATGTGTTCATTCGTTGTATTTATAAATTATTCTTTTTAAAATTATGAAATCATTCAATAATAGTAATCGAAAAGGAAATATGCCTCATACGTTAAGAACAAAGATATAATCTATTTTATACATTAAGAAGAAAAACAACCGATCTGTTGCCAGCAAGATTAACCACCCATATTTATTGTCTCACATAAGTAAAATGATTTTTCCTCCACTCAAAAATTCCTCTATTAAATCTTTTATAAGTACAGATTAAAATTCTACAAGTATTTATTATACTTATTCTATAGGTACAGACTTTTGGGACACGCCACATTTTTATTGAAAAAGAAGAAAAAAGGAGACAGTGCGTTGTAGGTTCTCAATTTTCGCGTGAAACTGCATTCGAACGAGTTTCTCGGGTTACAAGTGTATTCGATACCCTGTCCGAAAAAATCGGATGCTAAAAAAGAGACAGTCAGTAAATCCGCGAATAGTTGGTCGTTCGACAACAAAACCGAACGGAGCGAAACACGGCGTGACACGGTTTTTCGTTGTCCTTTTTTGTTTGCCGGACTTCCCATGAGATTTTTTACATGGTTGTTTGTCCCATATCGGTACACCGATAATTCGAACCCTCGTTTCGAGACACAGGAAATGAGAGTGCGGTTTCACCATCCGCTCCCGCTTAATAACAATTATTATTATTTCGAGCCGGGGCATCAATCATACGAATTTCGTGACTCGACTTTGCGAATCACGAGGACACAGCGTACGACTAAAAAGGCGCCAAATTTGAAATATCTCCGACGTGTTCTAACCGGCGTACGTTAATGATCAACAAAGAGCGATAAGCAAATAAATTATGACATATTACGAAGAAATATAGTTAACTGAATCAAATGCAGATTCGAGTAAGTATTTTCGATGACGTACTACTGAAAGGATTGACAGGAACCAATTTCGATCTCGTAAAGTTAGCGCCATTTTTTAAATGTATGGATACTGACATGAAGCGATAAAAAATTGTTCAAATTTCTTATGCGAAACGCATAGATACAGGTATCTTTGGATGTATATTTAAAACTACAAGACACTGTGCATGGAATGCTGTGAAAACCAAATAATTATTTAGTTAGGTTAGATGTTAGGTTAGATAACTTTGTATGCTTACGAAGTCTCTATAAAAGTGCTGAACACTACTTTAGTGATTTCCAGGCACAGAGATTAATTTCTAAAAATGTCGCCCCATAAAACTTATGGATATCGTCACTTCTGACTTAAAAAGCACTTTTAATATAATTTCTATATATTGTGTATTTTTTGTATTTTCTATGTTTTCTGTATTTTCTGAGCTTCTTGTATTTTTCTGCATTTTACCTGTTCACAGTGTTTTCTACATTTTTCGTATTTTCTGAATTTTCTGTATTCTATATGTCTCCGATATTCCCTATACCTTCTATATAAAAAATCGAATGTCGTATAGTTGAAAAGAAATACATTCCGTGTACGAAATTAACACTTGCGTCGATAAACGAATGTCAACTTTCACATTAATCTACGTTATGTTTTGGTTCAGTAAATCGTTTCAGGCACTTGAGTATCACAGTCGTAGAATTATCGAGAGCATTTTGGTTATTAATACGAAAGTTAAATTTGCACCGTGTGCGCTTCGATTCCTGGAATCAACGAAGTAGAACGGCTATATGTTACGTAAGAAGTGTAAAATTTCAGATATCAATTTCTAACGAAACTTCATGGAATTATTCTACTGCAGAGCAACATTCGTCTCTTTATAACATATTGTTTGAAAGACTCGAGCTATTCGTTCATCTCGTAACAGTTAACAATGGAAACTGGTAACAAATTGTAATATTTAAATCCCCTTGCAAACAGAAAATTGTTACAGAATATTTTAAGGTTAAAAAAATGTTAACATCTCTGCCAATTTTCATATTTACATATCACATGTTAAGTAAATCTATATCTGAGAGTTATACTAACTCATATACATTTTTTTATTTCTACTATTTAACCGAATTTTATACTAGAAATATCTAAGCGTTCATGTTCTTCTACCCTTTCTGAGAAGTAACCAAAAGGACTTGGCTCTTAATTTTGCTCTCAGCTACAGAAATTTTAACAACGTTCATTTAGTTTCCAAGAGGTAATATGAACTATCCAGCAAAAGTTTGCGTGACACAACGAACCCAAGCCTCCTCGAAATTTGCCTGCTCCAAGTTCAAAATTCCGCAAGAAATAGTTTGTGAACGAAACAAGATGCACCGTCAGATCGAGCGAACGAACCGGTCAAAGTTCGTCGAAATTAATTCAAAACGATTAGGACCATAAAGTCGCGTTAGCCTGGCGATTCTCCCGGCAGATACATGATTCGTCTCGCGTGTCAACCCTGAAGCAGCCGAAAATTCACGAGGGTAATTTTGCGTGTGTGGGTGCGATCGCGACGTCCGATACACCGGAGGCAGCAGATAAATTCAAATTAGCAATACCGTAAAAGTTCGCCGGGCATAATTCTATGTTTCGTATCGCGGCAACAACAACGAGCAACAACTTCTTTGTTGCAAATCGATCCTGACCGAAAACCTAATTTCATGCTCCGTTCAAGGCTGGCTTCGGCTTCGCTCTTGGCGCATTACGTATTCCGACCTGCTCCGCCTTCTCATATTATTGCTCGACTCTCGGTGTTTTCTTTTCTCTCATTTGCTCCTTTTTTTCCTTTTTCATTTCCCGGTACCAACTTCTTCTTCGCCGCGTCTTCTTCTTCGTTTTCGTACTGGTCGTCTTCGAGGTTAGATTATCAGACTCCACGGTAAACCGAGCGTTCATTATAATCGCATCAAGACGAGGAGGATGATGTCGATGGGGGAAGGGCACCGGGCCCAAACCCGAGGAAAAAGGCACTGACCACCGTTTCTTCGATGTAATTTTGTTCTATGACGTTCAACGACCCCGCTAATTTCAAACGGATTACCTCGAGAATTTCTGTGGATTTTTGTTCGCAGAATGTTTGGGAGCTCCTCGAGTTCTGATGCGACTGTCTCTTGACAACTTGATGGACGCTATTATTTGACAGATCATTGTTTCGCTTTTTCACTGGTGTAATAATTCTTTTTATATTATGTTTCGTTATTTACGTAATGATTTTCTAAACGATTCTTGATTGTCGTGATTGTTGATAAATTAAGGTTGACTTTGTTTGATTATCAAATCGTTGCAGCTTCGATACAAAGCACAAAGTATGCAAGATATTATTTGTGTAAATTATATTAGTTATTTAAAATTTCGATCACTAAAAACGGATTTTGATTATTAAGCAGTCTTCATTGAAACTATATTTAAATTAATTTAGATGAAGTTATATGTAAAATAAATTATTATAACTATAACTTCGATGGAAATATATCTATTCAACTAATTCGGATGTAGTGCGCAGATTTTAATATATTGTATACTTATAGTTGTAATTGGAAACAAAAGTCGAGTAGAGTACTATTATATTTTGAGACATATTTCATTGTAACATATCTTAATATTGAAATATTAATATTTGAATGGTATCTAACTTGGATTGTAATAAAGGTGTATTGTTGCACACTTTAAAACCGTGTCACAAAAATAACATATAAAATAATTTTGGAACATAAAAATGGCAACTAATTTAAAATTAAATTTAAACTTAGAAACTTAAAGAATTTAATTTGAAATTCAAATTTAATTTAAAATTAACGCATAAAGAAAAGTTGTCCCACTAATTTCCAGAAATTGAAGTTATTTTTTAATTCGAATTTTTTATTACAAACAGAAATATGTATATATACAGGATGTTAAAAAAAATCATTCAGTATTTGTGTGGTATATAGGATACGCGGTACCATGTAAGCATTTTTGCTTGCTAGTATCATAATTGATTTAGTTGCTTCAATCACGTGTTTATTTTAATGTTTATAAATCGTTTTCTGAATGTTCTTATTCAAGTGCCGACAGCAGATTTTATTGAGAATCAGTCAGTTGTGGATCAGCAATTGTAGATATTACACGGTTACGAAGTATCAGTGAATTATTCGCACGGTGGCAGATATGCTAATTGGAAGTGTTTTAGCTGCACTATGTCTTAGCATGGAAAAATATCCTACTCGAGGAATTCCCTCACACACGTTGACAGCGTGTTCTTGTACTCCATATAAATATTGAATGCTTTTTTTAACACCCTATATAAAGTACAAATTTCCTTGTAATATTGTAATTATAATCGCGTCACTGTAATTATAATGAATACTGTGTTCGTATGTACATCTGATACGGTTTTACATTTTCACATTCGTGTCACTCGATTTATAAATACTACAAAAGATAAAACTGCTTAATAATTAAACGTTTGAAATGTCATTATCAAAAGATAGATTTCTTACGAGTAACATATTCTATCGAAAATTCGTTGAATATGCAATTAATTTCTCGAGTCAAAAAATTTCTCGTCGAAAGAACGTACAGTAAACCATGAATACGCAGCCTTAGATAAAACTAGGTGGACTATTCTTTTTGTACGCGCACCGCCTTAGAACGAATACGATATTTGCAGATAGATACGTTATCGACGACCGATAAAAACTTCACTTGTCTATACTGGTTCGATAACTGCGTCGAAAGCGATCGATCAAATCCTGACAGTTGTACCTGGACACGAATCGAAACAGGTAGATAAATGTAGCGTTGACCGCGTTGTATTTATCAAACATTTCAACTAGAAACTTTTACAGTTGCCATTTGCCGACAGCGTACAAATTCCTTCGAACGCAAAGGGTTAAATTCGAAAAGCAGAAACACGTGTTTATCTTGATCTAACTAGTTCGCAATAAATATCGAATAACGAAACGAGTTATCAAATTCCAGTCGGCCGGTTGTTTGCACGAAATTCGTAGGTAGCTTTCCTAAACTTTATCCGTATCAACCCTATACCTGCTCCCCTCAGAATAAATATTACCACGGATGAATCGACCGCGTATTATATTATAATGGCACGGGCATACTAATGGAATACGAAAGCGGGAAGGTTCGTCAGGATCGAGAAACAGCGATCTGAAGGTACACAGATGGCCTGGAGTCGCCCTTTAACCCTTCGGCGCGGAGATTTCAACGTGCGCGTGTCGAAGAACGATGGGCCGGCTGCCTATTAATATTCCTTAGACTGCAAGATCCCGTGAGAAAGCTCCCTAAGGGTGTTTTTACTTCACCTATTAGCATAAGGCGATGATCCTTTCGTTTCTCACGAATCCATCGCCGTTTACGTTCTTGATAAACGAATTTTCTACCACGATACTTCGAATCTAACACTGCATTTTTTCTCCCCGTCAACATTTATTTTACGGATCGTATTTTTTTTAACAAATTCTGTTGATACAGTTGCATAAATATAACGACACATTTCTTTGTTATCTACCTGAATTTTCAGTTTGGAAGTAGTGTCAATGATTGTAGTATACAAATAACTAATTATACCAGAACGATTGGAATTTCCGTATCAGCGGAAATGTTCAACTGATTTGAATAAAAACTAATTTTCGGGAATTCCATGAATGTGTCATTTGTTTGAAAAAAATTGTTTCATTATATTGACTTAATATCTAAGGAATACTGGTCATTTCTCACCGGAAGCATAGATCATTGAAAATGCGGGGCTCATTTATGTAAACGCGAAACACAGATTTTCCTGTGGTGTTGCATTTTTTAAATGCAAGATTTCATTTTGTATTTTGTTTCGCCTTCTACTTCATCTTGGAAATTGTGTCTGATCAAATTCGACACAGCAGTTTTTCTGATTTTCTTCACTTATTACAAATTCACTAATGTTAACCGCTTATCATCGAAAGAATTAATACCTCATAACGCATGTAAAAATTATTCATAATATTTACTTAGACTTGTCATAAATTAATTTTATTTTTGCATTTCTTGATCATTTAAACTTGACATTTTAGTTCTTCATATTATTGAGTTTTGTTTTAACGCCAGATACATCATTTGATGTACACACACACACACTCATTCTTGATTTTTATTTGCATGATTTCGCTTGTGCGCAGTTTTTATGATAAAGGATAAAAAAAAGACACTGGTAAAAGTGAATATTTTTACCATTCCGATGCAAAAATAGAACTTCTGTTTTTCATTTTTTTATTTTACTTTTATCACGAAACTTTTATTAATAGATTTTGTATATTTTTCTGATACTAACCGCAATGTAATTTCCACAATTTACTGATTTAATTAGCTATACTTTTGATATAAACGATTTTCTAAAAAATCTATTTTCAGTTTAAATCTGGGGTTAATTGTATTTTAAGATTGAAATAAAAATAGATAAATAAATGAACATTATAAATCAATGATTTATCTCGATAGAAATGAACACGTATTTTAAAAAACGTATCTCACGCTCTGTAGACTGACATAAAAAACTTGTGCATCAGTTTTATAATTTTATAGTTTTTCAACTTTTATGGTTTGAGTTTCAAAGTTGGAAATTTTATGTTCCTACCACAAGTTTGTAAACAAGAGAATCGATAATACGGTTTGAATCTGGCAATAAAATCAGTCAAGATTCCTCTGCGACAGCTAACGGTCTCCGAAGTTTACCCTCCTCGAGTTTGCAACCCTTCGCCACGAAAATTTTCATAAAATTGCAATAAATATAGTAGGTTTCGTTCGTCCTTATTTATGCACAATATTTATATGCCACGCATGAGTTGAGACGGTGTCCCTCGGGAAAGTTTTTGGGACCTAGGACGCCTCGAAAGGGGTGAAGGTGAAAGAATAGCGAATGCCATCATGACACACCTGTAAACGATCTTTCAACTTTGGCATTCCCGTTGCAGGATCGTCGATTTTGTAATATTGATTCGACCGTATCTGTTTCAAAGATCGTCTTACTGTATGTAAATTTCGACCTTTTGTACGCGTCGATGGATTTGAAATTAATATCTCGACGACAATGAACGTAGAAAAATCATTTTATTCTAAACTTGCAACTGAAGAATAATAAATTAATGATATACTAATTATGCACTGTTTCATAATATATACCAATTCATCGTAACGAGATGATTTAACCAAACTAACGAGATAATTTAACGATTTATAAAGATTTATTATGTTCTTGAATACCTACAATTAATTTTTATCGAGCAATTTTCATACAGCAATTTATTATTACAAATTTTGAATTATCTTGTAGGTTTTTTTCTTATATTGCATACAAGTAGAAATATCTTTTCTTACCGGGAAGAAATGATTTCGTTGACGCGAAGTTTATCGGTTTACACGGCAAGTTTTATTCCAAGTTACACTTGAAATGCAAATGAAAGTTTTAAAAGCGGAACGTACTGTTACTTGACATAAATATGAAGGATTGAACGTTACTTAATTTGAAAGTAGAAGAGTTATTGCACCATTAATCACGTAATTATCTAGGTAACATTGCATCGATTGCTCTTTTTTTCCATGGAGGTTCAATTACTGCGGTAATAAAATATGGAAATCTATGTCAAAAAATTAATTAGTGAGAAATACATAGTTCAATACTTATATTTTAGTATGCAGTATTACTCAATTAGGCAATATGTTTTGCCTAATATTAATTATTAATGTTGCATTATTTATTTGATGTAGTTTCAAAAACTAGTTTGATGAAAGTTGATATAATAGAACCAATCTACACAAATGTTCTCTAACATTTCTAACTGAAAATTTATCTCTTACACTTTTAATGCGATCTTCTTCTTTAACACTTTTAATGGAGTAGTTTCTGTAACATTTTTAATGGAATATTTTCTGTAACATTTTTAATGGAATATTTTGTCTAACATTTTTAATGTAGCATTTTTGTCCCACTTTGTTAACGAAGAATTTTTCTCTAACGTTTTTAACGGAATATTTTCGTCTAACATTTCAGATGTACAAATATAATCGTAATCTGAGTAATAAATAAAATATGAGCGTAGTCTTATTATCATATTAAATATGAGCGTCACAGTAACATTCAGAGATTGACTATCGTTTATATTCCTTAATTAAATTCAATTTGCAATAGCGGCCATTATCGAACAGCGAGTCGATATTCGCGAGTATGCGATGTTCGCTATTCCTCGAACGAAAAAAAAAAAGATGCGCAATTAAACATACTCCAGCTAACGTCCGTCCATCAGAAGCAATCGAAATGCACTTCTGTCGGTCGTCTATCCACTTCATAACGAAAAAAAATCACTTTTCATTCGGTCTATCCGCGCAATAACGATCCCATTAGTCCCCCAAATTGTTCTCTAGATCGCCACTAAATTATCCAATAAAGTGCAGCGCCGTTACTCTCGTCCAATACCCGTCATCCGTCATGCACGACAATGTTCAGTCTTTTCGCTCGTGGCACGGAACGAAATGTCCCGCCGAGCGATTATTCCTCTTCCCCACGCTGTCCGTCCTTCCGTTCGGCCAAAATATTCCTCCTCTTATCGCGAACAAGCACCGAGAGGGTAAAGAGGGCGGGTGCGCGGAAAGTTAGCCCCTAAATCCGTCGAGATGAAAAGAACGGAGCAACGGAGAGGTGGGTGATCGCGGAGGAAAAGTCACGTAGAACTTTCTTTCCGGCTGGTGAATTTTTCGAAGCCCTCGAGAAGCTTCTTCGCGAGAGGAGCCGAGGGAAGGAGAGGGTGGCCGTCGTCGCGAAATCGACGAGCAAATACTTAAGGCGTAACCTCGTTACGTTGGCAGCCAGTGGAAAAGCGAGAAAAATCCACTCGAATCCGATGCTGCGACGATGACGATGCCGGCGGCGACGGCGCGGAAAACTCGCTTCCGGTCGTTCGACGTCCCTTCGACCGTGCGGAATACGAACGAACGCTGAAAAATCGGCACACGCGAATTCGCGATCGACTGAAAAACACGGCGGCTCGCGGAAATATTTCACGCGTCGATTATTATTTCGCGAGAGTCCCGAGAATCGTTTCGCGTTCGATATCCGTCTCTTTAACCTCTTAGGCACGGCTGAATTTTTCACGGGGCTGTTTCTCTGTACGGCAGAGTTGAACGCGAATTACGCGTAAATGATACGGCACTGCAATGTGCGACGAATAATGATGTTCTTTACACGAGTACATTGGAATGAAGTATTTGATGATTAAATTATAATTTTTCTTAAAGGTATGATGCACGCATTTCAACTTTACCAATTTATTCTAATAATTAATAATACATCCGCGAAAGCCACTATAATGGCGCGACGCACAGAAAGATGACACCTGCGGAAGCCACTATAGTGGCGCGTCGTACTGAGAGATGGCATCCGCCGAAAGCCATTATACTGGCGCGTAGTGCCTAAGAGGTTAATTCGATCCTTGCGATTCGTTTTATCTCGTTTCGACGCATTGTTCCGTTACCTCGTGTTCCAGAGTTGACCGATCACGAACTAATTCACGTTTTCGGGTTCAAACGTTACTGACCGATCACGAGTTAACGGGTTTACACTTGGATTAGTTATTTCAATTTTTTTACTCGTTGATAGAGGATATTGTAAAAGCTTCGTGCTCGATTTATCGTAATAATCGCTCTTTTTGATGCTTGAATTTTTGTGACTGTTGTATTACGAACACTTCATCGTGTATTGTAAAAGTTTCGTGCTCGATTTACCATAAGGATGGACTTTTTTGATTCTTGAATTTGTGCAACAGTTGTATTATGTACACTTCGCCGTGTTCGATTTATTACAACAAATATTACTTTCAATATTTTTTGAATGTTTGAAACGATTGCAGTGTCACGTACATCGTGTTCATTTTATTAAAAAATATCTTTTTTCATGATATTTGCATTTCTGTGCAAAATTGTAATGTTACATTCATTTTATCGCATTCGATTTATTGTAAAAAATATTACTTTCCATGAAGTTTGGATTTTTAATAGCAGTCGTATTTCGTATAGTTCAACCATGACGTGATGATGAATTTTTCAATGAAGTATATGCAGAAAAAAGACATCTTGCCATATGATGTATTAGTCAGATGAGCCTGCGCCCACTGCTACAATTAAAATTTTCTGTCAACTTTACATTCACGATCCTCCACTATGCGAATTATAATTGGCCTAAAACTTCGAATTGAAGCGTACTAAAAATGTGGTACAATACTATTTCAGTATTTTTTTTAATTTAATGGAGTTGTTACATTCGAGATGTGAGTGCGTCGCATGTCAAACTCGTCAGAGTTAATTTGGAAATTATGGCAGAATAATTTCGAGGTATGTACAATACAAAGCTTCATTTCAATTCATCACATATAAATGAAGTTTATTGAAATTTATTTAGATTGGTTCTCATGTTCAATTACGGAGTAATAGCCACGGATGTGAGGCAAATTTTGAGTAAATTTGGCAGTCAACAATTAAGTGTGGGTTCGAATAATTTCATTTGTAGCAAGCATCGCTTTGCATGAGTACTGTAATAGAAAGCTGGAATAGTTTATTCAAAGGGATACGCGATTACAAAACATTATTGGCGAAAAGTTCTCTAATTTGATACAGATCTTAAATTAGTCCCTAATATTTATTCAGATACAAATGAATTTAATTTGAACGAAGAAATCGGCGTGCAATTATAACTCACTAATAACTACATGAAAATAGAACACTGCGGAATAAATAGTACAGCGTCACAAATATCTTGATAGCTCTTTGATATTGGTTGATGTAATTTCAGCTTCTGATTTATATAAGTTAGTAACTTCTGTTAATATACACATACAATTAACTAATTTTTATATTTAAACTAACAAGTATCTTTTAACTGAGAAATAAGTTTTATATTTCCATTGACATAGTATTTTAAGAGACATATATTTGGTATTATAGTATTTATCTGATAATTGCATGAGTTTATTACATGTAAATATTATTATGAGATCTACTTTTTAAATTGGATCACCTAATGTTTCTTAAATTGGATTGACTCAGATGATGCTACGTTTTTTTCTTTTTTAAGGATAAAAATATTATAACATGGACTATGAACTGTAATATGAGTAAGCTGTAGTACTTACATTTATTTATTATTATTAACAATAATAGAAATATTTACAGGAGATTTATACAATCGATTCAGATAGTTGATTACAAAGAGATTTTTCAACATTATAAATAAGAGACACGTAAATCTACTATATGGGCACTTTCTTCATACATTTATTTTTTCATTTAATTAATCTAAAACTGTCAGATGTTAAATTATAACCTATTATCCAATGATATTTTCAAAACTATTGTTACTTTTATACTGCAAATATATAGCTTAAGAAGAACTGCAATTGACTTCTTCTTAACTATTTAAAACAAATAACTTGAAATTTTTCTTACAGTCATAAATGTGATAGTTTCTTACATTAATATTTACAATGAAACAAAGCGTTTATTCGTTCGAATTTCAGAGGAAATTCTGAAACTTGAATTGTACAAAACAAGTGTTCAGATCATTCGTTTATAAACGACAGGAACATTAGCCAGATGAGTTTTCAGATTGAAAGCAAACAGGTATGGCTGCCTTTTTGATAAAAGTTGGGTAAACAATTTTTCAGTCTACTCATTCACCCGAATATCAAATTCTTTAACTTTTGCACGCTCGATACGCAACATTAAATCGATTCGGTAATTCATGAAAATTAAACGATATTTTCTGATAAAACGTATACTCTGCTAAAACTAATTTTATAAAATGTAAGTTTTCATAAATACGTCATTCTGTTTAATCTTCTATTGACAATAATTGTAAAAAGAAATCGCACTGTCCAAAATTTAATCTTGAAAATATTTTTAATTTTAGTTTCTAACTTTCAAAATTATAAATCTTACCCACTTTTCGTTATAAATTTGTAAACTTATTAAACTCGTTAAACACGTATAATTTCGTATACCTCCTAAAAAGTTTTACGTAACTTCTGAATTGTTACTGCACATGAGTTATATTTTGAAGATACTATACATGTGGCTGAAAGATTGATATTTTGGGCGTTCTATACTAATCATACTTTAGTTGCCATTTCTCTACGCGACACGTCTAATTTATACACTTCACAAAAAGCGTCAAACAACAAATACCAACAACTCTGTTATTGTGATCCTGGCGATTATTACAAACATTCTACTTGCAATTTGGTAGAAAGAACGTCGGTGAACAGAGATGACACGAAAATCGAGGATCATGCTAATAGTCGAAGTGGTTATTCTAAAACGGAGTACAAGAAACCGAAGGAATTTGCTCATTTTTTAAAACCGAACAGATACAATTTCCAAACTAGCACGACCGAATTCTGACAGCGATTATTTTACAAAGCAAACTGTCGCTTTAATCGTTTCCCATAGCTGGTGCGTGAAGCGTGTGGATCGTGATAAAAAGTGACGCGTCAAAGGGTTCAGAGGAGACACTGAGTCACCGAAACGCAGACAGACAAGGAAAAAAAATCAAACGGAATTACAGCGGGGACACCAAGACGAAAGAGAATAGCGTAAAGAGGATGAATCCCACGAAAAGGCGTCAGTTTCCAGAGGGACTCGCCTTTGTGTACCCCCACTATCTCTAATTACACCAATTTCGGTTAAAATGGGTTAAATAGCAAGCTACAATTACCTAATTCGACCGTGGGTAATTATTGACGATTAGAGTGTTGCTCTCGAAACGTTCCTCGAACAGCTGCAGGTGATATGGATACTGAATCCGTTACGGACAACCGATTTACGAGTCTGTTAACTGTAAATTATGTTTTATCTACTCTCCAAATTTTCTGACACTGTCGGATTATTTTGGAACATATAAGGGAACGAAACGCTTCACAAAAATACATCAGACGATGCCTTCGCAATAAAGCTTCGACAAAGTTTTGAATTTTGACGACGAAATTTTGGTTCATGTTTAATGAACTGTTTTACTCGATTAGACCGCATTTAGCTGTCAACAGTTTCTGTTTCCTTTTTTTGTTTATTTTAAATGATTTTATTTGGTTATTCAGAATGTACGACCGAAGCAATTTCACTTTTGTTTTTGAAGATGCACGCAACGAGTATGTTTTCACTCTTTTGTCTTAAAAAGTTATGCAAGATTTATTCCATCAAAGCCACATTCCCGGATATTTTGTTGCTTATAAATAGTTGTGTGAATTTTGCTTATAACGCGATTACAATAATAATCTTACTAGTTGCACTAGTTGTAATGTATCAAATTTCTGTTTCGAACTCGAAATGTTCCCACAATTTTCACTATTTCCTACTACATTTCGTGTTTTGTAACGAGTACGCTACAGAATAGTAAATAAAACATTATGATTCAGAAGTACAAATATTTCTAAAGATAATTTACCACTTATTTTTAAAAAATACATACAATTCGGAGTATAGAGTTCCATACGATATTTTATAGTTTTGAATCAATTTTGTAGATTAAATTCAATGTAAATGTAAATTGGTACAAGTGCACGGATTAATAAAACAGAAATGGTCGTATAATTATCGAGGATAAATATTATGTATCCAAAATGTTAATTAAACAAAATATCGAAATAAGTAAAATCGATGAAACGAGCCAAAAGTGCACCTAGCAGAACATGTTGAATTAGAATCTAAATTTCCGCGAATTTTTTTTTAAACCATCGTACAATTACTAACGATAAATGCGTATCTCAAAATCCTCAATTAACTAAAGATTGACTGCAACCTATGGAAAGAGTCAAATTCGGTGAAAGGAATTAAATTACTTCCTATTAAAGAGTCAAATTTAGTAAGAAAGTTGAGTCGGAAGGTAAATCAACCATCCGTCAAAATTTTTTCGAAGACCGTCCGAGATAAATCGACCGAAAATGAATAATTCCGCGCGATAAACATAAAACTCGTGAACAGCTAGCCTCGTAAGTACGTAATCGGTATCAAACATCGCAAGCGACTAACGACAACTCCAGCGACGGCGGAAAATTAAGATAAAGTTCTATAAAAACGATCATCCACAAAGCGCGCTGACTCATCGACGGATCGTTACTCAAGTATAACGGGATTCGAATTCCAAAACAAGCACATCCCGTCCTTAACATTCTATCATCGAGATACCACGAAGAGTCTGCGGATCATCCATCGGCGGATTCGACGGTGCACGATGGGCAGGTAACAGTTCAGCCATCTCGAAAACGGGAAGAACAGGGCGCGAACCGTAATCGGAAAGTTTCGTAAGAAGCATTTTTTTTCTCCCGCGGCAGGGACGGCGAAGGCGAGGCCAAAGAAAGCCAGAGAGCTTTAGAATAAATCAAGTAGAAAGGCTGCGTGGGTCCAGGACTAGAAATATTCGACACTCGCTTTGTACGAGGCCGCTGCACGGGACGGTCCCAAAAAGGAAGAAGAGGTATTCCGGCCGGAGGAGGACAGAAAGCGAAGCAACGGGAAAAAGAAGGAGACGAGAGGGGAGAGACGCGGACAGAGAAGGCAAAAGGAGGCGAACGAACGCGGCCCAGGCCACGTTGCAGCAGCTACGACTGAAGATATCAATCAACGGGCGCATTGTGCTCAGGGATAATTTGACGCGCGGCTGAAAGGGCCAGATCTCAAATTCCACGATCGGATAATGGCCTCTATAAGGCCCCGAAGGAGGCAGAACCTCCGGGGTATCTACCGAACCGCAGGCTCGCAAACGGGGTACACCACCGTGTCGTTCGTCCGCGCAACACACACGGGCCCTACGCGATTATTGTCTTCCCTCGGGCCCCTCTCTAAGCCTTTATTTTCATCCGAGACACATTGTCCCGCTTCTCGGAACGCATTACTCAGAGAACCGCGTTGCGAATCGTTCGCGTCGATTTCATTCACGACGCTATCTGATACTCCCGCTGACTCTGAATTGAGTGCTTAAATCCCGGGACTTTTAAATCGGCCCACCATGCGCCACCGGCCTCTCTCTGTCGATTCACTCCTACAAACGAACGAGAACCGTTCTTTTCTCTTTTTTTTTCCCTGTTCGCCTGTTAGTTTCTGCTTTGTCGATGTTACTCCGTTCCGAACACGTGCAACTCCGACCAATTTCGATTGACCACCAAAAGTTTATCTCCAAACAACTATCACGTTTATTGGTTCGTTCGAAACTGACCATTTTTTTTTTTTTTTTAGAACGCGCGGATACGTCGAATTTTGTGGATTTGACAGTTCTGTTTCTCCTTTGGAGAAGTTTTGTTATTCCTTTAGAGAAGTTTTGTTCTGCATTATATTAAAGTTTTTTTACGCATACAGAAGCTCAATTTTTTGTTCCGGTTCTATTCCACGTTTAGAAAAGTTCTAATTTTCGTTTGGCAAAATTCTAATCTTCGTTAAGAGAAGTTTCATTCTTCATTAGAAGAGCTCAATTTTTTTTATTAAATAAGGTCTACCCTTCGTTTAGAAATGTTATATTCCTTGTTTGGAAAAACTCTATACATCGCTAAGAGAAATTCTGCTCTCCACCTAGAGAAGTTAAATTGTTTAAACAAGTTCTGTTTCTCGTATGGAAAAGTTCTATTCGCGTACAGAGACGTACTATTCCTCGCATAGGGAAGTTTTATTCCTCATATAAAGTTATATTCTTCATATAAAGAAGTTATATTTCACGTATAGAGAAGTTCTATTGGAAGACCCCCTTTAAACTGTCCACTTTATGCACCGAATGAATTGTTCTACGCACAGGTGCTTTCGCGATTAACGTGGTTTAACATGAAATACTGTTAATGTAGTTAACGTAGTTTATAATGTAGTTTGTTATGAACTAAAGAAATGTATTTAATTTAGTTCAATATAACCTACAATAACGCATTGAATGTAGTCTAGTATGAACTACAGTAACGTACTTAATTTAGTTTAAATGAATTAGTAATAAAGTAGTAAATTTAATATAGTTTAATATGCATTATATCAATGCATTTAATGTAGTGATGTATTTAATATACTTTAATGCTCGTTGTTCACTACGCGATTGAAAAAATGTCGGCAATCGGACACTTATCATCGAATAGTTTTCTAGTCTCGCTCATTTCACTACAACACTTAACATAATTTCGTTTATGATAACTTCGAACCGAAAATCACCATAATCACAGAGCCGTTGATCCTAAAAAAACATATCTAAACAGAAACCTATCTCATCAACGATTAATCTGAACGTCACTAATCTTCAAGATGACACTTTTGATCGTCGCATCGTTACTATTCACCGATTCAACTCACTTCGGAAACGATCGTCTCCCAGAAATATCGAAAGCTACTATCGAAATTCGAGCATACCATCGGAGGATCAGGCAAAATGGAGGAATTTCGTGAAATAAGTGCACGAACGAACGAAGATCTATCACTCCGACGTATTTCTCGACAAATCGGTGCACAGAGAACACACGGGCAATCCGTGATATAATTTTTCGATCGGACGGTTTTTTTTTTCGCTGTATCCAGGTTGTAATTCACATTCCTATCGCGCGATCGTAAATCAGAAGCGTGTTCTACCAGCGAAGCCGAGCGACTAGTGTCCGACGGCCATAGGAGTCTCGCCTCGCTGTCAGTACGTTCGTTTCGCGGCGATCAGCTCGAAATTCTTCGAGATCTCTTGCTCAAATCGAGTTATCGAGCAAGATTTATGCGCCGTGTGCTCGATCGAACGAGGTTTCGACGCTGTCGGGACGTGGCGCGATTTCGAAACGCACCTCTCCGGCCGCGATGAATTATAGAGACCAGCGTTTTGTCCTGGCGATAAAAGAAAATCCTGCGTACGTTCAGAGGCTGTTGCGCTAGCCTGACGGCGTAAAATATCGCGGCGATATCCGTCTCTAACGACTTGATCGCGTGTGATTAATACTCTTCCTGATAGTTCCCTCGACGAACGACCGCCATCCAAGTCCTCGAACCGAATCGAGCCATTTTTCGCCAACTCGAAACTGGTCGTTTCTCGATTATCCTTCGATAGAAGTCCACGATCTTAAGTAATTTCGATTAAACACTTCGAAATTATCGACGCGGTATGGCTGTCCAGGCGTACAGACCCTTTGCTTCTTGCTTGCGAAATTTATCCGATGAAACTAGAGCGCGGAACGGGCGCGCCGAGAAGTTTAAAGACGTTGAGAATTTTGAGAACATCGAGAAGTTCGTAGACACCGACACTTTTGAGAACGTCGAGAAGTTTGAAGACGTTACGAAGTACGAGAACGTTGATGAACGAGGAATGTCGAGAAATGACGCGTTGCATTTCAAAAGATCCTAAAATATTTGAAGAGGGTCGACTGCTTAAAACACAAATTATTTTCACGAAGAATGTGAAATCGCGAGATATAGAAGTCATATTATCGCGATTATTTATGAAGATAAAGCTGAATCACCTGTCAGAACATCGAATTTATTTCTTCGTCACTGTTAAAGTACGAATAAATTTGCGAAACCCGAAATTTTTCGAGGTTCTAAAAATATTTACGCGTCGAGAGTCTCGCGTCAAAGATAGGTATTTGGGCTCGGCAGAATTTGCTGACGATTTCGAAATTGAATAATCGAGGTTGGGAAGTTACAAACTTGCTCGGAGAGTAGACTATAGCGTTAAATGACATTCGACTTCGAACCTACGGAAAAAAGAATTTCAATTCTCTGACAAAATTTCTTGGTAGATCTTGGCAAGTCAAAAATGTTTGTAGGTCCAAATTAATTTATAAAGCGGAGAGTTTTGCTTTTCAAGCTTCTAAATAGAATATCAGAACTTTTCATAATCACTGACAGAATCCAAATACATTCAATGAACTACGGAGTACTGCTTCTCAAATTTTCTATCAACGCGTCAGTTTTTCATAATCACTGATAGAAACCAAAACATCTAAATCGCGAAATTCTACTTCTCAAACTTTCCATCAGAATATCGGAACTTTTCATAACCACCGACACGATCCAAATACATCTAATAAAATACAGGGTACTGTTTCTCAATTTTTCTGTCAAAACGTCGGAACTTTTCATAATCACTGACTAAATCCAATTGAACCTACAAAACTCGGAGTTCTACTCGATTGCGACGAAAACAGTACTCGAAGAAGAGCGAAACTGTCACCGTTACGATCCCTTTGCGAACCCGTCGAAACCGTTATTTTCCGCCAGTTTCACGCACAATTTTCAATTCGCGCAAACATCACAGTACCGGAAAAGATTCTGTCGAGCACAATACACTTTGGCGATAAAGTCGAGACCGTTCGGATCAGCGAACGCTCTTGAAACGTTAGGCAACCGATCATTTTACCAGCGTTCACAAACGTTCCGAGCACGATGTTTCGAAAATCGTTGAACAGGTAGTCGCACGCGTCCAACAAGATTTTCCGTGAGCCTGGCGTTCGTTGAATGAAACACTTGACTCGGCGATTCTGTGGAACATGGGATTAAGAGGCCGAAAGGACCGCGTCTACCGTCTGGCTGTCGCTATTTCGACGGGCACAATACGACCCCGAGCGTTACCTGAGCACGTGCTCCTCTTCGAATACGAACGAATTTTTCTAGCTTCGACCAGGTCGACACGCGAGACACCTCGACCCGCTCTACAGGTGGACTCTTCTCAAGCTGCACGGAGATTTGCGGTCAGACTGTTTGCCTAACAGGTGGATCTATTCCTGCCAGCGATCGCCGGGCCAACTGTTTGTCCACCCTCGGAGTGACGCCTAGTCCTTCGGGAAGTTCGAACTGGTTCACATTCGTCCGAACAAATTTACCCGGTACTTGGTCGCCGAGTTTCAACCCGGACAGAAAATTAAGCCGAACAACCGATACGAAGCTGGGAGCAAACTTTGGAAAATCGAGAACGGACGGGACGTCCAAGTTGCATCACTTTGAATGGTAAATACTGTTCTTGTAGGTTCGACGAACAACGACTTCGGCAACTACCTCGTAGATCAAACAGACTCGCTGAACGAGTATCGGTCGAAGGTTCCTATCAATGATTAGAGCGGTTTCCTTCGCAAACTCGAGCTCGGAATATCGGAGAACTCGACAAGTCATGGATACTTTATCGAGGATGAAAAGGGAAAAAATAATTTCGAGTTCGATCGACGTTTCAGTTTCTGGTTACCCCCTCGGATCTACATCACCGCGGTGGACGAGTTTAAGGATGGTTCAGGAAAAATTGATAGATTTAGCGTGAACATGGGGAACAACACAGAGCACTAACTCGAAATCCACGGACTCAGAATTTCGGGTTGGTTTTCTCACCGGCTTTATTGAAGCTTCTTGTGTCTCTTACCTCGAATCTTCATTGTTGATATGCAAAGATCTCGTAGCGAATGAACCGTCAGCTGCATAACACGTCCGTAAAACGCAACATTGTTCGACGGCGGCAACGGCAACAAAATATCGTGAAGCTTTTCCCCCCACTTTTTTTGTTTTGTTTCAAGCACACATTTTTCATTCCTTTTTTTTCGTCGTGTATTATTTCGATTTCGTTTTGCACTTTCCCGCACACGCAGCGACTCGGTTTAGTTCGCTCGAGCGCGAACGTTTTTCAACATTCGTTGTTCGTCGTGTAGTTACGTAACAGCACCACATAGCTGACGAAGAAAATCGACTTTCGATCGGCTTCACCGTTTAGAATCGCGATAGTAAGTGGCGGTCGAGAACCATGCTCGTCGATGCGTTTCCTTTTCACCTCTCTGGTCACAGTTCCGTTTCCGAAGTGAACGTGCTGAAGGTTTCGAATACGTACAAATCGTTCACGCGATTCGGAGCACCACGTGGTTCGACGCGATGTCGCACAAACCTACGAGCTCTTCGTGTTTTCTGTGATCTCACTATGACGTCGTTTCACTCGTCGAACATCGATCGGCGAACGGAACTCTCGAGCCGATAGATCGCAATCGGTCGAATAAGGCTCGGGGCGTCCTCGATGCTATCATCGGTCGTTCAGGGAACATCTCGATATCCAATCCCTTCTGGAATTCTTTACGACCTAAAATGCTCCCGCAACGATCGCCTCCAGAGATTTCAACCGCGAGCATCGTTCGCTCCTCGAGATCTTCTCTAACATCTGTTAGCTTCGTGTCGGATCTGGTTGCACCGAGTGTCGGATCCCCTCGAAGATTTCGTTCGTCATCGATACGTGACGATCACTCGACAAGTTCGTGCCAACGGAGGGACCAAGTCCCGTGTTCGTGCTCCACCGGCGAATTCGTGGACATCGGAATCCCGACACCTCGGCAAATGTACATCTTCCGAAACGATTTCCCGTTTAAATTCTTCTCGCGTGTTCCCTCGGATCGAAGCGGACCCACGGTCATCCGGACCATTAGGCAAATCCATCTCGGAAGCGATTCCCGGCTTTCCCAGATGACGATTATTGTGTCGCGTCCAGGAAGGGACAGCAGTGGAAGAGTTAGTAGATGAAGAGACTGCCCAGGAAGGTTCACACTGCCCGGCGGTCTGATCGCTGACGACTGAACGCCGTGGTAGCGTTTCGCCGCGTAGTAAGCCGGCTCTCACCCCGCCATCGACCTCTCTTTCTCTGCCTTTCCACGAGGAATGAGCAAGAGAGATAAACGATCGAAAGAAATGAAGAAAGAGAGTAAGAGAGGGAGGGAATGAGAAAGAGAGCGAGAGACACCCGTCCTTTTCGACCCACTCTGACGTTCTGCGCGTCCTGAGACCAGCATGCCCCCGTCCTCGTACTCGCTCCGTTCTCTGCGCTCGTCCCCACCAGTTCCTTTTCACTATATCCCCCCCATCGACCCTCTTCGTTCCCCCACCATTCCCATTTCATCCCCCACCAGGACGCGTGGAAAGTTCGCGCGATCACCGCGGGGCGGCACCAGCGTCCAAACTCTCGAGCGGGACACCGTTCAAGCGTGGCGGGCAACAAAGGTCCCGTGGGTTAGCGCCGTTATGTGGGAGAAAACGCGCTCCACTGGTTGGTGGAAGGGGAGTGGTAACTACGGGGGTGAGTCGTTTACTTCCCCTCTCGTCGTGCTCGCCACCCGTTTCCCCTCCAGCTTTATCGCTCCTCCTCCACCCCCACCGGCGAGGCACGTGCTTCGTTCCGCTCGGTATAACGCCGCCGCGGATCGCTTCGTCTTCCTCTTCGTTCGCTGCGCGCCGGACGCGGTGGTAGGGGCGACGAAAACCGTAGTGGGGATGCACGCGAAATATCGCGTGGTGGGGAACAGAAGGACTTCGTAATGTAACCAACGCGCGTCACGCGCTCTCCACGCTGCGACTATGTTAATAACGCGAAGAAAAGCGGCATGATTTTATGGAAAACCGACGGTGTTCCTCGCGTAGCTGCTTCGGATCCGTGCTGGACTCGCGCTTCGAACCTGATTCCTTTTTTCGTTTGCGTCGCTCGGAACGAACGTCGAGGCACTTTTGCCGGTGACACACTCGCGGTGGAACGACGCGACGAGAATAAAGAGGGGTATCAATTGGGATCAACGAGTTTGGAACTGGCGGAGTTCGTTCTGCTAATTCGACCGTTATCGGCTGCGTGATTCGGTTCATACAAGTTATCGTGGAAACTGGTTCGACGCGGTCGATCGTTCGGAGCTCGGCCGAAAACACGTTGTTATCGTGTCCCGCTATCGACCGTGGATACGTTTGTCGCGCGATTTATTTATAGCTAATAACGCGCTTATCGCCGCGAACTTCTGAAATACAGCCACTGTCAATTCGCGCGACGAGAACGTTGTTGAGTTTCGTTGCGACGAAAGTTTCGGGAGGAGCCGTTCACACACGTGACTGTTTTCCGGATTCATCGACCGTCCGATCAACACAGGAATTCTGCTCCTTTATTTAAAATTGCCGCCTCTAGATCTTCCCGTGAAGCGTCGTAAACTCGAGTGGTCCGCCGCGTCTAAAAGCGATGTCGCGGCATGGAAATAGATTCTGTGTCAACGATACGGCTCCCAACGAACATTTACATCCGTACGTTCGCCAGGAGGTCTAACATCAAAGCGTGCAAATCGTTAGATGACCACTATTCCCGTCACTCGGCCACGTGATCCCGAGTACGCTCCGAATAAATCTAATCGCGTTAGCCGTTCCAGCTGTCCTTGCCCGTTCACTCTTTCACGGAGCACTTTGAGCGTGTGCGACAGACATGATTATACGAACCAAGGAAATTTCGCGCGGACGTTGGTCAGTAACGAGCCATCTCCGTGTTAAACATCGACAGCTTCCCCGTTATCCTATAATTACCACAATTGCGAACGGTCCGAACGACAGACACTGATTCGATCACTTTCGAACGTCACGTGTGTACACTTCGGGAAACACCGATATCGGACGTTATCGGACGAGATCCGAATTCGACGAAAGCGATACCACGTTCACTCGACGCGAGAAGACGGCCAGATCTCGAGAGAGGGTTGGCACGCGTTGAACTAGCTGTTGTTGAGCTCGATCGGTCTGCCCGGTGCTGGAGAATTTCCCCTTCGCCACTTTCCCTGCGCGAAACCGGCCCCCTCCCCCCACCACCACCCCCTCTCGACGATCCTTCGCCGAAACTCACACGGACGATATATGGCATTTTCCCCTTCATCCCCTCCCGATACCGTCGCTCATCTTCCACCCCCGCCGTGGCTTCGCGGAATTTTAGAATTCCGCGCGTTTGTGGCTCCACCTTCCCCCCTTTACGGAGCGCGAAACCTTTTTTAAACTCCGCCTTATCGTTGCGTTGGACAGAGACGGAACGACAGAGAGGAAAAAAGTTGAGCAGGCGCGAACCACTCGACTTTTTCCCACTTCTTCCGCGGTGCAAACACGCCGCACGAAACCCCGCCCTCTCTCGACGGCCTCTCCATCGGCGCTTTTCCACCACGAGAGATTTTCCGGGGAATATGTCTCCGCTCGGTTCTCGAGTGGCGGGAGACAATTGTACCAACTGCCACCAGGTTGTGCCTTCAGGACATAGTACCGACATCTAGTGGCGAATTTATCGCGTAGAGGTCGCTTCTATCTTGTCAGCTATCACTTTGTTACCAAAATTAAATATTTTTCGTACCGAGATACACGAGGAACGTATTCATAAACGAAAATCGCATTTTTTAATATCATGAAAATTATTTTTGACGATATCTGTACAGAAATTATGAAGCTTTAGCGATTTATGATGTGCACAAGATTTTCTCCTTTTTGCAATATTTATGAAGCGTTTATGTGTTTATGCAGTATTTGTACTTTAATATGATCGGGTGCATATTTTCTATTATCTCTTATGTAGGTAACGAAGGGTCCTTCCCCCTTTTTAGTTATCGATTATGTTTTATGATGCCGCTAGTCTGAACGTTGGCGACATCTGTCGGTAGGATGGATTGAAAAAAAACTACCCCTTGGAAGCATACGCACGATTCAATTGTATTTTGTAATATTTTGTAATGTAGTTTTGTTAATATAAAAGTAAAGTAATGTTTAAAGTTACTCCAGTTAATGATTGGATATAATTGTTATTTAGTATTTTGTAGTTATTCTTATATAACTTTATAAATTTTGCGTAAATTTATAGTTATAGGAATATATTCTTGTATTGTTCTGTAAAAATTTTCATTATAAGTAAACATATGTATAATTAATCGAATTTAGTTATGAACACTCTGTTAAATAGTGTTGGTGGTCGGTACAGCTACCCTTATATTTTTGCACTGTCGATAAAGCAGGCGACTCTTCGATGGAATTTTCGGTGGATTAAATTTGAAATTTGATTCAAACAAGAATAGAATTTCTAAAAACTTGATAAATGGTACTGTAACTGCACTGGCCATAATGTCAACTATAATTACCTTGTTACTGATAAATTACAATCAGCAAATTCATTTTTCTTTGGAAATAAAATGAGATTTAATTGTTAAATAAATTTCAATCTTCGTCTACACACGACTTATTTGAAAAATTAAATCTTTCTTCTTCGTCAGCCGAAGTCTCAATTAACGATTGAAATTTAATAATCAATTGAAAAAGTCCTCAATTAAAATACACTGCTAGTTCATAATTTAATAACTGAATGTCGTTACAAAAAACGTAATTTATTGCAGATATGAGAGGCGTGATAACGTATGATTTTACAATATGTTAATAATTTGATGATAATAAATATATCAAGACAAATAACCAAAGAATATTATCGCTAACTGCTTGAGGATGACAACTTGACATATGTAATGTGAGGAATTGATATTTCCAACAAAAGTAATAAAATTAAACTTTAATTTTGCATTATGAAATGATTCAATCAATAACTACTACTTAATTCTAAATCTCGATTCACAAGGAAGACTTTTCTGCATACAATACCATTCGATTATTTACTTTGTTTTGTTTTCTCGTTCGAAATTAACAAACATACATACGTGATCGTAACGAAAGTTGCGTCATTCTCAGGTTATGAGAATTGCTACAATGTTGCTGCAACGTGAACGTTCTTACAATTTCATCGTTCCTACAATGTTGAGACAAATAGAGAAGGTTAAAATGTTAGATACATTATGCATTACAATCTGTGATGACGAAGATTCGAAGTGAACCTAAAATTATTTATAGCAAACATACGAGCGTTGTTCATCATGTTCAGACTGTGGCGCCTCTGTCACTACATACGCCCTTACCTTTTTCCATCTTTCTGTACCTTTTCTATTTTGTATCCTCTCTAGATTTATATTCTATAATTGTTCACGTTTTCTACAGGGCCTCTCTGGGACCTGGTTAATGTCAACTCTTAGGCCCTTGCGAACCTCTATACTTCTTTTTTGGTACTTCTTCTGGCACTTCTCGCCAGTGGAGCAAGAGCCGATATATCGGCCTCCGGCACTAAAAGGGTTAATTTGAAAAGAAGTGTCGTCCGTCGAAACGATAAACGGAGTGGCAAAACGCGCGAAGTAGATTAAGACGATTATGGTCAGCCATAATCGCGCAGTCGGCGTTTATCGCGTGGCCGAAATACCGCCGATGATTTTTGTGCGCACGGTATCGATCGCGATCGCGCGGCAACAAACTGGCAAAAGTATGCCGTTTTTCGTTTAGGTTTTTCATCGCGGCAACTTTACGAGTTACGCGCATCTGTCAGCGGCAGTCGGCCACGGAATTCGAGCGAAGCAATGCTCGGTATGCGCATGGGCCGTGTAACGCGTAAGTGACCACCGGCACCGGTGATAATTATGACGCTGCCGTCGATAAGTATCTTCTGGTTTGTCGGCGATAATTATGCGTGTGAGACCGCGGCGACCATTAAAGCTCTCTCTCCTTCTCGGAAGAAGAAGGAAAAGGGGGCCACCGAGACGCGTTTCCGGTAACTGAAGAATGCCATCGCGACCGACCTGCCCGACAAAAGAATCGCTCATCGAGTGACATAGAATTTCGAACCGGTCTCCTTTGCCCTGCATTACCGTGGGAATTGACATAATATCGCTTCTTCATTAACCCTTTGCACTCCGCTGTCCCTTCTGAAGGGGCATTAAAATTTATTGGCGATTATTGAAAATCAACTTAGAAACGCATTTTTCCCCAATGTTTCCTGTTGAAATTGCACAAAAAATCAAATCAGTTGTAGTACAATTACTATGATATATGAGCGAGTCTCATTATATACAGTTGCAGAGAAAAGTTTCCGAACGATATCGATCTTTGTATTTCATGTGAAATTTAAACGAAATTTAATTATATATATCGATAGAGAATTTAATAATGTACGAGAATTCGTAGAGATCATCTTTATTTTTATTTATTGAAATTTTACAAGTGTGTATAAAATATAGCCGGACAAATGTTTCCGAACGATTGATTAATATTTCGTTACATAAAAATAAATTTTTATCGGTTCGAAAATATATGTTCCTCGATTTCTACAAATTTTAAATGCAATATCATTATAATACTTTACTTGGATCAATAACTATTCTAAATTCGTAAATGCAATTGCCGCGAAAAAATGGTGAAAGAGACATCGATTTTTTTTTAATTTGTTCAATCGATTGAGTTCTAACTTGAACATTTTATGCAACGTGTTTTCGGCGAAACAGATAATCATTGTTTGATTACTACTCGATTGATTGCGTCCTGATGGTACTTCGTACTTATGTAACGTGATTTTGGCGAAAGAGATTATTTGTAATTTGTTCAATTGACTGTGTTTTTACTGCACTTTTTATGCAACGTGTTTTCAACAAAAGGGATATCGTTTTTTTGGCGATTATTCGACTGAATGAGTTTCGATTGAATTCTTCACGCAACGTGTATTTTATGAATGAGATTAAAGAATTATTTCTGTAAATGACACGATATCTCGTAAGTAATATATGATCTTTGCATCATCGATTTGAATGAGGTTTTGAATACTGTTTAATAATTTATCCGTTATTGGCCCAAATGCTCAATCTTTTTCATGACACTCGTCATTAAAGTATATACCAAAGCGTATCAATAAAGTTGGTATAAAGTTTATACATTTTGATTGTATCAAGTAATTGCAAATAAATAGAACAAAAAAGCAGTAATTTATAATTGATAACGAGGAACATAGCGAACAAAAATTGAAAAATAATTCTCTAAAGTTCAATTTAAGAATTGAAAATATATTGCAAAATTTTATTTATGTAAAATATATTCTTTTCTTCGTTTAATGAAATTATTCTTAAGCTAGTGCGACAAAATAAATTCTTGTCTGAAAGAAATCTTTTATAAGAGATATAAACTGTTCGTGTTTATATCTTGATCAGCAACCATACTTTCCGTCGTCGGTCTGCCTGATTACCATGTAACGAGGCACTTTTTTACAGCATTCCCCGCTTCGGAGCGTGAAATTAGCAGCAATTTAGTGTTTCAGAGAATTATTTGCCCTTCGTTTACACTGTTGCTGCCAAACGTCCATTTGTGAACGGTTTGTAGATTGGTGGCGTGAGCTTTCCTTTCATGTAGTGTTACAGAAAATGATTTTAATGCAAGATTTAATGTTTTGTACCTTTTGGTATATTTTCTTTTCTACTCATTCGATGTGATAATATTTGAATATTCTGAATTGTAGAAATTTAGAACGTGAAAAAAAGTGGGAATTTGCACATTGAAAAATTTGAGCATTTGGAAAAGTAAAAAGAATATAGAAATTTGTGAGCCCAACAATTTGGGAATTTAGAAGGTTCAGAGGTCAGCAATTTGAAAATTTAAAAATTTGGGGAATTCAGAAATTGAAAGATTTGCGAATTTACGAGTTAATGAATTTGAAAATTTTTAAACTTAGAAATTTAGGTACATAAAAGATAAATCCTTTGGGAATTTAGAAATTTATGAATTTTAAGATTTGGTTATTTCGGAAGTTTAGAATTTAGAAATTTAAGAACTTGAAAATTGGACCATTGCAAATTTAAAAATTTGGCAATTTGGGAATTCGGGATTACACCATTATAAAATATAAGGCCTTGAAAGGTCCCAAATTCGCGATTGTCAACAAGTGCCCTTTGCAACTCTTTACACCGTGCAATTTATATTCTTAAATTTTTGTCTTTAATTTAGCATGATTTCCGAGAACCAACGCTGTTTATTATTTTATGAGTGTCGAACTGTTAAGTGACAAACGACCTTAAATTTTCCAGAACCAATGAAATAGTTTAATTTTAACTTAATCGTTTGTTCACCCCCAGCAACACACCAATCCCCACTACATACTTTATTCTGGAGAAAACATTATTTTTTCTCTTCAGTGGATTTACAATAACTCTCAAACAGTACAGATCAGATTTATATTTATCTTTTAAAGCCCGTTGTCAGTTTGCGACGTGTTACTATTTTTCTTAAGTGCTAAATTAAGTCTTACTTTTAATAAAGCACAAACATTTTACCCTTGCCAGTTGTTCGGTTATTTTTGTTTTTCGAGTAGTTTCACTGCTTCCATAACCTAACAAGTTCCTGGTTCATCAAGTTGAATCCCAAAGAACATACTTTCGATCCTCTGAACGTGTCAAGTATGCCATCGCGTATCGCACGATGCTCGAACGTCCCAGCAATATTCGTCCGAAACGAATTTGATCTTGCGAAGCAGAGAGCTTAAAGCCTCAGTCGGAAGCAAATCGTTTAATCCGAATCACGTAGCGAGCTTAACGTTTCTCTGTTCGACAGCTTTTAACGTTTCCCCGATGCACGCTATCATAATATCGAACGATGACGTTGCCGTTCGATGCACACGCGCCGGATTATGGCTAGCCGAGGATCGAGCCGCGGACCATGAAAGCCCGGAAGACTAATTCGACATAATGACAAGGGCTTAAAGGTACGATCCCGTTGGCCTGATTGGATGCCCAGGGCGTTTCGCAATACCTGGAAGCCCATTGGACGCCAGACACCCCGTCGAGGCGACGTCGCATGGAATCGGCCGTGTAACAACCGACGGATTACGCCTGCAGGCCTGTCCTGTCGCCGGCCTTAATTGATTTCGTTTAAACGGCTACGAGACGCGATACGTTCGAAAAGCTTCGTCACTGTTCACTAAGAGTCACGCGACTTCTTTTTTCTTGCTGGTCATCGTCCCCCGAATACGCGTTCCTTAAAACGATTACGGCGTAGTCGCGCTAACTGATCGTCGAAATCCCTCGGTAATCGTGCGTTGTCACACCGGCTCGTTAAATTGATCCCCCGTAACGGACGATCGTGTACGTACTGAAATTCCCATATCATGAAATATCTATGTTCCAAAACTCCTACGCTCTAAAATCTCTACATAGTACAATTATAATATTTTGAAACCCCTGTTAACTCGAAAACCCAATATCTCAAAATTCCTATATCCCAAAGCACCTACGTTCCGAATTTCCTAAATCCCGAAATTCTTATTTCACGAAATATCTATGCTCCAAAATGCTTACGTTCTGAAACTTCTACATGTATAAATTCCTATGTACCGAAATTGTAATATTTAGAAATCCCCACGTCCCGAGATTCCTATATTCCAACGTATCAACGTCATAAATTTCCTAAACCCCGAAATTCTTATGTCGCGAAATATCTATGTTCCAAAACTCCCACGCTCTAAAATCTCTAGATAGTACAATTATAATATTTTGGAACCCCTGTTAACTTGAAAACCCAATATCTCAAAATTCCTATATCCCAAAGTACTTACGTTCCGAATTTCCTAAATCCCGAAATTCTTATTTCACGAAATATCTATGCTCCAAAATGCTTACGTTCTGAAACTTCTACATGTATAAATTCCTATGTACCGAAATTGTAATATTTAGAAATCCCCACGTCCCGAGATTCCTATATTCCAACGTATCAACGTCATAAATTTCCTAAACCCCGAAATTCTTATGTCGCGAAATATCTATGTTCCAAAACTCCCACGCTCTAAAATCTCTAGATAGTACAATTATAATATTTTGGAACCCCTGTTAACTTGAAAACCCAATATCTCAAAATTCCTATATCCCAAAGTACTTACGTTCCGAATTTCCTAAATCCCGAAATTCTTATTTCACGAAATATCTATGCTCCAAAATGCTTACGTTCTGAAACTTCTACATGTATAAATTCCTATGTACCGAAATTGTAATATTTAGAAATCCCCACGTCCCGAGATTCCTATATTCCAACGTATCAACGTCATAAATTTCCTAAACCCCGAAATTCTTATGTCGCGAAATATCTATGTTCCAAAACTCCCACGCTCTAAAATCTCTAGATAGTACAATTATAATATTTTGGAACCCCTGTTAACTTGAAAACCCAATATCTCAAAATTCCTATATCCCAAAGTACCTACGTTCCGAATTTCCTAAATCCCGAAAAACTTATGTCACGAAATATCTATGCTCCAAAATGCTTACGTTCTGAAACTTCTACATGTATAAATTCCTATGTACCGAAATTGTAATATTTAGAAATCCCCACGTCCCGAGATTCCTATATTCCAACGTATCAACGTCATAAATTTCCTAAACCCCGAAATTCTTATGTCGCGAAATATCTATGTTCAAAAATGCTTACGTTCTGGAACTTCTATACCTAAAAGTTCCTAGGTCCCGAAATTCTTATAACCCGAAATCCCTACGGTTCAAAATTCCTATATTCCCATGTACCTACGTCCAGAATGTCCTAAGGCCCGAAATTTCCGTAATTCAAAATTACTATATCTCAAAAATTCAACATCTTGAAATTTCTACGTCTTAAGATCCCTATGTCGCGAACTCACTGTATCCTAAAATCCTTACGTTTAGAATTTCTACATAAGTAATTTCTACATAAGTATGTTTCGAATTTAACACACTTTGTAACTTCGAATTAGAAACTTGTTAAATGGTCATATTGACCGCTTCGGCAGGTTTCGTGTTAGGCGACGAGCAATGCATTCGACTTCGAGAAAACCCTGATCTGTTACCAACCCCAAAGTCCCAGTCAAGAGAAACAGTCATACACTTCTCCCTTGAAGGAATTATACACCCCTCCGCCGATAACAATCATCTCCATGTCAAAGTTCTAGTGCATCCGTACATCTCTCCACAAAAAAAAGAACAGTCTAGGTATAAGAATATGGTTCGTCGCAGTTTCGTCAAATTTCATTCCATTTTACAAGGAACACCGATCCGTTGTTGCTACGCTAAACCCATTACGTGTAATCGTTTGCTACAGAATTAAATTTAACGAGTGAATTGCATCTTCAATTACAAATATCTAAAAAATTATTGAGTAGTGGTCCCTATAACCATATTTCTTCATCAACAGGGAAATTAAATCTACCATCCTACATTTGAACTAAATCCGTGACCTCAAGACCTTGCAGTCTCCTTGTTAGTGTCCACATGCAGCAGCGTTGTCCCGCTATTCCTTGCAAGTAACTCGGTTATTTCTTACAAAAACTGAAATTCGACCGAGGACTTTCAACGAGGTCCGTTTACCCCGCATTACCACATTTTCCCATAAAAACATACCGCGTTCGTGGTTTTGTACGGGCCTGTAATTCACGCTGGCTATCAAGAGAGATTAAAATTTACATCGGACTTACGTTGACGCGAGATTTACGTTAGCGAGGGTTATAGGTTGCATAAGAATTGAAACGTGTTGCATATATCCGTTGCATGAGCGATGCTGCTTCTAACAAGCCACCACATTGTACATCGGAGCGTTCGACGACGAAACGGTGTTTACGATCGTTCAAGACGATAAATAATCTAACGCGTGATTACTTTGCCGGCAACGGTGTACCTTGCCGTTCATGACCGTTCCACCCTTATGTTCACAATGCGCAATTGCACGAAGAGAGGTCAGTCGGTAAATGTAAACCGTGAAACAAATACACGCGTCGTCGCCGGAGGAACTGGAGAGCTTTATGGTGTTGTCGACGCGTTCGATTGGCGATTATTTCTGGAAGTTCGTAAAACGCAGCCGACGACGAGATCGAATGCTTCTGAACTTATAAGCTTGATACTAAAACATCGTATTGTGAAACATTTCGGCTAGGATACTTCTAATTTTTTAATTTAGAAGAATTCGGGACAAAAATGCACTCCAAGGAAAATTGTATTGTACATAAATATTCTACGTATTTTCATGTTTATTTTAATTCGATGTAATTCACTTCGCATTACGATTTGGAAATTTGTAACATCGAAATCCTGAACCGAGGTAAATATTCCAACTTCGCGAGTGTACAGATCCTTTGGTTATTGATTTGCATTTCTAAATTTTCACTCTGTCAATAATTCAATTTCGCTAATTTTCAATTGTTCGATATTTCAGGCTCCAATCTTTCACCTATTTAACAACTCGATCCTTCGAACTTGTTACTTTTTCAGTTTATGAATTTCCCAATTATTTAACCTTTCACTTGTTTAGTTTTTCAATTGTTTCAATTTTCTTTTTTTTTTCTTTTTTTTCATTCTTCGAATATTTAATTCACTTTCCTAATTTTACTATCTTTCATTTGTTATGCGTTTCAATATTCTTATCCCTCTTCCATACGTGCAAGAATGGAATTTAAATATTTTTAATTACCCGCAGAAAATGTTATTAATCACAATTTGAATCTAAATATTACAATATATTCCGCCGTATAATTCGCAAAATCCCAAATACCATTAATATAATAATACCAAATTTAATATAAAAAGTAAAGCTAGTTAATAAATAATAATGTAAATAATTATAAAATAGCTTTGTTTACAGCAGAAATGATATAAGAAAAAGTTGTAAAATCATTTCTACCGTCACGGGCCAATCGTCCGTCTCTTTTTAGGCGTCTCCCTAATCGACCCCTAATTCGAAAAATCAACCTACTGAAAGGATCGGTCACGCTTTGCAGCATCTTTTTGTGCCACCAGGGAGAAAGATCGGCTTTCTCCCAGATTATGAGATTTCGAGTGTCTTTTTTCCTCTGTTGGTCAACCGGCGCACCTGTATCTTGACTCGATTCACAGGATCTCCCCACAAAATGGCCATAGTTCGGTTAAGGACCGTTTTCCAGATACCTGGACCCTCAAGGGTTCTGTACCTAGAACCTGTCTCTCCGTCGAGAAGTCGAATCAGTAGTTTGCCCTCGGCCTATTGTGCATCTAACGATCCCGTTTATGGGGTAATTTCGAGAAGTAATCGAGATGAGCTAGCATTTCACGAACTGATACGAAAATTGTTCCATTCGGAATTGCTGGGAAGCGATTGCATCCACATTGCATGTGGAGATCTAGAATCTAGTCGCTGCAGTAGCGGGATAAAAGCGACACGTCTTTTCCTTGTTTCCATAAACGTCTTCGGATAATTTATTTTTCATAATTGCGTATATCGTCTGTTTTCTTCCGTTTCACACTGAAATTTAACAGGAACATACGGTGGGTAAACTGAATTACTAATTCGGACGATTAAAGTAATTTTCTATCGTTTCGAGTTTCTTAGCAATATTCATAGTTAAACTATTCGTATTAAATCAATCAATAAGAACGTTCTTAAAGAATATTTGTGTAGGTTCCTACAGTTAATTTAAGCATCGTTTATAGTTAAATTCAACGAATCATGTATAGTTTGTAGATTATAGGACTCCTGTTTTGGAAAACGCTGTTGCGGAGGAAAGTAACATGTATAGAGATAACAAAATTTTAAATCTGCGTTAAACAAAGTATTTTTGCTTAATTCTCTACAAAATGATCAATGTTCCTTTCCTTCTGATGGATCAAGGAAGTAATAATGGCAATAACTGCGGAAGAATGTAATAAATTTTTTACCGCTTGTCGTAGGAAAACTAAGATTAAATCGGACGCACTCGTGGCATTATATAATTAAAACGTTTATTAGAATCGGAAATACTGAGGTTGAAACGACCGTTACGTGGGCTGGAAGAATACCTTATTAGGAAAAACGTAGTGGAAGGTTCTTTCCGACAGCCTCGGGAAAGTTAGGGCCTTAAGGGCCAGGGCTCACCTTGTTTGTACCCCCAATTCTCAGAAGAAAGTTGACCCAGGCGTTAGAGCATCTATCAGTAGTAATCAGTCAAAAAATATTCTATTATCAGGTGTTTTTCATGTTTTTCGCCTGGTTTCGGTAGAAGTAAATTCGTCTTAACCGTTGGTAGATCCCTAGTGTTAATTACAGGGTAGCTGGAATGATCTGTTACTAAGTTCATACTGATGCATCTGTCGATCCGCTCACGCAATCCATCTAAAAGTTGCCATATTTATAGTTCATTCAATTGTTTATATGCGTGCAGAAGCATTTTCGTATACTACATCACAAAGTAAGGTTATAGTGATGGATTTGAAGCGTAATTCTGTAATTGCTTTATATTTAGCTGGAACATCAGTTCTAATTATCGTTCGTGAGCTCCAGCATTTGAATGTAATCTATTTAATGATTGAATGTAATGTATTTGGTCTATTTTGGAGGCCAAGTTCAATGTAATGAGACATCGATGTTTGGACGCTCCAAAATCAGCACTTGTCCGGGAATGGAAGAATCCACAATCTCACATACGGGCAGCGTGGGATTCATTCTTTCACCGTTTGAATGAAATTATTCGTGCAAAGGGACGTTATACCGAGCAATGAGGATTAAATCATTTTCTTGAATGTTTCCCGACTATTTTTTTCCCTTGGAATAAAACAAAATATTTAAAAGTGTATCTGCTGCAGCGGTTCGAAGTTGTAACAGTTCATTCCAGCCACCCTGTATTATTATTATTCGCGTGTAGCTTGGAGGCGCAGGTAGCATAAAGCCGTAACGTGCGTCGATTTGTCTCTTAGCCGGCAGATATAAGTAGGCATCGTAGCTAATTACGCTGGTTATTGGTTAAGAATAGCGATGATTACCACATGAAATTACATCAGAGCTCGAAGAAACGTGCAGTTACGCTCTAACAGAGGCTTTAATTGTATCCACTGTGAGAAATACACTGTGTATCTATCTGTTCATCTCGCAACCAACAGTCGCGGATTAATTATTAGCGTTTCCCAGCTACTTTTATACAGATAATACCATTAAAGCGTTGAATAATAACGCTGTCGGCTGTTCTTTATCACCGCCTATCATCTACGCACGCGAAACGTCTGTAAATTGTTTTCAAGACAGCGTTCCTGTGCATAAATTTCGGATTCGTTAGCTGCAACGGAGACGTTTGTACGCATCGATACTATCTTCGATTATTCAGCGACGAAAAAAAACCTACTACTGGTTGTTTTTTGATCGTTTACAACGCGTCACGGGACCGTTAGCATCGTTAGATGTGTACTTGATAGTGCGCTCTTCTCACATTTTTGGTACCAATTACTGTTAGTCAATAGCGCTTCGCTAATGGTCCATTAGTGCGTATCTTATGGGTCATCGATAATTCATGACGTTTATTAGAAGTAAGGACTTCATTAGCGGCAGAGTATTCTTCGAGTAAATACTCGAGTGAAATGAACTTACTACGCTGACTACTACAAATTGAGGGTATAATCTGCACGATTTTTTCTTTTAGAAATTAAGAGGAAGGAAATGAGACTGACAAGGGACCATTCCGAAGTGACAATTTTCGATTTTTATGCAATTTATGTATAATTTAGTTCTGGAAAAATTATTTGACACATACTTTTCTGTAATTTCTGACATTTATGTTAAGTGGGTGAAAGTAGTCCATAAAATGGATATAGTGAATTATGTCCAAAATCCGTTTCGATATAGTATAATAGTTCAATGGAGTTGATAATTTATTAGTTTCACGATTCGCTATGTTAATAGTTTAACACGAAACCTTTAATAGTTAAACAATTCCATGTGGCAGAAAGTTTTGTTGGTTAATGCTACAATTGATTGAATCATACAAATTAGTTACTTCTTCTATTAATTCATACAACTTTGATAAACATGTTTATTCAACAAAGTTATATAGAAAGGTACATGTATATCATTATATAAAACATCAATATATAAAACATTTAACAAGTTTGCAGCAAACCGTATTCACACAAGTTTCTGGATTATAGTGTTGATTATATGTAAATTTGGGAAAAGATTTGTACTTGAAGTGATAATACATAACGAAGTACAATTAATTAAACAATATCCAGTTAAGAATGAGCTATTTAGCTTAATTATATTGAGAATATTCATTTATAAATAAACTTGTTTTCCTTTCTCTTCTCATCTACTTCCTACAACTTTACTATAATTAAATGCACGCAGTAACATAACGGTAGCATAACTGTAATGCAAATCGGATACATTTTTTAAATTACTTTCGCGATTCTTATTGCTAAATTGCGGATGTTTATGCATTTCATGATATCACGGAGCTCGCAAAGTACAGAGAGCCACAGTCGATAAATTACATGATTAATGTACACTTTACATACTTATATGTATATGTAATAAACATATAAACCTGAAGTCTGCTTATTGCACTTGCTATTACATTATACAATACATCACTTCTTATCATTTCATTCGCGCCATGTTTAAATTTTCACAAGCATTTATGAATAAAAAGGGCAATTTGCACCGAATTCTGAATAACTTATCATTTGTTAATAATACAAAGAAATTGATTTGCAGTATCAAATATTTATATCTGTAAAAAGTTCGCTATAATTTCATTATATTTACAGGTATAATCGTATCTGTAATTGTTCTATAATAAAATTATGAAACTGGTACAAAAATTAAAATTAAGTGTTTTAAATACGTTTCACAATTACATGGAGGAACATTTGTTTAGTAGTACAGTAAAGAATATATAATTGTAGACAAAATAATGTTTCAAATCGATGATACTGAAAATTCTATAAGGAAATAAGTAAATTAGTAGAGGAATTCTACATACACTTTTCAAGTGCCAAATTCAATTTAAATTATTGCACTTTCAGAGACCTATCGTTTATACATATAATAGTACGCATAACAAATATACAATTTACTATGAAATAGTACTACACTCTATAATAGAGCTATAATAGTTTTATAAACAAAATGTTTAAATTTTGTACCTTCGTGCAAACTTCTTGATAGTATAAAATTAAATTTCAATTATGACTGTCTTAGTTACGCACTATAAAAATGTACATAAATATTATACAATTTTGGACGAAGTAATGTTAAAAAATGGCAACAGTAAAATTCTATAAATAAATGAGTAAACAAAAGACTTTCACATAAACTTGTCAATAGTACAAAAGTGAACTTAAATTATTATATCAACGACCCATTATTTATAAGTGCACATAAGGAATATATGATTTACAACGAAAGACTGTTGTAAGTCAGTAACACCCAAATTCTATAAGGAAATAAATGAAAGAATTTTACACAAACCCCTCAAAAGTAAAAAATCAAATTTAAATTATTACTATCTGAATGACCCATCACTTACAAACAACACACAGAATAGATATGTACTCGCTGATAAAGTGATGTTACAAAGCGGTAATTTTATAAATGAATGATTAAATAAAGTCGATAGAGCAAAAGTAAACAAAAGTACTGCGTCAATGACGCACCCTCCGAATTTCGAATGCCAGACTCCCTTTCGCGCTGCCCTTGTCACATCGGATATGGAAGAAAAAAAGAAAACCATTGCACCTACCTAAGTTCGAAATAAAGCTTCCACCTTGCATTCAGCTCGGTTGTCCAAAGGGAAGAACAACATCGTTGCAGCACAAGGATCACGCGTGCACTGCCACCAATAGCGTAACGCAGCTGCCACAAAACTGACCTGCACCCCGATGCTTCTTTTTCTTCTCTACGCACGCATTCTAGATCCACGCCTACTCGAAACGATAGAGCCTTCTTTCCAGTTGTACATACCGCGTTCCCTGCCCATACCGATAGGTCCACTCGAACGAAATTGGCCCTCGAAAACTTATCTTGTTCGGGTAAAGATCCCCGAAGTCGACTTCTCGACGCGTATAATAACACAGTGCATTATAGGCCGATAGATAGAGAATCCGATGGGCGAAGTAGGAGGAGGACAGAAGGAAAGGGAACCCGATAGCGTTAAATACTGTATGAAACGCTTCGGGGTATATATACCGAGTCGTGGCTGTGTAAATATGTATCTCCTTCCTGTTTTTTCCTACGGCTCTTCGCTGCACCGAGGATTACAAGTTTCGTTTTTCCTCTCGCGCGACTTTGCCTCGAATTGTTGGGCAAATAATGGAATTGATATTGTTTACCGTCCGGGTGTTGCCGATGGAGAGCGGACTCGAAATATGGGACGAAAAGAGGAATGAGGGCTACATACGATAACCGGTCAAATTAGCTTTCGTTTTGTGTAGGTATAAATGTTAAACATTTCGGTTCTGATTAGATGTATTCCTCCAAGTGAATGTTTTTTACCTTTTCTTGAACGATGTGTGCCATTCTTGTTTGTTATTTTATAATTTATTAGCTTGTTTGGATATATGGTTGTGGTAGATCGGTTATGGTTATCATGATAGGCTTCGACGTTGCTTAATTATCGTCATTTTTATATGTTTAAATTGATATTACAACTCACATCGATTTGTAGAACGTTTTTGACCTTCTGCTGAACGATGTGTGCCATTCTTGTTTGTTATTTTATAATTTCTCAGCTTGTTTGGATATGTGGTTGTGGTTGAATTTTAGAATTTGTAAATTAGAAATTTTCTATTCGCAAACTGTGAAATTGGGAAATTTGAGAATCGAGTAGTCACGAATTAGAGATATTTCTAATTTTTAAAAATTCGTTTTTTTGCTAATACACAAATCTGCGAGTTTACGAATTTCTTAGTGCAGACATTTCAAGATTGTGAAATTTACAAACTCAAAAATTTAACATTTCTCTAATTGGGAAATTTAAAAATCTGGGAATGAAAAAGTATTGAAGTCTCAGAATTTATAAAATGCTTGCATTGTCTTAATTTGCCGAATCGCCGAAGTGGTGTCTTAAGGAATTTCGCTCGAAAAATAGAAACAGCCTGCTAGAAACTTGTTAGACGTGTATTATTTTAACGATATTCGTTGTACACCCGTTGCAGGTCGCCGTCGAGATTGAAACAACCGCAAAGTTTATCTACGGTCAATAACTCCTGTTAACTACTTAAATCCCTCCTCGTTTTACATTTCAATTTTAATTAATCCCACGGAAAATGATACCCAGCAGTTGAACATATCTTCGTATCATTCCAGTAAAAAGTTCTTAACCATTTCTAGCGACGTTCTTCGTGAAATACTAATTTCTTTAGGCCGAACCTTAGAAAATTGTATTACCACAAAACCTCCGAGGACACACGCCATTATAGACATTTCGATTAGGCGATGCAACGCTCGATAAATTTTTCCATGATATTAGAATCTACAGCCGTGTTTCACGAGGGCTATTTTCATTTCTCCGCCACGCACAGTATTTTCTAATAACGCTCATTTTTCTGATGGAAACGTTTGAAAAGTGTTTACTCGATGTTTGCTTCCCAAGAATGTATCGTTGTACTACAAGCATCGAAGAAAAGATCAAGAGGTCTATGGTAATCTTTGTATCATTTTATTAATAATTCACTAACGATCGAGGAAACTCCGTGCCATTAACAGGGAATGCAGAAGTTGTGCATTAAATCAACTCGGACGTGGTATTATCGTAGGATTAATTGTACGACCGCTAATAAAACAGCGGACAAAAATGGGAAAACTTTGACGCGTTTCGTTGCAACTTTGTTTATCATTCTCGTGCAATGAATATTCGAAAAATGATCATTTTCATTCTTACGACTGTTGGCCAACGAAAGCAGAATTTAAACGAAATTTTTATGGATAAACTATTTGAAATCCAGGTTTGAAAAATTATTAGCCTTAATCTAACATTTTTTTAATACTTGAACGTTGGATTATATTAAATATAAATGTTATAACGTTAAAATTAAAGTATCCATTATTATCAAATTATTTTGCTATTTTTTGACTATCAATTGTCTTGTTATATTTATCATGATAGAGCTATTAATATTTTTAATTTAGCGTCTTATAAAATGAAAATTAAATGCAAAAACTGCGAGCTTTGGATGAAATCTTTAAAATGTTTGAAGTTTAGATTCAAGTTGAGTCAATCAAAAACCGGCAGTCATAGTTGTAGAACTTTTCTAACATACCAACTTCTCAATTAGAGTGTATTAATTATAATATTCTGATCTTAGAATTAATGTATTAGATGCTGCAAATTATTCTGTCATTATATCAATTACTATATTAATTTTAGAATGTTTTTAATTTTGTATCTCATCGAATGAGAATTAAATTCAGATACAATTGCAAAATAATTTTGTCGATATACGAACTTCTACAATTAGGGATGTACTTTTCATCCAAAAATCTTTATTTATTATTATAACATTAAAATTAAAGTATCACGTACTGTAAATTCTTTTGTTATTATATTTATCATGATATTAATTTCAGACTATTACATATAGTCATGGACAAAATTAAGTGGACATTGCAGATATGTAAAAAAATTTTTCGATTTGTTACAATCTTTTAAATAAATTTTAAATTTGGAACGTGAAGTGTTTTTGTAGATTTGTAAAGACATTTATTTAATATACAATTTATATATTTAATGTATATAGTTGTGCAATAAAGTTTTGATTTATAGGCATTATTAGTTAAATTAAATTAACCTTTTGTTATTTATGATATCTGTCCACTTAATTTTGTCCACGACCGTATAACTGATATTTTTAATTTAATATCTACGATTTAGTATCACACTTGTTTCGATTAAATTAATTTCAAAGGGATATTGCGGCAGCAGAAAATTGTCAGGTCTTTCTACGAAATCGATCGAACAAAGTATACGATCTCGTGGAACGACTCAGTTCGAAACGAGACGAAGATGTCGGGTTGCATACCGGAAACGCGAGAATCACTGCTATGTACGAGGTTGCTATCGCGAACGGCATACAAACAACACCGCGCAAATGTCTCCTTATGTACGATTCTTCCGTACTTTCTTTTGTTCCGTTCACCGTTTCGCTGTTCTACCTTTTTCAGCTTTTCCAGCTAGCGTGTTCAGATCGTAAAAGTTCGGTTAACAGCGGTGCTTGGCAGACGATCGACGATTTCAACGTGGCGGAAGAGTCCTCCAACGACCGGAAAACGATTTGAAATCTTATCAGTCCCGATCGCTCGTTTGTTCCGTCCTTCTTCTCGAAATATTGTCACTCTAATTGTTGAAATCTCGGATCTCGACCGCGAAAACAATATCCCACGTTTCCCATTTATTTCTTCCTTCTTTTTCGGAAGAATGTTTTTATGAAGCATTGTTTTCGCAATGCATAATGGGTCAGTAAACTCGGTTTTGTTATCGATATAGATTAAAAATTAGCATAATTACCAAATACAAATTGCTTGATTGATTCAGTTAACATTTAAGAAACACTTTTCAGAAGGACTAACTTTGAGTTTTAAAAAATGTAACACTGAAACTATCGAAATATAATGCACAATTATTTTAAAATTAGAAATGAAATTGGAATATAAAGTAATACACCTATTAATTCTTTATGTTGATGAGAATTAGCACAGATTTCAAGAAAACCATCTTAACAAATTTTATCACTTGACAGAAGAAATTTGTAAAACTCTCTTCTAACTGGTAGTTTTGGTCTTAAAATTACTATTATTCCTATCCTTCATGTTATTACCGAGTATGGTACAAGACCATTGGTAGTAAAAAAATCGTTCATTTCTCAACATGTTTAACCATCGTCGCGCAGTAAAGTTTGACAAGTCCATAATTTTAGAAACGTTACTCAAACTGATGAACGTTCGTCAATCGTTTTTATTTTGACGCAAATCCTTGAATATCTCAATGACGAATAAATGAACTTACACCATTTTCAGAAGCGACGGCTCATATAATCCCCAGTCAAAACTGACCCCGGTGTTGAACCATGGTTAAAAGTCTCCCCGTTTCCCGATGCAAGAATCGTTCTTTATTCCAGTTGGCTTCGGTGATCCTCGAAAAAAAAAGGAAAGAAACACTCCCAATCTTGAAGGAGATCTTTGGTAGGCAGATGAAAGAAGCTGGAAGGTAGACAGACGTGGCTCGAGATTTAAGAGGCTTAGCTTCTCGTGGCCAGCTAGAATGCACGAAATTCGTTTTATGGGGGCCCTTTCTTCTCTAGGGGCCGGGCCCCGAAATTGGAGAGTGCTCGCCTGTCTAGAGAGGCTTCTAGATTCCAGATACCAGAGGAATAGGGTTACTGGCTCGGAACTAGCAGGTGGATACCGTCCCCAGCATGTGAATACCCTTCCACGTAACGGGTGTCGAAAATATAATACAGCGGAAACTGGTTTGCTGCAACGAAAATTTGATACGTTCGAGAAATATCGCGTAGTCGATGCGTGCAAAACTTTTTTCTTTCTTTCTTTCTCTACTCTTCAATTTAGTCGTATTAACCCCTTCACGCGTTCAACTCGTGACGCATTCGCACTTCGAATGTCCTAAAGCCTACCCTAATTTTTAATCCTTTGCACTCGAAAGCAGTTATCTCCTCTCTGTACATTTTCTCGTAATTGGGGGAAACGTAGATTACGCACGATTTTTTTTTTTCGAATTATGACAAGAGAACCGATCAAATACGACAGCAGAACAAATGATTCGGACGTTGATCATTTACTGAGTAATGCAAAAGTACTGTTGTTATATAGGGTGAAATTGATATTATTGAAAAATCTACGACAAACTTTTTACATCGACACATATCGTTATGGAGTGTATGATTAAATTCTGATTAAATTTCGCTATGTTATGCTACTTACACGTTATATACACGCAACGTTTTGTATAAAACAGTCATATTAATAATTATAAACGTACAGATCACATTTTAATCATTTGCATTCGAATGCATTTTTACTGTGGACAGATAGCAACTGCAAAACTTTCTAGTTGAAAAGTTCGATAAATTTGTTTGAAATTGTTATTCGTTTATTATCAATCGCCAATGTTGTCTGTTTTGCTATGTTCAAATATCACGTTCATAATACTATTCAGTTAGAAGTTATTTATTTAAAATTGTTGCAGTAAATCGGATGGCGAATGTGAGTTGTTTTCCAAAGTGTAAAAGAATTAAGACGTTTTAATTTGTAGTTCGATAACAATTATAATTTACACAATTAAACATCCTGGAACAAAAAAGGCAAAATACTTCAATTTTTTCTACTGGTTTTAATTTTATACAGAGGAACGAATATGACATCCATGCCATAGATTCATACTATGCATTACTATACAATACATACTATACTCTTCCTTTATTATTTTATTCATTATTGTAATATTCTACGTTATATTGCTACAATATTATTATAGCACTCTTTACATTATTATAATATAATATAATATTAGGACTACCGGAAAGTTCTGTCCATTTATAAAGTGAAAAAAAATGATACAGTTTTCAATACATTTAACAATATATGTACAGTCGTGGACAAAATTAAGTGGACAGGTGTCATAAATAACAGAAGGTAAATTTAATTAACTAATAATGCCTATAAATCAAAACTTTATTGCATAATTATATACAATAAATAAATGTTTTTTCAAGTCTACAAAAGCATTTCGCGTTACAAATTTAAAATTTATTTAAAACATTGTAACAAAACAAAAATTTTTTACATTTCTGCAATGTCCACTTAATTTTGTCCATGACTGTACGTATACTGTACAATATAATTTCCATCATTGTATATGACTTCTTGCCAGCGTAATAGCAATTGATAAATCCCATTTTTACAGAACGTCTTGTCTTTGGATGCGAAAAACTCATCAAGTGTTTATCAAAGTATTCATTATTAATGAATAAATATTTAACAATAGTGTTAACAAATAAATAAATATTATTATAATAATAAAATTAATAATTAAAAAATAAATATTATTATAATAATATTATTAAACAAATCAATTTACTAATTAATAAACATTGTATCATATTATAATAACGTAATGAGTATTATCATATAATATGATACTTATTATGTTATTACCCTATCAATTCATGATACTATTAACAGTTTATTCATTCACTTAATCAAAAATATTTGTATTAATCACTCGAAACAACGAATAACAAATAGAATAAAATGTCACGAATGTCAATTAAAAAAATAAATATCAAATAAAATTTTCAACCGCATCGGTCAATGTGTCAATAATATTAAATCGTCTTAAGTATCAACGAATTCTCAATTCCTTTTCCGAAATCGATTTTCGGTATCATCGTTGCTCAGCTTTTCTCTTCTAACGTCACAACTATGAAGTCCGAGGGATTTCATAATCTCGAAAGGAATGTTCTTATCCGAGGTGAGGCAAAGGTAGCGAAGGCTCGCAGAGGATTCGTGATTCTGATAAACACCCCAACAACTTCTCCCGCTGTTATCTTCTTACTCAAACCGATAAAACGTCGTCCGATAGAGGGATCGAAATTCCAGAAATCCCGCTGAGCATACACCCGTTAGAGCCATAAAATCGCCCCCGTTTTCCTCTCGATAATCTATTTGTCTCTGCGCGGACCAACGGACAACCAAAGGGCGAAGGGTTGAAAAAAAAGGAGGAAAACGTGGGTTCGGTTCTCGTGTTTATTTCGCGCCATGTGTTCCACACGATTTCGAAAAGCCACGTCTTAAACGTCGAGGGTGAACGTTTGTTTTACGGGCGAAAGGGTAGCTCCTCGTTCGTTTGCTTTTATTTTCGAACTTCTTGCGTAAACATCGAACGTGTGGCGACGTTTCGATGTGTACTATTTACGTGTTCGAGGAATCATGGCGTGTTTATTTTCGTGGACGGACAAGTCTTTTTATTGTACAAACTTATAGATGTCAGCGGGATGGAAAGGACGTTTATTTGAATGTAACGCAGCCATATTAGAAGCAGGGGAAGCTGTGTGAGACGAGTACGCGTTCGTTGAAAGCAAAAGGGCAATTAATCACGTTTTTAATTTCGTGTATATTGTTTCTATAGTGTTCAATTTCAAGATCATTTATTTAAACAGAATGTTAGGATTGGTTATATACGTCTTCACGAATGAGGTTGACTCGTTGAATTATGAATAAAAATTCAAACGAAATATCGTTTCACTACTGCTTCAGTAATTGCAAATAATAAATATGATGCTTTAAATGGTAAGAAAATATAATAATATATAGTATTTGTAACTAAATTCTACTTGTACAATCCAATGATATAATAGTATAATATAATTTGTCTAATATAGCAATATTTTTAGAAAATGTAACAAGTGCCGTTTATGAATAATAAATAAATATAATTGCAAATATCATAGTATTTATATAACATAATAATATAATATGTACAATGTAATAATAAATTCCTATAAATAGTACATAAATATAATAATGAATAATATTAGTAAATAATAAATATACTACACAGCATTTATAAACAACATCGAATTCTGAAGAAAATTAACTTTATTAGTGCGAGTACAAGCATGAACATATTCAACATGATATTACTATCTTTAAATTACAGGACATCTTCTAAAATGCAAACGTATAAACTTGCAGAGCGACAACAAATTGAAACCGACAGAATATCGCTAATTGATTTAATCTTGCCATTAGTACATCGGGAAGATTAAAAAGAGAAAGAATAGAGCGAAGAAACTGGCGTCAGACAAGTAGTTTCGATGATTAATACGGAGCTCGTCGTAAATCACTTTTCTTCTCGTCGAGATACTTGTTTTTACGCATACAGCTGGTACAATCAACATGGAAAATCAATCGTTTAATACGAATCAGATAACGGTGGACTTGCTTGTCAAACAGCGATGTTTGCTGAAACTTTGATGAGTTGCGTCCACGGTAATGGCTAATAAAGTTATTCGTCCTTGTGATTTTATACGATCAGTCTGGCTCCGTTTTGTCGACGAACTGTACAATCCTGTTCCGTTAGCGAATGGCAGAAGTCTGTTAAATTTACTGTTAAACGTTACGACGAAAGTACAAGTATCATCCCAGGAATTTAAATTTTAAAGAGTCACGGAGGAACTGTTGTACAAAGTCGACTGCAACGTGAGCTTCCTTTTGATAAGGATAACTGTACGTGGAGACGAAAGATGTATGCTTCACGTCCTTAAATTTTCAATTTATACATTCGCACATGACAGTACTATCAAATTTTAAAACTTTCCAACTTCTACTTCTGCACTTTTCAAATCTCAAATTTATTAAATACTAAATATTCCTTTTTAGTAAATTTTCAAATTTTTAAGTTCTAAAATCTTTCGATTTTCGTATTTTATAATTCATACATTTCCTAATCTCGAAACTTTCCATATTATACAATTTTTTAAATTATCAAATTATTGAATTTCCAAAATAGCAAATTATTGAATTTCCAAAATAGCAAATTATTAAATTACCAAATCATGGAGTTGCTGATGGATCAAAATGCCAAACTATTTTATGACTAAAGTATCAAATTGCCAACCGGATAATTTATCAAATTACAAAATTACCAAATTATTAAGTAGCTAAGTTGTCAAGTTATTAAGTTACCAAATTACAAAAATTACTAAATTATCAAATTATTAAACTGTGAAATTATTGAATTACAAAACTATAAATGTTTTGAACGTTCAAATTCCAGACTAATTACGAATTCCTCAATTGCTATGTTTTTCAATTTTTTAATACTCAAATTTCGAATTTGACAAATCCTCAAATTTTTAAATTTCTAAATTTTCATGATTTTACGTTTTAAAATTAAAAAATGTTTAAATCCTGAAGTTTCAAAATTATAAAATCAAATACTCGAGTTAAGTTTCCGGGTTTCTAACTGTCGTATTTACAAATTTTCAACCTCATAGAGTTCATTTTAGAAACTCACAAATTAGAAAAATTAAATATTTGACATGTTGTGTATTTCATCATTTTATAATTGTATCTTATTGGATAAATTATATATTTTCCGTTTCTACAGTCGTTTATAACCTGTTACGCCGTTGTACTCTCATATTTTACAAATTTAAGTTAATGATTTCCGTATTCATATATTTTGCTTCAAAGTATGGTCGAAAAAAATATTATTCCCAGGATTGCGAGTTAATGTTAATCTTGATTACTTTGTTCACAAAAAACGCCAAAGAAACTTGTTTATACGAAGGAAATACATCGTCTTTACTAAATCTTAGGACGATGATAATTATTTTCGTGATTTTCGAGAAAATTAAGTGTCTGGCAGTCTATCACAGAAGCCTATTGCAAATTAACGCGCAATAAAGCGACGTTGCTAGAATATATCATCATTCTTCAATGCAGGATAAATTAAACTTTCAACTTTCAGTTACATAAAGAGATTGCACGTTTGGGGTTGTTATAACATCGCATAGTCGATTATTATGCTGAGATTATAACGTGTGTTTCTATTACTTCCACGTTTTATTTATTTTACTTTCATAAAAATATTAGATTTATTATTTCATTATTCTCTGTTGACACACTTGCATGCTTATTAATTCTATAATGCAAATTGCTTGTAATTTTGCTAATATACTTTCGATTTCAAAGTGATATATGTATACTTACGTAACATTCAGTTGTATAATCTGTTGAAAATATATTAATATCATAAAATTGTTAATAGAAAATAATATGCAGAAGAAGGTTGCTCAGTTATTACCTATATAACGACTTAATTATAATTTATATCGTAGTATATAATTACAATTCATATTAAAACTTATAATTCTAATTTACATTATTATACTCAAAGTTTAGCATTTTCTGCATAAAATAAATTTAAATTACCTGCGTTTGACAGTGGTTTCATTAAAAAGTGCATGCAACTTTATTTAATTATCTAATATCTGATACGGTGGTTGTTGAGAAATGTTTAAACGTTCATAAAATTATGTGAAAAAATATTTGAATTGCTATCAAATATATTTATTGGTTAATACAGCTTGGAAGATGGAAAGCAAGATACAAAACAAGTTCTGTGAAAAAATATGATAAATTGAAAAAGTTCTGCAAACAGTTTATAAAAAATTCTGTATTCGAGAAAAATGCAACAGAATTTTCATATATGAAATTGCTTTACTTTTCCATAAATGTGTAAAAATTAATTTATTTGTTTATACCTTCTTTGAATGTGTGCATCAACTCATTTTCGCCATATTCTTTAAATGTGCAAATTAATTTTTGACACATTCTTTAACCGTGTAAATTCATTTATTTTTTACATATTCTTTAAATGTGTAAATTAATTTATTTTGTACACATTCCTCAAATATGTAAACTGGTTTATTTTCTACGCACTTCATCAATTTGCTGAGCCTACTAATCCACCTTTAAATGAAACTCTTATCATTGAGTACTCTATGGATTAATTTAATTTTATTAACTGACAATTTTTATTCGTTATTTTCTATAATCTAAGTTATTACCGACTAAGTGCATATAAATATGGTCCTCGTTAAAATATTATAAAACAGGGTGGTTACCTGGCTCGCATAAGTTTTATTGAATATACCATAGGTGACATAAATGACTGTATAACCGTACAGCTTGTTAATTAGAATTAAATTGCTTTCGCATTACCCTGCAATTTTAAACCGTTTTACTCGAAGTTTCCAGTTGACGATCGAAAACGTTTAATCCATAATTATTCCAAGGAACAGGTTATATACACTCGAGCTAGGCTATACATTCATATCATAACCGCTGCTTGTAACTATGAAAATATTTTGCTTCTGATTTTATTACAATAAATTCTATAAACTATGGACTGTAAGTACGAACTGTCAGTGTTAGTGGTTTATTACTATGTTCAACACCGAAATTAGTTTATCGTTTTATCGAAATACTTTCCTGCATAATATATTCATTCTAGAAACTCCGTGGAACTTGTTAATTGTTGCTAGGCACAACTTACTTTAATCGATAGATCGAAATTTATTACGAATCTCTGTAAATGAATTTAGTATGAGTTTTGTCGTGATTGAGTATGGATCTTGGTTATTAATAGAATTATTTTTAAGAACTAGCCTATGCAAATGAATTTAGTATGAGGTTTATCGTGATGGAGTATGGATCTTGGTTATTAATGGAATTATTTGTAAGAACGAGCCAATGCAAATGAATTTAGTATGAATTTTATTGTGTCGAGGTATCAGCGTTGGCAATTAACAGATTTATTTGTAAGTAGGAATCTATGTAAATAATTTATTATGAGCTTTATTGTGATGAAGTGTGAATCTTGGTAATTAATATATTTATTTGTGGAAACGAATCTTGATAATTAACAGAATTATTCTTGAATAAACCTAATACAAATCGAAACGTATATTTCAGTATTCATTATAAAAAAGCGTACGAAAGACTTTGCATCGGACTGATAATGAGTTTATTGCAAAATTCTCAAATCCGTAGTTGTATCATTAATATACTGGAAATGCGATATTTCCGCTTGCTGAAACTCTTTTCACCCGGCTGAATTTATGTTCGAAATGGCTATCATTTACATGGCAGAAGTGAACCAGTTAATTCAGAATTCGAAATGGTACTTCATTTAGAACCCTACGTTTCCAATGACGTTTGATCGAGTGAACGAAAGAAGGAATGGCTTCTTGGAAACGAAATTGAGCGACTGGACGAGCAATCCAGTCGAATAAAAAAGTAACTCCACACATCAGGAGCGGAGACGAGGATGTCGAAGAAAGAAGAAGAGAGACGTTGAAGAAAGAAGGAGCTCGTAAAATGTAAACGCCGGATGTGTGTATCTACGTATGTAACATTGGTTCTAACGACCGATCGTAAAGAAACCGATAGTGTATTCAGAAGGTATTCGCATTTAAATATCTCCATCTGTTCTCGCGCAAAACAACGAAACACCAGCGGTATCAATATATTAATAAGCGGATGACTTTCTGCAGGTATATGTACACTCGAGTGCAACGAGGTAAGCTACGTTTCGATAGGGATACGTATCGATACTCGACAATTGATTGACAAATTTTCAAATATTTGACCTTCTACATTTTCTACTTTCCGAATTCTGGAGCTTCCGAATTTTTTAAATTCGAAATTTCGCGATTGTCGAATATCCAAATTTTCCAATTTTGGTATTTAGAAATTTTGGAAAATACCAAGTTTCCAAATCGCCAAATATTTGTCACATTGACGTCTTATATTTGTTAAGGTCCCGGATTCTAAGTAATTGAATGCCCAACTTTTGAGTTATTTGAACTTTCAGATTTTTAATATTTCGAGAATTACCCAGATCTTTAAATTTGTTGGAATGATCAAACTTCTAAATCACAACATTTCCGAATTACTAAATTCCTGTATTTAAAAATTTCGAAGTTGTAAGTTTTCGAATCCCGGAATACCCGTATTTTTAAGTATTCGAAATTTGGATATTTGAGAAACTCATGAACATGACAATTTGGAAATTACGAAATTTGGGAAGTGTGAAGTTCGAATTGTAGAAATTTAGAAATTTATAGACATGCAAGTTTGATAATCGAAATTGTTAATTTTCCAAATTTTCAAGTTTGCATAGGTGTTTCTCCTTATCCTAAAAAATTTTACTTTGCACCTGAGTGTACACGGTAGATTCCATTGCGATCCTCCGGTTTCTTTGCTCAACCAACTATACCGGATGCACCATAATATGTGGTTCATCGGTGGATTCAGGATACATAAATAATGAGAGAAGTATATATAAACGTTTGTAACTGTTTGATCTTGTTTATAGCTGTATCTGCTTCCAGTTATTTTTCTGACAAACTCGCCACTTCATTTAGTTGTTTATAAGTAACGTTCGATATTTCACGTACAACTTCCTTCGCCGTTATGTAAATACCATTTTTTTTTTCTAAATAACGAATCGTGATATCGGTTCTTAAAAAGAAAAATAGACGAATTATCGCAAGATTTGCCATGTAAAATCGTATAAATATGTATCTGTGTTATGTCTATGGACATAAGTTATTAACGTAATAGTTTTTCAACTATTTATCAGAAGCTAAATTTCTGATTTTTATATTGTTAAACGGTGACTTGCAGATCGATGAAATGTAAAAAATGTTACCTTTGTGTCCTTTCTCTCTATTGCAGAGTAAAAATTTTATGTCATTTGTTCTATCACAAATATTATGCTAACAATTTTGATTTTCGAGTTATCATAAGAGGAGGTATGATTGTACATAACACCTCTGTGTTTCTGTGTATAACGTTATACTTACATATATAGCTATTAAGTATAATGGTATACGCGAAGGTATTATTTATTTGCCCTTTTTTAAATTATTTGCTAGAATATACATAGTTATTGAACTCCGATTTATATGATATTATACAGTATTCGTAGCTGCGTACTATTTTGAAGATAATAATTGTTTTGAACAAAGAAAAGGAATTTTGTACACGCATATTATTATTAGATTATAAATAGTTAATATTAATTCAATGATATCTGGTTATGTCGAAAAACAGTTTTTCGCTTCTTTTGAAAAATATATCTTTCCGAGTTCCATTAATTCTGTTGTAACTAATTGTCGATATTAATTAATGAACGAATCAATAAATGGATAGATAAACAAGCAAATAAGGATAAACCCTATTTACCTGATATTTTATTCGACATTATTTACCAATTATTCCGTACATGTACAGTTCATGATTTTATTGATCGTATTTGTTTAATAATATCATTATTTGATATCAACAATAGAAATAAAAATTTAATTAGAGATCTGCATAGATCATGGGAAGTCTCACTAACCAAACTTAATTATTAGTGACTTGGTCAGTAATAACACGAGTCGAAACATCTAACAAAATTGCGAAAGAAAAATAGAACATTTGTCGTAATAAACTTTTATACGGTTGTTTGAAAATAATAAAATTTATGAATTTTGGAAATAGGGGAACTTGAAGATTTACCTAATCCTAAGGGAAAGAAAATATGGGGAATATGGATATGTAATAATTTGAGAATTTGAAAGCTTTCGGAATCTAAAAATTTGGTCACTTAAAATTTGAGGAATATGAAAATGTAGAAAATAAAATTTATTGAGAGTTGAAAGTTTGGGGAATCTAGGAATTTAGTAATTTGAATATTTTGAGAATTTGAAAATGTAATTTGAAAGTTTGAGGATTTGAAAATTTGAAAGTTTACACATCCGAAAATTCGAGAATTCAAGAACAGAGAAATTTTCAAACTTGCAAATTTGACAACATAAAAATATAAAAATTTCTGATGCACAGCGTGACAATCTCCTTCTCATATTTACCAGGAACCTGTGGTCGTCATTCGAACTGCCAATGAATGGGTAGTAGTTCCAAAGTATCATGAAATATAATAATTATTACCAAGCCCATTTCTCAAACTGTTATTACAATCATGTAAATAACATTCAACTCCTCGCTAATAAAGATATAATCACAGTTTCAAAGAAACCATTTGAACGTATTTCAGATGCGAGTTTTCTTATACCCATCACTACCCGCAGAAAGCAATACAGGTATCGGCAAGAGCAGATTTATATTATGTCGCGTAATTACGACCGAGGTAAAACATTAAAATGTTCGGCAGAAGTTATTACTCCCGAGGGAACATTTTCTTCAGGCAACCGTCGTAGAGACGGTGGACAATCGCCTCGTTCATATATTTTTTGGCGCAAACCACGTAATTTATTAGGATGAAGAAGTCGTTCGCGACAGTCGGCTGCATTTCTTACGTGTTCTCGTATAACTCGTTATTTAAAGAAGCAATATACTTGTGGGATGTAAGAGCTTTTTAGCCCTGAATGATTATGTTTGAAGCGAGATAACACAAAGCATGTTCAACATCCGACACATATTTATCATATTATTTACTAAAGATACAGTCGAACCCCAACTTGAATATCAACGGACTTACTGAACTCTTCGGATTCTACAAGTTTCCTCTTATCGCAGTTTTTCGGTACAAGAGGTTTACAAGTGTAACAACTTTACAAATGCAAACAAACGGGAATTCGATACATACGAAGTTTGTAATGGGCTTAATATTTTTCGGGCTGTAGATATTGTACCTGCCGGAGTACTTTGTATAAATATACCAGCCGACTTTTTTTTTTTATTTATCTCAGTTTTCGTGTTGAACATAACGGACATTGTTCTTTATTTATTAATTCATAAACAGTAAATTATGTAACAAAAATTTCGCGTATTGAAGTGAATATTGAACTGATTGGCATACAAAATAATTTTCAGGCTTGCATGAGTAACTAAGCGTTTAAATGCACTAACCTTTAATTTCTAATTTTTAGGCAAAATTTAATTAAGAGGTGGCTTAAAGCAATTTAAAAGATATAGAATCGAAGATAAAATTTTGGAATCACTTTTTTAATCATGTAAAACTATTTATTCATCAATAATGATCCTTTATATTAACCATTAATTTGAAAGGTTTTTTTTTACAGCATGCGCTACTTTTTTAGAGGGTGAAAGGAAAGAAACAAATTTTTCAAGCCACACTAATGTACTGTAATACGTGTTTTAACTGTAGACGGTTTATTTTTATCCCTTTCGAAACAGAAATATTATTTCTTCATAAGTTGCACGTATAGACTCGAACTACTTCGTCAGAACGTCTTGTCAATTATATTATAAATTATTGGTTTGTATTACTATAATCTTGATGGTGAACAAGAATTAAGTTTCCAACATGCGAATCTAACTGTAAACTCCGCAGGTTATACTTATTAATGAACATTATAAATGCTCTAAGGTTCGAATTTCGTTATTGAAAGAGTTATAACCCTGATATTTAAAATGACAACGATTACTAAAAAAATAATGATTTTGTAAAATCTTTAACTGTTCCAGAACATCTTTCTTCCCGTTTCATAAAGTCTATTATACTTCGGCTGGCGTGTAAATCGGGACGTAATTAACCGTAGGCGTTAATTAATGCCCGTTCATTTCCCGATACAGGAAATCGTTGACTAACATTACAAATTACGGTACAACGTTCAAAGAAGACGTATGCAGATTTACACAGATATATTCATGCAATTCTTCCGACAGCTCGTCACGGGATAATAGACCGTTTCCGGTGATCGAACGAGCAAACGCGAATTTCTTTGGCGTGGATCGACGAGCGGTGCGCGATCTTAATCGGTACACGATCGTTATTATACGTATCGTCTTAAAAAAAAAAAAAAAAAGACAACGCGAAACACGACTTCGGGAATGCGTTTTCTTGCTTAATTCCTGTATGAAATCGAAGGGAAATTATTCCACGCAACGCGGCGTAATTCGACGAGAAACGATTCGTCGATTGGCGAGAAACTACCGGTGAAACGATCGATCATCGCGCGAACCATTAACAGCGACAGCATCGATCATTTGTCAGCTTCATTGTCGACAGTTAATTGCCTCCTCGCCGTTCGCATGCTTGTTACCAGAATGTGCTTGGATAGTTGACTAATCGCGAGCTTTACGTCTTCGTGAAAAGCGGTAACCGCTTCTTTTCTAATTAGCATCCGGGCTAATTGAGACGTTCAATTGTGCGGTTAGCTGTTTGCCGAGAATCATCCACTGAAACGTTCTACGCTTTCGTACGTTCCATTATACGGTAGGATAAAACGATCTTGATAGGTCGTATAACTTTCTCTGGTATTATGACACTTTGGAGGCTGAGCATTCGAGGGTGTTTAAATCCCATAAATTCGAGTTATAGGGTTTTGAAAGGATGCGTACGGAGAGTCATCAGCGTAAGTGTGGACACTGAATTCGCAGTGTATGATTAAACTGGCAATAGTACTTTACGTGCGTATTTAGATATGCACTTATTGCATTGGAATGCAATTATTCTTAATTATGATTATTTATACTTACGTATAAATGGTCTACAATTATACATTTTATACTTATGAAAGCAACGAAGGCAGCCAATGTATGGCGAGGAACGTAATTGTACAGGAGAGCGATCAGCTTGTCGCGTTTGTGTACAGAATTTATTTAAAAGGAGAAAACGGTTGTGATCTGTGTTGGTCATATTTTATTTTTGGACACTCGTTCTTGTTCTCTTAGGTTTGGGTTTCTTCCACTTTTGTATTAGGGTGTCTCATAATTTTCCTTCTTTCTTGATATGACAAAAAAAAATGCGTTTCGAGGAATATTTCGTAATTAAGCCACGGCAATATTGGAAGGAGAGCATAATGAGCTTCTTAAGAGATGGAGGACGGTAATAGAGTACAACGGTTCAGATATCACAACAAATTAACCTTAAACTAAAAATATCGTGTATACGTATCGCTTTAACCCTTTGCGGTCGTAAGTATTTTTACCAGAAGCAAACAGCGACTGTAAATCTTTCTAGTTAAAAGGTTCGATCATTTTTTTGTTCAATAAACCTTTTTTCATTATTAATTGTCAATATTGTCTGTTTCACTGTATTCAAACTTCGCGTGTATAATACCACAAATGTAGTTAAAAATTATTTATTAAAAATTGTTGCACTGTATCAAATGGCGAGTGAGAGCCGCCACTCGTCCGAAAGGGTTAAAAAAAAAAGAAAAACTTACAGAACACCTTAACATAAAGAATTTAAAATATTAGGTAAGTGATAGGATTTAGAAAATTTAGATATTTTTAAGTGAAGGAAGCTTAGAACTTAAGGATCTATGGTCCTTGAATGTTTAGATTTTTGAAAATGGAATTAAGGATTTTAAAAATTCGGTAAGGTATGAATTTGGTGTACAAGCACTTGGAAACCGTGAGTATTAGTGTTACATTTAGTGTTACATTTAAGTTACATTTATATTTTTAATCAAAATTAAGTTGTTTATGTAGAATTAAAAAAAAATATTTGTTTTTAATAAGTTCTCGGAACGTAACCCCCCTTTTTGCACTGGCTCTAGGTCTCACACATCACGGCATTTTCTAGGAACCTATCTACCGTGTTATATTAGGGTTACCTGTACTTAATAATGTTTAAATTTACATACGTATACTTATTCAATCGAAGGCTATGTCATGTACAGCCCGTTGTGCACGTACCAGTTGTAGTTACAGCTAATCACGCTAACGTGGTTTTAAAGTGAATCCATTCTAACACGCGGTCAAATATCGCCCGCGGCTCTCGAAAATAATGGAAACGGCGATTAAGTTATTACCTGTACTTGTTCACAGGACGAAGGACACGGTACACGAGCGGCTACGAACGCATGCAAGAAAATCAGTGATCTTTCAGGGTAATTTGAACGTGTCGTAACTCTCGCTGACGTGAAATCGCGCGCGTGTAAAAAATCGTTACAAGGATCGTTATCGGAGATACGTACGTACGTATTTACGGTGAAGAACATAGAACATGTGGCAGTAATGATGCACTTAATAGTACGATGATTTAAGAATGAAAACATGCTCGTTCGTTGCGATCTTTTCTTTCATGCGGCAAAAAACGATAATGCAGATATCGCGTTTGAACGATTAGGGAGGCTTCTATGTTTTACTGTGATCGATTTCCGATATTATTAATTATAAAAGAAACAATCGAAGGAAAGAAATGATTAATTCGATTTTTGCGTACAGTACAGGGTGGTTGGAATGAACTGTTACAACTTCAAACCGCTGCAGCAGATACGCTTTTAAATATTTTGTTTTATCCAAGGGAAAAAAATAGTCGAGAAACATTCGAGAAAATGATTTAATGCTCATTGCTCGATATAACCTCCCTTTGCACGAATAATTTCATTCAAACGGTGATAGAATGAATTGCACGGTGACCGTACGTGAGATTGTGGAATCAAGTGCTGATTTTCGAGCGTCCAAACTTCGATGTTTCATTACATTGACCTTGGCCTCCAAAATAGCCCAAATACATTACATTCAATCATTAAATAGATTACATTCAAATGCTGGAGCTCACGAACGATAATTGGAACTGATGTTCCAGCTACATATAAAGCAATTACAGAATTACGCTTCAAATCCATCGCTATAACCTTACTTTGACATGTAGTATACGAAAATGCTTCTGCACGCATGTAAATAATTGAATGAACTATAAATATGGCAACTTTGAGATAAATTGCGTGAGTGGATCGACAGGCGCATCAGTATGAATTTAGTAACAGATCATTCTAGCCACCCTGTATAACTCTGTGTTTTTGAGAAGATCGCTCAACAGCTGCCGACCACAGAATAATATATTTTGTCATAATTTACTTAAAAATGTTATCATAGTTGAGATACAAGGCAATTTATACGATGGAGAAATACGTCTCGTGTTAGATTAGGTATACTATCAACTTCCACTTAGTAAACTAAACTAAATTAGATAAAATACAAATTTTTAAGAGGGACTCCCTACAGATATGTTCTATGGAATTCAATTCGCGACAATATTTTACCTTTCCCTTTTCTTTTATGATCTGTATCGTAATACTTATTTAAGTCCTTGACCTTCGAAGGTTTGATGAAAAACGTTTACTGGGAGAAAATCGTGTCACAGCGAACAGCAATAAATGTTGGCCGGGTGTGTCGAATAACTGGCATAGCTTCGAGTTTGCAGAAATCGTAGATTAACTCTCGATTAATGGCAGAGGCACAATCATGTTTCAGCGATATTAATCTATTACGTAGGCACGCCTTATTTCATCATGGAATAAAGTGCAATATGAGAAAAGCCACCGTTATTGAACGATTAACTGAGTCGCACGTGAACGACACGAAGCACGCGATATCAGGGTATCGAATAATTAATTAAATTCTTCACTTAATTTACGACTAATTGGTAAATAAAGATTCATTTGCGAAGAAATATCCTTTAATTTGGAATTCAATTGTAATTGTTTAGTCAATGATTTCTGATTGAAAATTAAAGTTTAATTTTTCTAACTCGCTACACCGAAGATTAAAATTTGATTTTATTCCAGAACTTTTTAATTAATGAATAATATTCGTTAGTGTCAATCAGTGATTAATGTTCAATCGTTAATTAAAACTTTTTCTTATTAAGAGTAAAAATTTGATTTTTATTTCATTCGTGTTTAATTGATGATTAGAATTTATTTTTCGATCGAATTTTGCGTAGGTAAAAATTAATTTTAATCTTTCATTCTAATTTTTTGTATTTGGTAACTAGAATTTAATTTGAAACTAAATATTATGTTAATAATCTAACACGTTTATTAAGACTAATATTTATTTGTAACTTTATGTATAGCGTAATTTAATTATGTCTTAATTTTATAAGATGAAATGACGATTGAGTATAACGTTACCTTATACTTATTTAAATATATTATGTATTATGTTTGCTATTAATGGAGATGGTGCAGTAACATCAAATTAACTCGTTAATTCTTAATATAGTAATTCGAAATTCCTACATTCGGTGCATCATTAAAATATACTTATGAACTGTAAAAAAATATTTATCGTTACGATTTTTGTTATTGATCTTATTGGTTTCTATTGCATCAATTTTTTAATTGTCTTATTATTTTATAAATGCAATTATAGTTTATGAAATACTTAAAATTTATAAGATAAACATTTCATAAAAATATTTTAAATATATTTCAGAAACAATAGGTTCTTTAACATCATACCTTAATACTTCTTTACATCGAGAAATCAGTTGACAAAAGAAAATTAAAAAAATATGCGACTGTATATAAAAAAGTTCGATTAAATACATTCTCTCTGTGTCTTCGTTGAAAAAGAAAAATTATTGCTGCTATATTATGATACATACGATATCATACAAATTTTGTTAACAAAATTTCCTTATACGTACATATTTCTACCAGTAACACAGATATTTTATTCTTTTATTTCTAGCGACAAACTGATGTGTTAGAATTCATACTTCATTATCTACTTATTCATGTTTTTCCTGATCCATTATACTAAAATTCATACTTCATTATTTATTTATACATTTTTACCTGACACAGTATACCAAAATTCACATTTCATTATTCATTTATTTCAGTATGTTTTCATTTATTTTCAGTATGTTATTAAAATATGTCAGTTAAATAACATAACAGAACTGTTTAAAGCATCGAAGCTAAAGTAGGTATCACGCTTTTCACGGAGAAAAATACTCGATCGAAATCGATTAACTTCAAGAAACGTATATCCATGAATTTTAATGCCACTCATACGTATCGAACAAATTACTTGTCGATGTCAGAAAGAATTCTATAAACAGTCCGCTAGTTTTTGTTACTATAGGAAAGATCGCAATCTCGGAAACACATAGCTATCATTTAACAGTGATCATAAATTAAGTTCCAATTAGCCACCGGGAGACACCGCGATAAAGGAATATTAATATCTACACAGACACACCTTCCTCTATCGTAAACCGAAGAAACTCAAGGCGTTCGGCATGTTCTCGCATTTTTACGCCGGATTTACGTAAAATGCACGATCTATTTGACAAGTACGTTATAAATAGTAAATTACTCAATCCTGAGAGCGCGCGGAAAAAGAGTTTCGCCGTTAATTTCGCTTCGGAATGATTTATCGACGGGCCCCTATTAAGGAAATTTAACAAACTGCTCGAACGCGAAGTTGCTAATGAAACAGTCCATTCGCGAATTGTATGGCCGTTCGTTTAGCAAACGTTGTTTAAAGTTTTTCGCGGGCTCCATAAATCATAATCCGATTAGAATTTCGCGGGTAGACCGGCCGCGGTATTAATCTTTCCCACGGTATAGCGTTATTTCATTAGGCGATAAGGACTTTAATGTCCTCGTATTAAATTTCTGCGCGCTGGTGTTTTCCAAACTGCTGGCAAAATTTATGGCCCCACGGTCTGCGTTTGTAATACTAACCTCGTATTGGAACACCGGGCACAGGGAAACTCGAGAAAATTGCTCGGGAATGGGGAATAACGTTCAACCAGATCTAAATTACGCGAATTGCGGCAGTTTCAATAATTTCAACACGGAAGCTGACAATACGTGCTTTTCGTACCAAACAATCTGCGATATCGAATATATACGTCACTCGGGGCAATCGTCGGTTTTATTAACAACGTTGTGCCGCATGCGACTTCAAGACGATGGAAACGTAGACTCAAAACGCACCCTATATGTATCTTGCGGTTTAATTTATTTTTAAATTTTTTCTTGGTACAGTTTTAATCCTTTGCACTCGAACGTTGACTCGCATTTCCCATTTATTGCAATTAAACAATTTGAATACAATTTTTTAACTAAATCTATAGTGTTATACCTGTGCTGTTTACGCGTAATGAAACAGAAAATAGTGGCAATTCGTAATAATTTTCAAATAATTGATTAGCCTTTTCAGTCAGAAAATTTTCTGCTTAAAATGCAAACAGTAAAAACATTCAGAATTTGTCTCGATGAATGTAACACTGAGATGAAAGCCATATACTCTCTCGTGTGCATTCTCGCATACTCGCATTCCTTCATGTATATTTATTTTCTTTGAAATCGCACGTGGATTGACATTCGTTTACGATACCCACATAATAGAAATAAAAATGTTTTGATCTTTTTCAATACATATTTTATCGATTTTGATAATGTGCAATCAAAAGCTATCTTTGTAATGACGAGACCTAACCATTTGCGCTCGAAAGGTGACTCACATTCACCATTTTGATTAATACAGCAATTTGGAATATGTATTTTTTAACTAAACCTATAGTGTTGCACATGCAATGTGTACATATGATGAAGCAGCAAATATTGGCAATTAGTAATAGAGACACAATGACTTTAAGAGAATTCATCAAACTTTTTAACCAAACAGTTTTAGAGTTGCTATTTTGTACCAGTAATGATACCTTCGAGTGCGAAGGGCTAATAAACTGAATTAAATTACATTATGCACAATTACACAAGTAAGTCAACTAGCATCGATATTTTGTTAGGAACAATACGAATCAAGACTAAAATATTAATATTATAACTGATTATGTCCAAATAACTCCTGATAATTAAAATTAAAAACAGTTCTGACCATAGTAAATAATAGCATGGTTTCTACAACAGCAAAAAGATCGCTTTAGTAATTGTGAAGAACATACTTTAAAATAATTTGTTTCGATAGACATTACAACTGCGTAATATTTCCTCAATTTAAAAGTAACTGCGCATTTAACGCCGGTAATTCTCGTGTTAATTATCTTTTACAGGCGTTATTAGAAATTTCGAAATCCTGGCTCGCATCAGCTGTCGACATAGAAGTCGCCATATTTTCAACGCTTCTACGCATGCGTGGTTGTCGCCGACTACGCGCGCGGCAAATTAAAATTCCTCGCGCTGTGCGGCGAAACATCGCACACGCACATCTTGCGAAACGCAGCATTGTTGCGTTGTTTCTCGCCGTTCTGCGTCTTCGTATCCTTATCTGCCACGATCGTTGTACCTACGCGCAGGAAATACCTCACCGTGAGAGAGATAACGGCCAGTTTCATACTTGGCTATAGTGCCCGAAACCTGTTCCACTACGCCTATTTAAAGACCGGCTCGCGGATACGCATGAAATAACTGACTCGTTCGCGATAACGGTCCTCGAGAATCGCTCAAATTTGCTAAATACCGATACATTAATGTCCGGACGTATGGCCATGTCAATTATAGCGGAATCGGCCGCATACAGGACCGAGAGTACGAGTTCGATTATTTTTATAGCGTCGCTTTTATTAACACTAAACCCACCGGCGTATAATGAACGTTTATTTTGTAATTAAAAATGAAGTTGAAAAACAAATAAACGAACAGTAGAACACAAATTACTGTATGTATTAATTCTTTGTTTTGTATCCAGGTCAACACGAATTTCATAAAAACCATTTCAACATACTTCGTGACTTAAGGTTGGAATCTTTTTAAATGGCCATTTTGATCGCTTTGCTAGGTTTAGTGTTAAAAGATTAATCAAGGAGTGTGACGATAACAAAATTCATTAATCAGTGATCTCATTCAGGTATTCTTGAAATTGAATATTTAAACACTGATTACAAATTTATTATCTTACAAATTTTTTCATTTAAAAAGTGTCAAATTAGCAATCCCCAAATCGCAATCGGTCATAACCTCAAATTCTCCAATTCTTGAACGCTATTAAGTATCGAATTTATTTGGATACTGCCCAAGTGGAATATTCAAAATTGGTCATTCGATTATGTCATGTTATAATTTTATACTTAACAATCAAATTAATCCAAGTTAACTTTCGTTAACTTTCGTTACTTTCGTGATGGTGTAGAATTTTTCAATGAATTACATGCAAGTCCTGTATCTATTATAAAGTTTATAGCATGCAATGCTATAAAGTTTACTAAAAAGAATAATTGAAAGTTATATATGATATATATGTCTCATATAAGATCTGCAACGTTCATATTTTATGTATATTAAACATATAACTTTTACATAGATTTACTCCATAGTATATCTGAAGCGTCACGTATATCGAAGTACAATTGTAAAATACTATCCGTCGACACGACGTACGTTATGCGCAAAGTTTCCTCTGCATCAAAAAGAAATGGCTAACAGCTTCCAATCAAGCGACCTAATTTCACCCAAAAAATGTCGCTCGTTCCTCAAACCGCAGATCGAGCAATCCACAGTGTCACAATTACACTTTCCTTTCCAAAAGAATTACTGCAACTAACGTTTATCGATCGTAACACCCGATAGATCTCTGCAGACGAGAGAAAGCCGAGAGAATGAAGTTTTTGACGAGAAAAATGTAGCCGCGTGCCTGACAAGGGTACGTTGTCAAGGAGATTTCCCCAGCGAAAAGTCAACCGCGTTTGATGGACGGTCGATCGATATCGCACAGTCCGTCGTTGATCATGCAAGATCACGTTGCTAGAAACTCAACATATCTTTGTATACAATACGCTAATCTCGCAATTGCCCTATCAATCCCGTGTCTCGCAACAAGCCGCAGGTTGCACGCAACACGCGTTCGCCACGATTACGATTTCCGTTTCGTTAGCCGCGAATAAATCAATCGGCAGAATGCGACCAATTATCCGGCAAAGACACGCCACCGTTTCCTCCGGTTTTCGGGTGGCGTCGTTGACATTGAAAAAGCGTCCCGACGGCGTTATATCGCGAGCCGCTGCCCCGGCCAATTACGTCTTATCCCGTGACGGATCAGCAGCGTATAAACTCGCCGCGTACGGGCGCACCTTCTGTCGGCGTTTGTCGAGCGTGTAATCGTACACGCCTACAAATTAGTGTCGAGCAGCGTTGGACACGCTGAATGCGAATACCTGCTTACATCACATGATATTACGTGGAAAATTTCGCGGCACCGCCGTCGGCCTATTAGCGATTACTGCGGCGGGATGGTGATCGATCACATTCCGCTCGGTGAATCGGTGTTTGCTGCTAATATAACCCTCTAATTGCATCATTTCGAGTGGAAGAAACGATACGATGCTCGCCTGCTTCCACATTTACTATCTGGACGCTCACGGAAATGGACGCTGTAAACGCGCTACCACAATTGGTGGCTTCTTTGAGTCATCGTATATAGAGACTTTTCACATACGAGGATCGTTCGAGTCAATCTGGGACTTCTTTTAAAAACAAATAGAAGAACAAATTGTTGTATTCCGAAGGGACGAAGGTTATTATATTAAATAGTCGTTGATTCCAAGCGGAATTTAGGGTATACTTTATTCAACGCGTACAGGAAGATCGATTGATATTTTGTCGTGTAGACGTACGAGAGTTCTTTCTAAGAATGGAAATTATAACTGAAGGTTTTGGAAAATGCAGGGATAATGTTTTGAAGAGTGGTGGAGGGAGTTGGGATTCGTAAGATCGGAGTTCAAAAATGACGCAGAGGACAAGGTTGAGGATGATGCAGGTCTGAGTATTGACAGTATGATTCGGAGTTAAGGGTGAGGTTATCAGAGATATTGAATAGTTGGATAGGGTATCTACATATATTATTTTAGGTTGGCATACAACACCTTCCGCCATAAGTTTGTTAATAGAGGGTTAACAATTGAATCTAATATATAAAAATATGTTGACATAGATTACGGTGTATAAAGTAATAAGTGTACAACAAAATTTCAAAGTATGGAAAGTGGATTTCTTTTTCCGCATAACTTCCAGCTACAGTTATTGTTGCCTCTTGGACCCTACAGGTCAGGGCAATCAGCAAATACGCCCATAACATTTACCATCTATCATAAACCATGACCCGGTCAACTTTTATTAGCGCTCCCAACTGTTAGGTTGGTATGATTTTTAACCTCTCAATCTCCTGTCCTCACTCTTTCCCTTTCCCTTTCCCACTTATACCAAAAAATCACGACTTCCTTACCCTATTAAATCACAAATTTCCCTTCCATTAACACAGCAGAAATTCATTTTCCATCAATAGCAAAATTGGAAAATATAGAAATTCGAGGATGCAAAAATTTAATATTATAGACACTTAGAATTGAAGAATAGTTATTGAAGAATATGTGGATTCAGTAAACACAGAACCTGGGATATACAGAAATTCGAATATAAGTATTTGTATATACAAATTGAGTGCAGAAATATGAGTGTATAGAGATTCATAGGACATAGAAGTTGGATATAGATATACGAAATTACAAACATATAAAAATTCACGCGAAAATCGTAAATAACAATGTTGCACGCGGAAGAAACAGTGATATGTGAACTCGACTTTAATGACGCAGCAATTACGCTGCCTATGGACGTCATCGAGATTCTACGCGCGTCTAATGATACCTTGCGAATCTAGCATAATTGCTGCCTTCCGTGTAGAAATGGCCATTCTCACTTGAGATAATCGTTCACAGTCGCACGATTAATAAGCGATAATGTTGCTGAGCCCTGCCCTTCGCCGCCCACTACTTTTCCCATTCTTCACGTTCCTATCCCGATCGAGCTAGATCTTTTCATTTTATCTGAATTGTTAAAAAGCTACGTACTGACGTGTCGTTATACTGCCAGGTACCTAATAAAGTTCTTACCGGTTTATTCGCAGATCGCTCACGCGTACAGTTTATAGAAAAGTTACAATACGAGATCGCAAAACAGTTAAATTACAGTTTTGGACGTTCTAAATTACGACAGCATGTGGATGAAACATCGTTTACCTCTATTCGATAAACGCTTTTGATAAAATTTATTATTTATTCGAATAACTTTCTGGGTTATCTGATGCCCTACGAAGTTATGATTTGTTTAAAAAGAAAAATATAAATATGTTTTACGACGTTAAACTTTACCAATAATTTAAATTTATTAAGGCGCAAAGCTTTAAAATAGTGAACTTAGGTTTGTTTCAAGAAAATATTCAAATATTGTATAATATTAGCATAGCGTTATAAATGTTTCCGTATACTGTTTGAAATATCAGAATTGTATTGTTAAGTGTATTGTTAATGTTAATTTTGTTTTATATCACTAAAAGCGACGTAAGACAGGTATTTTGCTATCTTTGTTAAGAATGTATACATGAACAATATATTTTGATGGTATCTTTATTAAAACTACCAAGTAACGCAAATGTAATGCTATTTGTAAACAATTTGGCGAGATTAAAATTGTGACACCCGTACAAATTTAAATATACACCGTGCACTGTCAATTTACAATAAATATAATACTGAAGTTTGTAGCATTTTTTTAGATTTCGCCCATATGCGAACATTTCTTGATCAAAAATTGAAAAGTCCGGTGGTTCATTGTGTAATACGCTTCTGATCGAGTCTCCTAATCCCCGAAATTAACTCCTCTTCTGCCGTTGGAAAATTAGGACAAATATTCTAAGATATTTGCTCGTCAAAGTCATTATACTTGCCAAGTACAGTTGGCATTATACTTATTATTATACTTATTAAGTATAATTGGTTTATTATACTTATCAAGTATAGTGAGTTTATTATACGTGTCAAGTACACTCATGGACAAAATTAAGTGGACATTGCAGAAATGTAAAAAAATGTTTTGTTCTATTACAATGTTTTGAATAAATTTTAAATTTAGAACGTGAGATATTTTTGTAGACTTGAAGAAACATTTATTTAATGTATATAATTGTGTAATAAAGTTTTGATTTATAGGTATTATTAGTTAATTAAATTTACCTTTTGTTATTTATGACAACTGTCCACTTAATTTTGTCCACGATTGTATAATAGAATCAAAGGTGCAAACTGTATGCAGCATTTATTCGCAAAGAAGTGCTAAACGTGAAACGAAAGCGATATTAAGAGCTCAATCAACAACGATCACCGATCAAAGGAAAATGAACGACGCAAGAAATACAATCGTTGAGGGCTCGCCATCGTCAGGCTCTAATTATTTATCATTTCAGCTGCCTTTTCCTTTCCGTAGCAATTCTTCGAGTCGGTGCGTATAATTACGCAACGTTTTCATGAATATCCATTAACGTGTCGCTGGCGGCAGAATCCGCTACAGGCGGCCTCGGGCCTTGCATCGTTTCAAATAAACACTAACAATAAGTCCACTTCTAGATGCTAAATCGTATCGTTGATGAAGTACGCAAGATCATTTTTACAAATTGTGAACGGTTTCAGATGCTATCCGAACGTCTCGAGTAGCTTCACCTCTGATCACGATGAGCTATGGCTAAAAAAGGAATCGTATCGCTATAATTTCTACGCTCTTCGATCATTTGTACTCTGAGACCGTTTCCGATTTTTCAAAAGTAGCATCAAAGTTTGGAAATAGTTCATTCTTACGTAGGACGACAGGGGAAAACACCCGGCGGACGAATGATGAAAAACATGAACTAGTTGGTAGGTCGTCTTTTGTCCAAGAACGGTTGGATTTTGGAGAAAATATATTCTATTGGATGCAATTTCTAATGAATGTTTCAGTTGCATAGGATTTAGCCAAATAAGATCGTTCGATAATGTATAAAAAAAAATTTCAACCACCTCATTCGAGGAAGAGGTAGTGAAAGGGAAAATTGAAGTTTCAATTTTCACCCTATTTTTCCTATTTAATTTCGTAGGAAAATATGAGATATTGTTATCCAAATAGTGTATACTATAAAATTCTTAAGATTTTTTTTAATCGTAAACTGTAGTCGTAAACAACGAAAACTAGCAGAATAATCGAAAAAAATGTGATTTTCTGTCGTAGATGTAGAAACACTATTTTCATATTATTGTGGTAACATGTTGGCATAACTCTCCAATTTTTTCAGATTTTTTGGTGAGGTGAGTCACAGTTAAAAAAAATCAAAGACCGATACCCACCTATGAATTTTACCTACATAACTACTGATAAAAATAGATAAAATTGTTTCGTAGAATGTAATAAATAAGCAAAGTAAAACATAATATGATCATAAAATCGGGCAACAATAGAATAAGTGTCGACACTTTTTTTTTAGATATTCTTCGAAATTGGCAAAAATATACATCCTGCGATGTTTGCACTTAGGCGACGATAGTATCGACCGAAAGAAATGGTTACCGTATGAAAGACTCGCTTTTGTAAAATAATTTAATCTGACATTTTTATGAATATCTTTTCGCTCGAAGAATCATATCGTTCAAAAAAGTGATTGAAGGCTGCAGGTGTATCGGTGCACCTGCATGTAACGAATACATGTAAGTCATTCAATTTTATTCCTCTATTACTTTTTCCTTCTTCGTGTGGAAAAGAAACATGATTTATGCTCGATTGCGCAAATCAAGCTATTTCGATTATTCGTGCAGGAATTTACATTCACTTCTATGGAAAAAAATACATATACAGTTCTTTCGCGTGCTTAATCGCTCTTACGTTAATCCTTTGCGCTATAATTAGTTTTCTAATTAGTTCCCGATCGGCTTTGACGTTATACATCTCATTTTCTACTTCTATTAATATATTATCATTAACATTTTAAATGTGTAATACACGTTTTAGTTGCATTAATAATTATTCGTAGTTGCTCGGATATATAAAGAGTTGTACCGTTCACTTTTTATTTATATACTTTACTTTGTAGACGCATAAAAAATTATTTGTAAATAATCAGACTTATCCAAAACCCGTCATTCTTATTTTATTTATATACCTCACTTTTAAGTTCTATAAAAAATGATTCGTAAGTATTCAAAATGACACAAAACTTTGTCACTTTGTCTTACATCTAATTTTATTAAATAGAAACTTCTTTAGTTCATTTCATTTGACATTTAATTATCAATATACGATATAGATATTGTAAATCGTGCATTTTTATAAAATTAATTTAAAAACGCAATAAAGAATACAATTACAATAATTGTTTAATAAATTTGTTGATTTAAGTTACAAAATTGGTTAAAATTTTCATTTTCATTTTCATCAGGATGAAATTCCGAACTTTATCGTTTGTTTACTTTCCATCTTCCTTTTTAATTTTACATTATTTGATATTGAAAGATAGCGGAACAATGTAAGTTCAAAGTGGTAGTACGTTTAAGATTGTACAAATTTTTCAACTTCTTGTATCGTTTGTCTTTTCTTAAATACAAGAAATTGAGAGCATCTCGTTGAAATCTATACACGAGTTATAGAAAGTGAATCTCGAGTCGAAGTCAATCTATCTTCAAGTTGTAGAAGTAGTTCCAGTTACCGATTATCTTCGGCAAAAAGTATCGTAGTTAGAATTGGTAAATGCTATACCGAGCAATCTTGTCACAAGGACTGTTGACGAATATCCTGACAAGCTCAAGCAAGGTTGAACGGAAAGTTTTGTCGTTTTTTTTCGATTAATTTTTTAAAACGATATTCCTTTAAACTCATTATAAACGTGAAGTTTTATTTTCATAAACAAAATTACGTTATTTCGTGTATCGTTAAAAGTTGCATTTATCAAAATATTTTGGCTGTTTAATCTTGAATACCAAATAAAGTATTCGCTATTGATTTTGTCTTAGTATTGATAATATAAATATGAAGGAGGTTGGATTTATACAAGCAAGTAATAAGTGTGGAATAAAATTTTGTCATATATAATTTCGTTTTAAGGAAATTGAATTTGAATGTTTTGTAAAACATTGCAAAAATTTCATTCACAGCATTGAGATGGTGATTATAACAATTCTTCGATTGGTTCAATTAATAAACGTTTTAAATTAACAAACTGAATTATTCATTTCTCTAAAACCAATTATTATCCAAAATGCATTATGATATTATTTGTTTGTATCTTTAGCAGATTTTTAATTAAATTCATTACTTTGTGAGATTAAGGCGTGTTATGGGTTCATAAAATGTCATGAATTTAATATATTAATTATAAATTCAATATATCAGTTATAAATTTAATATTATTAATTCAGTAATGTGAATTATAAATTCGATAATGTCACTTGTAACGTCAGCATTACAAATAGTAATTATCAGTTATGAATCACATATTATACATTGAATAATGTTAATTATAAATTCAGTACGACAAACTGTATGTATCAATTATGAATCTAATATCATAAATTGAATGTGTCGATTATAAAACCAGTACTATAAATACAATATTTTAATTACATATTCGATGCATCGATTATACATGTATATAATAGTATACATTCAATGTCATAAACTTAATATATCAATTACAAACGAACTACCATCAATTCAATATAATAAATTGAATATATCAATTACAAACGAACTACCATCAATTCAATATAATAAATTGAATATATCAATTAGAAATTCAACATCATAAATACAATACAATACATTACAATATTACAGTTAAATGTAATACACCACAAAATCTTCTCGGAACTTTCACGAAATAAATTAAAGCAAAAAATTGCAACTTCCTCTTGAAAGTTCATCGTTCAACCTAATCCCTGGAGGAAACCGGCAACTCGCGCATGAGTGCGTGCCACGACATGCCGCCACGAATATCACACACATTATATCGCGAACGTATAATCATAAAAATTACAAGATTGCACCTAAGCTACATTGTGATCCATATCAAGATGATCTAAGAGTTTTGCACGACACTGTGCGAACGCACGCGACTCGAGTGCCGGCTCGTATAAAAGAGGATAGCATAATCGTCGCATAAATAACGCGATCGCACGCTCGAACGCAGAGAGACTCGCAGGTGTAGCTGAATTTTTGATGACTAACGATTCCATCGAGCATCGGCGGCGATCGAGGTGCTAAGAGGCGGTGGAACAAAGGCGAATTAATTAACACCTTCGCCACCTGCATTTCAACGGACAGGCTCGTGACTAGCCGGCGAAAAGCACGGCCTCCTGTTCGTCACGGAATTCCGGTGAAAGTGAGATCATCGCTGATTTTCGATCATTCAGATCCGCGAGAACGCAATTGCTAATTATCCTTTGACGATTCCATGCTCGTCCGGTCACGAAACAATGCGATAATGGCGTATAATTTGCAATATCGCATTCGACGCTAATTCGCGCTCGTTACGATCGCGATAATTGCGGATGAAAGTACAGTCTGTAATGTTTCTACAACTTCACGCGGGATTTATTTGAATTTTCGGATAACTTGTAAGAAGTAAACAAATTCTGTTTACTGTAAAATTTAGTTGCTTACACAAACATCCAATCATATTTGAAGAATTAGAAAAATGGTGTGCATCAACAATATTTTTATCTCCCACTCACCCTCTAAAAATTAAATATAGTTTTCTCAAGTTTAGGCAAAATTATTTATGTTTAAGAGATTGCTTGAAGCAATTCTATTTGGGTACATTGATTTTTTATCATAACTATATTTAATTATAATTTAAGCGATTACAAATGTCGTTATGGTAGAAAAGCAAAAAGTTGCATGTTAGTATTAAGTCTCACAGCAATGTCAAATACCTGATTTAAGTATATTTACATAGTTAAGAAATCCGTAAATAATAAGCAAGATTAATTAATTCAGGATAGTGTGTGAAAATAGTGAACTTATTTGATGATTATTCAAAGTGTTAATATTATTATACTTATTGTTAGTGCCAAACAATATTCGTTCATTGTACATAAAAGGTTCGAAGTACATGATGATTTCCTCCATTTATATTCTAATTTATGGTTTTTAAATGAAAGTTATAAGAATAGTCAACAAATATTTAAAAGTGTGAATGTTGTTAATGGTAGCAATGCGAGGAGTAACATTGATAGAAAGTTTTGGCTAAGAAGAAGGATCAGTTGCATCAGGTGATCATTCAAAAAGAATCTATCATGCAATAACAATGATTATTTGGCAGAAAAAACTTCAGGGCTTAAATCAAATGCATAAAACAGTAATTACATTACAAAATCCTGAGAATACCTATAATTGGTTAATTTAAATGACAATATTTGATTTATATGTAGTTCTGAATAAATAAGAAAGTGGATAAAAAGTTTCATTTTTAATTTTATTTTGTACACTTTCAAATTGTTTTGAGTGTCATTTCATATTAAAATTTTTTTCTCACACATTGAGAAAACTGTCTTTACTATGCTAATTTTTAGAGAGTGAGAGAAGAAAAATTTTGATTGAATTGCCCTAGTGAAAAATAAATTCGGAGAATATGTAATTTGAAGAAAGTGATATAAAATATTGTTATAGTGACATTTAATATAATGCTTTGTTTCCAGTGTACATCTAAAATCTTTTATTTCATTTTCACATGATTTCTATACATATTTTCACCTATTTTAACGAATTACTTTATTCATATTTTCGATCGAAACTTAAGAAATTATGTTTTCATTATTATAAAATTCCTTTATGGTATTTTTAGGGATATATCGATATCATAATACGGTCCAAACTTTTAAGCGAAAGTGAAAATAATATAAAAATAAATCAGTAATAAATGAGAAAGTATGTGTGGTGACAAAGAGGTTCGTTGACCAGAAAATGTTTGCGTCACTTTTTAAATCTTAATCTGAAAATATCGACCCAAATAGATTCGAATAGTCATCGAACATACCAGTTTTAATTACTGGAAAGTTTCTAAAACCAATACCGACGCGATTGACAACTATGATGTCTATTAACTCTATTCATACTGTGTTTCAGAAACTTGCTACACTCAGCAATTAAATCTTACTGATTGATATTTACACACGAAGGCTATGCCTTTGGATTCTTTTCTTACAATTAATTATTATTACGCTGCATTCTTTATTATAGAATGTGGATAAAATACTTTGCAAATGAGGGTCTACTAAATAGTTTCTTATAAATTGAATTACAATGTACACACCACGGCGTTCATAGTAATAAATAACAAAATGAATGGAATTTGAAATTGGTATGGAGTGAAGAAAGTCGTATGTTGGCTGCCATGATAGGTTATTTAAAATGTTTGTGTATTTGTATTCCTATACTTTGATATTTTCTATTCCTAGTTCAACATTTGTTTAATTCTAAGTTATTAATTACCTAAATTTCTAAATTTTCAAATGATCAAATTTCTAAATTTTGTTTAATTCCAACATTCTACTTTTCCTATTTTAAAATTTCTGAACTTCGACATTTTCAAATTTTCAAATTTTTAAATTTACAAATCTTAAAATTTCAAATACCCAAAGTCTCAAATTCCTAAATTTCTATATGTCCAAATTTTTCCATTTTTAATTTTTAAACTTCTACATTTCTAAATTTTCAAATTGTTAATATCCTAAATTTGTAAATTTCAATGTCTTTATATTTCTAAACTACTAATTTTGTGAACGTGTAAATTTATAAAATCGTAAATTAATAAATTCGTAAATCTCCTGCCTCTAACTTCTTATTTAAATTTTAGTGTCTTAAAAAGTTTTCAAAAGACTTTATAATATTTTATTTAAAAATGGTTCTAATACTCATACTTCAATATTTCAATAATTTCACTATTTTCTAAATTCACACAATACATCGCTTCATACACCATGCATCTCGGTTTCGATGATCTCTGAATTTGATACGATAACCAATGTAAGTAAATATAAAAACCTAAATAAGTAAACATAACAACAATCTACTTTTTAAACATTAAAATCATGAACACATTGTATTGTATTGTGTACAGCTGCCTACATCTGATAATATTATAAACATAAATGGGAGTATATTCTTTTATACGCACGTCGGTGAGGAAGATAAATCGAGGTAGAGAAAAAATTCCCTTCTTTGAATTCAAACGGCCGGTTTTTATTGTACGATGTTCTTCCTATCGCAATTAAACCTCCGCAATACACCGCTAATAATTCGTGGAACTGCATTCTGCGTTAATTTACGTTAGCATTTACGAGCGTTGCAATTAAAAGGAGTAGATAGCGCGTGAAGGGAAGTCCCATAAATCTGTTCAGGTGCCTTCGTTTGAAATCGGCACGATGTCGAGTTACATCAACGAAGAAGCGCTACCAGTTCAGTTTTTCATTAACTTGTGTCCTTTTATCGACAGGTATATCGCTTACATGCTTGTAAAACCGGGAAATTGATGTAAAATTATCGAAAGATTCAGCCTTTAATCTGACACCGATTTAATGTTCCGTTTTGTTGTTCAGATGTGCATTTGCATTTTTAGGTTATCTGCTTGGACATGTGACTTAATGATTGCAGTAATATACGGAAATTTGAATATTAAATATTTCAATTTATAAATTTGTGAATTTGTTCCTTCGTGCATATATAAATTTATAGATTCATAGATTGATTGATCTGTATATTTATATATTGTTGGATTTATTAATTTGTGTATTTGTAAATTTGTTCACATATAAATTTGTAAAGTTGTTAATTTGTAAAGTTGTAAACTAGTTGCCTTGTAAATTTATAGAACAGTGGATTTGTATAACTGCGAATTTGTTGAATCATGAATTTATAGAATTTCGAATGTGTAGAATTACGAACTTGTAAAACACTAAATTTGTAGAATTTGTTCTATGTATATCTGTAGAATGAGTTCTATGATCTTATAGAATCGTGATTGTGTAGAATTGCGAATTCGTAGAATTGTGAGTTTGTAGAATTTTGAATATGTCATATTGTAAATTTATAGACTTTTAGACTTGTAGACTGGTGGAGTTGTAGATTTTTGGATGTGTACATTTGTGGATATGTATCGATTTGCAAATTTATTATATGTAAAATTATACAATTGACACTTCATAGAATTGTAAGATAGCCAACTTTCAGACTCGGGGACTTGTATATTCGTAGATTCATAGATTTTTGGTTTTGTAGATTTGTCTATTTATATAACTTCGAATTTGTTGACTTATACATTTGTTGATTTCTAGATGAATGCATTTATAGATTTGTAAATTCAAATATTAGTAAATTAGTAAATTAGTAAAGTTGTAAAGTTGTAAATTTGTAAATTTGTAAATTTGTAAATTCGTAAATTTGTAAATTCGTATATTCGTAAGTTTGTAAGTTTGTAAATTTGTAAATTCGTAAATTCGTAAATTCGTAAATTCGTAAATTTGTAAATTTCTAAATCTGTAAGTTTGTAAGTTTGTAAATTTGTAAATTCGTAAATTCGTAAATTCGTAAATTTGTAAATTGATAAAAGTGTTTATGTAAAATTGTAGAACACAATAGTGGAAAATATTCCACTATTCATCCTTGTAAATAAATAGATAAAAAATACAACAAATGTAAGTCGTGAATATATTTATCGATAGAAAGAAACTCTGACCAACAAGGTCCAAAATTTCAATAAGATTACCAACATTAGGATTCGAATTTTTCACGGGAAAAACGGTATCCAGCCTTTCCGGTTGCAGCACCGCTTTAAAAACAGCACGAGATATTCCGCGGTCCCCATTGGGCATTGAAATCGCTCGAGCGACGCGTAAGTACGTTTTTCCAACGCTCATTAGAGAGACACCGTAACCGTACGTTTTCTGTCGATTCATAAACGGCATTCGCTCGACTCGCGTTTGAGCAATGCGCATTTACATTAATCGCTTGGCCAAACGTATCGGCAACTTGGGGAACGAGATTTCACTCCAAGGACGTACTAGCCCGTGCTGGTGCTACTTCTCTGCCGTATGTCAAGCAAATTCCATGCTTGGCTGACAATTTAGACTGAGCATTAAATTGAGGGTGCGCAAACACGTAGCTCGATTACGAAGCAATCATCTGGATACGTTCGAGGCATACGTCGGATACTTTTCAGCTGCGATTCGCTCTTTATTTCTTGCGCCGATAACCGGCTACACGTTGCCGTATCGACCTCGCAGAATTTATTATATTCCCGTTGGAATGTTTCAAAATTATTCTGAAATCTACAGCCTCGTTTCGTACAAACTTTTACGTCCTTGTCTGCCTGCCGGGTAAGGATTCTTGAAAAAGTCATTAGCTACAAAGGTTTTAGGCGCGTTTATACGCGTGCTGCGTAATTGGGTATTTCTATGCATTGCATAATATAAAGGATATTTTCGAACGACATATATCTAGTACCATAAATATAGGCAGCCCTCGAGCAACACGGAATTCGAATAACACGAAGTCATGAATATTACTGCTAAAAATTAATTCGATCATACAGTATATATGTACTTACATACATATTGGCGGTTTACAAGGAAAACCGACGGTCTGGAGTATGCATTAACACTAGATTTATGCAACGATCCAAAATAGCTCATAACACATTTTTTATTTAAACCCGTTGCCGCACACTTTTAATTTCACTATCGTGCTTATTTTTTTCCGAATTGTTAAAGCATTATCTGGAATGTTACATCTGCTTTTTCGATGTATTAGTACACTTCGTACTAATAATATTTCTTTTCTTATTAATTAAAATGTGCAGGACGGCTATAGCCGTCATTAGCGGCAACGTGTTAAATTACAAGCACTATGAGAAAGCTTTAATCAAAATGTATGCTAACTGTTGTCAACATAAAGGATCATTGCATAAGCCAATTTACGTATTATATTTTCTTTTTCTTTTGTAGTTTAGTTTTAATTTTAAAATAAATGGTTATTACACGATCCTAAATCCAGTGTTAATAATGCAATAATTAGACCTCGTATCTCCTAAAGAGAATTCGTACTTTGGATGACGATAGCTACCAAGAAATTTCCATTGATGAGATCCAGGAATATAACGAATTAGAAATATGGGAATCTTAAGGTAATGATAGTTTCGAAATTTGGAATGCAGCAGGTTTGGAAGCACAGAAATTTAGTAATTTATGAATGTAGAATTTCAGAAGTTTAGAAGTCTAGAAGTTTAGAAGTCTAAAAGTTTAGAACTTTTATGATATTTGAAAGTTGTGAAATTTCTACTTTTCCTAATTGTCCAGTTTCCAAATTTCGAAATACTGCAATTTTAAAATCGTCATCTTATCGAATTTTACAAATAGTAACATCCTCAAATATCTCGATTTCTTCATGTTGATATTTTCAAATTTTCCAGTACTGAAATTCTCGGATCTCCACATTTCACAACACCAAAGTATCTAGATTCCAATAATCCGACATCCCCAAATCTCAAATTCTTGAAATATATCTTCAAACTCCTACGTTCTCAAATTTATAAGTCCAGAATCCCTCGATCCACAAATTCTTGTCCCCAAACTCCCAAATTGTCAATTTCCTAAAGCATCAAATCCACAGATCTCCAAATTTCAATGTCCCAAAATATCCATGTCTCAAAACTTCTTTGCCTTGAAATCTCTAAGCCCTACGTCCCCAAATCTCTATATCTACAAATTCCTTGTCCACCAGTTGCCTAAATTCGCATTACTCCCAGAATTCTAAACCCATCGCCACGTTTTAGATGCACATAAATTCCTAAAATTCAACGAGTGCGAGATCACTGTCCTCCTACTACATATTTCTTTTAGAAAATTCAAGTAACACGTCTGGAAGTCACGAAATTGTTCGTGTTCGCTGTAAGTAAGTTCTCCCGACGAATAAGTCAAAGAACAAATAAGTTTTCTCGATGCCCGATACCTACTGTTTTACAGTAACACCGCGATAATGGTAATGACACAACAATAACGCCCACGTGGATGGTGGAATGCAATTGTCCATCAATGAGTCCCACGCATGCGGAAAATTAGCGAGCTGATCGGAGGCAAAGAAACACGTGAAAGTCCGTCACGTGTCGGATAGTATCATACACGCCCATCTATGGATTCTCGAACACCAAGGAAATCGTGCATCGTCCTTTTCGATCACGCTGTCATCGCGGTCGTACAACTTTTGTCAGCGACTCGATTAACCTAAGAGGTACGCAAGTGTAAATGTCGGAATTCTCATTCCAAATTACGGAAATTATTAACCATTTAGCTGTGACGTCCACTTTTGTGGTATACTCATCAATCACAGAATAAGTGTCGCTGTTAAAATATCGGATCAAAAAAATGGGTCTATTTTATAAAATTGATTACTATTATATACTTATTTTGTTAACCAATTAGATGTGATTGAGGAGTATACTCGTTATGACAGAAAATCCAGCCACTTCTCTATGACGAGTATACTCGTCTAATACAGCTAACTGGTTAAGAAACTTTTATGGAAACGAAGACTCATTGTATTAGGGTATTCCGCAAGTTTCTTCCTTTTTTGATATAACATAAAGTTGCTCTTCGAGGAATATTTTGCAAGTAATACTCAATAATTTTAGAAATAGTACACAATGAGGTTTTCTGATGAGTGGAAGAGGATGAAAGAACAGAATAGTTCTTATTTAATGCAACACATCAACAATAAATATCATGTATTCGTTTTTGTCAAAAAAGAAAGAAACTTATGGGACATCCTAATATCAGCTAGTCTATAAACTACTTATACAAATAAAATAATTGCGATATTTCGAGATTTTTATAAATATACTATTTTTAACAAAATGAAGCAAACAATGTCTACGTTGTTGTTGATTGATACGTCTACCTTATATTACAAACGACAAGGTATTAAAATATTGACACTTTTACAAGTGTACATTTTATACAATGCATACCCTTTAGTATTATGAGATATGGATTGATACACGTACATATAATGTCCATTATAGTTTTCTATCAATTGAACAATTTTTTATTGCTAAAATCAGTATACCTTCGTCCGTCCTAATTACTTACTATAAAAATGTTAAGGATTTCTCTATTAACAACTACTCTTTACCAATAAACCCAGAAGCGCATTTGTTTATACAGATCATTAAACTGATTTGTCGTGTCAGATATATCGTCACCGTTGAAGGTTTGATAAATACAGGATAAATAGTGGAGCAAGCAGAAGGAATCTTGGTTCGCCAATTGCTATGTTCCGGACATGAATTATGCTAAATCGCCGACAACCAGGTGTGTCGAGAAGGCACGCATCCGCTTCCACATGTGGTTGCATCATCGACGCACGTACTCGTAAATATGGATCATGCTATACCACGAATAACGATAAACGACATACTTGTAATTAGTTTGCCCGCTCGCGCAATTAGGGCAGCTACAATGTTGCGCGAAGTCGATTTTTTCGAAGGGCTGATATTAATTGCTGTCGAAAAGTGGAGTATGATAAAAAGGTGAAACAAATTGTCGATTTCATATTGCATGTAATGTACTTTAATGGTTTTGTGTAATAATTATGTACATTATTTGGCATTTTCTTGTGTTCTCTTTAGGAGACGCAGCTGGCGTGAAGTCGAAATTTTGAGCATGTGTCACTTATGTGCTACTTTCTTTTTTATTTAAATTGTAATTTGTACTTCACTTGCCGTGAGCGATGATGAAACTGTAAAATATAGTGCATCCCCATTTTTTATGTTATATTTCTTTTGTACAAGGCAGTTTCAGCGGTAAATAAATAAAATAAATTACAAATAAAAAGTAAAATTATTATCTATCAAGTATTATGAATGTATAGGATTTGAAAAAATAATTTTGTACTTATTTCTGTTTATTTAAACTGAAATTATTTTGTGTAGTCGTCTATGTAGTTCTTGAAAAAAACAATGTTGCAATTGAGTGTAACGTTTGGGAATTTTTACAATTGAGATTTGGAAATTTGTGGATTTTAAAATTTAGAATCTGAAAGTTTGAAAATTTGAAGCTTTAGGTATTTTCACATTCTAAGTTTCACAATTTGTAAATTTGGAAGCTTGGAAATTTGTAAATTTGGGTATCCGATAATTTGATGACTTGAAGATTTGACAATTTGGTAATTTAGTAACTTGACACCTTGACAACTTGATAACTTGGTAACTTTTGACACGGTAATTTGGTACCTTGAATATTTAGAACTAGAGCATTTTAAAACTAGTTAAATTTGATGCTTTGAAAAAATATGTAATTTGATAATTTCATGATACGAAAGTACTGTAACTTACGAATTCAATAATGTAATAATATGAAGATTTAGAAATATGAAAGTCTGGAGATTTGATTACTTAACGATTTGGAATTTCAAAAATCCTGACATTTACATATATAAAAATTTAGAAATTTGCAAAGTTCGGAATTATACCTTTGTTGAATTACAAACACTTAAATTTGAAAATTCCCAAATCCTTTGGGAAAGACATTTTAGTATTTCAAAAATTCCCGACTCCCCTAATTTAAAAATTCTTATACCCAAAATTTCAAAACATCTAAATTTCCGAATATTCACATTTTCAAATTTCAATATCTTAAGTTTACGAATTTACAAATTTCTATACAAATTTTGTAGTATAAAAATTCCAATATGCTTAAATTTGCAAACTTCAAACCTTCTCAAATGCCAAATTTCCCAATTTCAGAATCTTCGAAACCTCAAATTTTCAAATTTCCAAATCTCTCAGTCCTTCAATTTCTAAATTCAGAGATTCAAAAATTTCTGAAACTCTACGACATAAAATCCTCAAATCTCAAAATCTTGAAATCCCTAAATTTCCAAAGCTTCGTGTCCTAAAAAACTGAAATTCTTTATTTTCCAAATCTCCAAGTACTCAAATTTTTAAAACCCGAAACCTCCAAATTTCCATACCTCCAAATTCTCCAATTCCCAAATCTTCCAATCAGCAAATTTTCGTGTCCCGAAAACCAAAAAATTTCCAAATTCCCTAATTTCTAAATCTCCAAATTTCACAACTCCAAAATTTCTAACTATTTCAAAATCCTCGAATCCCTAAATCTCGAAACCGCAAACTTTTCGAAACTCAAAATCGCAAACTCCCTAAATTTCCTACTCCCCGCCTTCACAACCCCGCGAGTCATCAAATTCCAAATCATTAAAACATTGTCATTCCGCCCTGTCGCTGTAATAACTTCCTTCAAAATGAACTTCTCTCTGAACCTCCGAAAATTCTGAAGAAATGAAAACATAAAATTCCGAAAAAATTGTACGCGTGTGCACGATAAATCGACGCAGATTTCCGCGGATCCTGGTCTCCGACGTCTTGACATTTATTTCACTTGTCTCTCGAATCAGCCACGAGGATCTTCACGATCTTTCGTTGGTACATAAATCAACGATGGAATAGCAACGATCGTTCCGTCGTATGGCGACCTTTCGTTCGAGTACGACGCTCGTTTGCAGAATTTATTGTCTTACGTCGCATGGGGTCGTGTTTATTAAACCAAAGATCGATTTTTCCTAGACGACGGCTTCGTGACGGCGCTTCGATTGTCGATTGGTCTGGGCTGCTTTAATCGCGCAATTAGGGCCCGATCCTCGAGTTCCGACTTCGCTCGAATTGCTTCTCGCTTGCATCTATGATGCTCTATTAAAATTCCAATATTCCTGGATGGATGTTCTATCGCGGCGGAAAGGTGTGAGGTTAAACGATCAACAGACGATAAAGCTAATGAGCTGTAACGATCCTTTCTCCGCTTCAGTCGAGGTTAACCTTTATCCGTCCACAGTTTTTAGAACCCTCGTTGATCTTTTCGGATCTATAGCCTCCGCCGTTCGTTTGTATTCAATTGCTAGGTTCGGGCTTGGTGTACGTATCTTCAAGACTAATTGTAAGTATTTTGTAAAGAATATTTAATGACTTTGGAACCTTCGAATTTGGAGATCCGGCGGCTGTGGTGATCTTCATATTTGGGAATATGGGAATTCGGTAATCTAGGAATTCGGCGCTCTAGGGATTTGTCAATCTAGGAATTTGGGAATCTGAAGATTTCGGAATTTAGGATTTCGGGAAACTAGAAATTCGGGACTCTAACGATTTGAGAATATAGGGATTTCTGAAAGTAGGAATTTGGGAATCTGAAGATCTCGGGGATCTAGAAATTCGGGGCTCTAACGATTTATGAATATAGCGATTTCTGAAGCTAGGAATTTGGGAATCTGCGGATATCGGAATTTAGGAATTCAGGAAACTAGAAATTCGGGCCTTTAACGATTTCAGAATATAGGGATTTCTGAATCTAAGAATTTGGGAATCTGAAGATATCGGAATTTAGGATTTCAGGAATCTAGAAATTCGAGCCTTTAACGATTTCAGAATATAGGGATTACGGAATCTAGGAATTTGAGATTCTGAAGATTCCAGAATTTAGGATTTCGTGAATCTAGAAATTCGGGCCTCTAACGATTTGAGAATATAGGGATTTCGGGAATCTAGAAATTCGGGGCTCTAACGATTTGAGAATATATAGATTTCAGAATCTAGGATTTCGAGAATCTAGAAATTCGAGACTCTAACGATTTTGGAATCTGAAGATTTGAGAATCTAAAAATTCAGGACTCTAGGAATTTTATTATCTATGATATGGAATTATCGGTAATTAAAAACCTTGAGTCCTGTGGAGTTTGAAACAGCAGAACCTCGAAAGTTTAGGACGTGGAATATATCTGAGAATATATCTACGAGTTTAAGAACTTGAATATTTCGGGATATATGAACTTAGAATTCCAGAGACTTAAGACTCTAATAATAATTGGGGACGTTGTGATTCGGAAATCTGAGGATACGGCGATCTAGGAAATATGAGTACCTAGGAAATCTAGTGGAGACAAATATGTATTCTACTCCATCAGCTAAATTTATAAAACAAGGAACTCTTTGTTTGAGTATGACAATTTTACCACTCACGGTAAGTATTGTTTATTGTTTACATTGTTACCCTCACTATTTGTTACTAACTAACTATACCCGACCATACGTTGCTGTGGCTCAGGCTGATGAAATGAAAAAGAAAGAAAAGAGAAAGCGCACATGTGTGTATTTTTTGTTTCAAAAAAGCATATTTTCACCTGTCACAGGTGTGGCATCTATATACATAATAGATGTACAAAAACATACACGTATTCGAGTGCAACGTTGCGTCAAAATTTTGAAACAATCGGAAACAAATTTTCGTAGATTTAAAATTTTGAATAAACGAACATTTACATTTTTATTTAAATAGATACTCTGTTTGTTATTTGATTAATAGATTGTAATTTTGTTTTCGCTTTTCATGGATTTCTATGCCTGTACCTGCAGCTTAACACTAGATTTACAGACTCGCAATGACCATTTATTTTTAAATTAAATCTCAATGAGAAAAGGAAATAAATAAAGTATGACACGTAAACTGGATTATGCAATGATCCTTTATCATGACGAAAGTTAACATACATTTTGATAAAGTCTCTTGACAGTTTTCGTAATTTGAAATAAGAAATGTGTCGCCAGTCATTTTGGCTCGTTCCGTAAATCTAGCGTTAATAAAAGTCCCTCAATCGTTCATTTAATTCCTGCTCTACACTAATTATCTTCTCAAAGAACAAAAATATTCAAGTACCCGATTTTAACTTCGAGGCACTGTAAGCAAGACTTTTTATGATTTGCGTCCATCCAGTATCGCGAGTACCTTTCCTAACCTCAAATACCTCGATAAAAATTCACTCGGCGAGTCAAGAAATACCCGCTCGGAGGAAACAAAGGAGAACACTACGCCTTTTCCATGACATTCAAAGCGGACTGGATCGAAGGAGTTTCATCGGGATCGATACTGTTCTTCCCATAGAGGAAACTAGGAGTGCCTCAAGGACACAGATACTCGGTTGGCCTGAATTTTTTGCGTTGACCTCCGATCCAGCTTTACGGCTTCATTCCGCGTCGCATTATCGCCTCGTGTTTTCATCCTCTAACGAGCGACGCGTTACAAGCACTTACATTACGAATCGTCCCGTGAATTAAACCCCCCGACACGCTCTTCTGCCATGAGTCTGGCGAGAAGATGTACGACGAAGGTGTCGAAGTTGCTGGTAACAATAAGAGTTACGCGATGTCTTTCGTGGCCGATCAAGACGAATGTATCGTAACCGTTTAATTATTGCCAGCCCCGTCGCCACTCGGGAATAATTCAACGGAATTCGTTCCCCTCCCAGTCTCTTGGCCACCGTGTCCTGTCTCATTACCATAATCATATTATTTCAGCGCATTCTAAGCGCGTGTAGGCCGATCGTGAGTGGGATAAACGAACGGCACGATGTCGATACGGGCTGGTGGAATTCCATCCTACGGCACTGGGTGAAGGAAAGCCGGGGAAACACGTGGGAAATAGCAAAGGGAAACACGATTGTATGCGACCGGGCTCGCTATTTATTGACTATCGGTAGTTTTCCATGTAACCGGTACCGGCCTAATAGGCTGATCGCTGCCGATGATAACGGGCCTAATTGTGACACGTGAGAAGTAGAACAACGTTCGTGTCACGGAGGACGGTTTATGGTAGATGCTAACTAGCGTTTCCTTTTGTTTTTGAGAAACTCCTCGCGCGCCGTTTCTTTCCTTTCTTTTCTATTTTCTATGAAATTCGATAGCGTCTCTAACAGTCTAAGTGCACGACTCACTGATTGTTTTCGTACACTGCGAGAAATCGACGTGTGTATATTCGATTTATCCCATTAACTGCCAAATTTTCACTTGCATTTTACCGCACGAGTTGTAAATTTTCGTGACACGCGTGTGTATGAGTTAGGCGACATCGAAACAGGAAATAATTTTGAAAACTATCATGCAAGTGTTCGCCGAATACACATTTCATTTGATATAATCCTATTGCAAGTAAGAAATAAAGAATATGGGTAAAAATATACAGTGAAATCCCCATTTGCGGATGGTGGTAGCTAATGGGTTAAGGCAGGAAGGTGTATTTGATGGTTTACGATATACACTCATGGACAAAATTAAGTGGACATTATAGAAATGTAAAAAATGTTTTGTTTTATTACAATGTTGTAAATAAATTTTAAATTTGGAATGCGAGATATTTTTGTAGACTTGACAAAACATTTATTCAATGTATATAATTGTGCAATAAAGTTTGGATTTATTGGCATTATTAGTTAATTAAATTTACCTTTTGTTATTTATGATACCTGTCCACTTAATTTTGTCCACGACTGTATCAGTCGATCAAAAAGGTATCGCACAGTCTGCTGTCTTGCAGTCACCGTGTATTATTACGTTGCACTATATTTCTTACTTAGCAGACAGTCTAACTTCCGGCTATTTTTTGTGATTTTATATTCAGTCAATCTTTGTACAGAGAATATGTGGAAGAAGAATACTACCAATTTTGTTAAATTAATAATATGTAGAGCATTTTGTTGAATTGATAACACGTCCAATATTTTATTCAATTAATAACATGTACAGTATTTTCTTGAATTGATAACACGTGCAATATTTTATTGACTGAATAACATATATAATATTTTGTTGAATTAATAAAATATACAGTATTTTGTTGAATTAATAACATATAGAATATTTTGTTGAATTATTAACATGTACGATATTTTGTTGATTTAATAATTTTGTGCTACATGATAAACGAAAGTCAGATGTTTCTTTGACCTTGAACTTTGCAGAATTTGACAAAATTATTGATAAGTCGTATTGAAATTCAAATAATATGGATTCAACACTTCTATTATTCCGTTTCACAATTCTGTCCTGTAAACACGTCATAATTATGACATTTTTAGTGTCAAACAACGATATATTGTCATAAAATTCATTTGTCCTTTCTTTATTTCGTAATATGATCTTCGAATTATGTGCATACTATTTTTAATTATTTAATTCTTAAACTACAGTAAATTCCTTTAATTTGGCTGCTTCAATCATTTGTCAATTTCACAGTTCGATATTACTTGCTTAAATACAATTTTCCGGTCGGTATGAAAGATGATAGGTATGTTAAAGTCTAAATAACAATTAAATTCATATCACTGCACGTCTACCCACGTTAAGTGGCAGCAATCAGTGCGAAACCTGTTCTTCTTGGTGGACAATTCGTATCCTTCCTTTCTGGATTACAAGTTCGGAAAACTGTCTACCGCAAAAGTACAGACTGCTGGTCATAACAATTATTTCATGCAGGGTGTAAGCACCGGTATTATGCTTCCCCAAGCCACAATTACCGCTAACTCAATAGTATTTACTGCGAGATTTATACAGAAACCGCTGTTTTCGTCGTGCACCGAACCGTAATGTATACTTTGTAATTACTTCCCACACAGCTATTGCGAAAATAACCGTCCGCTTAGTGAAAGTAAACATACAATTCCAACGATATGTATCCGTTCGAACGACGATTTCGCGAAAATCAATTACGAACGACATTTCCATGTACAGTCGAGAGCAAATCTAGCTTATTTAAGACATTTTAATGACTTGGAGATTAGTAGATTTAGATAGTTGGAAATTTGGAAGGAATTTTTGTGGCTCCGAAATTCGTGAACGCAAAAATCCAGAACTGTCAATATCTGAGAATTTGAGGACATCAGAATTAGGATGTAGGAACGAGGAAATTAAAAAATTTAGGAATACGAGAATTTAAATGCCTAAGAATTTGAGAAGTTTGAGAATTTCGAAATTCGAGGATTTTGATATTTAGAAATATCCAAATTTTTAAATTAAAAAAATTAAGGAATTTGAAAATTTAGGCGTCTCAAAATTGCAGTATCTTGAAAATTTGATAATAGGAGAAATCGGAACTGCAGGTATTTGGGAATTGAAAAATTTAGGAATTTGAAGATTTGGAAAGTTGAGAAGTTTGAGATTTTCAAAATTTGGGAAAATGGAAATTTAGAAATTCGAGATTTTATGAATTTGGAAATTTTGAAATCTAGAAATTCGGGGATCAAGAAATTTTGGAATTACGAAATGTGGATGTATGGATATTTAGACTCTTGGGAGTTTGAGAATTCGAGAATTTAGAAATTTTCAAATATAAAAATTGGTATTTGAACATTTCTGATGTTAAGGAATCTATTTGTGATTTTTAATGTTAATAACTGAAAATAGTACCTTAAATATAAAATAAGTCCTGTCGTAAATAATAAAATAATTTTAAATCCACAATGTATTCATATGCTCGTTGTTGAGATTATTCGAGGTTATTCGAGAATATAAATATTTTTATTTTTTTCATTACAGAAGAATTTAACATTAAGGGTGGCCATTTTGTAACAATGACGCTCGTTCTCCGATGAATAACGCAACAGTTATTCATTATACTCAAAGGAGATGATAATTACTCTGAAAAAACTATGAATAGGTACTAATTATGTGTAATTCACATAAAATGTTCCTATAATTTCTGTATATTTAATACACTTTTACAATTTTACAGTTCTAATGTTATTTTCTTATTTATCAATAACTGTTTGAAGTAATGTCTAATGAGAAAGTAATTGTCTATTCAAGTCAAATTTGCTTTATGAATAAAAATTCACTTACGATAGCATGTGAGTAATAATTTAATTATAAGAAAACGAAATGATTAATTTATAGTTTGCATTGAAAGGTTAATAAAATTAATGTGAATTAAATTAGAATTAAATATTGCACTTTATTCGTATTGGAATTCCTCTGAATTTTTCAATTACATTGTGTTTAGCAAACACTTAAAAAGATAATTCTCGTACATTAGCATTCATTACCATCATTACCTATTGTTTAGGAATACGCCGTCATACCTGGACTGTAATTTATGCGTCAAAGAGTTCTCATCCATCCTCGTTAAAAACTCATAATTAGGGACATGAATCTAGGTTTAGGAACATAAATTGCTTTCTTGAAAAATTCTGCTAACAATCGTAACGTTTACGTGTACATTAAATTGAAACATAACAGAAATCTGCATTTTCTGTGTTTCATGAATTAGAATAATTGCAATTATTACGACAAAAGCTTTCAATTTCATTGCAAATAATAAATTATTAATTTCTTTATATTAATTTATTCATGTAATTGGTAATTAAAATTGAAAATTCGGTAATGTTAAATAAGAAACTGTTAACAATTGTTTCAGATAATATTGCGTTATACTACTTTAATTTTAGTGAATTCTGTGCATTTTGTTTGAGACGATCATCATTAAATTTATCTGAAATATATAACTTGATAATAAAATTTAAAAATTACAGTACGGTGAAAGTTACTATCCTGCCATGTTATCAATTTCCTTAATTAAGAACTGGTTAGTTCTTTACTGTTATAATCAGTCAGTTCACAGTCTGTGATCAGAGTTATTAACTTGAAAATTCAATTTTTCAACCTTTTAAATATGAAATTATATAACTAAATTTCTTAACTACGAACTTAATACTACTCTAAATTTGTAAAATTGAGAAGTTTCAAATTGGTAAATTTTCAAATATCTATATCTTTATATTTTTACATTCCTACATTGCTACATTGTTATATTTCTACATTCTACATTTCTGAGTTGATAAATTTCTACATTCTTAAATTGCTAAATTTCATGATTTCCAAGTCCTTAAATCTGTATTCTAAACTTTTTAAATTCTAGACATAGGAATTTTTGAATTTCCAAATTACTAGATTTTTAAGTTTGTAACTTCTTCTAAAGCCGGGAAGTTCTAAAACTCCTCTTACCATATTCCTGCATTCCAAATTAAAAATATAGGAAACTTGGAATTTCCATATTTCTAAGTTTCTAAATTTTTAGACTTTCATAATTCCAAATTTCTGAATTCTTAAACTACCCTATATTTTTAAATTTCCCCATTTTCTATATGAACATTTTTTAGTTCAAACATTTTTTAACGTAAAAATCTTAAAACCTAAAATACTGAATTTTCTGTCGTTCTCAATTTCTAAATGCGAAATCTGAAAAATTTGTAAATAAAAAGAAACTCGAAATTCTTTTATTTTTAAATTTCCCAAATCAATTAATTTCAATTCGTGCTTTGTATACTTTCAAATGCTCAATTTTTCTAGTTATCGTATTCCTAATTTTCTGAGTATAAAAATATTTAACTTCTGTACTTTAAATTTCCTAAAAGCTCAAATTACCGCATTGCTCAATTTCTACAGTTATGTAACACAACAACTGTCAAAACAAAATAAAAACAAATCAAAAAGTCAGTCAATCATGAGATACAAACAACAAAAACCAGTATATTCATTAATGAACATTATCAAGCTTTAAATCATTTACTGCACCGTGTAACAAACTATTCTTGCATAATAAAAATATTGACGTGACGTTTATACCGTCATTTTTCGCGTAATCTCTAATCCAATGTGGTTTGAGTAAGTATTATGTCGCAATATATTTCTGTCAAGAAGTCATATTAATCTCTCACTGTTTTGAAACCTGCCACTTAAAACGCAGCAAACTAATAATTTGTTCGATTTAACTTGCCCATAATAAAGTTGTTACGCACTTAACAGTTATTCCCATACACTCTCGCTCAAAAGTTTCGAGTACTTTGCTTTGTTTTTACAAAACAAACTTGTTAATACACATGTTGCACTTTTATCGATTTCATTATACTTACATGTACAAACAATAATATAAAATTCATTTCGTGATTACTATTGAAACGATATCGTTTACATTGGAATATACAGGGTGTCCCAAAACGAACGAAACATCCAGAAATGGGAGGTAGCTGGGGTTATTCTGAACAACTTTTTCCTTTGCAAAAATATCATACGGGGCTTCATTTTTAAATTATTAAGGAAAAACACCGACCAATCAGAGCGCGAGAATCGCGCGCGCTCAGGGGCGTCGTGCAGGCACGAGTAACAGCCACCGTCGCCGTAAACGAACGTATGAGCATCGCGATGGTACGACACCCCTGAGCGCGCGCGATTCTCGCGCTCTGATTGGTCGGTGTTTTTCCTTAATAATTTAAAAATTAAGCCCCGTACGACATTTTTGCAAAGGAAAAAGTTGTTCAGAATGACCCCAGCTACCTCCCATTTCCGGATGTTTCGTTCGTTTTGGGACACCCTGTATATAATTACTTGAAACTGAACAACTCAAATTAATACGTTGCAACAAGACTTTTATTTATAAGGCTCTGAAGGAAGTAATTTATTCTTTTATTTTTAACTCGATATAAATGAAAAAACTTTATTTTGTTTAATAACAGTGTATAACACATGTATACTGTTTGTAATAATTCTATATATTAAATTACGAATGTAATACGAATGGGAATTTTATAATAATTTATTTCAATTCCTAGTTAAAACTAATTATATTAATTTCATTTACCACGAAATGTTTCGAAGAAAATCCTGCACACGAAATTCAATACACTATAAAGTTATTTACTCAAAAAGGACACTATTTCTTCCGTACCATACTCGCGACTTTCGATCGGAAATGTACTTACACCTCGATTACACACGTTCGTCAATAAACGAGTGCACCAAATCGATTTACATAAAACGGTTGCTTCTAAACGAGCCCTCGTAACACGTTTCTTTTATTGCAACCGCGTATTAACCTGTTACAGACGCCATTATAGTTTCTTAATGGCTTGAAATTACCAATGAAACACGCCGAGGAACATCAAATGAATTCATTCGGCCGAACAGGTTCGAAACAGCTTAGAAGTGTATCACTCGACTCACGCATGACCGTTAATTGCCGGAATATTATTCTAAATGAACGATTTGTTAGAGATTAGCCAGCAATTTTATCGCCGCTTACCGAGTTCCTCGGCGCAAAACTCTAAGCAAGTTCCGAGAGTAAAACGTCGCCATTTGCATACGCGTTTCGCGTTAATTAATATTGTCGTCGTTTACGCGGGGCTAATTAAACACGCCTCACGGCGCAGGATTGCTATCAGGTTCAACAATGATTAATAAGACTACGCAGATGTTATCGGACCGTACGTTTTGACGATAAACATCGAACTACCTTCCGTTATCCAGGTACGCCGAGTACTTTTTCTTCGTGCAGTGATCAGCAACAGTCGATTTGGTATCGATTCAATTTAAATTGCCGACAGACTTGCCGCGTCATTCGGTGGTACGATACAAGGCACCAATTAAATCCTCGTGCACCTTTAAATACCGGTCCAGAAACCAGATCGGAATAATTAATCGTTATTAATTACGCGAACGATGCGAACAACACCGCGGCATTTCGTTTCAGCTTCTCCCTAAGAATTTATTATAATTTCTATTTTGAATACCGAGGGCATTTATTCACATTATACTTTTTGGGTAAATTGTCGCGTTACATGTATAATACTTACACACCTGATTATTATTTACATATTTCGATATATCTCAATTATTCTATCTTTCTCACATTACTCAGTAGACGCCAAACTGAATGACTACACATGATATAATCATATAATTTATATAATTAATGTACACATATAACATTCTGGTTATTTTTAAAAGCTCAGTATACACTGTGGTCGCATTTGAAAAATCTCCATATCAGAAAATCATTTTCTTTTTCTTTCTTTTAAGAGACTCTATGTAAATACATGTGCTACGAAAAAGAACCTTCATACAGTCATGGAGAAAATTAAGTGGACATTGTAGAAATGTAAAAAATTTTTTGTTTTGTTACAATGTTTTAATTAAATTTTAAATTTGTAACGTGAAATGCTTTTGTAGACTTGAAAAAACATTTATTTATTGTATATAATTGTGCAATAAAGTTTTGATTTATAGGCATTGTTAGTTAAAGTAAATTAACCTTTTGTTATTTATGATACTTGTCCACTTAATTTTGTCCACGACTGTATCTTTATCGCCATAACGATTAACCCTTGGTACTCGAAAGGTGACTTACACTCACCACTTTGTTTAATACAGTAATTTGGAATAGGTATTTTTTAACTAAACTCAGAGTGTAGCACATATGCAGTATAAACATAATGAAACAGCAAATAGTGGCAATTAATAATACACGCATAATAACATTGAAAAAATTCATCCATCTTTTCAATCAAAAGATTTTACAGTTGCTATTTGCTACCAGTAAAAATATTATCGAGTGCAAAGGGTTAAGTACGAACCTCTGATTACGATTACTTGTATTCTCTTGAGTCAGAACAACGGTACTTCGAAATTGCTATCTGCCTAACGTCATATTCAACGCTTCGTTAAAATTGTATAGATTCATGCCAGAATAATACATCGGAACATATACATACGTAATCGTTTGAATCAAATGTTACATGGATTACTTAAGATTTTCCAATTGTTTTGTCATATATCTAGTGGTTAAATATAGGATTTAATTGAAAATATTGGTACGAAGATATTTAATGAATGCCGCATTGCAATGGAGAACATTGACGCGTTGATTCGTAAATTGAAATTACGGCACGAAGTGTTACTACAAATGAAATTAAAAGATCGTTATAACGAGCAATTAAAAACATTTTGTAGCTTTTCATTATTCGTTTGGTATTTTCAGTATCAGAAGTGGAAAACAACTCGGTTGTAATTAATTGAATCTGCGAATTTCAAAAATTGATTTATGTTCAAGAGGTACTTTAATTGTTATAAAAAATAATCTGATAGATTAGAAATAAATAAGAGATACTGGTTTTATTGTTACAAAGAGAATTTGTATAAATATTGCTGCGTATAATGTTGTACTCACAGAATTTTCTCCTAACCACACTGTAGACCGTGATATCATCTATAGTGTCAACCAAGTCCACATTTTTTGTTAGCACCTAAAATCATAGACAGTATACAATTAAAAATACAAATATACTTTTGAAAGATCAATTATACAGTTATAAGTATAGGACGAATACCATTGAATTTTTATAATAAAAATAAGCAAATATTAGCAGGTATAAAGTAATTACACTAAATTAGGGATCAATTACATTCTATGTATGCTACGTTAATTAGTGATTAACGTAAGTATTGTTTAGGTTAATTTATTATTGCTTGGTATTGGGTTTATTAATTATTTACGTTTCTTGTGTTGGGCACATCACCATTTTTACGATTCAAATTACAATCCTTTTGCAGTTTATACGTTCCATTATGTCCCACATAAAATATTACTGACAGCTACTCAACATTTCCTGTAATTAATTCTTGTTCATTGTATATCAGTTTTGTAATTCAGATTACAATCTTCTTCCACTTATGCGCACCTTTAGGTATCACATAAAATTAATATAATATTACTGACACCTGTTTAGCGTTTCTTGCATTTAACACTAAAACTACTAAACCTGTCAAATGACCGATTCACGTGTTTCGTTTTACAAGTTATGCAATTTGTTGAAATGATTTCCCTGAAACCTGCGTTGATTTTCACCGAAATCAACTACGTTATTTATGTTAATGTATGTACGTCATTTGTTTATTTATATTTGAATTTCATTATTAATTTCAAAGTAAGTGCCAACTATACACTTATTATTAGCTGATAGGTTTAGCGTTAATTCTCTTTCATTGTTTTAAGATTATCAATTACATTTCTTTGGTGCTGATGTTTCTAACACAAAACGTGTTAACTGTGACAATTACGACGATAATACGAACAATGCCGGTACAATGCCGTTTAACGCAAATGTTAACAATTATAACCTTTTGTTAACTAGTTACGACACTGCTGTAAGATTGATATAACTAGTTAGAACATCATTCACATCTCGATACAGGTAATTGTCCTCAGGTTCACACGAAGATTATTGATTATCCGAGGACCATAAATAAGCGATCAAAAATGATGTGTTCCAAATGTCAAGTTTCTCATGGTCTTTTCTGGAAATGATGTAGACAAGCCCAGGAGAGCATTGCAGCAAGACGATAATGTAGACGTGGGAGAACAGGCGGCGAAGAATGCGTAATTGTTTTGAAAGAGACCGAGCTTCGTCGTCTTTCGTGTGGGACGTGTGAAAGGCGGCTTTGCCTGTTGGCACCAGGCACACGCATCGGGGACAATTCTTACTTTTTTCGTCGGTTATCTGTCGTCAGAAATTGTCATACTTCCATTATAAATTATATATATTTTTTATTATTATCCGTTAAGTCTTTAATTGTCACGAGATGTTGAAATCCTGTTTCGAGTTTGCTTGTTTTCTAAAGTAATCTAAAGTAATACTATTTGTACGTATACATCTATATAAACAAACTAACTGTAAATGAATAAACTTATTTGTGTATAAACTGAAACAAGAATTAGATAAATATGCTAATATATGTAATGATTAAAAAATTGTTCCCTTTCAGAAGTTCAGAAATTAGAATTGTGCACATAAAACACCTTACCTTGTTTTAATTTACATAAATTAAAAGTAAAATTGAAGCATTAAAGAGAAACGTTTGTCATGCTCTAGTTATGTATTATTAATCTACAACTCTATGTATTATGTATTCTACACTGTTCTATTCTTGTCTTGTTGTTAAGCAATATGCGAATGACACCTTCATAAGGATCACCTATGGTAATACTAGATTTATAGAGACATCTCCAGTTAATTAAGACTAACATATCTCTTAGATACTAATGTCTAAGTATCCCTAATAGCATATTCCTAAAGGTAGCTCCTATTTTCTCACAGAAATCCTAGAACCGTGACCACAGTAGATCTACAAAAAGAACTCTGCGTGTATAACAAACAACTACTTTTAAACAGTTACATACCAATGTATCACTTTATAAAAATTCGCAGAAGAACATACCACAATACGTAATTATTCACAATAATATGTGGTGCATTCATAAAATCATAAAGCCATTGGGCTTACTTTTAACTTTGAGAAAATTCGTGAACATGGAACAACTGTCCTTTGCAGCTGTTTGCTAAGTTTGTATATTCAATTATCTTTAATTGGACATGTTTTTCGAGAGCCAACGAGTTTTATTATTTCATCACTGTCGAATGGTGAGGTGATAAACGACATCGCATTTCTTACTTCGAATCGTATTGACCTAAAAGCGAGCGTTTGATGAGGGCAATTTTGCCTACTCCTCTTAAACTTCCTCAAACCAATGTTTTAATTTTAACTAAATCCTTTATCCACCCACAGCAGCATGCTAATCCCCATCCCATATCTCCTTTTGGAGAAAACATTTTTTTTCTTTTCTACGTATTCAATTATTAACTCTTAATCAGTAAATATCGAAATTATAAAGTCGATATTTCGAAGTGATACTTTTTTCTTCAGTTGCTAAGACAAAGTTCGAGTTTCAATAAAGATTAGACAATTTATCCTCACCAGTTGAGTTATTTTTGTGTGTAACTAGTTTCACCGATCCGCACCCAAATTAGATCGCGGTGCATCAAGTTGAATCCCAAGCACACACAATATATTTCAGGAACCCGTTGAATTTCTGAACCGACGTCATATTTCAATCGAAGGCAACAAGAAATCCTATCAGACCCCATGCGCAAAAATCGGTATCGAAAAAATTTCGCGACGTCGGGCCGATGGTTGGGGAGGAGGTGGAAGCACGACGAGGCAATTCGAAATTTCGAAACAAGATGTATCCGATCGCGAGAGGCAGTCGAGTGGAGGCACCAACAATAGGGATTATTAGCATTGGCTGAGCCGACTTCAGGTTGATATTGGTCTCTCGAGCCCCGACATATTGTAATCACGCGGATATATTGTGCCCGTGCAATGCACGTTCTCCTAGTCCTCTTCACCCACCCTATCCTTCGCATCCTATCCACCTACTCCATCTCCTCCTCCGCCTCCGTCTCCTCCACCCTCTCTAGCTGTCTCTTCCTCCCGTCTAGTTCTCCCTTGTCCCTCCGGCAACCGATCAATGCCCTCCTCTCCTATCGATAACTCGATAATATTACACGCGAAAACCGCTTCCGATGTGCTCGCCCAGTCAGCGAGCCACTTGTGCGAGCAAATAACCAGTTATCGGAAAACCGATTTTATTTTCGAGGGACGCTACCTCCGATATTTTTTTTCATCCCTCTACTTCGATGCTACCGTGCCCGTCTCTCCCGCGAGTCTAACCCCCCTCCCTGCAATCTCGTGACTCGTCCAATCTGTTCTCTGCCGGCGTAATGCGTGTGGACAGTGTGATAGACCGGTAATCATTTCTGTAATTGCGAGCGTACGATAAAAGCGAGGTAAAGATTGCTTTCGAGGGAGGAGGAAATTAATTACCGTATCGTAATGTTCCGATGCTTCGAGCTTCGTTTAGATATTGCAATTTTATATGTGTTTGCAAATTGCACCGGGTAGAGTAAGTAAAATTTTATTTGGTGGTCTGGGTACGTCCTTAGCATATGAAGAGTTAAACGAAACAGCTTTACTGATTGAAAGAAGATCATTAATGTAAAGCTTGAGGTTGTGGGTAATCTTAGTGCATGTAGTAAATGTGCTGAGTAAGTATGAAGGCTAGTATTAGCGCATATAGTTGATAGAATATTTAAATTTAATAACCGAAATTACATTGTAAACTCGATAAACAACCATTAGATTTCATTACCTTGTAGCATGGTTTTTGTACAAAATATACACTTTCGTTATATTTTATTCTCTCTAATATAAAAACAATTCTTCTCATCACTGGTGGGTTGAAAATTATTATTGTACGATGAATATGTTGGAAAATTTGGCGGTGGCAAATTGAAATACACTGTATTTATACTATGTAATATACATATTTTATCGGTATGATCTATATTTAATTTATTTGACATATTTAACTTATATAATTTGTATAATACGTTTTATCTGTTTTATCTGCTTAATTTGTGCAATCTATTTAATCTGTACAATTTGGTTTATTTATTCAATCTATTTAATATATTTAATCTATTTAGTTTGCCTAACCTGTTTAATCGGTTTAATTTATTTAATCTATTTAATCTATGTATATAGACGTTTTATATCTATTTATGTAAGAAAATTCGACATTACGTTTCTCGACGTTATATCTCTAAAACAAATACTTTCTGATATATTCCACAAGATATTTTCACTCTTAAACGATCGTCAATAAAAAGTGTGTAGTATTTATTTTTTCGGATTACTATCTTCTGTTAAAAAGTATTAAAATTGGAGTGCATCATTCGACTAACGTTATCGTATATTTTACAAATCATTAGTTTAAGACAATATATATTACACTCTTTGTCTCAGCATTTATAATCTGTGTAGATAACTCTACATAAATGTTTCAAGTTTGAACGCCTATCTCCCTTAAAGAAAATTTTATATTTGATTCACTAAACGCATTTCCTAAACATTGTATACATCACACATTGCCACATTTTATTCGAAATTTAACAAATGTAAATTAAAATTGATAGAAAAACAGCAAACCTGTGTTAATGTTCTGAATATATGAAGGTTTGATAAAACCCGAATCGCATATTAAATGCAGCGTACGCACCACGTAACGGGATCTTACATAATTACTTCGAGACATAAATTGATAGTGAAGAGATAAAAATTGAGATGGGGAAAAAATGGAGCAAAAGATCATCGAAGGACAAAACACGTGTTACGCGTGAATCCTTGAATTTATTTCTATCGTTGACGATACATTTTTGTATAGTTTTTATTCGCGTCGTCCTTGCGGTTCCCGGAAAACCTACTAGAAAAGAGAGATTCCTTACATCGTCATAGTGATGTAATGGGAAGTAGAGGTATTATATTTATGTAAATCACGTCGCGTATCATGGATGCCATTTTTATGCATGGCATATGTGCATAACGTGTGCCATCGTCGCAACACACCGCAAATTTATGCTGTCTTTACGCGAACTCCTGCAGGAACCTATTTATTATTTTCCGCATTTCTCGTGCAATTTGTGGAGAAATCGTATGAGAGAGTCAGTGATGGAAACGAAATGCGTGTACGTTTTTAAAAGGGATAAACAAACGCGTCTATGTAAATTGTAATTCAATTGCAATCTATGAACAACATTCCTAACTTAACTGAAGTTTAAATTGAACTCATTAAAGAACAAAATGTTTTACGTTATTTCGAAGTAAGTAAATTATATTGAAGAGTTTCACTGTTAGACGGTAAAATGTTGACCACCATTTTGAAATAAATAAATGTTATTGAAGAGATTTACTGAATTTAGTAAATTAAACTTATTAACGGACAAAATCGTAAACTATATTTTGAAATAGATCAAACTTTATTAATCAGTTTTATTGAGTTTATATATGTTGCACTCATTAATGGACAATATTTCGAACTTTGTTTTGAAATATACAATATTTATTAAATTCTAACTGAAATGCATATTATGGGAATTGCAGGAAAATTGTAAAAGCTAAGACAATGCAAATACATTTTACACATTTTCAATAATATATAAATTACGATAATTTTCAAATAATATATCATAATATTTTTAGATAACATATGGATTATTTAGGAAACATACGAGTACTTTAAAGACAGGAGGCAACGTATTTTTTTTAAAGACGTAGTTTGTATAACCTAATCAAATTATGCGCCTAAAACTCCGTACTTTTTTGTGAATCTTGTACCTAAAAATAAATTATGCCTTAGAAATAATACAGATAATTAGCCTGATTAAATTACATGACTCACTTTAAATGCGAAAAGTTTTAAATGATTCCTAAATTGCATACTGAAATGTTTTGAAATAAGTTGTACAGGTAATAAAGTATTTGAAAAATATCCTGATGAACATTTTGATAACGTTTATAATAAAAGTTGCTTTATAAAATTGTACTGTGTTATAGTTTCAAGCTATATTCTAGTTTTCATATTATTAGCTTCTTTTCTTTCACAGATTCTGAAAGAGGCAACTGCTATAAGAAACGAACAGCTGAACGAACTAGAGAGCCTTTTTAACTATTTGGATGAACATCGAAGCCTTCAGGGTTACGAAGGCGAGAAGTCGGCACGGTGAGTTTGCATTATTATTATAAATTGCATATGACACTTTAGGAAAGAGTGATTTATACCAGCAGCTTGTAAATCACGCAATTATTAACAGTAAAACCAATTAAAATTAATTGGATTTTTGCGACGTCCGAAGGTTTTCGTACATGTTACATTAAAATACTTAATTTAGTGTCACAGTTAATTTAGTAATCTGTTTAGTGAAGTTATTCAAAATAAGTATAATTTATACTTTTAGTAAATGTATACATTTACATTCCTCGTTTAAAAAAGCAGGCACAAACCAAAATGTATTCATTTCAAAAACGTATTGTTAAAACTTTTTTGGTACGAAACGCATAACCTACAAATTTTATCATAATAGAAACGCGTCATTTACATATGTGCATATATCAAAATGTATGTACATAAAAATACGAAAACCAAATCGTGGATCATAGTTATAAAATAAATGAAACCAGAGGATGTTCGGTTTCATAAACCTTACAATATTCATTGTCACAATACTCGAATTTATTATTATAAAAACTATAGGATAGTCGTTTTTGTACAATTCTCTCGTTCATATGTATAAAGTAACAAAATGGAAGAAGTTAAAAATGTTATAAAGTAAAATACATGTTCAATGACGAGTAAAAAAACACAGAGGATAAAATATGTTATAAATTTAATTGAACCAATTCAAGCCGCGTTTGTCGAAAATTTTTAAAAACAAATCTCTTCGGTACAATTATCTGATCACTGTATATCTTCAATTTACAATTCCCATAACATTAATCAATGTTCATCGGTATTTGATTGTTAACCAATATTCGCTAATATTCCACTGTTAACACGTTCACTGCCACATAAAAGCAATTGAAAATTGCATTAGTTAGTATTTTCATTTTGAACAAACCTTATCAAATATGTTCACGATACTTTATAATATTTGTCCTTCACAGTTCCAAGTAACTATTGCGAGTATATACAATTAGAAAGGTGAATAAATTTTGAATAATATGGCTATTAAATCTGTATACAAATTTTAGTGTCACCCACATATGGGTGACATGGCAGTTAAAGTGTTAACGAATATTCACCAACATTCGATTATTTACGAATATTCCCAATATTCGATTGTTAACCAGCATTCACCGAGTTGCAGAAAAACGCAGTTATATTCACGCATTTTTCCTTTTTATCCCGACGCGAGTCGTCAGGATCAAATGGTCGTTGACAAAAAGGGAAGAGAATCAATCGCGCAGATTGAAGATTGATTAGGCGGTTGCATCGGCGCCCGAGATTTAGCGCGAGATGCAATTTCTTTACCGTCTATCCTTTGTGCTAGGATCTTTGGCTTCCTGATCTTTCTCCTTTTTTCAACTCTTTTCCCTCGCTGCTTTCCGTCTCGATACCGGATCTTCTGCCGGCACACAGAGAACAAGCAAACAGACCGTTTTAGTGGCGATTCAGAAAATAGTTGTCGTGGCACGAATGCTCCACGGAATCGATGCGCGGACAAAAGCAGGAAAAAAGCCATCGAGGTTCTTTCATTTTCGAAACGATGGCAGTCCCTGTCTGTCGATACCGCCCAATACGTTATTGTGTCCTCGATGAGCTTTCATGTTCGACGTTCTCGTCCCTACACGATTACGTTGCTTGCTTTTATAATTTTATTATATGAGAATTATTTTATTATAAGTTCGTCATATATACACGAGTACATTTCAATTTAATACGTTGACTGCCGCATTGAAGCAACTGAAAATTGCATTAGGTAGTATTTTCATTTTTAACAAATCTTACCAAATATTTTCACAGTACGCTGTTATATTTATTTTCCATAGCTGCAAGTAATTAATGCGAGTATTTTCGGTTAGAAAAGTGACCAAATTTTTGACAATACAGCCGTTAAATGTGTATAGAAATTTGAGTGTCATATATGGGTGACATGGCTGTGAAAGTGTTAAACTTTAACGCAGTATTTAGAACGATGATTTTGCTGCTGTACGTAGTGAGGCCCCTGGAACGAATCGATCTGCATTTGTTCGTTTGTCGGTTCGCTACAGGCTTTAACTTATGACCTTTTTGCTTGCAATTTTGAGGATAGACTCGCACAACAACCTACGTTTGCTGTATAAATTGTGGAGGCGATCTGATGACAAGAACCTATCCTGATCGACGTTCACCGTCGTCGGATCGATAAAAGAACCGTGTCATTTTAACTTTATGATTAAGATTTTTGTTTATAACATTTTATATCAAATTCCATTAACAGTTTCAATTTTATTAATATTTCAAATCTGAATACCGTTTAAAATTTTATTATCGTTTGAAACTTTATTAAGATTTGAAATTTTTAAACATTTTAATCTTCCGTTCAACATTCTTTTATATGAAATTTTATTAATATTTCAGATTTTATTAACCTTTCGAATTTTCTAATAGCTTATCTTTACGTTCATTTTCATATTTGCAATTTTATACGAAATCTTATTGATACTTTTAAGTTTTATCAAGAGTTGGAATTCCATTAGCATTTTCATTTTTCGTTCAATATTTTTTACATGAAGTGATTCGTGAAATATAAATATGAAATTCTACCAGCATATTTAATATAATGAACAGTTATACTTTCTACATTAGATTTATAAATAAACATTCATTTCACGTGTATTATTATTGCAATTATGTTGTACTACATCATTTCCTCAAATATTACCGATACACACGAAGGAGAACTCCGTGTAGGATATAGGACGTGAAAATAACTCAATACTTGTTTAATGACAAAAAATGAACGGGATAATTCGAACAGTATAAATATTAATGATAAATGCGCTCCTGATTCATACGCAGCTCACTGTGATTAAGACTCGAGATCGTCTGGAAGCCGATCATTATCAGCGTCTAGTAGTTACCGTCTTCCGCTATCTATTTATTGCAATCTATTTATATTACACCGTTTATGCGGCATTTACAGGATCTTACGGTGCAGCAACGAACACCAGACATTATCGTTCATAGACGATGAGCTCTTCGCCTGTTCCTCTGGGACATGGGCATAAATCTCTTTATGGTCGTCGTGTCACGAATTCACGGCTCGTCGCCGATTTTATTGCCTGGCGGATTGCTCGGTGTTGTCGTGGCTTTTATGCAGGACGAGTACCGGTATCGAAACTTCCGGCATTCGGTGACGAGCGAAAAAGCACCACGAAATTATCAGACATCGAAACGTCTGTGTCGTGTGAACGATCGTCTTGGACGTTCGGGTTTGCATTTTCAAGACGTTTCCCCATGGTTCTTCGGGTCAGGGTGTGTCACGAGATTTCCGGAAAAGTGATGTGCATATGTACGTTCTTTTATGTTAAATCTTTATTATCAATTGATGCTATGTTCGCGACAGAGCGACTACCGAAACACACGATGTTATACACGATGTATGATTGAATGTATGAACACGACGTACGAGGTGCGATCATTAACCCTTTGCGGTCCTTAATTTCTTCTACCTACAGCTCCTTAATATTAACTTACGAAATAGATGAAGAAATTCGTGTACCATAAAATATATTCTAATAATGCAGATTGCGTAACAAATATATTTCTAATTTGTTACAAATGGCAAAGAAACGAAAATGTCTTGAATCAACCAATTTATCCGAATTATTTCCACGATCAAAGAATAACGCCATGTCGAGTCACACTCGACATAGGACCGCAAAGGGTTAAGTTCCGGGATTGCGTCTGTTATGACCGAACGGATCACATGATTCGCGTGCGCACGCAGAACAAATGAATATCAATCTTGGAGACAGGCGACACGAATTTTGGAAGCGATATCTTCATTGAATCCTGTGTTACACAAGTTTATACTGGCATATGCACGATTTCATTTGCGAAGTCACGAAGGATTCGAAACTGGAACAGAGGATAAACATCAAAACGTCATTGTCTTTTTCGACATCCACGGGATTGTGCACCGTGAATTTGTTCCAGAGGGTCAAACAGTAACTGCTGCATTTTACTGTGACGTTTTGAGACGTCTCAGGGAGAACATTCGACGGAAACGACCACAACTGTGGGCAGAGAAAAATTGCTTGACACGCTTCGAGAAGAAAACTTCCAAGAAGCTTTGCAAAAATGGCAGAGGTGCTAGGATCGGTGTATAGCTGCTCAAGGGGACTATTTTGAAGAGGATAGCAGCCAAAGTTGAATGAAGTAATATTATCTCCATTTACTTAATGATCGCTATTTTGATCGATTTATTAGGTATGAATTTAGGGATTACTTAAAAATTTAGGGACTTGAGGGTGTAGGGATTTCACTTGAGAGTGTAGGTATTTTATCAAAAATAACAAAAAAAAACAACCTGTTAATCGAAGCTTCAAGACAGTAAAAGTAATTTATTTAAAAAGAATGTTCTATTGTTAAAGTATTTGTTGATTGATACAGGGTGTCACAAGAATGGTGAAACAAGGAACAAATAGCGATTCCATATTCAAAAATAAAGTGAAAAAAAGAATAACATTTTTTTCGTGTTTGACTTCATTTTTTAGAAAGATGCGTTTGACAAATCTGCTGTATATTCGTAAGAAATGTTATTAATTTCGAGAGAAATGAAAATTTCAATAATTTTATATTAATTTAATAATTAGTGAATATTGGTAATCGATAAATGTAAACTTTGAGACCATTGGTATATATTATTTGCTATTATTCTCCGCATCAATTATCCTAATAGCATCAATTTTATTAACAATTGCATTTATTAATTTATTACAGTCATTGTAAGCCACGTTAATCGCTGATATAACTAAACAAGCGTTGAAATCGCCATCTTCATTACCTTAAATAAATTCTTTTATAAATCTCAAGAATATCCAAATTCAATTTCCGTAATACTAAGAGCAATTATAAACACACGTTATTATGCTTCTTTCTTCCACTTATTCTATCATACAGAATTAAATTAATAAGAAAATTAATCGTTCTTGTACCACGAACAAGTTTTATTTATTTTCTGTTCACATATTATGCTACTTGAAAACTGTTAAAATTCAATTTTTAAAATTTATTTTTATACGTTTATTTACCCTGTTTTTATGTATTCCTTCCAAAACAACTTATGTATAATTATAGAAAAGCTTTTCGGTATTAAAAAAAGAAATAGTTCACGTACAAAAAATAAAATTTGCGTTGTCTTGAAATTTCATTCGAACGTACAATTCATCTTAAATTATCGCCGTATCAACGGCGAGTATTGAGAACGGGAGTTTTGATAAATAAACAACCGTCAACTAATATAATAAATTCTAACCGTAAAACGAAACATAGCAGCACTTATCGTTTCCCCGCGACACCAATAAACTTCCTTTCGTGTGGCTGGCAGATTTACAAGCTTTCGTGATTTCAGCTACTATCTCTTAGCATTGATAATTGTCGCAAATTAGTTGAGTAAATCAGTTCGTTGTCTTTCTAGCTGCCTCTCTGTTCCTCTCGTTTCTAAGCTGTTACTCGGTTTTCCATTATCCCTGTTCGTTGCGTTACTATTCCGCCACCTTTCCGGAGAATTGCGTGATCGTTTGGCGTAAATAACAATTAAATGAAACCCATGGTGCATTAAGTCGAATACTCACCGCCCCTTCGCTATTCCATGGGTTATTGTGGCGAACATAAATCCCAATTACCCGCCCACGGCGCGTATAATGATCGATAATTAGTATTACCCGACAGTACCTGCGTTTTGTATCATTCCATTTCCGCATTGGTTTTTGAATTTTCTTCCTTTCGTTACCTTCTTATGACGACTTACTTCCTGTCCAAGACTGTCAGCATGAATCGCATTATAGATTGTGTAACAGCTTATAGAACATTATAGAAACGTGATCGTTCGAAACGTAGACACATTTTTTTATTGAATTAACCATTTACTTTTATGTACAGATTTTTCGCGACAAATATTAGTCGTATCGTATTGAGCTTTGAACTCTCGAGTTTTGAGACTCTTTCCGAGTTTCGAATAAATCTGTTTTCGAGTAAAATATCGAACCTTTGCGGAGTTGCAAATAATTTTAAATAATCTTATAACACAAATTTCGAATAGGATAGAGAAATTTGAAAATGACGAATAACTTTTACTTTTTGATGGTGATTACTATGAAACGAATAATTGTTTCTGTTATTATTATGTGACAAATGATTATTATTTGTTGAAGTTAATGAAAATGTAACGAATAATTTTTTTTTCAAACGGAGAATGAAACGTCTATATTTATATAAATTTGACTCGATTTTTTAGGCTTTGAAAATGTTCAAATTTATTTTGTCAATTTAAATACGTGATATTTCTATATTTGTTAATTAAATTTCTGACTTTTTATAGTCTTATATTATCAGTTTCGATTTTATAAGTTGTTGACGGTGCGTACTTTTTAATTTCTAAACATCTTATTGTATATTAGAGTTGCGTTGTTTCTATTCATATGACTGACTGAATACTCGATCATCAAATTGTTGTTTTATGAATTAAGAATTTGTTAATCTGAAAATTTGGAAGGTGATAATTAAAGAACTTTTGATCAATCAACTATTAAAATTTCTCTATTTTGAACTTGTCAGATTTCAAAGTTCAACAATTTTAAAGCTTAGGTATTTAGAGTATACAAATTTTTTATTTTAATATTTTCATATTTCTGAATTTCTACATCATGAACTACTGAGATTTCTAAACTTTCAAATGACGAGATTGCGTAATTCAACAATATGAAAACTGGTAATCTCCGTGAACTTCTAACAGCTCATTGCTATGCTAACATCTCATGCACCATGAACACCCGTAGCATATCCATATACTTTCCAAAGAGCGCTTGATTTCTTCATCTTTATTCCACAGAAACATAAAGGTCGAAACGTGCATTTACATACAAATAAAATTCCCTAATATACGACCGAGCCCAAAATCGGCTCCTTTGAGTTTCACCTAAATATTCATCGACGGAATCATTTATCTTCGTTCCAAAGAACGTTTCAAACGAGCTAGAAATCTTACACCGAAATGTTAGTTTATGATCGAAGATAACGCCAAAGCTTCTGGGTTCGTTCGAGTTCTTCACAAACGATTTGTAACAGCGCAGATGAGTTCCGGATAATCGAAATGAAACAATAAATTTCTTTCAAATTAGTCGATTGGTCGCAGGTGTATTACAGGTGCAATACCTGTCGCCAAGAATGACTGTGCACATGGGGCAGGTGATCTCCTCAGAGAAAAATTGCCGCATGATCTAGAATCGATCTTGATGAGTTCTTCACGGACTAATGCATCGATAACGAACATCAACGCCTCCTTAAATTCGGATACAGTCACCTTTCTGATCTGCCATTCTGTCGCAGACATTACACGCTTCTTGTGGTATGCTTGCATCTGGGGAAACGTTAGCAACGTATAAGGTAATTTTAACGAAACCCTCTCTTTTGTGCTTCGGTGGCCATCTACAGGGTGTTCGGGATAATATTACAATATACAGTTGTATATCCAATTATCATACTCAAACAAGAAACTCCGTATATTGTAGCTTCGACGCAGTAAGAATTGAGCTTGTTTTTTTGAAAGTGGTATAAGTCCATTTTTTCATATATTGAGATATTTAAGGGTTTGCGTTTGAATCAATTTAAAAATATTGGCCAACTTTAATCAATTCGAGTGATGTTTTTTTACACTATAAACCTTTTAAATTTTATTATGAAATAATAATTACTAAAATTATTTGAAAAAATAAACGATTTTTTTAGCTCCACATGGACTTATTCCACTTTCAAGAGAAATATTTGTGCGATAGAATTGTACAGCCAAACTGTTTTTGTTTATTTTATGTCAAGATAGAACTCTATTGAAATTGTGATTGTAACTATGGAGAGAAGGTGTCTATAGCTCATTAAAATTACCGTTAACTTAGTTTTTTTAAAAAGTGGACTTATACCACTTTCAAAAAAACCAGCTCAATTATTACACTTATTGTTAGTGTAATAGTCAAGTTCCATTTTATCACTTTAACTAGTGAAATAGAAGAAATATACAAAGAGAATCATTTAACGTTAGAAATCTGTTCCTATTAATGGGTTCACATAGATCATGGTATTTTGTCCTATCAATTTATAGTCACAACATATTAACAAATACAATATCATGAAATGTTCAACTCGTTTCTTTCATTACTCTTCTTACTGAAATTTGATTTATGATGATGTATTCAACTAAACAATACAGGAAAAAGCTGATGTATTTTTCATCCGCGATGGTTCATCTTTCTGTAATAAATAAGTAATACAATATCCAAATTCACTTCTCTTAAACAAACGCAAGAATAATTCTTACCGTGTGTGAATATTCATTGAGTAACTGTAATTAATACATTTCGTCTATGAACTTATTAATGGGACAGCTATACGTCAATCTCAGACAATAATTATAACTCGTATAAACGGAATAAACACAAATATTACTGATCCGTTTCTGAATCGCATCAAATTAATCGTGGGTTTGCTATTTTCCTTACTACATATGATCATCATTTTTTTTAATAATGCTTTAAAAGATTTGTGCCTAGCATTGCTTTCTCATTTCCACCTACAGAATATTCGAACAACGTTTGGGACACCCTGTACGTAATCGGGAACAGAAATTCAAGATACTGTTACAAGTACAGGACACCTGCGATTGGAGGAGTCAGTTAGTATGCTCCTATTATCTGTGTCTCTGTGTCATCAATTCGTTTAATAATTAAGATCGTGCCACTGATTTGTGCTTCAACGTCATGCAAATTATTCGATAAGATTTATGAGGCGAATTTAAAGAGTCCGTTGGATTGAATAAAATAAAATATGGATACAATAAAATAATGTTACTGCTTAGAAGTCATCTTTAGAAGTAACTTCATAGTTATTCTGCATACTGGTGAACCTGTAGGTATAATCAAAAACTTTGATCGTTTAGATTACTTTATGCCGTTTGATTATTTGGAATTTCGAGGACCAACGCTTCGTACGGGTCAGATGCACGCTGATCACCACATGATTACTCCAATGGTCAACGCGTGTAACATCTCCACCTAGCATGTGTGCTCATACGCTCGCAATTAATTAAATCAGCAGTTATACTGCTCGTTAAGGCGGCGTTATTAAAGCCGCTCGCGATTTCCTTCTGCGTCTGATTAAAATACAAAGAATCGAATGCCGTTTGCCGGTTCGACGTCAATTACAATTATGATAATTCCCGTCTGGATAAAGATCGCCGGCACTCGTTTTACGTATTCCGCGTTCATCGCAACGAAACCGATTTAAATTTTCCCCGGTGAACCGAGTGCAACCCTCTCGCACGGAGGAATTCATTTTAACGAAGAACACACGGATGAGAGACTGTTCGTAGCTGGAGGCCCCCAGCATTTTCCACCTGCCGTTTGTACATAAGTCTGGCCCCATAGAACAATTATTATTCTCCGCGGATCGCCTAGCTTATTGAGCAAGAACAGGACTTCCGCCGTGGAATCAGATAGTCGGTCGTGTTGCATGAACAGCATGAGCGCCACCGAGATGCGCATACCGGGAATCCAGTGTGTATCTACCTGCGATTCATCGCACATTCGTGTACGTACTAAACCCTTGTGCACGGATTACAAAGTAGAGATCAGCGGTTTGTCTCGAAAGTGAGGCAAGTCCATTTTTTATTATTGCGAGATGTCGGAAGGATCGCGTTTCAACGAATTTAAAAATGAGGATGGGTAACCATACTAGTTATGATTGACTATCGATTGATGTCGCTAATTATGCGATCACCGTACGACACCATGCTGATCTAGGAAGAAATCTGTCAGTCGCTATCGTACACCCACGTAACTAACTCGTAATCAATATATGTATATTACTTCAAATCGATACTGCGAGTTATCTTTTAGAACAAAAAATATTAGCAAGTACCGATGAACAGTCTTTTTGTATTTTATGCTGTTAGATAATGTATGTTTATTGTCCGGTAGCGTTTAACCTCTTCACGCTCTTGCCACATATGAGTATAGTTCATTTACGTCCTACATGAAGCTAAACATGCTCTTTTCCGCAACCATTCACAAAGATGAACGCGCAACGTTTCCTAAAGCCAATCTGGAAATACATCCCGATAGTCGAAGTAAAAAAAGAATTCCAATAAGCGAAGTAAAGGGTCTTTGTGTAGGAACATGTCTGAATTTTGTGTTTTCATGTACATATGTTCCAGCAACGGTACTGTTTTCTTCCTGCGTGAAGTAGTAATTTTACCATGTATCACAATTGCTAGAAAGTAAAAATAATTATTTAGTTTAACACGTTGAGTGCCACATTGAAGCAATTGAAAATTGCATTAGGTCGTATTTTGGTTTTTAACAAATCTAACCAAGTATTTTCACAGTACTTTCTTATGTTTACTTTCCACAATTCTAATTGCCTAGTGCGAGCATTGTCAGTTAGATAATTGATAGAAATAAATACAGAATATTTATTGTTCAAGATTCATTTATTGCACTAAATGTGAACGGCTCTGCTCTATCACCCTGTTCCATCCCTCAAAAATCATTATTTACTCTTCCCAAAATTATTTGGTATCGCTTGCAAAAAATTAGTCGAAGTGCGTTTTTGTCATATCAAAAAAGGAAGAAATATATTGAACACTAACTGAAACTTACTTGAAACTTATTGGAACACGAATTTTGAAACACAGCCAGTTTAGAAAGACAGAAAGCAGGGAGTTGGATCAAATCCTGTATACGTTATAAGAACACGACGTTCCATCCATGGTTTTACGAAGCTAGGCCTAGACTCGAGCAGCACACGCGAGACCTATTAGAAGCTAGAAGAGAATTCCGATGGAAATTGGCAATTATCGCAATCCATAACTAAAGGCCGTGCACTCGATCGAGACATAAGGTCTGCACACTGATCGAGGGGTTGTAGTGCACAGTCATTACGTGATAATTATAAATTAAAAATCGAAAGCCTCGCTGATGCCTCTTCCACCTCCCCCACTTCCTCCTTCTGTTCTCCAGCTATTTCTATCCTGAAAGTCGTCCATCGTTTACTTCCTCTCCCTGGTTCGTTTGCTCCTTTTTCGCCCCTACTTGCTCCTCCTGTCTTCTGTTTCTTCGTACCTCCTGCATAACGATCATTTCGTTGCACTTAAGCGCATCGTCAGCTGGCGAATTGCATTTCTGCAACGATGCCTATACTAGCGGTCTGGGTTAACGAACCTCACCCCTCCTCCCACTATAATTCTTCCTCTTCTTGTTTCTTTTTTCTTCTATCGTCTTCCCCTTTTTGCGTTACGACGAATACGTCGAACAAGAATGGACACATACCGGCGATATCGCGAAACAGATGACCGTTTGCTGGTTCGCCTGCGTGTTTTATGGCTGCTTCACGGTTCACCAGTGTACTTCGCGATGAAATTAAGTTTCGGTCGATGAGGGTATTATTGCGCAGATGGTAAATAACTGCTGACTCTAGATTGGTGGATACGTAAAACAATGAAGACATATTGTTTAGGTATAGACCTTTGTCTGCCTGTTGTAGAACGGATTAATTAAATTATAAGCGGTGATAACAGGGTAAACTATACTGACGTTATCACTTGTTCAATGATTGACTTTTTATGTGAGAAGGTTCAACAAACATATAATGTTTTCTAACGTAATAATGTATAATTATACATATATTGTTGGTTCAGGTGTTTTTCTTTCGGATACAATTATATTCTGTTATGATGTCACATAATAAATATTATGATGTTGTAGGTTTTAAATGAATAAGTCGAAAATGTTACTGGACTTCCACGTTTTATGGAATCGATGTAACTTGGTCTAAAAATTGCAACATGGTAAAGAAATTTTATATATTTTTTCATTTACTGTGAATTGAAATAACTTATATAATAACTACATACGTATATTGTTTAATTTATATGTCATATATGTATAATGCACCGTTGTTCGTAAGAAAACAGTTATATTATTTTTAATAATTATTAATTTATTTATCTATTATTAAGGATAATTAATGTGTTATGATAAAATGAATTGATAGGTAATGTATATATATTGTTTTTCATTACTTTCCAGTCATAAATAAATAATGTTATATGTTTGACATGGTCTACTGGCGTTTGCATATTTGTCCTCAAAGAAAGATCGAATACTGTTACAGAACCCGTCAATTATCATGCAAAATCTGTTGAATCATTGCAATTATGGAATTTCATGAATAATTAATGTTTCCTCTTAATTTCTTCGCGCGCAATTGCTTAGTGTTAATTGGTTTAATGTTATCATAAACTTTAACGTGTTAGCACAATTTTTATCTTCTGATTTTAGTGATGAACACTTTCATTTTCAAATCATATAAACTCGTCAATAATTACTATATTTAAATATATTTAAATATTACTATATTTAAATATAGTAATTATTCATCGGTAACTCTATTTACAATTATGTTAATTAAATCTTCAGATTTTTAATTTCTCATTAATTTGATAAAACAATGATGCACTTAATACTAATCAGGAAATATTACAATATCTTTTCACGGTTTAATGTTCTGTAATTTAATTAATTTTGTGCATACACATTTAAAAAATTCTATTTAAAGTTTCTTCAAATGTAATTATTAGTACCACTAAACCGTATTATTCGCAATTATTCTTCATATTGTTAATAATCCAATATATACCGTGACGAATTTATTCAAAAGTATGATAAATGCACTCATAAATTCTATCATTATAGAAAGTACTCAAAGTAATTGCTTAATACTTAATACTTGATAATAATTCTGCGATACTTGTAATTACATTTTCTAGTTACTTTGACATCTATCATTTTATAAACAAATGATCTTACAAACATCTCTCATTTTCTCGAAAACGAAAGTGTTTGTTAAAAAGTATTATTCTATATTTCTTATCAGTTTATGCACATAAAATCCTTGTTGGCACTATCGTTACAAAAACACTGTGTATCCACATTTTTCCATTTATGTATACTTTTTTTTCTGTGACACATATTTTTCGCTGACTTCGCAGTAACTGGAAAGCGAAGTGTTCGTAATGAACAACTAAACATGCCGGAAGACATAAAACGCAGAATAATTACACTTTGTACCGCCGTTAATCGCGAAACAATCAGAAAAACGTTACAATCTCTCATTACTCGCTTCAGACAATATATCGCTGTACCATTTCAAACGCGTATTACCATAAAAACTGAGAGAGTGATTGATAGGTGGCTTAGAAATTTCATAGCGGTCAAGTCGTCTAAATATCTACGGTGCGATGGTATACGCATTAGCTTATGTACATTCACATGGTGCCAGTTGCCTAAGCCTGTAATCACGATGGAGATAAATTTCATATTTAACTTCAATTTTGGTCAAAGGTCACTACAAGATCATGTAATATTCATCTTTCAACGTATTCTAATGTCAGCTATGCGAGGTGAAAAGATATGCATCACTATGAAAAAAAGACGATAGTCTTGAAAAATCAGCAAAAAGTGTGCTTCTGATAAAAATATTCTTAGCCGTATATTTTTCCTTCGACAATCCTACTTGACTTTCCTTGACCTTTTCTGAAAAAATTTAAAACTTTCTTTACCTTCAGGGAGATAAATAAAATTTCTTTTGTTTATTTAGAGTTTGTTTAAAGACAAACAAATACGCTAAATTCCTTTGATATAATTTTTAGCCGAAAACTCAGATAAATAAAATTAATGGGGCTTTGTTCATTTATGCAACCCACCGTGTTTAAGTGACATTTGAGCCGTTCAGTGCACAAATCGATTAACTCCATAAAATGAGAAGTCGAGAAATTCGACGAAATAATGCTCATTTTTAAAATTCCCTTCCTAATATAAATTCAAATATATATTGTAGAATGCATAAATATAGATATAGCTTTCATCTAATGGTATATAAAATTAATCAGAAAGAATAGCCAAAAATTAATCGTCAGTAATGTTACAATTTTTATGTGGCTGGCGGAGTTAATCGATTTGGTGACTGAAAAAGGTAGTAAAATTGAGCTCGGTGTTTAAATTTGTAAGTTTTTCATTACAGAAAAAGTTAGTTATTGTGTACTTTTATTACAGATTTTCTATAAAAATGAATGTTGACAGTTCTATTATAATATATTATTTGTGATTCATCAGCAATATAAATATTCTTCTTCATCAGCTGTATGTGAGGGCTCGTCATTTCGATTTGTTGTCAATTTTTTATAATAATCATGGTTAACAGCAGGAACGAATTTTTGCTAGTCCATGATGTCTTTCCTTTTTTTCCCTTGTCACAGATCTACCTTTAGTATATTATAAAGACAGATCTACAGTTTCCAAACTTTTTGGGTTACCTGCTACAGATTTCCTAATATTATGGACATTAAGTTCTGCATCTTCATTATAATTAAATTTGAATTGTATGAGGTAGGGTTTGGACCTTTCTAACTTTATCCAGTGTATTTTGAGCCAATTTACTGGAAACCCCGTGACACTTTCTTTTCTGTTAATAATTGCATTTTCAAAAGGTTTTGTTGAAAAGAAATCTCGTCGTATGACCGTACGTATAACCTAGACTACGTTGTCCTTTAATTTATGAGGATACGATCATCGACACTTGACAGCGCATTTGAATCGCGTTATTGAAACGATTTACATCAGAGTATGAAGTTAATCAAAATGGCCTCTGAAATAAATTACTTATTATTCAAGAATCAAGAAAATGTCATTTATTGGTGTTAACCTTCATCATTCAGGAAAGATATTATAAATATAAAATGTTATGATTATACGAAGTGATTTAACACTTAAATTTCAGATTTTTCAAAAAGTGGAGTTAATCGATCTGTGCAATGAACGCCAGACACCGCACGTAATAAGCGAATTAAAATAAAATTCATTTCTTCGGAGCTTTCTAGGTTATGTATACTCTTGATCAGAATGCAGGAAAATATTAAAAATGAAATCAGATGGCAGATATGTAAATAGTTGCTGTTCGTACGCTTTCGTCTCAAGAGGTTCTCTAGCCGAGAAAAATGTAAACCTGTCCTTTCACATTGTTTATAACGCGAGGCGGACATACGTCATTTCCACAGCGCGCTCGAGAAAATGTTAGGAGGCGCAATCCATTACAGAAGAAAAAAACGATCGTAAAATACGAATGAAGTAACCAACGATGTAAATAGTCCGACAATTTGTATGCAATTACAACCGAGTCGCGGACTGCAGGTGCACCTGATGGTGGAATTTTCACACGAGAATGAAAGGGAGCCTATGCTTGAATCTTATCGAGGCAATCGCGATGACTATTATTCCGCCATTTCTCTTCGCATTTACATAAGCTATAAAACAGTACGCAGCCTAACGCGATGTTAGGTAGCACCGTTAAAATCGTAAATTGAAAATTATTATTCTTCTGTCTTTCGCCATAACTTCATTGCTTTTAATGTTTTGGCCGACATGTGAAAACGATCACCTCGGATCTGAAATGTCATTTTATTTCAAGGAATTATATCAGAAGTAGTCATTCTTTATCTTGGATAATGAAATAAGGAAGTATTCCATGTATTTCAGTTGTATCATGATGACGCTCTTGACATTACGGTTTCGGTGAAATATAATTACCGAGATGCTATTAAGATTACTGACACAAAGCAGGACGCTAATTATTTCGAATTCGGGGATGAAACTGTAAATGGTTCTTAGTTTGCCATTGGAACATAAAAAATACATGAATTTCCAGTATAATGATACTATCGAATACTTTAATGAGACATAACAACAATTATTAGTAAATTTTGTATTAATATTAGTATAATTTCTCAATTTCTCAAGTTCAAAATTTCAATATTTCTGTTGATTAACATTCATCGATCTCGAAATTTATAAATTTCAAAATTAATAAATCTCTAAACTTCTTTAATTTATAAATTTCTGAATTCCTTCATTTTTTAATTTATAAATTTCCGAACTTCCGAATTTCTGAATTTCTGAATTTTTCAATGTTTAAATTTCAAAATGTCTACATTTCTACATTCATAACTCCAGAAATCTCTGAATCTCAAAATCTGAAAGTCTCTACATAAGAAAGTTCAAACCGTATATACAAAGACGTACGAATAAGGATATTATAATTAAATAAACAAGAATGCGAAACAAATCTATAATTGAAACTGTTTCAGAAGTTCTTACATTTAATGTTACTTTATAAAAATGAGGATACAATGAAACGAAAAACAAATTTTTTTAATTTCTTGTCAAATAAAAATAATATTTTATGTTTCCACAATAGCCAATATTAATAATATTCACAAATAAAGAACGTAACAAGAGTTTAATGAAAACCTATCAATATTACTAGTATAAATACTTTCAAAAAATGTTCAAGTCTTTACAGAACGTAGTATTAATATACAGGGTGTCCCACAATTATGGTACGAGCCGGAAAGGGGTGGTAGGTAATGCTATTCTGAACAACCTTTTCCTTTGCAAAAATATTGGATGAGGCTTCATTTTTGAATTATTAAGGAAAAACACCGACCAATGGGAGCGCGAGGAGCGCGCGCGCTTGGAGACTGGAGTGTAGGCCCGAGTTTTAATTGGTCCCGGTCGTGATCAAACATACGGCGCGCGCGATTCTGGCGTTCTAATTGGTCGGTGTTTTTCCTTAATAATTTAAAAATGAAGCCTCATCCAATATTTTTGCAAAGGGAAAAGTTGTTCAGTATAGCATCACCTACCACCCCTTTCCGGCTCGTACCATAATTGTGGGACAGCCTGTAGAGATGTATATAAAGTATTTGATAAAATTGTTAAGGGTGAACGGTACAGTACTAGAAAAATTATTGAAAATTACAGAATTAATTCTTGTCAGTTAAGTATAACAATATAACTAACAATATAATTAATAATAAACGGACAAACAAATGAATATATATTGAATAGTTGTTCATATTTATCCCCTTCTATTAACAACCACTCAGAATCGTTAATACTCCACAACTCACCGCTATAATTAACCATCACCGGCTCATTAACTTAAAAGTTATCATAAATATAAGCAGCGTTAAGAGTATCAGCTCCGTTATGTATCCTCTATTTTCTTTCGTTAGCTGAAAAGCCGCCGTTTATTATTTCCGTGTAAACAAAACTATAAACGCCATCGTTTCCCGCTGAAATTGAATAGTCAGATACTTGCTCTCATCAGGAGCACCGTTAACGCGTAACAACAACTACAACGATCAACGGGCAATAATTAAAAGATACACACGCACTCGACAGAACGATAGAATAAAATAAGGAAGCACACGTGCATCCGTGAATTCTCAGTGACTAATCGCTCACACCTATAAAAGGAGCTCGAGCCACAGGTATATTTATCCATAGTGTTTCCACGTGGGAAAGAAATCGTTCCTCCTTGCTTCAAGCAACGCCCAACAAACTGGTTTCCACGTTCGTCTCGCTCTTTCTCGTTCGTTTCGCTCACCGTCAACTATATTTTCCGCCTCTTTCTCCGTCGATCTTTCCTTTTCTGTTCGGTTACGACCACACAACGCTCGGAAGTTTTACGAGTTTCTAATGAGAAGGGGTTGCAACAACCCGGAGAACGCCGCATCATCTTTCTTCGTTCCAAGATGCTCTAGGATCTGTCGATCCTTTTGCGAATGGAACGAGATCTTTTTTTCTTTCTTGCTGTCTGTGACGATTACACTGTACAACAAATTTTAACTCTTTCCTCATTTCATGACCGCCGCTATGAAATTCTTATAGATTTTTCGAGCTGAATATGATTCCGAATTCCCTTTTTCTCTGGGACGTACAGTTTTTTTAGAGAATTAATGTTAAAAAAAATTGCAAATTTTTAACTTTGGAAATTTTTTATACTTTTACCATAGCAGTTATTCAGTGGCTTTTTACGCGAGAATAATCAGTAAACTCTCCCGAATAAAACAATATAAATTGTTATTACATTACAAACATTGAAATATGTTTAACATGTTCGCGGACGGCTACTGCATATGTAGTATATTCGGGTTGTGTAGTTGATTGTTGTTTTAGTGAAACGGCATATACACTTATATGCCGTTATAATAAATTTTAAATGTAGAACGTGAAATATTTTTGTTGACTTGAAAACATTTATTTAACGTATATAATTGTGCAATAAAGTTTTGATTTGTAGACATTATTAGTTAAATTAAATTAACCTTTTGTTATTTATGACATCTGTCCACTTAATTTTGTCCACGGCTGTATTATATGAAACAGCACTGCTAATGCAGTTATTATTTTTTTTTTATTTTTTGTGTTTATCATCTTTTAATTTATCATTTTCATATCAGTAAAACAATTTTCTTACAAATCTTTTGACAAATTTCCCAGTCCAATTTTCTTAAAAACAAAGCCGAGCACCCAAACGTACTAGTCCCCTTTTTAAATTTATTCCTGCATGTCGGATCACTACTTAGCTGGTTATACAACGATTCTTAAAACAATTAACAATTAAATAATAAGTCTACAGAAATGTCCTACCGAACAATCTTTTTGAACGGCACTGTATATCGTGTCTGATCATTACAGACTTTAACTACATCTACCCATTCAACTGCACATCCAACACATTGCCGACACGCATAGCAATCGGAGATGATGCAAAAATAACGGTGATATCTGTCAAGGTAGCGAAAGAACAGAAAGAAAACACTTGTCGGTCGGGCCGACAAATATGTTTCGCGTTGGCGGTGCATTGAATGCATAAAATATGAAGAATTTTTTTCTCTCATGCCGTGTGTCGAAATAATGTGCTGTTTAAATTACGCCTCGCTCCTTCTCCAAATTATCGGCGAGTCCAGCACGCCTTCGTAACGCAAACATTTCGAAATGGCCTCTAAACGCGCAAGTTTGTCCCATGAACTTCGAAACTCGTCGTGTTTCGACGGTTTTTCGAAAAACCCGTTGACTCGAACACATTGCACGACGCTCGCTCTTGCAGGTCCTCCTCCACAAAAACACGATGTTTGCTCGCGTATTTCTAAACAGCTTCGTTTGCACATCGTCGATTTCACTAGCCGTTTGTACGTTTGTACACGCCTACGTGTACGAACATCTCCATTCGTTGCGTGCTTGTTCACCATTCGATTTGTCTCCTGCGAGCCTTTATTTCTGCCGTAAACGTATTCATAATATTTTCGAATTTTCAAGGCAGGAAGAATTGAATCCGACTTTTTCTTTCTCTTTTTTAAGATAAAGAGAAGACGTTGTTCCGCTAACATTCGATACTGGTATTTACCTTGAGCCCAGTATTCTTTCCGAACGTTTTACTCGTGGACTTCTGTGGATGTGACATATGGTACTGTTTTAGGGGGAGAAACTTGGTATATTGAAGGGAACTGACGGAAATTCAGTAGTGGTAAATCGGAGTTCGATATTTTTTAATCTTTGTATTTTGCAGTTTGTTATAGTAGGATGGGTATGTCTGCACGTATTTATATTTCCAAAATTTCAATTTTCTTATCTTCTATATTTTATATGTTATATTTTATATTTTATATTTTATATTTTATATTTTATATTTTATATTTTATATTTTATATTTTATATTTTATATTTTATATTTTATATTTTATATTTTATATTTTACATTTTATATTTTATATTTTACATTTTATATTTTATATTTTATATTTTATATTTTATATTTTATATTTTATATTTCATATTTTATATTTTATACTTGACAAATCGATATGCTATGGTTGCATTTCTCTATAATTCTATAATTCTGCAATTTTATAATTCTATAGTTATTTATTCTATAATTCCATAATCTATAATCCTATATTTTCTAACATCTAGACTCCTCAAACTTCTCTATTTCAGTAATACTATATTTTGAAAGTATTTTTAAAATTTGCATGCACATAAATTTCCATATTCTTCAATATCTGGTGTATACTATTTGCCGTTGTAAAAAATTGCAATACAAGTATATAAATTACGTCTATCTTATTTTTGATGATGGTGACAAAAATATGGGACACTCTGTACCTGCAACCGGTTGAACCTCTATTCATCAGAGTAAAATTGGAATGAAGATTCTAATCAAGAATCAAGAAACACAATATCGACAGTTTCTAATAAATACTATTCACCTTTAATCGAAAGATCTAGAATGGTCAAACAATCAGTGCTAATTTCCGGAGAACTACCTAATTTCAGGCTACAGCATGCTTTTAAAAAAACAATGGAATTGCATCAACTGAAATGATTACCGGCACACCTTTTATTTGAACTCGTGCTGTATAATCTGCGATTAAAATTTGACGGAACAACGATAAGTGAATGCAAAACATAAACGAAAGCATTTCGATAACGCGAATTAGTCGTAAATCTGTTTGTATTTCTTGAGAGAATCGTGTGTATACGTGTTCATCATCCCGTAACGATCGACAACCGATTGAATCGATACCGTGTGAAGCAAATGTTTTTATTGTTCGTTGAAATGTAAGGGTGCGTTTAGAACCAATCGAGCGAATATTTGTTTTTATCACACCTCAGTTGAAATCGGCTATAAACGAAAAGCAACGAATGATGAATTATGGCAAATTGCCAAGGGAACAAACTTCTAGATTTCTAGATTTTCAGTTTTCTAGGTCTCTGGATTTTTAGATTTCGAATTTTCTAGATTTCTAGATTTTTAGATTTCGAGTGTTCAAGGTTTCTAGATTTAAAAATTTCCAGATGTCGATGTTTTCAAAATTTCTAGATTTGTAATTTTCTAGTTTTCTAGATTTTTGGGTTCCCAGGTTTCTAGGTTTCTAGGTTTCTAGGTTTCTAGATTAGTAGAGTTCGAGTGATCAAGGTTTCGAGATTTAAAGATTTCCAGATGTGGATTGTTTCAAAATTTCTAGATTTGTAATTTTCTAGTTTTCTAGATTTTTAGGTTTCGAGGTTTCTAGGTTTCTAGGTTTCTAGATTTCTAGAGTTCGAGTGATCAAGGTTTCGAGATTTAAAGACTTCTAGATGTCGACGTTTCAAAATTTCTAGATTTCGTTATTTTACTAGATTTCTAACTTTCTGAATACTGAAGTCCTCAAATTTCCAAATCGCCGAATTTTGAAATTACCAATTCCCAAATTACCAAGTTCCGAAATGACCAATTTTCAACGTTTCTGAACTCCAGGGTTTTCAAATTTCTAAATTTAAAATATCAAAATTTCCAAATCAACGTGTCACAAAAATGTCAAATTACGAAATATCCATATCAGCATACTACCAAACTATCAAATTACTAAAATACGAAATGCCCAAGTCACTAAATTACCAAATTATCAATCGTAATAAACCGTGTATCTGAATGTTCAATAAATCCAGTGAATGCAGTGACTTCTACAACTCCCGTAAAATAAGAACGTTCTGAAATTAAATACAAACAAAATATTGTTGTACATTATAATAACATAATACATACTTATAAAATAAAGTAAAATAAGTCATCGTATCCTGAACAGCAATTTATAACAATTATAAACTGTACAAATAATGTATCGCAGCATACATGAGAGTTATAAATTAATATTTGCTCTTCCAGTTTCCCGTTAATCTGCCCCATATCTCTTCTTAATGACATTTATTTTGCTTAACGAATTATTCATGCAGCACGAAAACGATACGCAAGTGGAATGTAATAAACTCAACAGAAATGTTCAAAATTGTTCCATCCTAATATACAGGGTGCCCCACAATTATGGTACGAGCCGAAAAGGGGTGGTAGGTGGAGCTATTCCGAACAACTTCTTCCTTTGCCAAAATGTCGGATGAGGCTTCATTTTTGAATTATTAAGGAAAAACACCGACCAATCAGAACGCGAGAATCGCGCGCGCCATATGTTCGATCGCGACCACGGCCAATTAAAACGCGGGCCTACACTTCTGCCTCCTAGCGCGCGCGATCTTCGCGCTCTCATTGGTCGGTGTTTTTCCTTAATAATTTAAAAATGAAGCCTCTTCCAATATTTTTGCAAAGGAAGAAGTTGTTCAGAATAGCATCACCTACCATCCCTTTCCGGCTCGTACCATAATTGTGGGACACCCTGTACATATTATTGCACTTAAATTATTTCTTTAAGTTAAGTTACATTCATTATTCTCTAAAATAAATTAGATGTTAAATAAACCGAACGAAGTGTCTCGATGTCGGATGAGATATCGGGAGGCAACACAGCTCATAACGATTTGATAATACAGTAGTATCCTTGAATGTACGAATGTCGTTTCAATGGCCATTCATTTCGCAATTTTTCGCGATCGTTCGTCAATATTTACCGAGTATGGTCCATTCGTTGAGAATCTCTTGTTACGTGTACTTAATAACGACTCAGCCACACCTAACACGCAGAAATTAATAGCTGTTTGCTACTTCATTCGAGAGTTGTGAACGTTCGACAATTTCCGAGATACGCTTCATTATGCAAGGGCATTCTTCCATTGCGGGAACACTTGAAATATCTTCAAGAAAAGTGTGAATATAGGAAATATGATATACAGGTATGGCTAGTCGTAAGATATGGAATGCAGCTCATAAATAGTTGTTTAACGGTTACAAAAATTCTCCAGATAAATGTACAACATTCCTCTTCACGTTCGATTAAAGATCAAGTTATGTATCATTCACTGGCACAGAGACAAGCGGCGTTGATTAACAGAACGAAGGCTATATTCTCAAATCAGATATGTACTGATCGAGTTACATGTAAGAGCTCACCGTGTGACTCCTTTCGAAAAAATGAGAAAGAAATATAGAACAAAATTTGGTGATTTTTGGCCGAGATTTTGAGAAAAACAAGTTTGAAGATCCGTTGTGTTTTATAAACTAAAGCGGTATTTCTTTATTGTAAATGGTTACTTTGTCCCTTCCCTGTAACACAGTTATAAAAAATTTATTTGTAACAAATATTTGGTCATTTTCTTGTAACAAATTGTTATATGTTCTTTCACTAATTAATAGTTCGTCGTTTCTTCATAAGTTATTTGTAATAATCATTTCTGTGATATTTATTCTTAAAATATGTTTTGTAATAATTTTAGTACGTCATTTCCTTTTTCAACTTTTCAATGTTATAAAACTGATTTAAATACTTCGAAAGACATTAGTAATATATTTATAGATTTCTAATTATAAATATTATTACTATTAATAATATTTGTAATCTTAACTTATTATTATGATTATAATAATTATTATTAGAGTTTGACAGAAAATTCAATTCATTTGATATAAATTTTCCGTTCATACTAAAGGAACTATAAAAGTGCAGGTTTAACAATGATATACTTGATACAAATAATTGCAGAATAAACATTCATATTATATGCATAAGCTGATACAATTAAGTACAAATAAATTTCAATACTGTACAATTTAATATAAATAAATACAAGTTAAACTGTCATACTGTACAACACGATATAAATAGTTGCAAATTAAACTTTCTTACTGTGCAATTTAATACAAAAATTGCAGATTAATCTTTCATATCGCACGATTTGATACAAATAATTGGAGAATAAATTATCATACGGTACAGCTTGATACAAAGTATCTGGCCGAATAAATACCTCGATACAATTAATTGCTGTTCGTGAAAGGTGTGGTTTGGCTTTTTATTTTATTTTCTAATTAATTTCATACTGCGGTTACTAAAGTGTCAGCTCACCGAGCAACTCTTCATCATCGAAAAAAGGCACCTGCCGATGCACGAAAGTTCTTTCGATTTTACGATACAATATTCGATATCGAGAAACTCTCGAATCGACGGTACTATACGCGGCTTTCGTTCAATAAGCAACAACGATTAAGATCGGCCATCTAAGGTGCACAATTAAAGGAGAGAATTATATGGAATTAAAGATCCCTCTTTAATTACGCGGCTGTTTAAGATAATTGCGACAGATACTAATTCGATGACCATTTCTGTCCACCACACGCCATCACGATCGTCATTCCTGCTTCGTTGTAAATGTTTTCCTACAGGCGTAATTTATTTCTACGAAGTAATTACAGTGAACTTTATCTTATGCTGGAAAAATCAGAACTTGATACGTGAATCATTCACGTTAATGTATTCGAACGTTAAAAGGTCATTTTCTTGACAACATAATAATTTTTCTTTTTTCAATGTGATGAAGCGAAAATTCTGTTCATTTATAATAATCTTTCGTGGAGGATTCAAATGTTAATTATTTTCATTACGAAGAATGTATTAATCGAATTATTTTATTGTATCTTGTTATAGTAGAGAAAACCAAGTTAAGTTGAAAACCAAGATGTATTTGCAGGTTTTGATTATTACGATTGTTGCTCAAATTGATTTTTTTATAGAAAATATATGCTGTGGAATATTTTCGACGATCATTTGTAAATATCGTGAATAGGAATGTGAGAGATGGATGCGGAAAATAAGTTAAAGAATTTATTTGATAGAATTATGTATATAGTTGCAAATTTAGCACTTCGCGAATGTGGGGGCTTGGAGGTTTGAAAAATGAAATGCGATTTAAAAATCTGGAAGTTTGTGAAATTTTTGTGACTTTCGAAATTGTGAGAACTTTAGAAAATTTTGATACTTGGCAATGTTATGAAATTTGGATATTTGGTAATTTTAGAAAAATTAAACATTTGGAAATGTTAGAGAGTTTGGATACCTGATAATTTTAAACAGTTTGAGACTTTAAGGTTTTGAAAATATGGGAATTCGCGATATTCGAAGTTCGATATTTTGCAGATGGAGTAATTTGTTAGTATGATGAACTGAAAGTATGAAACATTAAAAATATAAAAGTCTTTTAATTTGAAAATCTAGAAATTTAGATATTTAAGATTTAAAATCTTGAGAATTTTTGAGTTTGAAAAATGTGGGAGTTTAGGACTTTGAGTGACAATATGAGATTTGGAAAATTTGAAAATTTCAGATGTTGAAATATAGGAATTTTAAGGATTTAGAAAATTTAAGAAATTTGAAGAACTTGAAAATTTAAGAAATTTTAGTGAAGGTGGTAGAATCAGAAAATTTTAAAAATGTAGGAAATTCAGAAAGATTAGGGGACTCGTAAACTTCGAGAAATTTGTAAATATAAAGATTTAGGAATTTCACAATTCAAGATTTGTATAATGTGTAAATTTATAGAATCCAAAATTCTCAAATTTGAGAATAGTAAAATTGAAAGTTTAGAGATATGAACAGCTTAAGAATTTGTAAATTTGAAAATTTTTGACTGTATATTCTGGAAAATGAGCATTAAAGAGTAGCGAAGACTTCTTTCAGCACCTGTAATCAAATAATCGTTCCGCAAATATTTTATTACAACCGTATCTATGTAACGATATCCTTAAGAAACCAGCAAATTAACATAACAAGTTTTCGTAAAATACGGACATGTTTAAATACTTCCTAACGATATAAAACGTAAAACCAGTAACGGTTTCGCCATACATAACATACATATTCGAACGACATCAATATATTGTTCGCACATCGTATAACGCGACATGCTTGCACTTAGATTAAGAACAACATCATTCAACACTTTTACACGATCCGTAATTTCTCATCCACTTTAATCGTCGGACGATTATTCCGCGTGCAAGTTAATTGAGTCTGCTCGGTACATGGGGCAATAAACGCGTGAAAACTTCCTGATTATCGGCCGTGCATCAACCATATTGTCGTTTTTGTTCTTGTTTGTGTGCCGTTAGTAGTCGATAGGTGATTCTTCTTGTCGACCATAGCGAGTCTCCTGGCACAACTCGATTCGCAGTTTGTTTGCCGGCACCACGTTTGAGGCCACCATTTTGCTTCTTTGGGCATGCAATTTTGAGAGTAGATTCATAGGATACCCTCAATTTGCTAGACAGATTTTAGCGGGGATCAGACGACAGGGACCTGTCATCATCGACGTCGAATCAACAGAAGAACCGTGTTTTGATATCTTTCACGTTCTTAAATCTGTAGATTCCGAAATACCAAAACCTCCAAATTTCGAACATATTTTTTACACACTTGTTTCCCATTATTTGATTGAAATTTTATTTTGCTGTTTATTGTTGTGAAGGGTGGCTCTTTTGTATGAAGAATCTATCAAGGATGGCTCCCTTCGCAATAAAATTTAATTTTAATTTAGGAAAAGATGAATTTCTCTACTTCTTTATATAGGTGGATTGATCTTAATTTAACCTCTTTATTCTTAAAGTTATAGATCACCAAATATCAAAGTTGCCAAGTTTCTAGAGTACTGATTTCCTGCATCCTTGACCCGTAGATTCGGAAATACCTAAGTTCCCAAGTTTCTAATATACTAAATCTCTATATTCTTAAATTTGTTGATGACCAATTCCCAGGGTTTCCGAATTTCTGGAATATTAAACTTTTACATTCCTAAATCCGTAGGTCCTCAAATCCCGAGATCACCAAATTCTTATAACGACAAATCTCTACATTTCGAAGCCCGTCGATCCCCAAATCTCAAGGTTTCCAAATTCCTAAAATTCCAAATCTCTACATTCTTAAATCCGTTGATCCTCAAATTCCAAGATTTCCAAATTCCTATAATGGAAATTCTCTACATTCCGAAATCCGTAGACTGCCAAATTTCAAGGTTCCCAAATTCCTATAGTAGCAAATGTTTACATTACGAGATCCATATATCCCAAAATCTCAAGGTTCCTAAATCCTTAAAATGCCAAATCTCTACATTCTTGAAACTGTACATTCCAAAATCCCAAACTTCACAAATCACTAAAATGCCAAATTTTTACATTTCTAAACCTGTGAATCCCAAAATCCTAAACTTCACAAATCACTAAAATGCCAAATTGTTACATTCCTAAACCTGTGAATCCCAAAATCCCAAACTTCACAAATCACTAAAATGCGAAATTTCTATATTCCTAAACCTGTAAATCCGAAAATCCCAAAGTTCACAAATCTCTACATTCCTAAATTCGTAGACTGCCAAATTTCAAGGTTCCCAAATTCCTATAGTAGCAAATATTTACATTACGAGATCCATAAGTACCACAGTCCCAAGGTTCCTAAATCCTTAAAATGCCAAATCTCTACATTCCTGAACCTGTACATCCCAAAATCCCAAAGTTCACAAATCACTAAAATGCGAAATCTCTATATTTCTAAATCTGTAAGTCATCAAATCCGAATGTTTTCAAATCCTTAAGATGCCAAATCCCTACATTTGATAGCAATAATTGTGTTTGACACAATTTTCGTTTGTTCCAGCCAAGTTTAATTGCTTTGAACGACATTTAAATCTGCACCTCGTTCATGTTGTACCTGAATGTTCACGGTAGATACTCTAAATTTTAAATACACAGTCGAATTCGAGTGGGGCACCTGGTCCGTGGAGCCACTAATCTAAAACGACGTCGAACGAAAACATCTTTCCTCCTCCCCCGCGCAAGAAGATGAAATCCAATGTATTAGCAGAACGATTTCTGTAGCATCGCAATAAATTCCTCGGTGGGGTGAATACTATGTTTACGGTGCTGTTCCGTACGTGTAGGTTGGCAAAAAACCACCAGGAGAAAAAGAACGATAGGTTCGTAACCGGTCTCGTGAATCCTATGGATATAACTTCCTATTACGGGACGGGGTTGCACGATCTGTACGGGGGTTGTCGGGGGCGGATGGGGGTTGAGGAGTGTCCTGTGTGCCAAAGAAGAGGCGTGCATTAGGAGATTGTGTTCGACAGTTGTTTACGACTAGCTCCTAACCACCTTCTTGTTCGCCTAGCGCTTTTGTGTCTCGAAGCTGAAGCTTGCATCTACGCGAAAGGGCTTCCTTTATCTACTTTTCTTCTTCCTGTAGCTTTTTCGCTCCTCAGAGCTGTGCCAAACGCGTATATTTACGTCGTTGCGCTCGCATAACTCTGCTCGACAAACTAGCAAGCTCATCTTACCCTTTCTACATTTTCGTCCGTTTATAATCTCGGTGCTACGCTTCGGATACCAACTTTCTGCTTGCTTCTTGGACTTTGTAATGTGCGCGCTGCAATTTTCGACAGTGACGCTTGTTGAAGTAAAGAGAAGTTTATTTTTGTACTTTTGGAAGGGTTGCACTGTTGATATATTTACAATTGCGAATAAGTGATGTGATATTCTTTTATGTTTTTTAAACTTCACAGTTTTCTCATTTTTCAACTTCTAATTTCCTAATTTTCATATTTCCTAATCTCTGAATCTCCGCATATTCGAACCCTGAATTTTTTTTTAATTTTGTGGTTGTCCGATATCATTGTTATCCAGCTTTCCAATTTCCTGATTTTTTAATTTTCCAAATTTCTACATTTTTGATTTCCAAGTTTATAAAATTGTCCAATACCCATATGTCTAAATTTTCTAAATTCTTAAATTCACAAGTTTTTAAGTTCTCAGGTTCTTAATTTTTCGAGCGCTCAAATCCTCACATTCTTAGATTTTCATATTCTGAGATTCACAAAACTTTAACATACTCAAATCCTTAAATTCTCAAATTCTTAAATTTTCATATTCTCAAATTTTAACACTTTCTCAACTCCAATATCCTAATTTTTATTATCTGAGTTTCTAGCTCTCCAAATTTCTAAATTCCCAAATTCTCAAATTATTCTAATTCCTACATTGTTAAATCGCCAAACTGTCGAACGCATAAATTCTTACATTTTCAAAAATTTCAAAAATTTCTAAAATTCTCATAATTTCCCGAAATTCTTAAGATCTTATAAATGTCCAAATATCGAATGTTCCAAGTTACCAAATTCTCAATATTCGAAAAATTTCAAGTCTGCACAAAATTGCAAATGTTCCAGATCTCAATATTCAAAATTAAATATAGCCCCAGAATTCTCAAATTCCTCACCCCTCCTCCGTCAATATTAACCAATTTTCTCTCGTCATTTTAACCCTTTGCGGTCCTATGTCCAGTGTGGCTCGACATGGCGTTTCTCTTTGATCGTAGAAATAATTCGGATAAATAGGTCGATTCAAGACGTTTTTACTTCTTTGTCACTTGTAACAAACTAGAAATATATTTGGTACGCAACTTGCATTATTAGAATACATTTTATTGTAACCCCACTTCTTCATTTATTTTATAAATTACTTAAGGAGCTACAGATAGAAGAAATTAAGAACCGCAAATGGTTAGCATAGTATTATGTGCAAAGAACAAAATATAACCAATCAAGACTTGTATGTGTATACGCGATATATCTCACTCCATCTTTATTCGTATTACCGTTACCGAATGGCTGCTGATACAAGTATTAATCTTCCATCATATATGATACGCTGAGTAATCTTATTAATGATCAACTAACTGTTACAGAACGATTCTACATTCGTCGTCTAATCGTGTGTATCTCGTAGCAAGAAATAAAGCAAAGAAAATAAAAAGAAAATTTCACGTGTATGTTGACTCATTTTAGTCGAGAAGCATCTCGTTTATTATTTTTAAACGGGAATACAGCAGATATCTCGAACAACACACTATAGTTTAATCTATTTCAACGCACTAACTGCGCCACGAAAGTCCTGTTATCATTAATTTCTTCCTGTCTTCGCAAAATCGCTATGAACGCGTGATTACAGAGACCTTACTGCTCGGCCATCGTTGATTACGATTTCTTACTTCGTTATGAGCCCTTGATGGGAGTGAATACATTCCATCGATTCAATACCTCATTGTTTGACGAATATTGTACACCTAACAATTGCTCGATAGATCTTCAATGCGCTTCGTTATTCTGTTTCCGGAAGAGATGTATATCTCCTGACACGCGTGCACTATATATACTCAATATAAGTTTCGAGACTTTCACGGGTAGAATTGTTGTAGTGCTTATTGTACCGTTGGTAGTTTCAGTTAGAGATTTCCGGGTATGAACGGAGATCAGAAGGAATGCGTCAGCAATCTTTCATAAGGACTTTAACTAGCTTCTTCAGGGGTTTAACCCTATGACTGCGAAAGGGGTACAGTTACGTTAAGATTTTGTATACAGTGTCCTATTCCTATGTTTGTTGGTTTCCATAAGAGATGTTAATTTTGATATTATCATCTATTATATTGAATCCCAGTAAAAATAACATTGTTGGTTGACCTGCGAAATAATCGTCCGAAGGTATTGTAATTAACTCTTATAAATTGCAATTTGCTTCGCAACCAATCCTAGACCCCCATAAAATATTAGGGGGACCGAAAAGTAATCAAAATTTCTTCAATGAGATCATTCACTGTTTGTGTCGAGACACGGTCCCGCAAAGACGGAAGTTTTGTTATTACGTTCATGGTTGGTTGTAAATTTTATTTTTCGGTCAAAAAATTTTTGTTTAGCAAGAAGGAAACATGTCAGGGCCAAAAATAGAAGCACACTTACGTCATTGTATGCTATTTTTATTCGATTGAGGAATGAAGGCAAACGAAGCAGTGAACAAAATTAAGACAGGAAAAAATAATGGAGCTTAGGTTTGAACTTTTACCTCATCCACTCTATTCACTAGATCTGGCGCCGTTGGATTATCACCTTTTCAGATCGTTAGAACATACATTAAGGAATAAAAAATTTACCAATGTTGGAGAAGTGAAAATGCACTTGGAAAATTTTTTCAATGAAAAATCGAAGGACTTTTTTAAAGAGAGAATCGAACATTGCCTTTACGCTGGTAAAAAGAAAAAAGTTATAAAATGATGGAAATTATTTCATTGATTATCATTTAATGATACATTTCTATTACAAAAGATTGTCGGTCATGGCTGCCTCTATAGCTAAATGTCCTCCCACTGTATTTTAATTACTCAACATTCGCGTTAATCTAAACGTCGGGATATAATATATTACTCATTTAGCAGAAAAATGTCATTCGTTATCAATTAAAAATGCACTAACAACTTAATAATATTTAGTTGGACAAATCATTTTAAGTAAAATGTTGTAGTATTTTCGCTCCTCATTAATATTAAAACACTTAATATTCCTACGCTTGATATTCGAACACTTGATATTCCTACGTTTGATACTCGAACACTTAATATTCCTACGCTTAATATTCGAACACTTAATATTCCTACGCTTAATATTCGAACACTTAATATTCCTACGCTTATTGTTCGAATACTTAATATTCGTACGCTTTCTACAAGCTAGCGATACTTACAAAATATTTAAATTGCCGGATAGGATTGCTTTGTGTTCAAACGTGTGGAACATGATTTCGAAGAATAAAAATTTCTTCTGTAGTGCAACACACAGTAGATGTCCTCTTCCGTTAAAAATGATCACTTTAGTTGCATAAGATTGCTACACTAAACCATGTTATAAGTTTAGTTAAATAAAGTTACCCTACCAAACGATATCATTAGTTTATTTAAATAAAATCACCCAACGAAACGATATTAGCAGTTCATATAAATAAAATTATCGCACTAACGACATTCAAAAATTGTTATTGAGAGTTCTAACTATTTTTTACAACAATTATTTTAATGTATCCCACTAAAATTTGGTATAACTTTTTTCAAACACAGCGGTTCGCATTTTGTGGATACACGTTTTTGTTTGTACTTCCAAGTGTCTCAAAACCATTGCAGATCTAACTTCGTAACGGAGTCATATATCGGTGTCTTTATTATTCGTTATAAATTATTTTAAGCCGACATTCGCTGTTTATTCATGCGCGCCGCTTCAATTTAATCCATCACCCGACTTATTTCGATTGATTCAACATTCCAACCGATTTGAAACGAATAAAGCGTAATCTCGTATCTTTGCCGCGTTTCCGTGTGCTGTGCCACTTACCGGGCCTAACGATACAAACATATATTCTCTTTTTATTTACAACCGTTTTAACGGATCGAAACGATGCAGAGACAGCGTGATGTCACGCGAAACACTTTGTGACTCCGTGTAATTGATGTAACGCATTCCGTCTCCATTCATTTTAACCGATCATTCACCATTTTAATCGAGAAGCTGCATGATATTTGCATATTTTAAAACTGTGGGATATAATGGCACTGCAGCGTTCGAAAAATATTAACGTATGGAAATGAAAGCGTGGGATGCAGTGTGTAACTGAAACCGTAAGTAATGATTCGATAGTAAATAAAAACTGGACGATGTGATGGACGTATAATGTGGCGAATTAAAATGTTTGTGTCTATGCGAGAAAAAGTTGTGCACAACGAGCATGTTTTTTTTTAATAGAACGTTTCTGCACATACAAAAGTTTCCTAATTTTTGAATGGTACAATAAATAAAATTTTCAACGGCACAACAAATGAAGAAATGAATAATATTTCTACTTTATAACAGATGCATTTATGAATAATTATATTCATCTTTAAACATTCAATATATCCTATCATGATCATTTTTTATAATCTCGAAGGATTCGATAAAAAGTGTATGAATGTATTTTGAATGTTACAAGAATCGAAGATATCAATATTTCCAATTATAATAGGTTTATTTATGAATAATTACGTAGACTATGAAATTTCAAGAATATTCTAACATGATTGAGTGAGTTCTTTTAATCTCAAAGAATAATATCTGATAAATATTTAAAAAAAGGATGCGTCAACTATTATTTGAAAACAATTTTTCGCCATCACTGGAAATGACGTCATATTGTTGGTTCGCTTAATTGTGTTCTAATTCCAATCTTGCGAATACTTTACATTATTAGAATGCAAAATAGCGTAAAGTATATTTATAACTGTAGTAAAAACGACATAGAATAGTCGAAGGAATAAAGACAATAATATTAGCTAGTTAATGATTTCTGATCAAACGAAAACCAAAATTAGTTTCTCATGATAAATTTCTACATAATGCAGAGGAGTAATTTTATATAGATTATTTCATGTATACCTTTCTCAAAAAATGTACGATCTTGACAACAAGTTACACGCAGCATTTTGATATTAGTAAAATTATTTAAAACGTTACGATGTATTACAGATATTCTAGCATTAAAAAGATTTACAATTTACAACGTACAGATATTTAAAAAATTAGTTTCTGATGATAAATTTTTACATAATGCAGAGGAGTAATTTTCTATAGATTATTTTATGTATACCTTTATCAAAAAAGTGTGATCCTGACAAGAAGTTACACGCAGCAATTTGTTATTAGTAAAATCATTCATAAATAATTTCAGTACAAATCGAAATCTCGTTCATTTATTAATTTAATATGAAATCAGAAATGTTCCAAGAACTTTTTTGCGTTAATGTGTTCACCATTTGCGAATACAAACGCGAAAAGCACGGCTGTTACTTTTTTCTCGCTCAGCGAAAACAGTAAGAAGAATGGCGTCGTAAACGAAAGACTCACCCCTATATCGATGCTCGTAATCGCAACGCTAATGTATCAGACTTTATTTCTTCCGTAGCTTCGACGATTCTGCCATCGGGAATATTTCACTGTCGATATTCGCAAACGTAATCCGCGTTTCTCACCGTCCGGGTATACGTTTTTATTTCAATCGCAACACAAATATCACGAAACTCAATAAACCCGTCTCAGGACTTTTTCGAAAACATAATCAGCCAGAGTACGTTCGTACCTCTTTCAATTACGGATTAAGAAAAATGTAATCCTTCGAATAACGGGTTTCACCGATGTCCTCCGGTATTCACTACCATAACATTCGATCTTCTCTATTTTATTCCAGTTTGTAATCGTTTCGTGATTAAACTCGAATGCCGATATTTTGTTACCGTTAATTTTTATCCGATTGTCACCGATCGAACTGCGTAATCTAATTTCTGTTCGCCGGAAACAAGCTCTGTATGCTTAAAGACTGGTCTAATTTGTTAAAGTCACGACCACCGTGCTTTCTTGCTGGCAGAAACATGCTTGTTTCGCGAGGCCAATTAATTGGTAACACCGGGTGACAGTGTATAGTTCTACCGGGCCTATTAATTTTGCGATTAAGGAGGTAATCATGATCCTTTTGTGACGCGAACCTGACTATTCATTTTTATTATCAACATTTCGATTAGATAACTGAAAGAGGAACTTGCATGTTACTACAATCAGGTACAATGTTACAGGAAACGACTGCGCAGGGAGCAACCATCTTGGTTTACAGATTATATAGTGTGATTATTTAATTTCACGAATTTGACACAAACTCGTAAATAAGTTATATAAAAATTTTATATGGTTAACCGAATTAACCAAATAATAAAATTTATTTAACCGAAATAATGCCCGAAACGTTGCGAAAAGTAATGGAAAATAGCCAGAAACGAGCATTTCTTTGCGCTGTTCACAAACGAGACCATTTTCCCGATATTGTATTCAAAGAATGAATTTTTTGTAATGGTATAAAGCAGTGTTTCCCAACCTTTTTTGTACCATGCCCCACCTTATCCTTCCTGAAATTCTTATGCCCCCCTATGTAACATACATAATTTTTAATATTAAAAAATTGAATTGTTCACTTAAGAAACTTAAATGAGAGGTTTTAGGAAGAAATCACTAGGAAATTGTTAACGAAACACAGTAAGTAAATTTTCAAAACATATAATGAAAAACTGAAATTCAAATTCCAAATAATTTTAATAAATATTTTTCTATATTAATTTATTATTTTAATTTAGTGAGATCCTTGCGCTTGATGCTTGCTGCACAGAATTTGCTTTTTTCGTTAAATTTGGCATCGAAATCTAGCATTGCATTTAAATGGCCCGGAGCAAAAGGGTTAAACTCGTGCCGAGTCCACTTTCGAATTGCCCCCCCCCCCTCTATAATCAAATTGCCCCCCCTGTGGGGCGTGGACCCCACGTTGGGAAACACTGGTATAAAGCAAAGTAAATAAATATCGCGAACTGAAGTCTATTTAATTACGTTTTCATTATTTTATAAGCATTTATCATATGGTACCTACAGTTGGCGCACCCTGTATTATTTTGAACATCTCTGTGTACGGAATGTTACTTGTCGCGGCAAAATAGAAGAGCCATTCACTCGTATATCGACAGGGCAGATGAGCTACCAATAATTCAATGTGCGTTTATAAACTGATCAGAGGTTCAATCCTCTTTCCATCGGCGCACCACCGCCGAGATCTTCGACTCGACCCCGTTCCAATAGCTCTAAGTTCCTCTTACGTTCTTCAGGACGTCGAGGACGACGACAACGTATTACTTGGAAGTCCTTCGGTAGAGAGTGAAATGCAAGCGAATTTACCACACGATTTAACACCCCCTTCGTGCCACGGGCGTTCATCCACCTTCTTCCACGTACAGTCGAGAGCAAATGTGACATCCTCGTAATGAAAATATGGCAACCGAAGACGCATGATTATCGTTCGCTAATGATAGGGATTTTTAGGATCTGAGAAATTTGTGGATGAGTTATGACCTCGGAGATCTGAGATTTTCGTGGACACAGACGTTTAGAGATCTAGTATTCGTGGATCTGGAAATATGGAGATCCAGAAATTTGAGAAAGTAGCAATTTGAAAATTCGTGAATTTTGGGAGTTGGATTTATAGAGGTTTACGAATTTGGCATGTTGGAAATTAGAGATTCGGTTAGGAGTTTTGGAGATGTGAATTTGGGGACATTGGAGATTAGGAACATTGGGACTGGGCGAACTAAGCATTAGGGATAATCGAGGGATATAGTAGAGTTGGTAGTTTAGGAATTTGGAAATATCAAGCCACACGAATGTGTGAAGTTAGTGAGTTGGAAATCTAGGTTTTTGGGAATTTTGAAACATCGAGGCATAGGAATTTGTGAAGCTGGAGAGTTGGAGGTCTTATATTTTGGGAACGTACGTACTTGAGGATTTTGCGATTTGGAGATCTAACGATATAGGAATTTAGAGATTTGGTTGTCTAGGACTGTAGGAATCACAAAATCTTGGGACATAGGGATTTGTAAAGTTAAAGACTTGAACGAAAGCATTGGGGAATTAGGAATTTAAAGAAGTACATTTTTGAGGATTTAGAAAAGTGGGCATTTAAATATTTGTAGGAGAAGATATTTCAGGAATCGACTATTTAGAAACTTGCAAAATTTGTAGATCGTCAAATCCCTAAATCCACAAATCCTTGTACCCCAATTTGCTGAGGCTCCACATCTGTGGATCCACAAATACTTATATCCCCAAATTTCTTACAGCGTCAAATATTTCCGAAAATTTCCAAAACATCCGAATCTTTAGATTCGCAAATTTCCATGTCATTACATTTCTACACCATCAAATTTTGAAGGATCTATTTCTTTAGATCCCTAAATTCCCATATCGCTAGATCCACAAATTCTGAAATTCGCAAATTCTAAACTCCCCAAATTTCAACATCCAAAATTCCTACTCGAATTCCTACATCTCCAAGTCCCAGGATCCTGAAATTCTCAACATTTTATGAACATGACGACTTCTGTTAACCAGCATGAATGCGGCGACTCCAGTCTGCATAAAAGCACGCACAGCTTAAAATTTGAATTTTTTACTCTTAAAATATTAATCTGTTAGGAAACTTTCAAATTCTTCAAAATCAATAACAAATCTTTGTATGAGAAATGTTTTATACCTTGTTCGCTATGTTCTTCCTCAACTCAGATTTCCTCTGGACTGTACATGTAGTTACCATGTGCACGTGACCCGAAGATATGGGAAAAAGTCGACGATTTCTCGTAACTTAGGTTTCACCGAGTTTGTTGCGACGCATTGCAAGCTTTTCTATGCGACCGCTTACGGTTCTGTTGAATTCGCGGAGATTCCAAAGCGTTCGACAAATTGTTACGTCTTGACGTTATGTGCTTCCGCGTTGAATTGATTTGATATTGTGCTTCTCTTTATTTTTCTTCCAGTACGGTAAATGCTTAATTTACGCGATATCTATTGGTGTATTATTACGTGCAATGAGATGTACGCTCTAAAAACTCTTTCAAATTCATTCTTATGCTAGCAGTAAACAGTATTGTAAACGATATGAAACAAATGAATTAAAAGAAAATTAAATAAAAGAAAGAAAGAAATTGCAAAAAAAAGTTAAATAATACTTAAAAGGCCAATTAAACAAATTTAATATACAAAAATCGAATTGAAAAAAAACAATAAACACAATAACAGAACAAGCTGAAAGAAGATGAGGTAAAATATGAAAACGAATTGGTAGGAAAAGAAATAAAATGAAAAAGACGAATGAGAAAGAAATTAAATCGAGCAAAAAAGCGAATGAAAAGATGATCAATTGAAGTGTATTATATTGTACAAGTTTAATATCTACACATTATATTTCCCGTTGTATAAGGTAAATAAGGAAATAAGTAAATAACATCTGGATTAAACTTGCATATATTCTGTAACAGTCATTAATTTTGTATTTGTTTTAATTATTTACAGAGAACTAGTCACTATATTTTATCTTACTTCTTGTTAAAATGTAGACGAAAAATTTTCATTTAAATTTCAATCTTAATTGCAACTTAATTTCAATGTGGAACGTCAATTTCAATTTCAATCTCAATTCTAATTTTAATTGTAATTTTAACTTCGATTTTTTTATTTTTGAAAGGAACGAATGATTCCGCGTTTTATAACGATTCCAGCTATTGTTACGATATAACAATGCAGCGCAATTTATGTCTCTGCTGACTGGACTTTTTCCTGAGGAGTAATATTTTTCAAAACATTATTATTCCCGGTGCTACAGTTGCGTAACGCCTGCAGAATGATCGTATCATCGCAACGGAACACGATGGCAACATCCTTTCAGGCAAAAGGTCCGTGCATGCAAGAGTAGTTTCAGTTGCATGCTTACAGGCGTAGAAGCCAGTACCATCTGTAAAAAGGGACTATCGATCTCGCCGGTACATGGTCTCATCGAATCTCGTTTACTATGAGGATTCCAAAGGGCTGGAGCGAGATCGAAGCAGTAAATTTAAGGATTTTGGTCCTGCTTCAGGGATAAGTTTAGACCCGAATGATTTGCAACTTCAAAGATCCGTTTCTTCACAATGAAACAGTAAGGGATATTGTTGTAATAACTGTAGAGCAGTATAATATACCACAACTATAGTGGTACATTGTATTACAATGCTTATTGCTATAATATTGTAGTATAGTAGTGCAGCATACTGCGATGATATTGTACATTACTAGTACAATATTCTGCTATTGTATTGGTTCAGTGCACTACACGGTACTACACTGTATTGCACTGTACTACACTGTTCACTGTACTTCACTGTACTACACTGTACTAGTATAGCACAGTATAACATAATGTAACATAGTATAGGATGTTGCTGTTCTACATTAGAATATATTGTAGTAAAAGATTATATTTTAGTACCGTTACATGCTACACTATAGATTTAGGTTGCGACCCTACAAAAGGAACCTGCAATCTTCAATACTGATCGCTATCGAATCAATAAAAAACCGTATTTCAGTATCCTTGTCTATCATTTTTGACATGTAGAATCAACTGGATGCACGTTAAAAGCACTATAACTCATCGTTGAGAATAATACTTGTCGTCACTGATATCAAACGTCGTCAAATCAACAATAATCGCATTTGGTATCGTTTGCGATAGTTTCAAACACTGTTAATCATATGAAACAACTTCAAAATCTCATTCTTGTTCTACCCATATGTTTACAGTAGGCGCTCTAAATTTTACATACACATTCTAATACACGTGTGGCACCTGGTTTGTAGGTCCACCAATTGTGTAATGTGAATCATTTTTATTGTTAATAATTGATAGTATGAGCCTTAAGGAAAATGTAAACTAATTCCTTTAATAAGAATTTTGTGGAGCTTGTATATTTTGTTTAGTAACAATATATTTGATAAAATTAGTTTCATCGAAAAATATTTATTATACAACTTTTACAGATTTAAGTGTGTACTATATTGCGGTATTGAGCATTAAAGGGTTAATGATATTAATAACAGGAGAGTGTTTACGGGCTCCACGTATTCAAAAGAACGTTGAAGCTTTTTTTATATAAGCAACGCGATACCAATTAAAAAAAAATCATCGTCAAAGCTGTATTATTTTATATGATTACAACTTGAGATTAGAAGAACGTCTTCAATAAATATGGAGAAATTAGTATCTATTAAGTTATTTTAAGAAATTAAAAATTGATGTGTTTCAATTCTAATATTTTTAATTCTATTAATAATATCCTCATAGCAAAGAGTTGCGTTTGCTTATAAAATGACAAATAAACTTATTTCATTTATTTTATATGAAATATAAAATTATTTTACATGTTTTAAATAAAACAACAAGTACAACGAAATGACAAATAGTTTCATGAGGGCCACCTTTTCATACAATACATGTATTTGACCTATATAGTATTAATTTTGTTGCAAGTAATATATTTATTAATTTTTGTTAACCTTTAAATACACGTTTGAGTTCGCGTGAGACACCTGGTCCATGCACCCACTAGTAATACATTCAATTTAAATAGCTACAGGAAACAAGATAAGTGTAGGTGGCATCATACTATTGAGATCTCTCTAGCATACAGATTTTGTTTTCTAATTTTCTCCTCTTCTAATCCACGTATCCGGTTTATGTTTAATCACTTTGTATATATTTCGACGCATTTGTATAAAATTTCGTGCGGTGAATCGGTCTTATTTAAATGCTTCAAACGCACGTGCATGCCAATATGCATAACATAAGCTACTCCTTTTACGTGGGCGAACGAAGTTATTATATGTAAATCACTAAACTCAATGGCGACGTATCTCATGCTATAAAAAGCAGATTAGAATAGACGAGTAAAAAATTTTCACTCCCATTGTGACTATTTTTAACAATGTATGACGAAATGTTTCCGTTAATTGTGTCTGGGATTCTAGTAGAAGATTCTGTGAAGCAGCGTGAAATCAAATGTCATATTAAATCTGATTGAAGGATTAGGGTGATTAATGTGATCGTATTAGCGATTACTTTGTTGTTTGAAGTTTCGAGATATTTTTAATAGATAATATTAAAGGAGCAATTTTTGTATTTCAACCCACAAAAAGATACGAATCTTCAATCTAGGATATATTATAAGCAAAATGTGTTGTAGGGAAGTTTGACTATGTTTGATTGACTATATTTGTTTTTTCGTTTGTCTTCTGACGGGTCTGAGGGGTTGGAAATTTTATATTTGAATACACGAAAATTTTGAAATTTCTATATTTGGAGATTTTTGGGATTTGGAAATTTGGAAGTTCGATAATTTTGACTTCTGGCGATATGAAAATTTGGTCATTTTAGGCTTCTGGGAATTTGTTAATTCCTAGTAATTTGTGCTTTTGGAAATTTTAAAGTTTAGTAATTTGGCCTGTTAAAAATTTGAAAATTTAGCAATCCGAAGTTCTTGAAATCCGAAGTCCGAATACTAAGAATTTGAAAAGATGTGAATTCGCGTATATTCGAATTTGAAAAATTGGGAATTTGAATGTATACGGATTGAAACATTTGAAAAATTGTACATATACGGATTTGAAGATTCGAGAATTTTGGTGTATGTAAATTTGAAAATTTTAGAATTGCTTATGTACGGAGTAGAAAAGGCGAAAATGTGAGAACTTGGATAAATCCGTATTTAAAAATTTAGGAACTTAGAAATTAAAAGATATAATAATGTTTCCCCTTTATGTACACGTAATAAGTTCTTTCGTTGTTAATACAGTGTTGGCATCGAAGTCAGTGCATCAATGACGAAATGAATTGTTATTCCTCATTCTTTCATCCGTAACCTTGGGACACTTCCGGGTGTACCGGCCTCTAAGTTCTCAAGGTGCCATTCGACCATTGTAGAACCCTGTTAGGGCCGTCTATCACGCTTTGCCCACCGACAGATGTTTGCCTCCTAATGTATGCGCGTGTCAACGTATCTCCTCGTATGTGCCTTTACTTCCTGATGGTTCGTAATACGCGGGTGGTGAAGATAAATCATGCAAGTTTTCTCAAAGAACGATAACAGAAATTGAAAATGTACAAACGGGAAACAAAATAAATTATCCGGAGGTTGAAATTAAATTAATCCCATAATATTGGGAAGATTAAACGTCGAAACTATAACTATTATTCTATCAATGAAAATATGTTCTTCAATAATTAAAGCTAAATTCATCTGATGATATTCAAAAACTTAATTCGATTATTAATTGAAACTAATATTATTTTAAGAAAATTAATTGAAATTATTATTCTAAATTTAGAATTTAGAATAATTTTATTTATTACTTTAGAATTATTTTTTTTCCATTTCATATTTTTGAACTTACTTCCACAATTCTATTTCACCATCTATTCGTATTGGAATAAATTAACCTCCAAAAAATATTATCCCTTTTAATCCACTCAATTTCCCATTACTAAACTCCTTAATTTTTATTTCGTCTGGATTCACTTTAACATGAAGTCATAACTGTTTACTAAACTCAAAATAAAGAAAAAAAACTATTTCTACTTTAACCCTAACAATTATTTTAGGAATAACATTTTCAGTTATTATAACTTTTCGAGTATTTTGTAGCTTCATTATGTATAAATCACAGAATTTGTTGATCAATCTTTTTTTTTTAATGAGTGGATTTCATGGATTTCATGTAATAATATGAATTATTTTTTTATCCTCATGTCTAATTCGAATAATAAAATTTCATTTTTCTTCAAATCATCATTTTAATTTTGAAAGGAGATCATGATATTGACATTTTGTAGATGTAATTTCATTATTCCTTTACATTTCAATTTATTGATGACATTATTAATTACATATTTATATGTATATATACAATATTAAAGTATTCAAATTTTTAAGTCGAAATTAAATGTAAAATTTACTTATACACTTATGTATTATTACACAATTATTACAGCTAATTTCCAATTAATAAATTAATACAAAATTAATATTCACGATCATAAATGTATTATTCTTATAATTCTCTTAATTTTGTCAATTTTAATTTTATTAAGTAATTTGTTGTCTATTTATAATAATTCATACAACCGAGAAAAATTTTCTCCTTTTGGGTGTGGATGCAATATTAAATCAAATAGCCGATTATCATTCTCTACCCATTACTTTTTAATTACTTTAATATTTATCATTTTTAATATTCAAATTATCTTTATTCTACCTTACCTATTTCTAATAAATTCTTTTAACACGATTAATTTAACTAGTCAAACAAAAATTAATTCATTCAAACGAGCTTACACCTCGTTAAATTCTTGTATCCGGTGAAGCATAGTTAAAATTTCTTCAGTTAATTGCGTTATTAGAAATTACTATCGGTTATTTTGAGAGAATCATCAATCTACCGATCATAGTCAGACAGTAACGTCCAAGATCGCTTGAAAGATAGAATAATTTCTATCCAGTCACGTTACTGACATTTAAAAACGACGTGTTAATTGGATGAAAGCGCACACTGTCTCGAATTTTCCGCGCTTGCACTCGCGGAATGGGATTGAGATAGCTGCATGAATAGGTTTCGAGCAGATAACGGTTGTAATTGTTTCTCGAAGCTATTGAATATGCAATCTCGGTAGACGAACAATGATATCAAGATCAAGAGACGAAGATCGGACGTGCGTGCGTCTGTTACGTTGCTCATTTACATTAATTAACATCGCACAGATACTCCATCGGGTTTGGACAATAGATAAATAGTCTCGCGTCGCACGATCTTGTAGAATCATGCTGACAACACAAATTTCGTCCTTCTTTGATCTCATCTAATGTCTTAATGATACCACAGTTCACTGTGAAGTGATGAGATTTACGTTTGAATTTTTATGTTATAGTTCATCGCCAACTTTGCTCGGAAAAATTCAAGTACTATTTCAAATTCTGCACTTTGCACACTTTGAATAATTTATTTGTTTCTCTGGTACGCGCCATGCATATATTTTCGATGACTGGTTATAATTATTTATAAAACAATTAAAGACACATGTTGGTTTGATTATAACCACGAGCGTCACATCATTTTCAGAAGCAACGAGAATCAAGTTGTAATAGTAAATATTTTATTAACGATTGCTTGAAAACGTAACAACTTGCCTTTTAATCTCATATCTTGAGAAAAAGTTGACAGCTGCATGCTTCTCATGTAACGATGATAAGAATGATTGTTTCCTTTAATGAAACTTTCGTATGTGTAAATCATCAAGCAATTAAATGAACACGCAATAACGCTCGCGAATCGTTTGAGAACAGTGTACTATATTAAAAGAAATATACTAACAAAAGAAATATGTCGGAAATAAACTAATAGAAGCAAGCTGCTGGAATATTATGCATTTCTTAGTGAATTTAAAAGTTTGCAACGATCGCTTTAGAAAGAGCTAAAAAAATATATATGTACGTATAGATATAACGAGGAATTACAGTCGTGGACGAAATTAAGTGGACAGGTATCATATAATAAATAACAAGATGTTAATTTAATTTAACTAATAATGCCTATAAATCAAAATTTGATTGCACAATTATATACATTAAATAAGTAAATTGTATATTAAATAAATGTTTTTTCAAGTCTACAAAAACATTTCACGTCTAAACTTAATATTTATTTAAAACATTGTAATAAAACAAAAAATTTTTTTACATTTCTACAGTGTCCACTTAATTTTGTCCATGACTGTATATGTATAAGAGTTGTATATAAGTATGTATAAATATATGTAAAAGAGTTATACATGAATATATATAAATATGTATAAAAGAGCTGTATACAAATATATGTATATAAATACATGTTTAAGAGTTCTATATGTATACAGTAGCGGACAAAAGTTTAAGACGATGATTTGATTTGAAATATTATACGAACTTCGTTCCTTTTTTTGTAACTTCGCTACTGAGCAAAATATCAAAATGAAATTATTTTTATAAGTGTATACATAAATGCCTAATTAGCTAACACCGAAAGTAGAACGCTATTTATAGTTTTTATGAACAGTAAATCGATTATATATTTTTGTCATTTAGTCTTAAACTTTTGTCCGCTACTGTAAATATATACAACGTACTGGAATATTATGCATTTGTTAGTGAATTTATAAGTTTGCAACGATCACTTTAGAAAGTGGTAAAAATATATATAAATATATATGAAGGAATGCGAGAGCGCGTAGATATACGTGAGAACGAGTGAGATGAGTGCGTGAACGTTGTAAGAGAGAGTACGAACGATTGCAGATGAACGTGTGTGCGAGTGAGAGGGAATGCGTGAAGTAACAAAAGAATGAAGCGGACGAATTTCAGTCTAATGCATGATGCGACGCGAGCGAGCACGTTTTTATTAATTATACATTATACAATCTCCCTTTATTTAGTAAAGTTACATTATTTTCGACGAGTGCGTGTATTTTCATTACACTTCCCTCTGGCCCGATCCTACATATATACATATAAGAGGTGTATATAAATATATAAAAGAGTATTTCCGTGTATAATAAACAAGTAAGCATGGTGGTTCAAGAACAATTCAAGAAGAAAGCCGTGTACAACAAAGAGCCTCTTTCCGTTTTCCGAAACGGTCGTCGCGGGTCGACGTCTATTACGTTTCTTCCTCTCCTTTTAATCCCGTAGGAAAAATTTGGTTCGTCGCAACTCGGAGGGTCCGCAAAACGCCAAGAGACGCGGAGTTCAATTCCGTATGCAAATGTCGCCGCTCTCACGACATCTCGCGCGTCGAGGACCCCCGGCGGCCGCCTCGAGAATTTGAAAAGCCACCACCTGAGAACGTGTCAATCGGCTGACATAATTCGATTTGAATAATGAACGAACGTCCCCTATGCAAATTTCGACTATTATCGAGGGCCCCGCTAACGGTCCTCGAGCAATGTTATTTCACGCGACGCGCGCCTCCTCCTCGGCGAGCAACCACGTCAGGAATTAACAGACAGTTTTGCTACAAGCAGAAATGTCGATGGGACCGTTAGGTTCGCGAATCTGCTCAAACGTTCGCTGCTTTTATACGGTATTTAACGCTGTGCCACGTTGGTGACATGCGAAAACTATCGGGAGAACGTCGGAGTCGCCACGTTGGTGCCATATTGACCCCTGAACTGCCATATTTTTATTTCAACTCCACTGCGTGGGTTGTCAATTTATGTATCAAATACTTTTACAAGTTAGACGATATTGAGGTAAAAGATCATTTTAATAACCATAATGTAAGCATGTACAGAATACACATTTTATTTAATATGACGTTCTTGTGATAAAAGAAAAAGGTATATTCAAATCCCCATTTGGAGATCGTTGCAGCTAATGGGTTAAAACAATTGGACAATAACTACTGATATACCGGGTTGAAAGATATTTAAGTGGACGTGACATTGTGTGTCTTTTATTTAAGTATTCGGTTGGTGCATATGAAATGGATTTTTAAGTGAGTGTACAAAAATGCATATCTTTTTTTAAAAGGCGTGTATTTAACAAAAATATGATCCATTTGCTTAAGTACACTTTTCCTAAAATTAAAATCGGTTGACAAAGTACAGTGATAAATAAGCTGGGCGTTGAAAATTTAAAAAGCTGATGCGACATTAAATAAATAAATAAATTAATTAATTAATTAAAAAAATAAATAAATAAGAAAAAAAATATAGCAAATTAAATTAAAATTTTCCTTTAGTTCTGTTAATTCTATATGGTTTATTAAAATATTTGTAGGTAAATTCACAGAGAACCACCTTTAACACGTTGACTGCCAGAATGAAGCAGTTGAAAATTTGACTAACTAAGTAGTACTTTCATGATTAATAAATCTCTTCAAATATGTCCACACTATCGTATTCTATTTATTATTCATATTTCCAAGTAGCTAATAAGCGTATTTCCAATTGAGAAAATTAAAATATTTTTAATAATATGGGTGATTGATTCTCCTGAAAATTTAAACGTCACCCACATATGGGTGACGTGATCGTTAAAGTGTTAAAGACGTAAAAGTCTAACTAAGATGGCCAGAAATGGAACATCCCTACATCTAACTCTGTATTACTTTTTTTTAAGTAAAATTTCGTCCAATTTTTAAATATATAGGAGATTCTGTGCGAATTTTTTTTTTATTGTAAATAGAGCAATGAAATTCTTATTATACACTGCCGGCATCGCAGCTTAATTATTCGATCGTAACGATTATGTGACTCGATGTGGCAGGTGTTCGAAACGCGATACCGAACTCCGCAGATGCAGCCACCGGTTGATCGTAATCGTTTCGGCCTCGAAATTGATAAAAGATAAAGAACATTTAATTAATACACCTTGATCACCTCGCGACAAGGCGATTGAAATAATTACATCGGGCTACGTTGCATTTATCTCGCGAAATGACTGTTCGATTTATGTCTTCCGTGTCCGATGCTACTAATCGGATTACGAGTCCGCCAAGAAATTCGTTGTAATCCAATTAAAGATTAAACGCTAGTAATGGTATCGATGGGGCGATATTTTAGCCGTTGCTGTATTATTGAAAAGCACAAAAATTCCTTTTTCGGGGCGCAATAATTTTTCAGCCGGCGGTGGTAATTTCGTCGAAGATCGATATCGGGGTTGATGTACGTGTTGTGATGCAATTATCATGTTTCACCGATAACGGAAAATTGATGGACAAATTTAAAGAAAATAATATCAGTACATCAATGTATTTTTTCGTTTAAACACTTATCGTTTGCATATACAATCGAATCATAACAACGAATTTTATAAACGGAATGAACCGATGTGTTGATGCAATTAATGCTAAAAGTGTCAGAGTGGACATGCACTCCTGGACAATATTAAGTGGACACCGCAGAAATGTAAAAAATGTTTTGTTTCATCACAATGTTGTAAATAAATTTTAAATTTAGAACGTGAGATATTTTTGTAGGCTTGAAAAAACATTTATTTAATGTATATAATTGTGCAATAAAGTTTTGATTTATAGGTATTATTAGTTAATTAAATTTACTTTTTGTTATTTATGATACCTGTCCACTTAATTTTGTCCACGACTGTATATCATATTCGTCTATGTAATTAACAAACATTCAAAATGCTTTATATTGCAATAAGTAAAGAAATAAAACAAAGTATTATAACTTAGTTTGAAAGTATTACAAAGTATACTATATACCTTTGAACTCACGTACATTAATATTTGCATTAGTATATAACATTCAGTGTTGTAAGAATTTTATTTAATATTAATATCAAGAGTCTCGGAAAATAGTAATTAACTCACTTTAAGATGATTACTACACTGCTGGATGATTCGGTTGTACATTTCCTTCTGGCACTGTAATGGATAATTACATAATAACACAAATAAACTATTTACGATTTTTTAACAATTTAACGCAATAATTCGTGATAAGGAAAATGACTCAGATCCAAGTGCAAATATTTGCATGAGTTTTCTTACAATGTAAATCTGAAAAGTCATGACTAATTGAAATTAGTGAAATGTTTATAGGATTTATTTATTTTTAAATGTCCAAATCGCTAAATTTATAAATTTCGAAATTCTTTAATTTTTCAAATTTTTGAAACACAAATTTTCAGATTTTTAAATCTTCACATTCCTGAATTTTCCGATTTTCATATTTTACAATTTCACAAATTTTCAAACTTGTATATCACCAAATACTTAGATTTCTATACTTGTAGATCATGAAATACCTACTTATGTCTTCGGATTCTTCGGCTCCCAAATTTCTAAATTCAGGAATATTTGTTTTTCAAATTTTCATTATGTTAAATTTCAAAATTCCTATACTTTTGAGTCTCCAAATAGCAAGTTCGTGAAATATCTACGTTCCCAAATTCCAGTTTACCCTACTTCCTAAATCCCCAAGTTACTAGATTCCTAACTCTTTATATCTTCAATTTTCTGTTTTCCATAATTCCTCCATTTTCAAATCCCTAGATACATTTCCACACTCCTAGGTCTCCAAATACTTGGATCACCAATTTTCTATCTTCAAAATTTCTCAAACTCCCAAATACTTAGATCATCAATTTAGTATCTTCCAAAATCCTCAAATTCCCAGATCCTTAGATTACTAATTTTTTATCTACCAATATCCCCAAATACTTATTCCTCCAATCTTTTATTTCCTAAAATCCCTAGACCCCCAAATTCTTACTAAATATCTCCAATTTTCTGTCTTCCATACTCCCTCCATTTCCAAATCCCCAGGTGTTCAAATCGAAATCACCGACTGTGCCTCTAAATTATGTCCTCAAATTTTCAAATCGCTAAGAATCAACGAGTACAATACCTCTGTTCTCCCGGTTGGCATATTTTTCCAAGAAGCCAATATGATTTCTAATCCTGAACGCGATGTAACGAAATAAAAAGACACTGTCGACGTTCCCGCGCAACTGTTCTAAACGCGTTTGTAAGCTTTTGGAGTTCGATTTATTATCGTCAACTGTACCGCGGAAACATCGTTGATTACACATTCAATCAGAAATCGCAGGGTGGCAGGTCTGTAACGATCGTGCGTGGTGCCCCACTCCATATTCGTGCTTTCAAGAATTCCGCGATAAGCAGTAAGCAAGCCAAGTTGGAATATTTTCTCGCGTGTGGCGTGCGAGAAGGCATTACAATGGGCTCTGATGAATGTTCGTATATATTTACATGAGAAATCGGTATGACGGAGAGGACTCGAAGAAAGTAAGGATATAGGGGATGCACTGTCATTCGGTTTGAAAATTTGGAAATCATTTTGTCACGAGACTTCGAACAGATCAATAACTTATCGATAACTTTGTCACTAAAGGATTAAGCACTTTTTACACAGGAAATGAAATTATTGCGACTTTCTGCAACGGATTTTTTTACCGTATACAGTGGCGTGCAAATGTTTCTGGCCAGTGACATTTCGTACTCTAATTTATTTTAAAAAAAGATTAATGATTTTTAATTATTATGAGATGTCATTATGATATATGAGAAACAAAATAATATAATAAAAGAATATTATTTATGTTTGTAAGTACATATAATGACTGGTTACATATGCCATATAATGGCACTGACCGGAAACTTTTGCACGCCACTGTATATGAAAATGATTTTTTTCTTCATACGTATACATTTGTATGCAGCAATAAAAATTTATTAATTAATATATTTCAAATTGAAACGCAAGAATTTGACAGTCCTTATTGAATAGTATAGCAGATATCAGAATACCAACATTTCATTTGAAAGAAATTTTATTATATAGTTATTAGATGTTTATTAAAATATCTTCGCAACCAATGTATGCCAAATAAAGCAATCAGTTATAACTCTGCTTATATTTGATATACAGAGTGTATTTTTTATCTCCAAATTTTATTAACATATTGTATTTGTAAAAACAAAGAGAAGAAGTTTTGTAATAACACTGTGGAAATGACTGTGGATTAATTTCTTTGATGTCACTTTTGACCATATAATTTTACTGGCATATTTTATAAAAGAAAATAAGAAAAAATGTTTGTACGAACATAGGCTCTAGAATGCATTATTAACACTTTGACTGGCATGTCACCAATACAGGGGTGACACTCATATTTCTACAAACATTTAACAGTTACATTATTCAATATTTGTTCACTTGTCTAACTGAAAATAGTCACATTTCTAACTTCAAACTACGGAAACTAAATTTAAGCAGGTATTGTAAAAATATTTGGTAAGATTTGTTAAAAATAAAAATACTACCTAATGCAATTTTCGATTGCTTCGAAAGAAAACGGTATTACTCATCATATACATTATAAATAATAATTAGTGTATCGCAATAAGATGTCAGTTACATATGCGACATTAGTAATTCACTGTCCTCATAAAAAACGACAAAACATTTTCCTCGGCGCGTAAAATAAAAAGCTTCCATGTCGCAGTACGAACCGTTATAAAGAGTATAGCTTAGTATGGCACTCCAGCGCCATTCATCCCCGTGAATATTTTATTAGGTCCGGGTTTAAACATCCTTCTGACCCAGTCCCTTTAAACTGTGCAGAGTGGCACAATTTAAACGCGACCTTGCGCTTGATAATAGTTTATGAACCGAGACCGTGTTCTCTATGCGATGCGACAGCTCGTAGTTTGTTCGCGAGAGAAAGAGGGAGAGAGACACGGGCTGGGTTTATATCTCGGAATTAATTAACCTACAACCCCTCCGACTGCAACCATTCCACCCTCTCATTCTCTCGTTCTGAAAGCACCGAGCGTACCAGCCATTTTGTCCTCGACTCTCGCTCTCGAAATTCCATTACCCACTTTCTCCACCCTGCTCAAACTACCCCCACGCCTGCGCAACTTTCTCTCTCGCCCCTGCATCTCTCACCCTCTTTATTTCTCCCTTTCTCTATTTCGCCTGTTCCTGTTAATGTATATCCCCACCACCCCTTTCGGTGCTGTCATCGTCCATGCGGTTTCATCCACCCTTCGTACCTCAAATCGCTGTACATTTCCGGCTGAAAACTTTCTCCTAATTTAAAGTCGAGATATACTCGGTTTGATAATGTTTCTGCGCCATTTTGATGTTTTGCGAATGAGGTAGACGTGTTTTGTCATCACTGGACTATGTTAGAACGGTTTTTGATCGATTAAGAGACAGTTTTGTAAGAAAAGTGTAGTCGAATTTGCATAATCGCGTGCTTTCACGTTCTTTGACTGAAGGGTTACTAGATCCTCCAATTCGGAAATTTAGAAATTTCTGTGGTTTCATATGGAAAGATGTAATTCTAGAATTTGATAATCCAAATTTAAAGATTTACGATTTTGTGAATTTGCGAGTCTTGAAGTCTAATGCGTACTAATTTTTAAATCTCCAAAATTCTAAAGTTGTGAATGTTCAAATTTTTCAAATTTTCAAATTTACTGATTTACAAATTTTCAAACACAGATAACTTACAAATTTACACATTTACAAGCTTACACATTTGCAAGCTTACAAATGAACAATTGTACAGATTTACATATTTATGTATTTTCTAAATCAGCAAATTTACTCATTTTTAAAAACTAAAATGTTTTACCATTTTAAACTCTAAAATTTGTAAATCGTTGAAGTCACATATTTACAAGTCTTTAAATCACTAAATTTCCAATTTCCTAAATTAGTAAATTCCCAAGTTCCTGATTTTTTATACTCCCAAATATTACAATTTTTCACATTCTGAATCATCAATATTTATTTTTGCGAATTCCCAAATTTTCATCAAATTTCCCAATCTTTACTTCGAACTTCCATAATCAATCGTGAGTCGGCGTGTCAAAATATGATTTAACAGATAAATAACCAATGTTATCGTAACAAAACAAGCATAATAATTTTAATAGGTAGACACCCACGATTTCCCTCGCGTAAATCAGTAAAGTAAAACTCGTTGGGGGTTTAAACAATATTCTGGAGGGTAAGAGTGACAGAGATAAAGAGGAGAAGTGTGGTCGGTAAGCATTTTCCACGTGGTGGCAGTAGCTAAGAGGGCTCGCTTAGGGGATGATAAGATGCGATGCGAGTTTTTATTAATACTCCACCTCATCTGCTGGTTACTCGCCCTACCAAGACGCCCTAAAGTCTTAAAGAGATTGCGGAACGAATGACAGCAGGAGGAAGCGAGCGAGAGAGCAAAGGAAGAAAGGGAGAAAAGGGAGCAAAAATTTGCTCAGCCACGGACTGACAAAGAAGAGCACGTGCACGGAAAAAGGAAAAAGAAAAAGCGAAGGCTCTCAGTTAACCAAGGTGAGGGGCTATGACACACGACCTACCTCAGTTTGACCCAGCTTCTACTTAACTCGATGTGCCTTCGAACGATAATGACAGACGGGGACTAAAAGAAACAACGATGCAAATTTTAGAACCATGAACGCGATGTATTGAATACGTTGTTCGAAGTAATAAGAAAAATGTGAGCAAATAGTTTTCCATAAGAAACTTTCCTACTTTCTGGCGAATTTCTTTCTTCTCCCTCGATTTTTATTCGAGGGTTTTGCATCGATATTTGGTCACTCGAGCTTTAGATGGCGAATGACCTCAAATTCTTCAAATTTCAGACATTTTGCTTGAATTTTTACATAGATTGATAGATTTTGATTTCTTGGCACTTTCGCTTTTATTAATTTATTATTTACTGTATCTATTTTATTTTGAACTCTACGGGATGTACACCGCGATTAATATAACATTGCTGAAATCGGGAAATAACAATGATCGTATTAAAAATATTTCAAAATAATATGACACTGAATACTGTGCAAAGAAAATTAAAAAATATAAAAGCAACATTAATTATTTAGTAATTTTTCAAAATTATAATAATCGAACGAATGCAAAATTAGATGTCAGATATACTACTCCGTAAACGCAATTATAAATCGGGATACCGAGTAATAATAATGTAATATTAATGTTATTAATGTAATTGCATTAATAGTTAATAATAATTCAGTTATGTAATTATATTAATATTCAATAATAATACTAAGTCAACCTAAGTTAATATCTACGAAGTAGGAAATTACTCTGACACCTCTTAAATTTTGTCATTAATTTAATATAAATATAACATAGACACTTTTAAGAGGAATAACTTATTTTCACAAACATTGCAAAATATATACTTTCCAAATATCACGTGTAAACACATTATCCACTAATATAAGGTTCTTAAATCAAATTACCAATCACAAATAATTAACAAATTATTCTTAAACTCCATAAAATGTAAAAACCCCGTATTATTTCCAATTTATTTTCACATATACAACGCGTAAATCATAAAAAAATAACGTTATATATAAACCAAGGATATCTGTGCCGTTGAAATACAGTTACATTTTGTTGTATTAGAATCTCATATTATATTTTCACAAAAAAAGCGTCAATCACAGCATTCAGTTCAACCCTCTGCTTTATGATTTATCAGTTGTATCAGTTAGAAGTAACTAATCATAGTTACATTATTAAAACAGAACAAAAATATTGAAGTGTTACGTCAATAATTATTAAATATAAATATAAATGTATTAAACATTCGAGTAAGATTTTTGGCGTTTGAATTGCTTGTAGAATTCGTGAAAATATGGCAAGAGATTGTAACATCTGTACACATTTCCCTGTATGAGACTCATGCGCTTATAACTAGTGCTCTCTTCCTTAAACATCATTTTCCATTTCGAAATATCAATCGCAATTCTCAAAATTATTGCGTACGAATCGCCATCGTTATTTAGAAATAGCAGCTACGCTCCTTTTCCATAATTATTTCATCACAAGACCAAACACATTAGTGTCCGTCAAAAAGCAACCTACACGAAAGGAAGCAGAGAGTATCACGGCAAAAGGCGGAGCGGCGAAAAACTGCGAAACATATTTATTCATCGAGTTCGCTATCCGACAAGGTGCACCACATTGTCCGCATGAGTAATCGGCAAACTTTCTCAGCGAAACTCAGGTTGGATCGAACAAAGTACGCCGAGGCAAGAAGAGGAGGAAAGTGTACGAAGACATTGTCAGTTACTTTCAACCCCTCTTTGTACGAGAGGGCACAATGAAAAGGGCTGTAAGTGTTCGCGTAGGTTAGTCGACGAACTCTGGCTCTATCCTTTCGCCGGGATTTACCTTCTTCGGTAGACAGCCTTCCATCGCTCTCGCATCTATTATCATATTTCACCGAGGAAACTCGAAAACAGCCAGATTTATGAACGGACTCTCGGTCAAATAAACACGCGCCTTCACGCAGGGCCCCCGTCCTTGGCAGCTACGGAATTCTTCGAGTGACAGGATGCGAAATGGGCCGACATCATTCCCTTCCGTATCTGTCGAATCGTCGGCTTCTTACCGACGACTCGTCCTTGTCACTCGACTGACGAATGGCCGCCGTTCTTGAAACACGGAGGACTTGATTTGGGTTAACCCTTTCCGCTCAAAGATAGTTTTACCGGTTGCACGTAGCAATTTTAAAACTTCGCGGTCGAAAATTTTGATATACTCTTTATTATCTCCCTGTTGCGCTCTCCTACAAATTTTAACATTTTTTCGACACCCTAAAATCTGTGCAGTGATTATTATAGTATTTCTTGGCCCGATTACGCATCTGCGATCCGTTTTTTGCCAGCATCTATAGTTTTTTAGAAATTTGATTTTGTAAAGAAAGCACCTTCTCGAAATTCAAAACAAATTGAGAGATATACAGTCGTGGACAAAATTAAATGGACAGGCATCATAAATAACAAAAGGTTAATTTAATTTAACTAATAATGCCTATAAATCAAACCTTTATTGCACAATTATATACATTAAATAAATAAATTGTATATTAAATAAATGTTTTTTCAAGCTTACAAAAACATTTTTCGTTCTAAATTTAAAATTTATTTGAAACATTGTAATAAAACAAAAAATTTTTTTACATTTCTGCAATGTCCACTTAATTTTGTCCATGACTGTACTTAAAAATTTGGGCAAAATCGACGTCTCTCCGTGTTCAATGATTGTTTAAACACGTTTAAATATTCAGAATGCATAGAAAGATAGCGTTGTATTCAGGAAAGTCTACGTAATCTTTAGGAGTATATAGAGTTTTAGTATCTTTTACAGTTACCTCACAAAATTGGTTTTTTATTTCGATAATGTGCTTTTTCGGATTGCAGATTCGTAATCAGCACAAGAAATACTATAATAATCACTGACCGGATTTTAGAACGTCGATTGGCTGTTGAACAATGTTATTAATAGCGAATATTAGCTGCTTTATTATATTTATACATCGTACCATTCGTACGTACCTAATTCCCAAATTCTCAAATTTCCGCATTTCCAAATTTTGATATTCAAAAATACCTTAAATGTGAAATATATATATATTAATCAGCAGTAACAATATTTTACAAAATATTTCAACACTGTCAAAAATTTATAACTGTTGTAACAGGAACTTTATTATTATTTATTATTAATATAATATTTTGAAAACAGCGATATACAAAAGATAAGAAACATGAATTTTAGAAATAGTGGCACAAAAAACACTTTAATGGTAATAAGAAAACTTGAACGCGTGGTTCACCTTTATAGTCACTGATCGCAAGGAAGAAGCGCGTAGAGAAAGGTAATGAAGATAGCGCAGAAAAACAAAAGAACAATGGATGCAAGCGCACCTATGTTTACCCCAATCAATTACGCGGTTGATTTAATTTTAATATTCCTAACAATAACGAATAACATGAAGTGGATTCTGATAAAATAAAAATGTATGAATTTAGATTATTAACTGTGAGGCGATATTTACAACACAATTTTAAATATTTTGTGACTTTGTTACTGGATTTTAGTGAATTTGTGTGAAACTACGGACGAGTTTGTGTTAAATTTTTCGCAATTTATATGGTTCAAAAAGGATGAACAGCCCTTTTTTGCTTCACTCAGGAACGCTTCCTATCACAAACATCGGAATATCATTTCTCCGCACGAGCAAGGGAATTACCATAAGCTTGTCGACATGTTATCCTTGCTTTACTACCTTATATTTATGAAGCATCCTGCTGATAGGTATGCAAAGCAAGTTAAGGTCCTATTCATTCGTAATGCTGATGATCAATATTTTCTTACATTTTTCAAACCACAATACTATCAAAGATACGGCATTACTATCATCATAAAGAAAAACTTCCTATTTTGTTACCAACATAATTTACAATCAGCATATACTGTTCTTCAGGAAGAAAATATATTCTACTTCGTTTGTAAGAAAATTATTTTGCGTTCGGATCAACAACAAACCAATTTCTGATTTAATTTCTAATTGCAAATTATGTTCAAAATTGTGTTTTGATAAGAATATTTTAAGAGAGTCCAATGTAATTTAATTATATGAAATATAGGAGAAGATGATTGAAGATAAAGGTACAATATTTTATTACGAATATTTTAATGAAACGTTATAGACATTTTGAACTGATTTTTAACTCCAAATTAATAGGATGCTTTTCTTTAATTTAACTGTTACAAGTAACTTGTTTTTAATTAATATTCTGTATTTTGTTTTTTTAAATTAAGATGCTGTAAATTACTTCCTTAATATCTTTTTAGATAAGCTATTTTTTATATTCTATAAATTATTTCTTCTTAAGTTAATACGTTACAGGTTATTTATTCTTTAGCTAATTGTTACAAGTTATTTTTAAGTAATATGCTGTTAGTCATAATCTCTTTAAAACTAATGTGCCAGAAGTAATTTTTCTGTTATTTTAAAATGAATGTACTATAAATTATTTTTTTTACTATTTTCAAATAAATATCCTGTAAGTTATTTTATAAATTGCATCGAACTATTTATTCTTCTAAATCAATTGCTTAGAATGAAACAACATAAAAGATTCCTAACGATTTTCTACACCCGGAAGAAATAATTTAGTATAAACAATATTAATAGTAGATTATTAAATAACTTTTACGAAGTTGTACACTCAAGCTGATTAGTTGCACATGACATTTTGTGATACGTATACGTTGTCAAATCACAGTTATGTATCTAACATCTATTATCCGATACGTAACAACCAAATAAAAATAACTTTGTGGTTTCATACTCACAGTAACTGTTCGTACGACTATTAACGGTGAATTACACACATTACGCACGATATACCACAATTTAATACCCCACGTGTTAATTTAGATCGAATAGTCAGATTAACCTTGATCTGCCTGCGAAGAAATAAGTGTGTGCGTCACGAAACACCATAAAGGAACTAAAGGCACACGTGACACGAAAAAACCCATCCACCCTAAAATCTCCAGACCACCCACACCCTCCGGTACACTCGCAAAGTGGAACGATCGAAAGGGCTTCGTGAAAGGCATGTGCACCCTTATCGAGAAAAAAATAACGCCCAATCAGGAGCGTAGAACGTGTGCAACTCACCCCTACCATGGGGATGCGTGTGTCTATGGAATTCACTGCGGTCGCCATGACAACCCCATGCCTTTCTTCCAGAGATGTCCACAGAAGACACCCCCTTCTCGTCTTCTCTTTCTATTGCTTGTCTAATGTGTTACCATATTCCTATGCATTTTCGCACGCAACATTCCCGCCTTTTCGTTACGATTACGAGCCTAACGAGGTGCCAACAAATTGCCGTAAAATGAATTTCCTATTGTGACATTCCGTGGTGCGTGTTCGCAAGGACATTTATCTAACAAGAAGTCACTCACTTCGATAAAATCTTTATTAATGTATTTGATACAGATATAAAACGACCATTATTTTGTACTAATGTTCAAGTGACAGGAATTTATGTTTGCACGATGTTCATTATTTACTGGTTGTTACTTAATAATAATTGTTATGTGTAAGAAGGTGATACAGTAATTAGTTTTTAAATTAGAGTATCACCAAATTTTTTCTTGGTAATTAATGTATTTTTTACATGTATGTTGATACATACGATCTTTTAACAACTTACTTGGTTTTTTAGTTGTATTTATACATCTTTATACGATTTTTCTATAACTTTCATTATTTTTCAAGCATCGGTGCTACAAGTTTCTGTCACCCGACGTGATAATGTATTCGTTACAATAGTATAAAAACAATAATAATAATAATAATAATAATAATAATAATAATAACAACAACAACAACAACAACAACAACAACAATAATAATAATAATAATAATAATAATAATTGTGACGAGATCGATGGATGAAGTAGAAAAATTCCACAAAAATTCAGCACTGTTGACTCTTGTTCTGATTACGTTTGCGAATGCACTGTTTTAAATGCAACAGGATTTCCGTGGACCACGTGCAGACGGAACCGGTAAATGGAATTATCAAGGCACCGTGCGTACTTCCGTAAATACCGCACAGCTTTAGGAAATGCGAGTGAAATGGAATTAAATGGGATTTCTCCTCGTGTACCGTCACGCGTTCCCCCATGAAATACGTACGCACTTAACGAAATCTGCACGTGACGGAGTTAAGTAGTATTAGCGTGTAACTTGGCATACAACGTTGCAGACACAGACATTTTTAGGTAAATCAGCATACCTGTGAACATGTGTTTCGTAATAAGTATGCTTCGCTATGAAATAAATCTTTTTGCTACTCATTGTATAGATTCAATTTTATCATGCTAACTAGAGGAATTACGAACATGGTACTTCACGCGAATTCATGCAGTCGTGGACAAAATTAAGTGGACAGGTATCATAAATAACAAAATGTTAATTTAATTTAACTAACAATTCCTATAAATCAAAACTTTATTGCACAATTATATACATTAAATAAATGTTTTTTTTTCAAGTCTACAAAAGCATTTCACGTTCTAAATTTAAAATTTATTTAAAACATTGTAACAAAACAAAATTTTTTACATTTCTCCAATGTCCACTTAATTTTGTTCATGACTGTATGTGCATTGACATATACACCAGTGTTAACATATACACTAATGGAATTAATTCTGGACACTTTCAAATCTTTCCTTAAATTTCGCACTTAATCAAATTATTTAATATATAATTGTTTATATTTTATATTCTAATCAATGTTTTCTAATTTTGTGGCGTGACTATAAACATTATAGCTTACACTAAAAATATTATGGTATAAATTTAGCGTAGCAGTGTATACATACTCTGTCCAAACACGAAACCGAGAATATTTTTATTCAAAGTGTCCAGAATTAATTCCACTAGTGAAGGGAGGACAAGAACCGAATGTAGAGGTCTTGAAGTCGCTATATGCGATAATAAAGATATAACTAATATGCTATAAGTTATGTCTCCTTAACCTAGTATGATATAAGTATAATAATTCTTTTAACTGTAAAGTATTTTATAATAATTTTATTTTATCGAGTCATATTACACTTCCTGTATCTCGAATGTCAACTATCCAATACAAAAAATCCTAACAAAAATGAATTTGTGGCTTTATACTAATACCTGACTTATTTCTGACAAATTCGTGCATGATTACGTATAATAAATTACAAACTGCATACGATATACCGCGATAGTATTTTATTTCTGTAATGTTTGTATTTAATTAATCGCTGAAAGATTTTTATATAACCACAAAATATTACATTTTTGGATCGAAACTCGATAGTTACCATTGCGAAGTGGTATTTACGATATTTTGCTCGATAGAACACTAGAATGAGTCTATGGGTGGTTGCCAACCATTCCCATTGAGAATTGATAGAGTCAAGAATATTTCTTCCTCCACGGCCGCCTCTTTCTCGTCTCGAGCCTATACGAGTAGTATTCGTACATATCCTGTCAGATAAGCAGGAGGGTAGATCGTCGGAGGGAAGAAAATGATGTTGCAACCCCATGAAGGCAGAAAGAATCGATCATACGTGACGGGAGTTTCATTTTTATTGGCGAGACAAAAGGATGCGTCGAGGGTTTTCCGCGCCCCTTAGTCCTCCGAGATAGTTTATCGTTTTTTAAACGAACATTTCCATAATTCGAGCACGCCATTATAAAAACATTTTCTACTCTCTCTTTAGTCATTGCTAATTTACTGTACAAATACACTGTTCATCTTATGCATAATATTAATGTAATAGAATGCTCGGAGACATTCTGTATAGTATAGCAGTTTTCTGATTTAAATTTCTAAGATTTTATATTGGACTTTCGGAATTACAGACCTCTGAAACTTTGAGACTTTAAAACTTTTTGAATGTTTGAATTTTGGAATACCGGAAGTTTGAAACAACGAAACTTTGAAATTTAAAACTTTTTGAATGTTCAAATTTTGGAATATGGAAAATTTGAAAGTTCATACAGTAAAGAGCTTTTAGATTTTTTAACTTTGAAACTTCATGAATTTCCGGAAGTTTGGAACGGTTGAACCTTGATGTTTTGGAAATCTAGAACTTTATAACTTTCGAAATTTTGAAATATTGGCGTTTCAAAAATCTCGAATTACAGAACTTCGAAACATTCAAAACTTGAAGCTTTGGTTGGTCGAAATTCTGGAATTTTAAAATATTGGAATTCTAGAATTTCAGAATATTTGCAATTTTGGATTTGGTAACTTAGAGAATTTCGACGTTCGTATATTTTGAGGTATGAGAATCTACGAACTTCATCTATAATTTTCGTTTGAACAATTCTTTTTTAAATTTTCAGTATTCAATACATTAAACTTAAAAGATTTTAATTTTTTGAAACTGTGTTATGGTTATGTTTTATAACATTCGCAATTATACAGCTATGTAAAAAATGTATAGAACACTTTTCCTACAGTGTTTTAAGAACTTTATTTAGCGTTTTAAACATTTTTATCTAAAATCGATATTTTCGAAGATATACGCTTCAATGAACATATACCTTCAAGCGATGCTATTAAGTAAACTAATTCTTATGGACTTTTTTCTCCAATCAAGCACAAACTTCACTGACATTTTCATTGCAATGTGATTACAACCACCATGGGAATACCATAATGGATACATTTTCATAATTTTACAAATTTCGAATAAAATTATATTCCGATGGTCCCCTCATAAAACCTCATACCGAAAACATCGTATTATCAACAATTAAATCGATACCTACATCAAAAGCTCGCTAATATCGACTCCGTATGATGATCTATCAGAATAGATATCCATCTCAGAATCATCTACCTCCAAATCTCGCCAAAATCCACCCCGTATCATGATCTATCAAAATAGATATCCATTTCAGAATCATCTATCTCGAAATCTCGCCGAAATCAAGCCCGCATGATGACCAATCAAAATAGATATCCATCTCAGAGTCATCTATCTCAAAAGCTCGCGAATGTCAGCGCCGTATCATGATCCGTCAAAATGTATATCCGTCTGAGGATCATCTATCCCGAAAGCTCGTCAAAATCACCGAACACGCGTCCGTTTTTTCGATTGAACGGGCACCGTGAGCAATTACTAGATCACGCTCCCGATGACAAAAAGAGAACCGAGTGACAATAAATTCCAGCAATATTTGAAAAGAACGCTTGTTCCTCGGAGGCAAATAGAAAGAAATTCCAATAACATTCGATACTATCGAATCGCTGGTATATGGATACATAGGCAAAGGCGTACACACGTTTGGCCGGAGGGTTGGACCAGAGGAGGAGATGGGGCGGCCTTCTTTATCCACCCTCGTGGAAACTCGCGTGTTTGGCCTCCCCAGGCAGTGAAACACGCATGTGGGACCCGAGGCATACACTTGCCTCCACGTATTGATTCCATTCTCGTTCTAGGGACTCTTTTCCCCTTTCTCTTTCGCCTTCTCCTCTTTCTTCCGTAGCGTTTTTCCTTCTCCTGTTATCCCCCTACGCCTCTGTTGCTCTTCTGCCAGAACCAACCTTGTTCCTTGCCTCCGATCCTCTCCTCTCCCCCGTCCTGTGATCTGAATTCTTTCTATTCCGCGTACAGTCCACAGTAAATCTGGATTCCCTACGAAAAGTATCGTATCCCACGATGAACGGGTTAACCCTTTACAATCGAAAGCATTTCCATTGTTTGCAAATGGCAGCTGTAAAATTTTCTAATTGAAAAGTTTGATGAATTTTGTGGAAATCATTTTTTATTATTAATCACCAATATTGTCTGTTTCACTGTGTTTGAACGCCGGGTGTATAATACTATAAATTTAGTTAAATATTTATTTAAAATTGTTGAATTAAATCGAATGGCGAGTGAGAGGCCGCGCTCGAGCGCAAACGATAGCGTCGATGCAACTTGTTCGGCCGGAAATGACTAAACTTTGTTGTTTAACTGTTTATTGTGGTATAAAGCGTGTTTATGCGCAGACAAGAGCAGATCTAGCTTCCCTGCGACGAATATCGTTACGAAAGGTGAACGAATTTGCCACCCGAGCAGTTTTAGGAATATTCGAGGATTCGATGAATTTACGACAAAGAGATTTGGGAAATTGAAGAAGAAGAAATTTTGGGATTTAGGCAGTTTGGAATTTATGAATAGAGAGATTGTGAAAATTGGAGTCGAAGTGTTCAGGGATGTTGGTGGGATTTTGTAATTTGAAGTGCAGGGACTTGCTGGTTTTGGAATTTTGGATTTAGGGATTTACATATTTAGGGATTCGGATTCAGATTTATGGAAAATCTTGGAAATTGAGGGATTGAGGGATTTTGCAATTTTGTATCGAAAGATTGGAAAATTTTTGAATTTGGTGTCGAAGGATTTTTCGGTTGAAGGTTTCTGGAATCTAGGGATTTTCGAGGGAATAAAGATTCATTGAAATAAGGATCTTCGAACTTGAGAATTTGGAAATCTGGGGATTCTTAGTTGAGGAATTTTCAGATATAAGGATTTGGGGATCTAGATGTCCAGGTTTTGGATATTTTAAAATTTGAAATTTCAAGGTTTGGGGATTTTTAGATTAGGAATTTAGAAATTTAGTAATTTAATTGTCTGACATTTAGAAATTCGGTGATTTATTGATTTTAAATTTAGAAATTTGGTGATTTATTCATTTCAAATTTAAAAATTTGGTGATTAATTCATTTCAAATTTCTAAGTTTGGAGATTTACGTACATAAGGATTTAAACATCTAAGGAGTGAATGATCTTGGAAGTTGGGGTCTGAGGATACAGATTCTGAAATCTAAAGGTTTTGGAACCTAGAAATTTCCGGTACGTTGGATTGTTTTTATCTACGGCGTTTCGGATATAATGATTTAGGTATCTGGGTATTTGCGAGTTTGTAGAAAGCATTTTCAGATTTAAGTACTTTCGGGTTTAGGGATTTGAGAATATAAAAATTGGAGATATGTAGATCTGAAATTGTGGGTCGGTGAAGTTTAAAAATGTTGATATTTAAGAATTTCTTAGTTTAAATATTAAAAAACTTGAAAAGTTGAGAATTCAGAAATTTGGAAACTTGGAGACTGGAACATTTGGAGATTTACGAATTGAGAAATCTGGAAATGACGAAACTTGAAGTAGGAAAACGCGAAACCTCGGAAGATCAGAAACTTGAGAACTCGAACAGTTAAAAACTTGGAAGTTCAAAACTTTGTGAAATTTGAAAGCTCGAGAATTCATAAACGTGAAACTTTCATAACTCAGAATGAAACATTTAGGAACGTAGAGATATAAAAATCTGTGAATACCATAACGTTCGAGTTCGTGTGTGTCTTTTTACCCGAAGAAAGCCTACGTTGCATTCGAGTGTACATCCCTCGTACCACATCCTCCTACATTACCACCCTCCGAACACGCCACCGTTCCTCCTCCTCGCGAGCTTTATTCCTTATTCGAGATTGTTACCAACGTGCACCTCCATCGGTCGCGAGTTTTTCTCTGGGAGCTTTTTTCCTCTCACGATGTCGCGAAACGAGTATCGCCCGCGACGAACAATCCCCGAAGAGGATGACGCGTGTGCACGACGAGTCGTAGAGCGGAACACTGTCTGTCTAAGCTCGGCTTTGATTAGACTCGATTTGCTGCCACGTTGAACACCGATCACCGATTCCATCCACGAGAATTCGCAGATTTCAAGCACGATTCGCTCGGAGAACACGTGGTGAGTTCGATTGGAGACTTGGATTGGAAGAAAACAAATCCAAACAGCTTTCGTTCCATCTCGAATTTTCTTATGACTGTTGTTTCTGTTTACTAATTTCAGGTTTTGCAATATGTTTCTGTCGGACGTAGTTAGGCTTCTGAGGCTATACGATGTTGCATTTGTTCGTTTGTTTATCTGTAGCACGTTACCGAACGCAATTTAGGGTCATTTGACTTGAAATTTGAAGGCTACACTCGTGAGATAGCCTGAATGTGCTGTATACATTTTGACGGTGATCCTCGAATCGATAAAAAACAGTTCGGGTATCGTTTTCGATCATTTTTGACACATAGAATCGACTGCAGCCATGTTAACACATTAAGGACTGCTCACGAATTTTCTCGTGTTTCGCGTCCCATCTATTACTGACCGCTCACGAGTTTTCTCGCGTTGTGGGCCCCGTCTGTTAAGCAAAAAAGTTATGATAATTGTCATGTTTAGAGGGAACCCTTTTATTTAGTTCGACGATATCCTTGTTTCTTTATATGTTTTTATGTTTATAGAATGATAAATAAAAAAATAAGCAATGATATGTTAAATCGAAACACGAAAGTGTGAACAAAGAACATTAAAATTGTAGTCGTAGCTTGACAGGATCATATTAATAATTATTAAAAAACATAATTCTTTCCCAGGAATACCTAGGATGCATCCTATTATACATTTCTGAAAGTCTAACAAAAATCGCTTCATAAATAACAAAGTTATGTTGATTTTAGAATGTACAAGTTTGCCCAAAAACGTGCGGTCCCAGACGTACAGTCTTACAGATTCCTCTGCGGTCCTTAATGTGATAAATGTTCTATAACTCATCGTTGCCAACTAATCTTGGTTGTCATTGATATCGATCGTCGTTAAATCAACATAATAGCGTTTGGTATTGTTTTCAATAGTTTCAAACATTGTTAATCGTTTGGAACTACTATGAAATCTCTATTTCAAACCACATAGATCTTCATACCGCATATAAGACATAGTAACCCCTATCGAATATCACATAACATTAGATTCACGGACGTGTAATGATCCTTTATTTTCAAATTAAGAATAAAATGGAAAAGAAAATGAATAAAGTATGATACGTAAACTGGCTTATATAGTCATCATTTATCTTGAAAAACGTTAAAATACAATTCGATAAATACTCGTTGATAGTGAATGTAATTATAAATAAAAAGTGTGCGTTGATTCATTCTGACACGTTCCATAAACTAGTGTTAAGTACACGGTATTTATTAAAGCGTCAACTTATTTCATATATCGCGAACATTCTTAAATTGAACTACAAGTATTAATTTGTTTCGGAGTTCGCTGAGGCACGCGAGGTCGAGACACTATTTCAATCTCAGGCCAAAGCATGTACACGAATAACGAAACAATTCGTACAACTTCAAATACAATTTCATAATTTAAAGCCTTTGAGTACCTCGAATATTCGAATTCAGTTTACAGCCATAATAGAAATCAGCTTCCAGCGAAAACAGTTGACTTCCAGCAGCAAGTGTACGCAAACGTTCCGCTCGAGAACGTTTAAGTAACCTCGACAAAGTTTCGTTGATCAAGAACTCATCCTCGCCTCGAGGACAATGGGATCGTTTAACAAGTGGTTGCAGAGGGTTGGCGGGTCCAGAAGGAAGAGGAGGACTCGAGGATGGTAGGAGGAAGGTGCGGAAATGGTTCTCCGCCGTCTTTGTCCTTCTCCTTCGTTCTCGTTCTCCGTCTTTCGAATCAGCTGACGTAATTTAATTCCCTCGAAAGGAAGGCAACCCGCGTGCCATGACCTACCCTTACACGTTAATTACAAGGGGGGAAAACTACCTTCCACTCCGCTCGGTACTCTCATTTTCCTCGTTCAGACCCTCTTACTCTCGCTTTCACCCTTATCCTTTTCCTTTCTTCGTCTCGTTCTCATCCTCGTGCTATTGTACTCGCCTTTTAACACCGACAGACTGTCTCGCTCGTTCCCACATTCGCGTCTCATCGCGACCTTGACTCCGAACTGCACCCTTAAATGAGAGAGGGTGGCGAATGTAGAGCAAACGGAACGGAGTTGACTCAGGGGATGATACACTCCCGGCAAATGAATTCTCGCCGAATTCGATCCCTCTCGCGACAATCGAATTTACGCCTTCGGATTGAACGATTCAATCGGCTGTTTCACCTCGTGTTACGGAAACTACGATTACTTTGCCGGAATACGAAGCGAATAACGATTGATTCGCTCGAGAGATCGGTGTACAGTCAATCGCGAATCTAGACTCCGTCGAGAATATGCTGTTCGATAGCGAGGCTTGTTTTTCGGAGTTTTCGGGGATTTTGCGAATCGGGAAGGGATTGAGAATTTTGGGGTAATTGAAAGATCCGGATTCGATGATCCGTGGATACGGGAATAGAAAATTATTGCAAAGTGGCTATGTAGAATTTCGGTTGTAAGTTTGGCCCCTCAATTTATAAATTTTTCAGAACACAGCAGAAAACGTTCAGAAAATTCTCGCATTTTCAAATACTGTAAATCTAAAATTCAAAATCTTCGAATTTTCGAGTACTTATATTTTTAAACTTTTCAAATTCTGAAATTCGTGTACTTCGAAATTTTTACATTTATAAGTCCTCCAATTTCGAAATCTATACACTTTCGACCTTCTAATTTTCTAATTTCAATATTTTTAAATTTCTTCAATCCCTGAATTTGCACATTTCGAAATTTCCACATATTTACGTTTCCGTGTTTAAATATTCTCGAATTTTGTAATTCTGAAACTCTCAAAGTTTTCAAATTCCTAAAAATGTAAATTTCAAGTCAAACATTTACAAACTATTAAAGCTTTCTGACGATACAAAATTTGTTCCTGTACGAACAGTGAGTCAGAACAACATTAACCATGATCATTATTCAATAAAAATTGATATTTCACATTTGTTGTAATTGATAAAGCCAATTATAGTACTGAATATTTACAATACATAATACATCTGTTAGGAATGAGGTTGACGTTGTTAAATTATTAATGTATTTGTGTTCATTTTTCATTACGTTCTCTCTACATATCTTTTTGTTAAAATTACTATAAATTATTAAGAACTAATTTTGCATACAAAAATTTAAGATTCGACGTAACGGATGCAATAAGAAGAAAAATACATAAATATTTTTCAGGTGCTTTATTTAAATTAGTACTCCATTATATTTACATTTATTTTTCGTTTCATTGCAGTTATATATTATCTCATCATAACAATTTTATACCATCATAAACTAATTTTGCATTAATATTTAGGATCGAATGTAACGGGTAAAATTATAAATATATACATAAGATTTCTCAATTTTTTTTTTCTTAAATTTATACTACTTCGATGAAAATAATTATTTCTGGATTTTAATTGTTAAATTTGGCGTCGTATGTACACATAATATGAAATTACAAGTAAACAAACAATATAATATAAATTAGTGTTCACACCTTTGTACGACGATAAAAGTAAACACAAAATTGAAGAAATGCATCTTACTAAATTTTATGATTCAAAATATCTGACTTATGAACCGGTTATTTGATGTTCGATTATATTACAATAAAGCATTATAAACTATTTATCGTCTATATCGGATAATCATTACGTCATTGGATAAATTTAGTAAATAAATTAACAAATATACTACATAATTTAACATACTAAAAAGTACGCGAATTGAATTCCTTTTCGATCTTTCCTTGTCATCTGTTAGTACAATCTGGACGATTTTTACCGTCAATTTCTGAATTATCTTTCAAAAAATCTGGACGATTTTTATCGTTATTTTTCTAAACATGTTTCGGTAAAATTTTTACGACTTTTGTCGTCATTTTGTTAATCAGTTTTCAGTCAAATTTGGCCGTTCTTCAGCGTTATTTCGTCTAAAAGATCTCGAGCGTATCAATGACCCTACAGATATCCACATCGATGAGTACACGATCGGGTATCATCCGTACATTCCAAACACGCGAGACTTTCGACGGACCTAATAAAATCCTCTTCCACCCGAACCGTTCAGTTATCGACTCGTTGCTGAACCATCGTTCCTCGACTCGGTAAAAATTCCGAAATTCCCAGGGAAAGGGTGCCACGTAGCTCTCTAGGCGCACCTGTCTATCCGTACACACCTGTACGCACACGAGCCGTCCTGTAGTTGGCGTACATTCACGATTCTCGAGACGAAGCCGGGACATATCTACAATATTGGATGTACGAACGAGGCTAGGTGGGAGGAGTTGACGCGGAGGAGGGTTGAAAACGACGAACGAAGGTCGAAGGAAGAGGGAACGCTGCTGTGACGAGCTGGAAAGGAACCAGGGGCTGTTCGAAGAGGATGTTAAGGGGAGAGGAAGAGAAACATATGGAACGGGAAGGAGATAGACGAAAAGGGAGAGAGAGAGAGAGAGAACCTAGGACTGCGGATGTCGGGACGTCAGTGTCGGAACTGGGGGATGCAAAGGGAGGAATAGAAGTCCTGGTGGTTCCCAGGGGGTGAGCAAAGTGGAATGAGTGAGTAGAATCGCGGAATAGGATGGAGTCTAAGGGTGACGGCGAAACTCGTATGCTCCCTCATAGTCGGCCCCTCTTTCTCTCCTGTCCTCGAAGATGCTTCTCATACAGGACGTATGTGAACACTCGTTTGCGGATGACGAACAAAGTGTTTGGTTAATTGGCAAAGTGTGTTTCTCGGGTAAACAGGACGAAACGATGTTGCTGTGTCTACACGTTCGTGTGTACCTTGGTAACCGACGGCTGTACTTTCACGAGTGGGTTTATTTTAAAATTAGCATCTCAGTTTTGATACGAAATGATAGCAACATTCCAGAGATACATTTTCCATTTGTCATTGCGGGATACGAGGATTTGGGAACATTGGTATTAGGGGATCTTGAAATATCAGGACATTGCGATTAGAAGATAGAGGTATGTTGGAAGCTAGTGATTTAGGAGGCTCGAAATTTGTGGAGCTAGAGACTCAGAAACATTACAATTTTGGAATAATGGAATTTGTAAATATACAAATTTTGGGAAAATTTTTAGTTGAGGGACTGTAGATTTAAAGATCAAAAGATGCGGCAATATAGAAAATTTTGGACGTAGAAATTTGGACACTTAAGAATTTGGATACAGGGGTTATATTAGAATCCATAGATCTGGGAGTCTAGAAATTTTTGGAGCTAGAGATTTAGAATAGTTATGATTTGGGAATAATGGAATTTGTAAATACAAGCATTAGGGGAACTGTCAAGTTGCGGAGCTGTAGATTTAAAGATGAAGGGTTGTGGCAATTTATAAATTTTCGAACGTAGGATTTAAGACACTTTAGACTTCGAACACAGAGTAATATTGGAATATAGAGATTCGAGGATCTCAATATTTGGAGATTTTTAAAGAGGACAGTGTTTTGCGGACCTTCAAATTTAAGGGTTTTAAGATTTGCTAATATGTAGACATAAAAACCTAGAGATTCGACAATATAAAAATTTTTAATCTTAGGAACTTGAAGGCTTTGGAAATTAGGATCTGAAGGATATAAAAATCTAGGAATTTAAGAGTCGAGAGATTTAAAAATCTAGGAAAAAAATATTGGAATTTAGAAATTTTAGTATTTGGATTTTGGAATTTCGAGATTTAGAGATTGTGGGATTTGAGAATTTTCAGATTTTCAGAAATTTGGGGTTTTGGGCATTTTGGTGTTTTGGGGATATGGAATTTGAAAATTTTGTGGCCTAGAAATAGGTAATCTAAATATTTATTGCTCTAGAAATCTGAGGTTTAAGGCATTTTAGGGCAGAAAAATTTTGAAACTTGTATGTGTAGAATTCTGTAAACTCCGAGACTGCGAAATTTTAGAATTTTGTAATTGAAAAAATAGATAATCTGAAATCTTATTTAACCTAAAAATTGCAAAATTCGATGAATCGATCTCTTAGAAATTTCGGAACTCAAAAATCTGCAAACATATAACATTCAAAAACGTCTAAACTATAAAACAAAAACTGTAAAACTTGAATATTTATGAATCTGATAATACGAAAATTCAAGAACGTGAAAATTGTCAAGTTTACGTGCAGGTACATCTATGAGGAGCCAACATTGCAGCCGAGCATACTATACATAAAAGCTAAGCGCGTTCGCGTCGCGAGAGACATAATCTCGAAAAGATTTTTCCGAATTCGACTTTAAACCGCTCTCGTGCACGATTCGACAGACTTCTGCCAATGACGTCGGCTTACGTCCCCCGCAGCTCTTTCTATTAGGTTACCTATTCTATCCGTACTATCTTTTTTTTTCCGCTGTCTTTTTCTCACATCACCGCGGAGGCATGCGTCTATCTGCCAAGTTGTTCGTTCGAGCTTGGCGGCTGCTGATGTGCCCCCAGATTCAGACGAACGGACAGGCAGACATGCGAAATCTCGTATCCTTCTATCCACCGTACCCTTCTTCCTTCGTTTCTCCGGCTGTTTCTTTTCGCGTCTGTCTCTTTCCCGTTTGTCCTGCACTCCGCGCTTATATCGGCTGAAAGACGTCGACTCAGCTTCCAACCCTCTTTCCATTCCACCCTCCATCGACCAACCTCCCCCTAGCTGCCCGCTCCACCTTCTTTCGCTAGACCCTGCGTATGAGCCGAAGAATTCGATTCTGCGCTACCATGTCTCGAAAGAGTCCTCAAGGAACGTGCGGTGATACGAGAATTCCTACATTCGACTTGGCTTCGATGTCAGCGATTTATAATGGAGGAATATCGATACGCGGCGAAACCGCTCGAGCAACGCCTCTGATCGTTCGAACTTCCCGCGCCTGGCGCTGATTAGTGCGCGCGAAATTTAAAACTTTCATTACGGTCTTTGTTGCGGCGCATTCATAAAGTCATAAAGCCATTGGGCTTGTTTTTAACTTTAGAAAATTTATGAATAATCAACAACTGTCCTTTGCAGCTCTGTACACCGTGCAATTTATAGTAATAAACTCTTTTTTAATTTAGCGTGATTTTCGTTAGGTGACATACGACTTCGTATTTTTTACCTGAGGTCATATCGACCTCGCGAGGGGCATTTGATAACGGTTCTTGCCCACTTCCCTTAAATTTTCCACAACCAATGAAATAGTTTAATTTTAAATTAGTCATGGATATGGTTATCATAGAATCCCTTAAGTAACAATTTAAAAAAAAATATAAATAAAAGCTGAACAATAACCATGACCAGTTCCTAATCAATGCGTGCACATACTAATCCGGTTAATAAATTTATTCCAAGGAAACAAAATTTATACTTGTACTAAATTCATACATTTGCCTTGTTTGTCGTACACTTATATCCTCACTCGCCTTTCGTTCCAGAATGCATCGAGCATCAATAACATCGCTAAACCAATGAAAGTATGTAGCATATTTTTAAAAAGAAATCTCACGTTCACCGACTGCAATTCGAGTCGAAGTCAAATCCAGCCGATCACAAAAAATCATACAAAAAGAAGTTTAACATCACATTCCGTCGCTCGGTAACGCATAAAAATGCAGTGAGTGCTCGTCAAGAAAACAGGAAAGAAACTGGGGAAAGATTCGAAGGCATCGGACGTTAAACAGAAACGCAAACGTTCTAACTAAGTCTGAAATACTCCGAAATGCTCCAGGTTCGCGGACGAGCTCTACGTGTCCTGAAGATCTTCGGGTTGTAACTGAATTTTCCTCGTGAAATATTCACCCTGCATACCTACGCCCGTACATATCACTCGGAGTTCACCCGTTCTCGACCTCCCTCTACCCTTATTATTCTTTTCCTTTTCTTCCATCCACCTTGTTCTCTTCAACGGCTCGAATTTTACCAGCAATCTCGCTGACCCGCTTTTCACGGACTTTAAACTGAAATTTTCTGGCTCGCTTCGAGCGTGCACTTGTTTCAATTTTAATCCACGCGCGAACGAGCGCCATGCAGACTCTACAGGACCTTTCAAAATGTGTGTCGCGCAAAATTCAGATCGAGATTGATCGCCGGTGATTGGTTGACGATTGTATTTGGTTCATTCAACGATCTCCGTGTATTACGTCTACCCTTGTTCGTAGTATTCGATCAACATGTTGTAACAAGGAGAAGAAAGGAAGATAATTTATTTTATTACATTTATACGCTCCTGTTTGTAGTGTTTCACTGACAAAATGCACCGAGGGTGAATGAATAATGATGTCTACAAATTATTTTATTACATTATCTGTTTCTTGTTTGTAATATTTTGCTTGTTTGTGAAATTGCACTCAAGCTGAATTCACAATGAAAATAAATTATTTGATTACGTTTATTCATTCTTGTATAGAACTCAAATTAAAAAGTGCATCGAAGATGTATAAACGATGATAATGGATTACTTGGGAATCTTGATGATATTGAGTTTGGAGATAATCTTGATGATATTGAGTTTGGAGAGAATCTTGATGATATTGAGTTTTGAGAGAATCTGTTGTCTTGAACTGTTAGGAGAATCTTGTTGTCTGGAATTGTTAAAAGAATCTTGTTGTCTTGGATTTTCAAAAGAATCTGGTTTTGTCGAGCAACATGCTTTTCTCAAATCACCTCGGTAAGGTGAACTGACGAGGATGATTGCTTGTTATTGGCTAGAATTATTATATTTTAGGCAGGTAGCCGCTACAAACTGATGAGGGTGAAAACTTGCGATTATCGAAATTGTATTGCTTTAGCAAGGTAACCGCCTACAAACTAGCGGTCACCCTCTGGTAATGTAGGTACCTTCAAGTAACATGTATGGGAATTCCGAACGCATCAACCGTGTCAGGTAATAGCCTTATGGAGTTCTCTCAACTTACCAAAACATGCTGAGGTTAAAGAACTACGCCAACAGTAGTAAGTCACAAGAAAGGAACAATTGACACTAAGACGATCGTACATGACGGAAAATGTTCAATGACTTCATAAACTGATTCTTGTTACGGGTCAGTTCAAAATCTTTTAGGATGGTTAGAGCTATTTACTGTATGCAAAACTCTGAAATGTTTTATTGTGTGTACCGTACTATACAGAAACTAACGATGATGAATTATAGCGCGATTATTTTTTAACGTTAAAATTCATTGATTTTATGCCGCAACGCTGCATAATCCTCGACGCATTAAAACATCTCAATATAGCACCACGTGTTCACTCGTGCTCTCAACGCTCTAATATCACGACGTGCTCTCTCCCAAGTGTTACATACGTCGTTTCGCAATAAAAAAAACGCCATAAAGAAGAGATCCAGAAGCAAGGCAGACCTCGAGTTGAATTTCATCCGGTAGTTAACTCAGGCCCGTGAAAAAGAGGATACGAGAGAAGAAAGCCACGGTGGAAGGAGAGGGGCTAGAAAACATAAAAAAGGAGAAAGAAAGGGGAGCAGAAATAAGGAGATGCCGGAGGGGGTTCGGGACAAAGGGGTTTGTATCGAAAGTCGGAATGCAAATGCGAGTAACATCGACATGGCATCTCCATTCGAACGGTCCCTAAATTTGTCCCGGCATTCTTTTCATCCCTCCACCTTCGCGTTCCTGAATACGTGCACACGAACACGCGCTCGTTCACAAGGCCAGCCATACTCTTACCGTCGAAAAGACATACACGTAAGACGGAATCAGAGGACGAGGTAGCAACCCCAATCAATAGGAAGTGCGGCGTTTCGCATGACAATCAACGATCAAATAAGAGAAATGTCAGTCAGCCTGAGCACGCTTCTTCCCTCGCGAGCATCCCGCTCGTGCACGAAGACACACGTGTGTTCTGGATACACAACACACCACGATTTACAGTGTACAGTCAGGAAAGAATCTGGTTTTTTTAGAAAGCAAACGATGAATTAGGATAAAGTGTGTTTTGGATACGCAAGATGTCACGATATAATGGAGAGAAAGTCTGACTTCGCCAGATAAAATATGGAAACGAAGAGAAAAAGAGAATTCCATTTGTTGATTTTCAGTAACGTTTGGGATTCGAAAATTTACGAAAGGGTTAAGAATTTGAAGATCTTAAATTTTGGAAATGCAGAAATTTCGACGATGTACAGATATGGGACATAGAAATTTAGAAACATAGGTATTTATGGATCTAGGAGGTGCAGGGATTTGGGAACATGGAAATTTGAGGACGTGGCTGTTTGTGGATCTAGGGACTTGGGACTTATGAATTTGGAGATACGAGTAGTTCGGTATCTGGAGATTTATGATCTAGGAATTTGGGAATATAGGTATTTGAAAATGTTGGAATTTCGAAACATAGGTATCTAAAAATCTAAGGATTTGTGCGTCTAGGAATTTAGAGACAAAGGCATTTGGAGAATTTGGGATTTGGAGATATGCGGATATAGAAATCTAGAAATTTAGACAGTAATATTTTGGGATCTAGGGAGTTGGAGACACAAATAGTTCTGAAATTTCAGATTTATGGATCTACGGACATGGGAATTCCCTAAATTTTCTGTTCGGAGATTTAAAAATTTTAAAACAGAAATTTAGGATTCTGGAAGTTTAAGGACGTACATACTAGGGGAAATCTTAAAGATTTGGAGATCCAGAATCTTGCAAACTTGCATATTTTACAATCTAGAAATTTTGAAATCTGAGTATTTGAAAATCTAGGAACTTGGTAACTTCATTTAAACATTTGAGAAATTTGGTAACGTGAATATTTCAGAATCCCAAAATTTGAAAACTTTGGATATTTAAAAATACAACAATTTGTAAGTTTAAAAGTTAAAAAATTGAGGACTCTGAAATTCAATGATTTAGAAGTTTGATAGTTTGGATTTATAAAATCCTAAAGTTTATATACGTGCCCATTACAAGAATCTAATATTGCATCCGAGTGTACAATGTATGTTGAACGTCACGCGATTTGACGATACAATCCTGTTGTGCTAACAGCATAATTTCTATTGGACACGATTGACATATCGTGATCTTGTAAAATATTTCCGTAAAGCTTTTGACATCGCTAAATGCTTGCGACTTCGATATTTACATACTCGAATTGTTTCATCGCGGGATGAATACTGATAAGTCACGAATACTTGAAACCACGAACACAGTTTCGTGTTTCTTCTGATTGTTAAGGTTGATCTTTATATAATTATCTGGCATCGTAAAATATAAGTTTGAACTTTGGAAGATGAATTTATTGAAAGAAAAAATATAATAAGTTGTACTAAATTTTTATTTGCTGTCGTTCCTAATTTATACCTGTAGGTTTATTAATTTAAATATTATGCCACGGACATAATGTTATTAAACTGAACAGTGTTTGCATACACTATTTCAGCCGCAATGACATTATGTAATTTTCAAGTAGTATTTGTATTTTTAAGGTTTTATTACATAATTTACTCTAACAAGGGCGAAGATACAAACGATTATCGTGAATGCGGCATCTAATATCTAGCAAACGAATGGTCGAGAAAAACCAAGTGAATTGTTAAAGAGACGAGAAAAAACAAAAGACAGAGTAAGTGACGGGATGATGGAAGAAGACACACAAGCAGATCCGCGCGACGGTGTACGAAGTGTCTTCTTCATATTCCCACGAGCAACTTTTTCTCCCGATTGCTTGTATTCGATTAAAATTCTATTATTCTTAACGTGCACGGAAAGAGGAAACATCGGCGAACGAGAATGTGTGCAATACTCCCAATCGTATGCCACGAACGAAACGACATCGGTCTACGATGCTGTTGTTATTTCATCGTAGCTGTTTTTTCGTGAAATTTATCATACAGAGTGTCCCAAAACTGTTGAAGGAGCCGGAAATGTAGCGCGCGCCACGCAATTCGATCGCGACCACGGCCAATTATTACTCGGGCCTACACTTCTGCTGCCGAGCGCGCGCGATTCTCGCGCTCTGATTGGTCGGTGTTTTTTGTTAAAAATTTAAAAATGAAGGCCCATACGACATTTTTGCAAATGAAACAGTTGTTCAGAATGACCCCACCTACCTCCTATTTCCGGCTCCTTCAACACTTTTGGGACACCCTGTATTCAGCAGTGGGGGGAAAAAATTAGAAGGACAATTGAGATCGAACAAGAATCGGAATTGTAAGAAAGATATTAAATCTATAGAAAAAATTTTGTTGCGCATAACTCTGTTGATAAATATTATATTTCGACACTTGGTAGAACATAACCTACTTTTCTACATTTTCGGATCCCAATCTTTGTAATTGGACTAACATTAATTGGTGTTAGTGATGAGAAGTGGTAATATTAAACAGTGAGCTAGAGATCTTACTGATAATTCTTATAAATGGTTGTGTGTTGCAAATTTTATTAACAAATGTTGCAGATAGTTGTACGTTACAGATATTATTGACAAATCCTGCAAATAGTTGTAAATTATAAACTTTATTAAAAAAATGCCCATTTGAGTCATTCTAGTAATTATTTACTTTGTAATATATATATAATTATATAATTATTAAAAATTATTTTCCACAATTATACAATTATTAATAATTATTTCCCATAGTTTTATAATTTTAATTCTTCCAGCCTTCAGATTTTTAAAAATAATTTAAAGAAATATTACATAATACATTGTACAATAATAAATCAACGACATGTAAAACTAAATATTTGATACTACAAATTAGCAACGGTTTAGAAAAATCGAAAGCAATTGGAAAACATTAAAAACAGAAATCTCCTAAAAATAAAATTCACCCTCTTTGTTTAAACTTTCGTGCTATGCTCTGGCTATTACTTCGGTGAAGGGACTTTTGTTTAAATTCTATGAATGCGCATGATATTTAGATTGCGGTCGCAGAGAAAAAGGAGAGGTAAAAGAAAGAGAGATTGAAGCGATCGTTTGGAATGGTAGCTGCTTATGAAATTACCGTGAATGCAGAAAAGTCTGACACGCTAGACCGCCTTGGAGGCAGTCTTTTGGAAAATCGACGATATGAAACAGTAGCTTGGGTAGAAAGGTTAAAGGAAACAAAGTAGGAATGAGAAGGGAGAGACCTTGACTTTGTCTCGGTAAAAAATATTGAACTCATCCGACCGGAAGATCATAACACCACTGAAACAGGCTCGATGCGTGTTTCCATTATTATGGAAACTTTTGACTAATAAACGAAATTCTTTCGACGACAGTAAGCTTTACGATTTCATCGCCGTTGTTTCACTTCGCAATACACATCTACGGAGGTCTTCGTAGAATGATGGACCACATATTTCATATGAAACATGTAAAAAGTTCTATGTTTTGAAAATATTTTGATTGCAGAATCTTCAGAATTTTAAATTCTTAATTTCAAAAATACTTAGTCAAATTTTCAAATCACAAATTGAAAATTTGTGAATTCGTGAATCATTAATTCTGAATTTCCATGTTTCGTAATTTTCCTATTCTTATATCAGGACTTACCATTCTTCCAAATTTCTCAATCAGAATTTCCAAAATTGTAAAATTCCTAAATCACGATTGCAAAAATTTCTAAATTTTGTGCACCAATAATTTCCAAATATCCAAATTTATAGATCTCCAAATTTCATTATTTCTCAAATTTCCTCATTTTTTAATCTTCATATTCCTAAATCTGAATTTTTCAAATTTTCAAACTAAATCCCCAAATTTCTAAGAGACGATATTCTAAATTTTTAAGCTTCTAAATCGCAAATTCTTGAACCACAATTTCCCGAATTTCCAAGTTTCTAAATTCTTAAACGCCTAAATCGGTGGTTTGAAATTCCCAACTTTCTAAATCTCTTAACTCTTAAATTAAACTTTCTCAAATTTTCAAAGTTCTGAATATCCAAACTCTTAAGCCCTGATTTCACTTTCCAAATTTCGAAACCTTTACATTTTCAAACAACAATTTCCAAAATTTCTAAAATTTCGAAGTTTCTAAATTTCTAAATTTCTAAATTTCCAAACTTCCCACTCCTTACATCCCTAAATCCATAAATTTTCAACCTGTCAGTTCTTAAATGTTTAAATATAAATTTCCTCAAATACCTAAATCATAGTCAAATTTCTAAAACGCTATATCTATTCACATAATACTACATTTATTTCAAAAATCATCACACTTATAATCTTAAAAAATGTTATTACATTCAAAAAGAAATACACAATATAGCTTTTGTATCGCACTACTACAACAATTTTTGTTGTGTGAACAGTATACCTATTGACGTATAATGGCCCTTTACCTTGAAATTAAAAATGAAGTTAAAGAGCAGATAAACGAACGATCAAATACATAAATTAATGTATGCATTAATTCTTTATCTTCTTAAAAATCAACACGAAGGTCAAGAAAACCACGTTAACATACTTTGTAACTTAAAATATGAAACTTATTAAACGGTCAGTTTGACGGCTTTGGTAGATTCAATGATAATTTCTATAACTACCTATATGTACTTTAAATTGTATTATTAAATTTTACAGAAAATATCGAAGTTAATACGCAACTTATTTGTAGAATTGTCGCGATTTCCATTGCAAGAAATAATCGCAAGTTCATCGTCAGTAGTATGCATTGTTAAGCTACTTACTCCAACATTTATTAACGTGTCTCGCATGCTTACTGAGGGCGTAAGTTGTTCGAGTGTAAAAGCCCTTTAAATCCCCAATTACCTGGATGTACAAGACGATACTTCTGTTGCATAATCGTTCGTTACGAGAGACTTTTCCTACCTCTTTCATCACAGATCCTCTTATCACTGTAACAAGTGCACTTACGTGATGTCTGCATCATGTAATTCCCAGACTCTCCGTATGCAATTTTCTATGTCAAGATGATGAACTTCCTCCCAAGCTGCAATATTGTTCCTTCGAGTTTGTAAAACCGACATGATTTATATCTCTGATTTGGCAATTAATTAATATGAAAGAGAAGTTGCAAATATTATTCTCGGCTTTGGTTAAAAATACTAATTATCTTTATATTATAAACTTACACAAAGAAGGGATTTGATGATTCATTGTTATAAAAAAGAAGTTGTGTGCTTTTACTGATGGAAATAATTTGATGAATAATTTCTATAAAAGAAAAGTTTCAAATATTCTTCGTAACCTTGTTTTTAAATACTAATATTTTTATATTGTGAGCTTCGTGAAAGGAGTGATTTAATGATTAACTAGTATAAAACCGAAGATACGAATATTGCTCTAAATTTTGATGATTTAATGATTAATTTATATAAACAAGAAGTTGCAAATATTGCCCTCAACTCTGATATGAAACAATTAATTTCTTTTTATTTTGTTGTACGAAGATTTCATGAGGTATTTATTTTTTTCGCCGTGTTTGATTATGTTTTGAGCCCTAAGTGAAGAGTACATTCTCAAATTGAAGAATTTGTCATAATTACTTTGTTAAAAAGGTACAAACAGAAGTTACGTAACACAATTTTACAGGAAAGTTACTGAAATACAGTACTGCAAATACACAAAATAATATAAATTATATTTAAAAAGACAATAATAACAATATAGAAAAAATATAAATTATGTGTAAAAATACAATAATTCACATAAAACAAAATATAAATTATATATATAAGTACGATAGTACAAACATAGTACCAATATAAATTATAATAAATTAAAATTATAATTAAAAATAACACAAATTATATCTAAATTATTACAAACTCGAAATGCAGTGACAACAATTTTTACACAGTGCTCATCCAATAATATTTCTTTTACTTTTCCTTCTTAATGCATTAGTTCGATAACAACTACCATTAAAAATTCATTTATAAACAATTATGACCATTCTATTTGAAATATTTTTAAAACTCCTGACATGTACGTATAGTTCACCGGTCACAATATAATCTTTAGAAATATATTAAACAAAAATTCCGTTGCAATTAATTAAAACGAAAAGCGTATTCCTCTCTTTACACGTGTTTCAGTTCCAAAACAATTATTAACAGCAGTCATACACGCAATCAGATAAAACATGAAGAACATTCTTTCAATTCTTTTTGCACTTCTCAAACCAGCCACACATTTCGTTCGTGACAGTATTTTCCCCACACGCATGTATTATATTGCCGGTAGCTCTTTCAGCGTTATTGCCAAATTTATACTTGTCTAAAAACAATGACCCGAACATCGTCTAAATTAATATCGGTATAAAATACAAAACAAATAACAAAAGAAAACACTTTTAAGAAAATCTTTGTTGAAATGTGACTCTGACAATGGACACTACAACTATGAAAGGTGCCAAAATCGAAAGTATAAGGAAAACATAGTGACAAAGGTTCACATGTACAGAAAATCCGACATTTCATATGCACCAACCTAATAGAATCAACCTCCATTGCGTCGTATCAATTGACATCCTGCACAACATCGATTACCCCAGCTCATTCAGCGCATAGCTGCACCGTACAATTTCCTTTCGAACTAATAACAACACGTCGAAACGCACGGGGCAATTTTCGTAAGTAGATGTCATCACCTTTTAGATATCTGTAAATCGCGATTGGCCGTATCGACGCGATTCGAGAAGCGGCACCGCGAGGAAATTTTCACGGGGAAAATAAAGTTTACCGCGAGAGATCGAATCCGTAGCAAGGGAAGAGAAAGGACAAGGATAAAGAAGGTGGTTGGTTCAGAAACGAAGAGTAGATGCGTTGGAGGGTCCCTGCAAAGCAAGCATGCGAGGGGTGCTGGATGGTACGTTCCAAGAGTGATAGATTGCCTCCTCTTCCAGGACGAGGCAAGCTCTCTCGCGGTGGCTGAGGTGATCTCTCTCGAGAAAGCCCGAGCTTTCTCCTCAGGATCTGCTTTTCAGGAAGAACAGAGACGAACGAACGTTCGCCGATGGAACGATAGAATGTATCATCGTATGATTTATTATCGGTAGCTGTCTTCGAGCGACCATCTCGCATCCGCAGCCAGTTTCAACCCCCTCGGTTACACCGTTGCAAGCCCCGGGTCTAACCACTTGGCGAGCTTCTCGTTCCCGGCCTTATCTTCGTCGCTCGCGATCGAGAATGGGTTTAAAGAAATCATTGAATGCTCTCTGCCATAGCAGACGAAACGAACAACGGACACGCGAACGAATTCGAGGACGAACACGAAGGAATACAAGATATTACGAAATAGTTTTATTCGGAAGGTGTAGGGCTAGATGAACTTCCCGGCTATGTAATCTAGGTGGGTGTTTGTGTGCCGAAGTTTATGTGACTAAACGCCGTGCCACCTACCTTCTACAGATACTGCTCGTCCGGACGGAATGTATACACACGCCTTCGAAAGATAGCAGTTTGGATATTGATAATCTTCGGGACACGAGGAAAAGACACCCTCCCTTCTATCACATGACACCCCTTTCTGATGATACTACAACCGATCTTTTGGCTCGACCTGCTCGCGCTAAGATAAGCCGAGCATGTAAATGACGAAAAGATGAACGTGGATGGGATAGGTTATGTGTTTGTCTAATATCGGTGTGTTCGAGAGGAAGAAACTCAAATATGAAATTTTCCACTTCGAAATTTGTTATTGGTAGAAAGAGAATTTGTCCAAATTGTCGCCTACAATGTCCGATTTATGTTTCTTTTTATGTTACTACGTTCTCATCTTATCGATGGGTCGGAATAATGGTTCTTTATTATTACGTATTTAATATTCCCGTTAGAATCTTAATGACCGTAACTTTACATCCGTGTTACGCAATTGCAATGAAGAAGATGCACAATTTAAGTATTTGCTCGTTTTAATAATTTCATGGAGAGCAGTATTTGTATACTGTGGTATTAATCCTTTAACCTACAATTTTCTAAGCAGTTGCGTCATTCTCAGCCAGTTCATTATTGCTGCATTGTGAAGATAACTAATGAGAGTTGTAATGTTGTGCAAATTTTGCTGTCAGTAATGTTTGATTATGCAGATTATAAATAGAATTGAACCCAACATTTAATTGCAGTGAAAATACAAGTTTGGTTTATCACTTTCGAACTGTAATGTGCGTCATGAATACAACACGATATTGTAGGGCAAAAATTCAAGGCATATAGTGTACATTATTCTTCACATTTTTTCTTTTAAAATGACTATGGCCTCGCATAATTTTTGATCTTCGTATGAGATTCGTAAATAAATTTCTGTCTTTGCAAGCAGATTTTAACCCGCTAGCAATAAGAATTGTTTTCGCAGAACGTTTTTTTATCGATATTTTTAGTATTCTACGTTCTGTGCAGCGATTGCACTCAATTTTCTTTGAAACGAAGTCTGCAAGGAACGAGGGCCGTGATCTTTATCGATAGACGCGATCGAAGATTGCGGAAGCCTGAAAATTCGTTTTCGTGAAGTACCATTTTGGGAACGAAGCGGCCATGTTTCATCGAGCAACGCGGAGCACGTTGTGGATGTAGATAGCGCAGGAACAAATGGCTCGATATAGCGGAGACATCTTGTACCAAAACCCCTGACATCTATGATGTCCCTTAAACTTGGACGAACATTTTTTTAAGGAAAATTGTTACTTGCATTTATCTCTTTTAATTTTTGCGTGTATTTTATAATTGTTGAATAACCTATTTCAACGTTTCAAACGTTCCAGGAAATTTGTCGAAAAAAGTACTGCGACACAGTACTTTATATAAATCAATTTCAGGCTGAACTCTCTGTAGCAGAAAGAGTGTTCAACAAATTTCATATTTTAATTTATAAAGTTTATTAAGGCGGTTTTCTGGTTTATTTTCGTTGATGTTGGTAGTGGTTTCTGTATTGATTTTCACAAAACTGTACATTAATTTATTTCTTACTGTTCGTTTATTTATCTTCCAATTTTATTTTTATTTTAGTTTTATTTTTGAATTAGAAAGGAGAAATATAAAAATTGGAGAATGCAGACATACGAAAAGAAATAAATATGAAATTATTATTCTTTCATATGTAAATAAGAAATTTTTAAGTAGATTTGTGTTGTAGTAAATGTGAAAGACAAAACTACACGAGAATGTTATATAAAATAGACATTCATTTAATAATTCGCCCCTGAATGAATTTGACATGCCTACAAAACATTTTTAATTGAACATAATATAAAACTGAGGAACGTTAGTGTTAAATTATGGCAGTTTCATGAACTAACGCGAGAAGAGTATAGATCGATGTGTATTATGTATACATATTATGTATACATATAATAAATACATATGTAAGTAGGTACATTCATTGCGGCATTTAATGCATGGGTGTTATAATTACTGAAAATAATAAATACAAAGTTTTAATTCAAAACTGAAATACTATACTACAATATTATACTAACAAAATTTTGTGCGTATGTGTAATTGTAGCTCTGCTTCAGTAGTCATGTTATTAAGTAGTAGCACACCTTTATGGTCAGACAAACTACTCTCGAGTTTCTTAAAACATTAATACAGGTCTCTTTGAATTTTTCTTATAACTATAGGATTGTAAAGTTGTAATCATGAAGTTATAATACTATAAAAAGTCTTATAATTACTTTTCATAACATAATCAAACATCTTATAATTACAATTACATAATTATAAAATAATTCTAGTCAGCTATATTTTTATTTCATGAAGTACAGTTTATAAAAAAGAAAATGACTGCTGGTGAGAAAATTTCTCAAAAGGAAATATACAGTTTTCAATGAAAATTATAAAATGATTTCACTACATATATTTATTTCCCATTAAAATTTTACGGAGATTTCAGATTCGCTTTTAATTGCAATTATAATAATATTTGAAAAAAGTTTCAATATATTTATTTATTTTCTAAACTATCTTTTGCAGACATTAATAATAAATTAATTCTATATCTTTTGCATATTTTGACACGAAGAAAAGTGTATAAATAATAATAAAAAAGATGGACAGAAAATATGTGGCATTGTATGACGAAATATTACTCTTCATTGGTCATGTAATTTTATAGAAACAAATATCTGAACAAGTACTTCATCAAAAACATATAATTTTACACTATCAAGTATTTTTAAGAAAACAAGTGCCTGCACAATATACCCTTTAATAGAAAGCATAAATCTTTTAACACGAACAGAACCTATTGCACCATTTGAATCGCCAACAAAAGGCTTTCTTCGTTTTTGGCAATAACATCGAATATTTCCAGAAATTGGAACCAAAAATACGAGTCCCTTAGCGCATAATGATCAATCAAGTATGTCAGTAGCGTGATTGATTAACGAGAGTGCATGTGCCTGAAACGTTTTATCTTTTCTACTTTACGATTTCGCATTCTCATATGTTAATAACTTCAAGAGCTCTGTCTCGAGTTGTTTTTATGCATTCTTCAAAGGTTCATGCATTATGAATTTTATAAATTATCGCAGTACAATGGAACGGCTGATCTCATATGTTTCCATCGTAATTAGTTAATTTTAAAAAATGGAAAACAATTTATAGTAAAAAATCAAAGTATTCATAAAAAGAGTACCGTTTGTACTCTTTCGTTATTAATTAATAACTTTAAATTAACTTTAAATTCCTGACCGAAACGCTAGAAAAATTCCCATTTGATCTACTAGACGTTAATATTGGTAACGGGTGTTAAAAATAAGTATCCAATGCAATGGATAACTTAAACACTTTTTGTTATTGTGCACTGAACGAAAACATGAGGTCTGAACACTTGTAAACCACCAAGAAACTGCCGTAAACAAAATGTGGTCTCAATAATCGTGTTTAAAATTAATCTCCAGGTAGCAATAAACCTATAGACAAATCACTGCCCTTTAGCTCAGTTGTAAACTGTTTATATGAGACTCTTTCTCGCGTATCGAATGTCGATTGGTTTCCATTGAACGTAGAGTCCAACAGTGAATTGCAATATTTTTGTTTTATTTATTTATTTATTTTACAACTGGCCCTAGTGAGCCAACCAGCAAACTTGATAATTGTTCTATAGGAGGTTATTTCGGATGGACGTTTATTTGATTTTTGAATGAGGATAATTTCCTCAAATTTCCATTATATTGGAAAGTATGTTAGCCTGATAATCACGTTGAATATTTGTGTTATTACGACTATTCCTGTTTTTGGAAGTTCTTTTAGTAGTCCCACTTATTAGAGCAAACCCTGGTGCTTTTGTGTTGTTGAACAGCCTTATTTCCCTCGCTACTTCTTTCGGACTGAAATGTTTGATGAGAGAATTATAACATAATCAGTAATATTGTTAAATTAATTAACCCATCTGCTACCACGATCCCTAAATGGAGATCACCCCATTATACATATAATATATATTTTTGCTCATATTCTTTTTTTATCGCTCGCAGTAGCGTTATATTAAATAAAATATGTAACTTGTCAAACACTAGCATCATAGTAACCAAAATTATTTTTTGCCTTGACGTTGTCTATCTTTGACAAATATGTGCGATTTTGCAACACGTACGATAAAATGGAAACAAAAATTTGGCAGTTAATGGGTGAAGGTCACGTGTGCCGCACAATTTCAGAAAGAAATCTCTTCGGCGTATTAACGTGGTCATCCACTGTATGCAACTCGCTGTAACATTACGAAACGTAGAAAATCATAGAAGCAGATCACCGTAACGGTGCAATGTAGAATACCTCTGTTCGAAATCAATGGTGCATCGGCCATTGGCGTTCTCTCGAGAAAAGGGGAAGAAACGCAAGGAGAATGTGTTTTTCTCTTCGTCCGACGCTTTTTCTTATTCTTACGCTCGTAAGGAACGTCGAAAGTTTGGCCGTTGCAGCGATTCAGAATTTTTATGGGGCCGTTACCGTTCTGGCAGTGATACTAACCTATGCGCCTTGGGATCGAAGCAACACACCACATAGCCGTCGAATGCCCCACGTAGGACACGTTTTCCATCGCCATACGTGCAGCCAAGTGTCGGACACTTACACGAGCAACACGACGGTACCCTACAAGAAGCCTCGCATCTGAAAACTTTTACGACGCCCTCACGGCGTTTATGTCGCGTGTAAATCTCGCTAATTCCGTGGACTCTTTCGCTGGAGAACGCGTCTCATGACCTTTCGTCGTTTCTTCGTTCGCTCTCGACTCGACTGCGCATTTCATCGCGTGATAAAATACGTACAACTGCGGCTGCTTACAAATAGAATGGCCATTCTTATTTTACGCGAATTTGAAAATTTCAGCCTCCTGCCGAGCCTGCGCGCGAGTACTTCTTCGTGCGGCTGAGATTATGCTCGTGAAGTATCAGAAAAGTTCGAATGATAGGCGTCGATATTGATTATGGATAGAACGAGGAGAATGTTATTGATTCATCTAATTCGCGATCATACAATTAGCTGAAAAATAAAATCATAATGAGTTATTCTTTCGTGCGTGCGTTTTGAACTTTCGATCAAGTTAGATATTTTCTAGTGTTAGCTATATTTTTATTTGATCCAGCATGGTACGTCGTAACGACGCATTTAAAAAAATTTGTAAAAATATTTAATGGCCTGTCTTAAACCATACGTCAGAAACAAGAATAAATTGACTTTGGAAATCTTCAAAATACCGCTTGACCGAAATCGTTTATGGTAGTTACGTGATTGTCAAAAAGGCCAAATTCTTTTTAAGTTATAGTGTCGCTATTATTAATTGCCAATATAGGGTGTTTCGTAGTGTTTTCTATATCGTATCTACAATGCTATAGATTTCGTTATCAAAAACCTATTGCTGTGTTAAATAAATATATATACAGTCATGGACAAAATTAAGTGGACATTACAGAAATGTAAAAAAATGTTTTGTCTTATTACAATGTTTTAAATAAATTTTAAATTTAGAACGTGAGATATTTTTGTAGACTTGAAAAAACATGTATATAATTGTGCAATAAAGTTTTGATTTATAGGCATTATTAGTTAATTAAATTTACCTTTTGTTATTTATGACACCTGTCCACTTAATTTTGTCCACGACTGTACATATAAACACCTAATATTGGCAATTAATGATAATAACACGACAAGTTCCAAAGAATTCAACAAACTTTTTAACCAAAAGGAAATTTATAAATGTCAATGTTTTCTTGGGTACTCTGTTTAATTATATATTGCAACGATAAGTTCTTCTAATATATGTGCAGTGCAGCGTCTACAGTATTAAGTGACGATTAAACAACGCGTGGAACCAGTAGATTCCCAATAAACGATAATGGTGGACTATATCGAAATGAATGGGGCAATCTTCGGATGACTAGATTTTATTTTTATGTGTACTTGTTAACTATTGTGTCGAGAGTGCCCCTTCAAAGACGTTTCACATATTACGAAGACTCGGAGTAGGCGTACAAAATTTAGGAAGTTGGTGAAGGAAAGCAGTTTACTATTTTCTATTGGCTAGCTAAATTCGAGTGGTAATGGAAATATTCATGACGTACGAAGCTATCTGGATTTTCCTCAAAATGACCGTAGCGAGTAATAAACTTAGGGAGTACCTCCACATGAATGGGAAAGTGCAAACAAAGGCTCTACGATTAACCCTTTGCGGTCCTTAATTCCTTTTACCTACAGCTCCTTAGTTAATTTACAAAATAGATGAAGTAATGGGTTTACAATAAAATATATTCTAATAATGCTGATTGCGTAACAAATATATTTCTAATTTGTTACAAGTGGCAAAGAAATGAAAACGTCTTGAATCAACTTATTTATCCGAATTAGTTCTACGATCAAAGAGAAACAACATGTCGAGCCACACTCGACATAGGACCGCAAAGGGTTCTGACACCCAGGTATGACTGACAATAAATCAATACAAAATTCGTTAGAATGTAATGACTCCTTGGGTCCTATTTCTGCTACGGGTAAAGACTATTATTCCAAACTACAAATATATCTAAAGTAACGAAAATATCGTTAAACTACTGTAGGATGAGAATATTTTTGCTGCATGTAATTAGGTGTGTTTGGAAAAGCGAACGATGGAATGTTTGGACGAATACAAACAACGTGGTTGCGTGCGATTGAGTTCGAGAGATTGAGGTCCGAAAGAAAAGTGTTTGGAAATGTATGACAGGACCGAGCGTAGCAGGATCGTGTGAACGGAAGACGATAAGGATGGTGGACGTGATCGCGAGGATGTTTGGAATGGATGCATGATGAGTGTGAAGGGAAGAACGTATAGTTTTCGGGGTGAACGAGTTAGTCTTTAGCGAACAGCGAGTATCAGCGAATAACAGTGAACAGCGTGAATGAGAGAGAGTAAATAGCGAAATAGCGTAGCTAATAGACATTATAATAAAGTATATTATTATATTTTTAACTGAATCCAGTGTCATTTCACCCCGAAATACCAATTTCCCTACACTACTATATTGAAGAAAACTTTGACCGATGTCTAATCCTCTCGCTGCAATATGTATTCTAAGACCTAACACCTAATTAGAAGAAACGTTCTTCGATCGAAATAGATTTCCATTTATTAGGGTTTGTTTAAGCTTAACTTCTCTGACACGAGTTCTCTTTGTTCCCTGCTTAGAGGGTGCTCTATTACTGAAACGATTCGCGAGCAGACCGGCTCATTCTTTCAACTTTTCTCGAATCTGTCAAGTTCAGCCAGCGGCTGAACTACGTTTTCTTTCTTTTCTTTCTTTCGGTGCTCCCCCCCAGAACCGGAAGCGGTCCAATACACACGTACGTGTGCCATTGCATTCGCGAATTTACATATACCTACACACCTATGTGTGTTCGTCCGTGTAGAAAACTCAAGACGTTGCCTGCAGCAGCCACTGTATTTACCCATATCGCGAGTTTCTCGATAGTTGTTGTTTCCAAATAGCGTTTCGTCAACGTCAGACTGCTTCGCAAGTTTCCCACCCTTTTGCACGGGGAAACAAAAACCCTCGCGAGTAAAGGGAAGAAAAAGAAATCCATTCTTCGCGAGACGCCATCCTTTGCATGCCTTTGTGCCAACTGTCGTACGATAAGTGATTATTTTCTGAAATTGTCGAATTGTCGTTGCTTGAAATGAACTGACACGGTAGTAAAAAAGGGCACTGCGAACAGATTCGGTAAAAAATACGAAATTGACAAGAGTATAAGAAAATTATGGCACAGGATGCCTACTTTTTAATTAATCTTCTTATAAATGCTATTTTATTAACGAACATCAGGAGCTCCTGGAATTTTTCAAATTTCATAATTTAGTCCGGAAATATAGTTTTTAGAATTGTAAAACCTTCGTATTTCAGCGTTAGTTCGAACTGATTATACAATCGTAGAATTTAATTCATAAATTTAAATGATCAATCAATTTTTACTTATGAGAGTGTTTATTTCATTTCACTGTTTTATTATTTTAATATTCGAAAGCTTTTTCAAAACTGTTGTTTGCATTTATTTGATTTGGAAAGCAGTGGTGATCATGTTTTCATTAGAAACGGTATTCGATTGTTAACCAGATGTTAATGGATATGAGCAATTATTTTGAAAGCAAGAAAATATGCATGTCGTAAAAAATTACTGTTATATCGCGTCAGAATTAAAACCGTGCCCTGCCGCACTTCGCCTGTAAAAAGATGTCCTTATTGTCACGAAATATTCAATTTTGTTTAATTATCGCCAGATAATTGATTTTTCAGTAAACAAGATATACGAGTTCAGTTAAAAACATCATCAAAATTCGGTTAACGAACTTCAGTAACTACTTCAAAAAGTATAAAGCGTACGAGGAAATCCACTTTTTAGACCTGGTCGACGTCGCATTTTCTAAGCCCGTAAATAAGATATTTTATCAAAGTGCATTCTAAAGAATGCAGCACACCGTGATGGTAAGTAGACGGGAGAGAAGAAAACAAAGAGCAAAGAGAACATCCGAAACACGCATCTCTCATACGTCGGATAGAAAATCAATACCGTCTCAGCGTCTCTGAACCCATTTCCCGTACTGCCGCGTGCAGTGCTGCCAACGTGAAATGAGACGTTCACCAAAACTAAATATGTCTTTCTTCGGTCACGGAAGTACATCCAGCAGATACTGGAAGATACACCGGTCGTACAAAATCAATTTCAGAAAATCCATGTTCAAACAGTCCACCTAAATTGAAAGAACCATATGAACTCCAACCCTGCAATACGTGCATAATTTCGAATAAAAAGTTAAAAAAAAATGAAGGAAGCTTTTCTAGAAAAGTATTCTAATAAATATTAGAACCGAAATAAAGATTATTGTAAGTGCATTAATACCTTTGACGGTTTTAAACTGAAGCGTAAAATGAGGAATGTTTGGCGCAAACGAAAGTGTTCGTATGATAAGAGGCAGGACAAGAAATAGAAAGAAAATTTGCAGGGAAATTTTCGAGAGGGCAACGATCGACCTTAACCTACGTAATCGCGGACAGGTGGTTGATTACGGTTCGTCGTGAGGGGTGCAAAAACGGGGGTGGCAGCTTTGCCAGCCGGTTATAGTGTTCAATAATTAAGTGGAACCTGTTGCGCTTCTCGCCCGCACCTCCACCCCCAACTAACCCCGGCTAGCAACCCCACAAGGTATATCTCTGTACTGCTGAAAGCTCGACGCCGGAATTCATTATTCATGCCAATTAAATCTCACCGACCTTTAAAACAAGACTCAACTACGCGTAGTTATTCTTGCTAATTCTTTTGATCTCTACATTCAAATAGGTCTCTGTGTGTACATTGAAAAATGTTATTTCGGTAGTATATTGGTTTATATTGAATTAAATGTCGCATATTCATTGTCAAATATTCAGTGTTCTGTATTCAATATTCAATGATCAATATTACATATTAAATGTTTAATACTAAATATAGAACATTAAATATTCAATGTTCAAAATTAAACATTAAACATTACATATTAAATAATAAAATAAATAATAATTTAAATAATAAATTATACAATATTAAATATGTTCAATGTTAAATAAATTATATGTCGTATGTATAGAGATTGAAGTAGTATAAAAATTGAGGAGTACACAAAGTAGAAATTTGAGATATAAATATTAGTTTTGGAAATTCCAAGTTCTGGTGTTACAGAATGTTTAAAAAGTATAGAAATCGGGTAATATCGGAAATTCATGATCTAAAAATTTTTATTTTTTAGCATTTGAAAATATAAAAACTGAGAATACGTTGACACAGAAATACCCATAAAGGTTTCAGTAATATAAAAACTGGAAAATAGAAAGTTTGAGATATAGAAATTAGCAAATATAAAAATTTGTAAATGTAGAAATTTCGAAATACATAAGAATATAGTAATATAGAATGTATAGAATTCTCACTATAGCACATGTGAAGGATGAAATTGCATTTAAACATTACAGAAAGCTTTTAACAGTCCATTTAATAACAATTATGAAATATTACAGAAAAATGTACCCGAAACTGTTACCAAATGGCCCTACCATTCGATAAGTAAGGCTTCCCAAACACTATTAATGCCGACATCGACAAAACTGGTTTTGTTCCTCAAAAAGTAAAGGAATAAATATATCATACGATTAAAATGATACGAGAGACTTATTCGGCAGAAGATCGGTTCGAAAAGAGAAAAGAGCAAATATTGCAAACGTAAGGGTTCCATTATTCAATTTCGAAAGCAAATAATACCACCCTCAGCAGCCAGAGCCCTTTTGATCGTTCGGTCGGGCCTCAAACTTCTCAAGATAATTCTTCGACTCGGAATCACATCCCCTATGCGCGTTTCATCTTCAATAAAACGTTCCGTTCAGACTCCCTGACTTAAAAATGCCCTCAGTTTCCCCCGTTCCCTATCTCTGACCGTAGTGACCGTCCTTTCAAAGGGAATTCCTTGGTCATCGAACGGTAAGGTTGCCAATCAGCGTGATATCGTCACATACGTGTTCGTACCTTTATAAAATACGAGAGGATTCCCTGAAAAATACGAAGTCGTCGAACGAGACATTTTGTGCAGGTTACAATGCAACGTACATACATTTTCAGATACGCATTTCTACTCCTATATTATATTCGTCTCCGTAGACAGAGTATTTCCATGCTTCCTTTCTTTCCTACCAACCGTCTTTCTTCCTCCACCCTAAGCCAACCCCTTCAAATTTACCGCTATCACTCCCAACAGTCGACGACCCAATTCTGAGCGTCTTTCAAGTTTCGCCATCAGTCAGCGAGATTCAGACGTTTCTTCCTAGAGAAACGCCCACCTCTACGCGAATCCGCCAATTTTCATCTTTGGCCGGCATATGTGTCGACGGAGACGCAATATTGTTTCTGTACATTCGCGTGCAATGTAGTAGGTTTATGCTACAAGAGTAACTGTATGTGCACTTGAACATTTTTTAACATTAAGAATGCACTAATGGAATTAATTCTGAACACTTTGAATAATAATATTTTATATCTCATGTTTTTTAGAATATGTATATTCCGCTACGCTAAATTGATAGCGTAATATTTTTATTGTAATCTATAATGTTTATAATTACGCTCTAAAATTAAAAAAGCACAAAAGTACAAAAATATCTCACGTTCTAAATTTAAAATTTATTTACAACATTGTAATGAAACAAAACATTTTTTACATTTCTGCAGTGTCCACTTAATTTTATCCAGGAGTGTATGTTATAGAACTCAATATTTTATATACACCCAACTCTTTCTTTCCATAGTAGATACGTCCCTTAGAAAAGTGTGCAAAAAATCATGTAACAAATTACATGCGACATATGGTAAATTAGGGGATATGTTCCATAACTTTAAAAAATCGTGTAAGATGAAAAAATTCTCAATATTTTTCCAAAAAACCGTGCAAAAGAAGTAATAATGAAATCCATATTACATATGTATTTATAAAACAAAAACAATTCATTTTTACTACAAAAAAAATTAAAATTAGTGTACAGTGAAAATTCAATCTCTAAGTACAAAACTTATAAAAATTCAAATCGAAAATAGAAATAAAAATCAATTTTGCAACTATTCATCGCTACTTCATAATAAGCGTGCACGTTTATTACGAACTGGACCAAAAATGCTATCATCAGTAGATATGTCAGATATGTCTAGCACAACTGTCGGGTTTGTTTCAAATGAAGAAAATCGTTCGTTATTAACGGCCTCTGTTGGTTTCTTTGTTGTTATAAAGTCTATAAAGTTATAAAGTCCCTAAAAAAATTTGTTAGGGATTCGTGCTAGAATGAAAAATTCGTGTAAAAAAGTGTATTTATTCTTATTGGTGAACCGCATTATTTCAAAATCGTGTAAATAAAATGTTGGGTGTAACTGGGACACCCCTTTCCTTGGAAAAAGTTTGATTAAAATCGACTACGCTCCGCGACCTCTCCACGGCTCGGTAACAATCTCACTGTTTCACCTACTGTTCGGTTTTCTTGTTTCGCCTATCACCCCCTTTAGGGTGCATTTCTAGTTCGCCATCGTGCGAGGTAGGCCAGCGCACTCCGTTTTTCTTTATCCTCTGTTTCTTCACCCGGTAATGGTCCTGACGTCTGCCGGAATACGCAAAATCCTATTTGGACCCTCCGCCCTATCCTCGTCCCTGAATCTTACAGGAAACGGAAAGGCGGAAGAGGAGGAGAGCGGGAGGGCGGAAGAGGGAGAGCCGGTGCTCTTCGACTTGAATTTCAGAGGAACGAACGACCCTTGAGAAAACTATACGGACGAGGTCCTTAGTGTTCTTACGTGCTCGAGGAGACGACGTTTCGTGAGACGGTCATGCGTGTACAGAAAAAGCATTCGTAACGATGGAAACGGTCGTGGAACTCTGTAGAGCCATTAGGATCGACATATAAAAATGTTTCCCCGGGAATCTGCGAGATGTTTTTGATGTCCCATGTTGTATTGTTAATGACGTGCATGTAATCAGGAACTGTAATTCCTGGTTGACATGCTCTCTTGCTAGAACTATCTCGTCAGTTTATGCACATCCGTAAAAACTTGGAAGGAATCTTTGAGGGCAATGTTCGAGTTGCAATCGTATTTTTCAGTCGAATACGAATTATGATTACGAGAAGGTTTGTCAGTACAGTTAGATTTAAGAGCCTCCGATAGATGTTAGTTCGATTATGTCATTATATAGTGAAGGACTCGAATCTTTGGCTGTCATTGATTGAAATCAACTTGTGAAATTACAAATGAAAATGGGGGTGGTTTAGAATGAACGACTTAACTTAAGAGTGTTGCAATGAATTACTGTGATATTCTTCGTCAATCAGAATGATTACAACGAATATGAAGGGATAGAGTTGCCTCTTCTCTCTACTTTGTGTTATAAATTTTATTAATCATATGTGTATTAAATATGTGGAACTCAAATAGTATGAATTATATTTATAACACGTATGTTCTGTGTTTACGTTCTTTATTTTGTATTAAAATATACATTTTATCTTTAAATGCGCGTGCTTATACGTTCATGTATTCTATAATGAACGAATGCTACAAGGAACAAGATTTTGGAATTACTAATTCGTTATGGAGTACTATAAGTAGAGTTTTATTTAAAAGCAGCAACTGGTTTTTTTATTTAAGAATAATTGAATGTACATGCAAAGTTATTTAAAGAACGGACAATTCCTTTCGGTTTACAGAGTTTGGAGCTTATGTTTGTTCGAAAATGTTTCTCGTGCAATTTATTATATTTTGATGCATACGATATCTAAATAAAGATTCGAATAGGAAAACATTTCCCAGCAAAAACCACTATGATCAAAATTTTGAGGACAATATATTACCGAAATAATAAATACACAGCATAAATAACAAATATACAAAGTAAATTATAAATATCGAGAAAACATAATCCGACCGTACTACAAAACTACATTTCCCGAAATTATAAATAAAACTTCATCACGAAATTAACAAAGCTCACGCAGAAACGGATATTATCACAAAATTAACTCAGTTGATTACAAAAAAGTATGAAAAATATCTCAAAGACTTATGTACATAACTACGAAATGATCTATTGGAGAAAGAATACCCTCGTCGAGAATAAAAACGGAATTTCCTGTAAATTTACACGCCTGTTTCGTCGCAGTGAGGCAGCAGGCTCGTCCTTTACGGCACACGCCACAAGATAAGAGCGAATAATGAAGTAAAAATAATCCTCGCATTCTGGTACGTAAACCCCGTCATTGGCGGAGGTCGACATTGAAAACCGCAGTTCCAATTTTCTCCGGAGAATATGGGACCATAAATTCAAGCCAGAAGCTTGCACGACATGTCGTTAATACTCGGCTGCCATTCAAGTTGCAGCCGAGACACAGAAAGGAGGACGGTGTGCAGCTGCGAAATTTCAACGTTTCATTGACATCGGTGTCCATAAAGTAGCGATAATACGTGCATAATAGCCAGGCTGATATCAAAAAACAGAGATAGAGGACAGCCGAAGCGGGTGTACGCGAATGTGAAAAGGGATTCGCTGTGAATAATATGATATGGGAGGTCGGGATGCGCCAGAGGAGGACTCCACGATGGGGTGGGAGAAGAACACGAGGGGGTGGTATCGTAAGGGGATGCTTGAGGCGTAAGGAGATGGAGGAGAAAGCAGCATACAGTATGTCGCAGTAATCTTTTATGGTATATCTCGCATCGTGTTCGCGTGTGAACTTCCATTGCTGTCCTATAGGCTGTTTCAATCATCCTCGATGATACTGTTCATTCAATCGTTCGGTTAAACGTTTCTTACTTTGTTATTACGTCTGGCATTCAATCGCAAACAATTAATACTTGTTAGCGAGATAATTGGAGGATTTGCAGAAACATAGCTACACTTTTCTGTATGTCCTGTCTTATGTAGGCGAATTTTCTTTAAACTGTGTATACTGGAAAAAATAAACTGGGAAGAACAGTTAGTGTAATTTGGAAGTTTAGGGATATAGTGAACTAAACATTCGAGGGTTTAAGAACTTATTAATATAGGGATTTAGATTTGTCGAATGCGGGAATTGGGGTTTTATGAATTTAAGGATATTTGAGATATTTGGAGTAAGTTCTTAAGAAAGTTTTCATTGTCGTTAACAGACTTTTATCTGTTTCCGAAACACACGTTGAAATGACGTCGTTTGCAAACCATAGCGGAGATAGAGGACAATGCGAGGAGAAACCTACGCGCCGTCCCACAAAACGTGTTCCAGGAGGCGTTTCAAAAATGGAAAAAACGACGGGAACGGTGTATTGCCTGTAGATGGGACTATTTGTACAATATGTTATACAATAAGCAATAAAACTGACACAGCAAAAGTTCGGTTTCTTTCGGAACACACCACGTTTTTTCGAGGGTAGAATTTTACAAAATTAATTATTTACAAACCTTTTATTTCAATTTTCTAACGAGCTTATAGGCATTTTAATTATCGAATAATTCTACTTTCAAATAATTGTTTTAATTATTTGTCAACTGTTAGAATAATATATATTGTCTTTGAGTCAAGGCGTTTAACTATAAAGATAATTATTTAAGATATATCGGGTGTAACGTATTTAATTATTATTGATTGATAAATACTTAATTACAAACACAAATACTTATGAGATGTTGATTCAAGCATATTTAATTATTAAAATAAATATTTCCGAATATTTTATTACTAGGATAAATATCCAACCAAAGTCAATTAAAAAATAGTTAATTATAAAGATAAATATTCAAGAAACCCCGATGAGGAAACACTGAATTGTCAATATAAATATTTAAAAAAAATGATTAAAAGATATTCCATTATTCAGAGAAATATTATTCAAACAATTGATCGATTATGAAGATAAATAAAAAATATTAAAATAATCAAAATTCAAAGCGCTTCTCCTAGTATTTCGAGATGACCTATAGACGTAGTCTCAGTTGAAAGGCTAACTCGGAAAGCTCCATCTCCAGCGTGAGCTCTTTTGGGATAAAGGATCAAGGCTCTTGAATGTGATGCACACGTATATCCTTATCTTATATCCTTGCCAACCAACCTACCCTCTACCTCCCTCCGGTTCCATCTTCTTTCCTCGCGTCCTTCTCTTGCAACTCTATGTTACACTCAAGTTTTGCGGGGTGGCATGTCCTGTGCCTGCCTAATATCAAGCATCATCGCTCATCCCTTATATATCCAGTACCCGTTTCTTAAGTACCGCCATGCTGATCCAATGTCGGCGTTCAACCATATTACCCTGGACCGTCGTTACGTTGTGTAACTTCACGAAATTTAAAAATGAAAAGCCACCGACATATAGGAGATCGTGGAAGGTAAACTTGCTCGAACGAACTTTTCATTGTGGAGCGACGATAAAACATTTCGATAAATTGATAGTTGCAGATATTGCGAGTGTAATACGGATTTTACATGTTGCTGTTCGTGTTTACATGTTATAGGGGAAATATAGCAAAGACAATTTCTAGAGATTTAAACAATTTGAGTTTGGATAGAATTTAAAATTATTGGACGAGGCAATCTGGAAATTTGGAGTATTAGGAATTCTTGAATATGGGATTTGATGGTTTAAGAATTTAGGGACATAGATATTTAGAGATCGTGGGATTTGGGGAATGGAGGATCTTGGGATTTAAGGATTTTGAGGATCTTACGATTAAGGGATCCCGAGTTTTGGGGATTCAGGGATTCGGCGAGCTGATGTGTGAGCGAACTCGATATTTGAGCATCTTGGGGTTTGAGAATATATGGATATGAAGGTTTAGAATTATCTCAATGTAGGGATTTAGGGGCTCAGAAATTCAGGGACATAACAATTTGGAGATCTAAAGATTTGTGGGCTTCGGAATTTAGAAACATAGGAACTTGAGGATAGAGGTATTTGGAAATCTTGAAATTTGTGGATCTTCGAATATCGAAATATAGAAATTTCGTAGTCTAGGAATTTGTGGATGTGGGACTTTGACCATCAGCCAATTTAGGAATATGAATATTTAGAAATTTAGATATTTTGCGGATTTGCGGATTTGTATATTTAGACGCAAAAAAATTTAGAAATCTAGAACTTTTGTAATCTAGAAACTTCAATTTGTAATCTATCACTTGAAAATATCTTTGATGTATTGAAAATCGAAAATCTAAAACTATAGATGTTTAACAATGCAAGAGTTCGATTATTTAGAAAGGTAATAATTTATAACTGTGGAAATATAGAAATTAACAATCTAAAACATTAATCTAGAAATTTAGAAGTTTGAAACTTTTAAAAAGTAAATAATTTGTTGTCAAATTATATTTCTGATTGCAGTATTAATATAGAGATTTATCCGAAAATTTGATAACGATTGGTTTAAGAATTTTGTGGAGATTTTTCATATAATAATATTAAGATAAACAGAGTTAATATAATTTTCAATGCAATTTATGCAACTAAACATTAAATAATAAATAACAGGAAATAACTGGATAATAATAGAACTAAATAGCAGGAAGTAAGTATAACTATTGCAATGTTATTCGCTACGAGTTAAATTTCCCTGATTTTCACTACATGCAAAGCGTTTCAGACTCCATCTTTTTCTTCAACAGATATACGCATCTGTCATGGCGTCGCGACGTCACCCCCTTTTTACCCCATACGACACACGTACGGGGGGTGTACGAACCATATAGGGGGATGTACATACGCGTGTACCATACATACGTGCATATAAATACACATATATGTGTATATGTATGCACGTTCGCCCCGTCTTCTTCGCCCTGGCCTCTCCTTGGAAACGTAAAATTACTGGAAACGCAAAATCGATAGTCGCGATACTGGAGATCTTGTGAATGCGACTCTTTTGTGACATTAACAATTTCCAGATTAAAACGCGAATACCATAATAAATTAGATGTAAAAAATTGTAAAAATCTATATTAAATACTTTCTTTAAGGTGATAGAAATGCTGTAAGAAAATTAATAGCTCTCGTTCTACATACAGGTTGTCCCAGCTCTTTTCAAACTTGATTGGAATCTCCTATTCGTTTGTTTTGTTATTTTTAAACTTTACTTTTAATTTCAAAATAGGTGTGCACTACACACCTGTACAATAGTACGTTTAGTGTGACATATTTTTATTTCAAATACAACATAGCTTAAATATTGATTAAATGTTTTGATTAAATGTTCCAATGCTGGTTATACGTTTTGATTAAATGCCTTAATATTGGTTAAACCTTTTGATTATATACTTTAATATTAATACAATGTTTTCATGAAATAGTTTAATATTAGTTAAATGTTTTGATACTGGTTGTTGATACTTATTATTGTGTTGAAGAAAATAGTGAGATATTATATTGGGAAGATATTGAATACGCAGAATGTTTTTTTTTATACGCATACATTTTTTTAAATATCTGTTGTGAATGTGAATTAATACGTGAGTATTAATAAATTCAAGAAGAAAAGTATTATCGTATTTAATACAAGAATATTAATGCATTTAATGTACAATCATTAAAAATTGGCTAACGTCATTTTGTCGAAGTCGAAGGTTTATCATAACAATACATAACAAAATTATTATATAATAACTATTGTATAATATAAAAAGCATAACAAAATTGTATTCTAATGTCTGTTCTTTTATAAAAATATTTTAGTTCATTAGAATTATTATTTAATCATATTGAAATCTATATCAGTATGCAAGTCTATACCAACATGTGGTAATATGTGTTACACAAATTTTCATATTATGCATACATCCTCATATACGTACTCAAAAATATGAATTTCAAATTGCATCGTAATTCCTCGAACTAATACCAAATAAATGTATAATGCACACATAATTTGAAATTACTTAGACAATAAAATATAAGTTAACTAATTCGTACCCATAAATTATTTATTTCAATAAAAACCAACGCTAATTTTTAGAACCTTATTTATATTTAGAACCTCTCGTTATTAAATACATAAACGGTTCATTAACATTAGTTTTACGGGACCCGTCAAAATGACGGATCTTTGATTTTTTATTTTCAACTACGAAAATTATTAAAAAGTTTATGAAAAAATACATGTTAACATTCATCGAGATAAAGAATCTTTCTATAAACTGATATACATATGTATTATACATTATTTACTTATTTTTATAGTTCATTTTCAACTTAGACATAAGTGATCTTTAAACGTCCGTAAATCTAGTGTTAAATGAGTAAAAGGATTGACGAAAGCAAATTTACGGACATGATTAATTTATCAAGAACGTGGATGTAATATGCAAAACAAATGAACCTGAAAGTCAAATGTTCCTGTAGATTTCGTGATTTCTGAATCACGAAGCGAAGCTACGTACTGAAAATTTATTGTGCATTGTGGAGCCCGTGGTTGCAGTATGCAAGAGAGGAAAAGCGTTCTCGTTACTTAGACCGTTAACTCGGGGTAAGTTCATTCGACGAGAGTGAAAGTTACTTCAAAGTACTTTGCGAAAGTTCTTAAGGTAGGTCAGGACTTTCCTTTACGCGATGTTATTTCAGAGGGACGTTCCAGCAATGAACACGAGCGGATTGGTGTGTCGTGTGTTAAGTAAACGAGGGTGAGATATCTCTTATAATTTAACGACCCTCTGCAATTCACACAGCAAACACTATCGCTACTGAAATGAAAATAATTTGTTGAATGCACTATAATTACAACAAAAAATAAAGCATTTCTGATATTATGTTACAATTACGTGTTTTTCGTTGATTTTGACAAATCATATTTTAACGACAAATTAAATTCATATATCCTTTTTGTGAAATTAAAGACTTCAAATATAATGCTTCAATTATTGCACCCACGAAAATCTTTCGTAGTTAATAACTTTAATGAACGGAATAGAATTGATATTTTCATTGCTGTTATAGTACATTATTCTTACAATATAACATATTGTATATTTTGCTGCAATGTATTATTCTTGCAATATAATATATTGCATATTCTGTTACAATATATTATTTTTTAACAATAATATACGTGGTTGTAGGTAAAAATGGCGACGGCATTTACCGTGCTGTATATTAATACATCGACCATATTATTGAAAAATTAAAACTGATAATATTTCAACCATTTCGATATTAACATCTTTAATTTATAACTTTAAATATTAAATTAAGATGACAATTATAGAAACTATACTTTCCTTAGAAATGTATTGCAGAATATTGAAATTCAGATTATTTAAAAATGAAATTGGATATTATATATATTATACATATGGTTATTACACATTTACACGTCAAATAAATATTCCTTAACCTTTTTCAGCAATTTTTTCACAATATTTTCAACCTTACTCTTGTTTTTCAAGTGTTCGTCGAAATGTTTTGAAACATCATCACTTTGCGTATCAAGAAAAAAAGGCATAAAAGAGAACGTAGACGTAAAGTATATCGCGATACGCAAAGTGACTTCCTGCAGGTTCTTCGAGTCTCGCTGGTTTTCAAGGTAGAATCCTGAAGGCATACATATTTCGCAGTCACTATCTAGCCTATCTTTCAAGACGCCTCTCTCGGGATTCTATCTTTCTAAGACTCACCCCCTTTTGCAGCATGCGCGCATACAGTTACGAGGGTTAGAGACAGGAACGTTATGAAAAAGAATCCGTACATCGTATCACGTCCCTCGGTTCTATCCTCAATAAGTCCAATCACGATAGTTAAATTTTGATAGAAAATCTCTACCAGTACGACAGGATCAGGGAAGAGTTACGATTATCATTTTAAGATAACTTTTTCGATAGAATTCGATCAAATTTTCTCATATTTTATTTTCATGAGAGTCGAAATGTTCAGAGGAGTTTATTGATAGATGGGGATTGTAGTTAAACTCGAAGAAATGGAAACTTATTTTTGTTTGTGGTTGTGAAAATTGTTTACTCACTATGCAATAGGGACATTTTTGTTTTTTGTACTTTATTGTACTTACAAGAATTTAATTGAAATTGTATTTTTACTTATAGGAAAGATATGGTAATTTATTGAGTAACTATAAAAGTTGCTTTGTAGTTTTATTTATGTATAGTGTTTCTTAGTGCAATTATGTAGATTTTTATATTTTATAAACGTGGTAAAAGTTCATTGAAATCGTGAAGAATAATGAGTGTTTCGGACAAATTTCTAATATAATAATTTAGAAATAGTTGCAGTTTAAATAGTTAAAGTTACAGTTTCTATGTCAAGTTTTGGCGTAACAGTATTTAATTATTTTGGAAATTACTTTTGATATTTTAAAAATAAAAATTTACTTGAAATACCTTGTTCATCTAACATACTTATATTATTGTAGAAATAGACATATAAAGGAAATTATTACACTTTCGTTATGCACCGAATGAACTTTCTGTTTCAAAGTAGAACTACTAAGCGATGAAAAATTATATAAGCTCGTTACAAAAGATTTATAAATAATATTGCAAAATACGTGTAATTTTAGTTTCAACATAAATTTCTGACGAGAACATTTACATTTGCAGTTTCATTAAAGATGTTTCCTACATTTCGAAGTTGTAAACTGATATTTTACATTCTTCAGGGATTATATCCGGTACCTAACGATTACAATCAAACTCATCGAGTAAGTCAAACTATTCAGCGGAATTAATCGAAATGAATTGCATTATACATGGAGAATGTAGCTAGATGAAAATTACAAAGTCCCAACGTATTTCGCTAAACAATTTCGTGCACAGACAGTGAGTTTTGGTACTTTAAGCTAGACCATCGCGCCTCATCCGACAGTGTTCCTACCACCCATGCTCAACACACCCTCTAGGTACTATGTTACTGCAAACCCCCTAACCCAACGCCCTTCCCTGACTTCATCCCTCCCTCGATCCTGTTTGCTCCACCCGCGTATTCTTCCTAGTCATGGTGCACATAGTGGTTCAACTAAAATAGCGATATTATATTATTCGTAAGGTTGAGAGGGTCGCCATATTTTCCTCACAAAAATTTCTACCACCCGCGATGCATGTGCCTCCACATGATAGCCGACAAATCATGACAGTGATGTATAGAGACGCTGGGAACATGGCGTCACGCTTAGCTTGTTACAATTTCCTGGAATTACCGTTTCACCCTCTTCAAAATTGAATGGTTCTTGAGATCCGTTTCGGTTGAAGCCATTATAGTTAAATGTGTTGTATCAGAAAACGTATTCTGTTTTAAAGAACAGTAACATTTGTACCCTCTCTACATGTTCGCGCGGAAGAAAGATACTTTCATTAGATGGGTTTCTGTTTGAAACATTTTTTGTCGCGTTAATATTTTTGAGGACGTTACTTGAGGATCCCCACTTAATTAGAATACCACCACTCCACTTGGCAAAAGGACACTAACAACCATCAATCGCGAGCGTGACCAATTTTGTAAACGCCAACCAAAAGATCCTTAAATATGTCTACGCAGAAACCTAAAAGAGGATTTAAACATACACTCATGGACAAAATTAAGTGGACATTGCAGAAATGTAAACAAATTTTTGTTTTATTACAATGTTATAAAAAATTGTAAATTTAGACCGCGAAATATTTTTGTAGACTTGAAATAACATTTATTTAACGTATATAATTGTGCAATAAAGTTTTGATTTAAAGCCGTTACTAGTTAAATTAAATTAACCTTTTGTTATTTATGACATCTGTCCGCTTAATTTTGTCCACGACTATATTGTCAGCAAGAACACATAGGATTTAAACATGTATTGTCAGCAAGAACATATCGAGAAGAGGATTTAAACAGCAAGAACATATCGAGAAGTTGAACATATATTGTCAGCAAGAACACATCTCGACTTAACATACATATATCAATCGTTAATATTAGACATCAGCGAGTCTTGAATAAAACAACCTCAAAATCCCTTCAAGTTTCATTGTCTCATCATTAAAATACAGTCCACTAAAATCGAACTAGCTTGTACGTGTTTAATGTTGATCGCGAAGGAAAACAGTACGCAACACTCGTATCCATTTGAAAGCGTAAGAACGAAATATTTGATACGCGTCAACAGCGTTAGAATGAAATCTGGTTGTCTCACGCAGGAGTGTTGAAGAGGCAAGCAAGCCCATCTTTTCTAAAAGAGCAACGATACCGCGTTGGTCGAACTTAACGACGGGAAAAGGAACGATGGAGAAAAAGAAAGTGGCTGCCGCGTAAAACGAGCCATCATCCCCTGGAGCGTCGCATCCACGAGAAATCAAGTATGGAGGAGATTTGCATGCGAGTCGAATATAAGCTTGCTGAATATCCCCCGGTATAAGTATTTCATATAAGAGGCCGCTGCACCCGCGGTATAAGACACTCTTCTCTCGGTCGCCCTCCGGCCCTCCCATTTCGCTGGCAGAAACGAAAAGAAAAAACCACCCCCGTGCTCTGCGTCCCGCTTGGATTCCGGAAACCACCGTCGACCCATCTACCAACCCCTTATCCCTTCCGCAGCCTTCTCTTCGCCCTTCTCGTTCGCCTGGAACACGAGAAGAAAACCCAACGCCGCGAAATGTCTCAAGTGAATAGCACACTGACGTAGCCTGGCTGCCACTCTTGAATACCAACCCGTACATATAGACCGTCAGCTCGTATTCGGTGGATTTTTAATAAAAATATCACCGGCAGATTTCTCGTGTCGCTTCAGGGTATTCGTTTACCCACGGAAATGGATTTCGAAATTATGGAGGATTTCGATGTGTCGGCGTTCGAATTAAAAGAACACGTTCAATGCGACTTTCGGCCAAACGGATTAATTGAATTGGATTGCTCGAGGTGTATGTATGTTGTTTAAGTGTTTTCGGATAAATGTGTTGGCATGTACATTCGTATTTTTGTGTGGTGCCATCTCTTGAAATAGGTGTATGTAAATAGAGTTGTAATCTTGACAGTTCTACTATTCTCCTTAACACGTGCTCGATATTTTCTCTCCTTTTATGCTGTTTTTATATATAATTCAATAAATGTAATAATTATAGTTTCTATAAATTTATTTCACCAATATTTTAAGACAATACGTATTATACGAAATTTGAGGTATGGTCTGGGTTGATTTTGATCGGACTTTTGAATAAAAATTTTCAAATAAAAATTGCATACATTCATTATTAAACAGCTTTCAAATGTTCACTAATAACAAAATTTTAAGTTTTCTAACGTGGGAAATTTCAAATTTACAAGCTCTTCAATTTTTGATTCTCAGATTACAGAATATTAGAAATTGCAATATCTTAAATTAAAAAATTTTCAAAGCTGCGATATCAATATTTTGGATACTTACAAATTTAAAAAATAATAAATTCTCAAACGAATAAATATATAAATATTAAAACTTTAACATTTTCCATTTTTGGCTTGCCAAAATCACAATTCGGAAATTGATACATTTTTAAATATTCAATATTACGAATACTCATATTTAAAATTTTTAAGTTTAAAAATCTTCAAATTTACAAATTTGAAACATTAAAATCCTACACAGCATACAAGTTACCATCCATTTGCAATTGATTTAATTTTTGACATTAACTGTACCATTCCATAATGCACACATAGTTCAAATTAAAAAATAAAATAAAAAAGCGAACAAACTACCGATAAAACATAATTGAAAACTCAATATATATTTCAAGGTAAATATCTCAGTAAATTTTACAATTTACATTAAATTTACAGTAAATTTTACAAAAAAACTATTTATAATTTGAATGTTTCTAATCCAAAAAAAAACACACTTATAAATCGAACATTTCCAACTAAAAATAAGAATATTCACAAATTTTCTCCCATGAGTGTAAATAAAAATCCTCGAAATTGCAAATGGAATTACAAACCGATCATAATTCGTCCTGCAATAATGCCTGAACACTCAACCACAATAAATTTCCCAAAACTCAGCCGAAATATTGTTTCGTGGGCAACGATACTGTCTCAACGTTAATCAAGTAGTTCCAGAACGAGAGAATATTTTTCACCAGGCTGGAAATAGAGTATGGCAACAGGAAGAGTGGTACACAAATGGAATATCTGGCGGAAGGAAGAAACAGGGTTTAGAATATGAGAGTGTATGCATGAGCCGCACGTAGCAATGTTTAATAATAATATAAATATGGCCTGGCCGAGGTAGCTGCTGGGCGAATATGCCCTCGGAGCTGGATACGAGTTCCTCGTTCGACTATGAAATTGACAATTCCACCTTTTCACGTTAGCCACTATCTCGGAGCTATTCGGCACCGAGAGCGGGCGAAGAGCTGCTTGATCTTCGAGAGAAGAGGAACGCTCGAAATTCCAGCGAACAGATGAAAAGTTAAACGCAATGTTTCGCCAGCACACGATTCAAATGCTTACAAGATTCGGTATGACGTGCCACTTCGCGTTTACGTACAGGTAAACGAGCATTTGCAACTTTTTATTAACACTAGAAGTACCGGCATTAAATGCATGCTTACTTCATAATTGAAAATAAAGTAGAAAAATAAATAAATATTGCAGCATCACCTAACATGTACAACCATTCATTGGATCAATAAAACATGATAGACATTTTGGAAAAAGGACGGCAATAAAATTTTGTAAATAAAAAATGCCAAACTCAAAACCAGTAATTTTGACTGGTTGGTAGTTCTAGTATTAAGATTATGTAATATCCTATGAAATGTTAAATATTATGTATCTTACAAAATATTAACATTTACATCTCATAAGGAGATCATGTGCATTTGATGTACATGTACATTTTACAGAAGGATGTGCATGTACTTCGTGAGAAAGAAATAAAAATTAAGTGATAAATTCTCTCACGTATTATCACGACTTTTTTGAAAACTCTTTTTATAGGACCTCGCTGCGGAATTGCATGTTATTTGAGATATTTTTGTACGAAGATTGCAGTAGCTTCAATTAACTGATTAATTTGAAACGATATATTAATTATAATAAAAATTGGATTATCTCAACTTACAGTTTCTCCTATTTCAATCAAAAGAGATTGACTGAGCTACAGATCATGAACAAACAATCATTGAATAAATGGAATTTGATGAACATCCTAAACAAATTACAGGATGAACTCTAAATCGTAATAAATTTAATATGTAATAAATCCAATATACAATAAATGAGAAAAAGGTTTATAAATATTGTACATTTAATATGCAATAAATGAAAATGAATGTATATAATAAGGCTATAATACTCAATATATCATTGAATAATAATTAATATTATTATTTGGCTAATGATATAACAAAATAAATTAATTTTATCTAAAATAAAAAATTCTTTTGAAACTAATTTAATAACATCACTAAATGGATGAGATCCTTAACCCCTACTTTATTAAGACCTTTACGGAATTGAAAATACCGTAAAATTTTTCGTTTGAATAAAGTTGAAAACGCCACACTTAATAAATCTATAATTTTGATCGTTCACCAATATAAAATGTAAAATGAATAAATTTCAACTGTCGAAAATAAATTTCTAAACCAGAATGTTTATAAAGGTAGAACAATGCAACTTAGTGGACACAGGTTCTGCATTGCTAATTAAAAACGTTCTAGATCGAGCGATTTTGTCGAGAAAGGAATCCTGTATTAGGCGAATTTACCCTTCGCGTTTTCGAGCTTATAAACGACGACGATATTTTAGCAAGCAGAATCTTGGTGTCGTCCTTTTGACCTGCTCATTCTCTCGTTCTCCAACGATTTTGTCTCTATCTTACGACCTTTCGCGTAAAGGTGTGGTTCCGAGAACAGTGGCATGATATGCAAAAATATGTGATAAGGGTGGTTGGAGTATCTGCGTGCTCGTGCTGGTGACACACGTGAGCGTGCGTGTGTATGTGCTTATTGTTCGTGTGCGTCGATGTATGCGGATATGGAAAAGCCAGTGGCAACCCTATCAGAATGGAGGCCCCAGGGGGGCTCACGGAAAAAAAAGGAGAACGACCAACCATCCAAGGCCCGAATATAGGATGTCAGGAATTTTCATATCTCGATGCCACTCTTGGAAAGTGGCGAGCTTTTTCTGGAAAATTCTTCTATAGACAGGATTAAATAAACGCGGAATACCGACGTGACGTGGCACGCGAAATCAAAACTGGTTGATTGACAGCGGAAACCGAACGTCCTGTCGGAATTTGAACGTATCGATACCGGTAAATTAATATTTTTCGCCACAATACACTACTGTGGTCGTCGACATGAAGAAGTGATTCGCGTATTCTGTGAATTGTTATAACAATTGTTATGTGTATTCATATTCGATTAACAATTTGCGAATCTTGGAATATAGTCGTAATAGAAGATTCTCCTAATGGAGAGAAATTGGATATTCATAAATCTGAAAATGTGGGAATTTACGTATCAATTTCGCAACTCGATAGTGCGAACATTTATTTGTGTTTAAGGCTTGAAATATGTGAATCTAGAGATTTGATGATTTACAAATATATTGGGAATATAGGAATATTGCCAATCATTTTCCATAATTCGGGAATATAGGAATTTAAGGATCTCGGAATTTGATGATCCAGACTTGGAATTAAAAATAGAAGTTTGAAAACGCGAAGATGTGGAGAATTTTGTGATCTAGAGATATGGGACAGTAGTAATTTGAAGATTTAGAGATATAGGAATCTAGAGACTTGACAATGTAGGAATCTATAATAGTTATCTAGCAATCTAGGAACATCGGTATTTTTAAAATTAGATATTTAGGAATTTATGAATGTAGGAACCTGGCACTTTTGAAACCCAGGATGTTAGAAATTTAGGGATTTAAAGATTTGGAGAGTTCAGAATTTAGGAATCTAGCAATTTAGCAATTTAGAACATTACTTTTTCTCTTCAATAAATTTCCACTGACTCTCAAAGAATACACAACAAACTTTATATATATATATATCTTTAAAGCCCGTTGTCAGTTTGCGACGTGTTACTATTTTTCTTAAGTGCTAAAACAAGTCTTAGTTTTATTAAAGCACAAACATTTTACCTTCGCTAGTTGTTCGGTTATTTTTGTCTTTCGAGTGGATTCACTGATTCCACAACTTAACTACTTCGTGGTTCAGAACGTACAAGGCAGACACTTCGAGGCGAAGCTAACGGTATCGGCAAGAGGCAACCAGCCCGAAAGGATAAAGGTGTTAAGGGTGCAAGCTGCGACTGACAGCTACATTTATACGTTTCGCGGATTTTCCATATCGAGATTTGTCGAGTGCACACGAGCGCGGGGTTAACGGCACGGCACTGCAAATAACGTCGGGAAGATTTGTATCTGTCAGAAGTTGCGGAGCTGGTCTGGTACGTGCCTGGTTGGCGAAGGACTGGAAATCGCCGACCTGACGGGTTACCAGAAATTCCACGCATTCCGTCTTCGCTGTCTTCGATCGCGAACGAGAGCTTGTCACTTTTCCTTCGCCCTGGGAGATTTGATTTCTCCGCCGAATAGGTGTCTGGAACGCGTACGAACAACTAGACTGCTTCTATCCGCTGGAAAATGTTTCGCGAATCCCCCATATCCGATTGTGCCGCGAATAAAATTTATTTCGCCTGTTCGCCGGCTGTGGAATCCCTACCACGAAGTTTCGAATAAATCCCTGTTTCTACGTTGACGTGCACTTTCGAAAAAATTCGCGACATTTTGCGGCGTGGGTCTACCAAGTTTACTGGAACCCGCGGATCGTACGTTGCCCGATGCGTTCATTGCCTGAAATTGTATTTCATCGAATCGTATTTGTTGGATACTGGACGTATGTGGATATGTATCCTGAAGAATGGTACAGTAAAAATTTTTAACTTCGATTCAAACACATTCGCACTTGCAATTTCTAAATTCAACAAACTCTTACATTTCTATATTAATACAATAAAATCGTAAATTCTGAATTTTCTAAATTTTCATATCATCGAATTCTAATTTTGCAAGTTTCTAGTTTCCTAGATTCTCAAATTCCTGAATTTCCTAGATTCTTGAATTCCTGAGGTCCTAAGATTCTAAGTTCTCAAATTTCCACATTATTTAGTTATCACATTTTTACATTATCAAAATTTTAATTTACTATATTCTTACAATATAAGGTTTTTCAAATTTCCAAAATTTCGTGTCCCCAAATTCCCAAATCTTCGAATCTCAAAATTTCTAAAATTCTAAGTTCTCAAATTTTTAAATTAAAGAGTTCTGATATTCTCACATTTTTATTCTGCAACTTTCATATCTCTAAATTCACAAATTTGGAATTACTAAATTCCAGAATTGTTAGACTTCCTTGAATTCTGTGTTCCCAAATTTCTAAACCGCATAATCCCTAAATTTCTACACTTCAAAATTCTTCAAAGCTCAAATGTTTAAATTTCTAACTATCCAAATTCCAATATCCTCAAATTCTCAAAATACCAAAGCCTTATCTTTTTGAATTCTCAACAGTCAAATTCGAAAATCCTTACATCTTCAAGTTGTGGAATTTCCAAATTCTTATATCTCTAAATCCATAAACATCCGAATTTGCAAATCGTGAAACTCTAATTTCTGAGTTCCCATAGTTTCGTATCTATAAATTTCCATATTGCTTATATTCATAGTTACTTTCGTCCCCATTCTCCCCGTTTGCTATTAATCGGACAATTCGGAAGCGGGTTGAAACACTGAAGAAGCAAAGCACTGTAAACACAGGTTGATGTTTGAGTATTGAACACTGCAATATTATGTTACTCTGGCGGCTGCACATCCCGTGTACTCTTCATGGTGATGTGGAAGAAACTAACCCTTGAGTCCCTCGTGGACCCTGCGACCTATAGAATCAACCCCTTCTTTCGTTCCACGATCGTGTGTACCTGCGTCATCCGATTGGTCGTGCCCAAACTTCAATGGACAGAACCTTGATACGGGACAGCGGTGTTCGAAATACTATGCACTACCGATAGCGGGCCAGACTTCCCTAGGGGAAATGTCACATCCCGTGTGAAGAATTTCATTTATTGCCTGTTACGGACTTTGGGGGATTTGGAAATATTGAGATCGGTTAACAATTTGGGAATCTTGGAATGTCGATATTTAGAGTCGTAATAGAAGAATCTCCTACTGGGGAGAAATTGGATATTCATAAAATGTGAGAAATGTGGAAATTTAGAAACTCGATGTAGTCAGAAACTTGGATATCTTTTCATTTAAGAATTTGGAAATTTAAAGAAGTTGAGAATTTAGACCCGTATCAATTTTAGAACTTGACAGTGTGAACATTTATTTGCTTTTAAGACTTGAAATATGTGAATCTAGAAATTTGATGATTTACAGATATATTGGGAATATAGGAATATTGCCAATAATTTGGGTATATAGAAATTTAAGGACCTCGGAATTTTATGATCCAGACTTGGAAAATAAAAGTAAAAGATATGGAGATATAGGTATTTTGGGAATGTTAATAACTGGGAATGTTCGAATTTTATGATCTAGAGATATGGGACAGTAGTAATTTGAAGATTTAGGGATACAGGAATCTAGAGACTTGAGAATGAGGGAATCGAGTTATCTAGAGATCTAGGGGCATAGGTATTTGCAGACTTAGATATTTAGGAATTTAGGAATTTAGGAATCTAGGACTTTATAAACCTAGGATGTTAGGAATTTAGGGTTTTAGTGATTTAACGTCTTAATAATTTAGGAATCTAGCAATTTAGCAATTTAGCAATTCAGCAATTTAGCAATTTCGCAATTTAACAATTTAGCAATGTAGATATCTGAAGATTTTTGGATGCAAGAGTCTAGGAATTTAGAAATTTAGAGATAAACGAATTGAAGGAATTCGAAAATACGAAAATTGAAAGATTCTTTAATATACAGTTTCGTAAACTTTGAAATATGAAAACATGGAAAATATAGAAACCTAACAATACATATACTTTCAGATTTCAAAATTAATAAATTCAAGAACTAACAAATTTCAAAGTTTCAAAATACTGAAGCTCAACGTAAAAAGATGGTAAGTCTACATGTATGTCCTCGTGTGAAAGAATCCTAACTTCCTCCATTATTTGTCTCCTACATATTCCCATACTTCTGGTACAATAAGCAAGTTAAAATTGGTACACCGCGCAGTTCGGAGGGCCACATGAATTGGAAAGTATCGAATACCGTAGTTCCACGAGACTGCATAAACCGCGTAGACTCAAATATCGGAACGACGATAATTTTCTTCCTCCGCGTATATACTCGTCCAAGATTAGATTCACCGAGGACATGTTCGTTCTTCGTGGCAACGGAACACGGAGCAGGACGAAATCATTAAATTGGCCGCGGCTCAACGAGTTCAGCCGGAGTATCGAGCGTACATCGTTTGCCCTTTTAACTTTCCGGTCCTGTCGAAGCGGGATAAATATATTTGCAAATATGTACGTATCCCTGACGATCTATAGTCCTTGCCGCCCCTTGCCCCGTCCTGCCCCCCTCGTCCTGTCGTGCTTGTAGCCTCTTGCCATCGGTGAACCCTTCGGGCCTCGAACGAATAATCAGGTAGATGTTGAGCGAAAGCTCCCTTTTCTGTCTCCGTTTTACTTGTTCGGTCCGTTCCTTTCTATTTCGATCCCTGCCACTCTCTCCATAGGTGTATGCAAATCACTACACAACGGACGTCCTCGTGCGTGCCGTGTACCCACGTGTGACACGCACGTTAGACGATCCGTGTGTGCGTGAGAGTAATAGCATACGTACACGGCTACCTATATTTGCATGACAATATTATTCCACTCCAAGCATTCGCAGATTGGTTACTCTTTTTTCGCTGGCTACAGGATGCTTCATGGAGGACATGCTTGTGATCTGTTTCAGTCGTTCGTTATACCACGTTCGCGTAATTAGGTGGTTAGCTCCTTTAGTTCCATAATTATTGCTTACTTTCTTCGTTGACTACAGAGTGTTTTATGGGGGACATACGCTCGATCATGTTTTAATCGTTCATCAAACATCCCTCACATTGTGAGTGCAGTACAATGAGTATAGTATTGAGATAGTTCAATGCCGGTGATCTACTTTATCCCTCTCTTACGAGTCTCACTTCTGACGCACGCACAGTTCTAATGGAACAAATTTTTTTATGTAAGCGCTATTTTTAGGTACTTTTATGTCATTGCTTTGTATCGGGCAAAATTTTGAATCTTTAAAGGTTTATTTTTGAATGAGTCACATATTTTAATTTTTTAATACCACGATTTCTCAATTCATACATTTTTTAATTTTTAATTGTCACATATCCAATTTCATGTATCATACATTTCTCAAATTCCACAAATGTCTAATTGTCAAATTCTTAAATTTCTGTATTTCCGTATTCCCTACATTTCTGACTTCTCCAAAGTTCCAAATGTTTAATGATTCCACATGTCCAGATATTTGAATTTCTCAATTTTTCAATTCCTCAATTTACTGATTATCCGATTTCTCAATTTCCAAATTTTTCAAATTCTGGACTTTTCAATTTCTCAACTTCTCAACGTTTCAAGATCTGAATCTCTTAATTTCTCAATTTCTCAAATTCTTAATTTTCACTTTTTCAATTCCCAAATCCCTAAATCTCCAGTTATCAGCTCAATAAATTAAAATGATAATAAATTAAAAATGCAAGTACTACCTAAAAGAGTGCATAATCGTATAATACTTAAAACACGAACTTCGCTTCAATTGTCGAGGTGCCAGAACCGAAATGATCAGACGTTGATCGAGAGAATCGTTCATAACTGAGCATCGTACTCTCGTGCCAATAATGGTGGATGATCGTACAAAGCAGATGTTCGTCAGACGTAGCTGATTGGCGAGCGAAGAAATAAAAAAAAGGAGGAGTTGTGAAAGGGCCTGTAGCGAGGCGTCTCGTATGCAAATTGGCCGATATTGTTGTGCGTTACGTGGCGGCTCGGTATACGTACGCGTACTCGCAGGTATATGCACATATATCGCGAGTAAAAGGTAAAAATAGAAGGGGTGCACGGTCGGAGTAAGAGAGAAGGCGAGTCGATTCAACGGATGCAAATTCGCCAACTAAAACGGAGTGCATAAAGCCGAAAGCTCAGCCGGCTCGAGGCGCGATTTGCATAAATGTCCTGGCAGCTGCGAGCAGTGCCACCGCGAAACACGTGCCCCGACATCCGATTAAAGGACTTGCGACCCTCTGCTTCCTGCTTCCGGGTGTTGTGCTTCCCTCTACTTCCCGACCCGTCAGGGATAGATCGTCTTCATCGCGATCCATTTACCTTGGACCAGAATCGTACACTCGAGAATACGATAACTATGATTAGGTATTGTATGTTTTAGGTTGGTACATATGTAATGTCGGATTTTTAAATGAGTGTACAAAAATGCATATCGTTTTTCAAAAGCCGTTTATTTAATCAAAATATGATCCATTTGCTTAACCCATTGACTGCCAACTACGAGATATCTCGTAGTAAGTGCTGGAAGTACAGATTGGCTACAAATGGCTATTTGAGGTAGGAATTATTAGAAAGGATGAATGCAAAATGTATATAGTGTAGAGGACATATTGATTATCAATTTTTATTATTGAAACTATTAAAATTACAACTAAGGCGATTAGATCATATTTTGTAAGAGTTCATGTTTTCTTTAAAATAAAACTGCGGCACCCAGGGCAAGGCGCACTAAATTTGCATGGCAGTCAATGGGTTAAGTACACTTTTCCAAACGAGATTGTAATGTATGAATGATCGTATTAAGAAAATTTTGATCTTTGGAATCAATAAACTCTGATTTTTTCAGACTCTCTTCATTTTCACAGCGATTGGCTTCTGAGAACAATTATCAATGTTTAACAAATATGAAAGCCGGTTGACGAAGTATCTGATAAATAACCTGGGTGTTGCAACGTTTCATACTTCGACTCATTTAATTTCACGATCGTTTTGTGTGACGCATACGGCCAAGCGTTATCCCTGCGAAGTATTGGATCATGCCGATTAATGAGTGATGGGTGTATAATTTTCAATTTTTCGTTATTTTCCTCGAACGCATGGTTTATATTGCTGGTAGTTCTTGCAGCATTATTACACGAATATCGGCTGACTTCATATCGGTACAAAATAGAAAACAAATAACAAAAGGAAACACTGTTAAGAAAATCTTCTTTGTTGAAATGTGACTCTGACAATGGACAGTACGACTATGAAAAGGGTTATGCCAAAAACGAAAGTATAAGAAAAACATGGTAACAAAGGTTCACATGTACAGAAAACCCGACATTTCATATGCTCCAATCTAATATAATGCATCGGTGCTTCGATATTAACACTAGATTTACGGAAAGAGCCAAAATGACTCATGATACATTCCTTATTTTAAATTACAGAAACTATCAACAAGCTTTTATCAAAATGTATGTTAACTTTTGCCACGATACAAGATCATTGTAGAAACCAGTTTACGTATCATACTTTATTTATTTTCCTTTCTATTTTCGTTCAACTTAAAAATAAATGGTCATTACGCGTTTGTAAATCTAGTGTTCACACTAGAAGTAACAAACGAAATCGAAGTAACTAGATGTATAATTTTATTTAAAAATTCTCACTTAGTGTTACATATCTTCCGCAGTAAGGTAACAATTTTGGCAGCGATAACTAAAGATGTAATGTAATACATTTTATTTCTGTTCCATTTATTCAGAATCAAAATAATTTTGCATCGTAACTACTTATACATAGTAAAATTCCTTTACCCCAAAATAAGCAAATCCATTGATTGCTAAATCCCTAGATCCCCGTATTCGTTGTCAAATTCCAAATTCACGAATTACCTACATGCTAAAATTTCTACGTTCCCAGAAATCTAGGTCCTGAAATTCCAAGAGCAAATTCCTACTCATATTTATTAAACAATATTTTCACCCACGTAATAAATAATAACAGTAAAGTGGTCCCGATAGAATTCGGCGAAATTCGTGACTAACTAAATTTCTGAGTATCACAAAATTGATCATAACCACAAAATTGTAGGGTGTGAGGTAGATTGAGGTGTGAATGAAGAGTGTTTATGACCGCGTAATTGGGATCGAGTGACCGAGAAGGATGTTTGTAACCGAGTGACCGAATTAGGGAGATTGAGGTGCGAATGAAAAGTGTTTATGGACGAGCGATAGAGATCGAGTGACTGAGAAGAGCGTTTGGAACTGCGTGATCGAACTGGAGACATTGGGGGGTGCGAGGGCTGAATGTTAGGTTATAGGATAAAAAGGTGCGTGAATGCAGCGAGCGGGTGAGTCGTAAATGAGAAGCGAGAGAATACAGAGCGAAAGAGTATAGAGAGAGTATTGAGAGAGTATAGAGCGTAAAAGAGAGTTTATTAAAGAGAGTCTACACACACACATATATATTATTAATAAAGAGTTATTAAAAATCCTACAAAATTATAGTTCGACGAGCAACGGTGCTGTAACGATACGCCACGGTCGTTCAGCGTGTTTCTCGCAGAATCAGAAAATCGTCGAAGCATTTCAGCATCTCGTCGATTACCGTGTGCCCGACAATAGACGAGTCTCGGATAAGACGGCAGCCAGCTTTGGGAAATTTTTCGATTCGATCGCAGCTGTCGCGCGAGCCCGCGACGGCTATATACGTCGACGACAACGACGTCGACTGCTGGTTGCAGACAGCAGCAACCAGCAGGCAACCAGTCTCTCGCCGTGGGAATAAGATATGGAAATTTTCAATTCGGGCAAAATTTAAGAATTTACCCCGCTCGCGCCGGCGGTGTAGGGTGCAGAATATGTATTATGCGGGAAACGGTGTCTTGGCCCGAAAAGGAGAAGGAAAAACGAGGGAGGAAAGGAGATCGTGGACAAGGAAAGAGAAGTATGTGTGTGACGTGTGTGGCGGCCATTACGAAGAGCCGGGGGTGGTTGCCAGGCAACGCCTTTCAACCTCCACATACTCACACCACCCTCGACCAACCCCAAAACCCCCGTGTACGAACCCCGTCCCTCCTTCCCATCCGGGCGCACTCTTTCTTTCTCGATTATCCGCCACGACGTTTGCCGAGCATGGCTCATTGCTCCGGAACTTCTACGCTGATTTTAATTCCGCGCATTGTGGCCACTTTTAACACGTTGTTGACCAGGTAATTCGAAGGGGCTTGATATTTGTGGGAGAGGGCGGAACATTGATCAGAGTTTTGCCTTTTCGTTCATTTAGTTATGATTTTTGGTCATTTCTATTGGCCATTCTTCGTGAATTTGGGGACCTTGAAGGTACGTCGTCGAGGTTATAGACAGTCGGTAGTATTCCGTGATGTGATTTTATACTTTGTGCAAAGATAATAGATACAAATTTTATTGTTTTTTTGAATCTTCGAATCTTCGAGTACCTGAATTCATGAATGTTGGAAGAAGAATTTTTTTAGTTCCAAATTTTCAGGTTTCTCGACCCCCAATTAAATTGAATGTTTCCCAATATCACAAAAAATTGAAATTGCTATTTTTCCTCGTCCTCAAACTCAAAAATTTACAAATTTTCAAATTTTCAAATTCCCGCGTTTCTAAATACCTAAATTTTTAATGACAGAACTTATCAATTCTGAAGTTATTAAGCTTCACAATTACCTAATCCACAAATTTTAAAATTTAAGAATTTCTAACATAATATTAAAATATTAATTTGTTTATGTTTCTAAATCCTCGAATTTCCTATTTCCATCTACAGGTTTTGAAATTTCCAAATACAGAATTTATAAATCCTCAATTTTTCGGGTTTCACAATTTCTGAATTCTCAAAAGCAAAATTAAAAAATTTCCTCCATCCCGGGAATTGAAATTTCAATTTATTTCAATATTTTCAAATTCTACAAACATCGAATCTACAAATTCCTAAATTTGAAAATCTGAGACTGATTCCTTCTAAAATCTTCAAAGCTTGTAATTTCCAAATTAAAAATTTCTCACATTGTAAATACTATAATTCCTATTTTCTGAAGTCTCAATTCGCCAAATACCCAAATTCTCAACTTGTAGTATCCCCAAAATTCAAAATCCTCAGATTCTCCCAAAATTTCGAATTTTCTAATTCCTAAAATCCGAAAGACCCAAATTCTAAAGTTCAAAAATTCTAAAATTCTAAAATTCCAAAATTCTAAAATTCCTATATTCCTAGTTCCAAAATTCTAAAATTTTGAAATTCCGAAATTCCGAAATTCTCAAAATCCCAAATCCCCAAATTCTCCTAATATCTCAAACTCCCAGCTCTCCAAAGTCCCAAATTCAAAAATCCACAATTCCTCAAATTCCCAAACTCTCCAGCCTGCAAATTTTGTAAATGTTCAAATACTTTATACAAACATCCTTGCCACTAAATCTACCATAATAATATGGTACCAAAAGGCATAGTTTCTTCAGTGCATGTTCAGATGACGAAACATGTACAGGACACAACAAAACAAGGAACACAAAAAATATAGGTATAAAAGTGAAGAACTATGCCGACGTAGAAAAGTTTTTAACTCGACGGCTACTCGCTTCATATCGCATGCACTTTGTTCCTTGTCGTTCGTTTTGAAGCTTACCCCTGAAGAGATTTAACTCAGCCGGCTTAACTTTCGGAACTTTACGTCAGACGTTTTAATACACGTAATGGAATACCGTAATACGGCCGTCTACTAGAGGGCTTAAATTGTTGAATATCGCCAGCATCAGGAGGCTTAACATTCAAAATTACTACATTCTTTTCACCGATGGTTCTTGTTATAAATAAAGTACTCCAGCCATCTTGCGATCGCCATCGCGTTAAAAGAAAACTTCACTCTTCTTGAACACAATCAAATTATAACATCTTCAGATACTTATTTTGATACTTTCTTCTATATTTTTTGCATTGGAATTAAATATAAAAAATATATCATATTCTATATCGTTATAAAATATAGCCCATACAATTATAACAAATTCTGTATAATTATGGATAACATGACTTAATAATAATATATCATATCTCTTCATTTCCTATCAGCATGGCGATATGCAAATTCAGTATCGAACGTCGACATTCATCGTCTGAAATGTCAATCGACCAATCGAAACCGTTGTTCGCTGACATTCAGCTAAAATCCTCGAAAGGGCAATTCTGCTCTCCCGCTTTCTAATCCACATCCAAACGTTCCTGCATTAGCCATCTTAAATTGGGTGTAACATTCGGCTGTTGACTTCGCACATACACACATACGAACACACGTCGAATTGTCCCGATCCAACGTGCAGAAGAGGCATGTATCGATGATGGGTCGATAAACATCGGAGTATTGTGCAATCAACCGCCTATTTGGTGTCATTGTGCCGGCAGTTCAGTAGGTAGCTTTCTCATCCTGTTCTCTTCAGGCCTGTGCCTACGAATCTCTCTCATTCCCCGATTGATTCTGCTTGTCTAGTGCAAAGGGGTTATGCAACCTTTCCCAATGGGTTAGTCCTCGTTGTCTACCCTAGCATATGGAACGAGCAAATACCTGCGAGTGTACACACTCCTATCGAATGACATCTAAAAGCGGACATCACACAAGTCCTTACGGCAAAATGTGAAAAAAAATACAAACAAAATTTCATAATTTTCGGTACAGTTTTTGAGAAAGTCAGATTCGAAAATTCGCTGCGTTCCTCTGCTATTCATAATAAATTTGTCATAACAAATTCGTCTTTTGTCGAACGATATAAAGACTGTATGTCGTTCTCTAACTTTCTATTCCACATATTTATCTTATTCTTCCACAAAGAATCACCACGTTGTGCACGTGTTATTTGTTCCACGTATTTTATACGTTATTTGTTGCTACGTGTTTTACCTGTATATCCACAATAAGTTTCAGGAGCACATCAACTTTCCTCTCACGTGTATCCACATCATCTCTTCCTACAATTGCATATTTTTAAATCGCCGACTCTATCGAACGAACGCTGTTTCTCAGATTATGCAACATTTACAACCTAGCTGGAGCCTTGTTAAAATACACGGAAACTGTACACGAACGGAGACTGTCAATATCTAGCGCCTTGTGTTCGACGATAAAAAAAGAAAATAGAGAAGAACCGACTCTTTCTTTGTTGTCGAAGAAATACTCGTTTCGACGCGAGTCAACTGCGTCACTGTAACACCTGTCTCGTTTCGGGAAATCGCTTTTTAAACGGGATACCCTAATTCCTTTTCCGGAAAAATGTTCGTGCGGCAGCGACAGGGAGGGAAAATAACCGACCCTTCTCGTGTGTGAACACACGTTGACCCGGCGACCCAACGATCTACCTGCGGCTACAAACATTTCTACGCCAGTTCCTGTAGGACCTCTCGGGACCTTTTACACGGCCACTGTTCGCTAATGCGGCATTATATTGGACGCGTTATTAATGGATGCTGCTTCGAAAACTTTACAAACCCCTTTCCGTTAAAACGATCGAGCTGTGCCCTGCTCCTCCTTAATCTGCCAAATCGGAGCCTAAGCGATTGCTAAGCCATCGTGGTATTATTTTATAATGATACCTGGGACGATAGTTTCTGTGTACGTGTCAAGAAGAGTGATACTCTGGCATTTGAGGATTCTTAAATATTAATGTGTCCCATAAGCTTCTTATTTTCTTGATATGAAATGAAAGCGCTGTTCGAGGAGTATTTTTAAGCAAACCCCAATAATTTTAAAAAGAGGAAATAATGAGGGTTCATGAGGGATGGAAGAGGATGGCAGAGCTGGCCAATTCATATTTCATACAAAAAATCAACCTTAAACGATAAACTTTCCGTATTCGTTTTGTATCAAGAATAAAAGGAACTTATGGGACGCATTAACTGTCATTTATGGGATTGTTGCAACGGAGCAATACGTTATGAATATCTGTTTATTAACCGACTCTGAAATGAAAAGTTATAGGTATACGTAAAGGAATGTTACGTATTGTTGCATTTTTTGTAAAGTTTATCGTTACTGTAAGATGAGTATTTGCAGTATCGAAATAAGAGAATCTATATTTTCTGTATTATTATATATAGTTAGGTTAATGTTCAGGCAGTGCAGTATTTCTGTGTTTGTTATTACAGAAGGATGATTTATTTGTCATAGCACTTATTGTACACAAAAATCTTTTATTATAAATTGTATATAAACAACATTTTGCAACTACTTCAGATACTTAATTACTTTTCAAAATATTGGTATATCTACTTGTGTATATTAGGATGTCTCATAAATTCCTTCCTTTTTTGATACGACCTAAAAACGTACTTTGTGGAATATTTTGTAAGTAGTTCCCAATAAATTATATTTCTTGAGAGATGAAAGAGGGTAACAGTGCAAGATAGTTCATATTTAACACTAGATTTATGAACGTTTGATGACCATTTATGTCTGAAATAAAAATGAATTATAAAAATAAGTAAATAATGGATAATACATACATGGGTTTATAGAAAGATTCTTTATCTCGATGAAGATTAACATACATTTTGACATAAACTTTTTAATAATTTTCGTAATCAAAAACAAAAAATGTAAGATCCGTCATTTTTACGGGCTCCGTAAATCTAGTATTAATGCAACAGATTAGCTTTAAACTCTAGATATCGTGTATCAATGTCTATCACAAAAGGAAGAAACTTACGGGACACCCTAATACCCACACCGTGTGTTCCATGTGTAACCATTTATAATCGATGAGAAAATTCGTTACGACTGTGCCAAGAGTAGAAAGTTGGCACTGTTTCTTTAATAGATTATCCTAATGTAAGCTTCAAGGTTATGACCTTGGACTCATAATGGGACTTGTATCAAAAAGTATACATTCATTGAAAAAAAAAGGAAAACACCGGGGCATAAATTGAATAAATTTGTCTCCGATTATGAAAGTAATCTAACAATTCTAAATATAGAAGCTCCCAATTCTTCGCTATAAACGTACCCCGTCGCACCCCGTCGTAAAAGTATGTCCCCGATAAAGGTCCTCGACGCGTGAAAAAAAAAATACGCGATATTTTCCAGCCGTACATATTCACCTCGCTGAGAAGGCCTCGTTACATGGTGCGCTGAAAAAGGTGTACGCAGATTATTCGCAGTCGTTAATGATCGTCACCGGGTATTTTACCTCCGAGCCAAAATACGAATCGCGAATGGATGCTTACACGCGGAGCCACGATGGCTATGTACGCCGGATACACGTAGCCGTTCTTCGTGTACTTCTTACATTCGTAAGCCTTCTGCGCCCTTAGGTATATATACTACATACGTTGTTCAATTTCACGACGTCTCGCTTCAATTCAGCCGACGGATTTTCCACCATTACTCGAGCGTATTTCTCCTCATCCCGTTGCTTTCCAGCTACGCCAACCCCCTTCTTACCACCACCCCTGCCACCCTGCTTTTCGTCCTGTGTCAGATTCAGGGACGGCGCACCACTTTGTGCACGAAGACAAATTGGAAATATCTTCTCGCGAAATATAGCCGCGGTACCGGCTTCGACTCGTTGGAATATATGGGGCGACAACGGTATATCCGGTCGTACCCGCTCGTTATTAAATATCCGCCCTCTTCGTACATGGGCGCACCAGCGACACCTACGCTGGAGACCCTCGGCGCCCATATACCAAATGGCTCGTGGTAATGCTTCTGTTGCGCGATAACGAACCTCGAAATTGCCCTACCACTTTTCCCGATCAATTGATTTTGTTTCCGTTTAGCTGCATCGTGATGTGGCCGTTTTTTTCGCTTCGCGCTGTCTATCCTTTTTTCTGCTCGAATCTCGTTCGGTGAGCACTTGACCCTCTGCTGGATGAGCCTTTCACGAATCAAGAAGCCAAACTCTGCCGTTTTGCGACAAGTGACAAAATTATTAACGGGTATTAGACGAGATACGGGTTTACGAACGCAAACTTTCGTTCTTAAATAAGAAAAGTTTGGAAATGCAATGACTTAATGTAAAGCACGCTGGTTATGGCTTATTTATATTGTGTTAACATTCAGTTATACAAATGTTATGGTGGTCGGCAAAAGTCAGTGTAACACAGACGTCGATTTCGAGTATTTTAATATCATTGAGGGTCTGTTTTGGATGAGTACCAGCGCAAAAAGTAAATGTATAGACGGAAAAGTAAAAATTAATTAGTATAGACCTTACTTCTATATCTCGATACAAACCAGCACAGATTTCCAGAAAAGCATCTGAATAAATGACTACATCTAATTCAATCAACATCGATTGATTTTAGTGCTTCTTTAATATGTTACTCATTGTGAGATACGACTTTGTGTAACTTTTTTTTACGTATAATGAGCGGAAAACTTCAATTTTCGATATATAATGTACATATAATGTATTCATTTTATAACATATCGATTTTCGGCCGCTGCACTGTATTAATAAGAACAGTGCAGCAATGATGACTGCATTCTGAATTGTTCAAACCATAAACAGATTGATGTACAGTCATGGATCAAAATTAAGTGGAAATTGCAGAAATGTAACAAATTTTTTGTTTTGTTACAATGTTTTAAATAAATTTTAAATTTGTAACGTGAAATGCTTTTGTAGACTTGAAAAAAACATTTATTTATTGTATATAATTGTGCAATAAAGTTTTGATTTATAGGCATTGTTAGTTAAATTAAATTAACCTTTTCTTATTTATGATACCTGTCCACTTAAATTTGTCCACGACTGTACGTTGACATACACGAATACGATTATTATGTCGATATATTCAATATATGTAATAACAATGATTTCTATATTAACAATAATAATTTTCCACGAATATCTCACACACTAAAATTGTTCATCGATTACGAGCAAGAATCATAATTTACAATCATGTTCCTATATTAAAGAAGAATTCAATCCATCCGAAATTAAAATATTGGTGATTAGTCAATTTCGTAAATCATTAAGTATATGAAAAAGGAATCTCGTGAATGTATCAAATGACCCGTACAACAGTTTCAGCGTTAACCATAAAAAAGCGTGGAATAGTATACCAAACTTCTGTATGACGATGAAAGTTCTCTCGATACGTTACGAAAAACGATAGCTCACAATCGAGAAATAAAACAGTAACCCGACACGCGGTGTTTAAAATTGACGTAGTCGCTTACGTTTGAACAAACAACGTCTGTGTGTATTATATGCAGCGTATAAAAAAAAAGGGAACACTCGTCGAGCGTCAAATGTTTGCACCACTTCAACAGCCAGGTAGGTACACGCTGTTAAAACCCTACATACCATTTACCAGCGCGATATCCGTGCTGGAAATGCGTTTGCGGCGTCGAAAATGTGACTTTTTTTTTTTAACGTAGCCGTGCCTTTTTCCCGCTTTCACGGCCCATATAACTCGGATGTATCTGCATATGGACGCGGTGGAATCGAATAAAAGAGAGCGGAAAAAGAAGGACATCGATAATCGCGATTTATTGCAACGTTACACGCGTGTCATGCTGTTCAAGCACGGTAGAATAACGTAATATCCAGTTAGAAAAAAAGGAGGGACGACTTTAAAAAGCCAGTAAAATGCATACGATTACCCCTCGAGTCCTCGAGGATTCACCCTGACCTTTGTCGGAAGGGTTAGATGCGACACCGCGTCCTCCCATAAATCAGCAACCGGTCTTTTCTCTGTTTTTAATCGACCGTGCGATTTCGAGTTGCGAGAAAACGGCTTTACAAAGCAACCACCTTTCGGTACGTTCGATTTTAAATGTTGCTTGAAATATTTATGGGCACGTATTTATCTCTGATGATATTTCACGGGGATATTTAATATTTAACACTTTGTTGTTTTTTTATTTACTCGTTTGTTTATTCTGGTACGAGGATAAGAGCGACGTTGTTCTGACTGTGTTGGGACGACACAAAAATGAGATATTAGAGGGATAATTTTTTGGAAGTTTCGACGTGGAATGCTTAGGATATTTGAGCTCTTTGGTTTTGAGAGTTTAAGAGAGTTTGAAATTTAGAAGCTTGACGATATGGGTATTTGGGGATTTTGGAATTTGGAAATTGAGGGATTTGGAGATTTCACAATTTGAAAGCTGAAGGATTTGATAATTTGAGTAGTGTGGGTAGAGAGATTTTGAGATTTTGAATCTTTCGGAATTGGGAATCTGAAAATTCGAAATTTTGGTAATTTAGAAATGTAGGAATTTCGAAATGCGTGAAATAAAAAATTTTGGCAAATTGAGAATTTGGAAATTGGAAGATGTGGAAATATGAAAATGTAGGAACTTAGAGATTTGAGTATTTAAAAAATCGCAAAAATCAAACTTCGAACAATTTTAATATTTAGAAATTTACAAACGCAGAATTTTTGAAATTGAAAAATTTAGAAATTTAGAAAATTAGGAATTCGAAGATTTTGGAGCATCGAAATTTAAGAACTTTAGAAACTTGAGGATTTGAAATCAGGAGCAACGAAAATTTGAGAATATGTGCACCGAGTGTTTCGAGAATTTGGGAATTTGGAGTTTCAAAAATGGTGGAATTTTCCATCGTGGAAATTATGAACTTGGAATATTTGACGATTTCTAAATTCCATATTGAAAAAATTTTAAGAATTTAAGAATATCGGAACTAGTAAATTGGAGATTAGGAGGATTTGAAATTTAAAAATTTAGGTACATTTAAATTAATCGACTAAGAAATTTGTAAATTAAGAATTTTGTAATTTCATAATACGGAGGATTGGAAATATAAGCTCTTGAGTACTTAAAAATCTTGAAATTCGGAAATTTGAGCATGTGGGAATTTAAAAAGTCTGTAATTAAATAATTTGAAGAGGTTTGAATTTAGAAATTAAGAGATTTGAAGATTTGTAAATACTTTTTAACAAACTAACAAAAACGTGACAATTTTCAAAAATAAAAGCTGTAAAAATTCTCTAACACGTGTGAAGCATACACTATAAATAGTTCGTGACACAAACCAAATACCTGATAAATTGTCATTTTTCGGTTCTCACAGTTTATGTATGTCCAAAAGAACTTCACGGTTTATTTTAATTTCATTCCTTTCATGCTAACAATTCTGTGCACGTGCGTATCATTGTCACGCATGAACAAGCACGCGTTAGCAGTCGAGTCGCTTGCATATCGGAGGTAAACGAGAAAATGCACGACGGAAGTTGAGCAAAAACGAGAAGAACGAGAAAATGCAAGAAAGGCGGGACATTCAAATGGGCGTTCTCATTATTGCGATTCGAACACGTTACTTTCAAAATGTTGCTGCCTTCTTCCCCTTTTGTGTGCCGGTTTTTTTCCTTATTACAAGATTCGTCCACGCTTTTCACCAAATACAAATTTTTGTAAGTGCTATTTTAAAACCTTTGGTATTACGAGTGGGAAGTCAAATGGCATTACTAATTTTTTTAGTCCATGGGTTACTTCAAGATTATTTGAAGGTCCTTCTGTCTTTTTTTATCATAAACCCATATTTGTTATTTCGGAATCATATTCTACGTGAAAAAATGCACGTCTTTTATTCGATACATTTTCTTGTATGTATAATATTGCTTAATGGTATTTAGCAACACAAATTTTTAGAATTTCACTCGAAGTACTAAAGGACACGTGAAAGTTTGTTTTTCTTAACCCTTTGCCTTATAATATCGTTTTCCACACGTGACGCACGTAACTGTTACAATGCAACAAAATTGGCTTATATTTTCACCGCGATTCAAATTCGAGCTTTATTCTAATTGCAACCCGTCCACCAACGACTGCCATATCAAAAATATCCCTGACATTCGAGTAATCTTTGTCGGTCTCAACATTACAACGATAATTAAGTCGCCCAGTCTGACGCACTTGCCGATAAAATCATATGTTAAGGAATTAAATCGCAAGTCTACGAGATTTTTTACAATACCAACTTAAATGGAACACCCTGTACATAGCAGATTTATTTTCACTTAGTAAAGACGAATGTATTCATTCTCAGCCTGGGAACATAATGTTTAACATTATAAGTAACTGCTTCGTACGATGGAAGTAATTTTGAATACAATAATTTAGACATATTGATGCAAATATAATTACATATATATTATTCTTCAATAATCAACAGAAAAGTTAAAAATTCACTAGAAATATTATGTTGGGTACAAAGAATAAATATTTGAGAACTTAATTTTTCAACAAATGCATTAGGTATGTATAATAAATCATTTGTCAAGGATTAAAGATTCAATACAACTTCTATATCTTTCCAAGTATATTGAATTCCTGTAGTTTGTTAATTACTGTCAATGAAATATATAAATATAGAATTGTCATTTCCCTAAAACAGTTTAGTTTCAGTAATCACATTAAAACGCTTACATTTCGTACGATTTATAAGTATATTATAATCTAATCATTGTTTATAATCATCATGTGTTATATTCATAAATCGTGTTTATAATATATATTTATATTATTTACATTATAAACATAATAATGAATATAACACATGATAATTATAAAAGAAAAATGAACTGAAAGTTAAACCTCACGCAAATGTTAATACAAAATGCATTCTTTGAAACTGGAAAGAGAAAGGAACGGGTTTTATCTTTCATCGAAAGAAAAACAATGTTTCTCAAAACGAGATGTACGCAAAGGGGTGTCAGAAATAATCAGCTATCGTCTTTAAGAGCGGCATAAAATATCTGCATATTTGACTGGAATGTTGCCCAATGAAAACGACGCCCTTAATAACTGTGGGTGACTGGAGACCAGAGGAAAGAAGAGGGTGAGTAGAGCAACTTGTTGCATAATAACGCAGGACGAGAAGTTAGGGGTGAGTCCAGTCCTGCGCGATGGCCGCGCTTGCGCTTTTTGTTTCCTTCCGGCTAATGTACATTGCACTTCGTTGTTACATGTTAAAGTGGAAATGCTCAGTACGCGTACAATTAACCTATGAAACGACAATTAATCATATATTAACTATACGAGTTGTTTATTGCCGTACGTAGTAAGGCTTAATATAACAACCCGAGTTTTGTTCGTTCGTCAGTACGGTAAGAGCCGTAATTTTGGGTCTTTTGAGTTAAAATTTTGAAGGTAAATTTGCAACACACCCTAAATTTTCTGTATATATTTTGGCAATGATAGGAACCTGTTGTCATCGGTGTCGATAGTCGCCGAATCGATAAGAAACCGTATTGTGATGTCGTTTTAGATAATTTGTGGCACATAGAATTAACTTAAATCACGTTAGAAGCACTATAACTCATCATTGATGATAATACTTGGTCGTCATTAACGTCGGTCGTCGTCAAAATAACGATAATCGTGTTTGCTATCGTTTTCGATAGTTTTAGACACGTTCAATCGTTTGGAACGAATTTAAAACTTCTTCATCTCATCTTGTTCTAGTTACATATTTACAGTACATGCTCTAAATTTTTAATTTGCACTGTGGACACACTAATTTAGCTACGCATGTCGAAATAATACTAGAGCAATACATAGATGCTATAATACATACGTAATTTTTTATAGTTTACAAATGGAATATTTAGAAATGTTCATTGCAAAATATTCATTTCATTTCAAAATATTTCTAAGATTTTTAATTTTGAAAATTAGAAAATTTAATTTCTGAGAGCGAAAGCTTTTAAATTGAAAATTTTGAGATATGAGAATTTAGGAATTTGGGGAGTTAATTGTCCTGATCGTGAATGGCAAATTTCTTATTGGTTGAAATAACTTAACCAGCAAGTTAATTAACATATTTAAGTTTCATTTACGTCAAAAATAAGTATTAGATTAAACCGTGATTTTTAATTGCTCCTTAATTACAAAAATACTTTTCTAAATTACTAGAAGGAATACGTATATAAGGATTTGTAACATGCGCTATATTATTTTATAATGTAAAAAATACTACTTTTATTTATATGCAAGTGTTCACACGAAATGTGGGTAATGTTAAAATTTATAAAATTTGTGAATTTAACAATCTGACATGTTGGAAATTAAGACAGTTGTAAATCTGAAAATTTGAAAATTTCTAGTGTTGATCATTTAGAAATTTATTTAAAGTATATTATAAAATTTAAGGTTATGCTGATATCACTAAGAGTTTAAAAATGAGCAAAATATATTTTTATATGGCCATTGTTAACATAAATTCCCGTAGCAACAAATACGTGAAAACAGTTTAAAATATTCGTGCATCCCAAAGGAAGACAGCACTAAATAAAAACGGATTTACTTTTCAATATAATCTTCCAAAACTTCAATACTCTCAGTTAATTTTTCTAATAATTCCGTTCCAAAACTGCAGTTCCGAAAAGTTATCAGTCACAAAATTCCCGCTTGATCCTTAACCAGTTAGCTGTGTTTGACGACTATCCTCATCACGGAGAAGTGGCAGGATTTTCAGTATATTCCTTGATCACATGTACCTCGTTAACCAAACAAGAAAATATTAGCAATAATATTGACGATTTTATAAAATGGACCCATCTTTTTGACTCAATATTTTATCAACGACACTTATTGTGTTATTGACGAGTATACCACAAAAGTGGGCGCACAGCTAGCTGGTTAATTACCAAGCCTCATTCAAGCAGCAAACTCATTCAGCTCGAGCTCAAGAATTCGTTTTCGAATACCGGATGTTCGAAATCTCTCGAAGCGGGGCTTTACGTCCAAGTTTTTCCCTGACGCGCGAAAGACGTGGCTAGACGGTGTCGTTCTGTTATCCTGCGGGATAGAAAACGGAAGGCAGAAGGACGTAAAGCAGGCCAGACAGGAAGAAAAGGTAGAAGGAATAAAGAGAAAAGGAGCCAAAGGAGGAGGGCCGTGGCATGCGATTAGCGTTTGATACCGCGTGCCAACGTCCTGAGGGTTGGGAGTAGGAGCAGACAGCCAGACAGACGTATAATTTCGGGGATAAGATCTAAAACATTGCTCTGACCTGCCACAGACGGAGACCGAAATACCGGCAAAAGGGGTTCGCGGCACCATGTGTGAAACGGGATACAAGCCAGAATGCCGTTCACCAAAAAAGATTTCGTCTTTTATCTTTCTTTGTTCTTAATACGGCGCTTCGGTTTGGCTCGGTGAAATCGGTCGATTGGTCGGTCCAGGAAACGTAGCGAGCAAAGAACCGGCTAATGCATTTAATTTAAATTAAAGTATTAAACGTATCCATCAAAGGAAGCTTGATCTTTTTGGTATATGCGTCGCAGCATCAACAATTAATTTAGTGACGATTAAACAACGCGTGGGATTAATGACAATCCCAACAACTAAGATCGTATTAAATTGAATGTATGTAACTCCGAACAAATAAAGTAACAATTATACTTTATTAGAAAGTTGACTGATTGAGTGTATATAAATTAGAGTACGAATGTATAAGAATTAAAATGTATCAAACTAGAATGTGAATGCGATAAGCGAATGTCTAATGTTGAATGTATACTGTATGAAAATGTAAAGTCGAATGTATGAATGTTGAAAATCGAATGAAAGAGTGCCGAAAACCGAATGAATTTCCGAAACTCTTTACAATCCAAGAAAACTTGGAGTGGGCCTATAAGATTGGGTAAAGGTGAGGGATAACTGTATCCATTATCTGATTGGCTAAACAAATTTGGATGGAAATAGAAGTGTGATGTGGGACAGGGCGTTTCCAAAATGTCAGTAGCAAGTAATAATTTTAAGGAATACCTCGACATGTATAGAAAATTCCAAACAAAAGACTACTACTGAGGTGTTGGACACTGAAAACCAGATAGGACTAAACAAGACACTAAAATTCCTCAACGAAATGTAACGATTCCTTGGTCTTATTCCTGCTACGGATCGACGAACCTCCCGACTTCTAAAAACTAATGTACAAAATAGTTGCATGTATATTCGAGAAAGTTTGCGGACAAACGTACACACGTGGTCGAAATTCGGTTGCTACATCAGAAAATACGTATATTCCATAAATGTATAATCTTATATAACATACTAATCCTTTGTACAAAGTATTTTTAGCGGTAGCAGATAGCAACTCTAAAACTTCTTGGTTGAAAAGTTTGATGAATTCTTTTGAAGTTATAATCTGTCTATTATTAAATGTCACTATTGGCTGCTGTATTATGTTCATGCATCGTATGTGCAACACTCTAGATTCAGTTAAAAAATACGTACTCCAAATTGCTGTGGTAAACAGAATGGTAAGTGTGAGTCACCTTTCAAGTGCATTCTTACCATTTTGTAACGCATTTGAACGACGTTACTCATCAGTTTGAGAACCTCCTTTTTTGAAACCGTTTAGAAACGAAGGTAGCCAGAAAAAACGGCATATCAGCGGGTCATTAAACACAGATAGGGACAACCCAGTGCATATGTCGCGTCCCAGCGTGTCTCTCGTGACTGTCTAGCTGTTTGTTGCTTACCAGCTTGGTTAGTTAGCGTGTATGCAAAGGCTGGCCAGGTAGAAGAAGAGACGCTCTGATTATTTATGTGCCATACCTCCCCCTTTGAACCCTTTTTCCTTCTCCTCCTCCCTCTTTCCCTGATCGCAACACAGGGTGAGAGACAGCAGGCAAACCGAAGGGAGAGCAGAGAACGGGGTGTACCCACCGTTTGCTTTTTATAGATAGTAAAAAATATTATAATCTATGCTTCGATGGAAAAGAAAAATATAATTCATTATTCGACCGGGCGTACAAAGGGTACGACAACGGGGTGCCCCGCAGGGTGAATCCCGCCCGCCTTACCGGAAGAGAAAGAGGGTTAAGTGGAGAGAGGTGATGGTATCTGACACCATGGAGTGAAAAAAAAACCGCCGCGATTCTGAGCGAAGACACTATATTTCATCATAATCCTTCGATGCTAATGCCAAAAGATTATTGGGAGTTGGACGATCCGTGTAGGGGTTGAATCATCGACAGGTTAAAGTAAGTTCAAGACCAGTGAAGAAAAATTGTACGTAGGAATACGTAGCATAAAAAGTAGTAAACAAAGTGTAAGCTCTGATTTAAAATTTAATAACATTGGGAAAGAAAATGGTAAGAATGATATTTACAAAATTCAAAAAGGAACTTCTCACGAAATGCAGAGAGAATAGGTGAATACCAATTGTATTTCACAATTATTGATAACCGCAATACGTTGTTTAAGCATGTTTTATTCTGCATTTTTTTAATTTTAGTGAAAGTTTGATATGCGGAGGTTTACATTTTTTTTTTGTAATTTAGCGAAGTTTCAATATGCTGAGAAGTACACCTTTTTTGCAACTTAGAAAAGTTTGGTGCATTATGATCTACGAATTTTGCAATTTAATAAAATTTGATATGATGAAATCTGTATTTTTAAAAATTTTGCAATGTTTGATGGGCGGAGACCTACATTTTTTTTAAACTTACAAAAGTTTTTATGAGTTATGATCTGCACTTTTGTGCAGTTTAGTAAAACTTCATCTGTTGAGGTTTGTAGGTTTCGCAATTTAGCGAAGTTTTATGTGCTGACATCTCCACTTCATGAAATTGTGAGGTGTTTGATTAATACGTTAACTGCCACAATTAGGCGATTCAAACTTTTATAAAGAAGTATTTTTATTTTTAATAAATCTTATGAAACATTCCTACAGTATTTTCATACATTTATTATTCATAGTTCTTCTTAATACTAATATATTATAAGAATTCATAGTTCAAATTAATAATAATATAAATGACGTAGTAGTTAAAATATTATCTTGATATATAAACTATTATTAATTTGAATTGAAATAAATATTCTTGTTTGAAACTTTCTATGTATATCTACAACTTTTATGATTACTTACTTTAACATATAATATTAAAATTTAACAGTTTGTATTGGTGACCAAAATATAATTTGAAATCTAATACATGTTAGATTCGTTGCTTAAGGTTTACTTTTTATGATTCAAAGAAAAATGTTGAGAAAAGGAAAAACAAATGTGAGAATTTAAAATCGGAAATTTTAGAAGTTTGTAAATTTGGAAATTAAGAAACTAAAAATTTATAAAATTGAAAAATATCAACATTGGAAATTTAAAAATTTGGGAATTGGAATTCTGGAGAGACTTTAGAAATACTAGAACTTTGAAAATTTTGAACTTTAGAATTTTTTAGATATTTAAAAATTGAAAAATTGGGGATTTAGAAAACTTAAACATTATAAAATTTAAGAAGTGAGAAATCTACAAATTGTGTATTAAAGAAGAGAAAGATCAAGGACCATGAGAAATAGAGAAATATGCTTTCAGTACTGACGATTAGGAAATTGAGCACATCAGACGTTGTGAAATTGGAAAATTAGATAATAGAATATTTAAAAAATTATATAACTGAAGAATTTAAAGGCAGGGAGATGTAAAAACTTGGAAATTGCAAATATCCGAATATGGAAACTGCGAACTGTGAAACTACAAAATTAGAAAATCGGAAAATTGTAAGTAAAACATTAGGAATCTTTGCAAGCATAAAAGTTAATAAACTGGAAAATATTTAAATTATTTAGAAAAATTGCTTCGTAAAAGCTAATAACCGACAAATTAACAATTATTTTCTAGGACTGAATTAATTTTTCATAAACAAGAAAAATATATAACAGGTATTCAGGAACATGTTATCCGTAGTTAATTCCAACGAAAATAAAATTGATTATATGTTATATTCTCCTTCGACTAAATTTTCTCCTATTTGCAAAATATTATAATAATATCCTATCAATATTATCTATATATCGAATTATAGAATTCGTTTCAATGTTATTAATATTTATCGGCAGCAATATCCATAGTCACACCTCTATCATTCAGTCGATGCCCCTACCATTCTACAGGGTCGTAATTACACATGCAGAAAGTATAATGGGAAGTAGAGGGGGGGCGAAAGGGTTAAAGAGGGTAAAGAGAGAGGGGGTTTGATGAGTGCAACCGGTGTCTTCCTCCCCACCTCTTGTCCCCAACAGTCGACAAAACGGTCTCGCGGATTCCTGTCATCGAAAACGTGTCAGTTTAACACGAAATCTCGATGCACGAGGAACGACAGTGATATCAAAAGTGAGAAGGCTCAGACTTTTGTTGCTTTCATGCACTTTCACCCGGAAGACATTAAGTAAGAACCGAAGTTTTATCCATTTTGTAGAGTATTGTTACATTAGTGCGTAACGGAATAAATCGAACAGTGAAAATAGGGTTGTAAGTGAAAACTGTTTTTCTCATAAAAAATTATAAATAATCTTAGTAACATTTTATTATGGAAGTTATAGAGAATCATAGTGACTTTTACTTATAAAAGTTGCAGATAATTGTAAAACTTACGTCCACAATTAATGAAATTCGATGTTGTATAAACATTCTTATAGACACAATGCTATGTTTTGTCAATTAGCACTTATTTATTTCCACCGTTCGTTTAATTGACTAGCAATAGTTCAAAATAATTTACATTTCAAGGTTTTATATAAATAAGGTTTACAATTGTAAAAATTAGTAAAACAACTTTTTATTTCTTGATAGAACACATAAAAATTTATTACTTAAAAATGTATAAATGATTGTATAAATTTTCTCATTTATGTTTATTGTTTGCTTACTATTTTCCTAAGCAAACATCAATTTCAAAAATGGCACTTAAAGCCCTTTTATCGCCACTTTTCGATTGAAGCGTGTCTTCTTTCTGAACTAAATTTATAAATTTTGTAATTTATGAATTTGTTCGGAATAAATTCATATAGTATTTATGTTATGAATATTTGTCAAATAATTATTAAATTTTTAAAGTATTTATTAAGAAGTTGAACAGAAAAAAAAAAGATTACAAGTACAATTTTTTAAAATACTGTATTTTATTTTTAAAAAACGTTTATATGACAGCCAACGAACACATATGAAAATGTTATTACAATTATTTATCATTTTTTAATGTAACTATTTTTGCTATACTATAAATAAATAATATTTACATATTATATTTATAGCACATTACACTTCGATAAACAAAATATTCTCATCCTAGTTCAGACGCTTGCAGACTTATTTATTTTCACTGTTCAATTGATTGTTTAATGATAAATTAATTTTGTAGAATCGGTGACTAGACGGAGTAGGAGGAGTCCAAAGAGGTGACTAAGAAAAGTGAATGATCTACTTTAGATAGCGACCGTGAACGTCCTCCGATATTTCCCTCAGAATATTGCAGTTTCTAAATTAAAAATTCCGTTTCCGCATCAACTCAGCCATAATGCGTTTATCAATTTCTGTGGCGGTTGCTTCGTTCCGCCCTCTCAAGAAAATCCTATTTATTACTCACGCAAAAGTATAACCGTTTAGCCCGCATCTGACAAACATCGTAAATATTCCAATACTCGTCAGAAGTGCCAGAGACCAGCCACTAACATCGATTTTAACATCGTTCGTCTGCAATTTCGCTTTAATCTTACCAGGTAGCCAAAAAATGACATAACAGTTTATAGAAAAATTTGACAGACATTGCATTTTCTACCAGAAACATTAACACTTTGTCGATGGTTAAAGTGACACTTAATCAAGGGTCAGATTAACACTTTGCCAAACGTTAGGTTCATACTTTTCAAGTGTTATATTAATATTTTACCATGTGTTCAGTTAACAATTTAATATATGTTAAATTAACACCACCACATAGTAAATTGCCACTTCACGGTGTGCTAAATTAAAACTTTTATCAATTATTAAATTAACACATTTATAAACAAGTGTCACGCAAGTCCGGCATCGTTGAATCTGCCCAGAGCCTAGCATCACATATTTGTAATACCAAGCAGTATACGTGATATACTTCATAATGTCCTTATAATACACGTAAAATCAAGAAAATTCAATATAAGGTGTATAAAGAAAATTTCTCAACACTAGATTTACGAACATTGCATGACCATTAATTTTTAAATCAAAATTAGATTAGAAAACAAAATAAATAAAGTATGATACGTAAACTGACTTATAAGATTACCCCTTCTCTGGACAACAGTTAACATGAATTTTGCTAAATGCTTCTTCATCGTGTTTGTAATTTAAAATAAAAGAAGTGTTATGAGTCACTCTGACTCGTTCCGTAAATCTAGTGTTAAATGTCATCATGGTATTAAACAACGATATAAAGTCACTTACCATCGATGATCATCGCAGGGAAGATTCCTTCTTCTTTTCTTCTCACAAACGACAAAATCGAAGTAAATCGCGAGCATGTTTAATTGATTTTATCTATCAAAGTAACGAGCGTGTTACCGATTTTCGAAACACCGTCGGAACGCCGGGGGTAAATAATGTCGGTGAAAGTCCTGGGGAAGTGGCGGGTGAAAGGGAAGGTGGAAATGAATGAGAAGCAGCGTGCAGAGGAAGGGATGATGATTAAGAGCTGCCGGGAGGGTTGGCCGGGGAGGGAGGTGGTGACGTAATTAATCGCGACGAGGGATGCTTGACGTTCCGCGAGAGCGAAACAATCAGCTGTTGCGTTCCCTCGAAGACACCGTGCCTTTGACCTGGCACAAGCAAAACATCGTGATCCGCGTTCCGTCAGAATATAAATATTTGCACGTAAACGTTGCCATGTACCACGGGTTCCTCCTACGTTTACACAATTTACCGGATCTTTTCGAGTATTCGTCTTGTCGGTAAGGCAGCTGGAACTGTATAAAAAAATTTTCTCTGGGAAATCTTTCACTTCACCGACGTCTAATTTCGGGGTGGTATATCGAATTTCGGGTTTTCGACGACGCAAATCGTTATGCGGGTCGAATCGAATCATTCTCTACGGCCACGACCGAATTATGCCCGCGATCTGTACCGTGTCAATGGGACACTCGTCAAGTTCGACCGGGGAAAAAGTAGGAAAGGACGATGTGTCAGGACGAAAGCGTAGGAAGGACTGAGAGTGGATCCGGGAGCGAATCCTACCATCTCGAAGGACCGTCCGACGGGAACTGTACCGTTGAACGTCGCGACGCCGGCGTCTGCGTCCCATCTGCCTATATATACATATATCTCTCCACGTAGACGAATATACGCGTATATGCACGGGTTCTATAATATAATATTTACATATGCGCGCGAATATATTCGGGGAAAATGTGGAAGCCTTTCGTCGGTCCAATCAAATTCCGCGAAAGGATATCGCTGTTTTCGCGATTCCATCGGTATCTTGTTATCCGTATACGTAAATTCGACATATTTTCTGCTTTAGTTTTATATTTTACATACACCACATTATACGTATGCCATTAATGTTGCTAAAGAGGATTGTTATCCGTAATAGTATACGATTTTGAAGATACTCTGCAAGATAATGTATCCTCCCTAAGTGCACTTTTTCTTGGGAAACCAATTTATTTTTCTTTCAACGTGCGTGCTGTACATTTTTTATACAGCTCTGCGGATGACGTGCATTTTTTATTACATATGTACTACGTATATATTTTTATACAACTGCATATGCAATATGTTGTATGTATTTTTATACAACTGTATATACAAGGCGTATATTTTATATACAGCTATGTAAGTAGATGTTATGTACATTTTGTACACCTTCATATATGTTTTCCATACAAATGTATATATGCTGTATATTTTCCATAAAGCTATACAGGTGTTATATAATTTTTTATGGAACTACATTCATGTTCTAGAGATTGTATGCAATCGTATGCGTGCGATACATATTTTATACGTCCGTAGGAGCTATATATTTTTTGTACATCTACATGCTACATATTGTTTATACAGATGTATACTATATATTTTTTAAACAGTTATACATACGCTGTACATTGTTCATATAAAAAATTATTACTATATTCAATATTGAATAACGCGTGTAACTGTACCGCCCAGCAAAAGCCGGTTTTTTTTTTTTTTTAGAAAATTATGAAAACAGTGTATAAATCGTTGCACGAAATGTTTGAAAAATTCTGTGTCAATTTGATAGTTTTTTCTAGTCAATACTTTTCTTCGAGAATCATTCTGTCGCGCAGAACACATCCCCTATCCACCCCCGTGACACGCCGACTAGGGTGAGCGTCGCGGCGCCACTCTACGCAGGCGTCAAAATGGCTGCCAGTTCTCGCCTCCATCCAGGCTAGATTCTCCTTCGTTTAACTCGTACCAGTAATTAATAAAACGTCGCTAAGTGCTTTGGTGCCACTCGCGATCTCGCGTAATAGATCTCCGAGCAGAAAAGAAACGCGTAAAGTGTCAACTCCGAAAGGATTTATGGTGTTTTTTGAGATACTATCATTGCGAAAGGTGAAGTGATTGATTCGTTAATGAGGTCCTTCGATGAATAATATCATTAAATGCCTCGTTAAATAGTTAACCACGTTCGGAGTAGAATCTAATTCTATTGTTAAAGAATATTCCAGTTTGTTGGATATACTTGTGGGTCAGGATAGCCATTTTCGTGGATCAATAATTTGCAGAGGATAAATGTACGTTTAGGATTGAAACGCTGACCTGATTTTAGAACACAAGAATTTGTAATTTGATTATTGTATAATTACTTTCAAATTTTTAACGAGACTACGACTATCTTTCGTTGTCGTATTGTTTGCTCATAGTTTTGTAATAATTTTGGATTTATTAATAATATTCGACGAATAAAGCAGCGAACAGTTTTGGGTTCTAAATGAAAAAGTTGTACGTGTTTGCGAATAACAAATAATAACGAGTAATATCTTGTATAATATCTATGTTTGAATAAAATCGTACTTACGAACACCAAATAATCAGTAACGAATAATATCTTAATTGCAATTAATTGATAACTTTCGAAAGAAATGTTATTTATGCATCATGAACATCGAACTTAGTAACAATATCCTATTTTCAATTAATTAGTAATTTTTATATTCAAATAAACTTTTGTTTCTTCATCATGAACATTTTTTTACTTCACCGAACTATCAATGTAGTATCACGAATAATTTTTATACTTCCAAAAATTTTACTTGAATAAGTAATTTCCTTAAATAATCTCAATTACGTAGATCAAGCACGAATAATTTTTAATCTAAAATCGAACTTTTATTAAACAATTTGTTTCTAAGCAAACAGTGATTTCGAATACAGTAAATCAATTTAGCTTATTTTTACTATCTTAATTTTATCAGTTTTAAATTTGAAATCCAGCTAACTTTTGTTATGAATGAAGCAACTATTTAAAATAAAATAGATATTGTCAATAATAAAAATTGAAAATAACAATTGTTAACACATTTATCGACGATTTTCGCGTTAATTCGAATAATGTGAATGATGTAACATCAAGGAACAATGCAAATAACAAATAATTATTAATAAAATACTGTTTGAAGAATCTAAATACAAATTCATTCGAATAATATCCAACTCTAATCCACGACATTTTAACCCAACTATAATTTATACTATTACAGTATTTTTGAGTACCATATTATATCATTGTAAATAGCATTTACATTTATTTAAAACTCTGGTTCATGCACCTATACATTCACTATGAAACGTTTTCTGCAATATACAATTGGAGTGTGGAAATAAATAACGCTACAAGCGTAGAAACTAGATATACAAATTCCCGTCCACCAAAATCTTATATATTGATAAAATGTATAAAAACTTATAGTTTGTAAAAGCTACGAACGATTATAATTAACATTTCCACCGGTATTTACTGACAGCAATGTTCACCCATGCATGCTTTCGTAAACAAAAAGTAATTTTTAGAAAATGGTACCTACAATCTCTCCCGTGTTCCCTGTTCAATTAATTGTTCAATCGTTTCCCACACAATAAAGACTCCCGAAACTCTTCAAACGATAAATTTCTGTTCCTGGTACATTTATCTACCGAGGAACCGGGGCGCAGGTCGATAAACAAAGTTTGCGGAAACAACAGAAAGTATCTGTACCTCGAAACCATCCCTCATTCGTTTGACCCAAATTTCAACAACACCAGTGTACAACATTTTTCCCGAGCAAAAACTTCGTCCTCGTACACGGTCCCTCCCGTTACACCACCAATCACCAACGCGACACAACAACTTCAAACTTGCACGGTGCAATGGAACATCCCTTGCAAAGGGCTTTTTTTAAGCTACCCGTAAAAAAAAGCCGGCACGGCACAAAAAGTTGTTCGTTCAAACGGTACTTCATTAAAGCAGAGAGGCGACTCGACTTAACCCCTCGTTCACATAACTGACTCACATCGTGCAGCCGGCTTGCCGCGTATGCAAATCACTCGCGTGGGGTTCTTCCTCTTTCTTTCTCTCTCTCTCTTTTCTCTAACAAACTCTTTCCGTCTCTTTCCGTGGCCTTTTTTTCATCGGGTTTCTCTTTCTGGCCTGTTCGCTTGTACAGTGCCCCATAGCGAACAAGAAAACACCAACTGCTCGTGGTTAAAGGAAGAAGCTCATTATTTTTTTTTTTCGTTCATGATAGGAGCACTGGGTCCGAATTGGCGGCCATCATGCGTACCAACCCCACCAACCTGGACCCCTGATTGTTTAGAAGGGTGTAGTTTACACTGATGGGCGGTTCGGTTCGATGACCCCTGGTAACATGGTCGTGGCCAAATAATTTTTTGTAGACTTCGCGTTATTCGTTTTTATTCCGTGTTTTTTACGGTCACGACAGTCAAGAGAACTAATTGTTGCTGCAATATTAACCCTTTGCACTCGAAAAGTGACTCACACTCACCACTTTGTTTGATACAGTAATGTGGAACAGACATTTTTTAACCAAATCTATAGTGTTGCACATATGATGTATAAACATAATAAAACAGCAAATAGCGACAATTAATAATGGAGAGATAATAACTTCGAATAAGTTCATCAAACTTTTCAACCAAACGGTGTTAAGTTACTATCTGCTACCAGTAAAAATACCTTCGATTGCAAAAGGTTAAAATTTTTTGTATATTTTGGGTTCCGCGACTTTTAGTTATATGAATTGCAATTAGTATTGAAGTTAAAATTCGGTTGTGTAAATACAATTTAGGTTTGTCACGTTTTAACGTGCCGAGTGCGATGAAGGGGTGAAAACTATTACATCAAAAATTAATTTTAATTTTATTCTTGCCGCATGTTTAAATGGTAACCAAGAAATAACGCAAAATACCAATAAGAAATGATACAAATTCTTGTAAAGAATTCATAGTGGACATTCAACATTTCGGACCCCAGTTTTAATGAAGATTAATCATGTGTAGCATGACAGTTAAATATTAAAATATAATAAACTATTCTGACTATAACGGAAACAAATGTAGGAATGTACACGAGCTGTAGCGATTTTTCCCTACTCTGTGTCAAGCGTCGGATCGGAGCCTGTATCTATATCTTGCATATACACTCATGGACAAAATTAAGTGGACATTGAAGAAATTTAAAAAAATGTGTTGTTTTATTACAATGTTTTAAGTAAATTTTAAATTCAGAACCTGAAATGTTTTTGTAGACTTGAAAAAACATTTATTTAATATACAATTTATTTATTTAATGTATATAATTGTGCAATAAAGTTTTGATTTATAGGCATTATTAGTTAAATTAAATTAACCTTTTGTTATTTATGATACCTGTCCATTTAATTTTGTCCACGACTGTATCTATACCTATATCTAAACCTATCTACATATTATATCTTGCATAGGTTACGTGAAATCTTAACAAACACATACACATACACAATATAAAATAATTAGACTTTTAATAAATATATTGAATTAATAATTTATAGTTCATATGTAAAAAATAATAAGTCCTTAATAAATGAGGGGTGTAAATAAAAACCACCCCTAGTGCAATTTCCTGAAATATCACTTCTTATCCACAAAGCGAGTATTTATTTGAGGAACAATGTCACTAAATGCGAATAAACGTGTTACTACAATTATTTATACATTTTAACGGTAATATGTCCTACCGTATGTTATCAATTAGTAATATTTTTATAACATGTATTATCAATAAGTAACATTTCCATGAGGAAAATGTTGCTTTAACTATATCACATCCAACACTGTTCATTTTCATTTGACTCGAGTCTGGCGTTATATTTTTCGACGGTAGTGTATCTCCGAGCAACAAAACCAATGACATTTCGATAATTTTCTCAATTTGTCCCACTTTCCTGACCTCGGCACACGCTGAAAAGTCTCATCATGTTGAATACATGTTTCCAGGGGTGGCAGAAAGCGTCGTTTGATAAATACAAGTTCGCGCATACGAGAGAAATCGTTCGATAAATCAAATTAGAGAGTCATTGTAGCCGCGTAGCCTCTCAGGTAGGTCAGAATGGATGCTAGAACGAGAGAACGTAAGACGGGGGACCGAAATAGAAGGAGAGACAGAGAGCGGAAAGCGTGAGAATGAAAAGCGCGAGGAAGGATATTCAAATTTCGTACCCTCGTTAGCCCCGAAATTCTCAATGTGCAATAATTTATCATCGGGACCCGCTGAGGTGAGCGGCCGCACAATACGGACTACCTGCATGCATAATTTATGTCGATGATTTTCAAGGAAGCAGATCGGACCCAAGAAGGAAAGGGTTAACCCTTCAGGACCGTAATCCATTTCCTAATCTCCTGCCAGTTAGAACATATACTATAAAATATCGACGTTCTCCAAAAACTGAAAGATATAGCACCGTCACAAAAAACTGATATATCAAAGTTCTCTAAACATTGTAAAACATCGCATTTTATCAGAAGTAAAATATCAATGTTGTTCAAGAGCTGCAAAATATCACGACATTCACTAAAAACTGATATATCAACGTTCTCTAAAAATCGTGAAATATTACAACGGTGTCTAAACAATAAAATATCAGTGTTTTGTAAAAATTGCAAAATATAACAACGCTCTCAAAAAACTAATATACCAACGTTCTCTACACATTATAAAATATCACATGTTCTAAAAAGTGAAATATCAATGTTGTTCAAGAGCTGCAAAATATCACGACGTTCACTAAAAACTGATACATCAACGTTCTCTAAAAATAACTTAGTATCACAGCATTCTCTAAAAACTGAAATACAAGGTCCTTTAATAACTGTAAAATATGAAAATGGTCTCTAAAAACTATAAAATATTATAACTTTCTCTAAAAATAGAAATATCAGCATTCTCTAAAAATTAGAAAATCACAAAGATTTTAAACAATGATAAAATATTAAAAAGTACAAAAATCCTTTGGCACATAATTACTACATACACTCAAGAGCTGCGCATACATATTTAACCAGTTATCTGCCGATTATAGTTTAACAAATGCTCCTTCTTCAAATTTTACAAAAGAAGCAAAACAAAACAAAAAAGAATTATATTTTCATTCGATTCAAAATTTCGTATCATTAACACTAATTGTATCGAAAGACAATATCGGTACTTATAGACAATTCTAAAGTAGCAGTAGATAATTCTATAGTCGCCGCAGGTACAAACAATTCTGTAGCAGCATCATTTATAAACTATTGTACAGCAGAGGTATAGTACATCAGCGATGTTTATTAGTGTCCCATAACTTTCTTCTGTTTTAATAGAAATGAATACACAATATTTATTCTGTAAGGTTGAATTGCTGCATCGAGTATGAAGTGTTCTACTCCATCATCCTCTCCCATCCCTCAGGAAAGATCTTTATTTACTTTTTCTATAATTATTGGATATTACTTACAAAATATTCGTAGAAGTGTGTGTTATGCTATATCAAAAATATTGAAACTTACGGGACAACGTGATATAAACAGATCTACAATAGCGGTGTTCATAGATCATTTTTCTTAAATACTGCTAATCTACGGTAACGAAATTTACAAATAATTCTACAGCAACGGAATGCATTGGTAACTCTACAATATCGATGAATGTTTTAAAAAATGACAAATAGGTATTTTGTCCTGTTGCGTTTGGAACCAGTTTTGTACGGTACTGATCTAATTCGGTTGCCCTCTTCCGGATGGGGCATTGTCAGGTAATATGCATATGTTCTGGAACACGTGACAGGCATGTACCTGCCGGTTAGCAAAAGGAGCCCTCAACCCTTTTTTCATCGAGCAAAGGAGAGCTCTTTTTCTGAAGCCTGAAAAAAAAGAGCACGTCGTCCCCCTGACTCGGATGCGAACAAACCTACTACCGTGGTCCCATCCTGCTTTTTCATAGTGAAAAGACGTTCGATGGGGGTCGATTCAATGCTCTTTTAATTATATGCAAAGATCCACGAAACTACCTATGCATATACTGCTCGGCTTACATAAGAAACCAGCCATCGTGGTTACGTAACGTACAAATCAGATCCGGAAATACGCTTGCGGATGTTGAACGTATTGAAAGAACGATGACTGCATGTTCTTCAGGTTTTGTTGTAAGAAAATGAGATTCTATATATGGATATCGGTGCCTCTTTTATAGGAAGTTTCCATTTTTATTCGTTATTTGGATAATACGATTGAATTGTAAATGATAATAGGTATAATAGCAGACATTTTTATTGACAAATAATTATATTACACTTCAAGATAATATTCGAGGCGAATTATGTCATTATGTAGATAAATTGTACCTTCAAATTATTATAATTTGTAATGTAAGCTAATATTTTAATATCTTTTAGTACGTGTTATGACACTGTACGTTTCATTAAGGACAACTGCACTAACTGTACTAATTGTTAATTGTTAAAATCTGGAAATTTGAGCTTTTGAAACTGTGACAAACAATAATTTTGGAAATTTGAAAAATTAATAATTCTGGAAATTTAAATATCTAAAAAAGTGGACGTTTGTGAATTCGAAAATTCAGTACTATAGAAATTTAAAAATTTTCTAAAGTTGATATTGAAATATTTAAAGATACGAAACTTTAGAAAACTAAAAGTTTCGGTATTTGAAAATTGAGTAACTTGAAAATTTACAAAATTAAAGATTTAATAATTTGAAGACTTAAAGGTTCATTTTATCAATTTGTAAATTTGTAAATATATAGATTTTTTTTATTTTGAAATCTAGTAATTAATATTCATATGTATATATATGTACGTGTGTGTGTGAATGTAGCAATTTAACAACTTAACAATGTGAAAATTAAAAAATGTGAATTTGTAGAATATTTAACAATTCATAAATCTGAAATTTTTATATTAGGGGGCCGGAAAGTAATGTTGTTTTTTTGCAAATAAATTTTGAATACGTTTTTATTTTTAATTAATGGTGCAATCACCCTCCTTGTCAACAACCTTTTGCTATGTATTGTACAAATTTCCTATGCCGGATCGAACAAAATCAATTGATTTCTTACCAAAATACCTGAAGAAAACAAATGCACAGAAACGACATTACATTTCGGTCCCCCTAATATTTTCTCAGTATAACATTACTCGCTGTCGAATATATATAAACAATGGAATCGTAATAAAAATTTCCTTATCCACCAATGCAAAACCGTTTACAACCAAAAGACCATATATAAATTGCACAAATACTCCAAGATAAGATTCCCGAAAAGGGGAATAAATCAGTTCCGTGATAGGTTGCGTTCAAGTACCATGGCAGAATAACGCTCCCCGCAGATCGTCATCAATATTCGTGGAATCGATTGGACACGTTTGAAAATCGAGGCCAGCGCAAAAATTGGCAGTGATCTTTCCCTCCATCGGCTTATTCTTCCCCGCTATCACCATTCATCGAGTGCTCATCTTCGTTCTGCCTCTGTACCGCTCTACTCTCGTCTCGTTTTCGCTCGTTCTTAAGATCTCCTACCAGCCGAATCATCGTGCATCTTCTCCGTCGGTTTACTCGCTCTTCTATACGTACGTATATAATACATTATGCGTATACAGGCACAGCAACCGGCACACGGACAGCGATGGCGGGAGAAAGAGGGGATGAGGTGCTATCGATGCATGTATGAGTTATCGTCGGGGCCCAAATTGCTTGCCAACCGGTGATGTACAGCCCCGGGCCGAAGATTTATTTTCTACGAGGGTGGAACGGAGTGAGACAGAACGAGACGGAGGCTGATTCTCTCGGAACCGGAATCACGATGCTCTATGTTGGCATAGATTCTTCTCCGGAGAACGGCTCGCCTCTGCGAGTTTCGCTAATCTTCTTTCGGTGACGTTCGGGCCAATTTCGTGGAAGTCTTTTCCCGCCACGGAACCAGAGAACAGTAGCGATTTCCCTGCTTAAGTCGTACTTTATTGGCAACCTCGGGATGTAGCTGGATCTTGCTCGGGAATCGGGTAATTGAAAGTCACTCTCTTGGCTTTGCGATAGGAGAGGGGATCGGGATACGTGTGTGTTTGGACGTTTCAGTATTTACGAGATTCGGTGCACGGAAAACTGAGTGCACTCCGTGAGTCGATCGATAAGTTCTTCGACCTTGGTACAAATTTCAATATCGGCAGACGGGAACAAATAGCGGTAAGTTGAATCAGAACGGGATACACCTAACTTTCTCGCTGTTGGGAACTTAATAACAGATTACTCGTGCCGTGTGAAACATGGTACCATGTAATTCGGGAATGCAGGAATAGTGGAGAACGAGGAAGATTAAATATTGAGGATAAACTCGTTGCAACAATATCATTAACCTCAAAATGCGAAACTTCAACTTCGAACTCAGTGATCACATTCTGCAAGACTGTCGGAATACTCAACAGACTATACTATATAATTCACTGTTTCCCTCTTTCTTTGTTTCCTTTTATTATTGGTCAACAATGTACATTTAACATAGTAGACGGTCAGTAATGTAATAATGGACGTTTCGACATTTGAAAATTTTTTAGTGGTATCTTGAGAATTTGTAAATTTGAATATTTCAGGTTCTGAATTTGAGAATTTCTGAATATCAAATTTAAGAGGTTGACAGCTTCTGGTTTCTGAATTTGAAAAATTGTAAATTCGTAAGTTTGAAAATTTAAGATTTGAATGTTTGAAATTCTAAATAAATTACAGAATTGCAATTCTGTACTTTAAAACTTATAAATTTTAAAGCTTGTGGTTGTAGACTTGATAATTCGTAAATTTCAAATTTTCAAATTGCAACATTTAAAATCTACATAATTTAAGCGTTTCGAAAATTTGGAAATTGATTAATGTAGAATTTCTCGACGTAGAAATTTGAAAATTTGAGATATCGATATTTTTAATTTGCAAAATTAGACATTTACGAATAGAGATTTTTAGATTTGAAAAAGTCATAGATTTCACGATTTGAGAATATTGAAATCTATCATTTCGAGGACTTTCAGATTTGAAAATTTGCAAATTTCAAAGTTTAAAAATCTGAAAACTTGAAAGTTAAGAACATAAAAATACAAAAATCTGAGGACATGAAAATACAAAAATTTGTCGATTTGAAAAATCCGCAAACATAAAATTAAAAGACGTACAATCATGCATTCATTTCAGCCATGAAAATAAGCTTCACCCCTCAAGAATAAGAATAATTTTGTTTATACGAACTTGACTGATGATAAAAATGTAGAATTGCGTTTTGCCAAGGATATCGTGAGTACATTCTTCTATAACTGTAATCCGTAGCGAATAACGTTCTTTGATGTCGTCCTTGAGGAATCCGAGAATGCTGGCTGGGAATATCGATATTCCATGGCTGTATCGTACGAAATTTCAAGCATGGCCGAGCCGTTTGATGACAAACGCACCCTCGCACGCAGGGGGTGGAAATCGAAATGCGTCCACCCCGTTCGTCAGAGGGGGACGAATTCGACCAATTGATGGGTTTGGGGCTGCTGTCGATCAATCGACAAACTCGTACCACAAAGCCAATGGCCATTCCTATTCCACTGACCCTGTTTGTTCGTTGCTTGTTTTACCGATCAATCGAATTTCTTCCTTTTGTCCGCGCGATCATTGTCGTGCACTTCCTATGGTAAGTATCGAACGCAATGAATTACTGTTTTTGGAGTTAATTTTTTTACATGAAGCTAATAGAGTTCAACTGTAAATCGTGTTAGTACCATCAGCCTCTATAACTCTTATCTCATAAGTTTTGAGGGTGTACCATTCGTGTTGGCGTTTCACGAGGATTTCGCTACACTTTTTAACTTTCTGAACTCACTTCACTTATGTACTATCAACGGTGATATTCTTTAAATATTGATGAACAGACATTGCTTATTGGTTGTAAATTAAGTGACAATGTTTCGTATAATTATTATATAATCATTTTCTGTACGTTTCATTAGTGATGTTCTTAATGATATTTAGAAATGTTAAAACTGCCAAATTATCAAATTTATAAATTCAGAAGCATTAAATTGATAAATTTGTAAATTTAGAAAAATATAAAAATTAAATTGTTTAATTTGCATCTCTCAAACTTTCAAACATTGAAGTTAAAAAATTCGAAACTGAAAATTGCACAATTTTTTAAAATTAGAAATATGGAAATTTGATAACCTGGCATATGGCAATTTTAAAACTTATATCAGAAACATAAAAATATCAAATTTTCTAAGTTTATTGTTCGGAAATTTGAAAATCAAGGAGCTATTTTAGAGCTATGAAATGAGCTATGAAAAGGATGGCAAATTTTAGAACTATGAAAATAAAGAAATAACAAATTTTCTAATTCTTAAACATAGAAAATGAAAAAATTGTTAATTCTTACACATAGAAGATATACTAATCCTTAACTCTCGAACGTAGAAAATTTAGAAATTTCGAATTCTGAAACATAAAAAATACATCCAATTGCAATTCTCGAATCTAATTTCCTCCGCATCGATCTACCCTCGTATCAACTTACGAACTCTTCCACTTCCTTTCCCGAAAACGCAATCACCATCACCAAAGTTCCAACTTTCTCCCACATTTTCGCCATTAAGTTGAGAACCGCCGTTATGAACAATGAAATTCGCGGAGCGGAGAAGAACGCGTTGGGTCGGGTCAATAAAGCGCTCGAATGATCGTCGGGGCAACATTATCTGGCCGGTGCATCAAAAATATGATACCATATGCTAATAACTCACGCATGGTTCACCGTCGAAAAAAAAGGTAATATATGTATCCATACAGAAGAGAAGAAGAAGAGTGACGAAGAAAGGAGAAAGCGGGTAGCAGCGGTTAGGCTAACCACACTGAGCGATCGTATTATGCTCGCAAGGACGAATAAAGCCGGGATTTCGCATTGTGACCGCGTTTTCATCGCGTCGGAAAAACAGAGAGGGTCCTACACGAGAGTGTAAGGTCAGGTAGAGAAGCTTTTAAACGTTGAAGAAACGAGACAGAAGCCAGATAGGGTTGCCTCCGGATGCGCTCGAGAATGGGCGCGTCGACGTAACCGGCTACAAACGCGATATGTACAGTCAACGACAAATCCTACCTGGGTAAAATATGCCAACGAACGCGGATCACGTTTCTCGTCCGTTAATTTTTTGGTATTTTTAAGGAAATAATATATGAGCCGTTCAGTGCACAAATCGATTAGCACTTTTTGAAAAATCTTTTTAAATGTCAAAGTACTTGATGTAGTCGTAACTTTTTATATTTATAATAATTTTTCTGGATGATGAATATTAACACCATTAAATAACAAAATTTTGTAGCCATTGAATAATTAGTAATTTATTACAGAGACCATTTTGATTGACTCCATAGTCTAATGTAAATCGTTTCAATAACGCGATTCAAATGCACTATCAAGTATCGATGATCGTATCCTCATAAATTAACTAAAGGACCACTTAGTCTAGGTCCTAAGTACGGTCATACTACAGATTATTTTTCAACAGAACCTTTGGAAAATGCAATCATTACCAGAAAAGTAACCGTCACGGGGTTTCCAGTGAATTGGCTCATAATAGGCTGGGTAAAATTAGGTAGGACCAAACCCTACCTCGTACAATTCAAATGTAATTATAATGAAGATGCAGAATTTAATGTTATTAATATTAGGAAATCTGTGGCAGGTAGCCCAAAAAGTTTCAAAAATGTAGATCTGCCTTTATCATATACTAAAGGTAGATCTGTGACAAGGGAAAAAAGGAAAGACATCATGGACCAACTAAAATTCGTTCCTCCTGTTAACCATGATTATTATAAAAACTTGACAACAAATCGAAATAAGGAATCCTCACATACAGCCGATGAAGAAGACAATTTATATTGCTGATGGATCACAAATAATATACTATAATAGAACTGTCAACATTCATTTTTATGGAAAATTTGTAATAAAAGTATATAATAACTTACTTTTTCTGTAATAAAAAACCTACAAATTCAAACACTGAATTCAACTTTATTACTTTTTTCAGTTGCCGAATCGATTAATTCCACCAACCACATAAAAATTGTAACAATACCGTCGATTTTTTTTTTGGTTATTCTTTCTTATTAATTTTGCATACCGTTAGTTGAAAGCTATATTTGTATTTACGAGTTCTACAATATATATTCGAATTTACATTATAAAGGGAATTTTAAAAAACAACGTACATTATTTCGTCATATTTCTCAGCTTCTCATTTTATTGATTTAATCGATTTGTGCACTGAACGGTAATATAAGAAGGTAATTTTGAAAACAGCATGTAAGAATGTGAATGATGTGTGCCTGGCAGGAAAATGACGACAGAATTTCTGCCTCCCGCTATGTTTTTTTCTTTTGAGCGACTAAACACGTAAAACCGCGTTTATTTTCTAGGAAAGTTATTATTTTTCATAATAAACGTTACTTTTCTCACGTGAGCAGAGTACTGATTCCTAGCTTCGAATATTCCTTGGTGTAAATCACCATAGTACGGAAGAAACGTTTATTGTTTAAAGATACAAAACCTTGGACAGGGTTTTGTGTTTCGAGAGATGTTATTTGGATAAGCGTTTTCGTGAGCACTTTCACGCTCGTTTATGTCAACGGGTCGTTACGCGAACGGTATTTGCAAGATCGGAACGCGCGACGAAAGAAGATAAAAGGTGCGCACTCTTGTGACCGATGCAGATAACGCACATTCACAGTTTTTTTGGAGAACATTTGGAGATGGGTTCTAAATTTGAGGAGACGGGTATTTTGCGAACTAACAATTTGAGAATTATGAAATTTGTAGATTTTTAAATTTGGGAAACTTGTGATTTGCGGACTATGATATTTGACGACCCATTAATATCGGAGTGCAAGTATTTGCGGTTGTTAGGATTTAGATATGTAGTGATGTATATAGATTTGGAGGACTAGGAGTTTGAAGTCATAGGAATTTGGGAATGAAAAAATGAGACGATCTAGGAATATGGGAATTTTTTAATTTGGCAGCCTAGAATTACGGAGATCTAGGGATTCAGAGATCCTAAGAGTTGAGGAACCTAGGAATTTGCATATTTAGAGATTTGTCAATCTAGGTATTTGGGGTACTTGAAATGTAAAAATTTAGATATTTAGAAATCTTGAATTCTGGGGATTTGGGGAAGAAGAAATCTGAGAATTACAAAATTTACAAAATTTGAAAAAGTTACAATGGCAGTATTCGGAAATTTGAGAACACAAAGATTTGTGAATCGAGGAAGTGAGAGGCTGTAGGATTTGAAAATTAGATATTAATTTGTGAGTTTAGAAATTTAGAGGCTTCAGTTTGTAAATTCCAAAAGTTTAAAAACGTAAAAATTGTGATTTGTCGATTTAGAAATTTAGGGGCTAAGAGATATGCATATTCGGAAGTTTCGGAATTTGAAAACTTGAGAATTCTGAGAAACTCGGGTGTTTAAAAAAATTCTGAACGCCTTAATTGCGACACTTAAAAATTTAGGAATATACACTCCTGGACAAAATTAAGTGGACATTGCAGAAATGTAAAAAATGTTTTGTTTGATTACAATGTTGTAAATAAATTTTAAATTTAGAACGTGAGATATTTTTGTAGGCTTGAAAAAACATTTATTTAATGTATATAATTGTGCAATAGAGTTTTAATTTATAGGCATTATTAGTTAATTAAATTTACCTTTTGTTATTTATGATACCTGTCCTCTTAATTTTGTCCACGACTGTAGAGATGTGGACATCCAAAGATTCATAAATTCAAGAAATATTAGAAAATTCATAAATTCAAAAATTCAGAATATCGAAAGTTTGTAAGTTCATAAATTCAAAAATGCGATTGAGCAATATTTCGAAAATTTGGAGCTGCAGAAATTCGAGAATTCGAAAATAGAAAATTTTGAGATCTAGCTGCTTGGAAACTTGAAAAGTTAGAAATTTAGAAATATGAAAATCAAACTTGCGAATTTCGCGTGTGCATCCTAATCGAAAAGAAGCGTTGCATCCGAGTGTACCTGCGATGCTGCTGTCCGATCGAATCAGCAGCCGGTTCGTTTCACCGGATATTCGACGTACAAAAGCAAACTCCGCGGCCAGAGAAGCTCGAACAACGAGCCACGAGCCGCAAAGTCGTGCCGTGCCAGCCTCGAGATCGGTTTTCTTGTTTACCTTGGCATCTGTGTATGTACGTTAAGCTGCGCTAGCGATACAGGCGAATTTATTTGACGGAGAAAATGTTCTGCTGGGTGTACGATGTATTAGTTCCACGGTAACGAGAAACACTTTTTTGCCAGGAATTCCGGCTACGGTGACTGACATTTGTAGGAAACTCAGAACGCCGCGCCGGTAACAATGACGCGGCGTACAGAAATTCACGATGTATCTGTACCGTTGGATTTCATTGTTTCAGAGCGTGGATCGAATAGTTTTTGCTGGAAAAATAAATTTTCGTTTGCGTATATGTTCAAAAAAAAAAAAATACAACCGCGTGAAATAAAATTTGTACAGCATAGAAAGACGTAAATACGGTAATAATTGTTATGCTGAAGCAGTAGTGCAATGATAAAATGCAAATTTCTAATATAGAAGTTTAACAATTTGGAAATTATAAATAATTTTATCATTTTGTATTTCCTCGTTTTTGTATATTCAAGCCTTTATACTCGTCGAGGTTCAAATTTATAAATACGAAATTTTAAATACATTCGCACGATTCGTGACCTTCTCGAAGACGATCGACGGCTGACAATTTCCGAAATTGTACAATAAATGCTGCATATTATTGTGAGCTTTTGAGGGAGGTAACGGTCGCTTATCGTTCCAAAAGACGTGACCAACTGATTCAGGACGTCATTCTCCTTCACGATAACGCCTCGCCCCGTATTGCAGATTTAACTTACCAAACCTTAGAAAAATGAGGTGGACACCGCTTGATCACCCTTCCTACAGCTCTGATCTGTCGCCATATGATTTCCATCTCTTTGGACTGCTTAAAGAAACACTAGGAGGGCAACGATTCCAAGACGATGCGGCGGTGGAGGCCTTTGTGCGCAATTGGCTCCTGACACAACATTTTTCATTTTACGCTACTGGGGTCCAAAGTGTTCCAATCCTCTGGGAAAAACGCATTGATAAAGCGATTGTATTGAAAAGTAATATGTGCTTGGCAATTTTATTACACCGAATAAAATTATTTTAAACATAAAGTCTCTGTTGAATAATCAACCACAGAGTTTGTTTGCCTCCAACAAACGCTAACGAATATTTATTATATATACTGTAAAATTAGAAAATGTACAGAGTGTTTAGTCCTGAACGGGATTGAAATTCAGAGACTGTGCTATGTGTTGTTACCGAACCGACTGCTAAGGTTGTACTGCTAAAAAGGCTATTTTACGCATAAGCTAAGGGGAAGTACAGCTATGCACCCCCTAGAGGAGAGAGTCTTGCTTTTCTCTTATCAGTCAGCTACGACCTCGGCGCAGGGCTCGAGCTGACCGTTTTTTATGGCTCTGACTTAGACCTAAGTATAGTTGAACGTACGTTTTCGCAGCTAAAAAATATATTTAAAATTCATTCAAAATATCCAGGATTTCTGCAAAAATCCAAAAGTCTCGTTTATATTTGATCCTCCCTCGTATTTTCAAATGCGTCCACACGATTTATTCGGTGAATTCGAACACTTCATCGTCTTTATCCGTTTAATCTTACAGAACTCTCGTTCACATCGATTTTTCGCTGTAACAAGTTGAACTTGATAACTCTAGTGCTCTCGGTATATCATCGCGAATGTTCTCCCCGTGTTCTCGTTAACCCCTCCGGAAATCTTCATTACCGAGAAACGCGGATCGCGGGCCGTGCTGCAATGGACGTAAATATGGCATTAAATATACGAGAAAATTATTTTTACCCGGTGAAACCGAGTTTAGACTACGTCAGGGTGTCGTTCGCGAACGTAAGTCAAGTTGGTGTAATTTCATAGCGTGGCAGCGCCATCGGAGGAATAAGCGTTTGGCGCCGCGTGCAGTTGATTGTGACGTATGATACTCGTACATTATGCACCTCGCGCTTCGTCTCGGTTTCGAGTTTCGACATTTTTCTCGGTGCTTTATTACACGCTCGAGATATTTCTGCTGCGCGGTAATACATCCGTGGCGAGCGGACACGGACAAGTGCGTTCATGTACACGCTTCTGTACAATCTATAACGCAGCCACGTACGCGCGATATCTGCGAAATAAATGCAACAAGTTAATGTACGAAAGTTTTGTACGGTGTCTACCATTTTTTTTTTTATCGCTGAACTTTACCGTGATCCGTACGCAAAAATGAGAAAATAATTTTGTATTATCGTAAGGTTTTAAGCACTTTGATAAAAGGTTATAACGGAAGCTCAACATTCGTGTTGCTTTGGTTTTATTATACGAAACGATGTGTTACATGTACACTCCGCAAGAAAATGATAGGACACCCTTAAATTTTTCGTGTTTTTCAAATTCAGCGATGTTTATGAACATTTATTGTATGCATCTATAAATAGTACCTCTAGTTTTGTAACATAGGAAAAATTGCCTGTTGTTTATGTTGTTTTCGAGAAATTATATTCGTTTGCTTCAGAACAGGTGCGACGAAATTACAGGACATAGAAAAAACGCGCGAAATAGTAATGGACGATTTTCTCCTTCGATTCTATATATGAATGACTTTCATATATATTTTTAATAACTTTCAATAATGCATTCATACGAACAGTTTTTCTTATTTTTATCTATGGATCATTCTCGTAAAGTTATATGAATATAATTAGAACACCCGGCACGTTATACCAAGGAACAAAGCAGTTATTTGTCATTTCATACTTCTATTATAATTGTTTAAGAATGTGTTTAATATTGTTTAACATTGTATCGGCGTAGCGGGTGCTTACGTTGATATAAAATTCTTTTTTATTAACCCCATTTTCTAACTATACTCCGCTTCTTATAAATTCCGTTTCTTGTGCATTAAGTCGGAAAATTGTTCTATTTATCAATGATTATTTTTAACCGTATAATAAGAAAAAAATGTATTGCTATCGAAACATGTTTGAACTTAGACTACATTTGAGACTATAGCACCATCTACTGCCCAAACTGAATCGAAAAAGTATGAATCATTTTCAGATTAACTTAAAATTATGTTTAAAACATTATTACACTTTTAGCAATTTCAGTTGCAATTTGAATAATATGGAAATTCATACATTCTTTTCAGAAATTTATAACATTTTTCTACTCATTCCCTCATTTTTACATTATACAAAATCTTCTAGAACGATTTGTCTCATTTTATCATGCCTCTCATGTTTACATTTTAATATTGTTTCTATATTATGTAAAATCTTTCAGATACTTTTTCAATAAATTTTAATGGAATTTTGCTTCACCTTATCCGTGTTTTTCTTCATGTCACCAAAACCCCGAAGAAAGTTTAATACTTCCAAATTAATAACCGCGACAAACGTAAAACCGAGTCCGTTCTCTCTCATGAATTTCTGATCTTTACAACCCTTAACACGATTTAAATCTCTCGTATACCGATTTTTTAAATAAATAGAAATATCTACTTATATATATATAAATCTGCAATAAATTTGTAACGTCGTGATTTCAAATAGATTTATTTCACAGTCCATTAAGATTTAATCTTTTAACAGCTTCAGACCTACCGCAGAGAACAAAGGGTAGAATACTTAATGACCTCCCGTGAAATTTAATTAATCTTCTCGACGAAGAGCTATATAGGTCCGAGATCTGAAACAACTTCAATTACGTTCTAATTAAACTCGACAATCAGAGTACCGTATTTTAACGATATTCTTTGCAAATTGAGTTACGTGAAATAAAATTGAAAAATTAACGAGCGTAAAATATAGAACCGCTGTGAACTCCGTTGACATATCAGATCGATCTAGTGGTGAAATTGCAAATGACACTAGCGAAGAGAAATTCGGGGTCGATAAAACAGCTCACCATTTTCGACCCTCCATCGTATCGATGCGGTAGAATTCTTTCTTCAGGGGTAACTTTTTTTTCAACAGCAGCGACCCATGTGGCCACGGATGGTATTATGGGAAGTGCGTGTTCTCTGCAACCCCCAACTTTCAAACGCAACAAAGTTTACTCGAATAATGAGAAAATGACATCCAAAACTGTTGCTCGAGTTTTCCTTCAATTTTTCATTTGGTTTTTAATTAGTCTTCAGCCTGTGTCAATTCATCGCAGAATTATATTGCAAACTGATCAACTCAAAGATGGCAAGGTTATTGATTTAAATTATGCCTGTATCGATTTAAGATTGCTCATTAAATCTTAATAAACAAGAATAGAATAATTGTAGAATAATTGTAGAATAGTACTGAAAGAATGGTGGATTTTATTTACTTTTATTATTATTAAAATTGATTGAATACGAGTCACCCTTATTTTTAATTAAATTGATAAAATATTATATGCTAGATGTTAAAATGATAAAATGCGATGTAATTCAAAGTTTACTTGAAATATAAGTTTTAACGTTCGCAAAATAATAATGTCATTCAGCTCCTATTTTAATGAAAGGTACTGTCACCGAAATTTTATTATTAAACAATTTTTTAATAAATTAATCAAATTGTAATACGCATGGATGTTTAATTTATTGTAACGATTTAATGCTTGACAAATTACGATACATTTAATGGTAAATTTGCACCTTAAATTGAGCAACCAGCTATTCTCTGACGAATGAAAGGATAAAGAACCCCTTTAAAGGGTTAAGCGACCCTAATATGCATAATGCTAACTCCTAGGGTTAGGCAACCCAGTGTACAACTGTGTCACATCGGTGTTCTACAGTAATGGTATTTCATTTTGACAAGAACTAATTTACTTATCATACGATTATTTTTTACAAATATTCGTTCAGTTCCCCCTTTGCAATTCTAAATAATTATATATTAATATTTTTAAATTAATAAACTGCATTCTCATAAGTATTAAAAACAAATGATAATGTGATATGGATGAATACATCATAACTTATATCTTACAGAATTGTGCCCACTCTTATACAATTAACATTATCATATTTATAAAAACTATTTATAAAACTATTGGATTTATTAAATTCGCAATATTACCATTCATTTTCTACACAATTATTGATGAAAATTTAATAAATAATAATTCCGAATAAAGATAACTTTCTATAATCGATTATACTTTGAAATATTTCACAAATAAAATGAGCTCATAGAAATAACAATCAATTTTTTATTATAAATTTCCCTAATATCTGTAAGGTATAATTAAATTTTTGAAGTGCAGATACAAGATCAATCATTTTCAAAGAATTTCAAAACAATATGAGATCAGGAACCAGGTAAATGAAAAACTGTGCACTACTATTCCAAATAATCTTTCCTGTTTATTGAGTGCTAGAACAATATACACCAGAGATTAATATTATTTTGTGTACTTTTTCCAAAATATGAAATATACTACCACGATAATACTTCGTGAGAGTATCGAGACTATTATTATTTCAATGACGTGATGTTCATTGCGATTTTCAAGATGGTGGAAAAATAAAACGGACCAAATAAACTAAGTCAAGCAACAAATACAAAAAGATTTCAAACGCAATAAAATTAATGCGGTACCTTCAAATAAAATATCAACATTCTATCAACAAACTTGTTCCACGAAGACCTACAAACCGATGACTAATTTTTTAACGTTCCAGAACTAAATTTAAATTTTCTGATATAAAGGAACGTTTGAATTCAGAAACCTTGAACCTTGAATTAAGAAACGGAACTCCAGCGGGTTTTGTTTTTTAAAAATCTCTAGAAAAATGTATAGAAAATGTATAGTCACGATTCAGCGTCATACATAAGCAGTCCCCTGAACCAAGATAACTACATTTAATTAACATTGATGCTATTGTTGTCACATAAAAACCGCAATAATTTTTTAGACTATCAGTAAATGTGGTTTTCACTTGCATTGTTTGACTCATCAATTTAATCGCCTCGTGAAGGAAAGGTTTCGTGGACAGACGAAGATAACGTTATATCATTAAAAATAAGATCAAGACCCGGTTTGTCCTAATGCTTATAACGGCATTCGGCAGGAAGATCATTTCCGGTGAAGCTCCTTGCGAGGGACACTGACAGGAAAATTTCCACCGAAAAAAAAAGAAAGAACTGAAAAATGCAGACGCAACGACACCGACTCTTTATTTGACGAACCAGAACCCTTCATTATGTGAAACACCCTTTGTCCATCAAGGGTGGACCCGGTGCACCTACCCAAAGAAAGATGGACAGAAGGGCCGAAGAATTCGTGGCGATAAAGGAAAATCGTTGCGTTTGAGACGCCGACAAAGCCCATTCATTTTAACTTTCTTAATGACGGGATCGTTAGCTGCTGATAGCCAAAAGCTTTACATTTTCAGGCGATTCCGCAGCCTTTGCCGTCTCGTTAGCGTAAAACTTGATGCGGAACGAAAAATGCACGATGTTCGATTCTTCTGACGATTCCTTTTTTTGGTGAGTTTTCCGCCAAAAAACGTAACGCGGTTCTTCAAATGCTTAAACAAATTAATTTTCATACAATGTTATATTACGTTGTTCATTAATCGCGAAGTAAATCTTGGTGAGGAACGAAAAATGCAAGATGTCCGATGCTTCTGACGACTCCTTTTTTGATGAATTTATGAAAACGTGATTTTCCAGTTATTTAAGCAAATTGATTTTATTACAATGTTATATTACGTTGTTAATTTATCGTGACGTAAAACTCGGTGCGGAACGAAAAATGCCAAATGTCCGATGCTTCTGACGATTCCTTTTTTGATGAATTTATGAAAACGTGCTTTTCCAGTTATTTAAGCAAATTGATTTTATTACAATGTTATATTACGTTGTTAATTTATCGTGACGTAAAACTCGGTGCGGAACGAAAAGTGCCAAATGTCCGATGCTTCTGACGATTCCTTTTTTGATGAATTTATGAAAACGTGCTTTTCCAGTTATTTAAGCAAATTGATTATCTTACAATGTTATATTACGTTGTTAATTTATCGTGACGTAAAACTCGGTGCGGAACGAAAAATGCAAAATGTCCGATGCTTCTGACGATTCCTTTTTTGATGAATTTATGAAAACGTGCTTTTCCAGTTATTTAAGCAAATTGATTATCTTACAATGTTATATTACGTTGTTAATTTATCGTGACGTAAAACTCGGTGCGGAACGAAAAATGCAAAATGTTTGATTCTTCCGACGATTCTTTTTTTGATGAATTTATGAAAACGTGGTTTTCCAGTTATTTAAGCAAATTGATTATCTTACAATGTTATATTACGTTGTTAATTAATCCTGAAGTAAAACTCGGTGCGGAACGAAAAATGTAAGATAGTTAACATTGAAAATTTATATTTCCTACCTTTGATACATATACACATAAAAAAATGTGCTCGTAAGAAACCCGCATTATATAAAACTACCATTAATTAAGACAGTGTTAAACGGCGTGTTACTACAGTTATAACAGGTGCAAGTATCGAGGAAGTAATAAAACAAGAAAATTAAGGAAACGGTTGTACAGAGAAACACCAAAAACGATTATTATCTTCGTTCACAATCGATCGGGCGATCTCCCAAGAAAGAACCGTTGAAAAGTCTAAAAGCTGTACAGCGATGAATTTAACGACCTTATTGAACGTCACAATCGGTCTCAATAGGCGAGTATAAAGTGTCTCGTTGAAACACGGTGACGATACACACGATTGGTCTTCGAACCAGTTTCGAGAAGGAGGGGTGGCGTGTTACGAAACCGCAATGGCCGACTAGCAGGATAATGAGACGTCTCGATCTGCGATTGCGGGCCTCTAGATAGGGATATCGCGATTGGTAGTAAGAGGTAGCCGGGATTTATAATTGATGAGGGCTGTAGAACGACGCCGAGGTGTCGTTATCCGCGCTGACAAGATAATACTCGCGAAAGCCGAGAGCCCACCACCTCTCTAACCACCTCTTCGTCTCTCCCTTTTTCACTAACGGTCCATCTTTCTCTTTCCACTTTCTCACATCGACCTTCTCCTCCACCCTCTCATCACGCCTTTCTCGCCCCGATAGCACTCCTATTTCCCTACGCTCGAGGGTTCTCTCTCACCTGACAGCCCTTCAAGGAACGACCGACTACCACGTTAACGATCAGCCACTATATGCATGAGAATACATTATATAACAGCGACTGTTACGCCTACGGAAAAGTTCGTGTCACCATACCGATGATTGGGAACGAAGGAAAAGGAGAAAATGCTATCGAGGAACAATTTTAATGCCAGTTTAACGATGTTTGTCGGTTGCCCCGGGACCACAGCGGGGATGAAGAGAAGTTCAGTAGTGTCCTACACGACTAGCTATTCTCGGTTTTTATCTAGATTTTTACCAAATTATTGTAGGATTGGCGGGGCCTCCAGACCCGAAAGGACAAAAGGATGCGGAAAAGGACGTGTATCAGGCGGACGCCGGTGGCTCAGTTGGGAGCGTCGACGACTCGTAATCTGAGGGGCACGGGTTCGATTCCCGTTTCAAGTCCGAATTTTTTCCCTATTCCTACATTATTGTAAGTTGTACTATAGTCGATGTATATCGCTAGTTTGATGGAAATGTAATTATTAGAATTTATTTTGTATTACAATTATCAATATAAATGCGAGGGTCGTTCAATCCGGGACTTTCTTTAAAAACAAATAGGAGACCAAATTTCAAAGTGTGGAAAGTGGATTTATTTTTCCGCATAACTTCCAACTACAGTTACACGCATATCCCAGCGTTTAACCAGTGAACTGTGCCGCTGCCTTTTGTAAGTACTCATCAATCGCAGAATAAGTGTCGGTGTTAAAATATCGGACCAAAAAGATGGGTCTATTTTATAAAACAGGCAATCTTATTACTAATATTGACTTCTTTGGTGAACCAGTTAGCTGTGATTTAGGAGTATACTCGTCGTAACAGAACATTCGGCCACATCTACATGACGCATATAGTCGTCAAACACAGTTAACTGGTTAACTAACGCCTGGAATGCTTCGGTATAGAAAGATTTATTATTACGACGGAACGTAATACATTGTAGGGTATCATGCTTCACTTTATCATCAGTGTGTTCACGTTGGTCTTTTACCCCATGGTGTCATTATCAACAGTAACTATCACTGCCTGTTCTACGCGATGTGCACAAGGGTTTACAGAAGAATCATCCCGGTTTGATCACAAAGAACATTTCAACACTGATGATGAAGCGAAGAATGATGTCCTACAATGATTCCATCGTAATAATAAATCTTTCAATAAAAGAAATTTCGAAAACAGTTTCTTTTCTTGAAGAAATCGAGTTTACCTAAGATTTTACAAAAGAAACACGTATATATTTTTCATCTACACACATTGAAAAGGACATCGACATAGTTGATGTAGAGAACGTCGAATTAAAGACAGTTGTTACATATATTTTTATTAAAATATGAAGTCGAATGTGCTCATTTTATTTGCGAGAAACAGACCCGCTCAATGACCGATGTTCGTTTAATGCTCTCGTCGACATTCCAACGAGCGATAATTGGAGAAAACCTGCATTAAAGAGTCAATCACGCGTGCTTTTCTTATAGGTCGTTCGTTCATTGGTTCAATGAATGTCACGTGCGGGTGGCAGAATAGGATATGTGCGCATGTGTGAGAAATACCCGTGAGCAATGGGCGTTCCTAACGTGCATTAATCTCGCGGGCATTTAGCGGAAGCATACTATAGCAGCAAAAGTAATATTGTAGAAATTATTGCAAATATTCATGCATGTATAATGATAACTATAAAAATGATTTAAAAAGATCATCGTACATTTATAATCAAACTTATTTTGATATCTCGGTTAGTATTAATTTTAAACACTATCGACACGATCTCTCCTAACATTGTTTTGTCAAAAATTTTAGGGCATCCGTTTAAAAAACTGAAAGTGATCTTTATACCTCGATAAGAAGGCAAATAGGCAACAAAGCAATTAGAGTACTGGTATGTACCTATGAAAATCATACAACTTTATTTGAGAATTGTTTTTTTGCAGTGAACGATTTATGGTTTATTTGACGATTTCGTGTTTGATATTCACCCCTTACACGGTCAGCGAAATTTCCCTAGTTCAACGGAGCATTTATTTGTAATTTTCGATAATCTGTGAAAAATAAACGAATTCTATTAATGGGTTACACCTGTGAATATATTTAGATAATCAAGATGATAATCGTAATATTAAATATATTACCTTCATCTTTACTTTCTAATGACGCGTATTTTCCCCATTTTTATAAATTACATACCGAGAACATTCTACTATTTCTACTTCTAATTAGAGCTTCAAAAACTCTTATTTACATTTAATTGATTCTCTTATGAATGTTGCGCTATTTATAATGCATGTATTTAACGTTTCATAAACACCACGAACGTATAATTATTTTTAATAAAATCAGATACAACGATATTTCATTAATTGAACGTGCGCAAGTAAAAATGATAGGAAAATGCAAGATTGAAGAGGGAGGAACTAAAAGGCAAAAGGAGGGGTTACCGAAGACATAAATCTTCGACGCTTTCTTATCAAAGGTGCTCCACTGGGAAATGGCGGCAATCTCGAATCTGCTCCTCCTTGAAATGAGGGAAAGTCGATTTCAGCACAGATATGCCTATTCTAAAGATTATACACAACTTTACAATTTATAGCTGATAGAATTAAAATTGTGTAATAATATATTTACAAGTAAATTATGTAACAACAAATACAATAAAGAATTTTACATAAACAATTTTTTTTACAACTAAATATTTAAATGCAATTTAATCGATGACTGCACTGACTCACCGATCTTTTCTCAGTTTGTATACATTATAGTAGTTTGTTCATATCTTACATCGCATAATGTACTGTCGCACATTTCCCTATCACATAATGTATAATCTTACAAACATTTAATCGTCTTATTATCCATACACAATGCGATATCACATCTAAATCCTACAACCAAATTGTATTACATCTCACATTTCAAACTTTGAAGAAAAACGAATCAAAGGTGTCCAAATCTTGCAACTTACCGTCATTTTTATGAAATCATGAAACAACTTTTATCGTTGTGGAGTACATTTTCAAAATGACATTTTTCGCGAAAGTGAGCTAAGTAAAATAATTAACACAATATGAACAGTACATGATACGAATAGTAGATTATTTGTAGTAGATTAGTTAGTAGATTTCATAATACTTTTTCAAAAGTACACAATTTGGTCGAATACAAAAACGTTGATCTTAAAATAATAATAAGAAAGAGAAACAGCGGATAAAAGGAATTAATGGGAGAGGTAGAAAGACAGTTGTGGGGGGATCTCAAGTATTTTAGGAGAACCGATGAAGAAGGAACGAGCTCGTTACCTCTTCCTGTTCGTGGATACAAACTCACCTTTTTCGCACCATCAACCCCACGTCCTGTTCCAGCTACACCCCCACACCCACTCCTTTGCCCGAACTCGTGCTTGTCCGATAAGGAATTTGATTTAAAAATTCCAACGACTCACCCTTTTATGTAAATACACATAGACGGTTCGACGGGTAGGAAAAATCAGCGACGAAAGTACCGTCTCTCTTTTCATTCTGTACAGTACACTGCTCATTTTATTCTTGTTCCTTTCAAGGTAAAAATATATTAACTTTAAAATATGTTGTAACGTTTTGTCAGGTACGTCGCCGAATTCACTGGAACGCGAATATGTATATTAAATCACGGGTATTTTGATATTAACACTTTGATCGCTACGTCATCCACATACGGGTGACGCTTAAATTTCCATATGAATTAGTCATCTATTTAATAAGAATTTGTTCGTTTATCTAATTGGAAACACTAGTAGTAATGACTTGGACCTATGAATAATAAATAAAGCAAAATATTGTGAATATATTTGATAAGATTTATTAATCACAAAAATAATATCTAGTAAAATTTACAACTGCGTTGGTGTGGCAGTCAACGTGTTAATTCATGTTAGGTACGTCGAAACATTTATTACAACATAAATTACATATGTATATTATATATATTATGACATTTATTGTAGAACAAATTACATATTTTAAAGACATCATCATATTTAGCATAAAATAAATTACATACGTTCGGTACATCGTAACATTTATTGTAAGAGAAATTAAATATATGGTGCATTATTTATTGTAAAGTAAATTATATGTTGGGTACATAGTATATTGTAAAATTAGTTACAAGTATTAAGTACATCATGACATTTATTGTAAAATATTTAATTTAAGAATGTACATTATATTACCTGTAAAAAAATTGTATGTTCTGTTTGTACATTTCTTTGTGTAGCCATAAGAAATACATATAAGCAGGATATCTCATAAAATCAAACATGTAAATTATTTTTACGATGAAATGTCAATGATCTTGAACCGCATTCGACGAGGAACTGACATATTTTTGTATCTCGTTTAAATTTATAATTTATTAGCATATTCGTATTTATTAGCACAACGTATTATTATTTGTACATCATCATTTATTAACAAACTTCACTTTATCTAACATATTGGTTTAAGAATTGTCTTAAAATGACGAGTGTTACTAAATATTAAGGAATATTAAGAACTATCTTAAAATAATAAAAATCATTGTTACTTTAATAACATCATGCCACCTTTACGTTTACCATCTATTAACAAATTTCAATTTGATTGATAGTTGTTTAAACTTAAAGTGATGAATGTTACTAAATATTAATTAACGTTGACAAATATTAAAAATTATGAATATTAAGAACAACCTTACACTAACAAATATCGCAAAGTACTACAAATATTAAAAACTATCCGAAAGTAATAAAAAATATTATTTCTATTGAAGTACACCCTTATATTCGTCATTCGTTAGGAAACTTGAATTCGACGAACACGGTCGATGAAGAATTACCATTAAATGATAAATATCGTAAAAGCAAACTGTTTTGAAGAAAAATATAATGACTGAGAATCGAGGAGCCCCGCGATCGAATACCTTTGTTAACGAGAGGTGAACAGCAGTGGCTTTCGCGTTTAATATGCATTACGAGCGATTCGATTCAACAGCGTTTTCCTTCCGTCGTTAAAAAAAAAAAAAGGAAAAAATTGTTCGAAAGTAGGAAATGTTCGGTTAGCTGGATGGTCTTCGCGAGAAATAATTCCGACGACAATTCTAGGTTAAGTTATAACAGCGGTCCGCATAGCCCCTCGAAGGCATCCATATTTATAAGGCTCGCTCGTGAATTCGTCAGCAGTTTCTTCTATAACGATTAACCCGCTCCGTCTCGGTCTTGGTCGAATTAATAAATGCCACGTTGCTTCTTTCCTGCTTCTCCGTTACATAATCGGCATTATGACTTTCAATAGCGGATGAATGAAGAGTTTTCCATTAAATTTCATGTCTCTTGTAAATACCGTTTTAATTAACCCGTCCCCGATTGGACCAATTTTAATTGAAGTATCCATTAAACGGTATCCTGTATGTACGAAGCCGTAATTTCGCTCCGTCTCGATTCAAGGCGCAGACAGAAATAAAGGAAACAGGGGAAAAAACGAAGATAATGTCTGCACGAACGTTATTTCGAGTTTCTGGAATATGCAACGTACGGTTGTGCCAATGACTAGAAAGAATGTGAATCGAACAGGAAGATCCGACACACAGTCGGTGTTCTACCTGTAGCCATTTGAATAAGATTTTACCGCTTTTCCTTCGAGTTTTCAGCATGCGATATATTTTACTTTATCGTTTTGACGCGCTACATAAGAATATCTTTTGCGTTATTTATGGAAAGTATTAGGTCGTCCGGAAAGTCATTTCGTTCCTTTCTTGTTATGAAAATAAGAGACGAGTTTCGTGAGATACTTCTTTTCCTGCTTGACCAGCATTTTTAAAAAAGTAAAGAATTCCGAAATAGCTGCTTTTCACTTTTTATATCCGATACGGTAACAACCATAAATTATTCGGACTTATTTACAAGCAAGACTGATTCTTCTCCAATTCTCAGATTTCCAAATTCTGAAAATTCCGAATTCGCAGATTTCCAAATTCTGCAAAATTCGAATTCTCAAATTTCCAAATTCTGAAAAATCCGAATTCTCAACTTTCCAAATTCTGAAAAATCCGAATTCTCTAATTTCCAAATTCTGAAAAATCCGAATTCTCAGATTTCCGAATTCTGAAAATTCCGAATTCTCAGATTTCCAAATTCTGCAAAATCCGAATTCTCAGATTTCCAAATTCTGAAAATTCCGAATTCTCAGATTTCCAAATTCGGCAAAATCCGAATTCTCTGATTTCCAAATTCTGAAAGTTCCAAATTCCCACATTCCCAAATTCTGAAAAATCCGAATTCTCAGATTTCCAAATTATGAAAGTTTCGAATACCCAGATTTACAAATTCTAAGAATTTCTCACAAGCAAGACTGATGGGGAAAAACGAAATGACTTTCCGAACAACCCAATACATTCTTTTATATGTTACTATCGCTCTAAACCATTCGAATAAGTTTTTTATTACAGAAAAAGTTAATTATTAACATGAATATTGACAGTTCTATTATAATATATTATTTGTGATTCATCAGCAATATAAATAGTCTTCTTCATTGGCTGTATGTGAGGACTCGTCATTTCGATTTGTTGTCAAGTTTTTATAATAATCATGGTTAACAGGAGGAACGCATTTTAGCAGGTCCATGATGTCTTTCCTTTTTTCTCTTGTCACAGATCTACCTTTAGGATATTATAAACGTTGATCTGCATGTTTGAAACTTTTTGGTGTACCTACTACAAATTTCCTAATATTAATGACATTATATTCTGCATCTTCATTATAATCACATTTGAATTGTATTTACTGGAAACCCTGTGACGATTACTTTTCTGTTAATGATTGCATTTTCTAAAGGTTTTATTGAAAAATCTGGTCGTATGACCGTACTTAGGACCTAGACTAGGTGTCCTTTAGTTAATTTATGAGGACGCGATCATCGACACTTGATAGTACATTTGAATTGCGTTATTGAAACGATTTACATAAGAGTATGGAGTAAATCAAATTGGCCTCTGAAATAAATTACTTACAATTAGTATTCAATGGCCACAACTATTTTGTCATTTAACACTAGATTTACGGAAGCTCAATGACCACTTAAGTCTAAATTGAAAATGAACTATGAACAGAAGTAAACAATGAATAATACATATGACAGTTTATAGAAATATTCTTTATCTGGATGATGGTTAACATTCATTTCGACATAAGATTTTTAATAATTTTCGCAATTGAAAATAAGGAACCTAAGATCGGTCAGTTTGACGGGTCTCGTAAACCTAGTGTTAATGGTGTTAATCTTCATCATTCAGGAAAAATGTTATAAATATAAGAACTTATAATTATACCAAATGCTTTGACACTTAAATTTAAGTTTTTTCAAAATGTGAAGTTAATCGATTTGTGCACTGAACGGCTCACTTAACACTAGATTTACGGATATGTAATGACCAGTTATTTTAAACTTAAAACTAAAGTAGAAAAAATAATAAGTGAAGTATGATACCTAAACTGGCTTATAAAATGATCCTTGTCTTGACAAAAGTTAACGTACATTTTGATAAAAGCTTGTCGATAGTTTCTGTAATTTAAAATGCGAAATGTGTCATGAGTCATTTTGACTCGTTTCGTAAATCTAGTGTTAAATCACTACACTATTCGCACCAATAATCTTGCAAATACAAATCTATTTACCAAAAATGGCACAATATCAACCGATATCACAATTCGGTCGTTAAAAACGACATTTTCAAACATCTTAAAAAAAACAGTCGCCCTAGGAGTTTCGCGCAAACACCAATCAGATTCGTTTCTGGTTGGACTCGCAGCGATGAAAAGAGCGTCTCTCCGCGGCGTAGGGGTAGAAAAATATTTTCTGTAATTCCAATTGGCAATATCGTAGTAGATTGAAATCATCCGGGATGAGTGCAACGAACTGTCTGAAAAGTTGGACTTTAATGGATCGAATATTGACGAGGAAGATGAGGCTCTTTCCACGCGAAAAATCCACGCTGGAAGCACTTATGTCCTTTGCGATGCTTCCATTACGGAGAACATTACGTGACGGCAGAAGAAAAGTGGGAAGGGACACGAAAGGGCAGATAGGGAAAGAAAGATGGGTTCGTCGTGCACGCAAATGCGAGTACATAGGTACGATGTGCCGAGCAATTAACTTAATGTCTTGAAGCCATTAGCCCGTCCACGGTGAAACGACGTTTCGTAAACACTATCCGCTCGTCTTGATTGTGTACCGGACTTGTCGCGAAACAACGCCGAGAGGAAACGAAAACGGGTGCAAGGGCAAAAGAGACAGCCAATTCACTCTTCAGGTTCTACGTATGCTGATTAATCGAGAATCGATAGGCTCGGTAATTGATACGAATTTTAGACCTACACTCTCATACCTCGATATTCGATGAAATTCAGGCAAACGACCGATTTTCTTACAAATTCGAAATTGTTCCTCGTAATTCGGTTAGGCTATAATTCTCTCTTACTTATAATCTACAAGTGTTATTTTCTTAACACTAAAACTACCAAAGCTGTTTTACGGATATACAATTTGAACATTAAAAATTTGTTAACATAGATTTTTTGAAATCTGCGCAGATTCACATAGAGATACAAAATTAATGCGTGTATTAGTTTATGCTTCATCGTTTGTTCATTTATTTTTCAAATTCCTTTTTAATTTCAAAGCAGACGGGCATTGTATGTCGATAGTTTTAGTGTTAGGCATTGAGCATTATTTATGCGAAATAGCAGTCGTATTTCTGAAAATAAATCGTTTCGATCGATACCAAATGTACCGTTAAATTTTACAATTATTACTCTATAATAAGTTAGGGATTTGAGAATTTGGAAATTAAAAAATTTATAAAAATTAAGAATTTGAGGATTTTGAGAATTTCAGGCTTTGAGAATTTGGAAATCCGAAAAGATGTTGATTTACAAATTTCGAATTTTAAGATTATTATTCGTGCATTACTGAGTCAAGTTACTATTTTCTTTTAAGTTCAGAAATTATTAATGTCTTGTTTTTTAAACATTGACCATATAACAGTTACTTGTATGAAGTTCTAAATATTTTTGTAAAATAAAGGAAGCATTCATGCGCTACAGGAATATTTTTTTTTTTTTTAATAAAGGGATTAGAGTGGCATCAACTGCAGTGGTTTTTAGCAACTGTAACTATAAACTATAGGAACATTAGGGAAAGATGGGCGAGCTCTGCGCTTTAAGGATGAATTTCAAATTTTGTTGAATATGCCGATGGTGTTACAGAAATTGAGTACTGCCTCTTGGTGTGTTGTTGATGTAGTCACTCCTGTAAGGTTGGTTCCAATCTTTAACTTTTTCCTTGTTTGGATATATCTTCTGAATACAGGAATATTGTTTACAAGCACAATAGACGTTTACGTTGCTCGACAAAAGATATTGCAAATGTTCAAACTCGACATCCTCGGAATCTCTGTCGAAAATCTCCAAATTCTATATAATTTTTTCTTATTTTCTTAATATAAATTACGTGGTGTTTATATTATTCGGACGACAATTGCATACGAAACCGACTTCTAGCCCCACTTTCGAGAATACGAAGGGTAACGAAATAAAATAAAAACCGTAGCGCCAATCGAAAGCAAACAGACGATGCTCGAAAAGGGCCGAAGGAAAAAATGTTAACGAGCTTCCTGCCGCGTGTCTCCATTTTCAAGGTGAAAACCATTGGCATCCCCGTTTTTCTTCGTGTTTCTCTCCGTTTCCACCCTCTCCTCTCGAGACACGGCCTAATAGTCCTGTCGCTATCTCGCATTGTAATCAGAGGATGGCTCCCTGCCCAACACATTCGCATCGCATCAATATTTGATCGTGGTTGACGAGGGTACGTTTCTACATGCGAGTTCACGCAACGAAGGAGGGACAAGAATATACTAACGGAAAAATGTCGGTATACGGGCAGAAGGAAACGTCGAAGTGTGCAAATACAGTATTTTGTAGTCGGTATTTCGTAATTTGAGAATTTGGAAATCTGGAAATTTGTAAATTTAGATATTTGGGAATTTGAGAGATTGAAAATTATTAATTTTGTAACTATAGGAATTTGGGAATGTAGAATTTGGAAATCTGAAGACTTGTAAACATAGGAATTCGGGAATTTGAGAATTTGGAAATATAACAATTTGTAAGTTTAGGAATTAGAGAATTTGGAAATGTGGTAAATTTACTGATTTGGGAATTTGAGAGATTGGACATTTTTTAATTTGTAAATTTAGAAGACTTGTGAACTCGGGAATTCGGGAATTTGAGAATTTGGAAATATAAACATTTGTAAGTTTAGGAATTAGAGAATTTGGAAATGTGGAAATTTGTAAATTTACTGATTTGGGAATTTGAGAGATTGGAAATTATTAATTTTGTAACTATAGGAATTTGGGAATGTAGAAATCGGAAATCTGAAGACTTGTAAACATAGGAATTCGGGAATTTGAGAATTTGGAAATATAACCATTTGTAAGTTTAGGAATTAGAGAATTTGGAAATGTGGAAATTTGTAAATTTACTGATTTGGGAATTTGAGAGATTAGAAATTTTTTAATTTGCAAATTTAGAAGACTTGTGTACTCAGGAATTCGGGAATTTGAGAATTTGGAAATATAAACATTTGTAAATTTAGGAATTTCGGAATTGGAGCATTTAAAAGAATTTGGGAACTTGGAAATTCAAAAATTTGTAAATTTAGAGAGTTCGGTTTTCAGAATTTAGAAATTTGAAACTTTTCGAATGTAGAAATCTGAAAATCTACTCATTTTTCGGTTTGAAATTTCATGAATTTACAAAATTAAATTAATTCGATTTACAAAATTAAACTCAAAAATTGTTGAGGTTCTGTTTTATTTTGTAACTAGTTGTGCATGTGTGCATTATTGACACATTGGCTTCAAAACTAATTAAGTAAGTAGCAAGATCATATTTGCAAAATACTGTCGGAAGTTTTGAATTAGTATGTTTAATACCTTATTATACACACACTTACAGTATGTAACTCAATAATGCTGAGTGTGTACACATTTCTCACTTAAAACTTGTAAATTAGAATGTCCAACTTGTAATAAATTATTCCTTATAACATCAATGTTGACCAATTTTCAGTTCTACTTTTCTCATTGCTAATCAAGAGAGTAGCGATATAGGGTAAGGATAATCGATGGCAATATTCATCGTTCGTAATATATAGCGTGTCGGTGATCTGATTTCAGCCCTTTCCCTTCATATAATGTAATCGGAGTCGTGCAAGCACATTAGCTCGAAGGTATACGAGTATCCCGCCGTGTTATGGACCGTTCTAATTGTCCCTTAGGAGGCAATGTTTGTACAGGCAAAACTTTTTCACCCGCTTCTTGCAGTGTACACAAAATTATTTCTCGATTCGTCAACGGAAAGCGCGTGCAAATATCGAGAAGTTTAACCTGAAATTATAACCACTGCAAACTATGAATTGATGGGAACCAGAATATAAAAGGAAGGGAAATTATTCGTATTGTTTTGTCGTGCACCGTTCAAACGTAGCCAATATTATTCCCATAAACGAAGTTCTTCGCCGGAAACAACAACGATCCCAATTAAACGTTTCCGGCATCTTTGACTAACTAATATCGTGTTTTAATAAAGGATTTTTCTCCGGACACGTAAGGTATATTTTCTTACCGAGAAACGATTATGGTAGCCGTTAAGATAAGTACAATTTCTTTTATGTTTAGACTACGTAAAATTATAACTAAATGCATTTATCCGAAGGGGTAAAATTTCTACTTTCAGATCAAATAATATGAATCTATATGAAAGAAAAAGTTTTATATTAACCTCTTAGGCACGGCTAAATTTTGAGAGGCTGTTTCTCTGTACGGCAGAGTTCAACGCGAATTACGCGTAAATGATACGGCACTGCAATGTGTGACGGGTAATGTTGTTCTTTACACGAGTACATTAAAATGAAGTGTTTGATGATTAAATTATAATTTTTCTTAAAGATATGATACACGCATTTTAACTTTAACAATTTATTCTAATAATTAATAATACAATTCAGATGACATCCGCGACAGCCACTATAGTGGCGCGCTGTACAGAGAGATGGCATCCGCGAAAGCCACTATAGTGGCGCATAGTGCCTAAGAGGTTAATTACAATCTGAGAACATTTATAAACGTTTCATTGCAAGTAGTCATCAATTGTTACCAGCACAAATATTAAAGTTGTATTTAATTACTTTCATTATTTGAAAATAATTGAATTATGTTCGTTATTTATTTAAGAAAATCAAGATAGTAATATTTTGTGGAATGAAAATAATTTATTTATAATAAATTCTTTTAATAAATTACGATGGAGTTTTTCTCCAAAATTAATTTTGGCAAATGGAGTTTTTTACTGACAGCTTGTAACTAAATGTTTATTGTAATGATTTTTACTTCTGCACAAACGTACATTTATGTATAATCTTTTTTATTTTTATTTTTGTCAACTTTCTACAGAATTTATGTGACTTTATAATGCAAAAAGAGTGATTCGATATTATAAAGTTTTAGGTTACGTTGATATTAGTTACAAAGATAAACAGAATTAGATTCTTGCATAGTTACTATTAACATTAATGTGTAGTATACACAACATACTTGTTTTAATACATTTAATATTGACAATATAATAAATTCTCTAAGATACATCAATTTTGTGATTGTAAACAATAAATGAATTGAATGGTACATTTTAACCTTCTATTTGTTAACATACAGTTTTACAACATATGATTTTATGTCGTATGCTTTTATATTTGACATCCTATTGCACGTAGAATCTACCCTTAATTTGATGTTCCACTTCAATAATTAGATCTAACATAGATTGTTGTATGTATTCAGTGAATAGTCAGGGTAACGTTAATTAGACAGTTCCTGACCCACGCACAAGGGTCGTCTAAATTTCACCCTATGATTATTTCGCATCTCCAAAAATACAACGTCTAAATGACCCTACCTGCTACTGCTCTTGTCGATAATTGAGGTCGACTGTACGCGTTTGTCTTTTTAATAAACCCACTTTGTCCCTTTCGTTTATACCTTATGCTGCTTATATAGTGTGATTCAACAAAAACTACCACTCTGAATATTTTTAAACTGTCAAACCTTGAGAAATATTTTATACAGTGACTTTTTATAAGTTGACTTGCTTAGAAACTTGGAGGATGCAACATTTAATAATCATCGTGTCATAGAAAAATCTGTACATGTTGGTAAGAATTGAGTGTATTTGAACAATTATGTTTTTAAGTTTTCCATAACGAGATCATTTATACTATAATAATTCAGCGTTATACTTCAATAAGTATACTGTATAAGTATATACTGCATATGTAAGTAAATCTGAAGTGACACGCATTGAACAATTTAATCCGAGCATTCGGTAAATGGGAAAAGAAATTCAGAAAGTGTCACAAAAATTTAAAAGACTGTTTAAGATCGTTTAAAAAGACTATTCCTTCATTTCAGTCAAATTATTCAAGAGGAAAGAATTATTTTAACATTTTCACTGCCACATCATCCACATATGGGTGACGCTTAAATTTCCCTATGAATCAATCATCTATTTAGTAAGAATATGTTCATCTACCTAACTAGAAACACTCGCATTAATTACTTGGATCTATAAATAATAAATAAAACAAAATATTGCAAACATATTTTTAAGATCTGCTAATCAGGAAAATACTATCTAGTCAAATTTTCAACTGCGTCAGCGTGGCAGGCAACGTGTTACATATTATTCTTAACATTTTTCAATAATATTCTCTGTCTCCTTATTTGACGTTCAGTTTGATCAGCTGATAAAAGAGAATGAGCGAGTTTGTCAGAAGATCGCACTACAAAGTCGTTAGCAGTCAGTATATAAAGAAAGAAGAAAGGTGGTAGACGGGAAAAGGGGATAAAGGAAGCATAACCGAGGCTTCAGCCGTGAGATGAACCATAAACAGGGCTCAATCTGCCGGAACCTTGAAGAACGGACACCAATCTACTTCGGGACCAACTCGCGAGCAAATCGTGTGGAAGATCGTCTTCCAAAAGCAGCATAGAGGCTGCAGGTTTACCTTTACACACCTACTCGCCACGTGCACAGGGTGTACAGTCAAGAGCAAATCAGGCTCTCCTCAGAATAATATCACAACGAAGAGGAAAAAGTACCATTGCTGGTGGATTTTTAGGGATTTTCGAAAATTTGAAGATTTCGACATGAAGCAACAATTTGGGAGTATACGAGTGTGTGGATCTTGGAATATATGTAGATGTATAGGTATACGGGAATCTAGGGATTAGATGGTTTAGGGATTTGGGGCTATAGAATTTTGTGGAGCTGGGAATGTAAAGTCACAGAATTCGGTGGGTCTAGAAATTTGACGGACTATAAATTTAGGAATAGAGAAATTTATGGATATAGGAAACTGAGGACGTATTTGGAGAAATTGAAATTTGAAAACATTCGAATTTGGGAATCTAGAGGCTTGGTGCTGTAGGAGTTTGGTCCTTTAGAAATTTGGTGGTTTACGAATTTGGGGTCATATAAATTTGTGGATCTAATAATTTGAAGACATAGGTATTTGCGAAACTTTTGAAATTGGAAATCTTGGTCTTTGGTGGTCCAAGAATTTGAAGACTTTTAAATTTGGCAACCTAGAATTTTAGAAACGTTCATATTTATGGATGTAGAAATTTGTAAACCTAAGCAATTTGAGAACATGAAATTCGAAGACATGAGAATTTATGGATTCAGAGATTTAGCAGCTCAGAAATTTGGGACCATAAGTATTCGAAGAATCTAAGATTTTGGAATTTTCGAATTCTAATATCTAGGGATTTTCCAATTTTGGAATTTGGGAATCTGAAAATCCGAGAATGTAGTAGGGATTTGGGAATCTAAGGATTTGTTGGCCTAAGAATATGAAGACGTAAGAATTTGCAAATATAGTTATTTGGAAATTTAGTGACATGAAAATCTGAAGATTTAGGGATATAGAAATTTGGAAATCTAGAGACTTGAGGACCCATGAATTTAAGTATATAGGAATATAAACATCTAAGGATGCGGTAGTCTAGAAATTTGGAGATCTAAGAATTTGAGAAATTTGAAATTTTAATAATTGTAGCTAACGTGAAAAAATGTGTTGCGTAAGAAGTAACTTAGAAGAGACTAACTATGTATGAAATTATACATTTATATGCTAATTTCCTAGTCCGCCTTCAGAGCCCGTGGCGCAGGAAAATATCGAGATTTAATCGCATCACACTAGAGTGTAAAATCTTCTGACAATTCGTTTCACTTTTCCTACATAAGTACCTAAAACATCGTTCTAGTGTCAAATGTTAGAATACCCACTTAGATATTAGATTATTTCTACCTAATATTCTATGAGACTATACAGAAAATATCGACCGAATTATTAATAAACAAATAAACAGGCTGTTCATAAACGTGTAAAGAAAGAGTTCAGCTTGTCAAAATAAATACTGGAGAACGAAAATAACTATAACTCGGAAGCAAGATCGGATAGGACAAACATTTATAGGAATTTGTTTACTTATTTATGTCTTCGGAATTAATCGGCGATGTTATGTCCGCATATTATGACACACTCTGTACATACAGGTATATTTATCAGGCAAACACGGGGTTCTAGTTCAAACTTGTACACACATGGACGACAGACCGTCGATCGAGCGTGAGAACGTCCTTTGCCAGCCCCTGGTTCTTCAAGCTTAATTGGTCTGCGAATCAATTTGAGACCCAAAAAAGGAAAAACAGGTACGAAGTATAGAAGAGGCTTCTAGATGATGAACAAGAAGCGTTTGAGTTCAATCAAGTTCATAGAAGTACATCGTAGAAATTAACGCATTAGTAATAGGCTATTTTATGCAAATTAGTGCTGTTATTAAACAATAAAGTACCATAATATATTCGCAGTGTAGAAATAAAAGGGGCAACATTTAATCTCCCTCGTTATCAACAACCTTTTGCCATCTATTGTACAAGTTTTCTATGGCGGATCAATAGAAATCAATTGATTTTTGAGCAAAATATCTCGAAAAAATATCGGCATGCGCACAAACGACATTACTGTCCGGTCCCCCTAATATTATCTGCGTTATTGTATGTATTCAAATGAGTATTCGCAATTCTCACTGTAACAAATATGTAATAATAAAAGTGAATTATATCGCTTAGCAATTTATTGTGACTAAAAAATGATAGTAAGCATTTGCAACTTTCTATAAGAAGATAATTTTCAATCATTCATAATTAATTTTAACACTAAAACTACCGAAAGGGTCAAATGACACTTCGACAAATTTCCTACCTCAAATGACAAAATTTGTCAACATGGTTTTCTTAACATCTGTACTGATTGTCGTCAACATAAAGAATCAATAAGTGTATTCATTTATGTTACATCGTTTGTTCATTTATTTTTCAACTTCATTTTTAATGTCAAGGTAATTGTGCATCATACATAGGTCGGTAGTTTTAGTGTTAAAAGACAGACTTAAAACACGTTGAAATTTAAACACTTTTCAGTACCTTTAAGTGTACCCAAATTTGTTTAAACGAAGTGTACTATTTCATAGTTTCATTTCAAGAATTGAAGATGACGTGTTTATGTATCACCTTTTCTATGGGAATAATAAAATAGAATACAATTGTACGATCACATCAGTTGTACAAAATTCTTATCCCTTTTATCGTCAGTTTCAAACATAATTTTCCCCAACAACAAAGTTACCTTACAAGATACAAAATCTCGACTGTGAATTTCCATCCGATAAAAGCAATCACTATCGTAAGACAAGAATGTCGATGTACATTCTTAAATCGTCTGCATTCTTCCAGGCACATTTAATTGAACCAATCAACCACGGATTATCCACATTAAGCTTTGCGCTCCGTTTCGCTCCTCGTGCTGATTCTGCTCGCGCAATTTCGCGACTGACGGATAATTCGATCTGTGGCAAATTTAAGTGGAAAGAACAGAGAAACGAAATGATAGATTGTCGTTGTCGAACACATTCACTTATTGCAAAATTACACAAAAAGTTGAACTAATGTTGTTACTTAAATTAATATTATCTATAAATTATAATTATGTTGAAATGAATAATCGTGATATACAATGCGATGTTTTAATGAATATATCTGCCATTTTTATAATTAGTAGCAAATACTTATTGTACATTTTATATTTTATATATATGTTGTTAATTTAGACTAATTTTATGTACGGTTTTATGTGGCCAATTTTGTACATTTCGCGCCCCCTTTCGCGAACGTGCACCTACATACTATATATGTACATACACTCATGGACAAAATTAAGTGGACATTGCAGAAATGTAAAAAATGTTTTGTTTTATTACAATGTTGTAAATAAATTTTAAATTTAGAACGTGAGATATTTTTGTAGACTTGAAAAAACATTTATTTAGTGTATATAATTGTGCAATAAAGTTTTGATTTATAGGCATTATTAGATAATTAAATTTACCTTTTGGTATTTATGATACCTGTCCACTTAATTTTGTCCACGACTGTATGTGTCATGAAAATCGACGATGATTAGTAGCTCCAGGATGCATAAATTTAGCACAAATTATTTTTACATTTTATTTGTTCGTTAAACGTCTTAGAATCTACGAAAAATTACAGTTTAAATAACTATTGCAAAATTCAGATAACCAATGGTAACTAAATTTTACGCATGACGGACATAGTCATCATGACATAAAATTCGGCCACATCTCCACGACGGATATAGTCGTCAAACACACTTAACTGGTCAAGTTAGGTTATACTACGTGTGACAAACATGGAACCACTGTGAGGTACAAAATATAATTATCTAAAATATTAAATATAATAGTGCCCAAAGTGTTTTGCAAATATCTTAAAAACTAAAGCCGAGGGGTGGTTACATGTATAGGGAAAAGTTAAAGGAAATAGTGACCTTGATCAAATATTTCATGTAGAATTCTAATTCAATATCTAAATCCCCGATATGTACTATGATTTGAATCGGAAATAAATAAATAAATCCGTCATAATGTACGTGCTCCGAACAGGAAGTATCTCTGAAATCACTAATACGTAACCAGAATCTCGCGATACGGTTCAAAAGGTCCGTCCCTTTTGACCCAGCAATAACTTTTCGCCGTCTGATCAGTCGTATCGACGACAATAAAACCGCAAGACAGGTCGTTCGGGGCAAAGCGACAACGATTGGACGGAGTTCCATCGTTTCAACGATCCCCCCACTGGCACGGCCAGATGTATCGAAGAGCACCGATGGAACAGGACATCGTGGTCCTCCAGGATTGTCCGTGGCCAAATAACCCGAAGGCATCCCAATCCTTGTGGTCGTAGGAGCGTACTGATGAACCGAGGGGGAGGAGACGGTTTCGGTTAATCACGCAATTTTCACCGGTTCCTATCAAGTGCTACCCTCCTACGAGGGGGACAAGAGAGGCCGGTCTTAGGGGGTGAGAAAGTGGCTGGTCGGTTAAAGAACGAAGCAATGGCGCAGAATGGCGGTGGGCAATTGCTCGTAACTCGCTAAACCATCTCTTTCCACCTAGGCTAAACCCTCGATCCAGCGACCAGCAAAACCCCGTTAAACTCGCCGACGAAAGCCCCCGACAAAACCTAGTCGACCTTTTGCTAGGGCGACGATCTTCCTTCCTTCCTTCCCGTGCCGAAAGGGTTGCCCACCCTCTTCCGCCGGATGCTGAATATGCTAGGAAAAATTAACCCATTAAAGTTACCGACCCTCAGATATCGTTAATGGCCTACTAAACCGAATCTTTAGGACTTCGATCTATTCTTGGTTCGTGTTGCATGTAAAATGCATTTGACCAGTATGGGAGCTTCCTTATATTTCTGGCTTATATTCGTTGCAGAGATTTTTGAAGTCGGGAAGGTGCTTTATTTTGTAACTGATCGTATGCGCGTTTTATTCGCACTTTGTCGGCAATAAAATATGTTGAACAGATGGTGAGAAATCTTAAACTTTTCGTACTTAAGGAAAGTAGAAATTGTTGAAATTGAAAATCTAGGAATTTTCAAAATTAAAAATTGTCAAGTTTTGAAATTTTTTTTAGTTGGAAGCATCTGAGCTTATAAGTAAGAAACTTGTGAATTTAGAAATTTTCAAAATTAGACGTTACAAACTTGAAAATTTATAAACTTACAGACATCTGATTTTTAAGTTTACCAATTTTAAGGATAACAATTTCTTAAATTTAGAACTTTTGGAGATTAAGCATTTTAAATTTTTTTAATTTTGAAAGTCACAAATCCTAAAAATTTGAAATGTTCATAATTCCCAAATTCCCAAATTGAGAAATTTTTTTCTAAAAAATTATTTTAAAATATTTTCCTAAACTACAAATTAAGTGTAGACATTTTCAAAGTTACAAGATTTCAAATCTTAGAATCTGATAATTTTTAAATGTAAAAAATTACAACCATGGTTTTCAAATTTTGCAGTTTGCAAAGCCACAAATTCTTTAATTTTTTAAGTTTTCAAACTCATCAAATCTGAAATTTTTAAATTTTCGGAACCTTAATACTCGAATCCTGGAAATCACGAATTTTATAATCGTTTCAGAAATAATGTCTAACACAGAAAAGATATTCTTTTATTTATGTTCATGAATGTTGTTCGATAAAATAATCTGTAAAAGTACAGACGCGTTTTCTGGTAGAACGACCGTAGCGAAAAGGTTAATGGGTCGTATGAAGGGCCAGTTTAAAATGACCACCAAACGCTTTCTTGACAATGTTGGACACATGTTTTCACCTTCATGCATATACAGTTGACTAACATAGTATAAAACAATTTTATTAACACATGGTTTACATTATTAATATCAATGCCGTCTGTATCAACAAATAGTTTCATTCAATATCATTCGACATTATTGTTTAGATGAATGATTCATTTCAATATACTAGTCACAATTATTTTATTGACTGGTTTATTTCATTAAAATTAGTTATAATTCTTGTGTCATGGTATATTTTAATATTGTTAGACTCATATATTTCGACAAAGTATTTTGTAACATATATTATTAATACATATATATACATTGAATTTTGACATTCTTAATTGATAATGTTATCAAAATTATGTACAGACGTAATGTATGTTACAGAGTAATATACATATTACAAAACAAAAAATTTGTAGTGAGTTTCATTTTTATCAGACAGATAAATGGCTTTAAATATTTAAGAAACTTTATTAATAACTTTTGAAGTATTGAAACTTCTCTACGCATTGAGTGAAAAAATATAATTGGTTATTTGTGTTTGATTCAATTAACAGTTTGGTGCTTAGGTTCCAAATGATATTCATTGAAATTATCTTAATCATTTATACATAATACGTTCAAACCATGCAATTTCATAGTTTCCACCGATAATATTTTATTACGCCTGTACGAACAGAATATCGATAAAACAATACTAGCATAAATGTTAATAATTATCGAAACATTCATTCAAAATCGACAAAAAAATTCTCTATTAATAATCTGTAAGAAATCGCGCGAAACTCATGTAAACAATTATTCTTTAATTATCAATGACAACTTTTTTAGTCCTGGACAAGCTTATTAATTCCGGTAAAATTCACGAATCAAAAGTGTTGGTATGCCAGTGGACCATTCAGTGCACGCTGCCAATTTTTTGATAATTTCGAGGGAAAATAAACAGGGATGACAAACGGGTTTCTAAAACGAGGACATGAACGCGGAAAGGGATGCCATCGCGAGACGGAAGAGAAGGGAAGAAATGAGTAAGATAAAGAGGAAAAATCGGAGACCGGGCACGAAGAAGGACGTTCAGCATAGGAGAGATAAAGAGAAAAGAAGAGAAGAGGGTTTGGTCGGGTAGTTGGGTACTCAGAAACTCACGGAGACCCCCTAACGAGCTCTTTTCTTCCCTTCCTATTTATTTCTGTTCCTTATTTAACCGACCCCCACCAGCTATAATCTGTCCTTTCTTGTCCCCCGTTCTGTCTCTCTCCTCCCGCGAAAAATACCAAAAATTCTCTTTCTTCGTTGCAACAGCAGCAATCCACCCCAAGGCGCTTCTCGACGGAGACCGATCCTTAGGATTGGCCAAATAAAAAGTCGCGGCGGGACGAATAAACGACCGACGGCTGAAGGAAACAGTAATATGTTGACGCATAATAAAACACCTTTATTCGACTGCATTCGAACCGACTTCTTTCGTATCTGAATCGCAAATGTGTTGTTGACATTTCTGTTGTAACGATATAACCTACTCTCATCAATTATTTAGAACCGCAGAAATATTTTCTTACCATATTCCACGATGTTTAACTTCGGAACAGAAGTTATTATACGTCTATCTTCTGTGTAAAAATTCCTATTTCTAAGTATTTTTGAAATTCCCATTTTTTATCTATGTTTAATAGGATCGAGTTGTGAAATATACCGTGCATTTAAATTAGCAGTTGGTAATTCCTGAACTTTTCAATTTTGAACCTGCCAGGTTTCTAAATTCGTAAGAATTTAATGTACTCTTAAGTACGAGTTAATATGTGCGTATACATTAACAGTGGATTTATATAATCCATCAAAATTAAATTTCTTATATTCAAACTAGAATTACGTTTGTAATTTGAATTACAGAACACAATTACATTTACCTTTTGTCAAAATATTAAGTAAGGAGATAAAGAATCGTATAATTTCACGTATCTTTTATTTCTTTATTTTTCTATTTTAGTTTCGACATAAAAATAAGTGGTCATGGAGCATCCGTGAATCTGGTATCAAGGATACAGCGATAAAGCGACCCTCAAATTGCAGTTACATCCTTTATTAAAATTTCTTACCAATTTCCTTCAGACCGGTCGCACGTGTTCTCTAATCCATCGAATATTTCGACTCGTGCAATTTTCCTTTGCACCCCCTCCACCCCCACCCCCCGATATTCGTTCAAGGATTGATCCCACCTAACAAACGAGTCCAACCCCTACCTTCTTCGGTCCCATCCCGATTTTCTCCTTCTCTCTCTAATCCTCGTAGGAACCACCGCAGCTTGTTATTAATGAATCTCCATGCGGCCTTTCCTCGACGTAGGTGAAATAAAAAATGGCGCTCTCACGACTTTGCCACCCTAGTGTCGTCGAGAGGGTGGTGTGGGGGACGTGAGGCGAGACGGAAGGAAGGACGGGGGGTGAAACTGCACGAATAAAAATGCCCGGTTTCTGTACGGGGGGAGGAAACGTCGACAGAGAGGGGTGGACGAAATGGGGTGGTGTGCTCCAACGACTTGTGATCTGATCAATAAGCCGGTATAGGGGATTATTTTGCAACAGGAACTGCGTGTGGCTCTTCCTCCGTAGATTTGTACGCGAATCACTTCGTCCGCTTGTGAAGAGGCAAGGGTACGAATAACTTTAAACAATCCATTGTTTAGCTCCATACAGTGGAGCTATTCGGTAAGAACGTATTTTAGAGTATCAGTTTGAATTATGTACTCATAATTCGTGTTACATAAATCTTGAACGAACTACAGCTGTCGGTATAAATCCATTCGATCCGTAATTACATATACGCAAATTATCTGTACATCTACAAATTTCTGATAATTGACTATGATAAACTACGCGTCATATGGCATATGTACATATCATTTTGATTAATTGAGTCGTTTAGTTTGAAAGTAGGATAAATGTATTTTGGAATAAAGTAATGCCAATTGACCAATATTAATTCGATCAAAGTTTGGGGGACTAACGAATCCCCCAAACGACTGGAAGAACGTTTTTTTTTAAGCGCTGCAAGTGCACGTTAAGTTGAAATGATTTTTGACCGAATATATCACGGAACGATTTAACGCCAGTAAATTTGAGCAATATCGACAGTAATAAAACCTAATGACATTAATAACTGAATAAAACCTAATAACTGAAAGTGAAATGTAACGTTAGGGATTTCGTTGTACTAAAAGTGAAATGTAATGTTGTAGGATTGATTGCATCTAAAGTGAAATGTAACGTTAGAGCTTTAACTGTACTGAAAGTAAAATGTAACGTTAGGGATTTGATTGTACTAAAAGTGAAATGTAATGTTGGTTGTATCTAAAGTAAAATTTAAACGTTGCATTTCGTACGAAAGTTAATACAGTATTTTTTTTTGCTAAATAGACCCGCTCAAATTCCTAAACGTTCGTTTAATGTTCGAAGCAGCACTCCAGCAACCGAAAATTTAAGGAATCATGCATTACACGAGAGCCAATCGCACGTACTTTTCTTATAGGTCATTCGTTCATTGGTTCAATGAATGTCACGTGCTGGTGGCAGAGCAGGATATGTGCGCATGTGTGAGTAATACGCATGAGCAATGGGCGTTCTTAGCGTGCATTAATCTCGCGGGCATTTATCGCAAGCATACTGTAAGAGTAAAAGTAATATAATAAAAATTATTGAAGATATTCGAGCATGCATTGCGGTAACTATAGAAATGCTTTAATTCCTTCCCGTACTTTGACGAATCTGACTCGTGACGTACTCACAGTTCAAACGTAACAAACTTTACTCATATTTTGAATAGTCCTCAATTTGAAGTTTAGGTCCGGCCATAATTAATATAGTCAAGAATGTCTGAATATAAAATACTCACAGCATTTAAATTTCCTTTGTTCTTTTTAATATTATAGGTATGAATAGTTAGTTCTGTCTGACGCCTCTGACAAATAAATGGCACGGGAAGGGGTTAAAACGACCATCGTACATTTATAGCGAAATTAATAAGCTGTATTTATAATAATGAACAATAGTTCGAGCACCGTATGAGGTAAAACTTATTTTGGTACCTCGGTACGTATTAATTTTACATACTATCTCTTCTAATATAGTTTTATCGAAAATTTTATCGTTTATCCAAATTCGAAAAGTAATATTGGGTAATCGTTTAAAAAACTGAAAATGATCTTCACCTCGATAAAAAGGCAAACCAGCAACAAAGCAATTAGAGTGCTAGTATGTACTCATGGAAACCATACAACTTTGGGAACTGTTTTTCTGCAGCGAACGATTTATGGGTTATGTGACGTCTTCACGTTATGAGATTACATTTCACTTTTAGTACAATGAAATCCCTAACGTTACATTTCACTTTTGGTGCAATCAAACATCTAAGGTTACACTTCGCTTTCGGTACAGTCAAAACCTCTAACAGATTGGATAGAGACAATAAATTAATCAACGATACAAAATGCACGAATAAATGTACACATAAAAATATTTAAATTGGCTTATTTACAATTTAAATTAGTTTATTTTGTATCACTTCCCTCCGAATAGTACTATGGCCGTATCTTTTCTGAAAGAACCGCGTCCGACGATGAAATTACTCGTTCTGTCAGCTTAAATCCTTAGCCCCTGAAATTTATATTCGTAGCCTCCCTCAAAATGAAACGACGCTACAAACTGAACCGCGATACGAGAAACAGCCACCAATGCTCGCCAGTAGATCCTGAAGGATTTCAACGCTGTTTCCCGACATTTCAATCGGCCAAAATGTATCCGAGGGGCACCACGTTCTGCAATTATCATACCATCTTCGCGTTTCTTTTACGAACGAAGATTCTGCGAAATCGAAGAACCGGCAGCCCGTTTTCACAAATCCCCCGGTACGCGAAACTGTTGAAATCCCCGGACCAGGTTTGTTTGGACGCGCTTGCATTCGCTCTATCGTTTATCCTCTTGGTTAAAAACGTAGCAGACGATGCAGAGAGGGCGGTTAACGGGGTAGACGGGCATTATAGAAATTGAATTTGAAAGCGCTACACTTCGATGTCGCCGGAAAACGAAAACACTTATCATCGAACGAGTCGAATTGGTTGTTATCGAAAGCTTTCCGCTTTCGCGCCACTTGCTTCGCGTTTTTTAACGCTGTACCTACATAAAATGCATACAATAATATGAAGTTCCGAACATATCAAAAAGTGATAAGATGTGAATGAATGTATACGTTCTTCATTTCATGAAAGATCAACACCGATTCCAAGAAAGTGGACCTTTTGCGCTAAAAAGCTTTTTCGTTCTTGGCAGATAGGAACTCTAAAATTTTATAATTAACAATTTGATGAATTTTTCTGTGATTATTTTTGTATTAGTTGAAAAGTTTCACGATTGTTTGTAATATTGTCATCGTTCTATCGTCGGTTGCCTGTGTTACAATATTTAAATGTCATATGTGTAACACTATACATTTAGTTACGAAATATTTATTTCAATTTGCATTAAGTTGAATGGCGAGGATGACTCGTCTTTCAAGTGCAAAGTTTCTCTTAATAAATTTCTAAATTTAAGTAACAAAACTCGTGTCAAATATTTTATAATGTTTATATTCGTAACTTAATCAATATTAATAATTTAATTAACAATATAATTTATTCGATAAATATTTTTTTTCTATATTAATTTAGTTATAATAATAAATAATAGTATTAATTAAATAATTCCTTCCATCAAAAATAATTATTATTATTTATAATGCCTATAAATGGATACTTATACAAACGTAAATCGATCAGTTTAGTGTTAATGTGGACTGTAAAAGAACATTCTAGGAAGAGAATATATTGGAAGTATGATCGCGCTAAATGCACGCGCGTTTAATACTCTTTAATATTTTACTCGGTCTTCTAACACGTAATATCCAATTGATGAGTGAACGATTAAAAAAGAAGCACACATGTGGTAGGCTCACATTTAACCCGATGTATTTCTGCTAATGTCTGTAAAATTTTCGACCGACTATATATGTATATCCCAATGTATAATGCACGCACAATTACAAATTAAAAATAGCTATACCTCCGACTACACATATCCTAATGTATAATGCACATATAATTACAAATTAAATATAACAATATCTCCGACTATACATATCCTAATGTATAATGCACACATAATTATAAATTAAAAATAAAATAGAAATAGAAATAAACTAACAAGGGATAAAACATAAATTTGTATGCACACCAATTATTTATCCCATCTTAATAAATCTAAAAACTTAAAAAAAACGGGAATTCGTGAATGTTTGTGGTAGTTTGCATCTATTTTTCCAAGAAATTATCGCCCATATTCAGTCACTAATTAGAAGGATTCGAAACACGTATTCGGTTCAGTGTACATGTATCATGCAGCGATAACTGTAGGTACACCAACACGCAAGGAGTATCACGAAATGGATTATTGAAGCGAAACCACGACAGGGGCGACGGAAACAAGTAGGAGGGGTTAACATCGAAATAAACGTAACAGCAGACGAAGCATCGTTATAGCATCGTTATATTAAAACATAGCAATAAGTAAGGTTCCCTCAGTCTGTTCTCTCCTCTTGCCTTCGATGTCAAGCTCCACCCCTGGAGCCACCCTCTTGTCCCGTGTGCTCGCGGGATTTTTTTCATTTCTTCGGATGAAGACGGTACGCTGATAATATTCCTCGTAGAACAAAGAAGATATGAAATATTCGAAATTCCACGGAAACTCCTCGCGTACTTCCTAATATTCGCAGCAACCATGTTTCTGCAGTTATTATATCACATTCGTTTGCGAGGTCCAGGATGAATCATAAAACGTGTTTATGACGTGAAAGACTAATTCGGTGTGTAATTAAAATTTTTCGGAACAAAGAACTTTGGGGACGGGTATTAAAAAGTATAAATTAATAAAATTATGCCTTTGTCGAATATTGTGAGCGAGTTAATATTCGAGTTCGTTGAAAATTGTTAGTCTACTGATATTGTCAGTCTATTGATATTGAAAATTGTATTTAAAAAGAAAGAACTCTGAAATAGTAATATAGAACAGACGTTATTCTACTAACCAGTAACTTTTAGACATTTATATCGATAAACTGTATGAACGATATTGAACTGTATTCATTTTGAAAGCACGAGGTTATTTTATTATCATATTCCTCTTTTGATTGAACCGTGATGAAACAGCATGAAAAAACATTTGCTTTTGTTACTCATTCAAATATTGCTATTATTCATCCGATGCTATACAAATATTAACAAATAAGTTGTCTTACTATTTGAATTTGTAAAAGTCATCAGTATTTCGCAAATAAATCTCAACAATCATCAATTATCTAATATTTATAAACTACACTTTCATTTTAATTTCAAATTATTATAGATTGTTCGAACATTAAATTTGATATTCGGTATTTTAACACGTAGCTATTCGTACTATTTCATTTAAATAAGTACATCTATCAACATCGAGGAAAGAAATTACGACACTTGTACGCAACCATGAATATTTTTTAAACAAACTAGACACGATCCACTTTAATGTTTCGTAACAAAAACTCGTATAGCAAAGGCTTAACGTTTTCCCCTCTCGAAGCGTGAGTATCTCATTAGGAAAAATCGCGCTAGTCCCTACAAAGAGCAGGGATATAATTTTTTTTCTTTCCATTTTCCCCTTTTTTTTAATCGTACACGGTGTACGCAGTTCAAATATAACGATTTTCCCGCGACTGTGTTTGCGAAAAGGAACTCTCCAATTTGTGCGAAACTCGCTTGCCCATCCTTCCCTCCTCTCATTCAGTCCTTTTATCGTGCTTTTAAAAATTTGCTCAAAACTTTTCTGCCGCGGGAAAAAAACAGTCTACCGCCACTAGTGTCGCATTTCTCGCTCCAATAAATATTTCTACACGAATTCCACCCTGCGCGAAAAAATCTGCTTCGATTTATCGCACCGTGCGAGCCAACTGTTTTATTATCCCTCATTTCCTGTATCGCAAATAAAACTGCAAAGTAAATTATACCGTTATACTGTACAACAAATTTTTACCACTTTTTATAATTCGTAATACCGGATTAGTGATTTTTGTACATTTATGTAGTTAAGAATCTATAAGCAATTCTTCTTAATGACCATCAATTTTTTAGAATTTAAATTTTGAAAAATTTTTAAGTTTTAGAATTTTCTGTGACTGGACAATGAGATATCTATTTGTAGAAAATGAAGGTACGTAAACCTGTTTACACAGAATGTTGATTGAGTAAGATGGGACTTTTGAAATTTGGGGATTTAGAAAATTTGAAAATGCAAGAGAAGTTGAGTATTTTGGAAAAATTAAGAGTTGGAAGAATTAGGTGTTTGGAAGTTTGGAAATGTAAGAAATATGCTGATTGGGGCATCCAAAAGTTATAAAAATATCTTTATACGGAATTTTGATAATTTAAACAGGTAGAAAGTTAAGAAATGAGAAAATTTAAAAATTGGTTGATTGGGAAAATAGGAAATTGCATTATTAGAAAATTGGAAATTTGGTAAGTTGAATCTTGGAAGTTGGAAATTGAAAGTTGATGGAAAATTTGAATCATGGAAACATGGAAATTCATAAATTTGGAAAACTTCGATGTTGGAAAATTAGAAAATTTCAAATTTGGTACTTTAGAAAATTGGAAACATGGAAAATTAGAAGATCTCAAATTTGATAGTTTAGAAAATTGGAAACATGGAAAATTAGAAGATTTCAAATTTGATAGTTTAGAAAATTGGAAAGAGTGAAAGTCAGAAAATTGAGAAATGGAAAGATTGAAAAATTGTAGAATTGGAAAGTTCGAAAATGTGAAAATTGTAAATTTGTAAATTTTGGAAGTTGGACGTCAGGAAAAGTGGAAATGCAAACAGTTACAAAATTGGATATTTGGTAGTACAAAAAGTTGGAAATTTGGACATTTGGAAAGTTGAAAAATTGGAAAATTGAAAAGGAGAGGATTGGAAAATTGATAATATAGAAAATTGGAAGTTTAGAAAAATTAAAAATTAAAAATTGCAGAGCACATTAAAGGTGCACATATATCGAAACTAGTGCATAAAAGAAATCTTGCTATAAAAGAACTGATAAATGTTTGAATTAGAAAAACAGTAATTTTTAATCAATTTTATGTAGTAAGAACGCGCGTCCCGCATTTGAGAGTGAAAGACAGAAGGAAGTTGAGATTCGGTAGAAATCAGGACGGTTGAATGGCACGGTGAAACCTGTTAGCTTAGGTCAGGGACTAATTACTTGATTACGTAATTGCCTTCCCGCCCCGACAATCACCCTCCCACATCCCGTCGCGGCCGGTAAAGCCTCCGTCGATTCACCCCTAACTGCTCGATCCTCACCCTGAACATCTTCCTGGAAGAAAGGATACCTTCAGCACGAATTAATTCTTTGTCACGTACACTCGGCTGCAACCTGGGTTTCCTTTCGATAAGAACGCATAATCTATTCACTTCTCAACATATTTTTCTTTCCCAGCTTTGGTATTTTTAAATATCTAAATTTAATCATTTCCGAACTTTTAAAGTCTACAATTTTTTAGCTTCTCATATTTTCTAATTATTAGTCACTTTCGTGTCGATGCGGACGCTTAGTGAGTTAAAAAACATATTTTAATTTTCCAAATCTGCAATTTTCAAATTTCTGAATTTAGTGGTTTTGGTAAGATTCGTTTATGAACGTTCGAAATGTTTCGAGGAAAGAAATCTTTAAAGATAGAAGAAACTGTCGATTACGTTAGTAACAACATAATTATGGTAAAATAAAACCTTGAGGTCGCCCACCGAAAATGTCTCCTCGAAATAAATGTTAAACTACGATTAACTCATTTAACACTGATGTGTTGCGATATGATTGCAATATGATTTAAAATTACATCGTTACGATTGAAGAACGAATATAAATCAGCGAGGTTTTTTTTTGCTACAGCAAACATGAGTACAGATTGTACAAATGTTAGTAAAAATATTAACTTTATAAGAAACGAATTTGTTGTAGTTGCAATTTATTTTTTGTAAGTTATATTTAGCGACGAGGAAATATTTAATTTACATGTACCAGAACCAATCGAGACATACTAAAATATGATCTAATTATAGTATAAAATCATACTTGTCATTAAACAGTAGTTATAATTCCATAACATGAAATTCCTTTCTTGCGATCGTAATAAATAAATAAAAAAATTCTATTACTACGTATTTTTTAAAACTATTTTGACTGGTCATAAGTAGTCTTCGTCTAAACTGTTCAAAATTTCGGTATTAAGGAAAATAAGGGGGTTTGGTATATTTACGCAACGCGCTGTACGTGAACAGAATGATGGCGAACGAAATAAGGAGGTCGAAGGCGCGACGTAAAGCAGTAAACAACAAAACAAGAAGCTCGGCAGGAAAAACGAAGAGTGAACGAAAGTGGTTAAATTACGTCTGTAGCCGTCGTGAATAAAAGTAAAAAGGAAGAACAAGATGCGGTCTGAATCGACGTACACGCGAAACCGCGAGACGCCGTATTTTATTTATTCCTTTCGTTTTTTTTTACATGCTCTCATCCTTCGCCTCGCGTTGCATGGACGGTAGCCGCGTAAGAAGGAGTATTTATACATAACCAACTTTCTATGGGGTTTGTCGTAGCAGCAGGAAAGGGAGGGGACCGAGGGGGTGAATTCCGAGGGTACCATGGAGGTGTGTTGCTCTATCTAACGTCGCTCATGGAGCTCGTTAGCGTTGCCCGTGGTAACACCCTTACTTCGCCGACCCGCACCCCCGACCGCCAAACCACCCCACGTCTTGCGAGTGGGGTGTGGGCTGGGGTACGAAAAAGAAGAGGAGAAAAAAAAGGAATGTCGGGCGCATGCGTCCTCGATTCCACCATTCGCCATCGCGCCATGTGTGCGCGATCCAGTGCGACGGCGAATGGGGGTGGATATGGCACAAAGAAAAATTCGGGGGCGTACGGAGAAAAGAAGAAGGATTGAACACCCTCGGAACGATTGTTTAACGAGCCCGTTTCGAGTCGCGTTTTCCTGGATCCTAAGGCCTCGTCTGATAAATGCGCGCACTCTCGAGCGCCCCTAAAGCGATAAGGGATGTTTAAGGACGTAAGGGGTGACGGATCAGAAATAACGTGTCTCGACGGCTCGCTAATACGTTCCGCGTAGCATCGTTTTTATCGAAGTTCGTTACAAGGACGTACTTTCGCATTCATTGAGCTGCTCGAATTATTCGATCAAAGATCGGAAGAGATTACGTAGTTGAAAAATTATTACATTGTACGGGAACTGCGGATGTTTACGTTTACGCTGTATATAGAAGTGGATGGAAGTTATAATTTAGTTAATATGAAATGTAATTTGTGAGACTCAGTTTTCTTTTGCAGATATTCTTGTTTTAACTTAAGACGCGTTTTACTTTATTTATTATGTCTATTTTGCCAACTTTGATATTCTACAGTGGGTGGCGTAATTTTCAAATAAATAATTTAATAGTAAATAGAAAATTTCATATATTATAATTTTAACCGGTCAAGTAGAGCAGATATTTATATTAGAATGTTTTGTTTTATAACATAGCACAGTATACTACAATATATTTTTATTATCATATTATTAGATTCTGTATCTCTAACCTTTTATTAGAGATACAATATAGCTCTATAAGATATTACAATATATTTTTTTTAGAAAAAAGTATATTACAGTATATTTTTTTGCAATATATTATTTTTAACGTATAATATATGCATATTTTGTTATTCTTCAATATAATACAATATATTGTATGTTTTATATATTTTATAAGCATAAATCGAACACTATAGCATACAAAAAATATAACTATTTTCTATTCCATCCCTTCGCCCTTTTTATTTAGTCTACAATATATCAAGTGTCGATTGATTTAGTTAGAGTCGCGTGTGTTGGGTACATTAAAAAACAAATCTTTCAAGTATAAAAATTGGGCCACTCACTTCATGTAACAGAAGTTATGATAAATATCAGAGCTAAAGTTAAATTACATGTCGAAGCTTCGTCATTATTACTGCAGCATCTCGTAACGGTAAAATAAACAATTGATTATTACAAAAAGAACACGATATTTGTAACGATCCAACGATTTTTGACTACAACCTAATATTGCAGAACTATTTTACAGAAATTATTATTTCAAGAAGAATGTACATATACAGCGTTTCCTTCGTCGATTTAAACAAGGTGACAGATTTAAGTATGGCTAATTTAAAGATGATGGTTTGATTACTGAATTAACAGAATAAATATTTCATATTTTTTGAAATAATGATTTTTAAGGTTTCGGTATTAGCTCACCACATTATTGACCGACTATTTTTATCTCCGAATTAAAAGAAATGATCAAATTAAACAGTAGACAGCCATGTAGCCCCGCATTCTCGATCAAATTGTCGCGTTACTTGTAAATTAAATTTCAAAGCAAGAATCCCAACCGAAAGCGAATGTAGTCTCCCAGAACGAGTATTTCAATTTGATGCTCTGGCATAGCAATTCCGTTCACCAGAACCTGTGGGGTGGGGGTCGGGGTAGCGCACCGAACATTGGAATTAATAACAAAGTAATTCTTTATTGCGCTGAAAGATAAGATTGGTGACATTAATAATGGCATTCGTTGCTCGTGCACAGCGGTGGATTTCATTAAAAAGCGGCCAGAGAGAATGGCAGAGAGAACGAGAAACGAAAAATGAGACGGCAAACGAAAGTACGAACGGGAAGAGGGGCGGTCGAGGGATGGAAAGAGAAGGCGGAGAGACAAAAACGGACGAAGAGGAAAGACAGAGAGAAGGCAGGGAACCGCTGCGTAAGCCCAAGCCAGATCCGCTTAGGGGATGTAATTAAAATCGAAAAAATGTGTTTAATGAATATTCATTTGTGCCTCGATCTGCTGATATTAAACGGGCTTGGCTCGGTTCGCTTCGAATATTGCCATCCGCCCCTGTGCCGACGGCACGCGGCCGACTAAAAGAAAGACGAAAAAAGGGGAGGAGAGAAAGATAGAAGGAAGAGGCGGAGGTGGCGGAGATGGTGGAAAATAAGTACGTAGACGCGGTGATTCGAAAACCCAACGACCTGCCTATTGTTTCACGGCTTTGTTTTTGGTTTAATTTTATCTTGCACGACAATATTTTCGCACCGCCTAAAATCTATCGGGCGAACGGGAAAATATGGCGCATGGCACCGGATGCGTCGCGACGCGATAAAAATTCACGAAGCTTGAAAAACGAGCGGCGATCGCGATTTTGGCATTTATGCCCGGCTACCGAAACTGCGTTATCTTGCATTTCCTAGAGATTTATGCGAGGGGATATCAAAGTAATTGGGTACCGCGAGAATTTGTTATCTATAAACAGACCCCGACGCTTTTTCACCCTTCCATTAGATCAGTTCTGCGTGTAATTTACCTTCGAGAGGTGAGCGAAGTTCTTTAACCCTTAACTGACATCGTCGGCCGAGCAGACATACGTGTACGACGGTATCGATCGTGGAGATTTGCTAATGCTCTACAACTCTATATTCACCGATTTGTGAATTTTTTAGTAAGAAATTTTCAGATTTTCAATTTCTAAATTTGCAGATCTTTTTTGGAGCCTTAGATTCTTAGATTTATAGACTTTTAGATTTTTAAATTGACAGATTTTTAGATTTTTCAATTTTTAGATTTTTAGATTCATGGATTTTTAGATTTTTAGACTTTTAGATTTTTAGATTTTTAGATTTTTAGATTTTTGGATTTTTAGACTTTTAGATTTTTCAGTTTTTAGATTTTTAGATTTTCAAATTCAAAGCTTTAAGTTTTTAATTTTTCTATGTTTGAATCTTTCAATTTCAAAAATTCCATATTATCAGAATTCTAAATTGTCAAATGTTCAGAGCTTCAAATCTCTATAACTCCATATTCACAACTTAAAATATTATAAAATTTTACAAAACCCAAGTCCCATCAATCTCTTAAGTGTAGTATTATAAAAATCTCTATAATTCTTTATTCTTCAAACCTTAAATCCTCAGAAATTTATGTTCCTTGATATTTGCGTATCTGGTGATTCCTAAGTTTGAAAAATGGGAAAAATTTCAGAAATTCGATAAATATAAGAAATTAAAAATATTATAAAATTTATCAAAATTATGGAAATGGCAGAAATTATAGAAATTCTAGATATTATAGAAATTATAGAAATTATAGGAAATGTACAAATTGACAGAATTATACAAATTACATGAGTTAAAGAAATCGCAAAACTTTATAATTTGGAAATTTAGATGAAAGGAAAATTCGGAAATTCGGAAGAAGATTGAGGAAACTTAAGAGATTTAGACAATTAGGGAAATTTGGAACTGTAGAAATTTGAAAATTAAAGAATTTGCTAATATTGGAATATAACAATTGAGAAATATAAAAACAGAAAAATAATTATTTCGATTTTCAAATTAGAAACATAATTATCCCTCAATATTATAAATGGTATATCTAACAATAAGTAAATTATAAAAATAAAATAACCAAAATTGAAGCACAACCAAATGCACAACCAACGTATAAAAATTCTATAATGTTATTTTCAGTAAATGTTTAAACTAAAACGCCACAACCCATCAATTCTCGACACGACATACACCATTCAATATTTCTGAAAATACACATAAGAACAGTTAAACAATGATGAACCGAGAAAAACAAATCATTACAAAATACAGAAATCGTAATTTCCAAGTTGTGCGTTCAGAAGTTCAGTGAAAATTTAATTTCCCAGATTTTAATATTCCTGACTCCTTAAAGTAACCCTTGGCAGAAGACAAAGCGTTCTTACTTCTTTGATCTTCGCTGTGCTGCTAACGGAACATTCGGCCAGTAAGCTTTGTGTCGACTTCAGGATTCCAATCGTGTCCTAGACTTCTCAATACGGGGATAATACGAAAGCACCTTGTATTTGAAGAGTCAAAGTAAAAGTTCAGAAAGAATCTTTTCGGTAAAAGTAATTTGCACTAATTGAAGAAGATGACATACTTCGCAAACTACATTACATCGGTAATAAAAAATTACTTGATCAGAATATACCTTTAAATTGACTAACTTTCGCGAAAACGTAAACCACATATGTTGACGACTTAATGTATGATTTACACACACGTTTACTTTCTTTCTGCATTAATGCCTTCGATGCAGAGGCTTTCATAACTTTACAAGAAATATTTCATCGTTTCAAAAGCAAGACACCTCGAGAGAGGTAAAACGAAAAAAGTTTCGTTTCCCTAAAGATTTCACCCACATTAATTTTTCTCAAGACACGAAAAAGAATGGTACAGTCGATTTATCAAAATGTACGAAACTCTTTAGATTCGCAAACTTCCACAACAACCACATAGGTACCACTAGGCTTAACAACATCTAACAACCACTATCTTAATGACTTTCGATGCAGAGGTTTTCAAGACTTTATAAGAAATCCATTCTTTGATCTTCTCGAAGGCGAGACACTTAGAGATAAGAAAAAGCAAGAAAAGCTTCGTTTCCCTAAAGATTTCAACGGCATTAATTTTTCACGAGACTCGGATAAAGATGGTATATTTGGGTGAAATGAGTCGAACGTGACACGAGCGTCTTCTGTAATCGAAGAAAAGCAATAAACTGAACCAAAGACACGGAGGTGGTGCGAAAACGTCTCACGTAGATCACCGTTTCTACTTGCGTACGGCCATTTTGAGCCTCGCTACTTGTCTTCCTCGTGACGTTTCATTTCCAGGGCGATACGATTTCGAGCGCATAAATCGCCAGCAGCCAGGAACAGAAAACATTCGCGGCCACCTTCTTCTTTATCTTCTTCTTCTTGCGGTGCTCCTTCGTCTTCTACGAAGGGTTCTGCCCACCCTTGTCCCGCTTTTCTTGCCTAGAGGGTGCTAGAGCCAGAGGTGGGCGAAACTTTCGAACGAATTTGCATGTCGCTCTCCTAACGATTTCCTTCTTCGAGGAGAGAACTCAGCCTCCATCTCGTTCATCGATAAAAGAAATGACGTTGAATAAAGTTACCCTGCCTCCGTTTCTATGCAAGATACTCGCGATAGCGCCGCAACCGTCGCCCCAAATATATATTTTCGGGGGCTCATCTTGATACGAAGATTGGTCTCCTCCGATGAGGCCATAGGAGCACCGATACCTTTTAACGAGATGCTGCAAACCTGCTGTACAATTTCGTGAATATTCATTAACCAACGACGAACTGATCGAGCAATAATCTCAGCCCCCGTTCGCGATATCGTGAACATACTGATATTTTGAACAACTGGAACTAATTTTAACAACGAACCTACCGGTGTTTAATACACATTTATTTTGAAATGCAACACGAAATTAAGAAATAAGTACAGAAACGATAAAACATAATTGTACGCGTTAATTCGTTGTCTTGATAAAAATCAATGTAATAATATTATATGATATTATATTTATGTACAATAAATAGAATTATATCATCAATTTTAGAAGAATCATCCAACGACAAAATTAGAGCTTATTCATTAATAACATATTCATTGCATATATAAATAAATTTTATTGAATTTTATTTGAAGTCGATAAAACTGAATTTTATTTAAAACTGTTAATTTTCTATTAACGTTTATTTTGCATTATTTTTGGACCCATGTTTGGTGATGTCAATTTAATTAGACCACCTAAGTCTACTTAATGATTTCACTATTCTCATAATTCTATTATCAAGTAAACCACTAATGAAAAACTAGGTGGATGTACAATCAATTTCAGGATTTCAAAATTCGAATAGTTAACAATTTTTAATACTTATAATTTTTCAAATCCTCAAATTTCCTAAATTCTGAAATTTTCAAATTTCAAATTCTTGAAAGTCCAAACTTCGAACTTCTGAAATTTCTCAAATTTACAACTTATGATATTTTCACAGTTTTAAATCTTCAAATTCACATAATTGCCAATAAACATTGTACAATTCCTAAATTTATATTCTTGAATATCAGGTGTAACTTTTTTACGATAATACAATTTTTAACGTAAATGTTGAATTATAAACAACAGTAACTTGAAATGAATATTTTATAACAAGGTCCATAATGCTGCAAAATTACCCGTTTAAATATAGAATCATAAATCTGACAACGGCGATGATCGTTAATAAAAGTTCATGATTGCTTAAAACTTTATTTTTGTTTCAATGACAAAAATCAGATTACTATTTTCGTATGGCATAAATAACTTAAAAAAAACTAAACAGACTAAAATAAAATTTCAGATTAAACGTAAAATGAAGTAACACATATTGGTTGAAACCAAAAATTTGTGTACGTTACCGCACCCTTGATATATTAATTCTATGTATGTAGTAATTAAAAAAGAAGTACAGAAAATTGCCTCAGACAAATTGACTAATGAAATATAAATTGAAGTAACATAGATGAGTCGAGTCAAAAAATTGTTTACGTTACCGCACACTCGTTATTACACATACAACTGTAATAATTACAAAACTTGTAGAAAACCACCCGAGACGAAATTACCAATGAAATATAAAGTGAAGCAAAGCCATTTGAATAAAAAATTGTCTACATTACTGATGGCCTTGATACATTAACGTGCATCCGGTACCTGAGAATTAATTAAGTACGCGAAAGAAGAACGGAAATCGGTCCCGTCAAATTATTCCAGACGCCGAATAAGGAACGAATTCTGTTACCCGATACATCTCCGAGTCGCAACGCGTTCATTGTTTACCTTGTGTGTAATAAAAGTTTCCACGGGAGCGTAAAAACAACGTCGATATTAAATACGTGAGTTACGCGCACGGCAGAGCGAGTCTACCTGGTTAGCGGGGCTTTCATCCCTCGCAATATAGGGAGCACGTCTCGAGAGAAAGAAAAGGAGAGAAAGAAGCAAAACGGAGAAAGATGGCAAGCATAGCCGCGTATGGATTTGCTTGAGGCCGTTTCAAGGGTGAGGTTAGACCAGGGCGGTTTGAAAATGATGAAAAAGCTTCTTGCGTCACTGTCAGCCTCTGTCACCCATGCTGTTCGCCCTCTCTCTCCCTCGTCACCTTCAGAAGAACCTGCACCGCCGCCCCTATCCATCTTAATATTATTATTTCATTCCGCGAGCCCGTTTTTTAGAGCCTCTCTGTCTCCCCCTCCTTCATCCCCAATTTCTTTCTTTCTTTCTTTCTCTTTTTTCCGATCTAATCGTACGAGTACGAGACCGAGCTCCGTTTCTCTTCACGGTTAAAACCACCTACCCACCCTTTGGAATCAATCCACCCCCATCGGTGGACACCCTCTACCTTCCGGAGCACCATCACTTACGGATCAATAGGGTATGGAAGATAAACGCACCTAGAGGGGATCCAGAGAAGCTGGAAGGTCGACAGGAGGTGGAGAAAGAGGAAACGCAAATGGTACCGGCGTTGACTCCCTGTCTTTTGTCAACAACCAACGCGAGAATTCTAGTACCGTCGTTGTTGTTATCGGCCCTCGTGTTTTTTGGCATTTTTACGGTCGCGTGTTACGCGCCTGAATTTATCGTTTATGCTCGCGATAGGCAAATCGAGTCACTCGCGAGAAACGCAATGGCGGACTGCAAGGGAGGTGGAATGGGATGGACGGAACAGTCGTCACAGATTTTTTGCTTCGGGGATTCTCTGATTCGGGTATTTAGGCAATTGGAAAATTGAAGTCGTAGGAAATACGAGTATTGAGGATTTAGGACTGGGTGTTTTGCGAATTCAAGAATTTAAGATTTGAGAAGTCTGCGGTGTTTAAAAATGTGAGAATTTTATGATTTTGGACAATAGAATATTTAGAAATTTTCAAATGTTAAAATTTGGGAATTCAGGATCTCGGAAATTTTACGACTTCATAGTTTCATAATTACTGGAACATTTAAGATTAGGTATTTGATGTTCGGAAATTTAGGAATTTCGTCTTTCGAGAATTTGGAATTTTTCAGATTTGAAAACTTTGAAATTTAGAACTTTCAACATTTTACAAACTTGGAAACATAAAACTTATACAAGTTTAAAAATTTTAACATTTGCACGTTTCAAGATTTAGGAACTTAGGCGTTTCAAAATTTGGAAATTTGAAAAGTTGTAATTTTAAAAATTTGCGAATTACAAAATTAAAAATCTGAGGAATTGATAAATTTTACATTTCAGAAATTTTTAGATTTAGCAATTTGAAAAATAAAATTTGTGTAATTTAGAACTGCATACACTTTTTAACGTGAAAATTTGCACCTTAAAAAATTCAAATGATTGAAAATTTATAAATTTCGAATATAAAAGTTTGAAAATATAGGATTATAGGAATTTGGATGCTTATATGCTTTAGAATGTGCTAATTTGCGAATTTCGAAATTTGAAAATTTGTGAATTTGAGAAAGTGATATAACCTATTACTATGTTTTGGTAAAGGTTCGATTAATAATGGTTAAAAATAATCTATCAAAAGTGGACAATGGACCTACGTCGACTAATCGACCTAAAGAATTCAATACTATTTACCGAAACGCTACGTTATTAAATCAAATCTTAATTTTGTTCTTCAAAATACACTATCCATTGTTTTAGTTTGATCATCTGTAGTGCATGCGCGCACTTCATATTTATCAGAATTATCTGTACATAGACATAAATGTCTATATCACTTATTACTTCGTAAATTAATCAACAGAAAAATATTTAAACGTTCTCGGTATAAGCGTCTACATATATAAACTATTAATTTGTCATTTGCCTACAGAAGAATATTTTGTTACTATAATTTTCTTCCAATACAAACACGAAGGGTCGATAGATACTTATTAATTTCAAATTATCAACTCAGGAACATTTTGCTGCTACAAATCTTCATCCAATACAATCACTTATAAGAATCGAAATGTACTTTTATTTGCACATTCTGCAAGAAAAATGTTTGAACGTTCCCTACATGACGACGCATGCTTCTCAAAAAGTTTCACCGCCCTCTGCAGGTTTTAACTCCACAAACGGTGGTGGAAGTCTCAAAGTACCCCGATGTATTCCCATCTGTGGTCATTTTTGTCCAAACGTTAAATAATAAATCTTTTATAAATCAACTTTGTCCAAATAATTTTGATCGTTCCAGCAATTAACTTCGATCACACGAAATTTTGTAACGCACATAGTTTTTTCGGCACGTTGACAGTTTGAAGGATGTCTTTCATTCACGTATCACTGTAATTTCGCGACGATTAACAAGGTACAGGTTTACCGAACGCAGGTTACTCGAACAGTGGTTGTTCCAGTTCCAAAAGTGGGACCACGATTCGAGACCGGTGCGAATCTAACGAGAGGGGGTAACATCATTCCGGTTTTCGATCCTCTGGATCCCACGAATCTTGCTTCCCTTCCGGTTTCTCTTCTTGTGAACTACTATGGACTATCAGGAAGTTCCAAGCCGTGCAAAAAAGTCTTTTGTAAAGGTCCTGCTTACTATTATTCATATCTTCGTTCTTCTGTTTGCATATGCACTATGAGACGAAACAATACGACCCTGTGGAAAATCGTGTAAATTCGCGTTGTAGATTAAGGTATTATTTAACAAAATCTGATATTACAAAATAAATTTTATATGATAAGTTTCAGATGAAAAAGAGACAATTTTTAATTATAAAATTTGAGTTGATAAAGAGAAAAGTTTAGTTGACAAAATTTGATTATATGAAAAAAACTAATTTATGTATTACACAACCGAATATAAAAATTACATGAAAGAACATCAAGTTTATATATTAACATTCTAAGATTATAATATTTCTTTACGCGTGGGGAGGGATAATATTCATTTAATGAAATTTCTTCTATAAGGAATCTTTTTATCATTATAACAGTCATTTAAATAGAAATTGTATAAGGTACTTGATGCCATTATCAAATACGTACAAATGTAAATATTGGAATATTTGAAAGACATTTGGAAATTTGAGAATTTAGAAATCAGAATTTTAGGATTTAGAGGTTTGAAGATTTCGATATTTGAATATTGAAGATTACGCGCAGTAGGTGATTTAACGATTTAATTATTTAAGGATTTGCCGATTTATAAATTCAAGACTTTGTTGACTAAGACTTGGTAGTTTGCAAATTTTTAAATATAGTAATGGAAAATTGAGATACCAGTAGAACTTATGAACTTGGGAATAATTAAAAAATTTAACAGTTTGCAGATTAATAAATTTGAATGTTCCTCGTTCCTAACTACAATCTATAATGCGACGATGAAAACGTTCGAAATGATGTTGCACAGGAATTTCACCGAAAAAAGTCACTAAAATTTCTCGATTTCTGTAATAATAATTTACAATCACATTTTCGTAATCTATTTACAATTGCACAGAGAAGGAGCACAGTGGCTCGATAAAATCTCGCGGAAAACGATCGATGTCAGAAACAAAAACAAATGGTTATCGCGTTTACGGATCGCGAAGAACGCAGAACAAAGAACGCGAGGAGAAGCGAAGAAACGAACGGAAACGCGGTTCGAATACGCGCGGATGACTGAAAGTATTGGAGCAAGTTTGAAAGCATAGGGCCCCCACTGGCCCCCGTTTCGCCCCTCCTCCTCCCCCTCCTTCTCGGATGTTCGAGCCCTCGGATTTATGCCCAGTTTTTATCCTGGCGCTTTGTTCTAGTCCCACGGTGCGACCCTTTGCGCATACATCGCATCACAATGTGTCGTTTTTTCTTGTTCCGGGGCCGGTTCGCGTAATGGGCCCCTTACGTAGCTACCTTCGGAGTCCTCCTTTCGCAGGAACGTAATTTAGAGGCGCATCTGTCGGTCATTTCTTCAATTTCGCGTTCTTGGTAACCGCAGATCCAAATAAACAATCGTGCTTCGTTTTTCAAACTTCTGCACGAGGTTGTATGTTTTCTTTGGGCGAATTTCTGTCTTTGAAGTATTTCTACGTAAAGGAAAGGTGGGACAGGCATTTTGGGATACCTGTTGATATAAGTATTAGAATATTTGTTGTTGAAAAAGTTTGTTTTGTGATATGTATGTAGACTATTTTATGATATGTATTCTAAAAAGTTGGATTGAATTAATAATATTACGAGGCTATGTGAGAATACAATTGTAGTTATGTTGGTGATATTTGTACAGTTACTTCATAAATTTTATAAAAATCGTAATAATTGTATAAATTATAATTTTGTGAAAAGTTGTTAAACAGATAGTTAAGTGTAACATCTTAAGTTATACCTTAGGTGCAGTAAAATGTAAAAATTCTGTAAATATAAATATAGAAATTCTATAATATAATATATTACCTTTTTTGTTAAAGAAAGTTTTACGTTATAAATTCCTCGTAAGCATTGTACATTTTTGTTTACGCCATTTGTAAATAATTCATCGACCATGTTAAATTTATAACAATTTTAATAACAATTTATTTTTTTAATAATTATTCTATAAACCTTCTCTGCTGATCGGTTCTGATGAAAACTTTTTGAGAATAAAATCTTTGAAATGGATGTTATATATTATAATAGGTATCGATACCAAAGTAATAAGTATTAATTAAAACAAGACAGAAAACAACCTGGAATAAAATTACTAATAAAATGTCAAATGAAATAACATCGATTGGTTAAATCGAAAAATTATCTACGTCTCCGGACCCTTGTTATGTCATTTGCATATATCTGATGGCTGAGAATCTAAACGTATGCACGAAAGAAGAGCGGAAGATGTGTCCCTTCGTACAAATTATACCAGACCCTCTTCCCCCAGTTTCTCGTTATTTTTCTTTTTTCTTTGTAACTCACATGATTGCACATGCGAGCATCGTTTTTCATATGCGGGCCGGTTAATTCGTGCGAGCTCACGTCGTGAACCACCTTTCGAGTTCTATATTCGGTTCACTGTCCAAAAAATGAGGGTGGAAAGTACATATACAGGGTGGAACAATAACTTTGTCTAACTCGAATGTTCCTGCTACTTTTAGAGATATAAGATCAATGATAGTTACTGTCCATATTGCAAGATATCAAAGGAATCACATGCCGACAATATTTATTGATAAAGTAAAGGCGTTTCTATGATTTCATGGTTACCTTTATTTCTTTTAAATGGCATGTTATACTGTTTTATATTTAGTGTTGTAGCGTATGAAGAGACGATTTAAACGATTTATAACTATAGATCTTTCCGCATTAAATAATACATACGTCAATTAGTTACTACTTTCTGTCGGTAGAAATATTTTAATTTCATTTAGAAGAATTAATATATAAATTTACATATTTACAGATATACCAATTTACAGATTTATAAATTTAAAAATTTATATGTTTACGAACTTCGAGTTACCAATCTTCCAAGTGTTTAACCATATAAATTATCGACCATATAAATGATGATTGCGTTTGTAATTCTCAAATTTATAATTTTTTGAAATTTCTGATTCCCAAATTATCGAATCTAAATTCCAAATCTTCGAATATTTATATTTTCAGATATTTAAATATGAACTTTCGAAACGTCAGTGTTCTTCAATTTTTTAATCCTCATATTACTACACTCATGGACAAAATTAAGTGGACATTGCAGAAATGTAAAAAATGTTTTGTTGTATTACAATGTTGTAAATAAATTTTAAATTTAGAACGTGAGATATTTTTGTAGATTTGAAAAAACATTTATTTGATGTATATAATTGTGCAATAAAGTTTTGATTTATAGGCATTATTAGTTAATTAAATTTACCTTTTGTTATTTATGATACCTGTCCACTTAATTTTATCCACGACTCTACGTTATCATATAGCCAAACTTTTAAATCCTTAGACTTTAAAAATTTTAAGTTTCTAGATTGTCAGATTTTCATATTTGTAAACTCTGAATTTAAAAAATCTCCCATTAAAAGAATAATAATTATCAGGTCTCCTATTAGCTGAATGAAAATTAAAAAATCTCTTATTGATTAAATAATAATTGATAAGTATGTTATCAGTTAAACAATGATCAAAAGGCTTCCTGTTAATAAAATATTAATTAAACAGTCTCCTATTAATTGAATAATACCGAAGAAAAATTTCACACAAATTCTTTTCTACAATTGTATAAAACAATTATTTTTATAATCGCCTATAACCACGCTTAACCTGAATCAAGTTATTATCCCGAAACTTCTGCATCACACGACATAATCGGTCATTGTAAATATAATAATTCCTCCTATAATTCCTATCAATATTTCCAGACGCCGATAAAGCTAAACCGATGAAACAGAAACAAAGCTTTGTAAAAAAAGCTACATATTTCATTCCTCATTGAAAGCATTTTACCAAAAGGCAGCTCCCCGATGCCGACAACCACATAACACCGTGTACATCTATCTACATGCTAACCATTATAATGAAGATGACCAGCAAAGAAGAAGCAGTTTGCATAATATCGAAACTACAAAGCAAGACCGTTTACGATGAAAGTCTCGTACAGGTAAATCGATTCAGCGAACATATTACGCGGAGGTGTGTCGTTAAGTTAATAATTGACCATAACTGCGCGCCTTCCACGCGCGGATAGCGAGGGAAAAAGAAAAACCCCGCTATTAATCGATGGTCAGGCGTTTAGGAACTTAAAATTTTTCCCCGGAGGCCGTACGGCGGGATATTTAGCATACTAAAGAAACCACCCGCGGGGTGCTCCGTTTTAAAAACGGGTTCGAGGATGCAGCTTTCGAACAGCGTACAAAAAAAAAATATAAATAACGAAGTTAATTGGGCAGGCTGAATCGATGAGACGTTAATGAACGTTTCTCCGTAACCGTGGACCGAAACCGAGAACGCTTTTGCCGGTTAACTCGAGGAACTCGGAAGACGAAGGACCGCCTACGAATACGGAAGGACTAAATCGTTCCTATCGTGTCGCGAGAAGGGTGAAAATAAAAGAAGTTCGACACTCCACCCCGTTCGTGACCGCCCTCGATCAACGATAATTACATTAACTTATTCCCGATCCGCCGCAGAAATTCCAGATCTTTCGGGCTAATTACGTTATTAAACGACCCAGCGGCCTCCGGGATTACGTCTCTCGATAAAATTCCTCAAGGAGGACAAAAGCGAGCCAACTTCCAGCTACCGGTTTCTTCTCCTTGTCTCTCGTTGCCGCTCTGTTAAATTACAATTTGTACGAATCACGGCCGCAGAAATGCACGCGGAGGGCCAGCAGGGGATCGGGTGGAACAGAGAAAGAAGTGAAGAGTTCTTAAAAAATTATTACTACCAGCCTGCCCCCACGGTATTCAGCCGGGATCGATAGAGACGAGTGACAAAAGGAAAGTTCGTTAAGCCGTTCCCGTACAAATCGTCGATTGCTCTCGCAATTAACGAGCGGGTTCTCCGCGACTCGTTAAAAACCGGGACTCCTCCGGGTTAGCGTGGGATTCTCCACCCCTAAACTCGCCGGACGGCCGGGCGATATAACTTATTTCCTGCACGGATCGTGTCTTGGAATAGGTTAAGACAGCTGATGCCTGGCAAGCAGGATATGTATATCATTTACATAAGGCCCTGATTTAAAGCACGACAGGAGAACGGGTCCGCTCCTTTCTACGCCGAAGACACGCACCCTTACACGGTTACAGCATGAAATTTATAATTAGTAGGGGCCGGTTTTATGCAAATGCTTTAAATAATACCGACGATGTGCAACGCGGATGCGCATCGTATCGTATCGTGTTACTCGTGTCTCGTCTCGTTGAATATTCTTCGATGGTAGTCCTGCAAATTTCACGGCACCGATGCGAAGAAAAATGTTGCATTACCAATATCTCGTCCCATTTATCGAACGAAGGTTCCATCGGGATTGTTATTAACCCCGGGACCGAGATCTTGTCGGAACATGAGACCCCGAAATAATTTTGTATCAAAAAATTACGACGTGACAGGGTTTGGAAAGTGATGAGGCGCGTACTTCATTTAAAATTGAAAATAACGAAGAGGGATAAATAAACAATTATTCTGAGAGATATATATATAAACAAAATTATTGTATAGGTGGCCATAAGTGACGCAAAATCAATTCCTCGTTATTTCTAAATACTATTAAATGGCGGTTTTAAGTAATAGCAAGTTTAATTTTGAAACTAAAAGTGCTACATGTATGATTTATTAACCTACATTTCTCTATTTTATACGCAATTTTACAAACAAATGTGTCTATTGGGACAAAAACTACGTAAAATAGAATCTGGATGGTGTTTAAAAGTGTAACAAAATAACTTTCAAATTTTAATATCTATTAATCCATAATGATTCATAATCTCTTTCATGTCTAACTTATGTATTTATAAGGATCTATCAATTCTTATATCTATAAATTCTTAAAACATGAGTTTTGTACATTTTCAAACTTCATCATCTTGACATCAGCAACCTAGAAACTTGAAACATGTACAAATTTCTAGGTTTGAAGGATTCTAAAATCGATTTCTAGATTGTTGAAATCGAAATCTGTAAATTATATCAACCATCACTACCTGTTTTCTGTACCCACTCTTTTCATATGCTTCTTTAATGAATAATTGTTACGTACATCAATATATCACAACAGAACACGGTGTATCGTACAAATATATTAAACAAACACGAATAATATTATAACGCGAATAATAATAATACAAAAATATTATACATTTTTACAAATACATACATATAAATGATACAGGGAACTAAACAAATCAAATATATCTTCCATTTCAGTTTAAAACGAACATTAGAATTAATAATGCATTCAACATATTTTGTGTATTTAATAATGTATACTGTATTTAAAAACGTGCAGTAGGTATATCTATGGCAACGCGGTGCATTTTAGGGTTAAATGAAAGCCGATGCAAATAAATTGCTAGTTACGGTGTATATTAAGAATGAAAGGAAGTTGGTGCGAACAGCAAGGATGAAAATAAGTCTTTAATACCGGCGGAATGGTTCTGCATTCAATTATCAAGGCAAAGAGACGAAGGAACCAGGGGCGAAACGAGAGAAAAAAAAACAAGAAGAAAGGCGCATACGTCAAAATGAAACGGCCCTTTGGAATTTCTAATGAAGTGTGTGAACTTCAACCCGTTTCCTAGGCGTAACCTAATTAAATCCCGAACGCGTATGCAAATTTTCGCTCAGCAGGACACGCAAAGGTTAAAACCAGCCTCCCTTCTCGTCGCTCACCCTCTTTTTCTTCCTCTTTGTCGAACACAGGGAAACGTTTCTGCGACGATTTTGCACGACACGCATTCGCAGTCGTCGTTGTCAGATCGACCGTTAATTAATTAATTTTATGCGAAGGGGGGTCGAATCGAATTCCGTTGCACGATTGAAATGTTCAACGAGGCCGAATTGAACGAGAGGTTCGATTAATTAGCTTTCGATTCAGGTGAACGAAAACATCTGTTAAAGCAGCGATGGGCGCAACGAAGACCCATCTGAGCTTTCGACGCTTCGTAATTTCACATTCTTTAGTTTTCGATATATGTTTGACGATTTAATAAATCAGAGCTCACGAAGTTTGGAAATATAGTCGTTTATTAAATTCCAATTTTCGAATTTTTTAATTTTTTAACATTGAAGGAATTTTGAAATATAAAGATACGGGATGTAGAAATTTAGTAATTTTGAAATCGAGGAATTAAAAAGTTTTGTAATTTATAAATGTACAAATAGAAAAGAAAGTACAGGAATATAAGAATATAAAAATATTAAACTCCTTTAATTTAAATTCCTAAATTTGAGAATTTGATAATTTGAAAAATTATGAATTTAGACACATTACATATTTGCAAATTAAGAAATCAAATAAATAACAATTTTTAAAGTATTTATAAAATTTCAGATTTTCAAATTTTCAAATCCAAAAATTAAAATATTTAAAAATTGAAAAATTCTGAAATAAAAAATTTCAGAAACATGTAAATTATAGATCTTCGAATTAAAAAAATTAACTACCATACATTCTGATTCATATTTCTAAAATATCTAAAGGTCTATAAAATCTGTATCCTAATTTCCTAATCAGTCATTGCGAATAAGTCCTTACTTCTGATCATCTCCAATCAATTTTTACCACGCAACGATTATACATTTACAATTATACATAGATTAATATTTATTAAAAATCATATATGTACATCATATTTAAATTTTTTTTATACATGTCCAAACCATTCTCAATATTTTCCTTTTTATTACAAACACAAAATTAAAATAACTTTCCCCTAATAAAAAGAATCACGCAATTAAAAGATTAATGTCGGTATACGTATATTTAATACGTATATTTATAATAGTAATACGTATATTTATATTTAAATATACGTATATTTATAATTACTTTTTAACAGTATGAAAATAAATATGACTTTAGAAACAAACGAGGAACAAAAATAACCTTAGTTTAACAGAAGGAATCGTGTAATTAAAATAATAGATTAAGTTCGGTATACAGTGATTATTGGTATCGATTTCTGAAAAGGACAATGTTTTGTGTAAGATATCAGATGTACCTGACTTATGGCACGTGGCTGTGAAAACAGGACAATTTGCTGCATACTCGCAGGTAGTCCAAACGTATTTGAGGGTTGCAGCAGGTATACGCCTATATATCGAGGCGATTCTGAGGGGTGGCTTTGCCAATCAATAGATATTCATCCCCATCGAACACCATTGACACTATTGTCGATACACGGTGCATTCAGCTGCACCGTGGGACACGCAGGTTGCACTTTGATATAGCGTACTACAAGTTAAAGAGATGGTTAACGAAACGGTAGGCACAGGTTTCTTTCAAACACTTTTTCAATCTTTCGTCATTTCCTGTATAACGTGTAAGTATATATCGTGTGTTATTATATTTTTTGTATAAGTTTATGTTCAACAAGTTTACATTATTTATATTATTACAATTTTTCAACCAATTTATATTATTACAGTTTTTCAACCAAATTATATTATTACAATTTTTCAACCAATTTATATTATTTATTATATTACAATTTTTCAACAAGTTTATATTCTTCCTATTAATGCAACTTTCCAATGGGTTTACGTTATTTATGTTATTACAATTTTTCGATGAATTTATATTGAATCGATTATTATATGAAATCCTTGGAGATTTTTCTTAATAAATCCTGAATAGAAGGAAAACGTAAGGGTGAATTTCTATCGTACCATATGAAATGTCAATTCTGTTTATTCTGTCTTTGTACTTACACAATATTTATTGTTTGATAACGGTGGTACGTGAGCGATGGTTAATATTTTTTCATAATATTATGAATATCTAAATTTCTCCATATCCCAATTTCTCAATTTGTCAGTTTCTGCATCTCCAAATTTTGGAAATTCTGAATTTCTAAATCATTGAATTCCTGACACTCTGAATGTATGAAGATTCGAATGTCTAAATCTTCGAATTTCTGAATCCGCAAATCTCATTAATCTTTGAATCTTGGAATGTCGAAATCTTAGAATCTCGAAATTTCTAAATATCTGAATCTCCTAATTTCGAATTTTTTTGTTTATGATTTTTCGAATTTCCGAGAACCTATATTTCTAAATTTCCAACTTTCTAAATTTGAAAAGTTGACATGAATTTAACGATCATTAACAATCAATGTAATATTAAACTAAATAACTTCTCACTACAAATGGTTGATATCAAAGTGTATATCTATTTTAACTGATTATAATTTGCTGTGTTGCTTAAACAAAAAAGGAATTTTACGCTTTCTCACGATCGAAATGGTGATAATTACCTATATTTCATCGAAATCACTGTGATTAGTATAATCAGGATGATAGTCGTAGAAAATTGCTAGGGGAATAATCTGCCGAAATATCTCATTAAGTCTAAGAGATGAACCACAACCCGTCACTTAACTCAAAAATGATTGCATATTAAGGGTACGGTGCTAATTCAAAATCTAGATGATGGTCCTAAAAGTTACGCGTCTACACTTTCACGTCCATATTACCAATGTTAATTTAAAAATTAAGTCGTTTTTAATTATACCAATAATATTATGTATAATCGCAAATTGATTATTATAATACATACACGTAATTTCTAAACAATATTGACAAAATAATTTTATAAAATATGTATAATCGTTTCAATATTTATTAAGTATAATGTGGTTAATTATTAAGTATTATTAAAGTCCTGTCTTTTCAATTTATCCGACCAAAGAAATGTTTTTTATAATAAACAAAATTTTACATTCATTATAAATAGAAGGTAGATCGCTTAAAAAATTTAAATTAATAATGAATATATTTATTAAGCGTTTTTCATCGAAAACGATAACAAATATAGATCAAAAGATACAGATTTCTTTAATGTTTCCTTAAAAAATAATGGCTAACGAAGTAATTTAGAATGTTTACGTTTTTGTATGTATTGCAAAAATTGCTTTTTAATAATCACTTTTAAACAATTATACTTAACTATGCTAATTCTGCCAATTTATTAAATTATTTCAAAACAATCTCCTCTAATAGACCCACGAACTTTCGTAGTAAACGTATTCAAAGTTTTATATTTCGTAGAAATATAAACAAAATGTATGAAAATTAAAAATTTGTTACAGCTTTGAACGGTACACTTTTACATGGTCGTTATAATTACATGCTGAGTATCACGCACAATGGCGTCAGATTTCTAAATCACGACAAGTGCATAATTGCAGTACTAACCATATTCACTTAAAAATTGCAAAATATAGCACCCTAAAATTATTGAATTTACAAGTTCTGAAATTTGCAAATTTATATATTTAGAAGTACAATGTAGTAATTTAGAATTTCGGCAATTCAACAGTATTATAACAATTTAAAAATGTACAAACGTACAAATACATAAATACAAATGTAAACAAATATAAAATTTCTTTCATTTAAATGTATAAATTTCTATGTTTAGAATTTGGGCATTTGAAGGTTTGAAAATTGACGAACATGGAAATGTTATAATACTTTGAATCCATAACTTCTATGAGTTAAAAATTTAGAAATACTTAAGTATATAAATTTAAAATTCTAAAATTTTCAAATTTCGAAGTTAAAATATTTGAAAGTACAGTAATTCATAAATTTTAAACACAGATATTATAATTACAAAGCCGAGTATCAGACATAACGACGACACGTTCCTATGTAACGACCAACTTTCACCTCTCATCACACGCATGATCGCGACTCTATCCACATCCATTAAAAATTGGTAACTCGATAGTTCAGTATTGTCCTAACGTACCCGACACACATGCCTAGAAAGTTTGCTTAGTTATGCAGGAGAGACCCGAAGAAAGCGATACATTTATTATGCAGAACCTCTAAACAATGTTCCGGAGGGGTTTCATTCTAAACGGGATCTCTTCATGCGCACAATTTCATATCAACGTGAATATTTCCAAACCGGAAGGTAGAGAAAAGGCACTTACGTTGTAACGTACCTTTCCGTGTAAATATAATCCATACACATCGCGTTTATAAAATAACAAAGAAAAAGGTGGTACTACTCTTCTTATTAAACATAGATATTAATTTATACAGGGTGTCCAAACTCTTTACCATCAAGCTTTACCAACATATTTTATACGCAAACATAAGAAAAAAGTGTTTCAATAACATACAATTTTAAATATTTTACGAAAAAGTTATGAAAAAAATGTATTCATTTATAGTTAATCCTTTTATAGTTAATGTCATGATATTGAATAGTACAATTATAGTTATAGTATTAAATAATTCTATAATTTAATAATATTAAATAATTATCACTTAATTTTATAATATTAAACTCATATTTTTAAAATATGAATTACATACTAAACTCATATATTATAAAAATAATTAATATTAAATTTTTATAATATTAGTATTGAACAGTTATAGTTATTCAATAGTAATATTATAATAATAAAACAATACGGCTCTCTGAAGAATATTAATTAAATAAAAAATGAAATTTACAGATTACATGCTCTGTAAATTAATTGAATTAAATTTTGGTATTGATTTTGTGTAAATTTTATTTTTATGGAATTTACGTCTTTGTCATAATATACTTGCAATCGAAACATAAAATTTATTTGTACATTAACAAATATTCTATATAATGTTACAAATAATACTTGCATTATTTTATAACAACCTTCAACTTTAAGAAACTAACAAATTGAGAGAAATGATTGGTTTATTAAATAACTTTGCACATACGTGTGCATTTAGTGTACATTTAATCATTCCTAAATAAATATTACGTTTATTTCGTAATAGCACATTTATGTATTATAATAATAATACATCTATTTAGTAATTTGTAAATAAATTAAGGCACGTGTTTCTGGTAACAGTTTTTGATCAATTTCGGGTACAAAATGGAGTCTTGCGACTTTCTCGTGCACCAATAAATAAAAATATCATGTTTCAGTACTAATTCACTAATTTTTACACGTTTTATAAATTTCTACCAAAATCTGTAACTCATCGCACAGTATTACGAATTGATCGAAACATAACCTGAACAATCCTGCACATCGAATTTATACAGTTAAGTCCAAAGGAACGGAACAAAATTTTTGTTAAAGGTCCCAACGGTTTGAAAATGGCGAGTACGACAATCAACGCGTTTGTTAGATAGTTTAAAATTGTCGAAAATATCGATTACGTTTAAAAAGGCGGAAGATCGAAACCGTGAGAGAGAAAAAGAACGAGGGCCCCCTTGTATCCGGATACGCGGCGGTCCTGTCAGTCGTATGTCAACCCTCGTTGTTTTTTTGCCACGCTCTTAATAATTGATCATCTGATTACGATACATTATACCCCTCTTTTTCTACTTTGGTAGACCGTCAGAGGGCATTATTCGTACACCGAGGGAAACAGAGTAAACGAGCGAAACAGAGAGGGAAAGTTTTTCTTCCGTCGTCGCCTGGCCGAGGGACGGCCATTTGCATATAGGCCCCCTTATCGACAAATACACCGGGGGCGCCCCTCGTAATGAGGGCCCCCTTCCCTTGCTCTCCATCCCTCTTTCCTTTATTTTTTTAACGTGGACCGCCATTGTCCGTTAACTCATTCGACGTAGCTGCGTCGACCAGTTTCGTATCTCCCTTCCTTCCTCGTTATCCTCTTCATCTTTCTCTCGCCGTTTCTTTGTTCCAGCTATCGTCTCTCCCTAGAATCTCTGTCTCTCGCCCTCTCTCTCTCTCTGCTTCTCTCCCTTTCTATGATTCCCTTGGCCGAACGACCTTTCATGTTGAATTGCGTTAAGACAAAAAAAAAGGGATAAAAAACTAGGGAATAACAAAACCGGTTACGAGTCGAAAAATATGAATCATAGAGACAGAATTGGAAGCGTGAAAGCGTCGCTGAGATTCTCCGTCGTGACATCTGCTTTTCGATTTATGTACAGCGGAAGAAAAAACGCGGAGAGAAAAAGGGGCAATAAATGATACGGCCCTTTCGATGCCACGATCGAGATCGCGAGATGAATCAGGACGATTCGTTTTGATCGGTCGATTCGTTGCGGAAATTTTTCTTTCATACAGTATCTCGTGGAAATCTTTCTTCTAATTCTAATAAGTCGATACGTCACAACATAGTTGGTTAAAAATAATCATTTCTGACAAACATACGCAGGTTTTTATGGGCCTTTGGTGATATTGGTTCTAAGATTTTTGGTAAAGGTTAGGTGTAACTTTAAAATACATGAAGGTAAAATTATTGTTGTAGTATTTTTTTCTAATAAAAAAGCTGTACAAATATATGAGGATTATTTAATTTTACTAAAACAGACGTGAGTTGTATTTACTTAACCAGATATGAATGTTTTAATGAGAATGAAAGCTTTTTGTTACAGTCGAACTGATGGTTAGTAACATGAAATTCACAAATATTGTGTACGTGTTTGAAACTTCGTTTTTCCTCATTAATTTAACTTATAGGCTTTCCACAATTTATTCACCATTCTTATTCCAATCATCCAATATTTGTCGTTCTAAGTTTTTATGTAAGTCAATGATTAAATGTAATATTGAATGTTTACGATGTCTGCTTTATTGACCATCAAAATATTTTATAATTGTATACATGAAAATTAACGTGTTCCACATAATTTAAATAACATTTCTTATTAGTTTCAATAAATTATCAAATAGATTCATACATTTTCTTTGTAAAATTGATGCCTTTAGAAGTAACTTATATATTTAATATGTTATCTTACAAAAATCTGTAATTATAACTACTCACAAACACCTTTAGTAGGGGAAGAATCTCCAATACTAACTTCACGAAACCTATTAAGAAGACAATTGTTAGATTTTTCATTTTGAATTAGAAGAATTATTAAGAAACTTTTTTAAAAATACTCATAAACTTTTATCGAGGCATAGAATTATTGTAGTAGTTACTTTACGTATCATTCCTTATTTATTTTTCTACTATAGTTTAATTTTAGAAATAAGAGATCATCAAAGGCAACTCTGGTGTTAGAACAGTATATCAAATACTTATAACTGCATTATTTTAAAGTTATCAATGTATTTTAATTATCATGTTTTATAAAATGGAGTAAACAACGGCCACCAGTGGCAACGTAGTCATGACTTGGTACAATTACCTTCGATTATACATATAAATAAATGTTACATTAGATAGATAAAGTATACATATAGCATCCAAATATTAGAACTTTAAGAAAATTCATACCTTATAGTGCAGTATTTTAAAATATGTTCCACTTTCTATAAAATTGTATATGCATTACAAATTTATTAATTTGTTCTCTTTAAGTAACATCATTTTATGGGCCCATTCTGAAATTATTTTCCATAAAATGCTTTCTGTTATCGCAGAAAAGAAACCACAATAGCAATCGCTCTTTACCGATGACTTTAAAAACGATGAATTTGGAAAATTTACCAGCATACATCTTTCATCTTTTACAGAAGTTATTAATAACACTCACGAGAATCTATACTGATCCATTTGTAATCTGTCAAAGAGAAACTGAATTACCTTCGTTCAGCAACTACATTTCAGATTATACTTCAACGTGGCGGCCACAGTGAAAATTGACGTTGGTGGTCAGACACGCCATAATATAAATAAGTAAAAACACAGATCAGTCGTGAATGTTATCAATCGAACTTAACTAGTCAATTTCATACTTCAATTATCGTTAACTCAATATAAAGATTCCCCAAAACTGATCTTCCGGTTTGGAAAATTTCCATACAAAATTGAATACGTCACCCAAGAAAATATTCATTATTCTGTAATATTATTCTATTATACAATAATAGAGAACGCTTAAAAATATGCATAAAATTACAAATGATTAAACAGTCCTACGAATACAAAAATTAGTTAAAAATTAGAATAAAATACATGTTGCATATTATATTTCTAACTTGTAGAATCTATAATAGTAGTTAAAGATTATGAATGTATGTATTTTTGAATGCTAGCGTTCAACGAATAAAGCATAAATTATCCGAAGGAAGCGAATATTCATATTTTCGTTCAGTTTTAAGAGTGGCATTAACTCGTACAACATACGGGACCAGTTTCGTAGCCTCGGGAGACCCGATCGTTACCGACTTCGTTACACAACTGTTAGGATAATCTGCGGTGCGAATCATGAGCCGTGATACATGTACACAAGTATGTATAAGTATGTATGTCCGGCCCAGGGCAGGGGTGAGGGCAGGTGTACCTTCCAAGGGAATAATTAATATTCAGCGAGGAAAAAGTGGGCGAGAGTCGGCGATGGTCTTCTCTTATGAACAGTTAGCGCGTTAGCAAACGGGCGTACATCGCTTGTAGACACGCAGCTGGTTCTACCAAGAAAGACTTCCAAGCCAATTATGTTCGTCTTGTCGATCCTTCCCGTACCCTAATTGTTTAACGTTTGATCTGCTGCCTATACAAATGTCCGCTTTTGGTACGACTGATATTATCTTGTCCCTTCAATTCCTTCTGTATTCTTGAAACTCTTCGTGTACAATGCAACTTTCAAGGAATATAATTTTGCTTAATTTCCATACAGGGTGTCCATTTTTACCGTCGAATTTCGCTAACGAATTTGTAAAAAAAGAAGATACAAAATAGATGAAAAGATATCATTTTTGTACACAAATACGTAGATTTAATTTCTAACAATTTGCACCAATTTCAGAACTTTCGTGTCTTTTACCTATAGAATTGTTTATTAACACCTTGAGTGCCACCCTAAAACAGTTTCAATTTCTTTTAGGAAGTAATTTTATTTTCGATAAATTATATAGACAATTTTTCTAACATTGTACCCTGGTTTATCCGATAAGCTTTAATATATTTATAAACAATTTTTATACTTTGGTAGGTTAAATGTTGGAACTAAAATTAGCGATAGATTTATGTATGAATTCATACGTTAACTGTATGTGGATGACGTGGCACCCAAAGTGTTAATGTTCAACAAACAACAGTCTTCGGCCACATTTGCAATAATTTTTCCAGTCAATTTCGCAATAGAATTCCAGCTACTTTATACGAAAACCGCGATCATAAATTTTTCCTAACAATTTAAACCTGCAAATACAATGACAAAATGCAAACCGAAAAGGGAAGAACAATTTGCGACACGTTTGATATAAGATTTCGTAAAATTAAAGAAACGATTGTTCTACACGTAGAAGAAACTTGCAACTATGATGTAAGGAATAAGTCAAACAGTAGCGTTTACTTTGAAAGCCCAGAGAATGCAATTGCAGGAATAAATTGTAATATACGAACATAGATACCGGCAATCTTTCAACAAAATCTCGGCGGTCTTAATAACGAAAGCCCGTATACATAGGTTGGGTGCAGGACGAATTGCAGTTGCAGAAAACGAGGAAAACTTATGATCAGATAAGGTCGAAAGTGGAGGTGAGAGCTGTATAAAAGAGTCGGAGAAAAAGAGATAGAGAAAGAGAGATGGAGAGAAGCAGGAGTACAAATTACGACCACCCGGAACGGGTCCCGTGGCCGTGTTAACTTTCGTCGCGTGCCTTCGGGAAATGCCTCAACTTCTGCAGCCACGTGTTATCGTCGGGGCATTATAAACTTTCCATTGCTCGCTATTTTCCTCCTCTTTTCCTTTCTTTTACGTGTTTTTTTTTTGCGTTCATTATTTACGATGCGTTAACAAACTTTGCATGCTTCTGTTCGGTGTTTCACAGTTTTTAAACAAAATGATTTAAAATAAACCCGACTTGAAAGAGAAATCCTAAGACCGAAGTGATAAAATTAAACAAGAAATGCGATTCAAGTAACGTTTGAGTTTTAAATGTTTCTGTAGTTTAATATTAGCTGTTTGAAGTTGATGCCAAATTCGAAACGTTTAAAACGCTGTCCGCAATTCCTTGATATACAGTCGTGGACAAAATTAAGTGGACAGGTATCATAAATAACAAAAGGTAAATTTAATTAACTAATAATGCTTATAAATCAAAACTTTATTGCACAATTATATACATTAAATAAATGTTTTTTCAAGTCTACGAAAATATCTCACGTTCTAAATTTAAAATTTATTTAAAACATTGTAATAAAACAAAACATTTTTTTACATTTCTGCAATGTCCACTTAATTTTGACCATGAGTGTATGTAAGAATTTTATGGCACATTTGTTCGGTTTCTAAACGATGTTTGTGAAAAATAGGTTGTTTGATAACAATGTGTTGTTCGTGACTTTTGTATTATTTCGTTTCAATAAATATATTTATAAGCAGATGTGATCGAAATCAAATCAGCAGGATCAGTTTAATGAAAACAGTAACATATATAAAATACTTCACTTAAACGATGACAAATACAAAATTGTTCAACATTAAATTAAGTAATTCCTTTTTTGGAAGGTTTTTGAGAATCTCACTTAAACAGTCTGCTTCTATATTATTCATCATATTATGTTATTTTTCATTTTTAAGAAAAAATATGTGGACTGTCATAAGTACTAGTAAAGAAATGAATTTATTATAAACATATCTTGCTTTATATTTCCAGATACGATGCAGTGGAGTTGATTTATCGTGAGCTAACCAGCGTTTACAAGCAATCGGATATTGATTGGAAAATCATACACGATGCAGGATGCACCCGAGATGATACCGATTTACCTCATCATGTTACCAAGCCGCAAGATCTAGATCGGTTGATTAGTGGAACGTTCAGATCGTTCTTGACTGCATTACCTGCTCCACCGACTATTGTAACAATTGCAAGGTGAGAAAAGAAACGTTTCATATTTTATTACACTTATACCGTTCTACTACTACTGGTAGTAATATTTATATTAGGGTATCCCGTAAGTTAACTTCCTTTTTTGATAGAAACGAATACACGATATTTATTGTTCAAGGTTGATCTATTGCATTAAATATTAACTGTTCTATTATATCACTCTCTTCCATCCCACAGAAAAAATCGTTATTTACTCTTTCTAAAATTATTGGAGTTTGCATGCAAAGTATTCCTCGAAGTGCGTTCTTATGTTATGTAAAAAAGGAAGAAACTTAAAGGACATCCTAATATTACATACTTATGTAATACTTGTAACACTATTGATATTATATGTATGAATTGTTACTACTTGTAGTACTGTATATAGTATACAGTGCTGCTATTAGTAATTTACTTGTATTATAAGTACTACTACTAGTATACTACTAGTTTGTTACTGATAATAATAGTATTGATATTACATAGTACTACTACTAATATACTTTTAGCACATTGCTGGGTATACTACTCGTCCTAATACTATTACTATGAAACTCATATTACCATCATTACTTATCTCATATGTTATTCACTTCACTCATCGTAAACGGCTTACTCCATTTTCTTACATGGACTTTCTTATATTTTCGTTATTTTTATATTTCTCTACAGTGATATAAATATCTATGCATATATGCTTCGATAGTCCAATTATGTGTCAAATTAATGCTGTATTTGTTTGCTACATTAATTTTAAAAGCATCCGATTTCCATTGATCAACCTCTTGCAATATTTATTTACTTGTTAGCAAATCGGTAAAAATTATTCACTGCTAGAATATTAGAATATACATAAAATATATAGCAAAATTAAAGCATAAAGAAATTAAGCATATAAAAGTAAACATGTAACTTAAAGTAAAGTTATCAAATATAAATATTACTGTTAAAATATCATTCTAATATCATTTTAAATATTATTTTGAAATATCATTTTCAAATATTTTCATCAATTATCGACTATGCAGAATTACGATCAAATTTGAGCATGAAATTGAAGCATTCTGAAAGAGAAGGGTTCATCATACTCGGGGTACAGCTCATCGTCTAGCCTAAAGGGATAGTATCTGTTTGAAGTAGAACATAAGAAAACAATTAGGGACAAAAATCCAGCCTCGAAACGTTCTTAAATCGCGTCAAATTGAATTTCAACCCGATATCCGACCTTATCGAAAGTACAACGCCAGAGTCGCAGATGGCGTGGAAGAAGATGCTGGGAGGGTTGGAAATAGAGAAAAAGGGAGGAACGTAGGGGAGGTATGGTTGGGCCGTCCGAAGGGTGGGTTCATGGACGTTCAGATACCATGAAGCCCCACCCTTCATGTGGGCAAGGGGTGGCCTCGTAAGGGGTGCACAAAATCAAACGCCGACCTTTCGGCACTCGTTGTCAGATGTCTCTGTCTTCGATGTCCCGCGACAGATGCTAATTATTCCTTTATCTTTGTTCTACGCTCTAGTTGGCCGGTTGATTAAGGCGAGACACGGTAATCCGTTTCTCAATTTTCCTGCCTCGTAATAAACACACGGTACACCGGGAAATTCTAATTTGTGAAGCACACACGGTAGATAAGACATGATATTAATGGGATCACCAGGAATGCACGACAAAGAGTGGTGGTTCAGCTTAACGATTTTAAATTTTATTCGGGTTTTTCTTCGAGCGTAATATATTTCATTATTTACTTAACGTAAATACGTATATTGTGTAATAAAAATTGCACAAAATGCATATCAACATTGCACATTTGTTTATAAATTATCTTCGTACTTTCTGTACACTTAAACGATTTTTATCGCGACACATAATAACTTTTCGTAGTAACTTATTTATTTATTCATGTATTAGGACATACCTCAAAAAGTTTCACATTTTCTGTCAAATAGAAAGTTATATCGTGTTTCTATTTTTATCGGGTAAATAGTGTATTTATAAGAAGTTAATAATTATAGGACAAAGTTGTACAGTTCTGGTCACTCTATGTAGACAGTACTTGCTGCTCTTGATAAATGGCAAACTAGAAAAAAGTAATTTGTGATACAAATGGAATTAAAATACTCAATTATAATTTTTTTTTTTAGTGAAAGGTGTAATTTAGTCTTCTTGAATTTGGTAATAAACACTAGTAATTCACAAAAATGTAAATCATGGTTCACAGTGTACGAAAAATTAGAAAATTTAAAGGTTAAAGTAATTAATAATGTTATAAATAATATTTGAATAGTTTAGAACTTCTATTTATCTTTAGAAGGATAAATATCATTATTCATAATTGTTTAGTGTTACTGCTCACAGTAAACACAAAAAATTCATAATTTGTATTCATGCGATGAAAATTTACATCATATAAAAATTAACGAATATAATTCATAATAATAACGATTAATAAGGATTTGCACATTAACAATAATGATTAATAAGTACCTAATCATTAATAATCATACGTAAAATTCAGTATTTTTGGAGATATAAACTTTAAAATATTTTCCCTCTAAAAGTGTCATTCTTTTATTGCCCTAAAATGTAACTGTATAAGATAATAACTATAAGTCGATAATGATAGTTGTACAACACTTTTTTTTAAACAATCTTGACTTTCTGTATTTTTTAAATTTATATGTCTCGTACAACTAAAGAACACATTTTTTTTTTAATTAAGCTTCTTCACTTGTATTATAAACAACATATTTTATAATAGGACGCAATGGTTTACTAAAATATGCGATTAAATTGAAAAGAAGGAATGGATTATACACGTTGGACAATCGTGACAATTTTAGTTTTTGAGATTACGAGTTTATTCGTGACACTGCTTCCAACTTGTTTTAACATAAAATATATTTTTGCGATGAAACTTCATAACGTGATTCATTACTCGAAAAATGATTTAAACGTTTCATAAATATTTGGACTGACATCTACGTACAATACCCAATATTAAAAAAATAAATTTATTTAGCTAATATAAGCAATATTTTTATTCACTGTATAATTTTCTAGCGATTTATTTATTAGATGATATAATAAAGATTGAAATTCAAATAGAAAAATCCATTAAACGAACAAATAAAACAATATCTGAATATCTTATTTTTATTATTGTTTGTTAAATTATTTGCCTGATTGTGTAAAACATTAAAACCGGTTAACAGTCTCATTTTTGTGAACTAAGAACAATTTTACCATGATTATTAATAAACTAAATTAGCCCATCGAAAGTTTCGATATGCATTACGAAAAAATTGTTGTATAACAGAGTTACAGGTCAAAAATACGAATAAAAATAATAACATCAACGATAAACAGATGATTTGGCGCCATCTAGTGATGAAATTAGGGAAACAGTATTCGAACTTCCGGCGGCGTCAGAAAAAAAAAATCGATTTCATCCCACTCGGCCCATTTCAGCCCTCAATGACCCCTTACTCTCCACCCTCAGCACCCCTAACTTCCGGAAAAGACGTGGAAACGCCGCCGGATGTCGCCTCTGGACGGCACTGAGGTTCTCTTGCAGTTTGCCAGACACCGATTAAACAGGCATAAAAAAGTCACCAGAAAAAAGGTTCCTTGCTTCAGTTAATCGTGGATTTGCCATCGTTTACACTTCGTTAAATTGAACCACTTTCAGAAATAAACGAATAACGAAATCGCTTAAACTAAATGATCTCACGATTGAGCACGTAAGAATATGATCGTTTCATTATAGTCATTTTGTGTCGTATGCAAATATGTATATTTTAATTTCTATTTATAATTTTTATATTTCTAAGTAAATCAATGTTCAAATACAGCAACGAATATTTACAAAGAAAAAAAATTACATTTTCCTGATGTCTTCTTTCTTGATTGCTGTGGTATTTTATAATCATGTTCTATCAAACTTTACATAATTCATAATTATTATTCATGTAACTCACAATTATATAAAATTAATGTGTTTCTGTTATTAGGCGGCCAATCCCACCACTTTTATTAACTCGAATAAGTTATTCCTGTGAAATCATATATTTTCTTATGGAATTGATGCATATGTACTTTAGAAATTCTTTAGAAATGCATATCTATAATTATAATCGCTAATGAACACTTCAGTATGCAAATAATCTTTAAAGTAGTATATAAATTACTTGTAACTGCAATATTTTTAAAAATCCTATATACCATTTCAATTATTGTTTTTCCTAAATGCAATATAAATACAATATATGTAGTACCAATATAGTATAATATAATATGATTTAAATACGGTATAAATACAGTATATGGTTCACTACATTTCCACTGAAAATTACCGGTTCACAAACCAGTAATAATTTTCCATACCAAACAGTAGGAATAAAATAAATTCAACTTGTTTCCCAGGTCCAGCGAAGATGAGTACTGCCCCGTGGAAGACGTTGATCAAATACAACTAGGAGTCCTCGACGAACTTCGTCAACGTCTGGAAAACGTCGACATCCAATTGGCATACCAGGAAGAGGAAACGCATTAATCGCTGAAAAATAAAATATCCCTCTCCTTATCTTCCTACAATGTACGAAAACTCATTTTAATACAATAAAGGTTTCAACGATAACGTCCGCTCTTGTTAATCACGTTTCTTTGCAACCTTTAAAAACGATCCATCCGGTCAAGTACCATCGTTAAGACGATTCGACGAAGATCAAATGAAAGAGCTCGTAAATGTCAATTACACTTGGCCGAGGTGGGCGCAGAAAAACAATCGGGGAAGTCCGAGTTATTGATATAGATCGAATCGATGGAATACATCGGAAGATCAGAAGAGAGGAAGTAAACTGGCACGTCTTTGATCAGGGCGACAATTTACATAAGATCGGTGCCACTGGTCCATTATAAGAAGCGAGCACAATGCCAACCAGAAGGTTAGCGTTTTTTTTTTTGCACCGAGTATCCCCGTGCACCCCTCGGTCGTTTCTCCTTCCATCGGGACGCCATTTGCATACCGTAGGCTAGTTTCCCACACGTCTTAACAGCCATCGTTTCTTCTTACTTCTTTCCTTTCTTCTCTTCCCTCGTTCACTTCACAACCCTTTCAGCCACCAAAGACAAAAACGCCTAAGAACACGAAAAAAAAGAGGAAGGAAAGACATCTTCCAAGATGCTGGCGTTTCCTGACGAAACGTTTTTTTTTTTTTTTTTTGGACCACGTTTGTACGTGCGCTATTCAAAGGGGGATGGTTTTTGCGCTATTGAATTTCGATTCAACAATGAACACGGAAATCCTTGTCAGAGAAATATAGAAATCTGGAGCAGGACGCGTTACCGAGTTATGGTTTTAGTTGGGGTAGGACGCTCGTGCGATAATCACGCATTAATTCTCTGCAGGAAATTAAATATGGTTTTAAATATGATTGTAAATGAGTATAGTTGAATTGAGTTATATAAATATTGATCGTGCAATACATTTTTTTTTTGAGCGTTTAATAAAAGTAGGAGGATTTTAAATATGGATGGTCGCATTGTGCATTTAGTATTTCGTATGCGATATATAAAAAAGAATCTTGACACAAAAATTCTCAATTATAATTTTTATTATTTTTGTCGTGATATTTAGGTTGAAGATGAGGGTATTTTTTATAATACAGTATAGTATTACTATATTAATGCACATTTTCTTTTGCATTATTTTGACACGCTAAATAACCTATCGTTTATTTTATTTATCACGATAATATTCGTTATATTTGTTTAATGTTTTCATTTTGAGTGACGAAAGTTTCAAACAAACTACGTTATTTAATTTAATAAGAATTTCACAAATTAGATGAACATTTATATGTAATGTGTGTTTTAGGTAATAATTATTTATTTACACGTTTACTCCTTTATTCACATATTCATTTTGTTTATTTACACGTTTACTCTTTTATTCACATATTCATTTTGTTTATTTACGCGTTCACTCCTTTATTCACATATTCACTTCGTTTATGTACATGTTTATCTCATTTATTAAAATTCACTCGCTTTCAATCGAAAATGAACACCATTTAATTTTTAAATCAACAATCTCTTGTTACGCAGAAGTGTAATAATTTTCTTAATCGTTTTCCTTAGTTATTTATAATAATTCGTAAAAATTTAATTTCTAATTGTTTAATCCAATACCAGATTTCTGCTCCATTTATCCTAACATTTGCATATTTGGAAATTCAAATTTTCGTGCTCAAATTTAAAAATAGGATAGTGCTATTATTTTTATCAGAAGTATACAGAAATTAATATCAAATAATATGTGACATATTATGTTTGGTCTATCGCGAAGTTCTGTCCATCTAAAATAAAATAATAAACTTTCGATACATTTATTAATACGTATTGAACTATTAACCTCGTGCGCGATAATTTATGGATGCCATTTTTGTAGCATGCCCCTTCATAGGCGCAAAACTGAAACAAATATCAAACCTCAAATTAAACTTCCATTCGATTAGATCAAATTCTCCTGCAGACATACAATTACAATTTCATAAACAAATGCAATAAAAAAACCGGTAATTATTTACCAAATTTCCACTTACATTCTCACGAACAAGCACCTGCTCTCTCGTGCTACCTAGTCGAGTGAAGCCTTCTATCGCAAAGTTACTTCCGTCTACGCGTAGAAATTAGAAACCCATAATATCAAGACGAGAAAGTAACAAATTGAATTGAATGCACCAGCTGAATTCCATTGGCTCGTAATTACCGAGGGCTCGAAATGAGTCATTCAACAATTAAGCGATCGTAGGATCCTGCAGTTAAGGGTGACGGACGCACAACGCAATGGACGATAACGCGCAAATAAACGTTAAATGGACAAGGTGAATGCGGAAGTGTGCTCGCAAAGAAGGGACGTATTTTAAAGAACCGCAAGAAAAGTTTACGAGCTGCCAGGCTCGCGTAATGACTGTCGTTAAACCACCGGTGCAGACCTCTCGACGGTGAAGCAGACTTTTCTATGCTAATGACAGGGTGGTCCGATTTCAACCACCCCGAGTAAAAAATCTTGGGGGTCAACAGACCCATCGTTCGGCCGAGTTTTAACTCTCCCTCGAGTACCATTGACCTCGAATTAAAAATGGGCTCGACCTTCGACCCGTTGAAAACTCCACGACCAAACGTGCCTCACGCAAATTCATTGACTAACGCTGTGTGTAAACGTACCACGAATCCTCCTTACTTGTACGAAATTAACTTTCAGCCGGAAACTGGTGCTCACGGCATCCACGCTGTTTCACGGCACCCTCGGGACAACTATGTATTCACTGAAGTAATACCGGCATTAATATTCATTAAAGAGAGACACCGCGTTTGTTTGAGACACCAACTTCTTATGTCTGTGCGGACATTTTCAAACTTTCGAATTTTCTGTTTCTTTCCGGACATATTTATTGGAGTGGCGAAAGTAGATCAGAATTGGTGATGAACATAGTAAATTATAGTTATGTGATGAATTATAAAAAATGTCGTTTATTTCTTCTTTGTGAAGATGCGTGTCAGTATGTTATTAAAAGATGAATTTAAAAAACTCGTGAAAGTCATAAATCATAAAGTTGTATGATAAATTATAGAAAGTGCCATTTGTGTCTTCTCTGTACCATGCACATGTAAGAATATATTACTAGTTAAATTTGTGCATAATAAATCTTGATAATATTTAATGTAAATCTGAAATAACAAATAATTGTTGCAAACATCTGAGAATTACAAATGTTTGTGGTAGTATTAAGATGTTAACAATGTTATATTGGCAACGTATGTTTATTATAAATCTAGAACTTTGCTGATCGGAAGTTCAGAAAATTAGAATTTTTTGAGATTTTGAAGTGTACGCCTTTATAAATTGGAGAATTTAAACATTTGTGACATTGAGGATTCTTAAATTTGTCAATTTATACATTTAAATATTCGTATAGTATTAATCAAAAAAATTCCATATTGAACCTATGATTAATACATATTGAAATATGAAAAAATATCTATTACTCACATTAATACACATTTTATCACTTTCATAACTATCAAAAAGATTACAAAAACAACTCATCGAAAGAATATGATAGTGCATATTACGTTACACGGCGTTCTGACGTAAAATAAAATCAACTTGTTCGAATAAAATATTATTGAAAATATTGTTTCACGTCACGCAGTGAACACAATTTTAAGTGTTTAATTCCCTGTCACGTCTGTTCGGATTTCATTCACCCAGGTGACACCGTAACCTTGGGCTCCAGGGGAATTATTCAAAACCAGGCCTGGCTGGCAAAAGTACAACCGTCCCTGGCATCGTAATCCTGTATCCGATTTGCATGAAAGAGGAACCCAGAAAAGCAATAGACGAAAAAAACAAAGGTGACGCATATAACGATGAACATGAGTCTTTCGTGTAACGAACTTCGTCATATCGCATAATTTTTTCAATGTACATATATAAAGTAACTAAATTTTGAATGTTACGAATTAACTCACAATTTTCCGCAAGAAATTTGTGATTTATAACAAATTATTGAAATACGGATTAGAGGTTGGAACGTGGATGTTAAACTGTAACGTTGCATTTCAGGAAATTGGAATTTTAAAACTTTCGTTATTCAAGTAATAGTTAAAAATGTGTTTTTCGTTCGTTGTGTGATGCATGTGTTTATGCATATATATTGGAATTTTTAACAGATTAATAATTAGCAGATAGAAAGATTAATAACTTATTTAATAGTCCATAATAGGTAAAGCGGGATGAACCGATATTATTTTTAGTATAACTTAACTAGTGTTCGAATAATAAATACTATCTAGTCCTAACATTCTTAATTAAAATTAAATTGTAGTAATCATTTTAATGATTCCTTTTCCGAGTATTTTTATGGCATAAACTCGTATCAGTTACGGGTTAGAACTACGAGGCTCTTCATTTTTACGAGTATGTTAAAAAAATGAATGAAAAAAGGTTATTTTCGACAGTTGAAAGTCACTAGGTGACAATTCGATGCCTCAACAAGAAACAAGTCAACCGTGTTCCCAAAAAAGCAACGCCACCCTTTTTCTGGCATACCTGGCGATTATGCGCGTGACGAAAGAGATCTTCAGAGAGGCGAGTATGCTAATCAGCCGGCATAATGCGATATCGATACGCCGGCGAAAGCCAATTATAGCGTGTGGGGATCGTACGTATTTTGTTATACGCTGTTTCGTGCATATATCTCTCGGAAAACGTCTCCGTGAGACACGTAAAGGGTCACACAGAAAATGAATAGCAAATAAAAAAATAAGGTGGATGGGACCCTTATAGACAACGCCATAGGCGGAGACCTCGTTGGTCGTTATTCGAATAGTGCTATTTGTATTTATTCTGGGCCTTTGTTCGTGCCCGGGGGCACACGGGAAGGAGGGTGGGGCGAGCTACGAGCTAGAAAGAGAGGAAAAAATTATTCAAAGACGAGGCTAGGGGTGAGGTCCACTAGTCGTTACGGGACTACATAGCGTTTCGGTCGAAAAAATTGTTGTACACGTCTCGATTTTTCAGTTCTAGTGTTCGATCAGTGAATTTCACCTTTTACGAGAATTTTTTATCGCATATCACGAAAAGGCCAGTGAAATTGATGCTGTTTTGAAAAGTTATTATGCTAACAGTTTCCTTGGCACGATATACACGCGTGACATTAAGTTTGAACAAACAATGTTATACATGTACATGTCCTGATTTCTAGTTATAACGTCTGATGAGTGAATGTCAACTCTTTATCAATATTTTAACTAACGTACAATTATAAAGCAAAGGAGAGTGAAATTACAAGCCGTGCTGTTTTGAATAATTAATACGTGACAATCTTTATGTCACGATATACGTATGAGAGAATAAGTTAATACAGACGATATTGAACTTATACGCATCTCGTTTTAGTGTTTGATAAGTGAATGCTAGTTTTTATGTCAGTATTTTACGTCAGAAAGTTCAATTATTATGACAGAATGAGTGAAATTACCGACGATGATGATTACAATAATTAACGCACTAATAATTTTCTGTACGCGATATATTTGAGGGAAAATAAATTGAAACAAACAATACCACACTTGCACATGTCTCGATTCTACCAAGAAAAGCAGAGTGAAATTATAAGCGACGTTGTTTCGAATAATTAATACGTTAATAATTTTCTTGACGCGATACAAACGCAAGAAAACAAATGAAACAATGTTGGACAAATAAAGAATGTAATGAATATATAGGCAGTAAAAGTAAAGCGTAAACAATCGTTCATGTATTAAAACCTGTTAAAATATGTTAAATCAGTAATAATAAGATAAAACCAGCAGTAATAAGTTAATACTGTAATAAGTATTAGCAAATAAAAAACAACAATAGTAGGTTAAAACAGATTATCCCCTTGCAACACGATTTATTTATCAGGTACATCGATCGACACTAAATATCCATTGCCACAATACTAAAACACATAATGAAAATTAAACTATTATATCAGTTTTATATTCATCAATCTTTGGTTATACAAATTATAATTAAACTTTGATTTCAAATTACAACGTATAAGAGACTCAAATCAAGTTATTTGCATTTTTACTGTAAGTGTGAGACAGACTCGTCAAACTATGCCAGGGTGTTAAAATTCGCAGTAATGATTTAAAACAATGCAAGGAAATAGTTAAAGGTAATAATAAGCAATTAATGAACTGTATCTTTAACTTTATAATAGCTTATATTGCGGTATAAATAAGTTAAAATTTTAAATTTTTATGTCACCATGTCCTACAAAAATGATTCAAAGAACTTGCTACATTTTTGTTATTCTTGCTCCAAGAACCGATTTATTCGACGATGTACCAACGACACAGTGAGCGTGCAACCGTGTTATTAAAAGATATAGGTACATTATGAAAAAATAAGTCTGCATAAAAGAAGTAGTTGAGGGTAAAATTCGATTTATTTCACGAAACGTAAACTCGAGAGAGGAGGGCACATGAACACGGGATAAAATTAATCCCGGGAATCGAATTACAGGCAAGTGTTCGCTCCGTCATGCAGATTCCCTCGTTCTCGTCGGTGCAGTATATGACGAGATGATTGCACGTGTGTGTGTGAATGCGTCTCGTGCAGCGGATGCAACTGCGAGTGGTCAGTAGCTCGCAAAACGACTGACCGCTCGGTGCATCCCCTTGGCGCTTTTCGATAAACCTCGCGAGTGACACATCGGAAATTATTTTTTCAAGAATTACCACGGAAACAGTCTGCATAGTCGTTTCATCGCGTGTTCGCGAAGTTACAAAACATGTTTCGTCAATTTATAAAACCTGCAGTGACATTTCTCGTGCGGATTTCAAGTGTTCAAATGGAATCGCGACTCATCCGCTTTAAATCTATTAAACCTTCTTAATTGACGAACAGAAAAAAGAACCTAGTGTAATAAAGCATTTTAATCATTTCTACATGCTCCGAGTTTATATTCAATGCGGTATCCGTCACGCTTTTCGACAAGAACGGACAAGTAATTTCATAATGTCACAAGACGAAGTTGTGACAGTTCTCTTACATGGTCGAGGCACGGTAGGAAAAGTTTCGTTATAAGTTTTAATGGTACATAAATAAACGGCGACGTTGTAATAGAGTTTCTGCAGGACGAGTTTCCCCGGCTGAGATTCGATGAAAAAAAAAAAAAATAACGGGGAAAAGGTAACACGTTCCCGTTATAAATATTCAATCATAACCGTGCCTTTTTTCTCCCGGGTGCGTCACGTGAAGCTCGGCGATAAGCTTCGATTCGAACACATGCCGGAATCGCGAATTAAACGAACGCCGGAAACGCTCGTGTCACCGTTCCATTAAAATTATAGAAAATTAACGAACTGTCTGGCGAGCCGTATTCCGCACGCTATCGTTTTAAAACCGCGACACCCCTTCCGTTTCAGACTTCCCCTTTAATACGGCGGCGACGAATTTCGCGCCAGCCTTTAAACGTCTATCGACTATAATTAACCGAGTCGCATAATCAGCGAGGAGTCGCGAACCACTTGTAAATGTATGAACCGCGATTTAACGACGGCCGGGTCATAAACGGGCGACGTTCGCGAAACAGATGAAAGGAAGTTCAATATGCGAGGAAACGAATGCCTCGGCGAACGGAACATTTTTCATTTTCTTTCCATTTTGCTTGATATTCAATCGCGCGAAGTGAACCTGCCAGAATCCATTGGCGATAAGAGCGGCGAAGGAAGGGATGAAAGTGGTTCGTGGGTCTAATACACGCGGGGGTGCGTGTAATTCCGAGGCCACGCCATATTTTAACATCGTTCCGAGTTACATTATGTTTCAGCAAAATGGTCGGCGCACACGTGGCAGCGCCGTCGACGGGAGGGTGGTTTATCTCGAATACACAATCCCACCCCGGGCCACCCTCTCCGATGCGGGCAGGCGGGGCGGAGGGAGAGCGGTTCCTGCACGGAGGGCGGTTCAAGGGGAACCGGGTGAAAGGGTGGAGGTCGACGACGACCCCCGGTAACCAACGCCCACCACTAGCCACCCTGCTCCCCACCCTGTTAACTTTTGCGACGTCTATAGACAGAGAGGGGGTGGAAGGCAAAACCAGCACGGTACGCGAGCTAACGACGTTCTTTCGCTTTTCGCGAAGAAAAGAGGGAGAGAGGGCGAGCGAAAACGGGAACGAGAGGGAAGATCGGGGATAGTGAGCGAAAAGGAAGAGAGGAAAAAGAGAGAAAGAGCTGATACAAACCACGTTCCTGATCTTTCTTTCTTACTTGCACTCTCGTGCTCCGCTTCTTTGTGAACATAGACACGAACCTGCCGCGAGGGGGTGACTGCACCAGGTAATGATGTACCGCGGTAAATTTCCTGCGGAAAATTACCCTCGCAGTTGCCCGCGGAGTCACGGCCAAAAGGTGATCATTTACTTTTTTGTAACGCGTTCGCAAACATATCTTAACCGCGAACGATGCAACAATACCGACACGGTTAAATTAGTTAGGTGAGCAGTGCCGGATTAACCAATAAGCAAAATAAAGTACTCGTTTAGAGCATTAATTTTTTACGCATCTTATTTGAAAATATGTCGACACCTTACATTATGTAAAAAGTCACGACCAAAAAGTAAACATTTACTTTTTTGTAACGCGTCCGCAAACATATCTATAGCCGCGAACGATGCAACAATACCGACACGGTTAAATGAGTTAGGTGAACAGTGCCGGATTAACCAATAAGCAAAATAAAGTAGTCGTATAGAGCATTCATTTTTTTAAGCGTCTTATTTTAAAATATGTCGACGCTTTACATTATTTAAAGCCGCGAACATTGCAACAATGCCGACACGGTTAAATGAGTTAGATGAGCAGTGCCGGTTTAAGCAATAAACGAAATATGTAATTGTTTAGGGCATCGATTTTTTTGGCGTATCTTATTTTAATATATGTCAACTCCTTGCATTATGACACACATGACGCACTCGTTATTCACGCACGGGAAACTTTTATTATTTTTAGTACGTAATTTCTAGTCTTAATTTGCAAAATTAGGACAGCTGAGTGAAAAACAGACGCGATATTTTGACTTTATTTATTTTTATTGTTATAATGGTGAATAGTTTACAGTGTTTGTTGCATTTATCGAATAAATTGTAGTGCAAGAGGTTGAGGACGTTATTTTAAATAACTTCTTTTCGTGTATTTCAAACGGATTTAATTTTAGAGATGTTTAAACAAATATTTTCTGCATGCTAATTATTTACAAAAGAGCAGTTTGCCAATTTGGATAACCAAAATTTTTTGTTACGCTCTTTCAAAATGTTTCAAGTTTACGATGGTTTATCATTTCTTTGAACAAATACTTTTAATAGAAAAAATTTGTTGATTATTTTCTTATTGATATTTCTTATGAAAGTACGAAAATACATTATTTTCGACATCGAAAAATCATGCAATGGAGAGTCGATATCACACTTTAACACTTCTTAACATAATTCATCGTAACTCTTCGATAAACCATTATCAGAACGACATAAAAATATGTACTAACCAAAAGATTGTTTATTAATTTTTCATATAATAAACATTGTAACAAAATGAAATAAGAAAAATTATTTTTTTATTAAAAACCACTCCAGCGTGTTTGTACATCCGTTGCATTTCCAAGTCGATAGTCAAGGGTTGCATTCAAATCGGTGTCATACTAAATTGATGGTTATCAATAAAATTCATTCGAAATGCAATTCCTGTTAATTATCACCTCGCAACAGTTATTTTAAAATGTATCACGTTCAGTCGGTACCTAATTGAAAGGAATACTTGTGTGACTCACTACAAACAAGGGTGGACAGCATCGTTGGGGTCGCAGTCGCTTTCGCAGTACAATTAATTCGTTCTGAATGAACGAAGCGGGACAGAGTAGTTTTCGAGAGGGAAAACACGATGTCAGGTAAGAAAGAAGAAATTTGTTTCCTTCAGCAAGCGATGTGTACGGAGTCCACTCGAAGGCGTATCGCGAACGAGACGACCGATAATTTGTTTTGGGCCTCTTCTCTCGTTCGCAAACGCAGCGAACTTTGCATTGTTATGGAATCGAGTGTCGCATTCGCTGACTGCCGACAATTTCGAAGTTTTAATTTGAGTTTGAGGATTCATTAGGGACATTATGCTCCGCCCGGCAAACTTCCAAACAGCCGCGCGAACGCTACCCCGTCTTTCGTTCGAAATCGCCCAAAACAACCCCGCACCCCTACTCGAATCACCGAGCACAGATCGAATAATTCCGGAGTCACGGATCCTCCCCCTTTTTATCCATTATCCAAAGGCAACTTCTTTTTCGGAGAAAGACGTCGAATTGGCCGCTTAACGATGCGACACTTCAAGACGCAAGTTCACGGTAATCAAACGTCGTGTGCAAGAATTGCAAATTGCACGAAATACTCGAAAACATAGAATGTACAAAATTGTCACTGACATATAAAATCTTGTTCGTTTCCTAAAAACAATAAATGTGATTGGATTTGCCGAAAAGTTGTGTCGTCTTTCTCAGTGGTTGACATTTGCGTGATTTAGTTTGAATTTCTTATTCTCCCACAAATGTTATAAATGTTCGATTGTTGTAGATGGTCAAAAATGGAAGATACATAGAATAATTTTAGCAATTATGTCCTTTTCATGGAGGTATGAACGTTGTTTAATAGTAGGTTAATGAATGTTTCATGGGCAGTTGTGTTTAAAATAAAAATAAAATACAACGATGAATAAATAACATTTGCTAAATTGCTATTTTCACTGATTATTTAAGAGATATGGATGAGTTGTTTATATTGCAGTTTCTATGAGAACATCTCATTAACGGCGTTTACAAAATTTCGATGAATACTTACTTTTAGATCATAAATAAAAACAATAGAAAAAAATTATAATCGGTTTGGGGAGAAAAACTCATGTAATAAAAGGAAAAGAATATTGAAAAAGGACGAAAGAACGCTACAATAAATCTATTGGGAAATAAACGGACATTAGTAATATTTGCCAATTTACTTTACGACTTTGCTTTACAATAAACTTTACGCAAACGTTTATGCATATTAATGATCCATCACCGTAGCTATCGGCATAGCATCAAAGAAACAAATTTCCCGATCAAACCAATATATTGTCAATCCCCAGAAGTCGCTACCACGGTTAATGGCAATATAAAGAACGCTTATTATAGTTGCTATAACAGCATTATCAAACCCTTGTATACTCCGTTACACACAAAATAGGAACGTATCTACCTCCGCAAACAGCTGCGAACTAATAAAAAAAATAATCAGACTTAACATTAAGCAGTTTTCCCGACGTCACAGACAGAATCACTTTAGCTTTCAACCAAATACATTCACTCACTCTGCTCTCATACATTATTCTTTACGCAGACGCCTGTTCGCAAAAATAAAGTTCAGTCTTAAAAGGACGTTCATTTCGTCAGTCCTCCATGTACATACGGAGTTTACATGTACATATATACTGCTGCCAGACATAAAGAATGTACCTGGCAATATAACGATTCAGTCGAAAATCCGTGCATAACTGTAACTATAGTCTCTGAATCAATCAGTCGAACCTATTTGCACTCTTTCTAGCTCTCCTTCAATTCCAAAGAATCACTACCTCGGCTCTTTTCTTACGCTACATGCCTTCGAGTTTAACCCAAAATAATGATCAAATATTTTGTATTAGTACAGTCTTCTAAATATCGTTCTAGTACTTAATAAGTCTTATGTGTGGATCATAATAATAATCTACACTCATGGACAAAATTAAGTGGACATTACAGAAATGTAGAAAATGTTTTGTTTTATTACAATGTTGTAAATAAATTTTAAATTTAGAACGTGAGATATTTTTGTAGACTTGAAAAAACATTTATTTAACGTATATAATTGTGTAATAAAGTTTTGTTTTATAGGCATTATTAGTTAATTAAATTTACCTTTTGTTATTTATGATACCTGTCCACTTAACTTTGTCCACGACTGTATGTATCACATATCTCTACAAACTGATATGCACTTCTACGGAGAACTACTTTAGTCTCAATATAGACTAAAATACCATATTCAGGTGTGACCTGAAACAATGAACAAATTCCGTCTACCGATACAATCTTCTGACAAAGAACCATACTCAGGTGTGAGTCACCAACTTTGATAAAACTTAGCAGATCTGTAGTTCCCATGAACTTATTATACACCGTCATCGTACTCTTTTTGCATTGTCAAATTCATCGTTCGAAAACAAACATTCATTCACTACACGCGTCTACTTCTAATAGATTCATCGATTGATTCTTCTGATCAATAGATCATTTGATTGGTCTTTAGCTCCCTAGTAATAATTTCCGACACCCAACAAAACAAGTTTTGTACCCCTAATTTAGAAGAATAACAGCGTTACATTTCTCCTGAAAACTGGTGATTGAAACTTCGGTACGGTGTCTTATAAGTAGAATATCATTCCAATGTTCGAGGGTTCTTATCTCGCACCTTGCCGAACATTTGTCATTCGCTTTCAATCGTTGTATCATCGGCGCTGCCCTTTTTTCGAACGAATGTATCCGTCGGTGCCAAGATCGCGAGTGAATCGATACGAGAAGTAGATGTACAGAGTCCACCGATGGAGAGAACGAGAGAGGGTGGGAGGGCCACGAGGGGTTGGAGGGCAAGGGTGGATTTTGAGGGAGATGTTTCGTTCGGAGGCAGTAGGTTTCCTCCTGCCCTCTCCCATCCAGAAGTCCCGCAGCATAATCTCCGTCCCTCTGGCCCGTCTCTTTCGCATCCCTCTTACCCCTACGGTGAAACTCGCTCATCCTCTGTTCCATGAACACAACCCTCCACCCATCTCCGGTGTAAAACTCCCCCCTGGTGCCATGACGTAAACGCCAGAGAAATGGGCTGGAGGGGCTGCGAAAACGTGGCGTGGGCAGTGACGCGTGTGCACGCAGGAAAACTCTTCTTATTTATATGCTCCATGCTGCCATGGCGAATCGATATTTCGCATGAGTTCACTTGGAAAAAAAAGGAAGGAAGAGGGTCACCCCCGTGTAACGGGGGCGGAGAACGATTTCCTTTTCCGCTTTTACCCGAACGATGGCTACTTTCTTATGTATCCTGTTTTTGTACCCTCCCCTTGCGTCGGCGAAAACTGCGAACGACTGTGAACTTTCGATTTAAAATCTGCATTGTTATTTGCTGCACTTTAACAAGTACTGTTCGAGTGGGTTTGTTATAGTCACCGGTTTTATTTGGGTCCTTTGCTTTCTCTAAACGAAAATTGTTACTTGGAGATTTGTTTGTCGAGGTGATAAAATGCCCTTTTTAGTTTATTTTTGCAGAAGAGCAACGTTCAAGAATTTGGGTAAATGATGTACAAGAGTTTTCATATTATTTGGAGGGGCAGTGTAAAATGGCCTTTTGTGAACGGAAAGTTGCGAGTTCGTATCCCGATGTAATTAATTTATTTCTAATTTTTGCTATTGTTTAATTATGTAAATTGACTAAACATTAACTTAGGTTTTTTTAAAATTGTTGCTAATAAATGTTTTGTTAACACTTTTGTCAAACTTTATTTGTTTATAAAAAGTAAACGAAGAAATTCAATATACAGTTGTTAATATTAGTATAACAATAACGATAAACAAGTACATCCTATTAAAAAAATTTTATTCAAAGAATGATACCATATTGCATATTTTCAGCGCATGCAAGAAATGTAAAATATATACCATTTTTATAGTATTACAAGATTGTAACGAAATACATTAACATAATATGTAAACAATTAATTAATTTTCTTTACAAAACCTCTCATTTTTACGTATTCAAAAAATATTATTTTCAGACAGAACACAATGCTTTTTAATAATTTCGTAAAATAAATACAACCGTGTCTCCATTCATGACCAACTATTTACTTCATTTAATAAATAATGACAAACGAAACGATTTGGTGTCAAAAAACTTTATTTATTCTTTCAAACGTCGTCCTCTTATTAAATTGTTTTTTAATAATTATAATCACCGACTTCTATAAGATAAAGACATATACATCATTAAAAAATAATATACGACTTTATATAATAGTTTGTCCAGATTATCCAGATTAATCATTGGACAACAATAAAATAACAAGAAAACATCATTCTGCATTCATAAAATTGCAACAATATCAGAAAGTTACCAATAGAAGTATCCCACATATAATTTTCATTAATAACGTTTCTATGAACATAAAGTATTTTCACAAACATAGCTTTGTTTGATTAAAATTGATTAAGGTGAATTACTAAATACATATATCTTTAATATCATTGTTTAGTAACAATAAAATATGAGACTAATATAACTTATACAAATTAACAAAAAACATGCAATCAACAGCAGAATACAATGAAAATTATTTATGATATTTGTAGGATTAAACAACATCATGTTGGACAATGAACGGAACATGAAATGAGATATAATTTTCATTCACCGTTGCATTCGAAAATCGATTCACATAAAAACATAAAAAACACTGATATTCAGTGGCAAATGTCTCGTGGCAAAATCTTGTTATGTAGGTAAAAGAATTAATTATTTTTAAATGATCGTATCCAATGTATATTTAATAATTGGATCATTTGCCTTGAAGTTTCATTTTCTTCGCGTGACACGCAAGTTCGCGAAACATTTTTACATATCGCAATTGTCAAGATTAATGAAAGGGCGAAAGAAGCGAATGAAGAAAGAGAAAAAGGGGGTGGCTAGAAAGATACGAGGGTGGTCCACAGTGGGAGACGGATGAAACGTAGTTGGTTCGTATCAGCATAATGTAGATATCTATTCCTTGCCTCTTCCGTTAGCTTCGAGGTTTGGAGATGGCTGGAATACGGGACGGGGGATGAAATTGGAATGAAACTACCCGAAGTAGCAGACGGCCCCGCGGCTTTCCAAACCCGGAGAAAGATTAAAACGCGACCGAATGGATGCGAAAGAAAGTTTCGTCGTCGAACTATACCATTCGAAACTATTATAGGACCGATTTCACAATATACGTGTATAATTTCTTCGAACTGCATCAACTAACCCCTTTTCGAAATTATAATTCGTCCAAAAAATCTGTACGAATATGCCCAAATATGTATTTGCATTTATTAACATATGTGGAACATGTGGGGACATATTAACATACTGGGAAAGCTGAGGGAAGCTAAATATAGCATAAAGATTAATATTAGTATACACTATACTATATTATAAAAACTACTATATTATGTATACTATAAAGATATACTTATCGTAGATAGAAAAGACACATATACAATTTAATCATTGTAACAACATTTAAATTATTTAATTATTATTTTTTTTTGTTATATATATTTTTAACCTAAATAATATATTCTATCTTAATATCTATAACTATAATATATATATATATCATTAACTATCTACATACATATTTATTTTTACCTAAAAAGGCTATGACATATTTATGAAAATCCATTCAAAGAGTGAGCTACCTTTAGAATGGCAGTATTATAAATATCTAGTAAAATTATATTATTTAATAAAAGCAATATCGTCATTGGAGATAGTGCAGTTTTAATGTATTCTTCGATATTAAGTGATCTACATACAACATTTTAGGTGCTTTTTAGGATTTGAATATTTTGGGGATCGATTAGAAATTTAGAGAGGTACAGATACGGAAAAAATTTATCTTCATTTTCTAATTAAAAAGAATAATTTTAATAATATCACACAAAAACGCTCCGATGTGAAGAATGTAATAATGTTTCATGTCAATATAAATCACAATTTATGCATTAAGAGGTTATGAATAATATAAAATTAGTTTCACTATCAGAATTTCTATTAATCTTTCAAATAGCTTAAATATGTAGAAAAATTAAAAATAAATATAAAACTACTATTAAAATTACTCAATAAAATAAATTAGATATAAAAATTAGATACATTAACAAGTAACGAATTAAGTAAATATTATAACATTCATGAAACAAAAATTACGAAAGTTGAACAATATAAAAATTTTAACGATCCACGTTTTCATCCTATACGTTCCTGTAAAATGTACTTATCATTTCACAAATGTAATTCCAATCGTAATTTTTCGTGCATCCGTTTCAAAAAGTGGCTGTACTTCGTGAATAAGAACATTCAATTATTCATAAGATTATTTGGGAATCTGTGTCTTGACGTTATAAAATTAGGAGTAAGGAGAAAAGAATTTTTAAAACTGCGCGATAAACACTCCGTCTCTCTCGGTGTCCCGGCTATTTCATCAGTTTCTTATTCTTTCTACGGTGGTCCGAAGAAGAAAGTAAGCTCGTAGCGGTGTGAAATGGAATTAATTATGAGAGCGTCTCAACAGGTGGGTGTAGATGTCTTTAAACTCTCATCGCCTCAATCTCTCTCTCTCTCTCTTTCTTTCTCTCTCGTTCACTCTCCTTCGACCCTTTGACACCCCCTCGCCGACAATTCACCCCGGCCACCCCTTTTCGCCGTGTCCCGGACCGTCCTCAAGTAATTTACTAAGAAAATAAATAGAGGACGAGTCCCTGGAAAAATGGAAGGTTAAACGAGCGCGTCGGCGCGCGATCTTCAGCTTCCTTAATTGAGAGAAAGAGGGAGATGAAAGGAGGAGAAAAACGGCCAAGGGAAAAATAAGAGAACTGGAATTCGGCATAAAAGAATGCATCATTAAGGATCGAACGAAATAAAAACATCATTGTAGCTGCGAAACATCGATTGCGATTGATTTTATTCCTCTTAAATATTCTCTGACGATTAATACTGCCTTTTTATTTAGCGATAAACTTATCAGTGCGATCAACACAACCATTTTATGAGTTTCCTGTTCGGAGTTACAAAATTTGTTACGGAGCTTTCGATTTCCCTGAAATTAAGAATGAATGATATATTGAATTACATTTTATAATTTGTTTGTTCGTTTTTTTAACTTTATTTTTTATTTCGAAGGAAGTGTGCATTGTACGTAAGTTTATTGTTGATTACTGACAATATATATGTAATAAACTTGCATATGTTACTATTAATGTATACATTCATTTATGTTCATTAGTTTTTAACTTCTTTTGTAGTTTCAAAGTAAATGTACATAGGTTTATTGTTGATTATTAACAATAAATCTATGTATATAATATACATAATAATCTTATACATATACGTTATTATCTAACCTGTAACCTATACATGTTATATACATTTATATATGTTATTATATGTAAGTTTAATTTTAATAAATAATCGTATTCATTGGTGATGCATGTCATGCAAAATGATCAAGTATTTATCATAGTTTTACTTATAAATTTAAGTAATGTGGTAAAATTATACAATTCGTTATGAACCAGATTGTTTACCCCTTCATTCTTTTATATCAATGTTCATCGCTTATATAAAAAATATAACTTAGTAATTGTGTGAATATCCTGTTGAAAATTTAACAACTTCAAAAATAGTATTCTGTAATTAAAGACTGCTTGAAATTACTATTTTTACAAATATTTTGATGTATGTTACAAAATTTGTTAATAGAGCATTGATTTATATCGTGATGAAGAATTAACGCGTTGATATTATACATTGATTTTGTTCGTACATTAATTTTATCGTTTATTTGTTTATTTATTAATTTCATTTTTAGCATCAAAGTAAGTAAAAAATTATACATTAGTAGATCGAATGTGAAAGATAGTTTATATCCCTACTTATACGTGGACGATAGAAACTTTCCGCAACCCTAATACTTGTTTAAAAAACGTTCTCCTCGGGAACAAAACTCTCTCCGAACCTCTCTCAAACAATTCTAATGCATATTCCTGTGTCGAATGCCTTGGCATCCCTTACCCTTGAATATCAATGACCATCGATACGTGTCATCTTCTTTCTCTTCCGCGTCACTACACACCTGCCCCATCTAGAGTGCAGGTAAAACACACGTTGAACGTTTAAATTAAACGTGGGAAAAGGTCAACGTGGCCGTTCGTTCCCCTTTTTTTTTACAAAATAAGATCGCATAAATCAGCATACATGCATTCGTCGAAGGAAAAAAACTTTCGATGTTCCGCGATGAAGGGTGTTTTTCTTCAGGAAGAGTTTCGAGGACCTTTCTTCGATGCGTGGAACGAAAATAGAAGGGGAAAGGTGTACGTGATCGAGGGCTGGAAAAGAACGAGGAAAAATTTTCCATTTCCAACAGCACCAAGCCTTTTCAGCGTGAATCTTTCAAATAATAGTCATACTGATCCGAGGGGAGAGGCAAGTGGTTATCAAATGTCATTTATATTCGATTCGGCTTCATTTCTTTGGGTTCTGGCTAGGTATAATGGTCTTTGGTTAATATATTTTGGATCAGCCATAGTTCTCGGTATCTTTCCGGTTTTTAGTAGGATTTGAAGTATTATCTATATGTTATAGGTAGAAAGTTTATTTCGTTAAATAGTATAGTAAAATAGGGTGAGCTAAATATTATGAATATTTGGAAATCTAGGAATTTAGGGATTTAATCATTTCGGAATTTAGTGCATTCAAAATTTAAAACTGTAAGTTCTACATTTCTGAATTTATGAATTTCTACATTTACAAATTTATAACTTTTAAATTTCCAAACTTGTGAATTTCTGAATTTGTAAGTTTCAAAATTTTGAAACTTCTCGATTCCCGAAGATTTCTAAATATTGATATTTCCGAGTTTCTACATTTCCGAATATCTACGTACTCAAATTACAACATTTACGAATTTCTACATTTCCAAATATTTAAATACATATTTAAATAAGCTGCATTTTCGAATTGCTACAATTCCGAATTACTATATTTTCGAATTTCTAAATCTCCGAGTATTTAAATTTTCGAACTTCTACGTCTCCGAACTTTTAAATCTCCGAATTTCTGGACATCGAGATTTGCAAATCTCCGAATGTTAAAATTTCAGAATTTTTAGGTCGTCGAACTTCAAAGTTAATCTAAAGTTACTCTATCTAAATGACGACAGCCTATACTTTGTAAGTATCATAATTATAAATAATCTTCCATTAGATACAAGAGAGAACTTTCAGAAGAAAGGTTAGAACGATTATAAATTCCACATTTTGCGATTTTCGTTCATTATCACAATAAGATGTTTAAATATTTCATGACATAAATATTCTATAGCACGTACTAGGGATAATATGATGAGATATTCTTTCAAAATAATGTTACACCATTTTTGTTTAGTAATGGTGTCATTTATAGTCATGTGGCATTCGCTATCGTATAAATCAAAATCAAATGTATGTTCGAATGTCTCGACAATAGATTCGATAGATCGTATATCCTGGGTCGGCAAGCTCTGCGGTTTACAATAGAGCCGCGATACAATAGTGACGATACAAATATACCATAAACGTCAATTAATCAATTTTGAAAAGAGGTCGTAGGTCGAAAACGATCTGACAAACTGAAGTGCGACTAAGAATCCTCTCGTAGTATACAAAGGAAGTAGTTACAGTTTGTCAAAACTAAATCATTCATTATTAATCGGTTGTGAATTCATTTTATCGATGTGAAATAAAGAACAACTTCTTTAAGAGTAATACAAAATTTTCAGGAAGACCAGCTTAACAAATTTTGTCATTTGAAGTAGGTAATTTTTATAAGGGTCATTTGACTCCTTTCATAGTTTTAGTTTAATATGTTCGTAAATTACCAAGTTACGTATGCGTTCTTAACACTTTGACTGCCATGTCAGCCATATATGGCTGACACTCAAATTTCAACGCACATTTAACAGCTGCATTATCAAAAATTTGTTCAATATTCTGACTGAAGATAGTCGCATCAGTTACTTGGAACTATGAAAAATAAATATAACAAAATATCGTGAAAAAATTTGGTAAAATTTGTTAAAAATGAGAATACTACCTAATGCAATTTTCAATTGCTCCCATGTGGCAGTCAACGTGTTAACGAATGTCTACGATGCCATTCTAGTGTACGCTCTCGCGGGCACAGTTGGCCATCAGTGTTCTATAAGATATTGTTTCGGCGTTTTCTCGCGTGATTTATTGATAATCGGCGTAACGGGTACGAAGCACGGCTGAGACGGTATAACGATGCCACTCCATCTTGGTTCGCCTTGGCGACGCTATTCGTTGCTCTTTTCTCTTCCTCCTGCGAGTTTTTGCCTCCTTCCGTTCGCGCCCTCGGATGCCGGTGATGAATGGATCCTGGCGAACCTCCAGGACAGGGAGAAGGGAAAAAAGATATCCCGGCCAATGCGGGAATTATTCGAAGACGAAGACGTCGTCGCCGGGGGTGTGAAAGAAGAAACGACAACATGGGCCTCGAGGTGCCTGAGACGGACATGGGAATGGGGAAGAAGGTCTGCCGGCGACGTCGGGCTTTCGTATGATTGATCGAAACCACTATAGTTTACTATAGCAGATGATCGTTAATGATATCCATCGACGAAGAAGCTGATCCATTATTAACGTTGTCATCAATATCTTCCCGCGAATATTTTTCTTCGACGTATTTTCGTCTATATTCTCGTACAAGTTTTTCTTCGTTCCTAGAGTACAGTTATAAACGAATGGGGTTTCTTTGAAAATCTATTATGGCGGAATAGAGTAACTTGTTGATTTTAAGAATTATTTAGATTTTGAAATTTGTATTTTCCAGTTTTCAACGTTTCTGTTTTATTGTTTTCAAAATTTGTGCACGTAGCAGGAATCTTGCAGTATTCGAGTTTGAGAATGTTATGGATATGGAAATTTAGAAATTTGGCTGTCTAGAAATGTAAGATTATAGAACTTTGCGAACATAGGGATTTGACGATCTAGTTTGGAGAACTATATATTTACTACATGTATTGAATTTGCGGATCTAGGGATTTGGAGATGTACGCATAGGGAATGTAGGACGATGCGGATATAGATATTTAGGAATTTTTGAATTTGACAATCTGAAAGTTTGGGAATCTAGCAATACTGCAATTAATTGAATAAGTAAAAGGTTTTGATATGGATAATATAAAACATTCGTACATCTAAAATTGGACTGCATTTAAAACACATAATACTAATAATAACATTAAAAATAAGGATAAATAGTAATATTTGAATACTATTACAAATTGATGTAACAAAATTAACAGAATAAATATAGGACATTATACAGAACGTAGGAAAAAATTAGAAGACGAAATAGGTGAAGCAAAAATGACAATAAAAAAACCAAAAAGAAAAAACAATGAGTATAGTAAATACTCATAAGTATTTAGTATAGTAAATAATATATTAAATAAGTAGGTACCAAAATCATAAACTAAAATTCTTCACCCATAGTTACCGTAGTATTTACGATTCTCTATCTCAAGGAAATATGATATACACTCATGGACAAAATTAAGTGGGCATTGCAGAAATGTAAAAAGTGTTTCGTTTTATTACAATGTTGTAAATAAATTTTAAATTTAGAACGTGAGATATTTTTGTAGACTTGACAAAACATTTATTTAATATATATAATTGTGCAATAAAGTTTTGATTTATAGGCATTATTAGTTAATTAAATTTATCTTTTGTTATTTATGATACCTGTCCACTTAATTTTGTCCACTACTGTACATCTCCACTAAAGCAACCGCAACAAAATTTTGTAATGTAAATTACGAAATCTGATATCAGTCATTTTGCCTGGTTGGTGATTCTAGCGTCGTGTTTATTCGTCATTAAATAATTATCTGGATCAAAAACTGCGAAACGTATCGAGTTGTCCACCGGGCAACTTTCTATTCGCAATGTCATCCGCATGAATCAAGTACAGAGTAATACTGTAGGAACTCCGGCGGAAATAACGTCACATTCTCTTCGTCTCACGTGAAGAACACGGGGAGGAAAGGAGTTTGCAGAAGCAGGGACCGGTCTCTCGTATTTCCTGGCTCTTTCTCGCATCCACCCGCGATCAATAGCGTATATTCTTGACGCGCACACATTGTATCCGAAGAGAATAAGAGAAGAGATGCTCGTGCGGCGTCGGTGCGACGAAGAAACGGCCAACGGAACACACAGGCGCAAGCTCGATTCCGCGAGGTGTGTACACACACGTGTGCGTTCGGGAGAACACACACGTGACGGAGAAAGCGTGGAGGAAAGCGCAGACGGAATATGCGAACACAGAGACGACGACTCGCGTAAGCTTCAATCTTCGCCTTCCATCGCGAGAGGCTAAGGGGATGAAGAAGGGACAAGGGTGATACGGTGAGCGAGGGGAACGAGAAAGGGAGCGAAAAGGAGGTTGAAGGGGTGGAGGGTGGCGAGCAAGAAGGAATAGGAGAACTTTTATCCGACCGGCACCGAACCGAAAAGCTCTTTCTAGCTTTCGAGCTTTTACACGCTCGCGCTTTCCCGACCGACGAAACGTCGCTCCAGATGGAAATCGTCGAATTCGTCTTCTTTATTTTTTCTTTTTTTTTCTGCTTTCTTTCGGCATTTCGATCAAGGTTGATGTTCATTGGTAACGCGTTCCGGAGTTGTGGAAAAATGGTTTAACACCTTTACACTCTGACTGCCATGTCATCCTCACATGGCTGACACAGAAATTTCTACACATATTTAACAGTAATATTATACAAAATTTGTTCACTTTTCGAACTGAAAATAGTCGAATTAGTTACTTGAAACTATACGAAGTAAATATAACAAAGTATTGTTAAAATATGTAGTAAGATCGATTAAAAATGAAAATATTACCTAATGCAATTTTCAATTACTTCCGTGTGGCAGTCAACGTGTTAAGACGGGACTTTTTTACTGGTTGGGTCAATGCTAAGTGATTATTGCTGGAATGTTGAGATAAATTGAGCAGGGTGAAAGATTAACACTAAAACTACGGGCGTATAATGCGCGTTTATTTTGAAATAAAAAATGAAGTTGATGAGAAATACACGATCGATGGAACACAAGTTAGCGAACACATTAATTCCTTGTCTCAATGAAAATCAGCAAGAACTGCAAAGAAACCACCTTAGCATACTTTGTAATTTAAAATTAGAAACTTGTTAAGTGGTCATTTAGACCGCTTTGGTAGATTTAGTGTTAAGTATACTTTGAGTTTAACGATCTTTAATTGCACAAATTAGAATTAGTAGGTTAAATTGTTACCAAATTCATGAAATTAGTAAACCAAGAATTAGTACTTGTGCAAATACGTTCGCTATATTTGGGTTATTATGTATGTCATGAGTTTGTAAGTACAGAACATACTATGCATGACTTATATTTTGTTTCACATTCCAGAGTGTCTAATGAAGTTTTATTTTTTAATGTAATGCCAGTACACTTATGAAATTAGTAAAACTATGTACCAACTATGTAAAAATATTCTATTATTGAATGAATAATTTTGAGGTTATATAGTTACTGTATACATCATTATTGTAACACAGATTTTACACACAAAGTAAATATTGTCATTAATATTAGATGAAAAATGTTTTTGGAACTTAGAAATTAAAAAATTAAAGTATTGTAAAAACTGTGCATTTAAAAACTTGAGATTATGAAAATTGATATGTATAAGAAGTTATACGCTTAAATTTTTTATATTTAGAAACTTAACAATTCGAAAAATTATGAATTGTTTCCTAAATAGTTCAAATACAAACTTAAGAAAATTCATTTTATAAAAAATAGTTTAAAATTTATTCATCTATTTTCCTACCAGTATTTCAAGCAACAATTACGATAATTTCGCTTCTAGCGTTAAAAATAATTTTAAGAAATATGAATGAAACCACAAAATTTGTATTACTAACTTATTGTCCTTAAAAAAATGTATCATAAATTAATGATCAAGGATTCATTATAAATTCTTAAATTTATTTTTAAAAATATATTAAGTTCTCCAAGAATTTATCATTTACCACTTAATTCAATTTTATTAATAAATAATAAATAAATAAATAATTATTTATCGTCGAATAATTAATAAATAAATCAAATGTATAGTAGTCACTAAAATCACTAGAGTTTTGTAGCGATTATGTACATTGTAAAACTTTATTGCAGAAGAAGGCATTAATTAATATTTTAAGAGCATAAATGCAAACAGAATATTTATGTTTATCTCGTAGTTTATTTCAAAAGATCACTTAAGCGCTGGTGACACGACAAAAGATGAACAAATCAAGATACTTGATCCTCGAGACTGTTACGCCCCATTCAAGTTACAGTGATATAACTAACAAACGGAAAGTTTGAAGTGAACTTCCCTGGTTGCAGAAGAAATGAGTTTGAGATCGGTGTATCTGTATTAAATTAATCTGTGAAATGGAACGAAAATCACCGTGTAAGCATCGCTGTAACAATTACCATGGATAATACCAAGGAAGTTAGGACATGCTAATGAAGCCAAGTTCTTCTTCAGGGCCAGTCAGTTTGACCTCTTGTGCAGGACAGGAATAAAGGAGACGAAGAATAAAGTTTTATTCGTAGAACGACAATTTTTAAATTTAAAAAGGTTATACTATTTACATATCCTTCTTAAACGACTGTTCTTAATTACAACTTTTCAATTTTTATAACTTTTCATTATTTACTAGATCAACATTAAATAAATGAAATTTTTATTTTAATTTTGCACTATGATATTGTTATTTTTTTATTGTTAGGAACTATTTTTCACTTTCAGTTTTTATTACCGATGTACTTACAGTTACAAAGTCGTGTATACATATAGAATTAGTGAAATACAGATGCATATGAGTAACAATATAAAATACAAAAATGACAGCAGGAAAATTATATGTATAAGTGACTCTAATACCGATGATTATTATTTTGTGCACTTGTAATTTATAAATGAATGAAACATCAATCTAACATCTGTTTGCTTCATCTATTATATTGTATTACATGTGTGTATATTTTATATATAAGGTATATATTATATACTTGTAACAAAAATAATAAGTAAGTCATTCAACAAGTCGGAAAGCTACTCGTCATATCGCTAAATATAATTTTCATCACGTATTTTTTAATAAATATTCAGCCCTACGCCTTAAGACTAACATAGAATTTTTTAGGGCCTCTATAAAATGATCCATACTTCTGCAAAGTTCCTATAATACAAGATCCTATGTATGTGTACATATATCTGTATGATAAACGTATTATCTGTATACAATATGAAACATTAGTTTTCATCTACATAATTACAAAACATTGTTGTGGTCAATAAAAGGAGCACCAAACAAAATGTAATTTACATTAATTATTTTTAAAATAAATATTCAGTATTGCACTTGAAAACTTAAAAATTGCTGATAGACCAGTCCTTGGTACTGGTCCATTCTTTATGTATTTTTATATAAAGAACAATATAAAAAATGACAATTCAACGCGTTCCTATATGTCCAGTAACGAAATCGTTTACCTTAATGCGTTTAATCTGTCGGTAGCATAGAAATTTGTTCGAAATAACGTCACACAACAACGTTGAAGGTGTCACTCGTGCATTTGTTACTTCTTTCAATATAGTCAGAGAAAGAGGGAGGTGGAGATGATGTTCGTCGGTAGGTTCGAAGGGAAACACATGCCGAGGATCCAAAAAGAGAGGCAGGCGTCGCGACGCCTCGGATCGATGCGCGTCGGAGTGCGCGCTCAACCCCAGACCAACATGGACGCGAATTTACGAGGTTGAAGTGAATGGAAAAAAAGAAAGCAAGAAGTAACCGGTACTGCCGTATCTCCTGACCTTATCGCGTATGCTCTCTGATGTTCCGATATCAACAACAAAAGTTACTTTATTAGTCGTCCAATACGAGTGGACGCGAATTATTTCCTCATCTATATCGAATCATTTAATTTCGATGTAAAAACGCGAGAACAAAAATCAATTCTGACATAAGAGTTTGAATTTTATACAGTCATTTAGGATTTGATCTATATTTACCCGATCTTGAAAATAACGTGTTAAATTTAAAATCATATAATTGCGCTGTAAACACACAAGCATAAAGATCGAAGTTTGTGATTCACTGCTAATTTTATTTAGATATTAAGAATTTTTCTCCGTGTTTATACACTTTATGTAAAGGAAAGTGTTAATACATTTAGAATCGCTGAGCTGTCAAAATATTAATTATAAATGCGTACAATATAAATACTGTTATTTCAAATTTTATTTGAATATCCAGCATTTTTCTGTATGTTTACACGCTTCTGAGAAACGAATAAAAATTACAAATTTAATACAACACAATTATTGTATTAAAAATTATAAATGCATATAATATAAATACATGGTTATTTCAAATTTTATTTGAATATCCGGTATTTTTCTCTATGTTTACACGCTTCTGAAAAACGAATAAAAATGACAAATTTAATACAACACAATTATTGTATTAAAGAGTATAAATGCATATAATATAAATAAATGGTTATTTCAAATTTTATTTGAATATCCGGTATTTTTCTCTATGTTTACACGCTTCTGAAAAACGAATAAAAATTACAAATTTAATACACTACAATTATTTTGTCTATTCGATAACTAAAAAGAAAGAGTGACAAAGTACATACAGCTGTGTAAAATGCAAAACCGTATATCCAACGAATTTGTCATTAAAATCAATTAATGGTAATTGATAGAAACGAAATAATTTGAACAATTATTACCTTGTCGCCTTCAGAAACGATTATGTTCTCTGACGCGGACTCATTGGAATTTGAAAAGGTACAAAACTGTCGTCAATTTCATCGTAAATCCTTTGCACGCAGTTGTAAAAAATATATACATGGCAAATTCCACGAGCATCAGATTGATTTTACGTTTAACTCTTGCCCGGTGACGCATAAATGCATGCTAACTTTTAGATTTCCTTGGCACCGGCTGCAAAAGAGGTGGAGGGCTGCCTCACAAAATTTGCCCGCACGTTTCGCTCGGAATTCCGGCCGCGTTTCAATATTTTAACCGTATATCTGCACCGTGTACCGCATTAATACGAGTGAAAAAACAGCTCTCAAAAGGTAGCCCGGTAGTGTTCATCTTTTGTTTTCGGCTGTGCGAGCATTTTCGATGCAATGGCGCCGAAAAGAAGAGGGCCCCGGCCGAGTAATGGGGTGTCGCTGGCAGTCGCGCATTTATAATTTCTGTCCCACCACACCACCTTCCTACCGCTCTTCGTACTTTATTCTTTCTCTCTTGCAGGCTGCCAGGTCGAAACAATTGCTTTCCGCCCGACAGAAACGAACAAAACTGTCTGGAGCGGCAAGCGGGGTAAAAGTTGCAAGATGAGTTACAACGACAGCCCAAAGATCCGATGCCGCCCGGTGTATTTGTTTAACACTGCGAAGTTTATAATTCAATCACATTATTATAAGTAAGAGTTCGATAACGGACAAAGTTAACTCTTGTTTTTACTGTCAACTTTGATAACACATTAACCCATTTGTTACCACGACCCCCAAATGGGGATCACCCTGTTATACATATAATATATATTTTTGCTCATATTCTTTTTTTATCACTTGCAATAGCGTTATATTAAATAAAATGTGTAACTGGTCAAACACTTGCATTATAATACCCAAAATTATTTTTTGCTTTGATATAATACATATTTTTCCTTATATTCTTTTTTTATCACTTGCAATAGCTTTGGATTAAATAAAATGTGTAACTCGTCAAACGCTTGCATTATAAATAGTCTTAATTACTTTTTGCTTTCATGTTGTGTAACTTATACAAATATGTGCGATTTTACAACACGTACGATAAAATAGAAACAAAAATTTGGCAGTTAATGGGTTAATAATAATTAATGATAAGTAAGGTAATGAAAGTAAATAATTCGTTGTTAGATTTAGAAGAATGCGATCGTTTAATAGTGATCATTTTTTAAAAACATTTACTGTATCAGTTTTGCATAATAGTTATCCAGGTATATATAATCATTCGATGTTGGTGTTTGCAAGATTTTAAGCCGGATGAAATATTATATATTTACTAAAAAATAAATAATGCAACATTTCGCGTACCAAAATCATACGAATTGCATGTAATAAGATCATATACTCTTATCAATAAAATTTGTCTAATTTTAATAACAATAAAAGACCTTATATATTTGCCTGGAACACCCTGTATACATGAACCTGAAACCTGAAAATTTTCAACATTTGTATACATCCACAATTTGTATCAGCAATTAATTGCATCGCGTAATTACGATTTTACCGATATCGTGACGGAGATAATTTTTTATGGATGAAATTTCAGAACGAATTAAAATATCCGAAATTAACGAAAGAGTGACTTTATCCCGTAGAAGCGACGATGAAATTCTTGCGGGAAGTCTTGTGATTCGGATGATTATTCAAAGGCAACCGACGTTGGAACTATAATGTCGCGAAGGAGAGCACGTATTAATTCAATGAACTTGATGAGGAGCGATCGTGCCAATTTATAAGGATTATCGGAAACGATGGTGTCTCCGTCTCATTTGGGACAGACGAAGGGGATCGAAGAACAAAAGCATCGTAATGTCTTCACATTCTTCAGCACCGGTGGACATGTTTCCCTCCTTCTTTCCGTTCCTGCCTCTTCCCTACTTTCCTCAGGGATTTGTGTCTTTATCAATGCTGATCATCGCTCTTAATCCTCGGCCCAAAGGTCGTTACAACTCGATACGAACCTCATTCGCAATGCCTACGAGGCGAGGGGTTAAAGGACTCTCATGAAAGCTGAACATAATTGAATTACTCCTTAATTAATGTTGCAGCGATGCGTACATTTACCGCATTTATGATTTCGTACTTGTATGGAGATGAACTAAATTAAGCAGCGAACGTGTTGTTCGATATGATATTATCAGAAATTTTTGTGCATAGAAAGTAAACTAGAGCGAGTTCGTGATATTATTACAAATTTATTAACCAACCGGCGTTTTAATGCAGCTTCATTTTGAAATTAACAATGTGGTTGAAAAATGAATAAACGAACGATAAAACGCGAATCGACGTACACATTAATTTGTTATTCTGGCGGAAATCAACATGAATTTCAAAAAAGCATAATATACTTTGTAACTTAAAATTATAAACTTGTTAAATGGTCATTTTGACTGCTTTGGCAGGTTTAGTTTTAATTGCTAAAATTTATATACGAGCGAGTCGAGGATGTAATAGTATATTGTAGGTCGAATAATATGCAAATAAATGTATCGCTGTTAGAATTTCATTCGAGATATTTCTTTGCAAGGATTATATTTCATTTTAATGAAATTGTTATCTTATTTTAGAAATTAGAAAATAACGGATATTTGAGTCTAGGTAGTTGTTGTTATAAAAATTTGTGGATGCTGAGATTTACAAGGCATAGATATTTAGGTATTTAAGTAGGTACTTACATACTTGGGTATTGAGGTACTTAGGTATTTAGGTATTCTGGTATTTAAGGATTTATGAACTTTAAAACTGGAAGATTTGGAAATATGTAAATATTATTTCTTGTTTAATCTTTGAATTTAACACTAGATTTACGGAACCCGTCAAAATGACGGATCTCGAATTTCTTATTCTCAATTACGAAAATTATTAAAAAACTTTTTGCAAAATGCATGATAACCTCCATGGAGATAAAGAATCTTTCTACAAACTGGCTTGTATATTATCCATTACTTACTTCTTTGCATAGTTCATTTTTACTTCAGGCATAAATGCTCATTGAACGTCCGTAAATCTAGTGTTAAAGATGCAGGAATTTTTAGAAATAAAAATTTAAGAATTTAGAAATTGGGAAGTCGAGAAGTTTGGAAATCTCATAACTTAAGGATGTAGGTATGTGTGAAGATCGTGATTAAGGGATTTAAAAATATAAAAATCTAGGGATACAGGGATGAAGAAATTGAGCAATTTAGATATTCAGAAATTAATAAATTTAAGGATTTTGAAATTCAGGAATTCGAATAATTTGAGGACTTTGAAATTTAGAGAATCCGCAAATTTGAGGATTTTAGAATTGAGGAATTTAGGAAATTTTAAGATTTCGAAATTTACGACTGTAGGAAATTTAACCAGTTAAGTGTGTTTGACGACTATATCCATCAAGGAGATGTGGCAAAATTTTTTGTCGCGACGAGTATATTCCTAAATCACAGTTAATTGGTTCACCAAATAAGTCAATAATAATAATAAAATTGCTTATTTTATAAGATAGTCCCATCTTTTTGGCCCAATATTTTAACACTGACACTTATTCAGTGATTGACGAGTATTCTTACAAAAGGGAGCGCCACAGTTAACTGGTTAAGAAATGAAAATGTCGGAATATAGAGAATTCGAATAATGTTGAAATTACGAAATATAATGAATTGAAACTTTACAAATTTTTGAGTTCTAAAACTTGAACATCCAATAATAAATATTTGGGTATTCCGAAATGGTCAACCAAATCGGCCCTAACTCAAAGCCTACATTGCGCTCTGGAGTACATGTTTTAATATCAAAGATGTCGCAATACATTTCATCCGACTAGAACAATTTCTCGAAAACCGTCGTGAGGCATTAGCAGAAGAATTTCGAATAAAGAGTGCCCGGAAATGTTAATAGCAGCAAACTGCCATCGCAATTACAGTTCCGAGAACATCAATGAAAACAGGAACGGTCCCGAAGTGTTCGGGACGAGCATAAAATGACGGCGTTCGACCCCATCCAGATCCGTTGTCTCGCGAAACTCGTTTTCGATTTAATTTATGCATCGTGGTCCACGTTTCCCACCCCGGTCTTAAGGCCCTTTTGTACAGTTATTAATGCCCTGGGCCACTTCATTTTCACCGTACACACACCAGTGCGCGAACAGTTATGGCATCGCTACCTGACGTCCTGCGATTCGTTCCCGCGTATGCAAATTTCGCCGAATCGAGAGTGCAACAGAGAGGAGCAACGGCCTTTCAGTATACATCTGCCTGCTCGAACAATCGTCGGAAAAATAATAACTGTTTTTACAGGAGAGAATACATTGCTCGAACGGAACCGGCTTTGCTGCTCGTCGCCTTGTTCAATACGTGATTGCTTGCATACTCGGTTGCTTTCACACGAAATTTTTCAAATATTTTCTATATGCCACCTGTCATTATCATAAAAACGTGGCACATGATGTACAGTCGGTTGAGAATGAATTGCTGCACATTATGGAACAACCTTGTCGTCTCGAAGAATTTTCTGATGCACGCGATCGCTGACATTTAATTGAATCAAATGTTTAATAATGTGACGTAATTAAATTTTCATTATATAACTGTAATATAAAATAATTATATTAGTAGTTAGATATAGCTCTAACATAATTATATTACAAATACGATCGTGGTATAAACAGTAAAATATAAATATAATTATAATATTAATAATTATATTATCAATATGATATATCTGTAATATTAAGTAATTATATTATCAGTATTCTATAACAGTAATATAAAGTAATTATATTACAAATGTAATCTACTTAAAATATAAAATAATTAAAGATCTATAATGTAAATTAATATAATATAATACAAAATAATATAAAATAAGTGTATAGTCATTATGACAAAACTATAATATAATTATGATGTTTGAAAACAATCACTGGTATTACGTCTTTATTATGTTTTAAATTATTAAGCCTGAATTTAAATAATTTTAAATCATCTTACATTACATTAAAATATAACACATAATACATTAAATTGCAAATTCAAGGTATTCCCATTTCTTTCTTGCGAACTCATTACAATTCAGCAATTAACAAATTTGATCGATATTGTAACAAATTACGTATGCCAGACTTTGCATTTAATTAGAGTGGAAATAAAAACGACTTCGTGTGGCACTTTTTAAAAAATGGTCTTGCATTTATCAAATAGAGTGCTTATGTCAAAAGATATACTTTGTCAATAGATATTTCAGTAGCAAAAGTAGTTTTCCTAATCTTTACCCGTATCTTTATTTTTATTCTTCAATTAATCACTTCGCGAAGGTTAGAAAGTAATAACCATTGTCTACAATATAATTAATATGATAAATGTGTTAGGTACTTTATGGAACATAATTTGTCATAACGCTCTGAAGACAATCTATGCAAAATTGAACATTCGTTCATTCGCATGACGGCCGTAATATTGCAAGATATAATTACGCATTAACGGTCGTTTGAATGCGTCGAAATGCTTTCCCTGGAAGATAAACGAAAGCAATTAAGATGGCAAATTCGAATTTATATGAGCAATTTTAGTGCTTTCAGCGCGTAAGTGACTGTTTTATCACGCGCATAAATCGTTTAGAAGCGTGGCGATTGCGTCGTGTCTGATACGTGAGATACCTTCAAACGCGAAGATTAACAGGAAATGCAATTTTGAGAATCACTGGTGTGGTAAAACAGATATCTACGCTTTCTAACTGACATTGTAGATAAATGCACTTTCTACCTTAACGGGCTGAGAAAATCGATCAAATGCGAGAACCCTCTAGCGAAGGGTTGCTGCAACGTTTTTAGGGTGGTTTTACTGTCGATAATACTATCCGAAGTTGTGATTAATAATTCGACAAAATTATCTTAATTTTATATATTTTTATATACTAAATATATACATTACCTTAATATCCTCTCACTAAATTAAATTCTTTTTCCGAAAGTGTTTTTGATAGGTATACAAAAAGCGAAAGTTATTTTTCATTTTTTTCTAACGTTGATGGGATTTTTTATTAATTACCGCTGCTGTCTATTTGACTATATTTCAATATTTCATATATGGAACTGTAGATTAGTAAAAAAACATGTTTGTTTTAAGTCATTATATTAAACTGAATGGATAATGTAAATCGCCTTCTGAGTGTAAATATTAATTAATTAATATAATATATAAATATTAATTAGTTGATATTAGTTAACATATAGTAGCAAGCTATTTTTACGCGAAAAATATTGTTTAATTACTTGCTCATTTTGGTTTAGTCTCGATCAAGAAGAAATGTTATGTAAATATAATAAAATATGATTCTAAATATAATAAATTATTAGTGTAATTTTTATAACGTGATGCATACATTTGAATTAAATTAAATAAATGACAGAATATAACCTAATTGGATTTATAGAATGATATAATTCCTATTTGCCATGCTATCACAGAAAATAATCATTTTCTTTTTTACTTTATACAAAAACCTATTTTTAAAATAGTATGAAGATTGAAATCGTCAGCAGATTAAAATAAACAAATTAAATTATACATCTGTTACAAATGTACTTATAATAATTTAGAAACAGCATTTATACAATTTTCATTAATAGTTACATTACGTTTGGCTAATTCATTATGAATTTCTATCCTCCTCATTTTATTACTATAAATATCAAATATCCAGATGTCTAAAGTAACTTTCGCTCAATATTTTTTCAATTAGGCTTATATTACCTCTGAGAAGTAATTTTACTTCGTAAAAGATATCTCACTGTCACTTTCTATGTGAAATTTAATCTTAAACAAAACAAAACTTATTTTAGGCTTTAGAAATTTGTGGTCTTTTAATTACAAATATTTTATACATTCTTTTTACGGAAAATTATTCTTTAGACGTTCACAAATAAAATTATGTATATTTTTATCGGATTTTTAACATTTTAACACATTTAAACATTATTAAAGTGTGCGATTTCTGTCACGTGTAAATATTACCAAAATTTATTATTATTTATTGTAATATATTCTTTTAAACTGACTTTCTCACAAACTTAGGGTAATAGAAAGGAATGATTTACTCAATATTGTAAAATAAAATTTGTGTTTTACAGTTTAATCATTGACAAATGTTGATTGTACTTCTCAAACACTTTTTTTTAAATAGGAGTAATTAAATTATTTAAGCACTACCATAAATTTAAATATTATAAACCGTTCATCGATGATATTATATAATAATATTTTCGTACAATAATTTATTTAAATAAAATATATTTGCACTGTATTTTTATACAATACGGTATTACAATAAAATATTTTGATATAATAAAATACTTGTTTGTATACTAATTCAATTCACATAAAAAAACAATTATAAAATTCTAAGATTAAATAACTATGAACTGTATTTTAGTTCGAAGATGTCATTTGCAAAAGAAATTATCGTCAATAATAATTTAATTCAGAATACATAATTTTTTGGAAACCGACTGCATTTAAAATTATTATTTCACAATTTAACACTATACATATGTATCGAAAAAAAGGACCCCAATTCAAACACAATTTTTATCTGAAATCATTTATTCAGTTATGTTACCTTGACGATAACATAAGTATGGTTGCCTTGATAACATCCAAAATTAACTAAGGATGAAAGGAAACAAATGAACTTTTCTGACAGTAAAATTAAAAAGTCTTAATGTCGAGAATGTTGATGTTCTTCGATCGACGACTCTACGTATCCAAAACAGGTCAAAGAGCGATCGATAAAAAAAAAGAGAAACGTTTCAAAAATGAAGCCCGTAACGGAGATGTCAAAAAGTTCGACGAGTGTCGAAATCGTTTCAATCTTTAAAGCGTCGTTTCCTTCGAAGCTACCCCTTCAAAGTGATAGATCTTACAAAGCTACGTACTAATTGTGATCCCTCTCTCTCGTTTGAACAAAACGTAAGTCCTGGATTACCTTACACGTTAATTACGCCGTAATTAACTCTCCTCGTCGCCGTCGTCAGATAGGAAGTCGTAGAAAGTCGACGAAGCGATTCTACATCGCTTACCTCGAAAATCCTTCGTAAACCCGAACCACTGTAGCCAGCGCGGAATAAAACGTGACGATGGCGATTATCGACCCCCGAAAAAAAGGAAACAAATTAGACGATGGGGGATGGTTGGCAGAATCGAACGCGACGCCATTAAAACTTCATTTTACGCTCGCTTATAGCTCGTACTTTTAACTACGCGACTGAAAGCAGAAAGTGTTCGAGAGTGGACGAGAGAATCTTATTTGGCAAATACCGAAATAAACGGTAAATTCTGTGACGGGATTTGAAAATATTTTCACTGCCGTGCAATTTGAAACGAAAATATGCTGATATTCGTCAACGTTAGACTCCGTAAATTATTGTTACTACCTGTTTTGATTGTTTATTTTGTGTGTTTGCTAATTTCGTTATTCGTAAATTAAAATTATTTCTGTATTTCAAGTTATCAGACGGAAAATTAATATATTATTTCAGAAATTAAATTACAGAAATTATTAGGAAGCTCTTCTAATTTTTTTTCTAATTTTTAATTTTAATTTTAATTTAAAAGTAAGTGGTCATCAATAGTCAATAAATCTATTATTAGTAACAGTATTCGTAATTCGTAATAACGTTTTATTAAAGACACGAGTATCATATTGAGCAATTACATCCCATTCATATCCCACAGTAATAATTTCTCATATTTAATGAATAAACAGTCTTTTAAAGTCGTTTACTTAAAACGAACTGTACATATTATATAATAGTAACGAAAGTCTTTTAACTTCCTCAAATAACATATAACCAATATCATTGTTAGGGTATCGTAACTTAATAAGATTTGAGAAAAAAGGTCATGAAAAAGTAGTACAACTTCAAGCACACGTCGGAAAGAGTAAAAAAGGTAAAAAAAAATAAATAAACTTCACAAAGAGTAAACGGAAGAAAGAGTAGTGAACTTCAGAAAGGGTAAAAAGTGTAAAAATAGTAAACTTAGGAAAGGGTAAACAGGGTAAAAAATAGTAAACTTGAGGAAGGGTGAAAAGAGTAAAAAATAATCAACTTCAGAAAGGCCAGAAAAGGGAAAAAATAGTAATCTTCAGAACGGGACATATTACAAAATAAAAGTAGAGTAAATCTAGTCCATAGTTATATTTCGCAAATGTTGCTAGTAACGATATATCTTACACTGAGGATAGAAGTGTTAAAAATGATTACTGTTTACAAATATATCCCCTTTTACCGAAGTTGACCTGCCAATACATGAAAGGGAGGCAGGTAACAAATCGGGCTTCCAGCAACAGGTATGTATCAATACCTCCTATTATTTTCGCACCATTGATTCGATACCCAATAGAATCGATATCGTACCTGTTCGACACGCAGCAGGTAGGTGGCACGCGACCAGGTAAAACCGTCCGCAGGTTCACGCCGAATACCGTCGAAAGGGTAAACTTTTGTCATTTCAATAAGATCGAGGGTCATCGGCTTTTAACACCTGTTAAATAATTCCAATTGTAAAGACTTCGTCTGAAGGAATTTTCCGACGTTTAAACGATTTATTTTTGTATTCGAAATATGCTGCCATTAACCCCTCAACTTATAATTTTATCGGCAAGTGCGTCAGACAGGCCGACTTAATTATCGTTGTAATGTTGAGACAGACAAAGATTACACAAATGTCAGGGATATTTTGTATATGGCAGTCGTTGATGAACGGGTTGCAATTAAAATTAGCTCGAATTTGAATCACGGTGAAAATATACGCCAAATATGTTGCATTGTAACAGTTACGTGCGTCATGTGTGGAAGACGATATTATAAGGCAAGGGGTTAATGAATTTGTATCAACTTTTTTTGTTTCCTTTTAGAAATATTTTTGCGAATTGAATTTACTTTCCTATATTCTATAAAATACGAACGTTCGTATTTTTGTGTGCTCCACGTAATATAATTGATATTTTTCCAATTTTTTTGGCTATGTTAAATCACTTTATAGTAGCGCAAAGAAAGTAATTCGTCGTAATGAACAAAAAACATAATGAATTTGCTGTGGTTTTTACGATTGTTATTTTATCTGAATATGTAGTTAAAATTCTAATTCGGTGTTGTTATAATTATTTAATGTGATTGTGTAAATTTAGCGAGATACATTCGAGGGACATGAAAGTGAAACAGGCGCCATTGCGACGAAGAAGAGCTTGATTTGTATCGTTGGTCGTGGAACCACCCTCCAACCCCCACTCTAACCACCCCCGTTTACTCCGCCGCAATGTAAGCACCATATCTGAAGAGCACAAACATTCTCCTTCATATTTTTCCAACGCGTAAATGAAATTAATTAATTTCATACAAATTTCTTTTGTACACATATTAAAAATGTTATAATCTGTTAATGAATTATGCATTAATAATACGTATAAAAGTAACATTTTTTATTATAAAAATGTGTGCAATTAAACGATATAAATGATATAATATTCAAAAAGTACAGTGAATTCCTTGTAAGATCTATAATTACGAATCAGTAGTAACCTTTTTATTTTTATGCGCCCAATTATGTAAGAAACTAATTCTTGCGAAAATAATTATTAGAAACACATTTAAAAATATAGAAGTTATTAGATTTACAGTGTTAATGCTATGTTAGCTGTATAGAAGAACTAAAACTTAATGTCATTTGAGAAAAAGAATAGCCAGTTACTAAAATATACTCGTTCTAGTGACATTTCTAGACGTATTGTAAACTTAAATATACAAATTTTCAAATTAGAAGTTGTCAAATTTTCGAATTTCCATATTCAAAAATTTTCATATTTTCAAATTTTAATGATTGTAAATTTCTTGGATCCACAAATTTACAAACGCCCTAATTTCGAAACTTTCAATTTCTCTAATTTATGGATTTCCAAATATACAAATTGCTCATACAGCACGGAAAGTTTCAAGACTATCTTTTAAGACTATATTTAAGCCTATATTCCCAGATTTTCTTAATTATAAAGTCACCACCTAGAATCTCAAATATTTAAGCCCGCAAATCCCTGACTTTCCAAATACAAATATCCAAATCCCTACGTTCCCACATTTCTGCACCTCCGAATGTTTAATTTCACACGTTTCTAAATCTCTAAATTTCTAAACCTAAAATTTTAAAATTCTAAACCTATTATTAGATGCCCAAATTACAAAATTTTCAAGTACCAAAGCCCAGAAATTCATACTAGCGCAAATACTTAGATTGCCAAGTTTTCAGGTCTTACACTTCTATAACCACAAATCGCTAGATCCTCAAAATTCCTAAATCCTCGAATTCCAAAATCACCAAATCCTTAAAACTCCAAGTCCCTAGGTGTCTAAATACCTTAGAATCCCAAATTCCTGCATCCCTGTATTTCAAAATACATGAATTCCTGTGCTCTCAAGTCCTTAAACGATCTCCAACTGTTATAATCCCGAAATTTCAAATCTCCTGAGAGATGTCTGACTCTCCATACTTCCCTACTTCCACATTCCCATCCACTCGAGCGTTTACTTTGTCCCGAAATTGTCGAATCCTCGTATCCCAAAAATTTCAAATCGTCTTTCAAATTCTGAAATCAATAGATCTACACTCATGGACAAAATTAAGTGGACATTGCAGAAATGTAAAAAAATGTTTTGTGTTATTACAATGTTTTAAATAAATTTTAAATTTAGAAGGTGAGATATTTTTGTAGACTTGAAAAAACATTTATTTGATGTATATAATTGTGCAACAAAGTTTTGATTTATAGGCATTATTAGTTAATTAAATTTACCTTTTGTTATTTATGACACCTGTCCACTTAATTTTGTCCACGACTGTAGATATCAATATTTAAAAATCCTCAAATTCCTGTAGTACCTCGAAGTTCTTAAACCATCCGCAAATTTTCTAAAAGATCCCTAAAAATCAACCGACAGAAGATTCCTTTACCCTCTGTTGTCATATTTTCCACGGAGAATTTAGATTTGCCGTTGACTGTACCTTCATCCCGCGAGAAAATATCTGAATCCATGCGCCGTTGCAGCAACGTTTATGCCGGCAACTTTACGAGCAAAAGATTCGGAAATTTCCTAGCCCTTCGCGGCGAAGGGCGAAAGAGAACGGAGGAGAAATCGTTCGGGCGCAATAAGTCAAATCTTGTTTACGAGTCGGTGCCTAGTTAGGACGACTGGACGGGTCTGCGAGAGGGATTGATGAGGAAAGCTCGAAGAGCCAGTGACGAAGAGAACGTGGAAGCAACGGGGGAAAAAGGGGATCCGAGCCAGAGGAGGACGAGCACCTTCCTATCGACCGTATAATTAAACCGGGCGCTGATTAAAAAAGTTACCACGGCCGTAAGATCATTACAGGGGCCTCCGTTCCGACTCCCTACGACCACCACCACCATCGCCATCGACATCGCCACCACCCTTTTCTCCCTGGCTCCTCTTTAGTCCTCACTTTCTCCCGTTCGCTTTCGACCCTTGAGGCTGTCAATTCTTTCCACTTGGTACACTCGGTTGTAACGGAGGCTTTCTTCGGACAACGATACTTATATGCGTACATTTGACAACTTTCAACCTACAAGTTTTCCAATTCTCATATTGTTTTAAATTATCAAGTTCAACAATTGCCCGAACTCTGTGCTCTTATGTTTTTATATATATTCCAATGTTGATATTTTTAAATATTCAAATTCTTTGACAACTTTCAACTTACAAGTTTTCAAATTCTCATATTGTTTTAAATTATCAAGTTCAACAATTGCCCGAACTGTGTGCTCTTGTGTTTTTATATATATTCCAATGTTGATATTTTTAAATATTCAAATTCTTTGACAACTTTCAACTTACAAGTTTTCAAATTCTCATATTGTTTTAAATTATCAAGTTCAACAATTGCCCGAACTCTGTGCTCTTATGTTTTTATATATATTCCAATGTTGATATTTTTAAATATTCAAATTCTTTGACAACTTTCAACTTACAAGTTTTCAAATTCTCATATTGTTTTAAATTATCAAGTTCAACAATTGCTCGAACTGTGTGCTCTTATTTTTTTATATATATTCCAATGTTGATATTTTTAAATATTCAAATTCTTTGACAACTTTCAACTTACAAGTTTTCAAATTCTCATATTGTTTTAAATTATCAAGTTCAACAATTGCTCGAACTGTGTGCTCTTATGTCTTTATATATATTCCAATGTTGATATTTTTAAATATTCAAATTCTTTGACAACTTTCAACTTACAAGTTTTCAAATTCTCATATTGTTTTAAATTATCAAGTTCAACAATTGCTCGAACTGTGTGCTCTTATGTTTTTATATATATTCCAATGTTGATATTTTTAAATATTCAAATTCTTTGACAACTTTCAACTTACAAGTTTTCAAATTCTCATATTGTTTTAAATTATCAAGTTCAACAATTGCTCGAACTGTGTGCTCTTATTTTTTTATATATATTCCAATGTTGATATTTTTAAATATTCAAATTCTTTGACAACTTTCAACTTACAAGTTTTCAAATTCTCATATTGTTTTAAATTATCAAGTTCAACAATTGCTCGAACTGTGTGCTCTTATGTCTTTATATATATTCCAATGTTGATATTTTTAAATATTCAAATTCTTTGACAACTTTCAACTTACAAGTTTTCAAATTCTCATATTGTTTTAAATTATCAAGTTCAACAATTGCTCGAACTGTGTGCTCTTATGTTTTTATATATATTCCAATGTTGATATTTTTAAATATTCTAATTCTCAAATTGTTTACAAATTCTCAACGCGTATAATTATGCAAATATTCTGGTTAATGAACGTTCAAAACTTCGCATTTTGCAACGACAGTTTCTCGTATTCCTAGCTTTACGTATCAAGTGTTCATCGGATCCTAAGAATCTCGTGTTTTAACTTCCACAAATCCCTGGATTTCCGTATCTTTGTATCCACATATATATTTTCTAAATTTACAAATCCCTAGATTCACATATCACTACCTCCACATCAAAAAATCGTCATATTTCTAGAATCCCAACGCTCAAATTCACATATCGCCAGATATTCGAATCTCGGGGTCCTCAGGCCTTGACATCTCCGAATGTTTAGAGGTCCATATCCCTAGGCCTGTAATTTCCGAGCCTCTGAACTCCACAAATCTCTACGCATATTGACAAAAAATCTCTTCATTTCGCAAACTCCTAGATTCCATAGACATGGAAACAACGTGATGTAGAAATTCCTAAATTTAAAAATCACTAGATGCATAAATCCATACATTGTACAATGACTATCTCCAGAAATTCCTACACTCCGGCTATCGTAAAAAGTTTAAAGATTCCTGCACCTCCAATTCCAGCAACCCCGAAGTCTCTGGATCCAAAAACCGCTAGATCCTACGATTACTAGATCCCAAAATCCGTAGATCGAAAAATCCCTGAATCCCGAAACACCTGGTGTACCCGAATCCTCACATATCGAACTCCCTATATCCTAAAGTCCCAGAGTCCCCAAATCATCATCTTTTCAAATCTCTATATTATCAAATTGCTAGATCCGCAACACCCTAGATCTCAAAATCTTTACCTCCCCAAATTTGTACACTTCCGAATCTCTACATTTCCCCAGTGATAGGTTCGAAAATCTAAAAATCCCGAAATCATTAGTCCTTCAAATTTCTACGTGCCCAAATTCTTAATCCATCCGCAGATTTGCAAATCGCCAAAAATGACTATAAGTAACGACGTGAAATCCTTTTACTTCTCGGTTGCCAGGTTCTCCGCAGGAAATCGAAATTTGCTCTTGACTGTACACTTGCGAACGAGACTGTGAACTCTGACGAATTTCCGCGACTCTCGCTGTGATTTCTTCGCGGTTACGAAAGAACGAATCCATAATCCTCCCTAATCGCATTACACCCTCCCGGATGAACTTGCAGAGAATAATGGTACACGTGTAACAGAATTATGTACATTTTGTACGATCTAAATAATGCTGGGGTAAACGTGTTACAGGTGTAAAATAATAATGTGTTAACACATGATCGTTTATAGAGTATATGTCTAACCATTTGTATGTACAGGGTGTTTATTTTTATGTCGCCAGAAGGTAACAGAGTATTCTATGATGAAAAATAAGAACAAATGTTATTTGAATTTTAAGTGATATAATCGAATTATTATACTGCATGTGATATAATTACTGAAAATGTTTAATGATAAGGTGATAATAAAAATAACAAAGTTATGAGTGGCTGGATTCTTGTTTGACTGATTAGACATATTTACTAAAGCTGTTGTTCAAATTGTCGGCCATTCTTAGATATAAAATGTAATAAAATGAATGAAATAAAAAATAAAAATTCTTTCCCTCAACAAGATTAAGTAAAAAATGCAGAATTAAATGAGAAATCAGTAATTTCTAACCTTGGTGCCATCGTTGTAACTTTGTAATAACACATTTACGACACTTTGTTTATGTGACATTGTTCCTTATTTTTCGTTGTAAAATATGCTGTCACCGTTTATAATATTCAGGATAATTTCAGGAACCATTTGTCAGATTTCAATGGGAATCTTTGCATTATTTAGAAAAATTATTTAAACATGTTTAATAGTAAAAATCAATGCAAAATTATCAGAGCTGGCTCATCGATTAAAAATGCGAATAGCGGTTGTTAATAAGTAAGTAGTAAGAAGGACCATCTTTACTACGAACGTCTTTAAAATAAACCAACATTTATTTATCAAACCGTTCACCTATGTTCATAACTGCATGGTAAAATATAAGTCATCGATATTGACGTTAAATTAATGAAGTAAAAATATTTACAAGAACGTATTCATAATTAATTAATATTTCAGAAACATGTTCATATAATGAACGTGTACTTATGATAGTACTGACAAAGAAAAACGTATATAAGAGATTTATTTTCAAATTGAGATACCAAAAGTTCGATTACACAGTTAACTATGTAATGTTAAATTTATTTAAATATGTTAACAGTGCTTAAAATATTTAACAAATCATATGTTCAGTAAAATTGGAAAAATAATTATTTAATTTTATTCATGTTCGTAAATATTGAGCGTGTTGGAATATGTTATTAATAGTTACTAAAATAGTTTTTTCAATGTATGAGAAGAACTTGTTGACTAATATCTTCATTTATATTTACCTTATCATACGAGAAATTATTAGGCTTATCTCATTCTCGGTTTAGATTGCATGGTTCTCCTTTGTTTATGAAAAAACAAGATGAATTACGTTTTATATTTGTATGCAGATTTTCAAAAATTTGCATTTTAAATGTCTTCTTTTAACTTTCAAATTGCGTCGACGTTTCTGAGCATATTAATAGGTACTTGGTATGATCATAAGACTCTGTCGTAAAATGATTAATACTCCGAGAGCCACAGTAGAAATGAAGTCTACTTATACGAAGTTGAATATAAATGTAAATATGAATTTCTCAAAATGTAAACTTCAATTTTCCGATTCCCTACTTCGAAACTTCAACGCGAAAATAATATTCAAATCCTTCTTCCTTTCTTGGTATCTTTATGTAATTGAAGTGAAATCCAATTAAGGAATTAATAACCAAATGGTAATATCTAATTATTAAATAATAATTCGTTTTTTAAAATTCTATTAATAATATATACAAACAGAATTTAAGGTTTGCCTGATACCTTAAAAATATATAAATTACGTTTTTGTTTATATAATTTTATATTTTATATAATAATTATGTTTTATAAAATTTTTAATGCTATATATTACAATTATATTTTATAGAATTATTTAGCACTCTATATAATAGTTATGTATCATTTTATTATTTAATATTCCACATTATAATCATTTTCTATAGAATTATTTAATATCTTATGTACCAATTGTGTTTATCTGTTACATAATATTTAAAACATTGTATATTATAATTTCACTCTATGAAATTAGTCAGCATTTTATATAATAATTATATTTCATAAAATCTGTTCATATTTCATATTATAATTACGTTTCTTGAACATGTTTAATATTCCCTGTACCAACTACGTTTCACCAGATTTTTTCATATTCCATATTATGATTGCGTTATAAAAAATTTCATAAAATAAAATCAGTATCAAAATCATCTAACTGTATATTCCCAGCCATCCTAATTAAAGAAAACGTACAAAAACGCAGAAGCATGAGCCATTTAAGAAAGTAGGAAGCTACGATAAAGAATTAATTATAATTCCGAAGGAAGAACCGAAGAAACCTTTCGTCGTCAAATTAAATATCGAAACTACGAGAGAGAGAGAGAGAGAGAGAGAGAGAGTCTTTACCGGCAAACATCGAAGACACCGTCGAACAATAAAATCCGGCGATCCGTCACAAATCAGTGGAGATTTTTCGACGAGATACCACCCCCTCAGTTGTATGTATCTTTTCCGGCGGCAGGAACTTCCTTAAAATTCAATATAAGCCCCGCGGGCACCCCTGCGAGACCGGGTCGCCACCCCCCTCGTCGAACGAGTCCCTTCAGCCGATGGCGACGGGGCCTGGTTACCATGGCGATTCTTTTGCTTGACAGGTGGCTGCAGCCACCACCAACCACCCTCCCCCAGCACCCTCCATCTCCTCCAGACTCGTTTGTTCTGCCTGCCACCGGTACGACGAACCAATCGCGCCCAGCGAAAAAATATTCAATCACGCGTCAAGAACTCGAGGGTGGTAGTGGTGGTGATGGTGGTGGGTTGCGAATGTAGTTGTAGTAGTGGCAGAATCGAATCACCCTCGAAACCCCCTCGTCTTTTCACCCCACCCTCCTTCGACTGTGACCAGGGACGAAGGTCGATGGCGGTGGAGGTCGAACCGCCCCTGCCGACAGAGGAACGCCACCCCCCCTCCGCCCCTCCAAGTACGCTGGAATAATAAAATGCTTCGGATTACATATTCAAAATCAATGCCTCTATACCTTCAACGTACAAACGGGGTGGGATCTGCCTCCTACGTACACCACCCCTTAAATCCCCGCGAACACGAAGGGGTGATATCGGACGATTTCGCGGCCGACATTTTAAGCAACCACACCCTCATTTGCGATTGTTGTCCCTGTTTTCGGTTTGCCTTTAAGATTTACCTCCTCCCGATCATTCCGATGAAATAATTAACTTCGTCCGGGCTCATCGACCGTTCTTCCGCGAATTCCTTTATTTGGCTTTTTCTTCCCTCTTTTAACGGAATTCGATATAATTTTTCTGTCAACGATAGACTTTCAATGTAATATTACGCTTTGTTTTAAACGCTACGTAGTAATTTTAAATTATTTTGTTTCCACGGTAATGCAAATTGCTTGTCGCCTACGGGCGGTTAATGAAAAGGGTGGTTTCTTTTAAGGAAAATGTAGATGTAGGAAATTAACAATGGGTACATTGTAGCTGTGAAAGATTTATTCTTATAGCTTTATTTCTCAGCATTTTAATATAACTTTGTCTGTAGCCTCGATCGGTGGTTTTAATACTCTGAATTAAAACGAATAAGAAAGCAAATAATTACGCTTTTAGTTGAAATTTATATAAAATGTATAGCGTCATTTAAAAAATCTCAGAATTTTAGTACATCTAGCCGGTACTACTTTAGATCAATGTTTTCATGATTCTGAAAACGTTTCCCTTTTTGCTTAATTAATGTTTCCCTGTTTATCATTGTTAACATTTAATTAGTGTGTTCGAAAGGATTTCATATGTATACGACGGTTTTTATGGTAATAACACGAATAATTACACGAATGTAATTAATATTACGTAATTTGTATAACAATATAATTCTTTGCATAATGCACAAATGTGGTTAATTGACAAATATACCAAACGATTTCTCTTTACGAATCTAATCAATAATAATTAATTATTTCATCCTTTCGTACAATTCAATTACTGTAAACTAATTTTATTATAATTTTAATTTTATGATAAAAATAGCGTACAAATTTCAGTAACTTTTGTAATCGGTATCTCCTACATTTAAATAAGATATGAAATAAATTATTAAAACAATTATAAAAGTTAATTTAACAAACATTTAATCTTTTCTTGCAAACTTTCGGAACATTTATTATGTATGTAGTTGTTTTGATTTGCAATAAATATTTTCCAATTAATTATAATTATTATTTTTACGAATTTAATTTGCTACATCCCTCTTTTTCACGTAAGTTAAACATTGTGTTTTATTAGAAAAATACGGAAGATTAAAGCGATGGTCACCCTTCAACTTTCCTCCTAATTAGCTGTAATTAGGCGCGAACAAGAATGGGCTGCAACTTTATAAAAGTTGAAGGGAAGAAAGTCGAGCTGATCATTATGAGGTCTGAATTATGCGCGATAATTTCACAGACAATCAGAGAGGAAATGGCCGAGAGGATACTTCGCGAGAATTAATCAGTGACTAATTGATCCTGTAGAGATTAAGGTCATCGTCTTGAAGTGGCGGCACGAAAAACTTTTTGCTAATTATATTAATTAGCTTAATGATGCCTATTGAGTCAATCGAAGTTTTATTTTTGCTCGAGTGCTTGAAATTAGAATTCTTAAATGTTAGAAAATAAGACTTCTCGAGTTTCTATATCATTTCACAATATTATTTTGTAATATTATCAGAATATTTTTATACAAATCTTTATTAAAATTTTGTTTGTTATTAAATAGGTTATTGAATTATTTTTTCTTCGCTTTATGCGAAAGTCATTCACCGTGCTATAGAATTTATTTATACTGTTTAACGTTGCTTTTTTATGTTGTATAAATTTAGGTCATCGCGTTATTCGGCAAAAGTAACATTTAATAATTAGTATTAACAGTGGTAACTATTTTAATGTTTATCTTTTTAACTTGTGGAATACTCAGTACATTCTAACTCTTAATATACATTCTTAACACATTTAAACAAAACAATTATAGCACTCCATAACGATTGCACATCAAAACTTGATAGCCTGATTTACAAAAATGTTAAGCTTGATAACTTACCACTATGAACTCTCGGGGTATTAAACAAAACTCCATTTACAACAATAAGTAAATTATACATAAAATTTTCTTTAAAAAGAATAGTTAAAAATTATTACTTTTAAAAAGGAAATTTTTATTTCTATGTACTACTAAAGTGGAATAGCAATGAAAATATTGATAGAGCTATACATACAATTGGCGTAAAAAATAGTATGTAATAAATAGAACTCAAACATTACATAATTTATATAAATATTCAAAATTCAACTTTAAACGCTCTTGAAACTGAAGTATGAGCAATTATGTGTATCATGTTTAAAATTGTTGGTCAATTTCCTGTCTATCTTTAAGAAAAGCATAAATTTGGACCAACTATTATGTTTTGTACTATTTACTATTATTCGAGCGAATTATTATGTTTTGTACTATGATTAGACCAATAATTGAGTTTCTAAGTTCAATTAACCTATCGCGTATGCAATTTTTCGTCGTTGATCGAAATTGCGGCACAGCTTACTCGATAAATCCCGAAATGAAGAATCCAAGATCGTTACAAAAAAAAAAAACGGAGTGAGGCACAACATAGTAAACGCGATAACACAATCTTCTGATCGAAACGAGCACTTTGAAATCGTTAACTAACACATCGAAAATCAATTTCTCCCCTTTTCACAGTTCCACGAACACCTCTCGTGATTGCTTTCTTTCTTTCCATTCCATTCCATTTACTCTCTTCGCTACAACTTTCAAGAATACAAAAAAACTTTCGACTCGTTCCACCGATTTTGCCGGCTCGTGCAAATCATTTCAAGAAATAATAACGCGGAGATATGATGGCTGGTCGTTTTCAAACTGGCCTCTTGCATTTTGCATGAACGTACGACTGGTCCCAATGGAAAAGACCACCCTTTCGACGTCCACGTAGTGGGGTGAGCTTATGGTCTCGGTCAGGTTTCACGTGACCCGTTCAAGATTCCACACAAAAAACTGGACCTTCGTACCGATATGCAGATTTCTTTTTCAAGCAAGTGAAACCAGAATGTACATTCAAAGACTTAACTGGAACGAGGTATTTGGTTGGAAGAAGACCTTTTTCCTTGTAATAATTTATTATGAAAGAACTAACTTCTCTTATCATATGGTTTGTATTAAAAGTTGTATGGTATTGGATAGTATTTGTATAGCGATCAAAATTAATCGGTTGGGTTGTTTATGCAAGATGTCTCAAAAATTGAGTTATGCGATTCTGTATATAAATAGGAATGAATAACATTTTTCTGTATATTTTGTTTTTGAGAAAATTGAAGAAAACGTTTTCGAATGAATTTGTTTACGATAATATAAATTACAATTTCAATAGTGGTTTGGTTAATTCTGTTGTAACAATTAATAATAAAAATTATTGTAATAACACTTTATCTCATAATATTCAATATGATATTATTAATAATTTAAACACAACTCTACAATTTTATTTTGTATACGACAGTTGCTCGTCACTCTATGTCACTCCAGTCACACACTCTCCTTCTTTAATACTTTAAGTTATATTCCGAATTTTACACCTTATTCACAATTAAAAACAGTTTCTCATAAAATTAACAATTAAGTATATACCTTTTAGTATAGATAAAAAGTATATAATTTCATTATATTGATAGAATTTTATTCATGAAAAACATAAATGGAGGGTGTTTCACTTAAGTCGAGCATCTACATTACATTACCTTCTATTAAAAGCACAAAAGATAGCAACAATAAAAAAAATCTAAAACCATATAAATCGATTTCATGAATTATTGGTTTCTACCTTAAATAAGAGGGAATGTGCGATTTAAATAATACTAATACTAACAAGTTACTTTGTACTTTCATATAAACAAAAATTGCAATAAAACACAATTTTTTGAAAAACTATTAAACGGATAAAAATAAACTTTTAATCGAACTGTAAAGCTAACAATAAAACAGTAAGGTATGTTGTACTTTCATGTAAGAAAACATTTCTGTGCAAGGCTATTAAATATATCGAGATAAAATAGTTCTCGAAATGTGAAACTAACGACTAAACTTCTCACACTCGCGCGTATGAATAAAAATACATCTCATTAAAACTCCATCGAACAACAAAAAACAGAACTGTTCTCAAAATATGAAACCATAAACAAACGTCCAAAGCGAAGAAACATCATTTTACCTGCACAAAAACCGCCGTCAAAACGGATCCGCTTGGGAGATATTTTTCTGCAGTCTTCGCAAAAGAAAGGCAGGTCTATAGAGATTGCGACTCGACATTCACAAATATTTGTTTTTCTGTCTCTTTATCATGGACAAAGAACGCGTTTCCATTTTTTGCTCCTTGGAGCCCGCCTCGGTAGTTAGGGGTTAAAGAACTATGTATTTAGTCTCGGAGGCCAGAACGTCAAAGACTCTTGTCGAGTAATATCTTACGATCCGGAATAACGATCTCCTCGCGTGATCTTTACGAAACGATCATCGAGCAATGAGACTAAACAATAGACAAAAGCAACAGTGTTTTTTTTTTTGGCCAAGGCAGCTGCTGGGCGCAAAACCAGAGGGGGACATTACTTAATAAACGTGCGCATCCGGGGTGCGGTCCGGCAGGCATTGTTTCAGGATCGGTAAATGGGTGCTTGCCAGCGGATGCGTGCGTCCAAAGGGTTAAGGATTAAGCTCGTAGAATCCTGGTTCGGACCCACAATGGACACCTGGACGGGTCCGCGGGAGCCCATGGCAAAAAAACTCCTTTTTCCAGTCGCCTCTGGACATCTGCCATCGATCGCCATTACAACTGTACGAGGTAGAACTACCATTATGGACCACTGTCCATCGACATGTGAGAACAGGCATAATGTACAGCCGACAGTAACGCAGGGTTACTTCTGGAAAAGATAGCGACGAGCAAAGAGGACGGTTCGCTGACAAAAGATTTAAGTTATTTATTTTAAGGTAGTTATAAGGCATTAGAAATTTGGTAGTTACGGTATTTATCAGGTTTTAGAAATTTGTATATTTGTTTAGTTGGTAAGTTTTTAAATTTAGGGTACTAAGTACCCTAAAGGTATTATTATAGGGTACTAGAAATTTGTGTATTTGCAGGTTTCAGAATATGGGACATCGAGTAATTTTGGGTTTGGAAATCCAGGAGTCTGATGCTTTAGGATTTTGGAAGTTCGAGAGTTTGAGAATTTATGAATATAAGAATTGGGTCACCCGGGAAATTTAGGAATTTGGAAATTTGAGAATTTTGGGATTAAGAGGTTTGGCAATTGGGCTACGTGCAAGTTCGAGAGTACGAGAAATTGAGGGATCTTGAAATGGATAATTTATAATTATTATAAATAAAGATTATAAATGTAGAAATTCGAAGACTGAGTTTTATGAAACTACTGATACCTAAGGATTTGGCAATTTATATATTTAAGAACCTTGAAATTTAGATGCATAAGAATTTGAAAATCTAGGGATTTGAAGAATTCGAAATTTGTGGAGCTAGTAATTTGGAAACTTTACTGTCTAGGAACTTCGAAATTCTAGGTCTTGGCAAAGTAGAAACATAAAGTTTTTTGAAAGGGTACAAATTTAAAAATCTAACGATTTTAGAATTTAGGCTTAAAATCTTAGAATTTAGAAATCTAACGTATTGAGAATAGACAAATTTGCAAACAAAAAAATTTTGAAATTGTGAAAATACAGAGCACTGAAAATCTATTAATTTCTAAATTTACTAACTCGAACGTATGAAAATTTAAAGTACGCAAATATAAAAAAATAGTTTATTAATTAACCACTTCTCAATTATACACGTGTGTACTTGTCAAAAGAAGAGCACTTTGCGGCCAAGAGTGCCGTTCATCCGTTATAAGATGAGCCCTGACAATACTCAAAAAAATGTGAACACACAAGTGAACAACCAGTTATATTATTCGTGCAAACGAGTATAACAGTTTCCCAGAACTCATCTCGTGGCGCGCGTATACGTGGCAACGGTACCGAAGTGGAAACAAGGATAATCGAACAAGAAGTCTTCCTAAAAGTGCTTTTCAATTTATTCTTCATTTCTCAGAAGGGCCGTTCGCGAGATTTTCGCAACATCGGAGAGTCTAAAGAACGTACTCGAAACAGGCCACCGATACAGAGTTATGATAATTATTTCGCGCAACCCTTGAGAACGTGATGCACCGGAGGAGAATCACTCGAGGACCGGTATTTTTCCTTTTTCTTCTTCGCTTGAACCAGCGCCACTCTCGGGGCCACTCGTGTCTCGGCGAAAACAATAAGTTGCATAATAAGCAGGACGAATAAAGAGGAACCTGTTTCTCCGGTGGCACGAATGAAGAGGGAGCGAAATAAGACGGGGCGAAAAATAAGGAGACGTCGGACCGAAGTGAATAAGGGAATCCCGGGCCACCGTCATCTCGCGTGAGAGTTATGATGATCTTTTTCTTTTTTCGCCAAGGCGATACAGGTATATTGAAATCTCTAGGACAAAACGACGCACTAATAACGTATGCACGGTGCAGCTGGCGGCGTCGTTTTGTTCTTGTTGGCGCTACAGGTTCTTGAATTTCACACACGTCATGCCGCGGTCCGATGGGGTTGCTGCGGTTCTACTTTCTCCTTCTCTGTTCCTCGTTACCTCTTTCACCGAACTCTCACCCGTCCTTCGCCTCGACAGAAGAACCCCCTATTGTTTTACCTAGCGAGACCAGTTTTTGTTTCACTCTGTCTCTCTCGACGGCTTATTATATGCGCTTTCTGCCGTTCGCGTACGCGATTGTTCGCACGGACGGGCCACGAACCTGATTCGTTCGCGTCGAGCCGAGAGCAGAAGGAGAGAAACCGTGAGGGTCGAATGCGAATCCGGTCAAACGGCGAACAGAGAAAAAAGCGATACAATAAAAGGGGTTAAAGTTGATACAATTGAGCGAGAAACGGCGACGTTGCACGCGTGATTTATTTTTACAGTCAGCCCTACGCCGATCCTCGCGCGGCACCCGGGGCATCGGCCCATTGTCTTTCTCGCGCCTCGTCGCAACCGGGCACAAAACTAATGCCTTCGCGATCACTTAAAAACTTCGTCTAACTTTTTCTATGGATGTTCGTTACTGCTAACGATTACTACGTGCGGAGACGGAAATATCCGTGCTTTAATATCGCCCTCTTACTACGCCCTTAGGACAAGGAATTTGATTGTGCGTGTCACCTTTCTATTACCCACTTACAAAATTAAATTATGTGTATGGATTAGATTATTTTTATTACGATCTCAGGAGCGAAATTACATTATGCGTGATCTGTTTGATTATCAAATTATCCTTGTCTATGTTATTACGAAATTGTTTCAAAACTTTGCACACGAAGACGAGAATGTGACGCTAAAATTGCGACACATTTTACTACGCTCTTCGAAAAGTTAGGTTGTGTATGTCATCTATTTATTACATTCTTATAAATGAAATTAGATTATGTGTATTCCGTTCTTATTATGGTCTTAGCAGTGCAATTAGATTATACGTAATATGTGTGATTATCAAATTATCCTTGTTTATGTTATTACGAAATCGTTTTGTAAAATTTACACGTCGGGACGAGAATGTGACACAATGTTACATCGCGTTTTATTACGCTTTTAGAAAAGGGATTAGATTATGTGCAATCTCTGAAATTATCAAATTATCAGTTTCTGTATGCTTACTAAATCATCTTGAAGTATTTACGTGTGCGGCAAAGATGACACACTAAGCTATGACAATTTTATTACGCTCTAGGGCATACAATCACTTCTACAAAGTCGGTAATATCATAAAAAAGAAATTGTATAAGTCTGTACAATAGATTACTGAAATTAACGAGAAGCATACAGTTAGCAATTAAATTGCAAAGAAAGTCTCACTCCTTGTTTATGCATAGTCAATCTTTGTTTATACTTACTTACATTTTGAGAAGAAATAGCAAAATAATAGAAATAGGTGTACTTTTCATAGGTTTGTTACAAAAGTTACTATTTCTTAATGTTTGATGAAATATAGAATAGTATTATTTTATATAACACAGTTACTGAATCTTTATATTTTATTCATTTAACAGACTCGTCAATCTTAAAATTAGTACACTTATTTGTACATAAGTTCTGCAATTAACTATTCCTGACAAATTAATAACCAAGTTTTGTCATACAAAATCATATTTAATTTAAATTGCCATAATAAACATGCAAGCATTGTATTTACCAGATCAAGGTCTTTTATCTGAAATTATTAAAATTTCAAAATTAAATTTAATAGCAGCAACAAATTATAATATAACTTCATATAACTCACCGGTAAAAAAACACATTGAAAAAAATGGTATAAATATGTAATTACATCTTAATAAATTTTATTTCAATAAATAATTTAAAGACATTTTCAAAATGATCGAGTTGCATAACTCAATCTTGATACTATAAGAAATTCAGAATAATGCAATTCCTAGCAAAAATGTGTTATTAGTTTATTTACCGAATGTAGCTTAAACAATTTCCTCGATTAAACAGTCAAATATAGAAACTGCCGGAGCGAAAAAAAAAATAAATTTCATATTCATGTCCAATATTCATGTAAATAAGGAACGTTGAAAGTTTATACTTTTTTGTGAGAGAATGATACCGGTGTACGGCTGAATTTAAAGAAATAATTGCATGTACCATACACGAGTGTCACAACTCCAAATTTAGTGGCATGGGACAGGACGTAACCATTAATCATCAGACCACGTACTGACGCAACATCCCCTATACACCATTCCGACACGAGATGGCATGTGACGCCATAAATTGCTAAATTAAAAGGCTGAAAGGACATACAAAATGGTACCGGTGTATTGTTTTTTATGGCCGCGGAATGCTTCACTCGTATTGTTTTTATACGGATTCATTTGCATTCGAATGATGTTCAGATAATTAGCATATAAAGAGGACAAGGTGTTACAATCGTACTGCATGAAATGAGCAACAATTTATATCGTCTGCTTATTGTATTATTCATCGTCGGTTTTGAAAATTTCAAAGACCCATGAAGTGTTTTTTTGCAACATTCTCAGAACGTTACAAAACTTTGTAGTTATGAAAGGTAAGAAGTGTTTACAATGCAAATATTATTTTACTCGTGAAACTCAGTGTTCATTTCTTTTTCATAAAATAGGAGAATCTTATAACGAATTATTTTATGTGTACTTTCAATAGATTATTACAGCAGGGGGGGAAATTTGATTTATGACATTCATCGGGTGAGTGTTTATATTTCTGAGAAATTTTGAAAATTCTGACTTCTAATTTACAGTCAGATATTAATTGTTCAAATTTTTAAATTATGGGGAAAGAAGAAACATCCTAACAACTTAAGATTTTTATAAACTAAATATCTTTTTCACTTTGGCATTAAAGTCATTTTGTGCTATATTTAACCAATTAACAAATGCATACAATTCATGAAACTTTCAATTGTGTCAATTTTAACACTATAGTATTACATAGTATTATCGCCATTGCTTTATGCATACATATACAAATATTTTGATAGTACTGAAAAATGTAAACTTAATTTAATCTGAGAAATAATAAATAATAATTTACCAATATGCTACAGAATAATAGTTGATAATACATTTTAGTGATATTAATAATAGTGATATTAATAATAGTGATATTAATAATAGTGATATTAATATTTATTAACTTGTAACATCCATTAATTGTTAAATTAGGAAAAACTTGATGATCTTGTTGTAAGCAAATTTTCTTAAATTGACAAATTTGCATGTTTTTGAGTTTCTGAAATTTTTATCTTTTCAACTTTTAACCTTCCAGGTTTTTAAATTCTTCAACTTTAATATTCCCAAATTTCTTAAACTCGCAAATACTCAAATTACCAAATTTTGAAATCCCCAATATTTTTTTAAACATTTTTCAAATTCCAAAACTTCTAATTCTCCAAATTCCTCAATTTGTAATCTACTAAATTTCTATATTTTCAAATATCCAAATCGTTGAACCCCCAAAATTTCTAAAACCCTGAGTCCCTAATGTCTTACATCCCTAGATTCTTAAACTAAAAACCCCTAAATTCTTACTTTGAATTAAGGATTATTTTAATATCATTATTAATTTATTTTTCGTCGATGTTTCTTTAACCAGTTAACAACAAAATTTAGTGTTATAAATCCTTTACGAGATGCATAATTAATACAATATATTAATTGTACACTTATTAATACTATATTTACAAATGTTTCACCAGTCATGTTTAAATTGAAACCAAAGTAAAAAAAATAAATATCGCAAATCGACTTCCCCAATTACTCTCTATCTTAACAAAATTTATCATACATTTTGACAAGACCATCTTAATAATTTTCGTTAATTACAATAAATGCTTTAAGATCCATCAATTTTACAGGTTCCATAAATCTATATTGCTACCAATCGAGCAATTACATCAACCAAAATACATACGGATCGATGTACGTAAACTGTTCAACACGTATTACCCAGTTTCGTCGTAACGAAAAACGAGTATAAAAAAAAGAGACCCGTTCGATCGAGTGCGTATAATTTCATCCATCGAAATTGTCTGGCACGCGAGCGATGGGCTAGTAATCCAGCAGCCGGAGGGTTGGCACGTCCAACAAATCGGTTCGCGGACATAAATTGAAATGCTAAAAGCGAAATTGGGTAGGAATTAGGAAAAACGCCGCGAAATGGGACGATGATTACACGGAGGAAAGTTGGTGGCGGATGGCGAACGTCGAAAGGGGGGGTGGAAGGGTCGAAAGGGCGGTCGACGGAGGTGGGCCCACTGACGAAGTCTGAATTCTCAACCCCTCGTCGAGGGATCGAGCTGGCCATCCGAGTCTATGGTGGTACCGCGACTAGAACGAGGGTGGAGAGGAGGGTGCGATCCAGGGACGAAATGGTGGGGCAACGTAGTCGCGTCTTACCGAGCCAAAGGGGAGAAACGCGGGTGAGGAAAGGGAATGGTTACGGGGTTGCGATGGTGGAGGGTGTTCCGAGTGCCGCGTAAATAACTTCCATCTTCGAGGGTGCAACCACCCTCCTGGGGGGATGGACTTCGAACGAGTGGAGAAAGAGAGAAAGTGAAAAAGCGGAAAAAGAAGGTACAACGTGGGTGAAGGGGGTCCGTAACAGGGTGGTGATTCCGTTGGAAGAGGGAGACGTAAAATATTCTTAATGAGCAAAGACTTTCAAGTATTGACTCAAAATGGCGGCCGTTCTTTCAAGTCGGCTTGTTAAGCATTATTCCAAGCCCTGCCACCCCTTCCCGGCGTTCCCCTTCGCTTTGTACGAATTCTTTTCCTCCCTCGTCCTCTTCGTGCACGGCTTACTTAGTGTGCCGGTATCCTACGCGAGGACACTAATCCAACCCCTTCCACGTTGCTCCTTTTGACCGGCGTATAGTCGCGAACGAGGGAACGGAGAAACTGCAAAGAAATGACCAGAAGCCGATGCTAGCCTCGCCGATCTGTTTCGTGTTATTATTGGGTCGAACCAGACAAAGAACCAACCCTTTCTTCGTTTTCTTCGCTCGTATCAAAGGACTAGCAACGGACTTCTCGTCGCGAAGCGGACTGTCTTTATGAAATATTTTGACGAATTGAAGTCACCGTACTGCACAGATTCGTTAGATTATCTCAAGTATGTATTTATACATAATTATACATTATGGTGACTCGGCAAAATTTCTACTTCGAATGTCATCTTCTAAAAAGTTGATTCATGGTATAAAAAATCCTATCAAAGCTTGAGCTATGAAATTATAATTTAAAACGTCGCTCAAAGCAATTTTCCGTCAGTTTACTAATTTTTATCTTATCGACTTTTGACCGCACATTTGGTGGTTGCAAGTGTCGTTGCACAAAATAAAATTGCACACAGTGCTTGATTTATCTGTATTTACATAGGTAAGATCAATCGCTGTAAAATAAAATCAATATAGCAATAAAATCAATAAGTAAAATCAATGAATAATGAGTAAGATTAATTAACGAAGAATGGTGATTGAAAATGGTGAATATATTTGATGATTGTTCACAGCTTTGATATTATTTGGTGCCACACAGTATTCAATCATTGTCTATGAAAGATTTTAATAACTTTGTGACGAAAAAATCATTAATTTTATATGAACAGGTCGAATTGCCGCATGATTTTCCCGATTTTCATCCGGATTTATGGACTTTAAACGAAAGTTATAAAAAATGTCAAGAAATATTTGATAGTTTGCAAGTTGTTAATGATACGGCAGAGTTAGGAGTAGCATTAATAGAAGAATTTAATAAATGTTTAACTAAAATCGCGGACCAGTTGCAAATATTTATAACATTAATGCAATAACGCCGAAAGAAATGTAATAAAAATAATTATATGGCAGAAAAAGTTGAGACTTAAACAAAATACATAAAAGTATATCTAAATTATAAATTCCAAAGAATAGCTATAATTGGTTCATTATAATTGATTAAATAAATAGTTTTAAATGAACAAAAAATGGTTAAAAGTTTTATTTTTAATTTTATTTTGTAAACTATGAATTGCTTTGAGTAACATCTTAAATTTAAATTTTTGAGCTCAAACTTTGAAAGAATTTTTTTTACACCATGATAGAATCCGCATAATGATATTTGTTGCTGCTTTAGTTAAAGAAATTTTAGTCAAAAGAATATTACTAACATTATTCCTCGAACTTTCTTTATTAGAATATTACGCAAAAATTAAATGACAATTTTTTAATATTGTTGAAACAGTTTAACCAATTAATCTTTTAGCTTTATGTTACACTTTCTTGTAATTTCGAACTGTAATGATATAAATTAATTCAATAAAAATTTGTATATTAAACAAGTATCACCTAGTAAATATGCAGTTAATCATTTTTATATATGTATGTTGTAAAGACATCTTTCTAACGTTGTCTCGGTCTCAAGCGTTACAACAGGCGGTCCCTAAAAAGCGTATGATGCAAAGAAAATTGCTACGTAGACGTTTCGATAATATTTTAAATATTAAATAAATGGTTGTCACTTACAGCCATCATCGATCTCGGATCTAAAATGCGAAACAATTTCAAGACAGAAAATTACCATAAAATACTTATTGTAAAGTATTAACATCTAAATTAATTAGCTTACTTAATTAAATTAATTAAACTAGATTACATAAATTTCATGCTGAAGTAGTTACTTAGTACAAAATAGTAAATCATTCAATAAACATGTTCTTCTGCATCGTACAGAGTAATCAGTGAGGCAATTTTCTGATAACCACCCAGGCTGCGCTAAAAAAGATTATAGAAGGTCCATATAATCGTTTCCAGCAAACTTTAAGCTTCAAATTGTGCCAATACCGTATCACAAATACCAATTTATAGTTCTTTTATATCATCAAATTGTCAGACGTTTAATATTCCCAGATGAGTCATTTTATATGTTACAATCTACTTGTATGTACTGTACATATCCACTCACTCTGTATATCAACAAAGCAAACCTATATAAAAATTACAAACCCTATAAGAAAAAATATTTTACCTAAATATTAGGGAGTCCCATAAATTTCTTCCTTTCATGATGTAACATAAAGACGCACGGCCATAAATGTTTTGGAGGCAATCCTTAATAATTTTAGACAGAGTAAATAATAATTTTTTCTGAAGAATGGGACAAGGTAATAGAGCAGCACAGTTTATATTTAATGCAACAGATCAGCCATAAACAATAAAGGTAGTGTAATCGTCTCTATGAAAAAAGGAAGGAACTTATGGAACACCCTAATAAATGCAATCCGAAATGGAAATATTTCTCACACCCGATTTCTACTACAGCCGAAGTGAAAAGAAAGTCGAGCGAAAGTCGAAAATTCTTTAAGACGCTTTTCCCCAAGGATGAGGGCCATCGAGGCTTTCACAAAAAACGCTTTCGTACGAATGAGTCGCGGAGTGGATTATTTAAGGGTGAGGTCCCGGGAACCTTGGATGTGCTGCTCGAGACTTGTTAGAAGTTGGCTTTCGCTTTGAACCTTCGTGCACCGACTCGCACACTTCGCAGGGGGTACCGAAATAAGGGTTAAAAATGTATAAGATAAGACAGGGACCACTCGTGGGTGAAGAAAGAGAAAAAGAGGGCCAATAGCTCCGGGGCAAAGGACACAGTAAAATGGAGAAGAACGCGAAACCGAGACAGACAGAACTTTCATTATTGATCAAAGAAACTGAGTGTCGCTTCCCTCCTCAAAAGCTTGTTCTATTCAACTTGCCTTCGGCTTTCCATTAAAAATACCACCGGCATCATCCGCTTTTTGCGACGTAGGCTCGATCTCGTCTCTCGATATCGTCCTATGTCCCCCTATGTTTTCATCCTTCCGTGTTTATTTGAGCTATTTATTTTGAAACTGGGTTAAGCCCATTTTCAGTAAAAATGAAAATAACGATAACCAGGGGTGGTTTATATACTAGGCTTACTAGGCCCAGGCCTAGGGCGCCACGGGCGAAGGGGGTGCTGGCCATGAAAGTGTTAACTAAAAAAAAAAAAAAAGGAGAAGAAAACAAAATTTTAAATTTGTCTTATATTTGTTGACCATTATATGGAGGGCGCTATTTTCATCGGGCCTAGGGCGCCAATTGTTGTAAACCGCCGCTGACGATAACCATAGGTAAAACTTAATTCGACACATTTGGCTGTAAGCAATCCGTAGATGAAATAATTCAAATTCGCTAATACAGGGTGGTTGGAATGAACTGTTACAACTTCAAACCCCTGCAGCAGATACACTTTTAAATATTTTGTTTTATCCAAGGGAAAAAAATAGCCGAGAAACATTCAAGAAAATGATTTAATGCTCATTGCTCGATATAACCTCCCTTTGCACGAATAATTTCATGCAAACGGTGAAAGAATGAAACGCACGCTGCCCGTACGTGAAATTGTGGAATCTTCTTCCATTCCCGGACAAGTGCTGATTTTTGAGCGTCCAATCTTCGATATTTCATTAGATTGACCCTGGCCTCCAAAATAGCCCAACTACATTACATTCAATCATTAAATAGATTACATTCAAATGCTGGAGCTCACGAACGATAATTGGAACTGATGTTCCAGCTAAATATAAAGCAATTACAGAATTGCGCTTCAAATCCATCACTGTAACCTCACTTTGAGATGTAGTATACGAAAATGCTTCTGCACGCATATAAACAATTGGATGAACTATAAATATGGCAACTTTCTGATGGATTGCGTGAGCGGATGGACAGATGCATCAGTATGAACTTACTTAGTAACAGATCATTCCAGCCACCCTGTATATGAGTGATGGAAAGGGTGTCCACCGGAATTGAAAAGATGATTATTTGAAAAGTGGTGCGAGTCCACCTTCACTCGAAATTATTTTCGGGCGAATATATTGCGATATAATTTAGCTTCGGTAAATTTGCATAATATCGACAATGCTATGAAAAACTGCATATTGTACAATATTGATGGTATAGGTCAATGTGTTCGACTATGCACTGCACGTCTGTCTAGGTATCACTCCTAGTTCCTATTACCAACTTGTAAGTTTGAATTCAGTTTTTAATACATACTCAACACAATCGACATAGTTCTTGTTTTAGTATCAGCGCACAAAACCCTTTTACAATTTCGATATTATTTAATAATTTATTACGAATTGCCATTTATTTTATTGAAAGAAAATATGGCTCAGAATGATTTCAACGAAAATTATAACTGTGATGCATCTGAAAGGAAGCTGGTAGGTAATGATAAGGAAATAAAAATACTTGACTCGATAATAACGGCGCTCCAATAAAATTTTCATTTCCAAGAAATTTTATTACTTTTATTACATTTATAGAAATAAGATCCACGGGAATTGGTAGTAGAAGATGAATCTTGCAGTCAGGGTCTGAATATAATAACGATTCGGATCTAAATGATTCAAAGAAATTAGGAAAAAGAATAACTGAACAGCTAAAACATTGTTGGGATATATTCTCTCTCTATCTCACGCTGGAACATCCTTTCTAGATTCTTCTAGAATCTCTCTCACATACACACTCATACATTACAATGAAACCAATCATGCACTCACAAACATCAACCATTTATTTAATTAATTTTTAAAGTGAGGCATTTAAAATTTTATAAAATAAATGTACTATTTTTTATTATTAAAGTAATGTTCAATTAGCATTTCAATCAAATAGTAATTTTTAAGTAATGATACTTCCATTAAATACATGTTTTCAATATAATATATTAACACAAACAAACGAATAAGGAACATAATTGTTAACAGTAACACAAATGAGTGCATAAACTACTTAATACTGCTTGATAACTACTTAAGAGTTAATAATAGTTGAGTTGGCATCAATGCACAAAACAACAATACCAACCACATCGCAAAAATACGATTTAATCAACTAATTGATCAATTAACAAAAAACAAATTTTTTTACTTGATACTACTATTCATCTCATTCATTTATTTTTAATGTTGTATCCATAAACATTACAGTTTAAATGTTATGTCACATGTCAAATATAGATTACAATATTCAAGTAGCACACCCTATTATTAAACTGCAAAAACACTTCAAGTTGCATTTATAAATGTCCCTCATACTGTGCAGATTCCTACTAAACTCAATCAATAAAATTCCTTTCTACAAAAAGAAGATAATTTATAGATTTCCTCTATATCGACCTTTAGTATTTGCTATTTGATCAACGGTTTAAATTATTATTTCAAAATTTATACTTCTTCAGCAAACAGTAAATTGATCAAAATCGATCAATAACAAGATTTCCGCAAATACACGCTTTCTTATAAAAATGAGCTGTTTTATTGTATTGTAATGTACAACTTTTATAATTAAATTTCACATTCAAGAATACATTCGTAACAACAGTACCATGGCGAATAAATATGTAAAAGCGATATAACTGAATAGTTCACTATAATGTACTTAATTTTAATAATTGAAAGCATTTTTGGATATGCCATTTTATAATGCACTTTATACTTCGTATTTTCACGCGCTATTTGAGAACAGAACCGTTAGTGTCATCCAGCGATAAAATGCGGAACTATCGAATAAAAAATAGCGTTTTATCGTAAAATAAAGTATTTTTACGTTTTGTTAACGAGTTTTGTTCCACGAGCATGATAAAGTTAAACAAATGATTTTACATTGGGCTGGATTCTTGGTATTTTACAATTTATCAAATCGCCTTTATGAGCCTCAAAATTCCTAGCCATCTACCTGTGAAAGGTAGAAACAAATGGAATTAAATACGGAGAATAATTTTTTGCATTCATTGACTTCTCCAACTTGTTCATATTTTTTAAAGCTTCTAAAGCTAGTTAATGTTACTTTTTGAAGCGGTTCATCGCATATTATCACTTACTGAGCTAAAAAAATCAATATTAATTAAATTCGTTCAAATATATAATTATCGCCGTCTAGCGGTAAGCGACTGAACTAGGAAAATAGAAAATTGCATGATTTTTTTTAAATTAATGATTTTTATGCTTTTCTGGGACGAGTAAAATATTCTGCAACCTCAATGAAAGTAAAAGAAAGGCATTGCAATGCAATAAAAGTACTAGAATGAAAATGAAAGGCATTACATTTTATGAAAGTTAAAACACTTAATCACATAGCGATAAATGTAGAAACTAATTAAACTAAGTCTACAGTACAGTATCTTGTAAAGTATAGAAATATGAAATGACATTAGAATGTTTAACGTGTGTCAGTAAATCGAAAACTGTAAATAAGGGAATGGTTTTCAAAATTTAGTTCAATCAGTTCCCATCTTCTACCGCAAGATGGCTAAGCATTTTGCAATCCATAAAATGAAATTTAAATTTTCGAATTTACGATTTATCTCGCGCGCTCGCTGTACCCACGCGTCTAAAGCTTTAATGTATTTGGAGAGATTTATATTAAATAAATAATTTATTTATTACTCAAAGTGACAAATTAATTATTGACGAAACCACAGTAGCCATATTTTCAGACAGCACGAGCGAAAATATAAATTTGAAAATATTGGAAAAGGGATCTAAACTGGATAATTTTTCATAAAGGGTTAGTAAAATGAAGAACACAATAAGAGTGAAACAAACGTTTCATGTAAGTGTATGTATTTTACAATCTACAACAGTTACACGTACAATCAGTGTTTATTTTTCCTTCTTTATTTGCCGTTACATTTTTAATTTAGCGCCAACGGGAGCGGAACAGTTTTGTCCTGTATGTATGGAAAAGCTTTTCTTCAGACATCAGAGATATAATATCGTTCAGTAAGAAGCGTTGTTAAACTGGCGATCGGACCATTGTATAAAGCGAAAATTCTGGATCTGCACGCCTACCACAAGGTTGAACACCTTGGCGAGAACGATCGGATTCGCTTTATGCCCGAATTGTTCCTGTTCACCGTTAGATACTCGTACGTACTCGTTTAATGCACATCGATAATTAAACCATCATATCGATACATATATGACACGTACGTTTTACAATATCTCGTATAAAAAAATATCTTCTTGCAGCCGGAAGTCGAGCGTTAATCATAAACAAGGACAACGACTTTCTCGCATCCGGGGATCACAAACAGACACTGAACGGCTCCTATTATACAATTATTATTGTATATACGATTTGCCCTCGATCAACAATGTGCCCTGTAAAATGGCAGAGGCACGATCTACCTGTTCGTACCAAGAAAAGATTTCATGCTTGTAAGCATCAGGGTTTCTTGATTCGTCGTCCAATTGTTCGGATCTTGTAACATTTAACCCTTTCGATATAGACATTATACATAGTCGATTATCTCGACAATGTTTACATTCAAATTAGACAACTTTTATTACATGGCATATCGTGTTTCATATTTTTGCTATTATGGACGACCGTAGTCGCTCATCCATTGATTACAGGTTATGTGTGAAATCGTTAGATAATCACGAAATAGGATCCAAGAACAACTACGGTCGTCCAATGTGAAACGTCTACATTTCAAAATAGGAGGCAAGTAATACAAAATTCCGACAATTATAAAATAATACGTTAAACAATTTCTTGTTGGGGGCTAAATTTTGTTAACAGAACTATTTTATTTGCTAGGATATGGAGTTATGTCAGTGATAGGATAACTCAAGTGCCCTACAGAGGACTCTCGGGCACGTGTGTGTGATAGGTGTGCAGTAACGAGATGGAGATCTACGGAAAATTCGAATATTCAGATTTAGTAATTTGAAATTTTTGAAATTGAGAGGCTAAAACTGCAAACCTCTCAATTTCCAAATTTTTATAGGGCTCGCAAATACGATTTCGCGAAAGCACAACGCGACTCTAAATATGTCAAAAGGATTAAACTTCACAAAATCACAAATAGATTGGCAAGCGATGAACAACGAGCTGTTATAATATTGATATATTCTATTCATGTGTTTTTTGTCTAAAATGGCCCGAATTCTTTTGGTGTAAATAACATACTTCAAAACAACAGACTCTGACAGATTAATTTTATGACTGAAAAGGCAATATAACAATACTTTTAAATGTATGTACATCCTGAATGATTTTAACATTCATCGCTTGCCGATATATTCACAGCTCAACTTGCAAAACATTCGAAACCGGGCACGTGTTGTGTTTATGATATCGATGTTACAGCGATAAGCGAATGTGATCAAAATTTGTCAGAACTGCGATGCAAAATTGATCCTGCTTGTGTGTTTTGTATGTGAGAATATGTATACGTATGCGTGTAGGTGTCGGAATTCCGATTATAATGATATCACACTATTTTTCGTCTAACTTCACGCGAGGTATATACATAATTCCACTGTTTCTTCTTTATCTACAATAATTTATGTTAATAAGTATATTGTAAGTAATGATAAAATAAGCCAACGCGTGTGTAGCGCACGTGAGAACATAATTTGTCATCATTGTCGCTATAGTTGTTAAGGAATGATTCGTTTTCCTTTCCTCGTATTAAACTGACTGAATTATGAATAAAACTTTTGACGTATTAAATTGGTTAATTTATTCTGTTTTTATATATTATATATTTATATAATGTATATGTATTTATATATTGACACGTGAACACGCAAAGAAGCGAATATCGGTTCCTGTTACATATCTATTTATTATCTTTCTCATCTGATCTGCTACTGAAATAATTATTACAAATTAACAATCACTTCTCGAACTTTTACTACATTATATATTATTCTCTTACAGAGGACTGTACGGTTATCTATTTATTAGTACGTCTTTTTATTTATTATCTAAGAGTGTTGTCGTTTAATGCTGATCGGTTTGAAACAGTTCAGAACATGTACGGAACACGAGTTCTCTTCGTACAATGTCCGCAATCGTCTTCTTTTTTTAATTTTCTTTTTTTCTTTTGTATTAATTATTCGTACTATCTACTACGAACACCCATGTTTATTGTTTTTCAGCATTAAATATCTAAACCGTATCGACTGTGGAAGTGTAGTATTATCTCTATAATCATCTGTAAACGGTAAGACGCAGCTCTCTCGAAATAAATAAAAGATTATACTGTCCGCTAAGAAACCTACTGGTCGCAATATGTCGATACAAAGAGAAACGCATAATGCATCCGGAATGAAAGGAACGTTGAAGAATGTATAGAAATTGGCAGTAGCGTTTTCAGTTCAGTCGGTAGAGATTTTTAACGTATTCGATACAAGTCAGGTATCTCGTACTCGCCTACGGAAACATTCATTTTGAAGAGTATAGTACAGTACACGCACTATTACAGAACGCGATACAATGTACTTAGATCGGTGATGGGCAAGTGAAGTACCCGCCGAAGGGTTCGGGCGTATACGAAGCCCGATTATCGAATCTCAACATTTGTAAATTTAGGAACGTAAAGATATTACAATCCCAAATTTTCCAAATTTCGGATCTTTACATTTCCAAATTCTCTGACCTTTAGATATCTAAATTAAGGTACGTAAATATTTGGAACGTCAAGTATGGAACAAAGTAAAAATTTCAAATTTCACAAATTTTTAAATTATGAAATCTAAAACTGAATTTATGAATTTAAGAATTTGGTAATCTGAAAATTTCAAATGTTCATACCGAAGGATTAACCATCAGTGCCTGCGAGTACACACGCCCTTGGGGGCACAATTACCCATCACTACTATAGATTACAAAATCTTAGTCCCGAGCAATTAACTTAAAAAAAACCAGACGAATGATCTTAATAATACTTTGTTATAGTGGGATTCTTGTTAACATAGATCTGTATAAGTAGGCATATACACTTAGAAATTTCATAATTTTCGATTTCTTAGTTTCTACGCAGCAATAACCACGTGCAAGTTTTAGTTGAAGGTTCAAGAATATAGCAAAATTATATTCCTAATAGTCAATTGCTAGGATATCCCCAACTATACTCGGGATAGAAGTTCTAAAATATACAGAAGTGTAACAAGTTCAAATCCGTAGGGAAATTGTATAATTACCAAAGAAAAGTATGTTGGATACATACAAAAGTGCATACAAAACTGTCTTAAATGTATGTGAAAATTAAAAAAAAATACCTTCTGAGTAATTTTTAGCAGCTTCTTTATAGCATCCACCGTTTCGCATAATTGTCCAATAAAAAAAAAACAGAACATTGTGAACTTTCTTCAGAATATATATTTTTAACTCCAAAAGATCCAATCAAATAAATGCAGTAGATTTGTAGGAAGAATTTATTTCTTCTTTAGATATCCTAAGTGTATATGCTCCCTTAATGTGTTGAAGTGGTAGATTTGCCAAAGTAAAGGAAAAACCATCGTATCAACGTACTATCCACTTTTTCGCCGATCTGAGACACACATACACGTTTACTTTAATATTTACCAATAATGGAACAGCGTTGCCCAGGCAGAACGCAAATACTGGGACGAAATGTTGGCCCAATATTGTTGGAACGTTGGCCGAACGTTTATAGCAAGTACTTGAACAATAGTAAATGCACATATTTTAACAACTCTGTAACAGTTATGATACAATACTTAATATCCATATAAAAAAATCAGGGCGATACAAAATGTCTGATATGTAATATCAATATACTAATCAAATGTTGCTTCGCGAATCATTCTAATCCGTAACTCTATGATATTCGTATCAATAATGGATACTATTCGCTAAGATGAAAAATAAAAGTAGATCGATGTGTGTGAAAGAAACAAATCGATGTATATTATTATAGTGTCCACTCTACTGTCAACTTCATACAAAATGTTTAATACAATATGTAACTGACTTATGAAACGCTTTTGGAAAAAAGCGACAATAAAATAGTAATACTGTAGTATAGGCAATATAATATTATATCAATATTAGGTGAACGTTAAAATACAGATATACCGATGGAATAATCGAGCCAATATAAAAACTTATTCTAAAATAAAGTTCTACCTGGGCAGTAATATTTATATAATATTTACGTTGAATTTTGTCATACCAATTAGCATCACTGGTTGACAAATTTTACTATCAGAAAGTGTGTTCGCAAGGAACATGATGCCAAATAAAAACACAAAAGCAATAATAAAATAAAGATAACTGTGCTTGTGCGTTTTATACATGAAAACAAACGTCAAAAACAGAAAAGAAGTGAATTAACTACATGAAAAATAACAATATATTAAGACAGAAGCTCTATATTAAATTATACGCGGATTTTGTATATTCTTTCCTTATTTTTTATGAAAATATAAAATATTAAATTGCTCCTAAGGTATTGTTAAATCAGTCAGCTTTCCCGTTAATACTGGCAAGCATTGGGCATTAGTAACGAAACATCAGTTCAAACTAAACAAAGTTCAAATGATGAGTATGTATGTATTTATATTAATATACTAGTTTATTTTAATTTATAAATATATTATTTAAATCTTACTATTTTTAATTATCAATTACACGTACAATGCCATCAGGCACTAACTGAATAGTTAAGATAAGTTGATTCCGCACCAATTTATTAGGTATATATTAATTGTATAGTAATATGTTATATCATAACACGCACTAAAACATTATATATATATTAAGGATGGATTTAATATAGAGCTTGTCTCTCTTACATAATTAATAATAAAACTAATAATAGTGTTAACGAATTTATGTAAACGATTTACTCTTTCAATCCGACCCTCACGCACCATAGCGCAAAGAAGTCAGTCAGTCTATACTGATTTCTAGTTACTGAATATACGTTCATAAAGGTACATGTATACGATCACCGTGTAAAAATCGTCATAAATTTTGACGACAAACACATTATTGATCAGGCCCAATAATGCGGTGTTGTGACTGTTGAAACATTCGTTAATGTAATTCAGATGCATCAGACATAGAGGAACTTATGTGAACACCGGTATTGTAACGCTTCAATAGATTTTAGGAGCCGAACGATCATTAATGGGACCACTAGTTTTTCTTAAAGAGGTACCTTTTCGTATTTGATCCATAAGAGAATCCCTAACTTGCAAAGGGTCCATAATAGGCACACGATTACCCATTATGCGCCTCACGCTCGCTGATCTACTTGTTGTATTATTACCTTGTAAATTCTGTTGCTGTTGCGCTAATTTAGCATTTAATGTTTCAAGAAAACCAGACGGAGTTTTCGAATTTTTACTTATCTGTTGTTCAGAATGTTTCCTTGCAGATTTAGGACTATTACTTGTGTTATTACCAGTTGTAGTATTGTTACTATTAATAAGCTTAGCACTAAGAACGGCCATAAAACTTTGGCCTACCCCACCTGGACCTTGCCCTTGAATATTAACACTCGTGTTGATTCCCGTCACTTGTGTGGTATTTGAACCACGTTCTTGAGAAGATGAACGAATGGCTGCACATGAACGTTCAACGCTTGACCGAGTAACTTGTAGTACGGTATTGTGTGGTAACGTAGTAGATGTATTATTATGCGTTTGTGTCTGTCCCGTAGCTTTTCGTAAAAGAGAAGGACTAGCAGGAGTATGACGTAGTTCTGTAAGGGTCCTTACTGTTTCTGAGACTGAGATAGATCTGCAATATGAAATATATATTGTCTTACACCGATATTACGCACATTATTCATGTGTTTTGTTTCAACAAAAAACACAGAATTGCCTCCTACCGTTGAGGAGTAGGGCTGGCTGTTGGTGAAGAACCTTCTAATAAAAATGCTGGTGGCGGAGGGAGATTCTCAACCTCGTCACAAGTATTATCAGTGCGTTCATCATTAGAACTTGATAAAGGATTATTAAATGTAGCAGTTATAATAGAAGATGTACGTCTTGTTGGCGGAGGAGGTTTAATCGCTTGCTGCATCGATCCTCTTCGAATCATTAAAGTAGATGCAGCACCAGGTACATTCCAAGTATTCTCATTTTGATTTTGAAGTGAATGCGAATGTGGTATAGTAGTTTGACTTCCGTATCCACTGCTAGATTCAACGCTAGATTCTGATGTTTGACTTCCGCCATCTTTTTCCGTAACTTCAGTCTAAAAATATTCATTTTTATGTGAAAATTAACCTGTTAAATTCAATAGACACAGGTGCAAGTTTCGATGTTTACCTTCTCGGCTCCTGGTGTTGATAGCGATGCAGGAGGTGGTGGTAACGGTAACTGCATTTCTTGAGCCCGACTTGCAGCTAAGTTCGCTAATTCATGCATGTTCACATACATTGGTTGTTGAAGTTGATGAGTTGCTAATTCTGCATTACGTTATAACGTTACATATTATTTACGTAAGTATTAAAATAATTAATAAGGATAAATAGAAACCTTTTGCTAAGTGTGCTGGCAGTGGTAATTTAGGTTTGCCCCGAGGACTTCCTGGAGGTTCATTCTTTAATGGAACTGTAGGTCGTTCTAAACTGGAACATCTATTCGGTATAGGCGGACGATTGCTACCATTATTCCTACGTAGTTGTACTCTGGACGCTTGTTGATTAGAGGAAGAACATGAAGAGGAAGAAGAAACTGGAGACGCGGGTTGACTATGACAACAACCACTAACATCCGGAGCTTGGAATGTGTAGACGCTGAGCGCTGGTCTTTGATGGCCTTTTTCATAAGCTACGATAGTAAGTAATATGATATAAATAAAACAAAATAATTTTGCCATTTTCAAATATGAAACTCAATTAATTATCGTACCAGAAGAAATAGTATGCGGTCGTTCGTTGATTGTGTTCTGATTTTGCCTATCATACTGAACAGACGTTTCCTGTAAGTCAGGCCAAGTAGCAGTAGTTACAGGTCTTGTTGTAGTACAACCGGTATTTTTATTAGTTTGAGAAGACACATTTGATACCTACGACAACACAATTTTTCTTCAACAACATAACAAAAGCATTAATATTTGATTGATCAATGCTCTGTTTAGTGTTGTAAATAGAACAAAAAAATCGTGAAATGCTAGCAGGCAGTTATATTCTAGCAACCTTACCTGATGTTCAGAAATTGGTTGTGTATACAATGTGTCCTGAGAAGTGAAGCCAGAGTCACGGGAACTACCGTTTGCCAAGTGGCGCAGCGTCATCATACCACTGATGCTGGAGGGCCTGACACCGACAGACTACAACGAGTACAACATCGACTACCACATACACTAAGCCGATGCCATTTGGCATTCATGCTATAGTCTACGAGCAACTACTTGCTTCAAACAGCTAGTGCACATACAGTGAAACTAGTGTGCCATGCATTATAAAAGCTAATATTTTTAGTACAATGATTAAGCAGAAAGAATGAAAATTTAAAATTTTAATGTTTTTGTGTTTTGTAGAAATTTTCACCTGAGAAAGCGATCTATGCCATGGATGTCCAGATGGACTCGGGTGACTTTTGCAGGAACCACTGCTGCTACTTGTTAAAGAACTGATTGAACACATAGAACTTTTCCGTGATCCTAGAGATAAGGAAGGGCTTGATGGAGGTGTAGCAAGTGACCATTGTGTAACGTCGCAACCTTTTATATCTGTTATCACTTGTTCTGATGCAGGTGGTAAATGATGCGGAGAGGCTGCATGTCGTTGTAATTGATCGGAAACTTCTTGAAGATGCGTGAGTTCCATTAGCATTGCAATTTCTTCATCCTATAGTTTATATGCGCACATTGTTAACATTATTATCACGAAATTATTTACATTAATTACAAATTCATTTTACTAACAAGTACTGGTTTTAAAAATCTGGCAAGAAGACAATATCTGCCTCTTTCTTCAAGTAAAGCTGCTCGAACAGCTTTTCTTTCAGTTTCTTCTAAACTTAAACGTTTCTCTTGAACAACTGCAGCTGAAGATTCTAACATTCGATTCAATTCGATATCCCCTGTTAATGAACCTAGTCCTGGAGTCTGTCCTTGTAAATGTTGACTTTTACGTGCCTTTTTCTTTTGTAAACGTAATGTATCTGTGGATCGCTTTCTTAATTCTGCTTTTGCTTTTTTGTATTCTGAAATTAATGTAATTTTAAACACAATAAATATATAGGCAAAAAATTTGTTTAAACTTTATAAAGAACCTTTAGAATGCAACAAACTACATTACTGACCTTTGGCATGTTCCTTATCTAAGTTTATTAAAGATTTTTTCCAATCTTCTAGTTTTTCTTGAAGAGGTAATACCAAGCAGTCCATTATAGCACTAAAAAATTTTTCAAATGAAACTCCCAATAATTGACAACTCTAAATAATTACAGTGTAATGTCAGACAATTACCTGGTAAATGATTTCATACGTGTTTCTACTGCTTTATGCCTAAGACATATCCGTGTCAAAGCAGTACCAATTTCTTTTGTTGCACCTTAATTATAAAAATTTTCCAATTTTTAAATAGATATATCATTTATTTAAAATGGACAAAAGAATTTAGCAATAATTAAAGTACTTTATAGATTAAAATTTAAAAATACAAGTATTTATATATAATATAAAAAGAATATATATGCATTGATAAAAATTGTTACCTCTTGCATTAGTTGCAGCATCAGCAATTTTTTGAAATGTTTCAAGATATGCAGATACAGCCAAAATAGCAGCCCTAAAATAATATTATATCACTGTAAAATTTTTAATTACTATATTATGAAATTTTATTTAGCATTAAATATATATTAACAATGTTATAAATAGGTCTATCATAATTTCTATTAGGTTGTTGAGAAAGAAATTTCGTTTTTTTTATGAAAATGAGAGATGATTTTCATTGGATACTTTTTTCTTACTTGAAAAACATTTAAAAAAGAAGTAAAATATTCCCAAAATGCTGCTTTTCACTTTTCATATTTGATAGGGTGCCAACTACAAACTACAGTATAGAATCAACTGAACTTTTTCACAAGCAAGCCTGTTGGGTAAAAATGAAATCACTTTCCGAGCAACCTAATTTATACTAATTAGTTTATTAATATCATAAAAACCAACAACAATTAAATCATAATTTGTACAATCATTACCTTAAGCACGAATGTAACTTAGTTGCTTTAGAAATTAAATCTTCCCATAATGGAGCCCCATTCTAAAAATAGACATATTTTTATAGATTTTTATTTATAAAAAAAATTATATATATCATGTAAATATTACAACTAGCTTATATTTCAAACATAAATCATGTTCTATGTAAAAATTACAATATGTTGAATAGAGTCATGCAATCGCATACGCCTACCTATCTTTTCAGATTAGATAACTTTATATCATATGTATATTAATCTATCATTGCAAAAGTAATATGCAAATTAATGAGTAAATTGTTAACATATTTTTTATTAGTATATTTCTATTATTATATATTTATGAATTAATGTATCTACTATCTTTAAAATTTATTCTTGCATGTTGAGATATTATTAGATTGTAGATATTTATGCATTTAAAGTTTAAATGCAGGAATAGAATATGAAATATTACATTTATCAAAAATATAATATCATATGCAAAAAAGATGTATAATATTTAATAATTATGTATGTTGAAAATATGACATGATAATGCAGTTATTATGTAGTCCACGGGGATTTAAGTTACACTAAATTTTCAAACATTTTTTTATATGGGTTGTAATTAATAAATCAGTTTGTTAAGATTAACAGTTAACCTTATTTTATTACATAATTTATTAATTATTTATTAATATAATATAAGTTGATTCTTCTATATTCTGTGCATCTTGTTTATTCCTTAAAGTACTAATTTAAAAGCAAATATCACATATACTTTATATTCATATTATTCGGTGATGCTACAGCTTCATAGTCTCCACTTGAGCTAGATCCATATTGTATTATGTATTATCACATGGCAACGTAGTTAAGTATGTCAGAGTTGAATTTGCTCTTATTTCCACAACAATTACATTATCATGAGTGCCATATTTGTGAATGTTATACAGTGTTATAATAATGTATTTACAGAAATTCTATACTTGCCGTTAATAAATTACTACAAAGAAGTTAATTTCACTGAAAATTACAACATGATAAATATGATAAATCATACTATATTAAAATTACAATAAATCAATGAGTAAATCAAATAATTGGAAAAGAAACAAATGAATAAACTTGTATAATTTGTAGCACGTAAAAATAAATGAAAATTATGAATTAAGTGTGGGAAGGTATTTTATTTTCAATGTATATGAATTAGGAATTGTATTTCTGCATATGTTGTTAAAAAAATATACAAAATATATAATACAGTTATGTAGTTTTCTAACAACAAAACAAAATTTTCTCTTGATAAATTTTCTTTATGTATATTTCACAAACACATGTATTCGAATAAACATCAACAGTCTAATTATTGCTTGAGTAAAATAAATGTAACTTTTGTTCTTATGTGAAAATTGAAAAATATTTCGTCGCTGTACCGTAAAACTAGGCCAAGTATAAATTAACTTTCTTCAACCTTTTATCGCACCAAAATATCTGACTTGTTTCAAAGAATACATCATACGAAAAATAATATTATGGGGAATATGCTATCTTTCTCGCTTACAATGATTTCACAATATTTACGAAATAGAGGGATATGGTGTATCGGCGATGCGTCTTTGCTTGCATCATTACTTGTGCAAAGATACGAAACATACAAAAATAATGAACAGCAAAAACTGCAGTCGCTCCACAAAATAAATGTCGAATCTTCATAGTGTCGGAATTACTTACCTTCATGTCAGTTATAATCTGTTGAAAAAGGCCACCCAAAGCACTGCACTCCCTCTCAATTGTTGCATCCATCTTTTCAACTGTTGGAAATCTTTTTGTGTTACTTGGCCCCAATAAAGTTCTTCCGCATTAGAGTTGCAGAAAAGTTCACTTCGTGTCATCCGTGTAAAAGTGTACTGAATTTTCATACGAATATCGGCGATTCGGACAATGCGCCATTTTCGTAACAAGAGATTACAGTTTGAAGTAATACGCAAAAATACAATCGAGTATATTCACATAAATTGTTTTTTTTTTATTACATACTCTGATTGATCTCGAATGGCTTGATTTGAAAATCGAGTAATAACTAACAAAGTTTTACGGATACTTGCTTCGATTTGAAATCACAACAACAATTAGTTCCATAAAGAAAGATTGTAAACACTAGGGACGAGTTTTACGACACAACACACTCATCTTGACGAGTATGGCTCACGTTTGCATCAATTGTTTTCGTTGCAATATCTGAATATCGGTGCCCCCTACGACGACCCCGTTCTAAAACTTTAAATCGAGGATTCGGGGTATATCTAATCGTTATTCAGGGTAACGGCTCTCTTTACCCCTCTGACACGATCACTTCCGGAGTGTTGACTATTGAAAGAGGACATCCTGCATCTTTGCTCACTCATTCTGATTGGTTATTCACCAGAAGTATGGGGAAATGTTTGCCATACGTAGATTCTTATCTAATATTCGTTCCACGAAAGATCATACTTATCAAATGACAAATTTTTGTTTATTCTGCGCACGTAAATTCTGATTGGTTCAACAAGAACATTAATGAACAGTAATACGCATGCACCTTTACACTATTCTTGACGCTACATACCCAATGATCATTTATTTTGCACTAGTTTAAAACAATAGAACACCTGAAGTTGTGAAGAGTAGAAAATTAAACAATTTAGGAATGGAGAATTCGAAAACTTTAAAGATTAAAAACTTAAAGATATGAAAAATTAGAAATAGAAGAAAACACAAATTTGAAAATTTAAGTTATAAGTTTAAAAATTGTTGTTTTCGAAGACGAGTCTCAGCTCATACAAGTTTTGAACACTCTATCCATCATTACCACTTTCCACTTTTCATATGTTTTGCCTACCATGTATATGGCGATGTAGTAGAAAGCATGTACATATGTAGTAAGTGGGGCAGTAATAAGTGGTGGGGAATCTAATGAAGTTAGCTGAGTTGCGCAAATTGAGTACGATCTATCGTGGAACGAATAATACAATCATTGTTCCTAGATTCGCAGGTTCCTTATTGTAAAACGGATTTTATAAATAGAAAATTTACCTATATTCTGAACGAAACGAGAAATTGTCTGAGAGAAATTAAAACTATGAGTCTTGTAATTAAATATAACAAATCGTTTTACGATATTTTGTGGACATATATCCTCGAATTAGGTGAAACAACTCCTAGCATTTTTAAATTCATTGCTACCGTTGGCATTATCGGAGTTATTTCATACATACTTTATCGTTTTTATGGTAGCTATATTTTAAATGTTCAAATTTCTTTCAGTAGTCGACGATTATGTCGTAATTAAAATCTTGCTAATTAATTTTATATTTCATATATGTATGTATTACAGAACACGGAGAATTATTAAAATTGTTCTATTTCAGAATATCATTATAAAACATTTGTAAACTCATCAAAACAAAAGTTTACACTATCGCAAGTCATTAAAAATTATAATCGTTCTTTTACTCGATGCCAAAGTATAATTAGTCATAAAGAAATGTTGAATGCTTTAGAATATGCAGCTAATGTAAATGAAATAATACTCTTTATAAAATGATATTCTAAGCTATAATAATAGCCTACATAAAAGATGTTACATTTAATAATATTTATGACATTAATATGTCATGATCTTTCATCTTACTATTTAATATGTTTATTAAATATTTATATAATTGTTTTAGAAATGCTATGAAAAATTTTATGCATTAAAGTGCATTGATATAGTAGTTTGTTGTCCACAGTTATTAAATATGAGATCTCCATTAAATGGTTTGACACCTTTTCACCGTATTTGTTTGCAAGGACATACATATTTAATAGCATTTATGTTAGCAAAAGGTATATACTTATTAAAGTAATACAAACTCAGGTATACTTAAATACAAATTAATTATTAATTTAAAATCATCCATACTTGTTCACTGAATTTGTATAGGTGCTGATCCTTTTGCTACCACTAATAGAGGAGAAAATGCTTTATGTATGGCTGTTTATCATTTCCTTAATAATCCAACAAAAAATGATTTTTCATGTCTTGAAATGCTCTTAGAAACGGGTTAGTTATTTTGCATATACAATTTTTTATTCTTAAATTTTTATTTTAAATTTTCTTTTCCTACAGGATGCGAATTTGGTTTAAAAAATGAATGGTATAATATTTTCCTAAAGATGGCCTTTAATAATAACAACATAAAATTAGTACAATGGTTAATTGAACATCATAATACTTTATCATATAACATTTCACGATGTTCTTCTACACCACCAATTACAAGCAATTATAAATTTAGTATGTGATTTTATATGAAACAAATATTTTTTTACTGTATTCATTTCATGTACAATTTAAAATTTTAAACCAGTTCCCAATTATTTGCAATTAATATATTAATAAATATATAATATATAAAAACTACAGTTGTTATTAAAATAACGATTGTAATAAAGAATACAAAAATAAATACGTAGTTGTATAATAAATATCCCACAGGATTACTTTAATTTACATTCTTTTAAGGAAGGACATTATTTACCTAATTTTTGTCATACGTGAATTGTCATCGGTGAGACACATACTAATGCAAGCAAAGAAAAAGATTACAATTTTCTTATGTCCTATTATTTTTTCATGAAACTTGTACCATCGTGTTCGTCAGGTTTTTCTGATTAAAATGACACCAAACATGATGTAATTATGTTAATAATTACGTACGTAACGGGTGAATAAAGTTTTTAACGTGAAAGAGGACGGCGAGTGGAAAAGACAGAGAGGCAGAAGGTTGAAGCGTTCGGCAAACATGAAAGACTCCTGCATGTTCTGTCTTTTAAATTCAAAAATCAAAATTCTTTATTTTTGGTTTTTCGTGAATGAAACCTTTACCATCGTATTCGTTTCGTTTTTCTGATTAAAATGATACTAAACACGATATAATTACGATCATAATTACCCGTATAACAAGCTATAAAAGTTTCGGACTTTAGAATCTAAGGAATTCGTATCTCTGTCGTAAATGTAACGTCTGAAACTTGTATGGCTTGTTACACAGGTAATTATGATCGTAATTATATCGTGTTTGGTCTTATTTTGATCGGAAGAACCTCAAGAATATGTTAAAAAAATTTGCAGTCAAAAAAATATAAATATTAAAAAATTAAATTGGTAAATTTGGAACTGGAGATCTGTCGGCCCGCATCAAAGGGACCGCGGCGAGTGTATCGTGTTACACTTGGACTGGCTCGAGCGAGGCGAACACAGGCGCAGCAACGATGCACGCATAGACGCAGGAAGAGACGTGTCGCACTGTGGGAGGATTTACTGTATTACGTCATGCAATATCTAGTTATCATGCGAAAACATTAATATATTAAGCATAATGTAGTATGTGTCATAACATCAGCGGAAATAACGTCAAAAAATAGAATTGGAGGTTAAAGAGATTGTAGTTTACAATGGCAAATACCGGTTTATTAATTTTAACGAATCCTACAAAAATAACGAAATTATTACCAATCATTAACGACCATGTGTTGAAAACTTTGTACATTCAATATTTTCCGGAAAAAAGTATATTTTCTTCCCGAAGTCATACGTTTACAAATTTTCACTCGAAAGTAAGTTCTTACGCTCAAATTGTTTCTAAAATTTATATGGATACATGCACTGTATCTCCACGACTAGATATTCGAGTGTTACTTACAAGTATTAAAACTCCTAATTTGTCAACAATAAATACCAAGAAGCCTGTGGAAGTAGTTATTTTTGATCAAATTTATAGTAAGAATGAAGCTTCTACATTTATACAAGAGTATCTAGCTAATACATCCATGGACTGCAGTTTTGTTACTTTCGATGATAATCAGGAAGTAGAAAAGGGAAACAACGCTTTTATGAATAAGGATGGCATTAATGAGGAAAAAATTTATAAAAGCGTAGTACTTGGTGGTACATTTGATCGAATACATAATGGACATAAAATATTTTTAAGTGAAGCTGTATTGCGTTGTTCAGAAAAACTTACTGTTGGTGTAACCGAAGTAAATATGTTGTCTGGTAAGAGATTTTTATAGCGAAAAATCATAAATCTTTTAATTCTATAGACAATTATATGATTAACATTTTGCAGGAAAATTATTATGGGAAATGATAGAACCTTGTTGTACAAGAATCCAAAATATTAAGGACTTTTTAGAAGATATTGATTCCACATTGACTTATGATGTTGTACCAATAAATGATATGTATGGTCCAACTAAATATGAGCCAACATTTGAAATGATAGTAGTTAGTGAAGAAACTAAGCGTGGTGGAGATAAAGTAAATGAAGCGCGTATACAAAACAGTTTAAATAAGTTAGACATACATGTTGTGAAACTAGTAAATGATGAAAATCACAGCGAACATGAAGAAAGTAAAATTAGTTCTAGTAACCACAGAATAAGACTACTGGGTACACAACTTCGACCTCGGGTATTTATTTTGTTAAGATTTCTTCTTATATAAGTGTACTAATTTTTTAATAATTTTTAGAGAATACAAAACAAACCTTTAAAACCTTATATCATTGGTTTGACTGGTGGCATTGCAAGTGGAAAATCATCAGTCATTGAGAAAGTAGAAAAATTGGGTGCTGGTCTTGTGAATTGTGATAAAATAGCACATGATTTATATTTACCTGGTGAAAAGTGCTTTGATGCAGTAATTGAACATTTTGGTTCTACTATCTTAAAACCAGATGGATTTATTGATAGAAAAGTTCTTGGCAATATAGTTTTTAATGATAAAGTAAGTTCATAATATGTCATATTTATTGTATGTTTTGAAATTAATATCTGAAAATAAATTTGTTTTGTAGGAACAATTAAATAAATTAAATAACATTGTTTGGCCTATAATTTTAGAAGAAGCAAAAAAACAGATAAATGACTTTTATACAAAAGGATTTGATGTAATTGTAATGGAAGCTGCTGTGTTAATTCAAGCTAAGTGGCAGGATTTTTGTCATGAAATTTGGACATGTATTATCCCACAAGATGAGGTAAAACTATGATATTGTATGCAGAACTATTCTTGTTTCAGTAATTGTATAATATATTTCAAGTACTTGTAATCTTTTAGGTTATAAAACGAGTGAGAGAAAGAAATGGATTAAGTGAAGATGATGCCAAATTAAGAATTCAGGCTCAACCAAGTAATCTAGAACAGGTTAATGAAGCTAATGTAGTAATATGTACTTTATGGAGTCACGATGTTACTCGAGAACAAGTGCAAAAAGCATGGGATGAATTAATGGTATTTTTATCTACACAAATGAAAAAGTAATAATGTATTATTAATTTCTCAGTTACAATTCATACACAAAATTTACTCGTATTTTTGTATATAACAGCGTTTATTTTTAATAATCTATGCGTTAAGTACAAATTACATTTTACTAAGTATAATATACTTTTAATAATTTTAACCTTAGAATTAATGTTTAAGAAAAATGCACGGCAGATTTTTTACGGGTAAAATTATATTTATTTAAATTGCATTTTTTAATTATTTAGTTTATTGATTACGCATAAAATATGTTACAATGTGTAAATATAGATTTCATACGGAATAATTTACTGGAATAAATAAATAAAAGGTTATTTCATATGATAGTTGTTACTCATTTACCACATATATAAAAATGTTACATAACATTTATAAAATACGTTGCATTATTTTGAAAATAATATGTTATTACTTGACATGTTGTTATCTTCTAGATCATTGAAATTATGCATTTTACTAAGTATTGTACTTAAGAATGCAGAAAAATCAGCTCTTAGTTTGCTTCCACCACTTTCTACATTGCATTTTACATGGGATACTTTCACAAATGTTGATGCTATATTTATTAAAAAATAAAAGTGTATCATCTTAATACGAGAATGTTAAATATTTTACACATTGATACTTACAAATAATTTTTGCTATCTCAGGATTTTTATTTTCAGAATCATAACAGAATATTACACATCTGTCTGGACCTAATTTTATTTGGTCAATAAAATAATCATACAATTGCTGAATTACTTTTAAACAATCGTTTGATCTTTCACTATACACGAGTATAACACCATGTAAATCTTTTCTTATAGCGGGCCAACAATTTTCAAATCTAAAATAGTTACATCTTATATACTACATATTTCGCATTATTTTTGTAAATGTATATGTTGAAAACAAGATTTGAATATATATACTTATGATCTCCACTACAATCCCACAATTCAATATCTTTCGTAATACATTTATTATCCACATTTATATCATTTACTTCAAATTCCAATATTCGAGCACCTTGAGTTGGATAATAATCGTAGGGTACTTCTGTTGCATCCGCAAGGAAATTAGCTATCGTTGTTTTACCACTCTAAAAATTATTTTCAAAGCTATTTAAAATGTAGAATATGTATATCACTTAATGTAAATGAATGTATATATATGTATAGATACAAATATACATTAACACTTTCTAATTATACATTATTCTCTTGTGTGATAGACAAACCTAACACAATAAATTGTTTACACTAACAAATATGATATATTGATGTACATTAACAATAAATATTCATTCTTACCCTAATGGGTCCAATCAGAACTATCTTTAGTGGCTGCATAGTTATGTATGTATACTTGGTTTATATGGATAATTACTATGGACCTTATTGTTTTGGATCATTGTTACCATAGCAACCATAATATCTTATACTTGTATATTTTATGAAGTAATCAGCTTTTTAAATAAGGTATCGAGTAAAATGTAATATGAAACTTCATACACGTTTAATTAAATATTAATAACTATTTGATCATAATAAACAATAACAGCACAAAATTTACTTACATATAATAATTTATTGTGATACATTAAGATCTTAATTTGAGTATGATATTATGATGTAAAAGCTTGAATACAAAACACTGTAAGTTTGGAAAACGCTACATATAAAAGTAGACCATTTTTAAGGAAAAACAATTTTTTCTGAAAAATTACGATTTAAATTACAATATTTTCATTAAGTATTTATTAACTTACGGCTGATTTTATATTAGTGTGGAAAATATAATATTACACCGAATTCAATTAAAAATAGATTAATTACATAATAATTATAATGTAATTGTATAATACTCTCAGAACATGATACTGAAATATTAATTGATCAAAAATACAATTAAACATATAAAAATATACAAATTCATGGATAACAGAAATTGATTGGTCATCCTAATATTGTACTCTTCTATGCTATTTGCAATAGTTATTCATACTGTAATATTAAATATTATTGAAAAAAAATACTTTTGTAAATTTTTCATAATAAACAATTAGAGCATTATTGCAACAATTAAATTGTAAATTTTTTTACAGTAATAGATAATAATTCGTATAATGTACAATTAAAATGATCAAACTGAACTCAGTAATGACGTCAATATCTTAAAAAAAGAAGATAAGTCAATAATTCATATGCGATCCCATTTTAAGCCATTGGTTGCTCTTGAGGTACTGACACAGTTTCGTCTGGATAGCTTAAACCATATAATGCTAAAAGTGCAGATTTTGCTGCTATCTTCTTGGCATCTTTCTTGTTCTTGGCTGTAATATATGTACATACTTTTGATAAGGATATTTAACTTTCTTTTTATGTAGATCATTTTTAATACATAAAACAATAAGTAATAATGTAATTATTTATACTAGGTGTTTTAAAAATACTATGCAATTTGAAAACTGCAGATTTTCTATTCAAAAATAAATACAAACTCCTTCTGGTATTAAATAATAAAATTCATTATCTATACAGCATGACAAAATGTCATTGTTCAAGAAAATTTAAGTTTATTAATTTCACGTAATTTTGATTTTAATGTATGAAAAAAGTATATAAGTTACTAAGTTCAAATTAAAAATTATATTACCTGTTCCTGTATATTCCACACCATCAATATCAACAGCAAGTGTAAACATTGTATTAGGCGGATTACTAGAACGATTTAACTCTACATATGTTAAACCTGGTCTCATTTGATTCAACAACATAACAGGATGTATGTTTGTTGCATTTGGTGGTAGTTCTTTCTGAACTGGAGCTTTTGGAACTTGAGAGATTTCTTTTTTAATTCCTTTCACAGGAGAGGGTAATCCTGGTCTTGGAACTGGGACAGATGTCCCTTGATTATGCCATTCAAGGAAAAGCTTATATAATGCAAAACTAGCCAACGAACTCCATGGAATTTCATTACTCTCATCAATATTAGTATCAACTGCCATTGCATTATCTTCGTTACTATCATCCTTTGCTGTGTTTAATGATTCTGTGGACTGATTTGCTTGTCCATCTGATTCAGCATCAATACGTGCTTTTAGGGATGCCGCCGTCATTTTTTCAAGTAATAAAGCTTTTAGTGCATTTTCAGCAGCATTTTGACGGGCAAGAGGTTTGGACAGTCCTTGTCCAACATAGGTTTTACCATCGAGCTGTTTTTATTTACATTACGTTAGTAATAATTTAGTTGTATCTTATAACGAGCAAAATAATAAAACTATATTTTTTTTTAAATTAACCCTTTCGCTACTACGGATGACTATAGTCGCTCTGCATAAAATACCACAGGCATACTACGGACGACGATAGTCGTCATTTGTTTTTATCATTTGTTTCTTACGAAATTCCTGAAAATTAAGAATTACAAAGAAATGCTACATCAGTTTGGAGACGCTTGTCCGAATGTTTGCATCGAATAAAGTTAGTGCTTTCTAAAGATATATAATTTATTTGTTTTCCGACAACAGACACAAAGGTATAGTGACTATCTTATTCGTGTACCGTCCACATTTTTAGTGTGGCGATTCGTTCAGCAGAAATACCACGGCTGGAAAGTCGTCCGTTGCGAAAGGGTCAAACATAATTTAATAGGTGCAATTCAATACTTCAACATATTTTCTACCAGAATTCATATAAAAAATTTGTTACTATTCTTCACCCTAATTTTACTAATATTATTTATGTCAATTCATTATTAAATAAAGTATCAGAAAGATAAGAGAATAACCCTAATAATATTTCTAATAAAGGTGAATACATTGTTAAGATATCATACATTGTCAGTAACATATAGTATATAAAAAAAATGTTACAAAATCTAAATCTGGAAATAATATTATGTTTGTATGTGATATTAGTTATAAATAAAGCTATAAATAAATTTATATGTAAAATTAAAAGTCAATAACAACTATATATCTGTGAGATATGGTAAAAAATATGTTTATAGCAAGCTTGAAAGAGGGAAAATAGGAAATATGTTCATAATATTTTAACTACCTCTGCATGAACAAGATACAATGAGTTTGGCATAGGTCCTTGAGTTTCAGGAAACGTGAATTGCACTCCAGCTTTCATTTCATTCAATACCATAATTGCGTTCTTTGGTTGCAATGTTTTTCTTAAACGTTGGTTCAAACGGAGTCGCTTCAACTTTTTACTTACTCTAACTAAGAATACAAGTTTTATTTCAATTACTAAACTAAATTTTAAATATTAATTAATCTTCTTCTATGTAAGTATATCAGTATATGAGTCTTCACACTAATTATGAAAATATTATAGCTCAACAATAAACTACTGGAGCACATAATAGTATTATAATTTTCAAATTTGCGCAGTGATATTTCATCATTTCATAAATAACACAGTCATTTAAACATGACAATTTTACATTACAATTTTGTATACGTTCATAGCTATTTTTCTGAAGTTTAAAACGAGATTAGTGTAAAAAAATGTGATTTTTTCCAAACGTGTTTTTAAAGATGATTTACAGAAATGAAACCTAAGAACAACATAATTAGCATTAGTTAATTACTTACATCCAGGAGGTTTTCGTCTCCACCTTGGAACTTGTTCCTGCATTTCAACATCAGTATTTTCAGGCACTTGATTTTCATTTTTTGCTTCAGAAGTATTGTTATTTACTGGTGGTGTAGGATTAGAATTAGTTGTTACTGGAGGTGCTACAGTAGGAACTGATGGTTGAGAAGATGATACAGGATTAACTGGTGTAGGTATTGGAGGAGTTTGTTGCTGAGCCTGGGAAGGTTGTTTCAAAATTGGTTTTAATCGCTGAGGTTGAGCTTGAGGTTGTGGAGGTAATTGATGTTGTAACTGAAGCTGAGGTGGAGGTTGAGATTGTGGTTGAGGTTGGACTTGAGGAGAACTTGTAATTTGTTGTTGTGGTGGTTTGATTTGCTGCGATGGTTGTTGCTGTTGAGGCTTTGTTTGTTGCACATTTCTTGATGCTGCTTGTTGCCCCTGCGATTGTTGCTGTTTAAATGCTTGTACATTTTGTACACCTCCTTGCTTATAGTTGCCCGATTGGTTGGCAGGTGTTCCCTGGAAACTTCCTTGTTGATTGTACTGCAAAACATAGGGTGGGTCGCCGCTACACAAGGAACCTCTATGGTTGTGCTATCCCACCAAGGTCTAGCATCGTATATATACTCGAAAGCAGTCTAATGCTACCCCCATAACTCATACCAGCCAAATTGCTTTTACGACCAATATTTCTTCATAACTAAACTGAATTTACAAAACCTTTCAATTATAAGTAAAGAACAAATAATGTATGCAAATATATATTTTGCATGTATTTAGGAAGATAACATTAATCACAAAAGATTCTTATGATGTAAAATAATATGAAAAATAATACAAGATATCAACCTGTATATGTTTTAATAACTAAAACATATGTAAATTATAATAAATATTAATATATCTCACTACTAAAAGTGGACATTCATAACTCTCTAATAAGAAAAACATTATAATCTATGTTATGTAAATATCAGTTCAGCAAAATACCAAAAATATGGCCTATGGCAAGTTATGCTATGTGGGTAACCGACGATCTAGCCCCTGGCTGAATAGACCTCCTCGGTATTGTTGTATAGCTACTAGTTCCTGCATTGCAGGGAAAGGGAAAGTAGGGACCACTAATTAGTACATGCAAATGGACGAAATATTGAAAACAACAAATGGAACAACCATATATTTTAATTACAAAAACTGTAAAATATTTCTTATAACCTTCTTTTCCTCTACTTTAATATAATTTAATGTAATAACTAATTAGAAGCTTATAAGCTTTATATCATGATTTGAAGTGGAAGTATTAAATTGTTAAAATCTCTAAAAGAGGATTTGAAAGTATATATGATTACTAGCATCATAAAAATATTGTTAAAAAATTATTGATTCATTGTAAAAAATCTATTTAGATGATAATTCATATTTATATAATTTTTAAAGTATAAAAAACTGTGATCAAAGAAAATATATATTAAAATTCAGTATTAATATTTTCAATAATGTATTTTATTCCCTACTAATGTCCTATTTTTATGATATTTTATAATAGATCTAAGGTGTTATGCAAAAGAAATTTATGTAAAGTATTATACATGGTAATTCTCTTGCTAGAAGACTTCAAAGGAAGTGCTACTAGAGCAAGGAAAAGGAAGAGCAATCAAGCAGTATGTTTGACTGCATTTCCTTTGGAGTTTACTAGTTTGACAAATCTAACACACAAAAATGAAATAATATGATGCCTTCATGGATGAAAAAAGATACTAATACCACATAATCCTAACTTAAAACTGTAAAATACAATTATATTGGTACCATTGTTTTAATACCATGTATCTCTGGAAAATAAAATTTTCCAAAAGTCCATAAAAATCTGATTATTTCAATCCAATTATTAATTTTGTATGTTAACCTGTAAATTATATGAAACATTACATATTTATATATACATACTATACATGATAGCAATATAAAATGCAAAGGTAGATTGAAATAGTCAGTTCTTCTTGCCATTCTGCAAAATTTCATTTTTAAAATATGTGGTATCAGATAAAGGGTATCAATATTTTATTATACTTCATGAAGTATTTTTTAAATTGTAGAAGTCTAAGATACCAAATGCAATGCCAAATTGAAGTTTTTTAAACAAATGTCAGTTTTTTGCAATTATTAACTAATTTACAAGAGAGACGAGTTAAGAAGAAATACTATGTTGTAAACAGTTTATATGAATTCATTTATTTTTAAGCTATTTTCAAACTAAAAATTTAAAAAGTAATCTCACTTTATGAGTTTTAAATGCATTAGTTTGAAATCTGACTTTTGAATTAAATATAGTATAATGGAATACTAACATTAATATAAATGTAAAGCTACAAGTTAAGCATTGTCCTTGAGGATCTTTTGTGTAACTATTTCTGGAAGCTTATGAAGGTTAAATGCAAAATTAAAAAAAGTTAAATAAAATTTTTTTACCAAATAACAAAACAGCATTTAATATTTTTTGATTTTCAAAATTTTTAGGCATATAAAATACTTTATAAATTGTAAATACAGTGCAGATGTTTATTATATTTATGATATAGGAATATGCTTTATAGACTGTGATACATCATAAATGCATAAAAATATGCTATGTAATTATAATATAGAAACTACTGTTTAAGTATTTAATTTAATGTGGTTCCACTTGAGTATACATATGTGAATAAAATAACTATATATATATATATATATAAAACTACATTTTTGAAATGTTTCTAGAGTTCTTATAAAATACTATCATATAAAAGTTATTACCGAAAGAATACAACTTACAGCGTTTTGACCTTGGTATCCTGCATTTGGATTGTTTTGGTTTCTTGCTGTAAACGTAATTTGAATAAAAATTATTGATTAATTATAAATGTTAGGATTATTGACTTAAGGTTAGAGCAATATAATGATATACTGGGAAACAATTTAGAAAGTGGAGACATATAAAATACATAAAGTATATGAATTGGAGCCAATATCAATAAAACATTTAATGGAAATTTTATGCATGTACAAATGAAACTAACTTGACACTAGAGCAAATACAAGGGAACAAAAAATCAAAGAACATGGTAAAATGATTGAGAAATATGGAATTAAAGAAAAAGAACCAAAATTAAGGTTTTTATTGGTTGCTTTGATGCCGAATAATGTAAGTATGTCATTTAGTAAACAAGTTTGTCTATGTGCTAAAAAAAAAACAGGTCGTATACTGTAATTTAAAAAAAAGTTACTCTATTTGAAAGAAAGAATCAGTATTGTTTACAAACACTACATGTTATAGAACTATGTAGTATATGACCTTATGTTTTGACATTAGCCTTTGTTTCATGCTTCAGTTCATTACTTATTTTTGGAGTAAGTGTACACAGAAGGAATGAATAAATAAATAAATAAATAAATAAATAAATAAATATAAACATACTTTATACTATGAATACTGTAAGCCAATTGCATTTATAGATTACAAGATTGAAATGAAACAACTAATAATGCCAAATTTTACATGCAATTACAATAAAAACTATTTATTTTATAGTAAATGTTGTAAATGCAGTATAGTAAAAACTAAAACAATTTAAAATTATTTAAATTCAGTTTTTAAAACATTGTAGTCATTCTTATATTTTGCACAAAGGAATGCAATATAAAACTACTAAACCGATCTTTATTAGATGACGCCATTCTATATAAACTGCAATATAGATATTGATTTTTTCTATTAAATTTACTTATACGTATATAATTATGAAACATGAAACTAAGGGTACGTACATTTATTAAATTAAAACATTACAATTTGCCTTCTTATTTTAATTATATACTCAAATACAACTTACCACTGGCATAGCCTTGGCTTTGTCGGTTCCTCGTATACATATCGACTTCTAACTTTTTGGTAAATTTACGACGAGTGTAATTGTTTTCGGAACACAAAACGCATAAAAATGCTGTTTTCTATGATACGTATTTTCGGAATATCGTAAATACTCAATTAATGGTAAATACGAACAAGTCTGTATACGTCGCGTTCGTGTAAATTTGATACAACTTAGTTTCTCGTTGGAGAGAAATAGGAAATGACGTTATTTACCATCGTCGGAAATGGAAAGTTTGCCATATTAGAGTCAAAGCGCATGCGTAGCTAATTTTATAAATTTGAACAAATTCGAATTATTCTTGTTATAAAGGAACATAGGTATATTAAAAGTAAAACATATATACTTTATAAAGTTACATACAAAAATTAAATACTAAATAAAATAGATGAAAGTTCATTACTCCAACTGCAGTTTACAAAAAAATTTATCAGCAACATATTTTTTCTGATATTTACAATAAATATGAATTGTTTTTATTCGCTGTCTGTTAAGTATAGCATGTACAGTACATTAAAATAAGTGATTAATGCGATAAGAGAAATGACAAAAAATAATTTCTGATAAGTACAACACTAATATTGTATATAACAATCATAAAGTATTACTCAATTTTTTCATTAGTTTGATAAAAAGTTTGCTCTGCGTAAGTTATGCACAAACATAGGCAGAAACAATTATAAATACATGGTATTAAAAAGTGAGGAATATATATTAGGTATTTAATTATAGTAATAACAGTCATAACACATTTTACAAGATTTCATTATTTCCTATTTCGATAAAATTGCGTTATAGTATAATATAAATTTAAAGTAACCCCTCCATTTCTTGCATAAATTGCATGTATGCGTCATCCTTAGTTTTAGGTTGAGTAGTTCGTATTGGTTGTGTTTCTGGTATTCTTTCTGAAAGTCTGGATAAAATACTTGGTTTTTTCTTATCGTCTCTTTTTACGCGAAGGGAAGTAGGAAGAAATCTGGTAACATCAGCTGCCAAATTTCTAATTTGTGGTTTTGCTTCAATAGTTGTAGTACTTTTTCCATCTTTATCTTTTCTATTAATTAACTGTGGCGCAGCGGAAAGAACATTCGGTGTTTTTGGTTGCGATCCACCCGTAGATTGCGTTTGCATTTGAGGATTTCCTATATTTGACATGTTTGATAAATTTGGCATTTGCATTTGCGGAGGTGGCATTCTAGGCATACTTGGAGGACCAGGTCTCAACATCCTTGGCATTCCTGGTGGTGGACCTGCATAACAATTGTGATGTATTGTTATTAAGTATCGATAGCAATATGAATTGTTGCCTTCTTTTTATTACAGTGACATAACTCTATTAATTACAATAGAATAATATTGTATGAGATGATAGTGCTAATGGTCAGTTAAAGTATGATAGTATAAATACAATAAAGATGTCTCCAATACACAAAAGTTGACACAGCAGGTGATAATATAATGTATAGTCGTAAAAATACCTATTGCAATACAAATTTTTGTTTAAAGTTGAGAATGTAAGTAAGACAACAAATTGATACAAAACGTAAACAATAATTCTTATATAAGATATAAAATTTTTGAACAAAACATGTGATTTAATAAACTTCTATATAGATATATAGTTTTGGAAAACTATATAAATAAGAGCTATGTTTATGTTATAAGTATCTGTATACATTGCAATAATCTTACCAGGAGGTAACCGAAGACCAATACGAGGTGGCGGTGGTGGAGGCATTCTTAAATGTAAAGGAGGTGGTGGTGGTCTATACATTAAAGGAGGAGGTGGCATTCCCATAGGAGGCATTGTGTGAGGTTGTGTGTGCTGAGAATGCGAATGTGAAGATGTATGTTGATTATGGTTTGAAGAATGGTCTGATGCTCCTGGAGGTTCAAGATCTTCTTCTTCTGCTTTATTATTAGTGCATTTGTTATTAGATTTTGAATTAGATTCATTTTCTGCTTCAAGTAACGACAGACGAGCATTTAGATCTTGAGCTCGTTCAGTTTCCCGTTTTTTGTGAACAACTTCCATTTCGCGCATAAATTGATCAATATCTTGTCCTGCCATGGCTAACATTTTCTGCTGTAGAGTCGTTGGTTTCACCTTAGACATATCTCTTTCTTTATCTTTTTCTTTATCTGTATCTTTATCTTTACTATCTGATTCTTGTTTATCTTCTTTGTCATCTGCGAATCGAATTGTTCTCGATTTGGTTGGTGCATCCTTAACCTGGATGTATTATACATGATTATTTAATAACTGATGTGTAAAGATTAGTCATATGTCGTGAACAATTTTAAATACTTACCTTTTCAGGTATATCTTCATCATCGCTTGATAAATCTGGAGGAGGAAAAGGTGGCACTCCGGGAGGTTCTTTGTTAGGTGCTAATGTAGGCATAGAAGGAGATGTTGCATATGCGCTTGTTTTTTTTAAAATACTTGGTGGTATTGGAATATTCATCAAAGGATGGTGTTGTGGTATATAGTGTGGATGAGGAGGATATATATGTGTTGGTGGTTGTGGCATATCTGGCAAAGGTATTTGTGATGTTAAGGAACCTGAAAAAAATATTTTATATTAGCTGAATAAAAATGTGTATTGTAAATATCATCTCAAATATATTCGAAATGCACCTGAATATATCCGGGATATATCATTACCAGCTGATGGTAGAGGAATTTCATCAACTTGTACTTGCTGGGCATGTCTAACAGCTTCAAAATATGAGACTAAATCTATCCTCCTACGTTCATATTGTATTAATTGTTCTTTCAATTCAGCCCATTTTTCCTGATCATCTTTTGCCTTCAAATAAAAAATAGTGGAAAATGATAAACATATGATAATTTTACAAAACATATTTTATCAATGGATTATAGTTTATGCATTTATAATACATCAGAATCTGCAAAGCATAGAAAGATCATATAATCTATGGCTCTCCAAAAGTATATATTTTTATATAATGTTTTGTACTTCACACAACCTGATATATCTTATTTTCATCACACAGCTTCCATGATACATATACCTTGCAAATTTTGATATATCATAAATGTATAAACAAATACAATGTATTTATCAACATTAATTTTATCTTACCAAAAATTTTATAGGAACTTTATAACCATAGTATCTGAAGTACTTACATACATTTTTAAAACACGATCTAAGGTCTCCTTTAATTTCTTTCGTTTATCTTTTAAAACTTTTTCATTCAGAGGTGGTGGTTGCATGACATTGTATTCTAAAAATGATACATACAGTAAATATTGATGCTCCAAATAATGACATAGAAAATATTAAACTATAGACAAACCCATCTGATCTATCTTTTCCATTTCTTCGATAATTTGAGCTGGATCCTTGCCCTTTAAGACTGCAGCTCGTACTAATTGTCTTTGTTTCTTATTTTTTTTTAATTCTTTTTTGCGTGCTTCTTTACCTGCAATAAGTGTATGGACAATCGATCATACTTGTTCATGAATTTATTAATTTCAAAAGAACTGAAATGCTTGGTTATGTTATTTACTAACGTGCTTGATCAGTGGGATTCATATATTTCCCACTTTTAGTGGTGTTTATCGAACGGCGCCCCATGTTCTTTAACTTAGAAAATCTGCTTGAGATATATTTCAACGATAGATTCTTACAAATTTTACGCTACATATATCATTATTTACATTCATTCTGATTACACATCCATCGTTAACATTTGATACAGTACAAATCTGGCTTCCCTAGGGAAAATGGCAGCCAAGACGAAGGAGTTCACCACTCACCATAACACTAGTGAATTAGCACACATAATGCCTAATTCACAGGAATCAACAAAGAATAAAAACACAAATAAATGCTTACATTTAACAGTAAGCTGTTTTATATTTATAGTAAAATGATAACTATAGCATATTTTAAAGTAATTAATTTAAAAAGTCGAATGCATTTTGGGTATCTCATCTTTATATGCGTTTTAAAATTTACATTTTCGTGTACGCTGCTTAGAAATAGCACTGGCAGCACTACCTAGTGGTTAAAAAAAATTCATTTTTTTTTCATGGAATAAAATAGTTTTACATCTTGTTAACGATCTCAAATTGTGTAATTTTGAAGGAAAAATAGATTTTTACTATTTTTAATTTCAACACTCACCGCTAGATGGCGCTAGCAGTACCGGTTTTGCACAATTTCAATGAATGTTGATTTTTTTCACGTAATAAACATTAATATGCGTTAAATTGCTTCGGAAAACAACATTAATTAGCGTTTGAATGTTTTAAAAGTGATAAAAAATGCAAATAGAAAAAAAATTGTATTCAAAATTTAGTGCCACTAATTTCCACCTTACACCGTTAGATGGGTAAACAATTTAAGGTCCATAAATTACTACTTCCAAAATTTTCGAATATAATACTTCAAGTCCATTGTAAAGACATTATTTTAACTTTGTTGTGTCCGTAAAATAATTTTTTACCATCACGCAGACGTAAAAATACCTTATTTTGTGAAAGAATGCAATGATTAATTTTTGAAATTTCGTGTTTCACCGTTAAATGGCACTAGGTGTACCATTTTCCGCAGATGGTTAGTACGGGTTATAGGAATCTGTTCTTTCGGGATACCATTTTCCCGAAAGAGCCATAATCATACATGACTGTACAGATCGAAGATAAATTCTGGTCTGTAAATTCAGCACCAGACGGCGCATTTATATGTTTCTTCAGTCGTTATTTGGAAGACACGTTGTTTGAACTGTTGTTCGTTCGCTTCGTAATTTGTCAAATATTATGGTTTAAAAGTTAATATGCAATGCAAAAATGATAACTGAAGTAAACTAGATGCAGTCTTACAATCACTTCATTACTTCATCCTTTTCGGTGAGTATTTAGCAACTATATTATTAAAATTACTTATAAGTACATATACATACATATATGTATTATAAGTACATGTGCATGTATCATCAAAATAAAAAGTTTTAATAGTGTACCTTGTCTCGTTCATATAATGTACTATGTACGTATTTCTTTGTTAAATTAGTAATGCATGTATATATAAATTAATGCTGATTATAAATATTTCTGTAGAATACTTTCTCGTGTTTTATATTATATCAAAGATGTATATGAGTCATTCCACGCCGAATCAATCACTTTTTGATCTCATCATCCTGCGATTATGTTTTAATCAAAATATGTTATAGTCTATGTGAAATTAGTGGCGGTATAAGTCATAATTTTGCCGATTTCGAATTTGTTTAAAAATTACAAGCCTTCAAAATTTGCAGTTTTTGTCTATTTTTGTGAAAATAGACATAACTTACGAATTTTTTTCTCAAAAACTACTAGTCCGAATGAGCTAAATTTTTTTCGTTTTATTCATAAAGGATTGGGCTACTACAAAACATTTTTTCTGACTTCGTTAATTTGTTATATAATACGAAAAAATTTAAACAAATTTTTTTTTATGTTTTTCAATAAAAATTATACCTGATTAAAACTTGAGAAAAATATATTATATTCCCTGAAGCTTCCCCTTTAAAATGAGCCCTTCAGAATAATGGATAATCGAAATTTAATATCACAATAAGCTGGAAAACGACGCGGTGTATCTCCGTTTCAGGCAAGCGAGTCGTGCAATCCGCGTTCACTGGCGTTTGCGTTTGACACGACAGTGTCAGCTAATGATTCTTCTTTTTTCGTTTAAATAAATGTAACAAATGCTCCTTTTAACATGCCGATCCTTATTAAAATTAAAGTATAAAGTATACGTATTATGTCGGCAAGAAAAATAGGACTTGAACCATCCAAAAATTTAATTTCAATTGTATTTCGATAGGAAATCTGCCTGTCAGGAGCTACGTTTCTCGAGCCCCACCACTCCTTATCCCCTACTATCGCTACCTGATTTCCCCCACTCCTCCAGCTTCGTCTTGGAGGCTCGAAAATTTGCTTATAAGCAAATTTCAGACGAATATTTCTCCGATTTCCTAGTTCCTTGGCCTTGAAAGTCACATGATTTTCTATCACGTGGTTTCGCGATCAGCCACGATTGGTCGATCACTCTCATTTTCTAGTTCCTGACGTCATCAGAAAATCACCACAAGCCTCAGGAGCTACGATTCTCGCCCCCCACTCTTCCTATGCCCGCTCCGACTATTCCTCTGCCCCTACGGCCTCTACGTCACTCTCCCCACTCCTCCCCAAGCTTCTTGTACTATGAATTTATTTTTCTAATTTCGAAAAATCCGAATGCCGGGACCGGGGTTCGAACCCTCGATCCTCAGGTGGTGCCTCGGATTCCGAGTCGGGGACGAAGCGTGCTCGGCTATTCTCGCAAGCCCCACTTGTTTACTTACGATGCTCCTTTTAAACTATGCCTCGACGATCCACTATACTTCTACTCTATTAATTTATAACTATTTTATTTAAGTGACCAGTCTCATGTGTATCATTTCACACTGTTTTTTACCTCCGCGACTTTTTGTTACAGGTATTAACCCTTTGCACTCTTGAATTTCTTTTACCTACTTTCTTAATTAATATACAAAATGTACATTGTACATGATATAACTGTGGGTGTGTATCAATAGATACCCTTGTTAGTCTTTCTAATAGTGCACATGATATATTCTTATTATTTAAAATATAATTATTATACTATTCTATACATAACAAATTAATTACATATTCCATAAAAATAGTAAATTTTTATTGTTTCTTTTTTATAGAGCAAATCATATTTTCATAACTTTATAAATATAATTATATGTATCAGTACATTTTATACGATTTATACTATAAACAAAATAATTATTAATATTTATAAGCATATGTTGCTTCTTCCAAATGATTTTCAACACGAACTACTATTACAGTTTGTGAGTTCACACTATTTCCTTGAAAAAATTTTCAAGAGGCGGTGTCAATAATGGACTGAATGTTTAGTCCGATAAAATCTGCAATTGCTCGAAACGTTGCAGCAAAAAATGGTAATAAAGAAACGTGCGGCGTAACGTTATCTTAGGAAGTAAAATTCTAACAAAGTTACACGTTCCCGGGAAAATGTGGTTTCATGTTTCATTTACCACAAAGATGCATACAATGATAGACATTTGCGATAATAGGAATTGTCGGTGGTTACAACTCATGCTTAGAATTTTGCGGTCACGAAAATGTCGACTTCTTGATAAGCTCGGTAAGCTTAATAATACATTGCCGTTGAAAGTTTTAAAATTAACTTTCTACGATTTAAAAAGTATTATTCAAATGGAAACACGGAATTATTTAGATACTTTGTTTTTACTTTTTCTGGTTAAATTTCCATTTAAGCTTTATCGCAATATGAATACTCTTTTTTATCGGTAGGATTGTTTTTTCAAGAAATCAATTTTCCCATACAAACGTTTCGATTTGAACTGATATTCGATCATTCTTTTGATCTCCCCTTTTTTATTTCTTTCGCGTATAACGTTGATTTCGAAGATAATCTTTTTAGACGACAAAGATAATTTTTTTATACAATAACCAATTTCGTTTTCATTCATTTTAGTTCGTACAAAAGATGTAGTTATATTGGTAGATGTATGTATATACAGTGGTACACACGTTATTAATCCTTTGAAAGATTTCTCTGTTTGAAAGGATAACATGTTATGAACGTATAAATATACACAATAAATGAATAAATAAACGGAATATACAACATCTTTTTTAATAAATAAAAAACACAAATAAAATTATCAAATACAAATTGTTCATTTGAAATATCTCACTTTCGAAGTATGTTCCATGCAGTAAAATGAAATAAGTACGAAAATATCTGTTATCTCTGATAAATATGTTCATTCACAAAACATCGCGTGCATTTGTATGTACAACTGCATTATATATGAATACATTTATTTAAAAAGTTATTATGTGCAAATTTTAATTATAATTAATTAGAGTTAATTATTACATTCTTTGCCATACAAACAAATAAAACCACAATTATTATATAAATAAATTCACTTGGAAGTTCTACAAAAAAGTTTTTATTTTATATATGAATGTAATGTTCTTTTTATTTTAGTAAAAATGAATTAATAGTTGTTTATAATATTCTGATACATCGCAAAAGGATAAAAGTAATTATTAAAACAAAATTAGTTTGAAAAATAATTTTCTACCAAATAAATTACTGTGTTTGCAGCAAAAAAGTAATACATTATTTGTCACATACACAAATAATTGTATATACACATGGAAGTTTTACAGAGAAAAATCATAAAGAAATAAGCAAAGTTTAGTAAATTGTACAACTTTTTTTTTAGTACGATTTTAATTATGATCCTTGCTCGAGCCGATATATCGGGCTATGGCACTAAGAGGGTTAAAAATACGAAACAGATAATTAACTCTTCACAACTTTATAAGTAGTTCAATGCGAAATAATTCTGAGCGGTAAGCACAATACTTAGGTAAATACGATTGTAGAGAATTAACGCGAAACAAAAAATTCGAGCTTCTGTTGGCCTCCATTTCAGTAGAGTTATTCGCAAGTGGTCGAAGTACTTCAGAAATTTATCTAAAACGGCACGTGACGTTGTTATCGGAGTCATTATTCGTTGGAAATATACGATAGCGTGTCGGGTCGTATTTGACAATGCCGTAAAGTGATCCTGATAGTTATGTTCAGGTATCGCTGCCACCTACACCAACCATTAGTTGTTGCGTTTCACTTTCGATTAGCCACGCACCGACCAGTCTATTTCTGTAATCTTGACAAGATTTCAAAGGGTCCCCTGTCACCCTTTGTCACCTGTATCTTGGTAGATAACAAAGCGATATGATCCTCGTCTTAATTGACGTTGATGGGACATATGTGTCGGTTCGATTAGTGCAGCGGATAGTTTGTGCATCGATGCGAGATCGTTCTTCGACGCATGCGGTCGAATAATCGAAGCGATAAACACGTGTACGAGATGGCTCTACCACTGATCGATAATTTCAATTGTCGGCGATTTTTGAGCGTAATAACGATGGTCCCTGGTAAAATTTTGCCATTTTTATTGGAGTTACGATGCCGGAAGAAGAAAGTTTGTTCCGTAACGAAGGAACTTTAACTTCACGTTATAAGATAATTCAACTGTGACGTTTGTGTTTGATAAAGAGAAAGATTAAACTTTGTTCCGTGACATATTGTCTCGCGACTTTTTTTTAATTTGTGTCTTGTTCAAAAAATTACCGAACTCTGAAGAACTCGACGGGGACAAATGTTATTGAGACCAATTAAGACATTAAATGTTGCTTCTCAACGGGGTATTTTTAATTTCATTTTACTGATGTTCCTATCGACATTTTTACAGGAACAACATCGAGTATTATACCTTTATGTATGTTTTCGTCAAATCTGTGATAGACCCCGATGTGTTTAAAAATAATAAAAATCATGCACGGAATGTGACGACATTGCTTCATTTATTTTGTTTCGTTTTATGCCACATATTGGTTAAAATCATAAAATGTATAACTGACACAGTTTGTTCAAGGTACTGATATTTTAAAATTTGTTAAAACGGAGTCCGATAAGATCAGACAGCGAATAAACCCTTTCTACTAATTCAAGTAATAAAAACACTGAATATTGGCTGTTTCTTTCTCATTTCCAGCTAAAGATAATTTTCATGAATATTAAACCTGTTCTCCTATCCTTTGAATTAATTATTCTTCAACTTTTGGGTATCTGGCGCCAACATTAGAGAAACTTTCTGTACCAGTAGAACTTTCATTACTTATTTACCGTGGCTGTGTGAATTCAAGCTGTAGTAGAAGTCAATTAAACCACGAGCAAAGGACAATGGCGCGAAATGGCCAATTGTGAGACTAAACAGAACAAAATGTTTCAAATTTTAGATAATTGGTACATATCTTCTTCTTTACACGAAATTCTCACACTCGGAGCATTCGTTTTTTTTATTCTGTTCTCTTTAGTTATTTAGTTATTTCTATTCTATTTAGATTTAAATAAGTCCACTTGGAATGGATTAGTCTATCGAGTTACAAATTAGTCCATTAATCAATTATTTATTCTTACAAATCTTTATTTTATATAATTTTTGAAGATTAAAAAATTTATCATAATAATTGAATCGTTATAAAATAATGAAAGAATTAAATTTGAAAAAAAATATTACAATAATTCTTGATCAAATCTTTAGATTGTACAAAATTTATTACGGTATTTAAGTAAGATTAATTGCGACAAAGCTACATTTATGAAAATCTTTGGACAATAAACAATTGTTTAAAATACACCTTTACTCGGTTGAAAATACTGAGTAGCTTTGAAACAGGGGTTACAAATTAGTGAAAAATCCGTTTTGAAACGTTTCGCCTTAAAGCAAAAATTATTGTACCAAATTGTCGTTAAGAATATCGCTCTGTATTTCTAAGCTCGTTATTCTGTTATGCAAGACTTTAAGAGCAACAGGATATTCAATTTATATTGCTCTATGCTGTTCGGTTCAAAGAAACCTAATTAAATTTCAAAGACACAGCACATTCCGTTTACCCCGAAAACTACGTTCGTTTCGTTTGAGTTTACTTTGATACGGTCCTGAAACCTACTTTTTCTTCTCGTTGTACGTAATTACTTCGCAACAGCGCTTCGATTAATTGGCAAGCTTTCAGGTTAACTGTGCTACCTCGTCAGAGAGCTCGGATACTCCCGACGAAGTGACTGTTTCTACGTAACACCTTCAACAAAACGACGAATTTCTGGTTACAAAACGAAGAAATCTTAGCTTTATATAAGCTCCCTGTGAACGATTAACTTACAGAAACTGGTTCAAACAGGCGACTACCTTCTTAAGAGTTTGAAGATGAACAGACACGCAACTAAATATACTAATGAGAGCTTCACGAGAAGTACACCATAACGAGCCTCTGGTAGATCGTAATGAATGTAAATGAAAGTGATTGGTAATTTATTTTTAACAGATATTCATCTCGAAATTTCAACATTTTTGATTTTTGGGTATTCACGTGTTGCGAATATATAAAATGATGAGAATATTGCGAGAAATTTTCAAGTCAATTTGCTGGAAATTGAGGGTGACATTATATATGTAAGTAAATTTGTACGCTCTGATACGTTTATGTAGATAATTTTCTCAACATCATGCTTTTAAAACGCGTGCCAAGAATATCTCTAAAAAGGAGGAATCAGTTTTCTTGAAGATTTTCACGTTTTTCCTCTATGTCAAAGACTTGCCTTTCATCCATGATTTTTTTTAATTTCTATACATAGAGACGCTGTGATATAATATACAACACTAAATAATATTAGGGGGACCGGAAAGTAATGTCGTTTTCTTGCAGATAAATTTTTAATACGTTTTTATTTTTAATTGATGATCACCCTCGTTATCAACAACGTTTTGCCATCTATTGTACAAATTTTCTATGCCGGATCGATCAAAATCAATTGATTTTTTAGCAAAATATCTGAAGGAAACAAATGCACAGAAACGACATTACTTTCCGGTCCCCCTAATATAACATTAAAACTATCAAATAGTTTATTAAGTTAATATCAATAGTTATTCGAAGTACAAGTTTCCGTTTTTAAATTAATCTGTGTTGGTTTTCATTGAGATGAAGAATCAACGCGTATATTAGTTTATGTTTCATCGTTTATTTACTTATTTTTCTATTTTATTTTCAATTTCGAGTGATGCCTGTCTAATTGATAATATTATATAATTAATTGTTGATACGACGAAGTATAGTAGTGATAGTATCATAATGATAGTAGAGAATATAATAGAATTGTGCGTTAACGATACAATAAAATAATGGAATACTAGAAAAGGACAGTAGAATAGTGAATTATGGTAGTAACAGTAGAACAATGAGAATATAGAACATCATAGTGAAATAAAAGAATATTATTGTAATAGTGCAGTGAAATAGAATAATTATATACAGAACAATTTTTACGCGATAAAATAATAGTACTCTGAAACACTAAAGTAGTAAAATCATAACACAGTGAAATATTAAAGTAATAAAATCATAGTTCAGTAAAATATTCAAGTAGTAAAATCATGGTACAGTGAAATATTCAAGTAGTAAAATCATGGTAAAGTGAAATATTCAAGTAGTAAAATCATAGCACAGTGAAACATTGAAGTACTAAAATCATACTACAGTGAAACAATGGAGTACTGAAATAATTAAATAGTTAATCAGGGATTCTACCATCAGCTTATTATAACCTCGAGTATAATCTCGAAGATTAAATGCCGATATACTCTGTCGTTCCAATCAAATATTAATTGAAATGAATGTTCATGTTCTACCAAACTGCAAAGAGTTAATTACTCCGTACTTAGTTTCAATGTAACTATATTTCGCGTTGTCATTGCTTGCACATAATACTACTCTGTAATTTTGTATAATTTCAACTTCACGATGAGGTAATTGGCTACCTTTTCCCATACGAAGATATAAGTGTTATAAAATGAACTATAAACAAAAAGAAAATTTAGAACAAGAGTTACAGAGATCAGTGCGTACATAATGATACCAGTAAAAATACAATTCGAAAATAGTATATCTTCATGACGAAATCGAGGTTACTTCAGGTTTCACGAATGAGTTCACATCTTTTTGCACCACATCGAATATTGCGATCTACTCAAAATGTTACATGCCATTTTTACTAACATATTGATCGATTTACGGTAGCGGAAATGTGAAATATTTAGTTTCTCGTATTTGACTTTAAGTCAATGCAAATATTTGACCCAGAAGAGATTAAATGTATTCACGCTACCAGAATATACAAAAACCCGCTTTATTTCATTGCACGTTCGATGCAATATGTGAGTAAAAATGACATATGACACGTGTTTTCATTTTATCTCAATATCCTCTACAAAATGGCAAAAATATGTATTCTATTTGCAAAACGAGATACCATGATTTCACTTTCAGAAAACAATGTGCTTTCGAAATTTCTGTTATCGATGTGTATTGTACACTCCATCCCCTGAAATTCTTGTTCTAACAATAAGTATCTTTTTCTAAGAAACCTCTTTGTGTTAGATGGCTGGAAACGAGCGAGAAATAGTGGTTTAGGTTAAGGTTGTGAGACTATTATAGCGAAAGAGGTTTAAGTGACATGTCCAAAATGTTCACATGTATGCAAACATAAGTACACGTCCATTCGTTAAAAGAAGCAATACAAACTGCAGGTCTATTCAATAATAATAACGTCGGTATTGCAAATCGTATTATTTATTATCATTAGCAATATGAAAACCTTGATTTATGAGACTCGATGTAATCTACACTCGTCTGAACGTGAGAGAATCTGGAACAAGTTGGAAGTTTCTACTTACTTCAACATTAATGAAACTTCTCGTTCCTCGAAATGGGAATTAAATAACGTTTATCTCTATGTCTACTATTGCACCAGTACGTACAAACCTGTGAATCGCGGGATAATTTCGAAAGTTAATTTCGGAGATTAATTTCAGGACGAAGAGCAGAGAAACATGTCGGGGCGGACGTGATTATAATTTTACAAGAATTATCATTGACGGACGCTATGAAAGTTATTACATGGCGAGGTTTAATAGTGATTCAATACTGCACCATTGTAGAGGAACTTGCATCAGAAATTCTATTAGTTTGATGGAAGTTCCGTGGAGAATTGGAACATCATGCGAACGTGTCACAAACGTTACCGGTAAATCAACGGCGCTGAGAGCTGAAACGCGAAAGTCCATCAAAATGAAACGGGCATCCCGATATTTTGTTTGTTTATCGTCGATAAAAATACTTCGCTGTTGTTTATCACACTGACGACAGTTTTCAAGGTTATTTGCAAATTTTTATGAATTTTTACTTCAAAATATTCCGCCATCCGCTAACGAGAATCTACTATGACCAAAATACTCATTGATGAATTTTCTCTGGGTTTTGGCAATGAGAACATCGATTTTTAACTAGTTTTTAATTCAGGATGTAGGAAGTTTAGTAGGCAGTTTAGAGATTGTATGGCTATAGGAATTTGGTGAAATAGGAATTTCAGGATATAGGTATTTGAGTATATAGGAATTCGGAAATATAGCGATTTGGGGGGTGTAGAAATTCGTAAATACATATAGGTATTTGGGGATATAGGAATTCGGAAATATAGGAACTTTGGGATTTAAGAACTCGCAGATATGGGAATTTGGGGATATAGGAATTCGGGACTATATGAATTTGAGGATATAGGTATTTGAGTATATAGGAATTCGGAAATGTAGCGGTTTGGGGGGTGCAGAAATTTGTAAATATAGGTATTTGGGGATATAGGAATTCGGAAATATAGGAACCTTGGAATTTAAGAACTCGGAGATATGGGAATTTGGGGATATAGGGATTCGAAAATATAGATATTTGAAGATGAATTCGGGAGTATAAGAATACGGAAAAGTAGAGTTTCGGGAATATAAGAATTCAGGGATATAGGAATATATGCATATAGCTATTTGGCATATAGCTATTTGGCGATACAGAGATTCGATGCCATATCTAGGATATAGCGATATGATGATATAGGAATTTGGAAATATAGTGATTTGGGAATGCACCGATTGAATGATATAGAAATTCGAGGTTATAAGGATTTTACAATTTAAGAATTTTGGAATATAGAAATTTAGGGGTATAAGAATATAGGGACCTAGGAATTTTTGAGTAAACATCCCGATATAACAAACTCACATGTTTCTCTCTTACATCATAAATGTTTATTTCAAACATGCCATGCAGTCTCAATTTATAATTTACAAAATAATAAAAAATGAAAATTAATTTTTGGAAAATGTTCACCGTTGTAGTTAACACGATGCACGTGCTTTGATAGTAAAATTTCCCTATACTGCAAATCTTTTTAACACCTATACTTTCTGTCTTTTACTTTGAGCGAAGCTAGAACATTCGTCACCCAAATTTGGTTTTTCAAACATTTGTTTATATAACGTATCGCATTCGTTTGATGCGTTTAGCGTAATGGTGGTTAACTATTAACGCTCTAGTATTGTCACGCATAAGCGTGTTTGTTCTCCAGTAACAATAGTGAGCAATAATTACTGCAAGATACATCATCGTACACCGGTTGAATGCATCTCACGAATTAGGCGAATAATTCTGTTTCGCGTAATTTGATACCTTAAAAAGATTAGCGGCTATAATTAATTTTTAATTATAACGAGATTGCAGTCTACCGTATTAGGCGACTATATGTTAATTCATTTTGTTAGGCCTGCAATAACGTGATAATAAAATCGTGGGCTGTATAACTTGATTTATGACATGTTTCGTGATCGTCGAATGAAATCCGACCTCGCAAAATTATTTCGCTTTATAGCATAATAGAGCATGCAATTACGTTAACTGTAATATGTATATGTACAATAAGACGAAATAAACTGCTCAGAATACAGTTTAACATAATCAAAATGTGCGAATTTATAAAATACTTTAAATCCGTTATATGTATAGCAAGAGAAGATATTTCATGAAAATATGTATTTGAATAAACATTCGGAATTTAATTACAATGAACTATAATAAAATAGATAATTTATTGATTCTGCACATATTAATTTATCGTCAATGAAATTTGCTTCATCTATTTGATGATTTTTTTTCATTAGAAATAATGTTATGTGTACATATATGGTTATCTGGGTTATGTATATAAACCAGTAGTACATTAATACTGTTAAAACATTAAGAGGTTTAATAATTATCGTTAATAATAACAATTAACGATTTCTATAACGTCAATAATTACTATTAACGATACTATCATCATTATCATCAAAAATAGATTCATTAATAATTTTTAATATTAGAGGTAGTAAGTTTATAACAATTTCGAATTCATGTTCCTCATTTTATTTTATATTTGAAAATAAGTGGCTTTCTGTATTGAGATAAAATATAATTGATAGTTATTTATTTTTTTGATTGACTTATAATTTATGTTTACGAAGACGTTCAATGTTTGTTATATCAACAGTGCGAGAAATTTGTGAGAAATCATTTAATGGTAAACAATTTTAATATATACATGATATTTGAGCAATTATAGAATTGATTAAAACTATTTATTATGTAAAAATAACTCGGAAAATGAAAAATATAAGACCAATAATAAATTGCATGAAAGATACAAAGTACGATGCTTTAAAAAATTAAATAGAGTTAATAATCTGTGAAATATATTTGAAATTGTAGTTTTCCTGAATATCTGTCAATATCTGGGGATTTGCTTCAATTTGCAGCAGTTCAGTGTAATTTAAGGACATTTGCAAGCGCATGGTTATGGGATTGCGGTTACGACGGAGGAAATTGGTTACAGAATGGATTAATATACCATTATGTAATATTAACCACTAATAATATATACAATATAGATATTCTTGAATTAATGTGAAATGTATTGAAGCGTTTTGATTATATTTGAATATTCAGGAAATTTATTTTGATTTGCTTTTACAGTTAGTACATCCTTTCTGAGTTATGTAGATAAGTATCACTAGAATTATTTGTTTTAGAATTTACAGAAATTGTACCATTGTACAACTTCTTTTTGTTATCAACATTTAAAGGTTCATCATCAGTCAGTATTAAAAGGTTCATCATCAAATATTTTGTAATTAAACTTAATTAATTTATTTAATTTTATATGTATTCAATCAAAAAGTACTATTAGTATATTTCCATTTTTGTATAAACAAGGCCCTCTATTTTACTTTTGGCGATGAGAAAACATAATTGTTCTTATTATCTTGGTAACTCTCTTCGGTAATGTAAAATTACAAATTTATGTATTTTTATAACAATATTTTCACGGTAATATGAAGAAATATTTTAACTTGTAAAAATTTAGTGAAATTAGTAACATCAGTGTCGAACGTTTTTCCTCATATGTGCTATATAAAATTTGTTTAAATAAACATTTCTTGTTATTCAAACGTTGAATAAACAAATTAAACAAATGTTTTTAAACAGCTTTATATTAAACACTGATTAAACAACAAATTTATGCAAACAGATGTTTTCTTGTTACTATTCATTTCATCTATCTTTAATTTATAATATATTAACCCTTAATGATGGACAATTCTTTTTTTATAGTATTATTAGATTCAATTTACAGCAATATTATTAGATCCAATTTACAGTAACATTATCAGATGAAATTTACAATAATCTTAAATTAAAATAAAAAGTATCCATACAATATTTTATTAAAATCTCCAAAATGCTCAATTAACCACATTAACTCTTTGACTACGGCAGACTTTGGCACGCACTGGTCGTACGGTACAGTACGAATTCACTCCCGACGTTCACTGGGTACGGCGCAATTTTTCGTTAGACATGCATTTCTGAGGAAGTACCATAAGAGCAATTATAAAATTTTAAGACTCGCGAAACAAGCGAAATTTGATTTGGACGCCAATTGGCGCCTACAGTACCGGGAAGTCAACATGTGTCGGACGCCAATAGGCGCCAACAGTAGTCAAAGGGTTAAACATTAAGATACAAATATTAGTACATGATTATTTAAATATTAATGTAAGTATTAAACCTTACATATTGCACCATCTTAATACATTGCAATAACGTAACACAGCACGGTGCAGAATATGTCAAACAATACCAACAATAAATAATTGGAAACACAAATACAATTCATCACATAGTCCTTTAATAGACTCATCGATTTTCTACAATATAACTGCAACGTTTCGACAACAAAGCTTTTTGACTTTCGAAAGAGTAATTATCAGCTGCAAGATTAAAACGTTGTTATAAATTTACACGTATCGGTAAGCAGACGAATAAATAATTTCACAGACAACGGCGCGTTCCAATGAACACGTTATCATCCCCGAACAATAAGTCAACTTGTCCCTATTCAAAGGACAAATAATATTATTTCGACATTGCGCATTCGAGTATCGAAACGTGCAACTGGTAGTGGAAAAATGAATGTCAAATGTCATGAACATTCCTCACGCATACGGGCGCACGTAATGCATATTTTCATGAAATCAAACAAATGCATCGCGTGCATTGTGGCAACGGCGACCATTGATTTCCGATACACGATACAGGTTTTGCACCTGCATCTTCTCGATCTGTCCCTTTTCTCCCTTCCTGTTTCCGCCATTTTTTCTCTCTCCTTCTGTTTCAACCTTTTCTCTCCTCGCTTGCAAGTTTTTTCGCCCATCCTATAATTCAAGTTTTTCCGATAAGCCTTTCAGGATGCTCGTTTTTTTTTGGTATATTATAAAACTCGCTTTATTCAGGAAACGGACTTCACCATTCTCCGAATTATGGACGATGTTAGAAATGGATGAATATTTATAGAGAGGGAATTTTTTTCGTGCCACGATTTTGCATGTTCTTTTAAATAAAAGTGAAATTAGTTCATTTTTCTGTTAATGACGAGATAAATGTCGTGAAATGTTTATTTTATTTTTAACGAATTTAGGAATTTTATAATGTAGAAATTCTGAAATCTGAAAGTCTCGCAATATTAATATATAAAAATATCGAAATCTTGTAGTTCGATACTTCTACATTGAGAAATTTAGAAATTTTAATTAACAAATTATCAAATTTTTAGCAGAAAATTTTAGCATAATATTTATCAGACCATTCCACCAATATCTTTTTCTTCTATTACCTCGTTCTGGGCCACATATCGAGAATTTCCCGTAATAACAGTCATTTTTATGCATCTATTAAATCCATCAGTTATTAAAGCACTGAAGAACATTTCGAATCGTCGTTTATCTTGTGACGAAGAAATTTTCATAGCAAAAGCGTTTAACATTTTTTGAAATTCTGTATTTTCGAGACTGAAGTGTTATATAACAAGATTTTGTTCTACATTTTCACCTTATTTTCTGACATGGTATCAGCACTTTCTACTTTTGCCAGATATTTTGCGACACTCCCGTACATTCATGGAAGAGGGGAAAGAGTTGTGGAGTGCATCTTCTTCCATGTCCTGGATTCAAAGTTCAAAAGAAGATCAAATGTACATAGATATGTTCGTATTGTTCCTTCATGGCCAATAAAGATCGCTGCTTCCTTCGGTGCTTCTATGGAGAACGCAATATGCAAATATTGTGAATGTAGCAGGAGCTCCGCCATCGAACCTAATATGCAGAATATAGTGCTCCAAGAAACAAATTTTTTAAACGATCGCGTAACGTACACCATAAAGAAACTACTGGATTCAATATTGTATTTATGCCGAAAACAGAATAGATAAAAATGGAAACTGGTAGAAAAGTGATGTACACCTAATTCTCTTTTTACCAAATTCTTCAATTACAAAATTGTCTGGTTTACCAATACTCACACTTGCAAATCTTCAATTTCGTAAGGTTTCAAATTTTCAAATTCTCAAATGTACAAATTACTAATTTTACAAATACTCAAATTTCTAAATTCTCAAATTTCCAAATATTTTTTCGCAAATTTGCCCCATTGCAAATTCCAACTTTGTACAATCTCATATTCCTAATTGTATGTTTTTACATTTCTAAATTCTCAGATGTTTAAATTTCTGAACATCCAAGTTCTCAAATTTACAAATTACTGATATCCACTTTTCCAAATGTCTATATTCCTAAATTTTCCAAGCTTCCACACTTATCTCCACCTCCAAATCTCTGGCCTTCAAAATTTCTAGATTTCCGTAGTTCTCAATTTTTCAATTCTCAGGTTTTTAAGTTCTCAAACCCCCGTTTTTCCATATTACTATTAAATACAGAAGATTGCGGCGTATCAAACCTGTTCAGTCTCCTCTGTACGCGTTTTACTTCGTTCGCCTGTAAATACAATAATTTCTCGCGAATTAAATAAAAATCCTTGCAAAGCTAGAATCCTAAAAAGAAAAAGAAACTCGAAGTAAAGGAAAGTTTCAAGAGAATATATTCCGAGTGAAAAATATTTTTCTACTTTTCGTCTGTTGCTCTTCGAGTGTCAGATTTCCATCGAGGCCGAAGCAAAGGAAAAAAGATACCGAAGTGCTTCTTCCGGTCAACGAACCCGAAGATTGAACAGATTTTCAATAACCAGACTATCGGAAATATGTAGTCAAATATTTTGCTGCATCTTGTGCGGAGTACCAAACTGAACAGACGTTCATTATAATTATCCTATCGACACATCCCTTTTAATTCTGTGCTTTCATAAAAATATAAAAACATAATTTCACCACCGTGTTCGTGTGTCAAACTTGAAAACGTAATTTATCCTTTAATTGTGCCCATTATTATGAAAGTGGTCTAAATCATATATTTCTTGTTTCGAGATATTTAATGGATTACTTTTGAGCAAATTAAAAAATATTTTTATATTATGCAACATTTTAAATTAGAATTTTTCGTAGTCTTGATCAATGAAAATTTATTATGAACGTAAAATTTTCTGTGATTCTCATACGAAAATGTTGTTTTCAAAGTTTGAATTGACTTAGACCATTTTCAAAATTAACTGAATCATATATAAATGACTTAAAGCAATACAAAATGACGAGTTTTACCAGAAACAATAACTTCAATGAAATGATTCATGAAGATTTATTAAGTATTTTTAAAAAGTAATTCATTTCTATCGTTTTAGGCTTTGACCATGAGTCTTGAGATTCTTAAAATGTTCCTGAAAAACTGATGGGATATAGGGTAGTAAACACTTAATATCCTTATTTTTTCTTCCGTTACTGGTTTAGTTGTGCATAATGAAAGTAATATAATATTTCCGTATATTTTTGATCCGATAAACTAAATTTTTATAATTAATAATCTTTCATAGTTAATACTAAATGAATTCCATATAACGTTGAAACAACAACCAATGGTTCATTTTTGACGAATTCGTAAAAATTACACTGAATTAATTTAGTCTAAAATAATATCGTGTAAAATAACTGATAAACTTGCTTTTTTTAAATTTTGACTTAGACCTCTTTCATAATTATTGGCACAATTGTTCATCTTGAAAACGATTATAATCTGCTTTATAATCACCCTTGCGTTGTTTTTAATATTTCTATGCATTCGTCTTATTATTTTCTTCTTAATAATTTGAAAATAAACTTCAGATTATTTGTGTCCAAATTCGTGGGAGCACTTTCATAATCGTTAACGATGCAGAAGTTTGAGGTTAGTGACGAGGGAATATTTTTGAAAGCGCAAGGTCAAAGCATGAAGGACAGTTCGAAGTAAAATGTAAGGTTTCAGCTCCTTTTGTACGAGGAAGCTCAGAAATAGCCAATTATTTTCGTCTCTTATATTATTTTCATAAACTGTTCATCCGTTCAACTGAAAATAATTACTGCTTGACGTCAACGAAATTCATCGTCCGAACAATACACTGGAATCGAATGTTTCGTACTTTTGCGGCAACGGCATCGTTACTTGAGTTTAATTCCTTCCGATGAAAATCGTCACGGACTTTGAGAAATTAATACATTTATACATTCCGTAATCATCTTCGTGCAACCTTGTGTTCTCTTCGAACACGGTTTTTAAATAATTGCGGACGTAATTAACCTTGGTTTGTGAAAATAATTAAAGAAATTTTCTTGCGCTAATTTCTCGTCGTGATTCTTCTTCAAAACCCGTTATTTACGATAATTCTTATTATATGTAAATTTTGATGGTAAAGGTACCATTTAAAGGAGAAGAATGGACGAGGATAATTAAAGAACCTTGATTTTAATCTCTTGAAAATTCTTAGTATATTGTTTTCTTCGCAAGAAATACGAGTTCAACAATTGATGGGTTAAATTGAAAAATATTTCTATATTATCAGTAGAAAAGGTACGTGTTATTCCTTAAAAAGTTTTAATAATCTAATGAAGAGAAAAATAAGTTTCTATTAAATTTTCGCCTCTGTTTGTATTAATATCGTAGATAATAGATTAATAATAAAAATTACTTCGGTTGTTTCTTTGCATCAACTTTAACCCAATAAAAGCAAAGATTAGTTTCTTTTAGGTTTTCATCTCCTGTTTACCTGATTTCAAATTCATAATAAATTCACGATCAAATGTGATCACATATTTTTTTTTGCATACGTTTAGCTGAATCGTTTAGCTGATTATTGATCGTTCGAGTAATCTAAAAATTACTCGAAAATATTTACACATGTGGGAAGCAAACGGGGTGTACACGTGCACATGTGAATGCGTGTGCATCGATACTTATACCTGCAGAACTAATTATAGCGGTTCATATCTATAATTAGAACGAGCACGGGCGTAAATATTGCAACGGGGATGAAACAGTGCTAGTAATCATCGATTGACGCAGAAATCTGGTTCGAAGTACAGGGACAAGGTTTCAGTACTTTCTATTATTACTTCTTTGTTCGATCGAACAACATATGCGATTAATTATTTCTACAATTTTGAACAATTATTTGTTACTGTCAACAGTAATCTAATATGAAACTACCGTTTAAAAAATGAAAACATGACAATAGGTGGGGTGAAGCATAGCATAATGAATTTTTAATGCATAACTTTAATTATTCTATATATTTATTTAACATAACATCAATGATTTTTATATTCTTCCTTAATTTAATTTAGTTAAGGTGGAAAATAATTATTTATGTTAGTAACATAGTCGTTAATACTAATGTTATGTAATTTATTACATAATTGTAAATACTTGTTATGTAATTTATTACATAGTTGTAAACGCTTATGTTACGCAATTTATAACGTAGTCATAAACCATTTTGTATGTCTGCATGCAACGGATAAGTGCAAATAGTATAATTTTCATAAATGCACGTTAGTTCTATTTTACTTGTTGACAAGCAGTGCGTTACCAGTTAATAAAAATAATTATTTTCAATACAACGATACATATTGATCATAAGAAACACGCAAAGAACTATATTTCCGTTTTTATAATTCGACAAATAAAACTCTTAATTTCAAATTTAATTATATTTCATTTTCGTCGTAGCACATGCATATTTATTTCCTCTTTTTGGATAGTATAATTGTTTCCTTTGCCTTAGACAGTTCATTCGTTTTCTTTCACAAGTGTATTATATACCTGCTGAAAATCTGGTCGATACAGCAACGCTACATAAGGCTATATATCACGAGTGCCATCCAAGGTGTTCAAAAGTCTATGCAAAATAAATCACGACGTTCAGTAATCGAAACGAAATCTGAGTGATTGGAATCATTTATTCCACCGCTCAGGACGCTATCAGCTCGATTTATATCACTTATCTTTTTCAGGTAGAAACTCTTCCCTGTTGGCAGGAATCCACAGATATCTATCACTGTTCGATCAACCTGACCGTTCAGTACCCTTCAAGAAAGAAGATTGACCGTACAGGAAACATAATCTGGCTAGTCCAATTCGGTAAGTGGTCATTCTTTCTTCTGACGAATTATTTCGTACATTTATCTTTGAGTTTAAGCCACGAATATCGATTCTGCGGAACAAACTCTAAAGCGTTCTATTTGCTTTCTGAAGTTGACCTGAATAACAGAACATTCGCGGTTGTTAATATTAATTTTATTTATTTTAGAACTTTTGTATATTAATTGATTAATTTTTCAATATATTAATTGATACATTGATTGATTTTTCAATATATTAATTGATTTCTAAATATATTAACTGATATATTGATTGATATATAAATATATTGATCTATGTATTTAATTGATACATTCTTTGTATCATTTTGTCATATTGCTTTTAAATATATCTTACTTGAAAAAAAGCATAATGTAATGTATTTTCATTTATTAAATTAACATATTGTTACTAATTATATGAAATTAAAATTCAATGTAATTAATTGAACAATTGATTGTACTATTGAATTATTGTGTTAAAATGTATTACTATTTATTTTGTTTACAGCAAATATATATCTGTTTCTAAATATTCAGAATTAGAATGCATAATTGAGATAATGTTTCAGATCATGTATCACAATTTGTTCATTTTATTTAATCACAGATAATTTCCTAGAATTTCAAGTATGGAGATACGAGTAATAATTCTCTAAATGTATATTAACTTCTGTCGGGACAACAAATAATTATGTAAATTAATTTATGCTTTATCCCTCACTTACTCATTGTCGTATTATAAGTAAACTGGAAAGTAATCTAATCTAGAGAAACTATTCACAAATATTAGTAAAACGAGTGTTAAAAGAACAGTGGTGATGATCAATAACAGAGAAGTAGTAAGTTTAAGTTTCAAAATTTCAAGAAAGCTCCGAGTTGTCCTCGTGCGTCGAAAATACCTTTGACAAAGGATTAAATTTAATTTTGAATTAACCCTTTAACTTGTGTCGAGGGCGAACGATCGGACGGGTGAACGACGCGGTTTTCAGCGACGCGATAAAATCGTGGAGGTACTCGAAAGATCTGAAAATCGCTCGTGATGAGTCGAAGTCTAGTACATGGAAATGTCGGTCAAAGGGATTACACCTCTGTTCCTGGGTCAAAGTAACCCTTTTCGTATTCATGTTCTCTGGTAACCGTCCTCGGAAACCTCTCAGCTCCAGTATGGTCGCTCGTGTGCTCTAGAAATTTATTCTAACTCCCCTAACCATTTCATTCCATTCGATCTAACCGGGGTACCATTATTGCACGAATTTCGTTTAAAAACATGGAAACACGTTACGATCATGCTATGGCGGTTGCACTTAAATAACAAATAACATGTGGACCAGAATAGTTCAATTTTTTCCATGATACCATCCGCTTTTATTTTCTGCGTTTGCTTTTTATTTCTTTCCCGATTATTCGTTTTGCGACGTGGTGTGATTAGATTTTTTACTCCCTGCTTTGTTTGAGAGGGGTAAAATATTCACATTTTTAATGCAGTTGTTAATAAGTATTTAAATACTGCGTCGATGATTAATGCTGATGTATTCAAGAACTTTTATGAAGTCATTTGTAGATAAAAATTATTGGAATAATTCTATTGCGATTACAGATTATCTACATAATATTTTTGCAATTATATGGAATTTGTTGAAGTATGATTCGTACAAGTAAAATTTTTAAAGCAAGATTTGTAAAGTTTGTGCATGAACAATTTTTTGCAGTAAAATTTGTTCAACACTAACAACAAATCAACCAGTGTATAATCCGCACTTACTTCGAAATTGAAAATGAAGTTAAGAAATAAATAAACAAATAACAAAAGGATAAATTAATATACACATTTCTTCTTTATCTTTACGAAGATTAACAAAGATTTAAACGAAATCGCTTAAAGAATTTTGTAAAATAAAATAAAAAACTTGTTAAACGTTCATTTCATCTCTTCGACAGTTTTAGTGTTAAGAAAATACTTTTTGAACCTCGAACAATGGACAATTTATTGAATTTCAGTTCTAAAGTATATTTCCATTTCCTACATTTTGAACATTATTTCTCCACGTCCGGTATTTTTTGTTTAAAAATTGTTTTCTTTACTTTTAATCGAAGTGTAGCTTTGCAGATCCAGGTCACGATTGATCCGATAAAACTCGACGCAAGCAACACAATTGAATAATTTTTATCAAAACTCGATATAAAAAATTTCGAAATTTTGTTGCCAATATTGTTAACCCATGATTTGCAGCTTTTATAGCTTTTTTATAATTACATTCTAAGTTTCTATATTTCATCACATTTGAGTGGTTAGTATCCCTCCTATTTTATAGATGTATAATGTATAAAATACATAATATAATGTACTACTATTCTTTTATAAGTGTTACTATTACGAGAATTTGTTAATTTTAGAATTGTACGTTTTATTCGTGCACCGAATACATGATATGAACATTTTATCAGGTGATGCTAGTGTGGAACGTAAGAATGGTTGGAATAACAAATGGGTGAAATTTAGCGAGTGCACGAAGCAAAGTATTGCATTAGGGATCTAAGTGATAATGGTACACCACTGCTACAAGACATTTCCCTAAACAGATTCACGTAGTTGTGGATCTACAAGACTTTGCGTATGCAAATTTTTCACCACTACGTGCCGAGCTAAGTTTATGATCCATGTTTATCTTCGTTCTCCAGAATCCTCATCTTTCTTCGTGGTACCCGCAACATCTTAATATTGATCATGGACTCCATACTGTATCAAAATTTTACATATAAACTGTTTGTGTGACAAATTTAATTAACTATAATTTTTTCTAGTTGCAACATCGCCAATAAGATGACGCTCGAAAAAATGAACCCTTTTCTATCAATAATTGTTTTATAAATAATTAGTATTATTCATTTTATGAAATCAGATGTCTATTAGGGTGAAATATTGTACGAATTCAATTTTGTGTAAAGTGTTTGAAATGGATGACATTTGAAGATAATAATTAAACAATGTGTGTTTCTTTGTTGGGTTTATTTCCTTACATAATTACTAAATCAGTGAATTTTTAATATCCAAGCTTTGAAAGTTGGTAATTTTGCAATTATTAAAACAACATATTTTAAAACTATTAAATCGCCGAGTTAAGAATATTCAAACTTTAATAACTATCGAGTTATTAAATGTTTAAATTTTCCAACTTTCAAATTACGAAACTTCAAAACTTTATTAGCTATTAAATCCGAAAATTGTAAAATTTTCAAATTTCAGATTTATTAAATTCTTAAATATCCAATTTGCCGTATTTTTAAATAACCGGAATTCTAAATTTTTGGGTCTCTAAATTAAAATAATAAAAATCCCTAAATGTGATGCCTTCGTCAGGTACTGAACCTACCCACTATTATTTTTAAAAAACCATATTACCACTCCCTTTTCATAAACTAATAAAGAAGACAACAAATAAACTAATAAAGAGAAAGAAGTACAAATTACTCAACTGCCAATAATGTTCAGCATTAAAATGAAATAAGTCAGACGAAACATGGTAGACAATATAGTGTTGCAAATAATCTACGCAAAGATAGTAACATAAAAATGATACGTGTCAAACCGAAAGGGAAATATCAAATAAAATATTTTCACTGGCAATGAGATGTACTGATGGTGGTGCACATCGAAGCGATAGCACCGTTAATTATTGATTTATTAATTGCTCGAGGGTTCTCCCGAAGTCCCGATTCGAGGAGACATGTATCTCGAAGTTCGTTAGAAATTTAATTCAATTTAAGTTTCGTTGAGAGCAATCTGTATCACTGAATGAACAATACACCATTGTGAAACTGTGATCTAATCTTAGATCGATTTCTGTGTGACTGACGGGGTCGGCTTTTGTTCTGAAATCAACTTAATCAAGAACCCATAAACAAAAGTCGATCCACCCTCGAAATCTTGAGTTCATTTATCCTTATCGATCTCATGATTGATCGCATTTGAAATTTTTACATGTTTCTCGTATGATTTAATCACCTCGATATGAACATCGATCTGTTTTTCCAGTTATAGTTGATGGTGTGCACAATTTTGCACAATTTTGTCTGCCTGTTTTACCTACATTCATCAAAGTTTCTGTCGAGGGCAAGAACTGCGTTCTGGTACAGCTAATCCTAGTCCTTTTTACTATTGTTTTCGACATCTTTATTTGTTATGCTCTGTCATTTTTATGAAGGCAATGACAAAGGCTGCAGACCAAATATCAAGTAGAAAATATGAGTGTCGTATCTGCACAGCGTGGTTTATCCCGATTAAACCTGATGATAGTTGAAATGGGGTGTCATAAACTCACTACACTTTCTTCATTCTTCTTTGCTACATTTTATCGATTCTTCTTCATTGTATTATGTCGATACTTCACTAGGTTTACGAACGTACGATGTAAACTTACTAAAAGTAATCTAAGTTGCGTTAGTTTACTGCGCGTTAAAGTATCAGGTTTTAGATTACTATGCATTAAATATGCCACACGTTACATTACTATGTGTTACGTTATTACATGTTAGATTTCTATGCGCTAGATTACCACACGCTGGATTTCTACATGTTAGATTATCGCGCGTCGAATTACTGCGCGTTAAATTACCTCCCATTGGATTTCTGCACGTTAGATTACCACGCGTTAGATTACTATGCGTTAAATTATTGTGAGAGTGAAATTATCATGCGCTGAATTACTGTACATTAAATTACAAACGAGTTTTATTATCACGCGCTACATTAATGCGTTACGTTATTACATGTTAGATTATTGCCTGTTGGATTTCTACGCGCTAGATTACCACACGCTGGACTTCTACGTGTTAGATTATCGCGCGTTAAATTACCTCCCGTTGGATTTCTACACGTTAAATTACCACGCGTTAGATTACTATGCGTTAAATTATTATAAGAGTGAAATTATCAAGTGTTGAATTACTGTACATTAAATTACAAACGAGTTTTATTATCACGCGCTACATTAATGCGTTACGTTATTACATGTTAGATTATTGCCTGTTGGATTTCTACGCGCTAGATTACCACACGCTGGACTTCTACGCGTTAGATTATCGCGCGTCGAAATTCTGCGCGTTAAATTACCTCCCATTGGATTTCTGCACGTTAGATTACCACGCGTTAGATTACTATGCGTTAAATTATTGTGAGCCCATTGCTAATTCAATAAATTCCCAAAAAATTTCGAAATACAACCAGCGATGGGTCATTTCCTCGGTTGATTGCCATATTTTTTCCAAGGAAAAGCGGATTCGTTCTAAAGCGTACGCGTTATCCTTCACGGGATGTTGTTAACGCTGGCAGCAGATTAAACCGGAAGAGGCCAAGGAGAGCGCAACAAGGCGGAAATTTAACGAGCTTTATCCGTAGAAATATCGAAAGGCAGTCGGATCAGTGCTTCGGGACGCGAGTTTCAACTTTTAATCTCTCGGTTACATCTAATCGTAATGTATGTATCATGATCAATGAACCGTAGTGAAACGAATCTCCGGTTAGGAAGATTGTGTGAATCCCTCGGCCAGCTCATCCAACTTTGCGAATTGCCCTTAGTGGTTCGATGTTTGAAAACTTTTGGTCCGGGACCGACGAGATATTGTGTAGACGAGAAGTTCCCCAAAATCACAGTTGGAGAAACATAGGAAGAAACGAGGGGGTCAACGGAACTAAGGGAAAATGTACCTCAATTTTCTAATGCTGTTGACTTTGAACACGTTTCAAAGATAAAGAAATTCGGAAAAGATGTATGCATGAGATGTTGCTATCATGGCAATGTTTCGTCGAGTTTTTATGGCCTTTTGCATAATAATATCTATACGCTCGTCCAGTTTGTAATAATAATATAAACTATATATATGATCTATGATACATGATATATGATGTACAATACACGATATACCATCTTCAGTATAATAAATAGTAATAATACATATACACTCGTATAGTATACAATGATATTTATATATTAATATATTAAAATGAGAAAAATATCTATACTTTAATATATAATAATAGTAATTTAATTATTTAATTTTACCATTTTGTTGAATTTTATTTATTTAATGTTTCTTGATTAACACTAAAACTACCAAAGGTGTCAAATGACACTTCTACAAATTTCCTACTTCAAATTACAAAATTTGTTAAGATGGTTTTCTTTAGCACCTGTGCTGATTGTTATCAAGACAAAGAATCAATAAGTGTATTCATTTATGTTTCATTGTTTGTTCATTTATTTTTCAACTTCATTTTTAACTTCAAAATAATTGTGCATTATACGTCAGTAGTTTCAGTGTTAAAATTTTTTGACTTGATAATATAAGCTGGTAGTGATGAATGAAGTGTGTATAAGTAGGAAATCACTCGAATTTAATTAAACACTAACGAATTGAGGACGACAGCTTTGCTAGACATATTTATTCAGCGTCCTGTTTAAAATTCGGTTCTTCTCGAAAATGTTGACGTTGGAGCTGTTGGACCGAGACGTGTTCACCTGGAAGAGAATATTTTATCGTTTTATCACATCCTATCTTTCGGTGTCTTTGAAGCAAACGATGAAGCAATTTAAATAAGTTAAAGTAAATTGAAAGCTCGCTGATGGCTTGAACTTACTGCGCCTCTAAAGGAATTTCGTGCACGAAAAATAAATCTTTCTCCATGATTGACACTTTGATACTACTTGCAGTTTGGGCGAAACACTTTTTAAATTTCATATGTCTTTAGATATCGATGTTTGGTTATTTATGTATATCGAACAATAATAATATTTTTATAATAATAATATGATAATAATATTTTCGTTTTCTCTTTCGGAAAAAAATTTTTTTCGTAATATAAGTAACTGCATGATTTTTTTTTTAATATTTTCGAAATTAGAGGTACCGTGTGTGTAATAATACATTTATTTTATTTGAACGGGTGTATTAGGTGATATTAATTAAAAACATGTTATTTTATTTTTAAATCATAATTTTTATTATAATTATCACATATTAGTCATTTCATTTTTAATATATTTTTAAATTGCCTAATTTATGAAATTCTAAAATAGGACTGTTTTAAATTATTATTAAATTATTTAGGTTATAAATTTCCATACTCCAAAAATTTCTAAATTAATAAATTTTCAGATTAATAAATTTCTCAATGTCCATATTTGAAAACTCGAAAATTTGGAAAGTTAACTCATTTGTGGTTTTTAAGTTTGTATAATGCTAAATTTTTTAATTATATTTAAGGTCTAAATAAAAAAATCTGTCAAATCTTTAATTTTGTAAATCTAAGTATTTCTAACTTTCCAAACTTTAATATTTGCGAATCAATAAAGATACAATCTCAAATACGTTATGAAAATTGGAACAACAATGTTTTATATGTAACTACTTCATCCTTTTCCCTACGTTATCAAAATCTCTCCATAAATATTCTCTATTCATTGTAGATTTGAATCTTCAGTACCGACTACACTAATTTATGTGCTATAATTCCAAAATATGATATCAATTCCTTTATCTATTTATAATGAAAAAAAACTGACATTAAAAGCGAGAATTTCTTTTGTGCAGCAGTGTACGACTCCATTTCACCCAAAATTCTCTCTAGTTGTATAAGTTTCGTACTCACCCCGTGACTATGGTAATGCAAATAGAAAGATATAAATAACAGTTCTGCGTTGTCTGGGAAAAGTGAACGCTACATAATTTTCGCGGCTTCTCCGAGTTCAGTTTCCCAGATTTCGTCGCAGCAACGGAATCTCATTAAAAAGGCCAAAAGTTATCCGTCTCTCGAGCATAACGCGTTATACGTTTGAAACTTTCGTTTCCATAAATCTTTTGCAGGTGTTATTATTGCGCTGTGCTTATACGGTTTGCATCGGGCGGAAACTTAAGTATTTTTCAAGAATACCTTGTAAAACTTAATTGTCCCGACCTCATTTTATGTCACGAAAGAAATAAAATGCTAGCTACAGAATTCGAAAAACAATACTTCAATTCTTTAAATACTCCATAATGTTGTATTTCAAAAAATTGTGACGTACTTTTATTCGGTTAAGGAATACAAAATTATACAATGAATTTAGGAGAAGGAAGCTTGAGGAAGAATATAGAAAATAATTTAATGTACTGTACTGTATATTGAATAATTATTTTATGTTATAATAATAATTATATTATGAGTTAAATCAGAATATACAATAAATAAAAGTGTACATAAACTCATGAGTTCGACAAAGATAGTGCAACGTTAAATTTGATTATTAAATCGATTCGATTTTTAAGTGTGAATTTTAGAATGACTTTTAATACAAAGAATTAAAATTTTGTTTATTTGTTATGAGTAAATCATTTAAATCATTTGTGACCTGTTTATATTTAATCGATTAATAGAATCAATGTCAACGTGTGTTGCAAATTTTAGGGAAAAAAAATTATTTTAAGTTCGTGAAAGTTTTGAAATATTGCAGAAATTAAATATTTAAAATAATTAATATACTGATTTATTGTGTATTACATATTTATATATGTAATATAGTCTATTATTATTATATATTTACATATGTTTACATACTTCATTATTATGACGTACTTATATGGTCACATTATACATATGTACATCATATTCACATATTCATACCTGTTACATACTCCGTTATTATTACAGGCTCATATGAACGTGTTACATGCTACATTAATATTACATATTCAAATGTTTCACATACACCATTATTGTTATATATTCATTCGTGTTACGTACTCTATCATTATTACATATTTACACGTATTACATATTCTATTATTATTCCACACTTATTGCGTACTATTTATTACACATTAATTAATTATTATTTATCACACAAACATCTATATGTGAAATATTAGTATAATTTTAGGAAAAATGTTTGGAAATATAGTTGATGGAAAATGTGCTATTTTTATTTACGAGTCAGTTAAGCAAATTATGATGTATTCACCATTGTTTTAATTACAAAGTCGATGCAAAAATTCTGTCGCAGGTTTAACAGAAACAGTTGGTAAAAATAACTGTTGATTTAAAGCGACGTATCTCCTGCACGTACGTGAAATTTTACGCGAGAAATGCAACACATGTTGTCAGAATCACCGTTTCAAATGTTCAGGGAAACTGAAACTATCGCAGCTTCGTAACAAATCGTTCATGTTCCATTATTCCCAGTGCTTACATTTCCCAAAGAAATTACGCTTGAAACCGGTATTATTTCAGCAACAGAAGTTTCAACAACGCCACACAAATCTTGTTCAGGAACGTTTAAAAGAATCACTCGACCGCGAGTCTTTAATTTTTAACAATGCAAACTTTCTATAAGGTATATAAATATTCGAAATTTCATCCTTTCGTGTAAATGATTAATTAGTCTATATAATTGGAAACTCTTTCAATCGCATAATTCAATTTTGAGTATTCGAAATCTTGCGATGTTATTCAAAAATAGTGAATGGGATGTGTTATGAATGAATTCTAGACATCTGGTAATTTTAGAAATCTGCGAGCATACCGATATTTAAAATTGAAAGTCGGAAATTCTGTATCATGAAAATTTCAATATTCCGAATTAATAAATTTACAAATTCTGGAATTTAGAATTTTGGTGTATTGAGAATCAGAACATCTTATAAATGTATAAGTATTCCATTTTTCAAAATTGGTTAGGTTGATATTGGAAAATTTAAAGCCTTCAAATTTTCAGGTATTCGAATTCAGCAATTTAGATAACACAAAAATGTTAAATTTAAGCTTTTAAAATTTAGAAACTGCAAATTATACAAATATTAGAACACATGCTACATCACTGCCTTAATATAATTTCAGTGTTCCACAATTTATACTGTCCAAGTTTATTTAAAAATTAACACGTTCGTCATTAATTAAAATACTCATCGAATAATTTGATAAAACAGATTATTGATTAACCCAATATCTGTTTTTGGTACGATGAAACATATCTAATAAATAAAGCGAGATGGATTATACCAAGACAAAAAATTTCTCACAATTTTTTCATGATTCACGCTTGAACAAAAAAAAAAAAAAAATAAAAAAATCTGGGAATCGTGGTTTTATTCAAAATAACGGCGCGAGTTTGGTTACATTGGTATTAAATATTTTTTACAATATTTACCTTCAAAAGAGAAAAAAATACCAGAAAATGTGAATGACTATTGGAAAGCGACAATTAAAAGATATAAAAATGTGTTTGAACAGAATCGAATAAAACACTTTTGAAGCTTTATTTGCGATGTATGTTTACTATGAAAAAAAGGGTAATAAATGATATTTATTTACTATCAAAAACTTATTTTGCTATCACGAGTAAATCGCCATAGTCGATTAATTTACATAGTTAGAAAGTCATATTAACATGCTACAATAATACCTCCATCTAGTAAATCAGTAATAGTAATTCGATAACAGTAATTCCCATGATAGTAATTCAGTTGTAGTAATTCTGTAATAGTAATACGGTAGTAGTAATTTCGCAATAGTAACTTATTAGAAGCAATCCCCAAATTTTGATATTCTCCAAAATATTCAAAAATCACTTAGTATGTCGTCTCTCTTCTCTTGTTCACCATACATTCTCTCCGGAAAACAGGCTGTACGCGCGAGTGGTGTTCCGCGATTGCGAATTTAATACCAAACGGTATAAAGCCTTTGCAAGGAACTAAAATGAATACACCGTGTCCTGTGTAGTATCGTGTACAATATAGCCGGGTACATCGATGATTTGTCGATATCCAAAGCCGTCCTGTTGATTGAAAATCGGTCAAACACGATCCACGAATCCCCGTAGCCTGTCGTGATCCGATGCCTTTAGAGTGGCTAAACGAGATCCTAACTATGTCAGATTTTACCTCCGGCTTATCCTCAAATTTATACGTTGGTCGGCTCGAGGATCTTTAACAAACGATTGCTTCTCCGTTACGCGGGCTCCGATGTCGGAAAATTGCATTTACCTGCAATTCTACCGATGCATTCTGTTTAATGTTTCGAACCAACGCAGCCGGATAAATTACGTTTCCAGAGGATAATGGGAGAAAATGGTTCATTTTAATATTGTAAGCAACGAAAGTGTATCCCCGCAGCATTAATATTGTGGGCATAGAGAAACTGGGAGATAATGCAGTAGATTATTTAGCATAGGAATTAATAGGGAGATACGGCCGCGCTTTATATCGCCGGTCGTGAGAGTTTCTGGTTGCACGGATAATTGTTATCATGCTCCAAGAATGCTGTAACACGGAATACTGTTAAGATATTGGAAGATGATATTTCGTTTTATGTGATCACGTATTACATGGCCACGTGCGAGAGTGATATGAGTTAAATCGTTGTTCGGTAGATTACTATGTGTCAAGTTGATGTGGATTTCACTATCATGCACTGAATGACGTGTCAAATTATTGCACGCTAGATTACTAGAGGCTGGATTAGCACATGTTAGATTATTACGCGATGGATTTCTACACGGTTGATTACCACCCGTTGGGTTTCTGTGCGTTACACTATCGCGTGTTGCATTTCTACGCAGTGGATTAGTATATGCTAAATTAATAAGCGAGAGATTATCAGGCTTTGTCTTATTTCACATCAGATTACTGTCCGTTAAATTGACAAGCGGGAGATTTCTGAACGTTGAATTATTTTGCGTTAGATTATTACGCGTTAAATTACCACGCGTTAGATTACTATGCATTAAATTATCATGAGAGTGAAATTATCATGCGTTGAATTACTGTACATTAGATTACATATGAGTTTTATTATCACGCGCTACATTAATGTGTTACGTTATTACATGTTAGATTATTGCCTGTTGGATTTCTATGCATTAGATTACCACACGCTGGATTTCTACGTGTTAGATTATTGCGCGTCGAATTTCTGCGCGTTAAATTACCTCACGTTGGATTTCCAAACATTACATTTCGACGAGTTAGATTGCTACGTGTTAAATTATAAGGGGCAGATTATCACGCATTGAATTACTGTGCGTTAGATTACTGCGTGTTAGATTTTTACGCGATAAATTACGAGATGCGACACTTTTACGTGTTAGATTGCTGCGTGTTAAATTTCTACGCGTTTCGTTATCACTCGTTGGATTTTTATGTGTTAGATTACGTCGCGTTGGATTTTTACACGCTAGATTACCACACGTTGGATTTCTACGTGTTAGATTATCGCGCGTCGAATTTCTGCGCGTTAAATTACCTCGCGTTGGATTTCTGCACGTTAGATTACCACGTGTTGGATTTCAACGTGTTAGATTACTACGTGTTAAATTATAAGCGGGCGATTATCACGCATTGAATTACTCTGCGTTAGATTACAGCGTGTTAGATTGTTACGCGGTAAATTACTGGCTGCAAAACTTGTACATGTTAGATTGCTAAGTGTTAAATTACAACGCGTTGAATTATCACGCGTTAGGTTCGGAATCATCGAAACGCTTTTAACCATTATACAGATGCAATGCATTCCTTACAATACAATACATTCCCTTCACTTCGACTACATCAAACTAGGGATGTGAATATGTTTAAATTTTGGGTTTTAAAAGTTTGAGACTTATCGCATTTAGAAATTTGGATATACCAAAACTAAAAAATTTCAAGATCCCAAGATTCTAAAATTTCAAAACTTAAGTTCAGATATTTAAAAGTATAGAAAAGTTTGATGATTTAAAAATTTTCAAGTTTATATACATGTATATATTAGAAGGAAATCTGAATTGCATTTAAGTGCACGCAAAAAGAAATTTTAATTTCAAATGAGATCGGTTAGGTTACGAGGACCTCATGTCAAACATAAAAAGAACGATCGTAAAACAGTCGCAAAAATCATAAGACACCCGCTTACCAAAAAATCATGCAATTGCAGAAGATAAATTTATTTAATGGCGAACTTTGCTCCTCAATTGAGATCTTTTGAAATAACTCACGCAAGTAAAAGTTTGTTCGAAAGATTTCCTGTAATCCCGAGATCGAAGCGAATGGTGATTGGCTCTTAAAATTTCTCCAGAAGAGATAAGAACAAAGTCAAAAGGGTGGGGCTGTAAAAGGAAGAGAAGTTTCTAAAGATGTGGATCTCGTCTTCTGTACGATGATGGCGGATTCAAACTGGCAGCATCTGTTTCATTCACGGACGCTGTAACACGTAAATGTTGTACCCTAACAATTCCACCAAATACACATTATCCCACTTCCGGTTCCCCTTCTCTTTCCCGCATTGCCGTTTTCGTTTCGCCGGCTCTAAAGCCCCGATATTGACTGAATCTCATTTTGAAGACCTCCCTCGCAAGTCCGGAAGGTATGGAATCCCTGTGGTCTGTCCTGTACTTCCAATTTCCCTTTTGCCACTCTCGTTCCGATTTCTCGCTATTCAGGAAACTTTCTCGTATCCCCGATACTTTCCTGAAATATGTTAATTCTTTCCACCTCACCCTCTCATTCTTGTCGCGTCAAGTTGGACAAATTAACGGGGTTAAATTGCTTGCTTGTTTTGCGAACTTTGGACCACGCTGTCCGATGCAATCAAGCGCACGATGTTTTTTTTTTGCGAAAATTCGTGTTACTACAGTTTCAATTTCTGTTCGCTCGTTGAATATTTTGAGATGTACAAGAATTGACTACGTTTTTAAAGTAAATCATTTTTATCGAGGCTCTTCGATTCGTGGAGTATTTGGAATTGTATTTGGGTCGCTTCCGGAACAATAAATGTATATATTTATAGGGGACATCCATGTTTCTGAAATATCTTCTACTGTTGTATATTGTCATTGAGAAATCGCTGATTAGTTAATACTAATGATTATTGTAATTACTGGCAGTATAAATAATAATAGTAATAATTGTTGGTGTTGTTATTATTATCATTATTATTGCTTATATTATTGTCATGACGATCATTGTTTTCACTTTCAATATTAATGTCATTGTTGTCATTATCACTGACAGTGTCATTGTCATTGTCATTTACGTAATTGTTGCTATAAATTACAAATTGATCGTACAATTTCACTTATAATTGTAATATGCAATTATCATATACATAATTACAAAAATTGATAAATGTGAAAATTATAAAAATAACAAGAGTAATGTTAATAATAATGACAATGACAACAACGACGATTACTATTATTATTACATACAATTATTATAATAATTAGTACATGTTGTTATTATATGTTAATAATTAGTATGTGGCGTATTATAAAATTACATTATAATTATAATACATTACTTATAATATACTATAAAGCTATAAAGCAATTAAAATCCGAGAAATTCTTAAACAAAGAATCGGAACAGTTATTGCAATGAAACGTAGAACAACTTGTTCGATAAACTTTCAACGAACGAAATATTATTATTATTATTAGATATTTCAATCGATATCAGTTTAATAAATAAACCGTGAAATATATCGATAGTAACAGAAATTGCCTAATCTCTCTTACTTTTTCACCTATTCGATCAAACAAAACACGTAGCATCGGATCAATATTGAACTCCACATCATACGTAGCTTATACTACATATTAATCGCAGAAATCCATAATTGATGTCTGGTATTAAATACAACAATTATATGTAACACTACGTATTATGGTTAGAAACACGTGATCAAAGAACCATGTATATGTATAGATTCTATGCATTGATTCTAGCCCTCCAGCAAAGTATTATATTATGCATTGGGGAGCACAAGTTTTAGAGGAAACACGTTTTGCTACTCGTTTTTCGGTAGTAATTTGTCAAACGTAGAAGTTTAGTATCGTGGAAATTTGGAAACTTGGGATATTTTTATTTGGGATTTGGGATTTAAAAACTTGGAAATTCGGGGTCTGGAAATTTTTCAATTCATGAATTTGGAAACTTGCAAACATAAGAATTTGAAGGTTTGCGAATTGTGGGTTCTTTAAATTTGGGGATTTCAGAATCGTAAGAAATTTGAAAATTTGAGGCGTGAAAATATGCGAAGACAAGAATGTAGGACTTTTCAAATTTGGTATTTTAGAAATTTGAAAATACAAAAATTACTGTTCACTCCGGAATAATTTTTAGATTTCCCGGTTTGCCTATAAATGATCCAAAAGCAAACTCAAGTTCTACCCTCTCACCCTTATTCAAAGTTAGCCTACCTTCGAAGTGTACACCCGTAACCCCAATTAACTTATATCAGTGTCAACAAAACGAGAACATCTAACCCGCCCAGAAAATGGGTGTTCAGGTTAGTGACCTTAATATATTTCAAGATCACAAAGATGAGAATCACCGGAATAAGACTCAACGTGCCGAGGGAGATTTTCCGATGCGATCATCGTTCCACCGCGAAGAGAAAGAAACTCATACGATCGCAGCAGGAAAGAAGTCTCCCCTCTAACACGAGGGCGCAAAGTGTACGCAGCTCGTTCCGTCCTCTATTTCTGAAATTTTTTCATTCCATGTCCAACTCGAAACCGGACGAGCGTTAGGTTCAGCATTAACGCCGTTCCCGCGGGAATCGCGATAAAACATCGGTGTTCCATGTTCGTCCGCACCTCTGTTCAGTGTGAACGCGCCTATAGACGCACAGGCAGGGCAGCAGGTACAAGCCAGGCTTGCCAGGAGAGCGTAGGTGAGCTGAAATAGATCGATGGACGTGGTGCGCACGCAAGTACCTCCGGTTGTAACCCCTGCAGGGGGAAGGGATACTACCCCATACTCCTGGGTAGGGTTGTCCAGAGGAGGGAGCGAGAAGGACAAGCGGAGGAAGGAAGTCCGACGGCGAAAGAGACAGACAGAAGCAGGAAGAGGGCTAACCGACGAGCCGGAGTCAGAAGTAGCTTCGAGAAAGGAAACAATCGGGGGTGATCGAATGGATGATAAACGACGGGAAGGTAACGTCGGGGGAGGTGCCCGAGCGCGGTAAAAACAGAAGACCGTCACACGGGGGATGGAATATCGCGATATTTCAGGGAGAAACGCAACGAGGAGCCTAGTCGGGGGTTGATCGAGAGAGACGCGGCTCGGAGCGGGCGCGAAGAGGGTTGACGCCGCTCGGAGCGGGATAGAAAAGGGAACTGGAGTTTTGCGAGATGGTGGGGGAATAACGGGGTGGGATGAAAAGAGAACGACGAGGGAAGACAGAGATAGACGGGCACGCGACGGCATCTCACCTGTTTGCGAACCCGCCAGTCTAGTTTACGCGCCCGGTCATCCGCCGGCTCTACAAGTGGCCATTTCATCGCGATCGTTCTAACCCTCGTTTCTTCGTGTATCTATCGCCTTTTGTCACTGTTTTTGGGCGAGTCGCGTACGGCGTGTATCAACGTCACGTTGCACCGTCAACCGGATTTGCCTGAGTAAAACCACGAAGGATCCTCCCGCTCGACGAGCGACGGAAACTGTGAGTAACACGGGTCACCGTACTTTCCGACTTCTCTACGTGGTCGTTGCTGTTGTGATTCGTGGGACGTTGATCGTTTGACGGTTCGTGGATCCTTGTCGTTTCTCGTGTGCCACGAGTAATCGTTATGATTTATTCAACGCGATGGATGTAACTATTTAATGATACAATGTCACGCTTTGCGGTTGGGGATACTTGACTGTGCACAGACTCGAATTGAACATTCGATTGAAAGTAGGAGAATTTAACATGACTGCGTGTGCGTCCGAAGTATACAGAATACTGCGAGGAGCTGATCGGACAATGCATGTTTACGCGTTCTTTATGAGTTGACGTTTATTAAGGAAATATAAATCGTATCGATGGCTTAGTGAGGAAATATTTGTACTCCTTTGGTGGAACTTGAGTCTTTATACGCAACAGATAGTTTTTAGCCCTGTTAAGTATCGTGTGGCACTCGTGACGCGCAATACGGTTCAAACGTGACGAACTTGAGTTCTGTTTTAACACATTGAGGACCGTTCACGAGTTTTCTCGTGTTGCGGGCCCTGTCTGTTAAGCAAAAAAATTATGATAATTGTCATGTTTAGGGGAAGCTTTTTTATTTAGTTCAACGATGTCCTTGTTTTTTTATATGTTCTTATGTTTATAAAATGATGAATGAAAAAGTAAGCAATGATACATTAAATCGAAACACGAAAGTTTGAACGAAGAACATTAAAATTATAGCCTTGGCTTTATAGGATCGTAATAATAATTCTTAAAAATCATCATTCTTTCCTAGGAATAACTAAAATGTATCCTATTATACAATTTCTAAAAGTTTCACAAACATTGCTTCATAAACAGGAAAGTTATGATGATTTCAGTAATGTCCAAGTTTGCCCAAAAACGTGTAAATATGTAAACCTCGATTTAGTGACTTAGTATCCAAATATTCGATAGTATACGATCTTTTTTAGTGGAACTTGAGATTTCATATGCAAGAGACTGTTTTTAACTTCATTAGGTACAGCATCGCACTCATGATGAGTATTATAGTTCAAATGTGACAAACTTTACTGGTGTTTTCAGCATGAATCGATTTTGAAACAGTTATTCGTTCATTATTAAAAAAAGAGATTATTTTAATTCAAGCAACATGATTTATATTTACTTTGTTAAATTTATTACTAATTTATTACTATATTTACAAAATGTTTATATAAAATGTTGTCCATAACAATCGATAAAATTAGGACTTGCTTCTGCGACAAACTCGTAAAAAAGATACAATAAAAATATTCAAGTCAGTTACAATATCAAAGTACGTATAAAATATATAAACAGAAAATTCGCAGAGAGGACAATAAATTTACTAGAATAAAGTTGTTTAGTCACGCCATGACAGAGGACCGCAAAGGGTTAATCGAGACTAGCTTTATGACGTGACCCTCCGAGTCTCGTTTCTCTTTTCCCCTGTAATTTAACTTTGTCTAGTTTTTTTTCACATTTTCTACCTGGTTTCAAATGCTTTCGAATTTTTCTCTTTCCCCTTCAGCTTCACTTTGTCTAGCTTTGTTCTTACGTTTTCTACAAAAAGGATATTCTCTACACGTCCAGATAAAAAGATTTCAAAAGGTGATTGCACGTTTTAAAAAGTGATTATTTCCTTCGCGAGTGTGAGTGAGTCAATTTTTTTTAAAGTGATAAAAACACGTTAGTTAATAGACTAATTGTTATTAATCAAAGACTAATATTTTGGTCCAATTTTACAATACTTTAAATACTTTTCACGTTGCCTTTAAGTGGATACTTTTGATAAATTGGTATTGATTAATCAATAGATAAATTAGATTGTATTCAATCAACATTTACGTTATCGTTCATTAAAATCATCCCACTTAAAAAAATTTTTAATAATCTTTCATGGGATGTTCACTACTTTCAGTAATATGAACATAAATAAGTAATCCGTATCATTTGAATATCACTTCTTTGGATGAACTGAACGGATAATTATATTATTGTTTAAATTCAGACTATAACAGCTCAACCTCTTCAAGGATGCAGGAATAATTTGTACATTTATATTATTACAAATTCAACAATAACTAATCGCCTTGGGTTGACATTTTTTCTTATACACTATTAATTCTTATGAACATTTTTTTAATATAACGTAATTTCCATGAATTAAAAAGGAATAAAATACAATAAAATACGAAAAATTAGACCATTTTATTGTCTAACCTAACAGGTTAGATACTATTAAACAATAGAATGTTATGTATAAGTCTATTATAATAAATATGTAATAAATTGCCTATTATAATAAATCTCGAATAACAAAAATCTAATCTTATATTATATGTACACTGTGTTAGTGACTAAAATTGCAAGTCTCGACGTATGAAATATTATCATTGTACAAAATGCTTACATATATCCCCCTGCTCGTTTGAAACAAGATTATTATCCGTACGAGGTTTAAACTTGAAAATATGCCTTTAATACGTTTTACGACCAGTGTTTACGATCCTTTACGTTTATATCTTGTTCAGGTTATATTTTCACTTACTTTCCGAACGCTCTCCTTTCAACGTCCCGTTGAATACGGGAGGTGAAGCGAACCAAACAAAAATCGAAGGACCTATAGACGAGAGTACTGCGTTTTAGTGAATAAAAAAGGGGTAATCAGGCAAAAAGGTGGCGAAGGTAATCGCGTGCGTGAATTTTTCCAGAAGAAAATTCCAATGGACGAACCGTGGATTTCGAAGGTCGGACCTCGTAATTTTAGAGCTTGGATATTCGTCTTTTTTAAATAAACGCCGTCCGGTTCGATAGGCTTTTGTTTGTTGCTTCAAATATTTCTCCCGTGGCCTTGTTTTCTATACAGTGACGTAAACATTGTGTCGAACGTGTTTCGTATGAAATACACCTGTTCGATGGAAATCCGTTTAACGGTGCAAACAATGGTCGGAAAATTGCGAACGGAGTTCGGGTCTTTTTCGAAACGGGTACGGACAATTTGTCGTTTGAAACATGCTCCACAGGATTAATTCAAGCTTTCTCAATGAGGGAATATAAACGAGACTTTATTTATATGCAACTTTAAATAATCATTTATAGCACAGTAGCTGTAGTAGTGTTTCAATTAACGTCCAAGTCATATATTTTCTTGTTATAATTTTACTCTTTTCATGAACCACTTTCGAAATAGGTCACTGATATGTACAAATCGTTAATATGTACAAATTTTGCACCATTAAAATTTCATTGAAATTTTATAACAATTCACTTATGTTTATCTTATTACTTTTAGTATCTGTCATATAATCGTTTTTAGTATAAACTTATATGCATATAGAATAGTTTCTTTTTTTTCTGCAAAAGCTCCTTTTTTGTGTCTATAATTTTGTCTACGAACTTTGTCAAAAACGCTTTAGCAAAAACGAATTTTGTCTAAATTAGAATTATTAGTTTTCAAGTTAAAATAGTATCAAGTTTATTTTCTCTGGGTTTCAGATACAATCCAGCACTGTTCAAACGTATTAATCTGTTTAATTAAACGAATATTGTATTGTTTCAGTATATTGGTAGCTCTTCTAAGATTTTACTATAAATTTATTACAAATTTAAAACGGGTACAATATAATTACGTCTAAAAGAAATCTAACCTAACCTGAAAACCTAACATAACCTTAAAAAAATCATCCTCGAAGTGGTTAAAAAGATTTCGTAGATTATCATAAATTCTACTTTTTACTCAAACTTCGGACTGGTAATCCAATTTGAAGATAAATGTTTCAAACACGAAATTTCTAGAAATTGACGTTAAAATTCAATGAATCATCGAAATAATTTTATTTATGCATTAAACCATGAGTTTAAAAATTCGAACAGACTTGAGAAGATCACGTTAATGCACGAATTTGAAAGAAAGAATGCTGCAGAATTAAATCTTCAGCTTTCGTGGGTCAATTCATGAAACTTTCGTACAAAAAGAGAAGAGGATGTTAATAGATGCAGAACGACGTGAAGAGAGTGCTTCGACGATGACTTATTGTCGAACGAAGCGAATAAATTTAAGTGTCGGACTTTGATTCATCGCGATGCAAACAATTCCTTCGGGACTTTCTCATCGGTGTAACTTCTTTCCCCGAGGAATGTCGATTTGTTACGGATCTTTACGCTCGTTCCTTTCTTCGGGAACAGTATTTATTTCCCGCACAATACAGCGATTTCTTTTGCATCGACTTTCCGGAGTTCGTGGAAAACCTCCGGATTACAATTCAACCGCATTTGGTACAATTCGACGGACGAAGATACGCTTATTATTAATAAATAATCGCGGTTTGCCTTTTGTTCAATTTCAAATTAACCCATTCGGTTAATCGATTCGCATTCCGCTCTCCGTGGACAAAGACCACGTTCCATTTAGAAATTATTAACGCTTTGATGTCACGTACCTGATCGTGATATTTAACCCTTTACAATATCGTTCTTTCGTCGAAGAGAACAGTTAATGCCCGAAAATGTAAATTCGATTCGTTTGTAGCCGACTTACTGTTACGGACATTGATTTTCACTGCGGTATTATGTGGGATCAGTAAAGGAACAATGTGACGAGAAAAGATTCAGCTATTTGCAATTCATTGAATCATTGTTCAATTATTATTCACAAAAGAACTCTATAAAATGAGAAATATATTTGTACCTTGTAAGAACAAAGTTTCATTCGATTTAATTTAATTTACATTCGACTGCCACACGAAAGCTATTGAAAATTGCGTTACGTAGTGTTTTCATTTTTACCAAATTTTATTAAATATTTTCACGATACCTTGTTACATTTATTTTCCGTAGTTTCAAGTAACTGATGGTAGTATTTTCAGATAGAAAAGTCAACAAATTTTCAATAATATAGCTGCCAGATCTGTGTAGAAATTCGAGTGTCACCTATATGTGGATGACATGGCAGTCAAAGTGTTATATAAAAATACACACTGGCACGTCCATAGAGACGTTCGTAAAAAATCCATAGTTTCGTCGCATGTTACACATCAGAAAGGAACATTGTAAACTGTCCATTTAGCAAAAAAGAGGAAAGACGGCTGTCCAAAAGAATACGATCCAATTTGTCTGAAAGGGAACAATGGTTTCCTCCTCGCAGACATTTTAACAATGGCGAGTCAATTTCTACGAAAGAGCAGGTTACAACAATCTTGCATCCTTCCTATTTGCCGGATGTTACTTCAAAGTCAAATTTCCAACGACAGGAAGACGGACCGGTCTCGTTTTAGGGGTATGAAGCGTTTCAAAGATTTTTGGAACGTGTGTCGGGGTAACAGGTGCAGTTCGTTCTAGATAAGGCGAGATCGTAAATTAGACCATTAAGAAGCGGCACTGATTAATGTCAAGGTGCTCAGCGGCGTATGTTGTTCCTCAATGCAGCGACATCAATCGGTGCTAATGCAATTTCGCGATCGGATTTCATGTTTTGTCACGGTCCAGCGGTTTTACGACCTCGTTGAATCTCGCTGCCTCTGGTATATGCGCATTGAATCGAAAATGGCGGTCTTAAAAATTCGGAGCTGAATCATTGAAATTTATGTAGGTGCAAAATTTGTGATATCGACTGAATTATTCGGAAAATTTTACGAACGTGCTTTGTGTTAGACTAGTCCGTAAATTTACGTGTATCGATATAAATGATAATAATTGTATAAAATTAGTTTCTTTATATAATAATATACTTCGACGTTGTGAACAACGTGTGAAACAAATTAATTTATTCATCAAATCATTACCTTTCGTTAATTTTTTAGATCTGCAAATATGTGAATAAATACCTCAATCGAGGTTAAATACACATACATATGTATAATAGCCATTTTAAGTACGAGCTCTGATATATTTTATAACTTCATATATTTTTTAGAATACCTTGTGTTATAGAATTTCATATAATTTTAACATTTGCAGTGTTTGACCAGCATTTATAGAGATCAATATGTTATTTATCGAAACGTTTACCAACAAAACGATATTTTGTTATAATACATTTTAAATGGAATACATCAGATGTATTTTAATACCTGCCAATTTTCAGACGAACAAATGAAATATTTAAAAATTAATCATTTCGGTTTTTCAAACAGTGAGAAATAAATAAATCCCGTTTTACTTATAATCGTTTATCTATAGGTGTTAAATGTTAAAAAAAACACACACAAAAATAAATGCATTACAGCGGAATGCATTGACACTAATAAATCTGTACTGTATTGTTTCTGTAATCTGTTAAATTATTGATTTTGTCATGAGACCATTGATGCTCGATACAATTTATTGAAACAATTGATGTGCAAAACAATTTCGGTGGAACAATCACGACACCTGGTAGCATAAATTAAAAATGTAAGGTATAAAACGTACTGTCATCTCCAAACTATTTCCGACATCCAATTAAAATCGTATAAATTAAAGATTTCACGAGACGTATGATTGTCAAAATTTGTAATTAAAGTGGTTACGTCGGTAATTGATGTTTCGAAAGAGATTTTCAGGAAAATTGAAACGAACTCCATCTTCCAGGCGAATGTAGGACGATACCATGCTCACAGAACCATGTGTGGGATTAGACTAAATTCTGTCACACACATCCGTGGGTAAACGAAAATGCTAATTGAGGGCTTTTTGGTTAGCTCGTAATTATTTCGAGATTTGTCCTGGGAATATCCTTCCTCGATGTAATTTCCATGAAACCGTTTCCAGTGTGACATAACAACAGTGATTTAACCTGAACTTATTCGTTGGTTCGAGTGAGCCTTTCCGTAATCGTTTAAATACCAGCTTTAATTAAATGTTCATCCGCGATTAAAAAAAATTTGTGCAAAAAGGCACTCGAGACATCTTAATAGAAAAATCTGTTTCAGAATTTTTTACTGGTTCTGAGGATGAAATGCCTGAAAAGTTGGTCAAGGATTTTGTGAAACTTTATTTTGCAGCAAAACGTATTTTAACGTTTTAATTCTTTATTGTATTTATTTAAAAATTCATGTGGTTATTTATTCTATATAAGCAAGTCGTTATTTGATTATTAATTTATTCATATAATAAATTAATTTTTATTTAGATTCTGCAGGTGTAAACGTACATATAGTAACAATTAAAACGCGGAAGGTGAATAAAAATACTGTGAGCGTCAAAAGTATTCGTACAATTGGAATATAGAAATAAAAACAACAATATTTTCTATATTATTAAGTGTACGAACATTTTTATCCCTCACGGTAGTAACGTAATATGAAACAATATGAAGTAATATGAAATAATAAAATTTACAAATTCGTTATTTAATTTTAAATAAATTATACAAAATATAAAAATAACCGTGCAACGTAATATAAGAAACTGAATTTCTGAAAACTTGTGGATAACAATTTTTCTTCATTTCAGATATTTTTTTTTTATTTTTTTATTTATTATATTTCATCTCTCCTTTCGGTTTATAAAATTATTTTGATATGAAACAGTACATTTTGTATGAAGAGCGATAATTATTTTACCTCTCATAAGAATTGAAATAGTGAAAATAATGAATGCCTTGTAATTAATATCAGTAACTAATGAACATATTACCGAGGATATTAAATTACGTAATCATTAGTGGTGACTAGTTATGGTTATATCATTACTGTTCATTGATAATCCTGTTGAACGTAAATAGGAAGAGTATAACATGTAATTTACGTGGAACCAGTAATAATAAAGTATTAATGAAAATAACAATTCTTATTAATATTTCCTTTTTAATTATTCGATTACATAGAGTTCGCGACGTGGATCACTATAATCGACGTGTCAAATAAATTAATTTGTTGAAAAATTGTGCATAAAATATTGAGTAATTTGGAGAACAAGAAAACTTAGGTCGATTTGAAAAGATATTTATGTAGTTCATATTGAATTACAAATTTGAAAATTTCACATTCAAAGATATGGAAGTTTAAAAGTTAAAGAATTTAGTAATAGAAATAATTATGGGAGTAATAGGAATGATAGTAAAATGTAGTACACAAATTTCGATGAAAATTAAGTTTCTAATTTTTAATTAATTTCAGTTAATTAATAATACTTTATTGTTACCTAAAAAAGCCATAATTAAAATCGACTTTAATTGTTTAATTTGACTGGTCAGGATTCTAATTTTCCATAATAAAACCATTCAATTAATCGCGTATACTTTAACTCTCAATTAAATAATATTCTGTCATCGATTGTAACTTAATCATTCAATTTAATCATTCTAACATTCAAATCAATTATTCAATTACTTAATTCAATTATCCTGACATTCAATGTATTCGTTCGATTATATAATTTAATCATTCAACAAAATCATTCAATTACTTAATTCAATCATTCCGACATTCAATTTCATCAATCAATTACTCAATTGAATCATTCTGACATTCAATTTAATCCCTCGATTTTTAATCGCTGCAAGATACATAAAAACTTTCAGACTCTTACAATAAACATGCAACCTGCAATTACCTTATCAAGCCGCATAAACGATAGCAACAATCGTTAAAAACAGTATCAGTTAAAAATCACAGAAAAACTGTTGCATGTTTTGCTCATCGGTAATCGAAATTCTCAGCGATACGAAATTGCGACGTCTCCTCTCTGGAAAATCGATTCACGCGCGGCGGAAAACTCGCGAAACCGAAAAAAAATGAACGTTTGAAAATCGTCGAACTGTTTCCGAACATTTTATTTTTGCAACGGCGAGTGAAGTATTAACCAGTTGCTACCAACGTGGAATCCAATAAAGAAGGCGGACGAAAACGCGAAAAAGAGGTATGAGCGATAAAAGTGAAATAAAGGAAGGTTCTACCGATAAAAATTACCGTGAACGGGCCGGTTGCTGCCGATTTGTCCGAGTAACGATGGCCGATGCTTAATATCGAAACCACGACGCCGTACGATTTCCAATACCCGGCTCGGCGGCCATCGAGATCGATGCAGATGAACCATTTGTTGGGAAAAATATGCCGAACAATAGAAAGGACGAAGGGCAACTCGCATTGAAACAGGATAGCATGTAATCACCGGCTGCACGTGTTCATGTTTCTTCGATAAAAATGACTTATTATGCGAGAAATTTCTGTTCTCGATCGCTCGGAAAACAACGACGTCGTAAACGATTTGTTGTGGCTACTTCTTGAACTTATGGCTTGAAATTATGTATAACGTCGTTAAGTTCGCGATTGAAGTCATTTAGTTGTCACATGATCAATAATATGGCGATAGTCGGTTATCTTTTTCTGTACGAAAAGATTGAAAAGTTTTATTTATTGAATCGGATGAAATTTTCTGGGTCCAGAAAGCGATGTGAAAAATAACGATATGTGTATTCGAAGAGAAGTGATTTTCTCTATTGGGAGTGCTTTTTAGTTGGTTTTGGTACTTCGGAGGAAAATTGAGGATATTGTTGTTGTTATAACAAAATAATTCGCTTGAATTTTAATTATTGTTTACGTGTGCTTAATGGGATCTTCGTGAAGAATATGGAGGGTCGATATTTTATACAAGTTTTAGTTTTTCATATTTCTCGAATTCTAAACTTTCAAATTCAAAAACATAGGGCTTCTTGTTTTCTATATTTTGAAACTCCTGACTTTCGAGTACAATAATAATCGAAAGTCTGATGATACAGGAAATTTGGAAATCTAAATATCGTTTAAGTACAAAATTTGATTATCGAGTAATTTGTAATTTTCGGATTGTCAGATCCTCAGATTGTTCAATTATATGATTTCAAAACTTTTTAATGTGAAACTTTCAAATTCAGGAATTTATTCAAAATACGGAAAATTGGAATTTGGAAATTTGAGAACTTATGAATCTGGAAATTTGCAATAACGAAATGGAATGAAAATTGAAATATAAAATTAAATGAAATTAACAACAACAATAACAAACCACAGTATAGAAGTTTAAGATGCAATTTTCAACACAATTTTGAAAAAATTTTCAATGATGCGGACAATTATCATTGACAATTGTATTCTTTTTGATTGAGAAATACAACATAATTGTTAATTAAGCGTTATTATAATTGACAATGAAGATTTAATGTTTATTTCAAGATCACACATTTAACTCTTATTTCATGATAACAATTTAAAACTTCACAGAATCTTTTTTTCACGATCACAATTTAAAACATCTTGAAACAATAGAGCATCTTAAAAGAATTTATTAATTTAAACAAAGAAGCTTGCGAACCATTCATTTCACCAGCTTCGTAGTTCCACCGTCGAACAGGTTGAAACATTGAAAACAGATACACCGATCAGTCACGCGAATCTGCTTTATAAAAAACAATACATTTAAAAATCTAGCAATCACCGATCTCCATGGATTTTCCATTTACCGCAAACATCAAAGACAGCGACGAACAAACAAAGATAAAACGAAGCTATTTTAATTTACCATTTTCTTTGGCGTTTGCACAAGACACGTCCTGATCAAGCGTTGACTCGTTTCACTGGCTCGGATCGCGTTGATATCCCCGAGCGGTTCGCTTCCGTTGCGATAACATGCCATGACATGGAACAAACGTAGAGCAGGAAAGAGGAATTTTTCAAGAGACGGCGAATGGAAAACGTTTATTCGCAGACCATAGCAACGGGGGTGTGCATCGGACATCGGCATCCGCCATGCTAAAACTAATTTCAAACATCGGCCCGTTGTAACGCGTGTTCTATAGACAGTAAAAATGCCTCGACTATAGTCTTACGGTACGATTAATTGTTCGTAACTAAATCCGATACATCCTTCGACGATAATTGA